>CM064420.1:57648706-60069599 GCA_032690845.1 Eleusine coracana subsp. coracana
TGCTAAAAGAAACAAGTACTCTCAAAAGGTTGTGAGTCCAAAGATAGATATGTTTCAAGTATTCTCAAAGGGTTGTGAGCACAAAGATAGAACATGTGAAGTGTGCAGCGAAATCCACAATTGTCACTAACTTTCACACTTAGAGTTTTTGTGTGAAAAAACTTCAACGAATAAAAGAATTATCATCAATGTGATGAAAAGAAATGACTTAGCATGATATGAGGCTAAGGAACAGAAAAAATGGTTAAGAAAACTTGTACCCGGAATTGATAATGGTTAATAATAGCAATAACCATTAAGTTCTTCACTCCTGTGATAACGAGTCAAGTGTGGTGCCAAACACATTGACACAAAGTTATATGTTGTCATGGAGAAAGTCTAGAATTATGTTGATATTCTTGGAGCATAAAAGTAATGGACAAGTGTTAGCAGATCTGCTCATTAAAGGCTTACCGCCCAGTGTGCTCAGAGAGCACACAATCGACATGGGTTTTATGGTATAGTCTATGTTTTTCGGACAATAAGAGGCCTGAGGTTAAATGATCTGTTTCAGAACTGTTGACGTGAAAATCACACGCGTGACCTGGGAGATCTGATTAACTCTAGTGCAGGCTCAATACAGAAACCGAGGCATGCCATTCGATTTTTCCTGCAAATCGACAAAGAGAACAGACGGTCAGATTCCACGGGTCACCGTCCTAGGATATGCCGATGAAGAAGCCGATGATCACTATTAGTGAAAACCAGCCGATGGCTATAAACAACAAATATATTAAAATAAACTAATCGACTGATTTGTATCGACTATCAGCAACTCAATAAGTGATTATAAAATAAAGCGTAAATGGTACCAATATGAATCAAACCGAAAGAAAAGAGTCGATGGATTTATGATAGATGTGCTAGAACTCGCTCTATCGATGCAGTGAAGTCGATGGGCCAGAGTCGATGAAAGTACAGTAATCATGCACAGAACTCTGCCTCTCGATAGGTGCTAAGTTGATAGATCTGATAGCTAGTATTGCAAATATGTCTAAAATTCACAAATCTAGTCTTATTAAACAAAAGGGGGCAACCGACTTCTAATATACAACAATAAATAAGCAAAACATTGAGAAGTTGATCGAACCGTGATAACCTGTCTGCTAAACATCCTGATAGAACTCTATCGACTCTGCCTATAAACAGATCGAGCCTAACCCTATCAGCCCAGCAAGAGATCGAAGTCGATGCAGCCTTGCTGATTCGAACAGATCGAACTTAATCAAGACAATGTCCAAATGTGACAAATAGAGCTAGGTTTAATCTACTTATAGACAGAATTGATCAGGTGACTCGAATAATAGATCTAAAATTCGGCCTATAAAATCCACATAAATCATAGAAGATCAGACCTAACCGAGATAATAACGCAATCTAAGTCGACAATACTAACCAAGTATAGATCTAATTACTGGATAACTAGCAATTTTAAAGATAACAACTAGAATATCAACTTAATGAGAAAGTACTAGCTGAAGTCAATGAAATTACTGTGGGTGACTAATCCAAGTCTCTCGCTGAGATCGGAGCCGATGCAGCCCACACGAGACGAGGATGTCGTCGAGAAAAAGTTTGGCGATGCATCGAGTTGTATCAAACAAAATTGTTGTTTTTTCATACAGATCCTGTTACATATTTATAGCCCCATGCTAGGGGTTCTGACATGATTTGGTCAGGACTTTCAAACAAACTGACTTGACTTATTTCTAAACTAAATCTAAACTAAAACAAACGAAGATAAAACCCTAACGGTCCCACCTTATTCTCTTTGGCCATTGATCTCCATTGACTTCGTCTGATTCTGACCCTACACAGCTGACCACTGGGACAGGTCAAATTATGGTGCCAACATATTCCCCCCGAGTCCGGGGTGCGAAATCCTTCGTGTGCTAGATTCTATCCCCTTGCTTATAGCGCACATTTACCACTTGGCCGCTTCATGATTCCATAAATACAGCCAATCAGAAGCCTTCCATTCATCGAATCATGCCTTCAATCCACCACCCAACCACTCATGGCCTTTAAATATGGCATGCCATTCCTGTGTCATCTCAACGGCTGGTTTTACCTTTTAACCGTCCTCGTTCTTATCCCTTCCCCTCGGGTTCCTTCGTAAGCCTTATTGTTTCATATTCTTTTAATGAAGCGGTGTCTGGATTCCCCAAAGGCCAAATTGAGACCCTATGAATAACTCCTTCCGCCAGCCCCTTTTCTTCGTCTTGCTTACCACCTTCAACCATGGGACTCTTGCTGAAAGCTTTGATAGAAAAATACAATCTATCTCCAAATCTACTGAATATCTTATAGCGAGTACTCTTCCTCTATGCATTTTTCTTTTCATATGTACCTTCTTCTATGCGCCTGGGATACTAATAATTACATCTTTATCCCCTAGCTGCCATAGAAGAATAGGTTTCCACCAAAACTGGGTCTTGAGCTTGTTTTTATCTTTAACGTCAATCATCTGTAATCAATGGAAGCTTCCTTTGTTCTATAAATGTACTAAATCTTGTCTTGTATGTCATGTTTTCTCCTTTATATTTTCTGCTAAGGGCGATATTTATGATATCGGCCATCTGAAGTCGATGTGCGCACATCAGCTATACAACGCTCATCCTCCTCTTCTTCAATCTTTTTTTTTCTGCTAAGGACGACATTTCCATATCGATCGTAATCAAGCGCTCGAGATCACGAGCCAACCTAGATACTAGGATGATATTTCTTTAAATATTTACCATTAATTGCGCTCCCAAACTATTCTCCATCTAATCCTTGTAAGAAATATGCATTACCAGGCGCACATCAGCTCACCTTAAACGGTCCTTCCCAAGTTGGAGACCATTTCCCAAATCGACTGTCTCTAGACCCGATGGGCATAAGTTGATCACATCGTTAGTTGATCATTCTTCATCGGCACTGCTTCAACCCACTTTGTGAAATAATCCGTTACCGCCAAAATATACTTGTGACCTTTCCTTGATGCTAGAAAAATTTGACCAATCATATTCATGCCCCATCCTCTAAACGGCCAAGGTTTAATAATCGGATTCATAGCTGAAGCCGGCGCCCTCTGAATTGCTCCAAATTTCTGGCAATCTTGACACCCCTTGTAATACTTGAAACAATCTTCTAGCATACTTGGCCAATAATACCCAGTTCTTTTCAACAACCATCTCATCTTATGGGCCGATTGATGGGTACCACAAATCCCTTCATGGACTTTGCACATAACTACCTTGGCTTCTTCTTGATTCAAACATCTTAATAATACACCATCAACCGTCCAATAATAAAGCTTTTCCTCCAGTAAAACATACCTCAATGCCATATATCTGATTTTGTGAGGAGTGCGCTGCGCTGGATCTTTGAGATACTGTATTATCTTGGTTCTCCAATCTTCTTCATTGACATTGATCCCAACGACATCAGCTTGTTCAGCTTCATTGACATCAACCTTATCGACACTTGCTTGCTTGGCTTCATCAACATCAGCAACTTCAACAATCGTACCATTGGTATTTAGTTGATATCCTCATGCCTTCTGTGCTAAATCATTTGCCTCCATATTTTGTTCCGTCGGGACATGCCTGAAACTCATCGCCTTGAAGGTTCATATTACATCCTGACACTCGGCATAAAACAACCTCAGAATATCATCTCTGCATTCAAAATCTCCTGCTAACTGCCCGAGTACCAGCAATGAATCACCAATGATTTTGATGAAATCAACTCCAGCTTCCCGTAAAATTTATAGACCCTTGAGAACAGCTCGTTACTCAACTTTATTGTTAGTTGATACCTCCACAACAAATGCAAACTCAAATCTTGCCCCCCGAGGCGATATGATAAATAGCCCGATACCACATCCACTCTTGCATACAAAACCATCAAAAAATAGCAACCATGGTATCGGCTCTACCATCGAAATATTCGATCCACAATGTTCAACAACCAAATCAGCCAGAATCTGACCCTTGACCGCCTTAGCAGACTCATAAATTAGATCATATTGGCTAAAGCAAGCATCCACTTACCATTCCCCCTTTCAAAATAGGAGCTGATAGCATATATTTGATGACATCGGCCTTGCAAACCACCACACACTCGGTCGATAACAAGTAATGCCTCAATTTCACACATGAGAAATATAAACATAAGCAGAACTTTTCAATCTCAGTGTACCTGGTTTCAGCATCAATCAATCTTCGGCTTAAATAGAAAATGACCCTCTCCCTACCGTCTTGTTCTTGAATGAAAGTCGATCTCATGGACTTCTTATCCGCATCAAGGTATAGCTTAAAGGGCAACCCTTCTCTTGGTGGCACTAATACAGGAGGCGTGATCAGATACCTTTTAATATCATCCAGAGCTTTTTGATGTTTAGGCTGCCACATGAATTTCTGATTGGCCTTCAACTTCAATAATGGAGTAAGTGCAACTGTCGAAGCTTGAGATCGACGGTAAAATGTATAGGGCTATGTCGAGACTAAGAACTATGATGGTAACACAAGATGCCGAGTTATACAGGTTTGGGCCCTCTTGATGAGAGTAAAAACCGTACGTCCTGTGTTCTGTGTGTTGTGTTGATGTTACAAGACTTGTCCACCTCTCTCTCGATGAGGGGTACCCTGCCGCCTTATATATCCGATCAGCAGGGGGGTACATGAAGAGTCCTAGTCATAACCCCTTAGGGTTTACATAGATAGTCTATCTCTACATGCCTTGTGCTCCAAGTTGAGTCGGTCGGCTTCCTTGTTGATGAAGTACCCGGTCGGCTACCGACTTAGTCTTGTATGAGGATACCCGTAAGGCAAGTATCCCACAGCAGCCCCCGAGTGCTTCCTGATTTTGAGCTTCAACTCTCAAAATGATCTTCAATGTAGATCATAAATTAGGAAGACCTCTTTATTGAAGTTCGTGATAGATCTGGTGCAATGGTTAGGTGCACCTGATCAGGTGTAGCCCCCGACTCTTGTATAATTTGGAGACTTAACAAATAATGCAAGAGTCTAATTATATTAGCTCTTATTATTTTGTATGTATTTTACTCAAACCATCAAGCTTGAGTCTAACAAACCTCTGGTCATCAAACCAGTAAGTTAACTTTCAAAGCTTCAGCCTTGCCGACCGATTATTAAATAGGCCGAGTGACATTCACCATGTCCGAGTGACTGGTCGGTCTAAATTTTATGATTTCAATCATATTCAATTCATGTGGACCAATATGACATCAATCATATAATGGTACTAAGTTAAATGACATCAATCATAATATAGCCTTTCCCTAATAATTAGTCACTCTAATTATCTATAAGTCCAATTTTGACAACTTGGTTATTGACTTCAATCAATACCATAACCTTTGAACTTATACCCATATGACCATCAAGTCCGTTGCTATATGATCATCAAATCATATAGATATGGTTAAATAATTTTCAAATGCTTCTCATCAAAGAAGCCCCCGAGCTTTATTTCTCAAGGTCTTTAGACCCTAATCATATTTTAAGGCCCTTAATTAATCTTTGCTTAAGCAAAAAATCGTCATCACTGTACGGCCCACCCCGGCCCATAGGACCCTTAGGTCAAAAAGCGGGAGTATAAAAGGCAGCGTCGAGCTGACTCTCAGTCCACGCCGCATTTGCGCATGAACCCTTCGTCTTCCTCGCGCCTCCTCTGTTCTCGACTCCTCAACTTTCCAGCTAGGGTTAGCATCGTCACTTCCGGCCGCCGTAGATCTCGCCGCGCTTAGCCCCCAAGCCTTTGCTAGGGTTCAACATTTGATCCGCCATGCCTAAAACAATCATCGTCATGGGTCGCAAGAAGGTTTCCACCTTGATCCCTGCCACTCCCACTGTCGCCGCCACGTCCTCCCCATCGGAGATCGACATCCCGGAGCAGCTTCACGAGTTCTCAAAGAGCAACCTCTCCCAGGCCGACATGAATCAGATGGTGGTCGACGGCATCCTTCCAGAGCAAGTGCGGATCGACTGGAAGGTATCCCGTGAATCTTGCCCCATCCCTATTCATAAATAGATAGTTGTATTCCGCTCATTCTCTGAGCACGGCTTTGGAGTCCCCTGTTGCAGTTTCTTGTGCGGGCTCCTTTTCTTTTATGGGATTGAGCTTGTCAACCTCAATCCTAATTCCATTCTTCACATCACCATCTTCGTGCACATGTGCAAAGCATTTCTGGGAATCCTTCCCTATTTCAATTTATTCCACCATCTGTTTGTCCTCCGTCCGCTGCTGACCAAGGACAATCAAGTAGCTATAGGTGGCGTTGGCTTCCAGTTACGCAAGAAGGAGGCCTACATCAATGTGCCATTGAAGACCGGGAACAAGAACTGGAAGGATGAGTGGTTTTACTGTGACAACCCTCCCCCTGTTCTTGCCAATTTCACTAGTGCCAAGGTGATTCCTCTGGCACAATGGACAGAGAAGCCTGATCCGACCGATCCTCAGGTGGTCACTCTACTAAAAAAGATAGCTGACTTGAAGGCTGAAGGTATTAACGGAGTTACCGTTGCCAAGAGCTTCATAGTACGCAGAGTGCAACCCCTGAAGCTACAGAGTCACCTGGCATGGAACTACATCAATAATGACAAAACCAGGGAGGTGCCTGACCCGCCGAATGGTGAGCTCCGTAAAACACGTCTGCCAAAAATGTTTGAAGGAGATATCCTTTAGGATGACTCACTGATCAAGAAGGCGTATAACAAGGGCACTATATGGGCCCGAGCAAGCCTCAGTCTGCTTTGAGCAATCCTTTATGTTCTTGTCTTGATGCCCTGCTTGATATTTGATTCTTTTGTAGGTTTTGGATACTTATATTTCTCATCCTCCGCTCCCTCTGACCGATTCCGAGGGACCGGACTATGTTGAGAAGACGCAGCAGACCGGCACTGGAGGCTCGAGCACTTCTGTAGGCGCTCGTCCTGATCTGGTCTCCATCCTGCCTCCCCCAAGTCGACGAGTAAAGCAGATCGTTGGGCACTAATGGCAATATATAGGAGATCAGGATGATGATGAAGAGTTGTTGTCTGCTGACGCTGGTCATCTCACCCCCACTCCCTCCGATCGACCTTCAAGCCAGTCGGAGCCCCCGAGCCAAACTCAAAGTGATGCTGGGAGGGTGGATCAGGCTGACAAGGCAGAAAAATCTGCCCATAAGAGGAAGGAGACTAATTCTCAGTCGACTTCTTCGAAGAAGAGGTTGTGCCGAATCAAGCTCAAGAAGGCTCCTAGGTTAATTCTTTAACCTTATGCTCCTTGTCTCTTATTGCTATCTGTAACACACCTTAATCTCTTCCATATTCATTTTGATAGTAGTTAGATGAGTGATTCTCAGAGTGCCCAAGAGTCCGTAGACACTCAGTCTGGACCTCCTCCTCGCCTGACTGATCTGCCCAAGTCGGTTGGCAAGTCATCAAACACGCCGACCGAGTTGGATAAGCCAGTTGACAAGGCAATTCCTGCCCCCATTCCGATGCCTGTACCCCAACCTGCTCCTTTCGTCATCCCTTCACCTATTGACAAGGGTAAGGCAAAATTATCTGCAGATTTACTCGGTCGGCCCGAGGTGTAGGACGTGGAAATCATGCATCAACATCGATAAGCTAGCAAGGTACTTCAATACTCTGCTTTTTCTTTGTCTTAATCTTACCTTTAAGCTTAACCCTTTTTGTATACAGAAAATGTATGCTCTTGTAGAGAGAAAACAGGCTAGGGTGGAATACCTTGAAGCTGAGACTTTTCGTATGTCCTAAACTCTTTGGTCTTCAAGTCGTTAAATAAGACTAACACTTTGCTGGTGTTTTGCTAGTCATCGGTCAGCAGCTTGCCAAAGCACATAAGGAGATTGAAAAGCTACAGATCGACCAAAGAGAAATGACCAAGGCCTTAAACCAAGGCCGAGAAGATTTAGCTGGTAGGATCACTCACCACCTATGTTTAAATAACCAACCAATCACTCTAGCGCTAAAGATTCAAATATTTGTCTTTTAGCTTGTGACCAGAAAGTTGCGGACCTGGAGAAGTTGACTTCTAATCAGCAAAGGTTTGTCAATGCCTTGAATACTGAGAAGAAAAACCTCTCCAAGTCGGTCGAGGACCAGAAGGCCGAGATCACTCAGCTACAGAAGGAGCTGAAGGAGGCTGACGCCATGATAGAGGAAGCTAAGAGCACCTCCAAATCCTTCAAATGTAAACTTGCCAGTAAGCCCTTTGTTATTTCTCACATCTGCTTGATTCCTCTTTTGATCATACTGGCCAGAAATAATCACTCGCAGCTCTATCTTACGCCGCTCGAAAGGCAATGGACTATGTTTATGCCGACCGAGTGGAGCAGTCTGGCCATTCCTTGGAGTACTTGCTAGAGCATGCGTCCGAAGATATTGCTCATAACACTCGACGAGTGGCGACCGAAGCCGGGAGTCAGGTTCTGGCTATTTGCCAATCTTGGTCTCCTGCTCTACCATTGGACAAGATCAAGGAGGGCTTCAACCCAGACTTGACTGACGACCAATGCCAGTTGCTCTTGGATTCCATGCTGGAGACTTCCCGAGCTTTGGTCGACAATATAGAGATCAATCCGACCGTGCCTACTCCTCCAGCAACTCCTGAGGTTGAGCTACAAGATGAATCTTCCTCTCCTTCAAAGGAGCTATAAATCCTGTAATATTAGAGATCATTAGCAATATCTATGTAATGAAACAATATTACCTGTATGTAAACTAGTTTCATGCTTATCATCTTTAAAAGCTTGATAAAAATGTTATAAGTATGTTTCTGTCATTGAGAAACTCAAATTGTATCGGTCTGCCTTAATATTTTAGGTTGTGACTCGTAACCGCGTAACAAGCAGAGTAGACCAATCGACACATGACCTCTCGCACTTTGGCTCTGGGTTTAGTGTAGTGGTAGTCCGATGTGCAGTATAAAGTATATAACCATAATGTATAAACATTAGACCAAGAAAATGAAGACCGTATTCAAAGAGAAGAAATCGGTCAGAAAGTAGTCCAAAACCAAAATACGGTTAGACTGAGGTGGGACATAATTACTAGCCCCCTGGCTTGATTGTTTAATAAAATAAATTAAGGAATCGAGACAATATAGAATGAAAATCATCAAAAAATCTTTCATCAAAAAGACCAAAGTTTCATTCATGAATAATATATAAGTATACAAAGGAATAAAGAAACAACATAGCTGATTTATGTTCCAAGAATTTGGTATATCATTGTCGTCTTCATACATGAGTCGGTAAGCCCCCGGGCGAGTGACTTCCTTCACAACATATGGTCCTTCCCACTTTGGAGAAAGCTTATGCTGGTTCTTCGTTGACTGGACTCGGCGAAGCACTAAATCTCCAACTTGGAAGTGGCGGTTACGTACATTTTTATCATAATAACGATGTAAGCCTTGTTGGTAAAGTGCCGATCAAAACACAGCATGATCACGCAACTCCTCTGCTGCAATCAAATCAATCTCTCAATTCTCCTCAGAAAGCTGTTCATCATACGCCTAAACCCGTGCCGAAATAAGGCTAACTTTGGTTGGCAGCATAGCCTCTGAGCCGTAGACCAATGAGAAAGGTGACTGACCAGTTGCTCGACTGGTGTTTGTGCGAAGCCCCCAAAGAATTGAAGGCAATTCTTTGACCCACCGACTGGCATAAGGCTTAAGCCTGTCGAATATCCGAGGTTTCAATCCTTGAAGAATCATACCATTGGCCCGTTTGACCTGCCCATTGCTTTGAGGATGAGCCACTGATGCAAAGTGGATTTTTATTCCCATATCATTGGCAAAGTCACAGAACTCCACTAAAGTGAATTGAGTGCTATTATCGGTAATGATATCATGGGGAACCCCAAACCGAGTGAAGACATCCTTGACAAACTCGATAGCCTTCTTTGACGTGATCTTGCCAACCGGCTTTGCTTCAATCCACTTGGTGAATTTGTCAATAGCAACAAACAGATAAGTGAACCCGCCTGGCGCCTTTTAGAAAGGACCGACAATATCGAGCCCCTCAACAGCAAAGGGCCAAGTCAAAGGTATCATCTGATGTTGCTGTGAAGGCACATGCATTTGTTGAGCGAAGAATTGACAACCTTCATACGCCCGAACAACCCGGTGTGCATCTTCAACCGCCATGGGCCAATAAAACCCTTGCCGGAAAGCTTTGCCGACCAAAGTCTTGGATGCTGCATGATTGCCCCATATCCCGGAATAAATTTCTTCTACCAACTTCTGGCCTTCTGGTATCGAGATGCATCTCATCAAGATGTTTAAACCTCCTCTTTTATAGAGTTGGTCTTCCACTAATAAATACCCTTGGCATCGGGTCTCCAACCTCCATTGCTCATTAGGATCCGAAGGCAGCGTTCCCTTATTCAAATATTGGATGAGCGGGTCACGCTAATCGGTCTCCATGTTGTCATCACCAACGAGATCAGTAACACCACTCATTAATACATCCGACCGAGGAGAAATCGTGGGGGAATCCAGAGTGTGTAAGAAAACACCTGGCGGGACTACAGACCGGGATGATCCCATTTTGGCCAATTCATAAGCCGCTTGGTTATTGTCTCGAAGAACATGCGTGAACTTCAATCTATTGAATTTGTCTTTGAGCTTCCTTACTTCTTGACAGTAAGCACTCATATTGTCATTCACACAGTTTCAATCCTTAGTGACCTGATTAATAACCATAGCCAAGTGACCAAAGACGTCAAGGCGCTTGATGCCGAGTGACGCGGCAATGCGCAGACCGTGTAGAAGGGCTTCATACTCCGCATTGTTGTTAGACGCGTGAAACATCAACTCAAGGACATATCGAAGCCTCTCTCCAGTGGGTGAGATAAACACGACTCCCGCACCCGCTCCTTGCAATGGAAGAGACCCATCGAAGTACAGTTTCCAAGGCTCAATGTCTTGTGCAGTAGGTGGGTTTTGAATCTCTGTCCACTCAGCAATGAAATCAGCTAGCGCTTGTCCCTTTATAGCCGACCGAGGCGCGAACATGATGGTATATTGACCAAGTTCGACTGCCCACTTGGCGATTTTGCCTTCGGCTTCTCGGTTGTGTAGCACTGTGCCGAGTGCGAAGGAGGTCTAGACTTCGACCGGATGAGCTTGAAAATAATGCTTCAACTTCCTGGAGGTGACCAACAATGCATACAACAACTTCAAGATCTGTTGGTATTTTACCTTAGAGGCGCCAAGGACCTCACTCACAAAATAGACCGGGTGTTGTACTTTTTGTATATGCCCCTCTTCTTGTCGGCCGATTGTTAAAACAGTACTCACAACCTGAGTTGTGGCCGATATGTAAAGCTGAAGTTTTTCTCCTGGCTCCGGAGGCACCAATACTGGAATGTTGCTGAGGTAAACCTTCAACTCGTCCAATGCCGACTGCGCCTCTTTGGTCCAAACAAAGTCTTCCTACTTTTTAAGCAGTCAGAAAAGTGGTAACCCTCTAACCCCCAGTCGGGAAATAAAGCGACTCAAATACGCCATGCATCCGGTCAGCTTCTATACATTCCTTTGAGAATTAGGTGGCCCCATACCAAGGATTGCCTTGATTTTATCCGGGTTGGTCTCTATACCTCGTTTCGAAATGATGTAACCGAGTAGCTTTCCCGAAGGAACCCCAAAAACACACTTCTTAATATTTAGCTTTATGGAATAATGCCTCAGATTGTCAAAGGTTTCTGCCAGGTCAGAAATAAGCTCTTCGATGTTTCGAGTCTTGACAACGATGTCATCAACATACGCTTCTGCGTTTCGATCGATCTGAGCAGCAAGGCAGTGTTGAATACCTCGTTGGTAAGTCACGCCAGCGTTCTTCAGACCGAAAGGCATTGTGATATAGCAATAGGCGCCGAAGGATGTTATAAAGGAAGTTTTAATCTGATCTTCGACCTTTAGTGGGATCTGGTGATAGCCTGAATAGGCATCCAGAAAGCTCAAGAGCTCACACCCGGCTGTCGAGTCAACAATCTGATCTATACGAGAAAGAGCGAAGGGGTCTTTAGGACAGATCTTGTTGAGATCAGTATAATCAACACACATCCTCTATTCTTTATTCTTCTTGGGTACAAGGACTAGATTTGCTAACTAGTCGGGATGATACACCTCCTTTATAAACTTAGCATCTAATAATCTAACTATCTCCTTCTTTATGGCGTCCTTGCGATCTTGCGCAAATCTTCTAAGCCTCTGCCGAACGGGGGTAGCTCCAGGAGGTACCCTTAATTTGTGCTCAATCTTTTCCCTAGGAACTCCCGGCATGTCAGATGGTTTCCATGCAAAGATGTCCCTATTTTTCTGGAGGAAAAGAGTGAGCGCAAGTTCCTATTTCTCATTGAGGTTGGCCCCAGCATAAGTTACCTTATCGGGGTCCTCAGTATCGAGCATGATTTCCTTGGTTTGGATGTCATCGGTATGAATCTTGTCTTTGGCAGGCTTCTTTGTTGGAACCATCGCTCCGGTCTGCTCCTCCGTGCCGACTGCCTACTGGATCTCCTTTTGGTTGGACAACATCAACTGTTTATTGGATATCTCACAACTCTGTACATCACAATCGAAAGAATTCCAAAGATCAGAGTGGAGGGAGATTATTCCATTCGGGCCTGGCATCTTGAGGGTGAGATATGGATAATGCGGGATAGCCATGAATTTAGCCATAGCCGATGAACCGATGATAGCATGATATGCTGAGTCGAAATCTGTCACTTGGAAGAGAATGCGCTCAGTCCTAAAATTCTCACGGGTCTCGAAGGTGACCAGCAGACTGATCTATCCAATTGGAACTGAAGTCTTGCCAGGTACAATCCCGTGGAAAGGTGAAGAACTCGACTGAAGATCATTGATTGACAGACCGAGCTCTTTGAGTATCTTGGTGAAGATTAAGCCCAAACTGCTTCCTCCATCAATGAGTACTTTGTTGAACTTCACCTCCTTCATTGTTGCAGCAAGCACTAGCGGGTATCGACCCGGCTTCAGGATGTGATTGGGGTGATCCGACTAATCAAAGGTGATTGACATCTCAGACCACCTCTTGAATTGAGGTGCAGCCGGTTCCATCGAGTTGATCTCCCGAAGTTCTAGCTTCTGCTTGCGCTTGGACACATAGGCATCTGGGCCACCGAAGATGAAGTTGACTTCCTTGCAGGGCTCCTGGAACTCTCCTGAGTCATCCTTGTCGCCATCGTCATTGGTCTTGTCTTTGCTATTGCGCCTCGGGGGATCTTTGGCCACCTTGAGCGCAGCCGTTGCAAAACCCTTCAGTCGATAGCAATCCTTTGCTTTGTGGTTTCCCTTTGGGTACCAAAGGCATGGGCCACTCAGCAGCTCGTCCGTGGATAGTTGTCTTGTTTGAGGGTTCTTCTGAAGTTGGTCCACTATGTGAACCATGTTATTAGACTTCCTATTCTTGTCCTTCTTGGAGGACTCGGGCTTGTCCGGCCGCTTCTCTTTGCCTTTTCCCCGGATGTTATCCAACGCTGACTCACCAGACGCGAACTTGTCAGCGATCTCACTCTTGAGCGGTCAGCTTGAGGTCATGATTCCTCCGACCGATCTCACGAACCAAATCATCGCTACGGATCCCTCCTTGGAAGGCGGCAATGATTTGTTGGTTCGGGACATTGGGGATCTGAGTCTTCTTAGCGCAAAATCGCTCGATGTAGTCACGAAGAGGTTCGTCGGTCTTCTGCTTGATCCGAGTGAGGTCGAAGTGGTTGCCCGGTCGATTGCAGGTAGCTTAGAAACTTTCTATGAGCTTTCTGTTGAGGTCTCCCCAAGATGTGATTGACTCCTCTGGAAGAGATGTGAGCCGTATCCGAACAGTTGGATCTAGGCAGACCAGGAGGTAATTAGCCATTACATAGGAGTCACCTCCAGCTGACCGAATCGTCGTGCTGTAAAGCTGCAGCCACTCTCGGGGATTGATCTGACCATGGTATTTTTCGATGGAGACCGGCTTGAATCCTTTTGGCCATCGAGCTATGCGAAGCCTAGGGATGTAAGCCTTGATGCCATTGATCTCATTGTCGGTCGGCGTCATCGATCGCCTATGCCAGTCTGGGGGTGGAGTTGCACGGCAGCCGTGTCGCGGACCAACATCACCATCATGACGATGATGCCGATGGTCGTTATCATTATTATCTCGTTGATCCCGATCGTCACATCGACGTCGATCATCGCGGTTGTGCCTTGGAGGAGGATCTTGACGGTCCTCTTGTCGGTTGTCCCGTCGGTCGTCCCGTCGGCTGTCCGTTCTCCAATCACAGTGTTCTTCCTCATAGCGTCGATTGTCCCGAGTGCATTCTTCATAGTGAGAGTTGATTGTATCTCATCCATCATGGAGGCTGAGAGAATTTCTCAGATCTTCATGCCTTTGCCGACCTCGCGAAGATACGTGACTAGAGCATGTAACCGACTAAGATTTTGCGGCCTCTTGAGCTGCGGCGGCCTTAAGCATAGCCACCGCCTTCTGCATCATTGGGGTCTGATAATTCGCGTCGACCATTAGAGTGTCGAGCAAAGTTTTGGCCCCTATGATGTTATTCTGAGGAGTGTGGTAGACCTTGACGCCATCCACTTCGAGTTCTGGATGGAGATCTAGTCGGCGTGCGTTGCGTGAACTACGCGACCCTCTTGGTCGACGGTGGTGTCCGACCGATAAGTCATCAGCTGGAGGGTTCTCCTCCTGTTGACCTCCTTCGGCTAGTTGATTCGGGTGGCCATCAACGGGGTTATCTTCATGTTCACCGTCTTGGTCACCATCCTGGTCTCCATCCGCGGGATCTGCTATATCCACCATGTTGACAGTATGGGGATATGGGTAAGTGGATCCGACCGAGTCCTCATCAAGAGACCGATCTGATTTTGAATCGTTCCCGAAGAAAGGATCTTCTTCCTTAGATCCGAGTGGGACCAATGCGGGGATCATGCTAGACGAACTCGGTGATCCTGCCATGGAGACGGCTATGGCCGAGTCGGATCTGTGGTTTTCCAGACCTAGGGCTCCGTTGTCGCCGACTGTGAAGTCGAGTGATCCAAAGGAGATCTTGAAGTCCGGTGAATACTGGATGATGGAAATTTCTGCCATCGTAGTTGAGGGAGAATCCCAACGAGCCTTGTCCCCTACCTGGCGCGCCAACTGTCGAAGCTTGAGATCAGGAGTAAAATTTTTAGGGCTATGTCGAGACTAAGAACTATGATGGTAACACAAGACGCCGAGTTATACAGGTTCGGGCCCTCTTGATGAGAGTAAATACCCTACGTCCTGTGTTCTGTGTGTTGTATTGATGTTACAAGACTTGTCCACCTCTCTCCCGATGAGGGGTACCCTGCCGCCTTATATATCTGGTCGGCAGGGGGGTACTTGAAGGGTCCTAGTCGTTTCCCCTTAGGGTTTACATAGAAAGTCTATGTCTACATGCCTTGTGCTCCAAGTTGAGTCGGTCAGCTTCCTTGTTGATAAAGTACTGGTCGGCTACCGACTTAGTCTTGTATGAGGATACCCGTAAGGCAAGTATCCCACAACATCTATCCTACCCGACAAATTGGATATGAATCTCCTAATAAAATTAACTTTGCCAATCAAAGACTGCAGCTCTATCTTGTTAGTAGGAGGCGCGATATCATTAACAACTTTGATAGTCTTACGGCCAATTTCGATTCCTCATTCATGCACAATAAATCCCAGAAACTGGCCGGCCGATAAACCAAAAGCACACTTCTTATGATTCATTTTTAAACCATACTTTCTAGTTCTTTCGAGTCCTTCTCGTAAATCGGCCACATGGTCCTTTGTCTTCTTGAATTTAACCACAACATCATCAATATAAATTTCCACTAACCTGTCAATCAAGTCACGAAAAATATAATTCATGGCCCTTTGATATGTGGCTGTAGCATTCTTCAATCCAAATGTCATAGCAACCCATTCATATAGTCCAATAGCCCCTGGACACCTGAAAGCAGTCTTCGATATATCTTATTCTATCATAAAAATCTGATTATAACCAACATTGCCATCCATGAAACTAACAATCTAATGTCCTGCTGCTACATCAACCAGAAGATCTACAATTGGCATTGGTTAATCATCTTTTGGCGTGGCTTTATTTAACGGTCTGAAATCGATACACACCCTCAACTGGCCACTCTTTTTGTATACAAGAACAATATTCAAAACCCACTCTGGATATCGGCAAGGCCTGATAAACTTAGATCATATAATCTAGTGATCTCAGCCTTAATATCATCATAAATCTTTAGATCTATCCTCTTCGGCGGTTGCTTGAACAGTCGATATCCAGGTTTAGAGGGAAGCTGATGCACAACAATTGACCGCTGAGTCCAGGCATCTCAGAATAATCCCAAGCAAAACAATCCCGGTACTCCTTCAACAATTTTATTAAATGAGCCTTAATATTTTCATCTAATTTCTAATTAATAAATGTCGGCCTGGGCTTATCACCGTCTTCTATATCGACTTCCTGTAACTCATTGGCCGACATAAATCCTTTTCCCAATTTGCCTTCTTCTACAAATTCCACTGGGGTGCCTGTCAGAGAAACAATTTTGAATTTGACTAGTCTACTACTGTGAGACATATGTACCCGGGAAACCTAACCACTCGGCTATATGGCCGAGTGGGCCAAGGGCTCGGTTATGATGTATTTGGCCCAAGAGATATTTACTTAGATATTTGTTTGAGTAAGCAGTAAGCTAGGTTAGCAGATATGGGTAGGATCTATTGTAACCGACTAGAAGATTACCATGTAAGCCTCTGCCCTTCGGATATATAAGGAGGGCAGAGGGCTTTCGGCAAGGCAGAGACTCGTATTGGAATCCTAATTCGGGTGCGAACCCTATCAATACAGAAACACCAAATAGGACGTAGAGTTGTTATGCTCCGGGAGGCACGAACTTGTATAAACCATGTGTCCTATGTTCATCGATCTTTCATACTCATACGCATACCTAGATCTACTATCGAGAATATCTCTTGACAGTTGGCACGCCAGGAAGGGGCAGCATTGAGTCCTACTCCATTGAAATCGATGGCTTTCGTCGGTATCAAGTTCCGCCCGGGAGATAAGATCCGCTTTGGCACCATCAGCTTCGTGGCCGATGAAAGCGGGGACCTCATCAAGCAAGATCAGGCGACCTACCCAATGGTCATCGCGCCTTCAGATCCAGGCGTCAGCAGAGCTTTGGCGGCAAATCGGACCTACTCGGCCAATCGGTTCCCACTCGGCCTCAACAACGTGGCAACGATTCTCCAAATGGAAACTCTCCCGGGCCCTTGTTCAACGTTGCTCACAACAAACCGATCGGTGACCTTGGCCGACTCGGACCTCATATGGTCGATATCCTGGCTTTTTATATGGTTCAGTCGGATGAAGATCCGAATTTTTTATATGAATCGAGATTAGTAGCAATAATCGGCCTTGAAAATGAGTCAGTTCTGGACTTGATTGAAGGCTCAAGTGATTTGGAAAGTAGCTCATCGGATTATCATGAGGTGTTCATGGTGGCACCTGCCGCTCAAGGAGGCAATGATGGAGAAACATCGACGGCAGTCGCCGCGCGAGCAAATGCACAACCCTGTGATGGATAGGAAACTGAACCCAAGGACGATGACTCGGACGCTACCACTCCCCCGCTCTGATGGCCAGACGCTCGGCAGGACTCCCGGGTTGTGCAGAATCTAGACATGGGCGACATCACCTTAAAATTCGATGGCGAAGACGTTTTCAAAACTCCACAGCATAACATCACGGCTGCGGCGGCCCTCTTGAGCTCCATAGAGCCCTTGCTCCAAGTCACCCTAGAGTTAACACCTCAGGTCAACCAGTTAAAAGCGCACATCAGGGCCGTGGCTGTACTGGAGATGCATGCAACGCAATCAAAACTGAGTAAGACAATATCTAGGGCTGCCAGTTCGGTACCCAGCTAGGAAAGAAGGGACCGACAGCGCACCAATTGGTTGGCAATCCCGTCGACCGCATCAAGGCGAAGGCCCACTACAGACTACCATGATCGACATCCGGATGCTGACCTACGCAATGGTATACTGCAACACAATGCGCGGGTTCGATTTGACAGCAGATACCAAGAGAGGGACGATGCGACCCACCGAGAATACAAAGATAAACAGTGTCGTTGTTGTTTCATTGACGATCGGTACTAGGAGCACAACAACAGGAGAGAGCTGCCCAGAGATGATTGATAACACGATCGATAGGACAAGGGTCACTGCGAGGACAGATCCCGTTGAGAAGCTGGTCGCGAGCGGGAATGGACCCCCATCCTCGAAGACTACAATGACGAGGCTGGCATTCGAGCCTTTACTCGGGAGCTTTGGACCGTCAGTTGGCTAGCCAATTTTAAACCAGTTGGCATTGAGAAGTATGACGACAAGACGGACCCGCACGGGTGGCTTCACGTCTATTCAACCGCCATACAAGCACTCGACGGTGATAGTTTTGTCATGGCCAATTATTTGCACGTATGTCTGGCCCCAGCGGCCAGAACTTGGCTCACAAATCTACCTGACAATTCCATCAGTTCTTGGGCAGAGCTTTTGCCAACAGTTCACCGCCAACTTTCAAGTCACCTTCGATAGGCCGGGGAATCACTGGGAACTCGCCCGGATCAAGCAGCGGGACCGGGAACCGCTGCGAGAGTACATCCAATGCTTCTGCCGAGTGAAAAATACCATCCCCAACATCTCGGATGCTCAAGTCGTTGCCGCCTTCCAGGGTGGACTCTCTTCCAAGTTCGGGATACTTCCAGGGTGGCCTTCTCGGATCAAGAAGATCGGGAGACTAGACGCCGCTGGAGGATTGTCAGCCAAAGAACTCTTCACTATGGCTGACAAATACGCTGCTGGTAACTCGGACCTCTTCCAAGTTCACCAGTACAAGGAAGAGGCACCTCGGAACCGTAATCAGTCGGGCTCGTCCAACTATAGCAAAGACGACGACAGGAAGCGCAATTCGGACCGGACAGTGGCCACCACGGAGCGCCCCAACCGAAAGAAACAGGTCACTCAGGATAATTTCGACGAAATGCTTGACGGCCCTTGCTTGTTGCATGATGGCGCGCACAAAGCCAGGTAGTGCTTCAAGCTAAAAAATTTTGCGCATCATGCTCTGAAAGTCTGCAAGGACCGCCCCTGGATTCCCGAGGGCGACAGAAAGGATGCGGATAAGGACAACCAAGATGATGAGAAGGAGGAATTCCAAGATCCCGAGCGTGAAGTCAACTACATCTGTGGTAGGTCTACAGTAGATTTGAAGTGCCAGTAGAAGATCCTATATAGAGAGGTCCACTCGGCTTCACCAGCGGTACCTCATTATCTACGTTGGTGTGAGGTCCCGATTACCTTTGATTGCTCGGACCACCCGGATCACATCCCTAGGCCTAGAAAATACCCTTTAGTACTGACGCTAACTGTTAATCGGGTCCTGTTAAATAGGGTACTGGTAGACGGAGGCAGCAGTCTGGACATCCTCTTTGTAAAGACATTCAAAGAGCTTGGCATACCTTTGACCGACCTCAAGCCAAGCCGCTCGCCGTTTCACGGCGTGATCCCAGGTATGCAGACAGTTCCCCTGGGGCAAATCACTCTGCCAGTGATGTTTGGCACTCGGGAGAACTACAAGATGAAGCGAATTACTTCAAGGTTGCAGACCTGGATTCTACATACCATGTCATCATAGGGCGGCCAGCCATTGCCAAGTTTATGGTCATACCTCATTATCCGTATATGATGATGAAGCTGCCAGGACCGAATGGAGTTATTTCACTTTGCTCGGACATTCGGACATCGTACGTCTGCGACAACGGTAGTTGTGAATTGACAGAGAAAAAGGAGGCGACATCGAGCTGGCCGAGTTGAAGGCAGCAATCGCAACGATGGAGGAGGCCATGCTCGACTCACCACCCAAGAAGACACTGAAGGCCACGGTATAGGCGGATGTTGTGGACTCTAAAAAGATTTACATAGATGAGAGTGATGTATCCAAGACCACCAATATTGGGGTCAATTTAGTAGATAAATATGAAAGCGTGCTCATCCTTTTTCTTAGAAATAATAAAGACATATTTGCATGGAAACCCACTGATATGCCAGATGTTCCAAGGGCAAAGGCTGAGCACAAACTTCACATTCGAGAAAACGCCAGGCCTATAAGGCAGCGACTTAGACGATTTTCGTAGTACTGAAAGGATGCGATTAGAAAAGAAATCTGCCGACTATTAGCAGCTGGTTTTATCAAAGAAGTTTTCCACCCCGACTGGTTAGCCAACCCAGTCTTGGTGAGAAAGAAGAATAAGGAGTGGTGGATTTGTGTGGATTACACCGGCCTTAACCAGGCCTGCCCTAAAGATCCGTTCACCCTCCCACGCATTCATCAGGTGGTCGATTCAATGGCTGGATGCGCCCTGTTGTGCTTCTTAGATGCCTACTCAGGGTACCATCAGATTCCCCTAAATCAATCCGACCAGCTCAAAAGTTCGTTCATCATGCCATTCGGGGCTTTCTGCTACACAACGATGCCCTTTGGTCTAAAAACACTGGCGCCACCTACCAGTGAACCATGCAACAATGCCTGGATAGCCAAATAGGAAGAAATATCGAAGCTTACATGGATGACGTGGTAGTCAAAAGTTGGCTCTCTTCCGACTTGATATCAGATTAGGACGAAACATTCGGTAACCTTCGCAAATACAATACGAAGCTTAATCCAGAAAATTGTGTCTTCGGTGTCCCATCGGGAAAATTACTCAGCTTTCTGGTATCATATCAAGGGATCGAAGCAAATCTAGAAAAGGTGAATGCTATATTGCGAATGGGGCCCCCTCATTCGCAAAAGGACATTCATAAGCTAATTGGCTGTATGGCAGCGCTCAGTCCGTTCGTATCACGACTCGGCGTTCGAGGATTACCCATTTTCTAGCTACTCAAGAAACAAGAATCATTTGTTTGGAATTATGACGCACAGAAAGCTTTGGATGACTTTAAGGCTTACATCAGTGGTCCTCTGGTGCTAACCCCCCAGAGCCAAAGGAACCTTTGCAGCTGTATATCTCCGCAACCATACACGTGGTCAGCACGGTGCTGGCGGTGGAGCGGGCAAAAGATGGCAAGGCTCAAAAGGTGGAACAGCCGGTTTATTTCATCAGTGAGGTCTTATCGGAATCCAAGGTACGGTATTTTTGGCTTCAGAAGTTAGTTAATGCATTATTGATGACATCTAGGAAGTTTAAGCATTACGTTGAGGATCATCCAATTGAGGTCCATACATCATTCGGGTTGGGCGAATTGCTCCACAACCAAGAAGGAACCGGAAAAATAGCCAAGTGGGCCATCGAGCATGGATTGTATGATATCATCTTGAAACCTCACGACACAATCAAAGGTCAGGCTTTGTCCGACTTCGTCACCGAGTGGACAGAATGCGAATTACCACCCACACCGCAAGAACTAAGCTATTGGACAATGGCATTTGACGGTTCCTTACAACTGGAAGGCACCGGAGCAGGAGTCGTACTGACATCCCCTGACAGAGCTAAGTTGCGGTATGTTCTCCAAATGCATTTCCGCGCGTCTAATAACGCCACAAAGTACGAAGCATTATTACATGGACTTCGGACAGCTGTATCACTCGGCATCCAAAGAATAAGCGTCTCTGGTGATTCGGCATTAGTGATCAATCAAGACACAAAGGAGTGGTGTTGTTCTCATGAGAGCATGATAGCCTACTGCACCGAAGTTCGGAAGCTAGAAGACAAGTTTGATGGCATCGAGTACAAATATGTCCTGCGCAAGTATAACGAAGAAGCGGATGAACTGTCCAAGCTTGGGTCCAGTAAATCTAGAATACCTGATGGAGTATTCCTTGATTTACATAAGCCATCTGTACTACCCCAGCAAACTGTGGTGCAGTCGGTGCCAAAGGAAGAAGCCCTCCACGTCATTTGTAAGTCCCGGTCATATTGCATAGTTGAGCATCTCCTGTACAGGCAAAGTCCACATGGGATACTGATGAAATGTTTGTCACAAGACAAGGGCATAGCTATATTAAGGGACATTCACGCCAGCATATGCGGGAATCACGCGGGCCCATCTATGATTGTGGTCAAAGCAATAAGGCAAGGATTTTATTGGCCGATTGCTTGTGCTGATGCTAAGGATATTGTCCGAAAGTGCGAAGGCTATCAGTTCTTTGCCTACCAGATGCACGTACCTACCACTGAGCTTCAAAATATTCCCATAACTTGGCCGTTTTTAGTATGGGGTTTGGACATTGTTGGACCCTTCATGACGGCTCAAGGTGGTTTCACTCATCTATTCGTGGCGGTAGACAAATTTTCTAAATGGATTGAAGCAAAACTAGTCGGTACGATCATGGCAAAGAAAGCCATCGAGTTCATGACTGACATAGTCACTCGGTTCAGTGCCCTGAACAAGATCATCACTGACAACGATAGTCAATTCATGATAGAAGAGTTTAAAGATTTCACGGGTGGAGTGGGCTTCAAGATCCGCCATGCTTCGGCCGCCCATCTGTAAAGTAATGGCCAGGTCAAGAGGGCAAATGGCCTTCTGCTTTCTAGAACTAAACCTTGCATATTTGATCGATTGGAAAAATATGCTCGATGTTGGGTTCGAGAGTTACCATTGGTATTATGGGGACTTAGAACCAATGTCAGTCGCGCCACGGGACACTCCCCTTTCTCTTTGGTTTATGGTTCAGAAGCAATGTTGCCAACTGAGGTGTTATTCACCTCCCCGCGTGTGGCAGCATATGAAGAACATACATCCAATAGCCATAGATGTGATGACCTAGTATTGTTAGAAGAACAACAAGACGCCACTTTGATTCGGTCGGTGAAATATCAACAAAGCCTGAGGCGTTATCACAACAAAAATGTTCGGTCATGAGGCTTTTCGTTCGGTGACTTGGTCTTAAAGCAAGTCCAATCTACGGTTGGCAGACACAAGCTGTCGGCCCCATGGGAAGGACCTTTTATTATAAAGGAAATCACTCGGCCGGGTGCATATCGATTGATGCGCGAAGATGGGTTGGACCTTCAAAGTTTATGGAACATATCTCAGCTATGTTGTTTCTATGCTTAGTTTTCATAGTTTACTGTAATTTCTCCATTTTGTATCGTTTCAATACAATACATATCTATATCATAGTCATGATGATTAGTCATATAATTTATGATTTCTGTGAAATGTTTATTGATATTGTTCAAATCATGACTTTAATTCTGAGACTTGGTATCACCATAACTCGTACATGTTGACCAAGCGGGTTACTTAGTCCCCAGGGTTCATGTTGTCTGTTGAGGACCAAGACAATCCTCCCGATTCGCATATGCTTGACCGAGTGAGTTCTTAGTCTCCATGTTTCATATCAGTTATCGGGAGTATTGTTTAGAGGGCTGACATGAGTTGTGTATTGGTTGTGAGTGCTTAACACGAGTTCATACAATACACTAATGAACTAGTGTGACCCAAGAATTCATTACAATACTGGTAATGAATCTAGACTCTGGTGGTCTACTGAAATCAGTTTTAATACATCATTAGCAGAGAAACACAATACCCAGCAGATTGTTACAGAACTTACACCCTTGGTAAGGGATCTAATTCTATCTGGTCGGCTAATATATGAGCAGTTTTTTGTGCATCAGCCACAAGTGCTTCACATTGCTCATCGGTAAGGTCTTCATGGAAACCTTCAGCAACCACATCTAAATCTATGTTGGGACTGTGAGATTTTGCTATAGCTAGCACTTGAGCACTGGCTAGTTCTGCAACATGTCGAGCAGGCTCTTTCACTCGGCTTGGAGCTTCTTGTAATCGCGTGAGTAGATCTCGACACCGTGGTGGTTTTTCTTCGGGCAAGATGTATTGGGCGATCAATTCAGCGTCCTTCTGCACAGCTGCAAGATACCATCGAAGGTTTTCATCACCTTCAATAAATTTCTTCTGCAAAAGCTCGTAGGATCTTTTTGATCCTACAGAAGCCCAATAATCACGTTGGTCCAAGCACATATGAACTCGGCAATAAAGGAATTATAAGAACACAACTGACCTCCTAGGCGCTTCTCAGCTTCCGATTTTTCAGCCTCGAGCGTAGCAACCTTTGCCATATACTCGTCCTTGAGTTTTTCAACCTCTTTCAAGGAATTTTGGAACTTATTCAGCTCATCTATGACCTTTTTGAAAATGCTTTCGGCTTTGGCTAGCTGGGTCTCTAGCTTGGTGTTCCTTTCCCTTTGGGCTTTTATCGTTTCTTTAGCCTCTGTTATTTACAAAAGGATCAGTCAGCAGCAAAGAGTTGTTATGAATACAAGAATATAAGTTTGTACCTTCTGTCCTCTTTATCCAGTGGGCTTGAGATTCTTGCATAGTTTTGAAGCCATCCTTTAGCTTTTCAAATTGGTTTTTAACTTCTTCTGAGTCCTGGAGCTGCTTTTTTAAACCTTGATTTTCGTTGTTTAAGGCCTCGACAGCCTGGGAAGATGACTCCAGTTCTTTTATGCGGCCTTGCAATTTTGTAATTTCTGTGGCCAAGTTGGTATCTTCTTTACGTTTCAGCATCAGCTCTTGCGATACCTCTATAAGGGACAGGTCAAATAATTGGGGCCAACAAATATAATGTATGGTGCAGAATTTATAGGTTCCATACCTTGTAGCTTAAACTAAAGTTCATCCACCTGGGATGAACGGGCCTTCAGTTCAGTTGATAGGCAACCGACTTCAAGCCTTTCTTTTGCAAGTTGATCCTCTAAGTCCACGGCCTTGGCACAATGTCTCTCAACAAGTTGCAAAAGTTTGCTTTTGTTAGTCATATGAGATTTCAGAGCCTACACTAGCATAACGATAATGATGTGTTGATCGGCAAATATATTTAATTTTTTAAAGAAGGAAAATATACCTGGAACGAATGGAACGCCTTTTTGGTGTATTCCTCGAAGGTCTTTAACTCGGCTTGCTCCACCAACTCATCAAACCCTACCACTGCAAATTTACCGACGTGATATACGGACCTGGCAGGTGGAGTCTCTTCTGGAACACCCTCTTTCACCACTCGGTTCTGGCATCATTTCAAAAATCAAAGATGGTTCTTCAGGTTCGGGGGAGGCATGAGTACCAGCAGATGTGGACATTTCAAGAACGTTTAGGTCCGGCACAGTTGAGGCCTTGGAATGGCTGGCCTCTTGCTGAGTAGATTTAGGAGCATTCTTCGGATCATTTGGTTCCTTTGTCGAGTGATCTGGGACATCATTTCTGGATGTCTGGTCAGTCGGAGCAGCCTGGTCCTTTTCAGGAGCTGAGCTTTGTGATGGGGCTTCCTGAGATGATGATGTCCCTGACGACCTATCAAGCAAATAATATTTACACAAACTACCACTACAAAACTAGGAATCATGATTATTTTGATTTGGTTACCTTGAGCGGTGTTTGATTTTCAAGCCTGACACCTTAGGCGGGGGGCTAGTTGGCCTTGGGTTATCTATTGCGCCAGTGGTCTCTTCAGTTATGCTTTCCTTGCTTGATTGTTCACTCAGACGACCTTGTTCTTTTACAGGCTCTACCTTATTGTCTTCTTTCATAGCTCGCTGAGTGGTGGAAGTCTTTTCTGAAGCCTTTTTCTTTGTTTCTTCTTGAAGTCTAGCTATCCTTTCAGCTAGAGATTCTTCTTTGTCCGAATCCTCAATGTGTGCTTTGCGACGCTTGGGGGCTGATGGTTGACTGGGTGGTTTTACTCGAGGCGTCGGAGGCAATGGCAGATTGGATAAATAAACATCAAGGTTCTGTAATATGAATGACATATTAATCTCTGTTGAAGACAAAGTACGTAGTCTTCATTATAGAAGATAAGAATGAATAACATACTGGACTCCGGACAGTTTCGGAATGATGTCCGCATTTGGCGTTCCCTGGAGTTTAACCAAGTAGCAAGGAAAATATGTTCTCCAACTGCAAAGTCAATTCTCTTTCTGATAATTTTTCTGACACCTCCATCGTGGGATCTGAACCCATTTGAAATTTCCATCCCGGGATATGTCTTTTCTTAATGGGTTGCATGTGGCGATGTACGAAGCTTGCGGCAACATGGACATCGATGTAACCCTTTGACTTCAGAAATGCAATGTGCTCCAGTATGGCATCAACCTGAGCTTTTTTATTGGGATCTGCTTTCGCTGACCACTCGGGTCGCGGTTTGGGGGCTTCGGCTGTGGTCTCTAACAGAGGCGGAGCATGGTTTCCATGATAAAACCAATCAGCATGCCAACCTTTGTTTGTTGAGGGAAGTGGCACTTCAATATATTCCTCAGTTGGAATCCAGCCCCTCCTATGACACTATTGTTGTTTGATTTCAAAACAAATAGCTATTTGAAAGTATCAAAATGGGGATAGATCTCCAAGAATACCTCGCACAGATGGATAAAAATGGCAATATGCAATATGGAGTTTGGGTGCAGATTGACGAGGTTTATGCCACAGAAAAAAAAAGCAGACCTCAAAAGAAGTCGCAACAAGGGATACCAAATCCACGGTAGAAAAAGGAGGAAAAAATAGTGATCTGATCCACCGGAGGTTGGGGAAATCTCTGACCTATAGCTTCGATCCATCCTCCGTTTTGTTGATCCTGTAGCACTCCGTCAATCACCAGCCTGTTGATTTTTTCTGAGTCCATGGCCGAAGCAGGGAACTCCTTGATGGCGGCAGGGATGTCGAAGATTGCTTCTTCCTCGCCCTTTCCGGGAGGAGATTGTTTCTGGGATTGAGCTATGGTGCTTGGGCGGGTTCATTTTGGGGCCATCGCTCTTGGTTTGTAGGAGTGGAAAGCGGTTGCGCAGAGCTTTTGGGTGGAAATGAAGGCTCGAGATCTAGGGTTTGTATGCGCGAGACGGCGGCAGCTGTGAAATGAAGACGAAGGGATGCCACTGTTTTGGCGGCACTTTTATAAGGGAAGGATAACCTAACGGGTCGTGGGTTCTCATAACCCGTTATTCCGGTATTGTGAATCGGTAAGTGCATTTATTGTGCTATTGAGAATCATTTTCAGTGTTAACCTTGGACGCTGTGGGTCTCGATGTTAGTAATAAATCCCTTGGATTGTTACAGCATTGATTTTGGAATCTAAAAATTTTGTAACTTGTGATAAATCACTTGGATTATTACGGTTTCAACCTTGGAAGTTGTACCTTTTGAGTTTTCGTGATAAATCACTCGGATTGTTATGGTTTAACCATGGAACTTGTACCTTTCGAGTTTTCACAATAAATCACTGGGATTTTTATGGTTTCACCCTGTGAGGTTGTACCTTTCGGCACTTTACGATAAATCACTCGGATTATTACAGCACCAATATTGGGGGCTGTATTTTTTGTTCAAATACTCCAACTGATACATCACCAATCTTGTGGGTTATGGAAGTTGAATTTCGTGATAAATCACTCGGATAGAGGTAGTATCAATACTGGGACTGTAGTTTATAAATTGATGATGCATCATTCGGCTTATGATGGCAATTTATCTGATGACTATATAATCGAGCTTTGAGGGTGATTACGCAAAGTGGAAGACTCGGATATTATTATGTTTAAGCTCATAAGATATGTTCTTTAGAATGACCTTTTGAGCTGGGGGCTATGATTGAATCTGGATATCGGATATTTATTTTTCAAGAACTCACAAGTTGCTTCGGTAAAGACTCAACACCTTCTGAGTTGGGGGCTGTACTCATAGAGTATGCCTTTTTTCAGGCGTCCATGAAGAAAAGTTATCAGCTACAACAAAAGGAGCACTTTCCAATTTCAAAAGATGTCGAGATGAATCAAGGCGACATTTCAAGATGGAAAGTTCTTGGGGGCTACTGTGGGACATATGTACCCGGGATACCTAACCACTCGGCTATATGGCCGAGTGGGCCGGGGACTCGGTTATGATGTAATTGGCCCAGGAGATATTTACTTAGATATTTGTTTGAGTAAGCAGCAAGCTAGGTTAGCAGATATGGGTAGGATCTGTTGTAACCTACTAGAAGATTACCATGTAAGCCTCTGCTCTTTGGATATATAAGGAGGGCAGAGGGCTTTCGGCAAGGCAGAGACTCATATTGGAATCTTAATTCCGGTGCGAACCCTAGCAATACAGAAATACCAAACAGGACGTAGGGCTGTTATCCTCCGGGAGGCCTGAACATGTATAAACCCTATGTCCTGTGTCCATCGATCTTTCATACTCATACGTATACCTAGATCTACTATCGAGAATATCTCTCGACAGCTACCTCGAGACCCTAAGTAGTGATCTTGACGTAATCTCCATCCCAAATTTTGCAATACAAACATTCTATATCATCCACATGCCATGGTACCAAATTGGTCAATGAGTCATTGACAGTTTCATCAGTCGGGATTACCTAAACTCGATCACCAATCCGCTGGATAAGTGACTGGTGCATAGTCGATGGAACACAACAATTTGCATGTATCAATGACAAAGATAGTAACCGACAAAGTTTTACTGCCGATAGTGAGCTCTACATTCAAAACTCCTTTGGCTGCTACCGTACGACCACCATAATCTCGCAAAATCATATTAGTATCAATCAAATCTTCATCAGTCTTACCCAGTTTTCTCACAGTAGTGATTGACATAATGTTAACTGCAACCCCTCCATCGACCATCATCTTTCCCATCGGCATCCCATTAACAAAGCCTTTCAAGTATAAAGCCCTCAAGTGTCAACGCTTAGACTCATCTGGTTTATCAAATATTGCTTGTTGTACATCAAATATTAGCTGAGGTGCTTCACTCTCATCAGCAAACAATTCTTCTTCTTCCGAAACCATGAACTCCTACGGTAGCATCATCACCATACCCACTGTCACATTTGGTACCTGTACTTGCTATTTCACTTTTGGTCTCCAGACCTTTCTAGGCGGCTCATCACTTCCCTCATCATAATAATAATGGCCAGCCTCATCTGTCTACATCGCATTCTCTGAACCCTGCGCTTTTGGCTTCTAGAAAATATTTTAGATGGACACCAATGATTGCTCTATTCCTGGTTTTCCTCGAGCTCTTTATCGACTTCTTCATCGAAGTGTACTTCTTCTTCTATCTTTTTGGAGCCAAGTTGATCCAAAGCTGACACCCTTCCGTTCTCATTGACTTTACCCACCATCGACTTTCCAGAATCACTCGGCTGATATCTATAACTGCTCGAGGCTCCCCTATACATTTCCTCAGCTCATCTGCTGCATCCAGGATAGTTATTAATCAATGGAAGCTTCATATTATGGTCCCAACAATACTGAAAGAATGGGCATTCCCAATATGGATCAAATTGTGCTTCCTTCATCTCCATGTCCCTTTTCTTCTGATATCGGTTTATAAACGGCTCTACTTTATCAATACCAGCCATATTATCATTCATAGGGAATTGGTGCCCATTGATCTTCATGGTTCCCTTCATAAACTTGATCTTTCCTTGCTCAATCACCGACTGAATTTCTCTTCTGAATACCTTACATTCATTAGTATAATGAGATGGCGAGTTGTGCCACTTACAGTACTTTCTTTTTTTCAATTCTTCAGCGATGGAATCACATGGTTGGTTGGCAACTGGATGTGCTTCTCCTGCAACAACAAATCAAATATCTTATCAGCCTTGGTGATATCAAAGTCATACTTTTCTTCCAGCTCATTCTGCTTCACCCATGGGAACGACAACACATTCTTGTTTCTAGTCCATTCAACCATGTTGACTTCTCCAGCATCTTCATCTAGACTTAGACTCGTAATCATTGTAGTTGACTTGAATCAACCTTGATCGTGCCCCCTGAGTCAAGTTTTCTTGTATCGACACCTTCTGTACTAACTGGGATAGACTTTCAAACTCGGTCGAAGTAAATTTTCTCCCTCAAAGATGCAACTAGGCCATTAAATGCTATCTCTATTATTTGATTATCAGTCAATTGCAAGCTGAAACATTTGTTGCGCATATCTTTGAACCTCTGCACATAATCATGTACAGACTCCCCAGCCTTTTGCTTCACAGAAATCAAATCAGATAGCCTCATCTCTCTCATTTCAGCAAAGAAGTATTTGAAATTTTTGTTCGAGGTCGGCCCAAGTAATAATGGAATTAGGGGGCAACAATGTGAACTAGAAAAAAGCTAATCCAGACAAGGATAAAGGAAACAACCTGATCTTCAATGCTTCAGTGGTTTCTACCTCTCCACATTGCACCAAAAAATGGATAATATGCTCAACAGTGGTAGTATTGTCCTATCCAACGAATTTAGTGAATTCTGGTGGCCTGTATCGACTCGGCATAGGAATCAAGTCATAGCTAGGAGGATACGGGGGTCGATACATATAAGTTTCTTGTTTTGGTTTCAAACCGAATTGTTCCCTCATTACCTCAGCAATCTTTACTGCCCAATCATCGGTCGAAACATTGGTATTTGGAGTAGCCAATGCAAGACCAGACGCTGACACTTGCGGGTCTGTTTGTGAACCAAAATTGACAACAGTGTGCTGGCCTCCCAACTCCCCCGACAATGCAGATGATGATGGCATGCTGAACGATCTTGGATCTACATTCGGCGTTGAACCATATGTGACATTAGGCTCTGATGTCTCCTGCCTGTAGAGCTGCGGCTATATCTATGGAGTAGTTCTTTGCAGTATTATCTTGCGAGGTGTTCTCTCCCTTATTCCACTATCAGCATTCTTCAAGGGTGGAGTAGCTTCAGAAGGTGACGGTCCTAAACCTACAACAGGATGTGTTGTGCCTGCCAAGGAATATTCCTAGATGTTCGGAAATACATTGGCCAATGTACTGGGTCATCATATATACAACATTCAATAGTCTGAATAATCAAAGCCCAAAGGGTATTGACCAACACAGGTGACTGATTAATCAAAGCATGGTGTATGGCTGAATGTATCATGTTGTTCAATGTAGCTTTATCAATCACCTCTATCGACTTATCAATAGTTGATTTCTCAGTTTTGTCTTCAATCAAGGCAGCAATAGGTAATATTCCTTTCTGTATGACCTTGCCAAGCTTGGTTTTGCTAAATGTACTCAACAAGAGGCCTTCATACTCCGCCATCCTCTGATCAATCTGTGCTCTTGTTTCATCACTCAGATCATCTCTGTTAACAGGCATTATGTTCTCTGCCTTCAGATCCGCACCAACATCATGTTTTGGTGGTGTATTATCAGGGAACTTGGGATCCTTGGCATTCCAAGACCAGACATGTTGATAGACTTAAAGTTCTTGGTCCTACCGAGCGTGCCAAAAAGCGTGTCGATACGAAGATCACACGCGTGACCTAGGAGATCTGCTTAACTCCAGTGCAGGCTCAATATAGAAACCGGGGCGTGCCAGTCGATTTTCCCTGCAAATCAACAAAGAGAAGGGCGATCAGATTCCACGGGTCATCGGCCTAGGACAGGCTGATGAAGAAAGTCGATGATCGCTATTAGTGAAAACCAGCTGATGTTGTAAACAACAAATAATATTAAAATAAACTAATCGACTGATTTGTATCAACTTATCGGTAACTCAATAGGTGATTATAACATAAAGCATAAATGGTACCAATAGGAATCAAACCGAAAGAACATAGTCAATGGACTTACGATAGATGCACTACAACTCGCTCTGTCGATGCAGTGAAGTCGATGGGCCAGAGTTGATGAAAGTACAGTAATCATGCACAGAACTCTGCCTATCGATAGGTGCTAAGTCGATAAATCTGATAGCTAGTATTGCAAATATGTCTAAAATTCATAGATCTAATCTTATTAAACAAAAGGGGGCAACCGACTTCTAATATACAGCAATGAATAAGCAAAACACTGAGAAATCGATCAAACTGTGATAACCTGTCGGCTAAACATCCCGATAGAACTCTATCGACTCTGCCTATAAACAGATCGAGCCTAACCCTATCAGCCCGGCAAGAGATCGAAGTCAATGTAGTCTTGCTGATTCGAACAGATCGAACTTAATCGAGACAATGTCCATACATGGCAAATAGAGCTAGGTTTAATCTACTTATAGACAGAATTGATTAGGTGACTCTTCAGCCTATAAAATCCACATAAATCATAGAAGATCAGACCTAACCGAGACAATAATGCAATCTAAGTCGATAATACTAACCAAATAGAGATCTAATTACCAGATAACTAGCAATTTCAAACATAACAACTAGATTATCAACTTAATGAGAAAGTACTAGCTGAAGTCGATGAAATTACCGAGGGTGACTAATCCAAGTATCTCTCCGAGATCGGAGCCGATGCAGCCTACGCGAGATGAGGATGTCGTCGAGAAAAAGTTTGGCTATGCGCCGAGTTGTATTGAATGAAATTGTTGTTTTTTCGTACATATCCTGTTACATATTTATAGCCCCATGCAAGGGGTTCTGACCCGATTCGGTTAGGACTTTTGAACAAACTGAATTGACTTATTTCTAAACTAAATCTAAACTAAAACAAACAAAGACAAAACCCTAATTGGCCCACCTTATTCTCTTTGGCCGTTGATCTTCATTGACTTCGGCCAATTCTGACCCTACGCAGCTGACCACTGGGGCCGGTCAAATTTCGGTGCCAACAAGAACAAAGGAGTGTGTTGCAGCTGTTGATTCTATCAATGATTAAGCGTGATGACAAAACATGCTCTACATATAAATTTGTGATGGAACAAGTACTTTGAAAAGAGTTATTTCAATGTATAAAGTTAAAGGATTGAAAGATGTGATCAAGGGGGAGAATGTTCGGTTGATCTCTACTAATGGGGCCAACCGCCTATTGGGCCCTTGAACCACGCCCTGATTGGGGCGTTCAGCCCAAAGAGGGCTGATGTCCCCTTGTCATGCAGCGCCTATAACGGGCAGGTAGGGACCACGTTCATGGACTACGAGGTTTGTCGCCGCCTCAGTAAAGCCCACCTCCAAACCCTAGCCGATCTAAGAGGGTGGCACTAAAGTGATGGGACGCACCACCAGTCGGCATCGTCATCATCGTCGCCACCAACTGACCGCCGTCGTCCATGACGTTGCCTGCTCCATGGCCGACAACCACGGCAATGGCAAGAAACAGAAAGGTATGCCCATCCAAAGACCTTTCCCCTCTATCAATCTACTCCTAGATGATCTAGAGAAAGTAACAACTTTGACTTCTAGACACTACAAAAAATAGAATTTGTAAAAATAGACATCGTCCTCATTATTTTAATTATTTCTTAATTTTTTGTAAAGACAAAGAATTTGTTTTAAATGACATAAGTATTACTAGCTTATCTCCACCAAAGCCTACGACCCGATGCAGCCATGGATACCCACCCTGGTGCCACCCTGCTAGCCCATCTCACAGCGTCATGGATAATGCAGCGTGCGTCTGAACGACGAACAAATGGATTGAATTGTGTAACTCTTCGGTGGCAGACATGAAATCCACCATTGCCATTGCTGAAAATGATTTTTCCTTGTGGTGCCGCCAAGAATTTGCGACCCTCCTTGCTCATTGCGAAGTTATTGCTTTTGTATATGCATTATGTGTTGGAGTTGATCTCGGACTCAAATTCAACATTGCTTGACGAACAAGTCTTCTCCGCCTAGCCTGTCACATTTTTACTAATGTTTCCATATCAAACACTATGATCAGTGGTGTCATATCTGATTAGTACTGGGCCCTGTCCCCACAACACTCATATATAAGTAGAGGTACATCTTAGATTTTCTCAACACATCTAACACAAATAATTCACAAAATTCCGATTGATGAGGGTCCTGAAGGGGGGAGAGAGAGACTAGATCCGTCTTGTAGATGAATTCATCTCTAATCTAGAGGTTGAAGGTAAAGATTTATGCATCCAAGAGGCTTCTCCACGTTGTAAATCAAGGTGGTGAAGTTTTGCAGGCAGTGTTGTTGTTTTGCTATTTCTACATCAACATCTACTTTATCTATAGAGACATCTATAACGTCATCAAGGTTTGGTTAGTTAAGCTATATCTTAATTATGCAGCTGGTTAGTTAAGCTATATCCTAATTATGCATTAGTCTGATGTAATCATCACTACCACAAAAAGTAACTATAGTGGCAGGTCAAATTACACTATAGCAGCGGGCCAATCAACCGACCGTTGGGTTAATGCAGCTAAAAACAGACATTTTTTACGGTGGATCTTTTGAGGGTCAAACAACCTGATGCTCAAAATTTTATTGTAGTGGCTGGTGATAATATCACCCACGACTATGAATTAAAAAAAATGAAAAAACACGTCAGGCCAGGTCCGCTTGCATCACTGCTGGATCTGGTCGTGCCCTAGCCAGATCCGTGCTGAAACACTCAGTCTACTGCCGTCTGCGAGGCCTCCAGCTTACCCGTCATCCGTCAATTCATGTGGCTACTCGCCGGGCTCCACGTCGGCGGCGCTCGTCCCACCGGCCGACCGCCTGCCCCTGTGCGAGGGAGCTCAGCCTGCCGCCCACCCGCCCCCACATGAGGGAGCTCGGCCCGCCTTCACGCTGGCGGTGCTCGACCCACTGACTTTTCGCGAGGTTGCTCGCCCGCCGCGCTAGGGTCGCCGGCCTCCACCGCGCTAGAGTTGCCGGCCACCACCTCGCTGAGAGAGAGAGAGAGAGAGAGAGAGAGAGAGAGAGTGAGAGAGAGAGAGAGTCTCCGACACCACCACCACGAGCCCACAACTACCAGCGTGCTCCACTCTGTCATCGCTTGCCACGCCGTGCCCTGTCGCCATCTGCTACATGGGAGGGAGAGAGAGACAGACCTGGAGGAGTTGGACAGTAGAGAGACCAGGGAGTGGGAGGGAATGAGAGAGAGAAGTGTGTGTTTATTTTCGAGAGAAGAAAGCACACGAGCTAAAAAAAACTCGATCTGCCAGGGAAAGAAGCCACCCCGACGGCTTTATATTAAGGAGAAGAGCCTTCTTATATAGACCGAGAAAACCCCCGAACCCCCTCCCCGAACCATACACAGAGACTTAGCTGGCCGTGCGAGCTATGACACGAGTCTTTACCTAGTGCTTTGATTGGGGAAGGCGAGGGGATTTTTTTCTCTGGGGACAAAGCCCCGGTGAGACACGGCGCCGAGCCTGAGGCTCGAACGTGCGTGGGTGGGCTGCCATCCCGACGCCTCCACCACCAGGCCAAGGGCCTGTTCTCGAAAGCACACGAGCTGTGTGCGAAGTTCTCTGATTGGTAGTGGAACGAAGGAAATTCCGTATTGATGGCGTGGTATATCAATTTTTAGGCGATTCAGTTTGTCACAGTCGTTAAAATAATTTTTTAACAATGGTTTATTTCTATGACCACCACTTAACATGGTATGGAGGCTATTTATAGCGAAAATAAATTTTTAGCGCCGATTGTCTTTTTTGACCGTCGTTAAAAATATGTTTCCATTTGTAATGGTGATTCGTAATAAAATCGTCGTTACGGTATTTTTTTTATCATGCCCGTTATAGGCTAGTTTTATGGTGGTGCATCATGATTAGATTAAACTAATTGGATCCTATAGATTAGTATTGATTAGTTGCCCACTGATATTTTAATCTAACGTTATGCATATAATAGTACACTCCGACAACGGGTGCTATCGATTAAACCGTCACTTCTGAAGCTACGCCATTAGTTATCGTACGTAGTTATCGTACGTCTGAACGCGGACTCGTCTTCGGTTTCTCCGACGCTAGCATGTTGCACAATGCACACAACACCTCCACTCAGATTATCTCTAGTAACAACTGGAAATTGGACGACTGGTCACCACTATATGGTACATCGCACATTACAACGAGTCAATGACGCAACATATGATGTTACCAGAGCTAAAACTTGAACGGTTTCTCAACCTTATTGTATCATAAGATATGGCAAAATTCTGATGGCTAGTTTATGTTGGACGTTGGAAGTTATCATCTTCCCAGCCATCTTCCCCGTATTTCCACGCCTTAATTTTTCTCGTATTCCCAGCCATCTTCGCCCCAACCACATGCAAACGACACTAAGCGTAGCTATATATTATTATTGGGCGGAGAGGGAGAGTACATCTGACAGAAGACTGCTAAATAAGATATGAGATGGCAGCACGCACGTTTGACATTTTGTTCACAGTTATCATGTGCTAACATTTTAATTAAGTATAAGTGTGTATTCAAAGAAACAACTGATGAGAAATGACAAAACATGCATCTGCCGGGTTGTTGCAAAACAACGACTTCTTTTACATCAAATAAATAGGGACAGTGTGCTCTCTATTGAGGAATAAGTATACTTTGAATGGTGGCTCCTAAACAACAAGACATGTCATATTGTGAGATGGACTGATGGATGAAGTAATTTATTTGTTATGGAAATACTATTCTATTAGTGCACTATTATTTCTTTTGTTCCACAGTTCACTAAATTTATTCGTGAAGTAATTTATTTGTAATTTATCCACTTTCTACTCTATGTACTACGTTCCACAATTCCACTAATTTAAAATCGCGCACAGAGTTCTACCATATGAAATTTAGACTTCATGAACTACTTGCACTCTTCGATTCACATACAAAAAATACTTGCACTCTTCATTGAGCCACATTATACCATGTGACACGCATCATATCTTGTTTCAACAGTGTTCCTGTCCTCGTAGAAAGCTATACTTCAGACACGTTTAATTTGGATCCTCTAGTTTTAAAAATACTAATTTTTATAAACTATCTACACAAATTTTAAGAAACCAGAAAACTAGCTTACCCTAGCTGAAACCAGTTTTTTGCTGAATTAGCATTAAACAAGAAAAAAAAGTTAGGTTGTAACTTTTAAGAAACCATGATCCATATAACTCCCTTTTTTTTTAAATCATGAGCCCTTTTTGCCAATGATGGTATCTGTTGACACCAAAATTTGGCAGGGTTCAGTTGTAAACCAAAGGGATCAACATCGATTCGGTGAAGAGGAGAGGAAGAGGCAAATCATGAAAAGTGGACCTGTTAGGGTTAGTGGACACTCTGCTGATGGATATCGCTATCAACAGAATTTGATTATATGACTGAGAGAGGAGAGAGGATTTTCAAGACAAAGATGTCCTCACTTGTTAGCTAACTTTCATGGCAAATTAAGCCGGTTTCCAGTATGCGGAAGCTGTTTTGGGAATAGGGAGGGGTGATTTGGCACACGTTCGAAAAAAGCGACGTGATTTTGCGCCATGGAGTAAGGATATGCATGGCTGGTTGAGGAGAAACTAGACGGGGAGAAAGGTGATGGAGTTCCACAAATCACGTTTCATTATGACAAGTTTCGCTCCAACTGGGCGATGGCACTTCGACTCGTCAGGCAATGCCCGCCTGCACACGTGGAACCGTTGTTCCCTCTTTCTCTCTTTGTTTTTTTATTGCCCTTCGTTTTCTCTCTTCCACACAAGATTGGGCTGATGTGTATCAGCTATAAGCCTACCGAGGATGTTGTATTAGGCTAACTCATGCGCCAACTAGTGGACTACCTCCATACCTTGCAGCAGCTCCATCAAATTAAATTGCTAGCTAAGAAACCAAAGTCAATCTAGCTTGATCGACTATATCATTTAGATCATCTAACTTCTTAAACTTATTAGGCTCAGAAATATTTTAATCAGTTTAATTAGGATAGAAAAACATTATATTTTAAAAGTATAGAACTTAGATTACACCCAAAGCCAGATTTAGATAGCTAGACTTAGCTTGTATATTTTGAGAATATGGAAACCTAAATAAGATATGCTATGTTTAGAAAATCAGAACTATAAGTTAAAAGTATGAGAACCAAAGTGATATGGTGGAACCCCACTGGTAGACTGATACATGTGTAAAATGGCACAAGTTTGAAAGGCATATTTATAGCTCCTACCTTGGGGTAGCTTTAAGTGGAGTAGCCATATATAGAAACAACAAAATCAGTGGGGTTGATGGATCCGTAGCAAATGGATAAAATTAATAGGTTTAATCTTTTTTTTCAAATGGATGCAAAGAAGTGGACAAATATGAGCAAAATGAAATGGCAAATGACTAAAAAAAACTTGGCACCCAAAAGGCCCAAAAAAATGTTGGGTGATACCATTCAGTTTCAAAGGGTACCAATAAGATCTAACCATTGATATAGTGTGTAGGATTGGTATATATATATTTAAGTATTAGTTGTCTTCGTTTGTCAATCTCCAACCATATGCTCCATTGACTGACTGATGTACTATTATGGTTAGAGAAAAAGCTGGTAGAATATTGGAACAAGCTAACTCAACTCATCTGCAGTTCGGCTCAACTCGTTTCATATTTTAACAAGACAAACTACACACACACGCATATATATATATATATATATATATATATATATATATATATATATAAGCTCAAAATAATGACATAGTAACATAATCCTGCAAGGCACGTTCGTGCAAGACAAAGGAACTATAGACCAAATCATGAGGCAAAAAGAATAAGAAGGCAAAAGGTTACTGTTGATAGTACATTGCGTGTCTAGGCTATGCATAAAAACAAGTAGCCTAAGTCATTGTAAGCCATTGAGGGAGAATATTATCATGCAAGGCCACCAGAAGGAGAAAAAGGAGTACGCACTGAGTGTCCTTGATACAGGAAGATGGAGGATACGTGTGTCCTTCATATAGGAAGATGGAGGTTACGTGTGCTAAATAAACAGGAAGGGAGTACCGCTCGCTCGACTATAAAAGGAGGACCTTGGCTTCGGAAGAACAACACCCATCGCAGAGTCACCAAGCCATCCACTGCAATCCTCGAGAGCGCTCTTCCGCCTCCGCCACCAAGTAGTAGTAGAATCCACTTGTAAAATAGAGAGTGTAACTCCACTGTAAAATAACGCCTATAAGGTAATTTTCTTTCTTGTGTTTAAGTGTTCGGGGGTTTCCCGAAAGGGAAAACCATATGTAAGCTATATTTGTGGAAATGAAGTAATATTGTCTTTAAAAATCCCTTGATATGATCTAGTCCTTGCATATGAATTAAGTTTTTATGCTAGGGACCCTTTCGGGAAACCCCCGAACACTTAAACACAAGAAAGAAAATTACCTTATAGGCGTTATTTTACAGTGGAGTTACACTCTCTATTTTACAAGTGGATTCTACTACTACTTGGTGGCGGAGGCGGAAGAGCGCTCTCGAGGATTGCAGTGGATGGCTTGGTGACTCTGCGATGGGTGTTGTTCTTCCGAAGCCAAGGTCCTCCTTTTATAGTCGAGCGAGCGGTACTTCCTTCCTCTTTATTTAGCACACGTAACCTCCATCTTCCTATATGAAGGACACACGTATCCTCCATCTTCCTGTATCAAGGACACTCAGTGCGTACTCCTTTTTCTCCTTCTGATGGCCTTGCATGATAATATTCTCCCTCAATGGCTCACAATGACTTAGGCTACTTGTCTTTATGCATAGCCTGGACACGCAATGTACTATCAACAGTAACCTTTTGCCTTCTTATTCTTTTTGCCTCATGATTTGGTCTATAGTTCCTTTGTCTTGCACGAACGTGCCTTGCAGGATTATGTTACCATGTCATTATTTTGAGCTTAACTTTTATAGGGTCACGCCACGCTTCCTATTTGAGAGTATCACTCTCAATATTTTTATGAGTATTATCATTCTCAGTTCTCAGTATTATTATGAGTATTTTTATGAGTCTCACCACGCTTTCGCATTTGAGACCATTATTCTCAATATTTTGAGTCTTTATTTATATTTGATGGGCTAATTCTGTTCGGGTTCTCGAGGTTGCCCATGCCCTCCAATATCCATAATATCTTCATCTAAGAATGAGTTGGCAATTTTGTCATCATATGACTTTTGCATTTCTTCAAACTTTTCTTTTATTTCCTTTCTTAGCTCTTTCATAATATCTTCTTTTATTTCTTTCTTCCATTCAGGTGCTATTAATTCAAATTTTTCTTCTAGTTTCCAATCAATATATTCTCCATCCAAGGGATCAACTTCTTTTGTTAAACATTCTTTGTATGTCAACTTCATGGGTGTAGTACCTTCTTCTTTAGCCTTTATTCCAATTGGCTCTCTCGATTTTGTTATAATTTGTCCTTCAAAGGTGTTATTATTCTTTTTTTTGAACCAGCCTGTAACTTTGTATATATTCTTTTGCAGATGGTTCAATATAATAATTTGGTCCTATAGCCATTCTTGCTTTGGCCAATGCTTCATCAACATTCATGTATTTTGCGAATGATTTTATAGATTCTTTAGATGATATTGGATTACATAACTTAGAAAATGCTATGGAAGCAATGGATCTAGGGGTTAGTAAAAGAAAAAGATATGGTGAAGACTCAGTAAAAAGTGAAGGGGAGCAAGAAAGACCCTTTAGATCAGCTGGAACTTGGTCGCCACCGAAAGAAGAATTTCCATATAATTATATCCCAGGTCAATATGCATACATGGGCTCCAAAAAACGAAATTTTGAAAAACCAGTAAAATTCCAAAATTATAAGAGTGAGGGTGCAATACTAAATTTATCTGCATATGATCCAATAGATTGGCCAAATGTGCTAAGTGTATGGAAAGGATTAATAGTTCAAAAATATATACAGAATCAACACAATATAGGAAATAGGGTAGAAGATATGATAACATATTTAGAAACATTTTTAGGAGAAGCAACAAAAGTCCTATGGGAGCAATGGGTAGAATCTTATCCTGATAAGTACGAAGAGTTGAAAAGAGCTGGAAGTAATCCATACAACTTTGCAAACATAATATCACATCTTATTATAGCAGAAGACCCAGAATTAGGAAATACTGCATTACAAAATGAAAGATTAAGAGAAATAGAAAAATTAACACTAACTAATTGGAAAGGTATAAAAGAATTTTCACAACATTATTTATACAATGCAACTACTGCAAAGCAAGGATTTAATCAAGGAGTAGTAGAAAGATATTTCAATAAGTTACCAGATCCCTTAGGCAGTATGATATTTGAGGAATATAAAAAAGAAACTCAAGGATAAGTTATTAATATATCTCAAGCTATAACATTTGTATTCAAGCAGTTAAGAAAAATATGCACAAGCATACAAGCTCAAAGATCTATGAAGCATTCAGATTATAATTTTTGCAATAACATAGTACAAATACCTTTAACATATGGAGAAGAAAGACATAGAAGTAAAAAGTTCAGAAAACCTCAAAGAAAATACAGTAATCCTAGAACAAAGAAAAGATATTTCCTAAGAAGATCTGATAATAGACCTCCATTTTTACATAAAAGAAATGTAAGACGCTATAATCCCCGAAAGAATTATGATAAAACATGTAGATGTTTTATATGCAATTCACCAGATCACCTAAGTAAAACCTGTCCAAATAAAGACCAGAAAAGATACTCTAGTAAATATGAAGAACAAGAAAAGGTATTTATAGTGGATAGTGTAAATGAGAATATCTTAATATGTGATGATGAAATAAAAGATGATGAATCGATATATTCTATCATAGAAACAAATGAAATAGAGAATATTGAAACAGAATATGAGTCAAGTGATGAAGAACCAGATTTAATAGAAGATTTAGCTGGATTAAAAATTGAAATGATGAATCAAATAGAATGTGAACATGATTGGATAAGAGGAAAGGGAGACTATAATATAAAGTGTATTTTTTGCATATATTATCCAAGTCAAGATAATAGAGCTACTTGTAGTACGTGTCTTAAGCAAGCATACATTGAATGTTTGAAAGTAAAGAAACAAGTTTGGAGATATGAAGTAGAGCTAGAACCTGAAGATAAAATTTTATCTAGTAGAGTCAGAATACTAGAAAATAGAATAAATAAATTAGAAGCAAAATTAGAAATACTACATACAAAGGTTGGTAATAGTATCACAAAATAAGAAGAAAGTATTGAATGTCAAGAACAGACTTTAACTCTAAAAGACAATAAGAACAATAAGATTATACAATTAAGAGATGCTTTAATAAGCTTTGAAAATAAATACATAGTAAAATTGCCATTCAAAGAAATATTAGGCATAAGAATCCCAGTAAAAGTAAAATTAAGACCAAATGTTACACATAAAATACTAGCATTAGTAGACACAGGTTGCACCAAAAATATCATCCATGACAAATATTTTATTAGATGCCCTGAAATAGTACATACTATAGATGATAGTAAGGCAGAAGTCTCCAAAGATATGTCAGGCATAAATCCATAATCAATTAGCTTATAATATAGAAGCATATATAAATGAGACAAAATACATAATAGACGAGATCACAATAAGAGATCTATCTATGATAAATGATGATATGATAATTGGTTTAAGATTTTTATAACAATCAGTACAAACAACAATTATACATGAACAAGGAATTACATTTATCCCACATCAAGACAATATACCATATATCTCCGAAGTTAGAAAGCGCCATAGTACACAACAAATTTGCAATATAGATGTAGATACCTCTAGTTCAGATCCAGATAATACACTTTTTGAAGATCACACAAACTTTGAACTTAGTTCAAATATAGAAGAATACTATATAGAAAATTCTAATTTAGAATGCATTGGATTGCAATCATTTGTACCAAACTGGTATAGAGATATAAAGTCCAAAAAAGATATAGAAAGGATAGTACAGAGGCTTGAAGATATCCAAATTATTGGGGAAATACCTATGAAACATTGGGAGAAAAATGGTATAGTATGCAAGATCAATATAATAAACCCAGACTATATAATCAAAACAGCCCCAATTGAGGCTACTCCAAAAGATATAGAAGATTTTAAAATGCACATTGAAGAATTATTAAAATTAAAAGCTATAAGAGAAAGTAGAAGTCCACATAGGTCTGCCGCTTTTATAGTTCGAAATCATGCAGAAGAAGTAAGAGGAAAGTCTAGAATGGTTATTAATTATAAAAGATTGAATGATAATACCGTAGAAGACGCATTTAACATTCCTAACAAACAAGAATTAATTAACAGAATACAAGGTAGTAAATATTTTTCAAAATTTGACTTAAAAGCTGGATTCTAGCAAGTTAAAATGGCTGAAGAGTCAATTGAATGGACTGCATTTACGTGTCCTCAAGGACATTTTGAATGGCTTGTTATGCCACTAGGATTAAAAAATGCACCTGCCTTATTTCAAAGAAAGATGCAAAATATTTTCAATGAAACTCAAGAATTTATATTAGTATATATAGACGACATACTAATTTTTTCAAAAACTTATAAGGAACATATAGCACATCTTGAAGTATTTTTTAGGAAGGTAGAACAAAATGGATTAATATTATCTAAAAAGAAAATGGAAATTTGCAAAGAGAGAATTAATTTTCTCGGTCATGAAATAGGAGAAGGAAAAATATACTTACAAGAACATATTGCTAAAAAGATATTACAATTCCCTGATGTTATGAACGAAACGAAGGTTTTGCAACAATTTCTAGGAATTGTAAATTATGCAAGAAATTATATAGATAATTTAGCAAAACTTGCTGGACCATTATATTCTAAATTAAGAAAGAATGGTCAAAAATATTTCAATTCTGAAGACATAAAATTAGTAAGAACGATAAAGGAGAAGGTAAAGAATTTAAAGCCATTAGAGTTACCTCTAGATGATAATTATTTTATTATAGAAACGGATGCCTCTAAGGAAGGATGGGGCGCAATATTAAAACAAAAACCTAATAAATATTCCCCTAAGTTAGAAGAAAAAATATGTCGATATGCATCAGGAAGTTATAAATTAAAAACTATGAATAATACTGACAGAGAAATTTTAGCCATAATTTCTGCAATAAATGCATTTCGTTTATATCTTGGATTCAAAGAATTTACTGTACGAACAGATTGTGAAGCAATTTGTAGATACTATAATCAAATTAATAGTAAGAAAAGTTCTACTAGAAGGTGGATATTATTTGAAGATATCATTACTGGAAATGGCTATAAAGTCAATTTCGAACATATAAAGGGAAAAGATAATAAGTTGCCTGACTTGTTTTCACGATCTTCCATTTTGCAGGAATGAAGAGAGCAATGAACCCTGAAGTTGAATACTACACTTTTGGGCAAGATAATAAATTGAAAGTTTTCCCGGAAAATACTTTTAAATTCAAGCCTAAGAATCATATTTTCATAGATGAAGTACAACAATGTTTACTAGACAATTTCTGGTATCATTACAACAATAAGAAGGAAGATAAAGGGTACTATCTGGCCATATTAAATAGCCTTTCAGAATACTTTCATATGATTAATGGAATGCTACCATCATCTGAATGTCCAGAGAGAATACAATCAAGACCTTTATATGTGATATTTAATGGAAAACGACCAGGAATATATACATCCTTTGAAGAAATTGTGATCCTAAAGAAAGACATGGAAAGAAGAAGGTTATCTATAAAATCATTCGCAAAATACATGGATGTTGATGAAGCACTGGCCAAAGCAAGAATGGCTATAGGACCAAATTATTATATTGAACCATCTGCAAAAGAATATATACAAAGTTACAGGCTGGTTCAAAAAAAAGAATAATAACACCTTTGAAGGACAAATTATAACAAAATCGAGAGAGCCAATTGGAATAAAGGCTAAAGAAGAAGGTACTACACCCATGAAGTTGACATACAAAGAATGTTTAACAAAAGAAGTTGATCCCTTGGATGGAGAATATATTGATTGGAAACTAGAAGAAAAATTTGAATTAATAGCACCTGAATGGAAGAAAGAAATAAAAGAAGATATTATGAAAGAGCTAAGAAAGGAAATAAAAGAAAAGTTTGAAGAAATGCAAAAGTCATATGATGACAAAATTGCCAACTTATTCTTAGATGAAGATATTATGGATATTGGAGGGCATGGGCAACCTCCAGAACCCGAACAGAATTAGCCCATCAAATATAAATAAAGACTCAAAATATTGAGAATTATGGTCTCAAATGCGAAAGCGTGGTGAGACTCATAAAAATACTCATAATAATACTGAGAACTGAGAATGATAATACTCATAAAAATATTGAGAGTGATACTCTCAAATAGGAAGCGTGGCGTGACCCTATAAAAGTTAAGCTCAAAATAATGACATAGTAACATAATCCTGCAAGGCACGTTCGTGCAAGACAAAGGAACTATAGACCAAATCATGAGGCAAAAAGAATAAGAAGGCAAAAGGTTACTGTTGATAGTCTACTGCCGTCTGCGAGGCCTCCAGCTTACCCGTCATCCGCCAATTCATGTGGCTACTCGCCGGGCTCCACGGCGGCGGCGCTCGTCCCACCGGCCGGCCGCCTGCCCCTGTGCGAGGGAGCTCAGCCTGCCGCCCACCCGCCCCCACATGAGGGAGCTCGGCCCGCCTTCACGCTGGCGGTGCTCGACCCACTGACTTTTCGCGAGGTTGCTCGCCCGCCGCGCTAGGGTCGCCGGCCTCCACCGCGCTAGAGTTGCCGGCCACCACCTCGCTGAGAGAGAGAGAGAGAGAGAGAGAGAGAGAGAGAGAGAGAGAGAGAGAGAGAGAGAGAGAGTCTCCGACACCACCACCACGAGCCCACAACTACCAGCGTGCTCCACTCTGTCATCGCTTGCCACGCCGTGCCCTGTCGCCATCTGCTACATGGGAGGGAGAGAGAGACAGACCTGGAGGAGTTGGACAGTAGAGAGACCAGGGAGTGGGAGGGAATGAGAGAGAGAAGTGTGTGTTTATTTTCGAGAGAAGAAAGCACACGAGCTAAAAAAAACTCGATCTGCCAGGGAAAGAAGCCACCCCGACGGCTTTATATTAAGGAGAAGAGCCTTCTTATATAGGCCGAGAAAACCCCCGAACCCCCTCCCCGAACCATACACAGAGACTTAGCTGGCCGTGCGAGCTATGACACGAGTCTTTACCTAGTGTTTTGATTGGGGAAGGCGAGGGGATTTTTTTCTCTGGGGACAAAGCCCCGGTGAGACACGGCGCCGAGCCTGAGGCTCGAACGTGCGTGGGTGGGCTGCCATCCCGACGCCTCCACCACCAGGCCAAGGGCCTGTTCTCGAAAGCACACGAGCTGTGTGCGAAGTTCTCTGATTGGTAGTGGAACGAAGGAAATTCCGTATTGATGGCGTGGTATATCAATTTTTAGGCGATTCAGTTTGTCACAGTCGTTAAAATAATTTTTTAACAATGGTTTATTTCTATGACCACCACTTAACATGGTATGGAGGCTATTTATAGCGAAAATAAATTTTTAGCGCCGATTGTCTTTTTTGACCGTCGTTAAAAATATGTTTCCATTTGTAATGGTGATTCGTAATAAAATCGTCGTTACGGTATTTTTTTTATCATGCCCGTTATAGGCTAGTTTTATGGTGGTGCATCATGATTAGATTAAACTAATTGGATCCTATAGATTAGTATTGATTAGTTGCCCACTGATATTTTAATCTAACGTTATGCATATAATAGTACACTCCGACAACGGGTGCTATCGATTAAACCGTCACTTCTGAAGCTACGCCATTAGTTATCGTACGTAGTTATCGTACGTCTGAACGCGGACTCGTCTTCGGTTTCTCCGACGCTAGCATGTTGCACAATGCACACAACACCTCCACTCAGATTATCTCTAGTAACAACTGGAAATTGGACGACTGGTCACCACTATATGGTACATCGCACATTACAACGAGTCAATGACGCAACATATGATGTTACCAGAGCTAAAACTTGAACGGTTTCTCAACCTTATTGTATCATAAGATATGGCAAAATTCTGATGGCTAGTTTATGTTGGACGTTGGAAGTTATCATCTTCCCAGCCATCTTCCCCGTATTTCCACGCCTTAATTTTTCTCGTATTCCCAGCCATCTTCGCCCCAACCACATGCAAACGACACTAAGCGTAGCTATATATTATTATTGGGCGGAGAGGGAGAGTACATCTGACAGAAGACTGCTAAATAAGATATGAGATGGCAGCACGCACGTTTGACATTTTGTTCACAGTTATCATGTGCTAACATTTTAATTAAGTATAAGTGTGTATTCAAAGAAACAACTGATGAGAAATGACAAAACATGCATCTGCCGGGTTGTTGCAAAACAACGACTTCTTTTACATCAAATAAATAGGGACAGTGTGCTCTCTATTGAGGAATAAGTATACTTTGAATGGTGGCTCCTAAACAACAAGACATGTCATATTGTGAGATGGACTGATGGATGAAGTAATTTATTTGTTATGGAAATACTATTCTATTAGTGCACTATTATTTCTTTTGTTCCACAGTTCACTAAATTTATTCGTGAAGTAATTTATTTGTAATTTATCCACTTTCTACTCTATGTACTACGTTCCACAATTCCACTAATTTAAAATCGCGCACAGAGTTCTACCATATGAAATTTAGACTTCATGAACTACTTGCACTCTTCGATTCACATACAAAAAATACTTGCACTCTTCATTGAGCCACATTATACCATGTGACACGCATCATATCTTGTTTCAACAGTGTTCCTGTCCTCGTAGAAAGCTATACTTCAGACACGTTTAATTTGGATCCTCTAGTTTTAAAAATACTAATTTTTATAAACTATCTACACAAATTTTAAGAAACCAGAAAACTAGCTTACCCTAGCTGAAACCAGTTTTTTGCTGAATTAGCATTAAACAAGAAAAAAAAGTTAGGTTGTAACTTTTAAGAAACCATGATCCATATAACTCCCTTTTTTTTTAAATCATGAGCCCTTTTTGCCAATGATGGTATCTGTTGACACCAAAATTTGGCAGGGTTCAGTTGTAAACCAAAGGGATCAACATCGATTCGGTGAAGAGGAGAGGAAGAGGCAAATCATGAAAAGTGGACCTGTTAGGGTTAGTGGACACTCTGCTGATGGATATCGCTATCAACAGAATTTGATTATATGACTGAGAGAGGAGAGAGGATTTTCAAGACAAAGATGTCCTCACTTGTTAGCTAACTTTCATGGCAAATTAAGCCGGTTTCCAGTATGCGGAAGCTGTTTTGGTAATAGGGAGGGGTGATTTGGCACACGTTCGAAAAAAGCGACGTGATTTTGCGCCATGGAGTAAGGATATGCATGGCTGGTTGAGGAGAAACTAGACGGGGAGAAAGGTGATGGAGTTCCACAAATCACGTTTCATTATGACAAGTTTCGCTCCAACTGGGCGATGGCACTTCGACTCGTCAGGCAATGCCCGCCTGCACACGTGGAACCGTTGTTCCCTCTTTCTCTCTTTGTTTTTTTATTGCCCTTCGTTTTCTCTCTTCCACACAAGATTGGGCTGATGTGTATCAGCTATAAGCCTACCGAGGATGTTGTATTAGGCTAACTCATGCGCCAACTAGTGGACTACCTCCATACCTTGCAGCAGCTCCATCAAATTAAATTGCTAGCTAAGAAACCAAAGTCAATCTAGCTTCATCGACTATATCATTTAGATCATCTAACTTCTTAAACTTATTAGGCTCAGAAATATTTTAATCAGTTTAATTAGGATAGAAAAACATTATATTTTAAAAGTATAGAACTTAGATTACACCCAAAGCCAGATTTAGATAGCTAGACTTAGCTTGTATATTTTGAGAATATGGAAACCTAAATAAGATATGCTATGTTTAGAAAATCAGAACTATAAGTTAAAAGTATGAGAACCAAAGTGATATGGTGGAACCCCACTGGTAGACTGATACATGTGTAAAATGGCACAAGTTTGAAAGGCATATTTATAGCTCCTACCTTGGGGTAGCTTTAAGTGGAGTAGCCATATATAGAAACAACAAAATCAGTGGGGTTGATGGATCCGTAGCAAATGGATAAAATTAATAGGTTTAATCTTTTTTTTCAAATGGATGCAAAGAAGTGGACAAATATGAGCAAAATGAAATGGCAAATGACTAAAAAAAACTTGGCACCCAAAAGGCCCAAAAAAATGTTGGGTGATACCATTCAGTTTCAAAGGGTACCAATAAGATCTAACCATTGATATAGTGTGTAGGATTGGTATATATATATTTAAGTATTAGTTGTCTTCGTTTGTCAATCTCCAACCATATGCTCCATTGACTGACTGATGTACTATTATGGTTAGAGAAAAAGCTGGTAGAATATTGGAACAAGCTAACTCAACTCATCTGCAGTTCGGCTCAACTCGTTTCATATTTTAACAAGACAAACTACACACACACGCATATATATATATATATATATATATATATATATATATATATATATATATATATATATATATATATATATATATATATATATATATATATAAGCTCAAAATAATGACATAGTAACATAATCCTGCAAACAAAAATATAAATTCTTGCTCCCTAATTATAATATTGTGAATAGTGGTATCAGAGCCGGTTACAATTGAGAAATTAAAGTATTTGAATTCTGAAGTAAATACTGGAAAGGTAGTGAATACAAAAGAAAATATCAATATAAGGTGCAGATTTAATTCTTTAGAAGAACATATTTGGCATAGCTCACAAGGACAATTAAATTTACTAGTTGACTTACTATATAATTTGTATATAACTTGGGGTAAAAGGCAAGACGAACTAGACATAAAATTTGATAAGCTTTATAAAGATCACAAGGAGATTGAAGAAAATTATTCTCTGTTGCAGAATAAAATAAATCTTGTGTTACAAAAATTAGAAGAAGGAAAAATAGAACAAATAAAATATTATCAAAATAGTGATTATATCAAAGAAGAAGTCTCTCTGATCTATAAGAAATTAGAGTCAAACAAAGTTACAATAGAACAAAAAGAAATCAAGTTACAAGAAGAAGTCAAAAATAAAACAGAATAATACAATAGTTCAGCTATTAACCCAAATCCTTGAAAAGGTAAATACAGAAAGTTTTAGAAAAGAACTTGTGCTATCTTCTGCTGGAATAGTTTCTTCCACTACAACTTTAAATTCAGATAAATGGACTTATCTAAAGGTATCTGCAGAGGAGACCAATCCCTCCAAATAGTGAATAAGGATGCAAGACCTCTAACTTTAATGGATAGATTAAAAGGTAAAAGTGAAGACATAGAAAATCTTGAAGAAATCATTAATGTGGAAACTGATCTGGAAAAATATATATACATAGCTTATTTTATTAATAAATTAGTTTGAGACAGCTCGTGAGTTGCTCAAAGCCTAACAAGCCAAGTAAGATCCATGCACAAAAGCCTTTTTCCTTGAGTTTATTGTAACTTAAATGGCTAGGTTGTCAAAGGTTTAGTTTACAAGAGTGATTGTAAATCATATTCATTGCTATTTGAAACACAACAAAGATTATTCATGTCAATCATTTTTGTCTAGCTCCTGAGCCATAACGAGCTGACTAGTAAGCTTAACAAGCCGAGCCCAGCTAGATTTATTTATAGCTTGTTTCAGTAACACACACACACACATGCCACTTCTCGAAGTACAATTATACCACACTCATGGTGAGTCGACTTGGTTATTAGAAAGGCATACGTCTAGCTCGCACACTTCTTTGGGATGACTTTGAGTGGGGTAGCCAAAGAAACCACAACTCCAAATTTTTCTGCCATGTCCACACCGTTGCTCCTTCCTTCTTCAGGAAGATTCCATTCAAATTGATGTAATAGTGATGCCAAAATCGTATGGACTGTTCTATTTGCTAGCGGCAATCCGAGGCAAATGCGGCGTCCACCACCAAATGGAATTAGCCTACAGTCTTTTCCTGAAAATTCACGTTCTTTGTTCATGAATCTTTCAGGCTCAAATTTGTCTGGATTATCCCATGTGTTCTCATTTCGATGAACTGCCGATATATTGAGTATGATGATGGTTCCTTGAGGAATTTGATAGCCTTGAACTTCTACAGTCGCCTCTGCTCGGTAATAAGTCATCGCGACAGGTGGATGAAGTCGAAGTACTTCTTTGACCATAGCTTGAAGGTATGGAAGCTGGCTAATATCAGACTCCTCGACTTCTGTTTTCGTGCCGAGAACTTCCCTGAGCTCCCTTTTTACCTTGTTCATCACTTGAGGGTTTTGTAATAGCTCAGCCATTGCCCACTCAACCGTGGTTGAGCTTGTGTCTGCTCCAGCGACAAACAAATCCTGTGGTGATCACATTAATTAATTAGAGGACATTATTATTAGTGCTATATATATATATATATATATATATATATATATATATATATATATATATATATTTTGCACACCAAACCAATGATGTGGTCAAATTAATTAACAAAGTGGAACTTATTATAAGTATGTACCGTGAACAGTCCTCTCATGGCATTGTGATCAATGAGTGAGCCCTCTTTCTTCCACTCATCAAGCACGACGTCCAGCATATCATCCTTGCGTGGCTCCCCAGCTTGCCGGTCGCGCAGCCGCTGCTCAATCTGTTTGTCTATCATTTCGTACGCATGCGCCACGATCGGTGTCAATTTGCGACGCAAGCCCTGGAGGTCGGCAGCCGCGACCACCGGGTAGAAGTCGGAGACGTTGGGCGTCATGACCAAAACCGTGCCTTCTTTCACCAAATCCTTGAGCCCGCGCACCGACGGCCCGGAGTCGAGGTCCTTGGAGAAGACGGTGCGCGAGAGCATGTTCATGGACGCCGTGAACGCCGGGTCGCGGACGGTCACCGGCTCGCCGAGAGCCGCCTTCTCGGAGACGTGGCGCACCAGCTCGCGCACCTTCTCCTGACGCAGCGGCTGAAGCGCGTTGAGCCGGCTCGGCGCGAACAGCTCGGTGGCGCAGAGCCGACGCAGCGCGCGCCACCTGGCGTGCGGCTTGCTGCAGATGATGGAGTTGGCGCGGTGGCCGTTGGCGAGCCACGCGTCGACCTCAGGGCGGTCGGCCACGTGGGCGTTGTGCTTGTGGAGGATCTCGGAGGCCGCGTCAGCCGAGGAGACCACCACGGCTTGGACGACGCCGAGCCGGACCGACATCAGCGAGCCGCCGTAGCGCTCGGCTAGGCGAGCCAGGGAGCGGTGAGGGTTGTCCCGACCGATGTGGAGGAGGTTGCCGACGAGCGGAAGTGGCAAGGGGCCAGGAGGGAGATGCCGGCGAGCATTGGTCAGCAGCTGGAAGGCGTACACAGAGATGACGATGACAACAAAGGACACCGCTACTGCTACCACGGGGGATGTGGCCATTGTGTTCTACTCCGGCCGGCTATACCGTCTGCTGTGGTTGCTCATGCTAAGTTCGATGAGAACTCTCGTCTATTTATACACCAGCAATGTCACGCATCCTTTTCAACTTTGTTTTTCTTGTCCATTCATGACGATGACGCTCCATTAATTGATCGAACCAAAGCAATAAGGTACAATGTCAAGAGTCAACGCTTATTTACAACAGCAAACCACTTTTCGCCTTCCAACCCTAATAACATGCATTAGGAGCATTTTAGTTAACAGTTGGATTCTCAAGTCCTCGATCACTATTATAAAAATTCTACAATACATTTGCTACCAATGTTGCTTCGCTAGGAATGAATGAAGCCAGGCCTTGTAGTCCCAAGCTGCTTCTTGTCCAACATCTCAGTAACTTTCTGTTGATCAGAACATTACATAGAAATCATGTTACAAATAGATAAGTGTTGTTGCAAAACCAGTAACCTTTCTCTCAAATACTCACACTACAATAGAAAGGGCCCTTAGCGGCATCAGCAAAAATGGCCCGCGGCGCATCCTAAAACGAACGGCCGCTATAAATCAGACTCATTTTTAGCGGCGGCCCATTTAGCTACCTGTCGCTATTATTTTTTTTAGTGGTGGCCCAATAAATCAACCGCCGCTACTATCTTTTTTATCTTTTTTAGCGACGGCCCAATAAATCAACCGCCGCTACTATATTTTGTAGCGGTGGCCCAATAAATCAACCGCCGTTATATTTGTTATGGCTCAGCCCACAATCACCATCAGTCTATATAAACCCCCAAACCCTAGTCGGTCGGGTGTCTCAACCGACCACTGCCGCCTCTCATCTCTCTCTATCTCCCCATCTCTCTCTCCCTGGGGACTCCACCCCCCCCCCCCCCCCGCGCGGGACTCCACCCAACACGCGCGGGTCTACCTGGAACGCGAGGTGCACGTGGCTGCGCCGGTAGCCGTAGAGCATGCTGGTGAGCCGCGCGCCGAGCCCGACCTCCCGGTGCCGCCCCGCGATGGCCCTGACCAGTGCCGTCCGCAGCAGGCGGGACACCGTCACGTGGGCCTTCTTGCCGCACTCCGAGTGGAAGTACGGGCAGCTAGAGGAGAACGCTTCCCCTCCTCGATGGCTCCGCGGCGCCTCCCTCCCCCTCGGATCCGGCGCCTCTCCTCTGCCCCCTGGATCCGGGCCTCCAGGCGCGGTGCGGGATCCTCCCCTCTGGATCTGGCACCTCTCCCCGTCCCCCCTCCGGATCAGGGCCCCCAGGCATCGCGAGCGGTGGCGGGAGCTTGCGACGTGCGACGGGCAGGAGTCGGCAGCTGCCAAGCAGGCGGGGCATGGTGGTGCGAGATCCAAGACTCTCAGCGGGCGGCAGCCTCGCACAAGCGAACAGATCTAGGTGACTCCTCCCTAGCGACTCCCTCTATAACACCCCAAAATTTAATACTAAACTAATTAGAGAAAATCGCTGCAATTTTAATTTTTTTATTGGTAATACAAACTCATGATCTTAATTTCTCTTTCTAAACAAAACCTCGCTGAATAATTAAAATAGAAGAAATAGCAAAAAGAAATTTTTGAATAATTAAAAAGAACCATGCCAAAGTGATTGTCTGTTTTTCTTCTGCTTTTACTTATTTTTTGAGTGTTGGTCCCTTTTTTAAAAAGAAACTCCAAGCCTAATAGAATTGATTCCGAAATCAAATACCAAAATCCCAGATAAAAAGAATAAGCCGTTTTATTTCCTTCTTGCTCCCTAGGCTGAAACTCGCCCCCTCCTCTCCTTAGCCCAACCCACTTTTCCTCTCCCCCCCCCCCCCCCCCCCGCCTGGGCCATGCCCTCCTCGGCCCAGCGTCACCTCAGCCCAGCCATCGTCTTCTCCCCACTAGGCTGCACACAAACCCTGGCCCAGCTGCCACCCCCACTTCCCCTCTCTTCAATCCGGGCCGCATGCCGCCCCAAGCCCATCAGAGCGATGCCTCCCTTCTTTTTTTTTCTTTTCTATTCTCCATGTCGTCTTCCACCTCGGGACGGAAAGAAGATGTTGACGACCAAAATCAACATTCTGGAAAAATCAGACCATCCGGTTTTTGCAGGCTTGATATGGCCAAAGTTGTTTAAATTCAGGCTAATAATTTTTATTTCATGATTTTGGTGTTTAGATGAGCTTTTGTAGGTTGTAGGAGTATTTTCTAGGCATTTTGGCTAATTTTCCTAAAGGAGCAAAGAAGAGCTTAAAAGTCCATGAAGAAGAGGCCAACCTGCAGATTTGAAGTGTCCATGATGAAGTCATCGTCAAGTCGATCAAAATGGATATATGGAACGCCTAATTTGAAGTCCAGATGAAGAAGTTATGGCGTTTAAAAGATGCTCATAGGTTACAAAACCGGACCTTCCATTTTTGGAAACCGGTGGTTCCGGTTTTTAATGGTTTGCACTAGAGAGAAACCGGATGATTCAGTTTTGGAAACCTGAGGGTCCGGTTTTGGTGATCCGAGTCGGAATTTTGTGTTCTGTAAGGAAATTGTAAGAGTTTTGACTCCTAACGGGATTAGACCTTCCCATCCTATATAAACAAAGGGCCATGGCCAATTGAGCCAACCCCTAATCGTCAAAAACTCATAATTTACTTTTATCTCTAAACCGTAATTTTGGTTCTTCTTCGTCTCTATAGCATTTGAAGGCGTCCTAGCTGGCCTGCCGATGTTAAGACAACCCAAGAGTGCGCTTGCCCCAACGGGGTCCCTCCCAGACAGGCGTTCGTTGGTTTTTATGGCGAGCCCGTGAAAACTGAAGGCTCCAGTTTCCAAAACCGGTGGCAGACTCACCTGCGCATTGCTGCATGTTTGCGTGCTCGTGTTTAACAGCGTGTTTTCACGTCAACACACCTTTTGGCGACTCCGCTGGGGAAAGCAAATTCTGGTTATTCAAAACCGAATTGATCTCCCTTAGTAATGTCTTCTCCGGCTGAAATTTCTAAAGATCATATCATCACGACATCAATGGAGGAGTTGACGGATGACCAATGCAAGCTGTTTCAAGATCAGATGCAAGAGAAGATGAAGGCGTTTGAAGCTGAACAACGTCAAGTATTCCTTTCATACTTCAAGAAAGATAGGCATGGCAAAATCACTCAAATCAAGCAACTCGATCTGTCTTCACAAGAGGTAACATCTAATAGCAAATCTCTTATTGTTGCTCCTGAAGATGTTTGATGATCTTATTAAGAATGCTAATAATAGTATAGAGGAAAAGATTAATGAGGGATTTGAAAAAATGAAAAGAAACATGCACATGGGTTCTACTAGTGCTGGTCCCAATGCTCAAGGTTCATCGGCTTTATGTAGTGCACCATTAGAGAATCCTCCATATGGCATGACGTTGGATTTTTATAATGGTCAGACACCTATGACTCAAGCTAGTTCAATTAATAAAGATGTTTCAGGAAATGCTATTGTTTTGAGTACTCCACAGTTAAGCCTTTATCTACTATGCCTCCTAGTTCAGCTGCTAATAACCAAACCAATGAAGTTGCTAATTTTACTGCTCCTTAAAAAACAGTAGCCTATAGTTCTTCTCCATCACAGCCACCTGTAGGTGATGGCACCCCTCATGGTCCTACTCCTTAGGGTGCTTTCACCACAAACTACATCTCAAAGAACTTCCATAACTGATTTTGAATCACACATGGCAGTCATGAGGGATGATATCAATAAACAAATTAGGGAGACTTTTGGTATAAGCCTGCAAAATAAAACTCGTGTTTACCAAAAACCTTATCCTTTACATTTCTATATGTATACTTATCCTAATGGTTGGCGTGTTCTTGATTTTATAAAGTTCAATGGAGATGATGGTAGAACTACTAGGGAGCATGTTAGTCAATATTTAGCTCAATTAGGAGAAGTTGTTGATTATGATGCTTTGAAAGTGCGTTTATTTGCATTATCTTTAACTGGAACTGCATTTTCATGGTTTTCATCTTTGCCTCCTAATTCTATCTTCACTTGGGAACAATTGGAAATTAAGTTTCATGATCATTTTTATAGTGGAGATAGTGAGTTAAAATTGTCTGATTTAACATCGGTTAAGGAAGGTCGTGATGAATCTGTTATTGATTACTTTAGAAGATTTAGAGATGTAAAAACCGATGTTTTAATATAACACTTTCTAAAAGAGATTTGGCTGATTTAGCTTTTAATGGATTGCGCACTTATCTTAGAGAAAAGTTGGAAGGTCATGATTTTCTTACTCTAACTCAGTTACAACAAAAGGCTTCAGTTTAAGAAAATTGAGGTAAAGAGTCTAAAGAAAGTCATAGCTCTACTCGTCATAATGTGCATTTGTTAGATTGTGATTCTGATGGTTCTAGTGATGAGAGTAATGATGTGTATGCTACTGAATTTGCATGGTCATCTAAACCCAAATCTTATTGTTGTGATTCCCTCAAGCCGATTCACAAAAATTGGCAAGGAGAGATAAAATTTAATTTTGATGTAGCTAAATGTGCTAGAATATTTGATGAGCTGCATAAAGCTGGTTGCATTAGGATGTCTCATTCCATACCGCCGCTTGATGAGTTAAAGCGGCGAGCTTATTGTAAATGGTATAATTCTTTCTCTCATGCTACTAATGATTGCAATGTTTTTCATCGACAGGTCCAATCGACCATTAATGAGGGACGATTGAGTCTTAGAGAGATGCAAGTGGATAAGAACCCCTTTCCTGTTAACACCATTGACTTGCAGAATGCTAAGGTGCTGATTCGGTCGGAGCAAGCTGAATCAACTAAAGGCAAGAATGTGATCATTAGAGATAAGAGGCCTATAGCTATTGATGATAAAATTTTGTCAAGGTAGGTGGTTCTTGAAAAGGATTCTGATGGAAAAGAGTCTCTGAAAATAACTATAAAGGCCTCTAGACATGGGGGCCAAACAAGCAAGACTCAGATTCCAGTTCATCCTGCTACCCAGGAAACACCGGATGGTCCAGTTTGCAAAATCGGAGGCTCCGATTTTGGCAGTCAAAAGCCAAAAATGCTAAAACCCAAGAATCCTGAGGTGGATCAATGGAAGGTCAACAAGGCCAGGTGCAAGACCAGAGAGTCAAATTCAAACCTAGTTTTGATAATCTTTTGAATAAATATGTAAATCAAAAGGCCAATTCTATGAATCGGCCAAATAATAAGCATCCAAGGTCACCACAAAGGCAAGAGAGACAAGATTCACCTTAGAGGGAGGCCATTCGACGGAGAAGTGAGCTTTACTATGTACACCCAAACAGTGGGCCTTATGTTCCAATGCCATGGGTTCCTCCAGTCAACTATTCTCCATATCCGGCTTGGGACTATTATGGGATGTGGATGCAATTCCTCCAATGCAATTTCCACCTTTTCATCCGGGATGGGCTACTCCAAGAGAATCAGCATTTCATAGGTTGTCACATCCTATACATGATCGATTGAGTTTTCCACAACCGGATTCAAGGCAAAAGGGTTCTAGTTTTGCTAACCAGGAAAACCAGATGCTCCAGTTTGGCAAACCGGATGGTCCGGTTTTACCAGAAAAAGAGAAGGCTCCTGCAAAGCAAGTTTATAGCATCAAGGGTAAGGAGAAGGTTGATCAATTTTCACATATGGATGTAGATATAGAGAGAACAACCAACAAAGAAGATTAAGATTGGTAGCTCTAAGGTGGTTATTAGAGATAGCTTCAAAGGACCGATTATTATAGGTGATTCGGTCAATTCTCAAAATGCTAGTAGTTTTATTCAGATGAATCCTCGTGCTAATGATCATGAAGCTGATAGCAGTGGCATTTCATCTAAATATTTATAACCGAGGTGGTGTCCCTTCGGCTTGTCTCACACTCAAAAGAGGAAGTTGCAATGTTTGCGTAATCAAGAGAAAAGGGAGCGGGAACTTGAGAGATAAAGGGATGAATCTTTTAACAAGGCCAGGTCCATGACCTCTCAAAAGAAAGAGTAGAGAGTTAAAGCTACAACCGAAGATCTAGAAAAACCAGATGTTCTGGTTTCTAATAAGGAAGTTTCGATTTTAGTTCTAAAACCGGATGGTCCAGTTTCAGAACCGAAGGGTCCGATTTTGGCAGATTCAGCAACAGAGGTAGTTCCTTCCTGTTTGTTATCTTCTTCTACAACCCCTCCACCAAAGCCACAAGAAGATGATGATGAGGAGCTAGTTGATTATGAGCCATCACCAACACATGAGAGTGTGGATGTCAATGTTATTTATTTATCTTCTATGGATTATACTTTAATTGGTGGAGATGAGGAAGTGGCTCAAATGGACTTTGGACCTCAGCGAGCAATATTCGAGAAGCCTAAGGAACTGCATAACCATCTGAAACCATTGTTTGTGAAAGGACATATCAATGGTTCACCGATTTCCTGAATGCTTGTAGATGGTGGAGCTATTGTTAATTTAATGCCTTACTCCATGTTTAAGAAGCTTGGCAGGTTAGATGGTGAGCTTATCAAGACCAACATGACCGTCAATGGTGTAGGAGGAGATAAACCAATTGCTGCAAAAGGAGTTGCTTCTATGGAGCTTACCGTTGGGAGTAAGACCTTGCCTACTGCTTTCTTTGTCGCTAAAGTGAGAGGTAATTATAGTGTCATATTGGGGCAGGATTCGATTCATGCAAATCAATGTGTGCCTTCTACCTTGCACCAGCTTTTAATTCAGTGGGTTGGTGATGATATTGAGGTTGTGCATGCAGATGCATCGGCTTGTGTTGCTATAGCCGATTCTCCTATTTACACTCATGACAATGTCAAATGCTTAACAGGTCTAGATTTGTTGGAATATGATTTTCTTAGTGTTTCCAAGGATGGTTTTGTACCTGTCAATGTAAAGCCGATTGAAAATCGGCTATATCACATCTTGTAAATTTAATGGCATCAAATGTAGAGTGGTTACAGCAGCGGGTTGAGCAATATCGGTCAACTAAGAACGATATGTGCGAAGCCATTAAAGGGTTAGATGATTTAGATAAGCTAGGACAAGGGTTTACTTTGACTGATCCTTTAGAGGAAGTAGATATTGGAGATGGTTCTATTCCAAGGCCGACTTTTGTAAACAGAAATTTGAAAGCTGGTTATAAGGCTAAGTTAATCGAGCTGTTGAAAGAGTATGTGGATTGTTTTGCATGGGAGTATCGTGAGATGCCTAGTCTAAGCTGTGATGTCGTTGAGCATCGGCTTCCTATTAAGCCCGGTTTTGGGCCATATAAGCAATCAACAAGGCAATATAATCCTGAAATATATGATCGAGTTAAAGAGGAGGTTAATCAGTTGCTTGATGCTAATTTTATTAGACCTTGCAGGTATGCTGAATGGATTTCTAGCATTGAACCGGTTGAGAAAAAGAATTCTAGTAAGATAAGAGTTTGCATTGATTTTAGAAATTTGAATAGAGCTACTCCTAAAGATGAATATCCTATGCCTATAGCCGATATGTTGATTAATGATGCTTCTGGACATAGAGTTATTAGTTTCCTTGATGGTAATGCTGGTTATAATCAAATATTCATGGCCAAAGAATACATGTTTAAAACAGCATTTAGATGTCCAGGATTTGTAGGCTTGTTTGAATGGGTTGTTATGAATTTTGATTTAAAGAATGCCGGTGCTACTTATCAAAGGGCTATGAATTCAATTTTTCATGATTTGCTTGGCATTATCTTAGAAGTTTATATCGATGACATAGTGGTTAAATCGTCTAGTTTAGATCCTCATTTGGCTGATTTGTGCCTTGCTTTTGAGAGAATGCGTCGGTATGGTCTTAAGATGAATCCACTTAAGTGTGCTTTTGGTGTATTGGCTGGTAAATTCTTAGGCTTTATTATTCATGAGAATGGCATAGAGATAGATCCTAAGAAAGTAGAAGCTATTAGAAATATACAGGCACCTACTTGCAAGAAAGATTTGCAAAAATTCCTAGGTAAAGTGAATTATTTAAGAAGGTTTATATGTAATTTATCTAGGAAAATCATTGCTTTTACTCCTATTCTTCGGTTGAAAAATGAAACCGAATTTACTTGGAGGGCAAAACTGCAGGAGGCTTTTGAGAAGATCAAGCAATATTTGTCTACACCACCGGTGCTAAAGGCACCTAGGAGTGGTGTCCCTTTTAGGCTTTATGTTGCAGCGGAAGATGATGTGATTGGTGCTATTTTGACACAAGAAACCGAAGAAAAGGAGCATGTCATTGTTTATGTGAGCCGACGATTATTGGACGCTGACACGAGGTACACTTTTATTGAAAAATTGTGCTTCTCATTATATTATGCTTGTACTAAGTTGAGGCATTACTTATTATCTAGTACTTGCATAGTAGCTTGTCAAATCGGTGTTATTAAGCATATGTTGTATCGGCCAATATTGAGTGGTAGGCTTGGTAAGTGGGCATATGCTTTGATTGAATATGACTTGGCTTATGAACCTTTAAAATCCATGAAAGGCCAAGTCATTGTTGATTTTATTGTTGAGCATCGAATTGATATTAAGTATGATCTAGATGTTGGTTATGTTTTTTTCACACCATGGAAATTGTATTTTGATGGATCGGTTTGTAAAGGGGGTCAAGGGATTGGTGTTGTTCTTATTTCACCTAGTGGTGCTTATTTTGAAGCTTCTAGCCGACTAGAGTATTTTTGCACTAATAATCAAGCTGAATATGAAGCTCTTTTGTTCGGTTTAGAAATTTTGTAATCCATGGTTGTAAAGCATGTCAGTGTTTTTGGTGATTCATTATTAGTTCTCCAGCAAATTTTTGGAATTTTTCAATGCCTTGATGGATCACTAAGAGTTTATCTTGATAAGTGCTTAGAGCTTATGCCCTATTTTGATGAATTTGCTATCAATCATGTATCTAGGATTGAAAATGGTAGGGCTAATGATTTGGCACAACAAGCATCTGGTTATAATGTTAGCGAAGGAAAATTTTTTATCAACAAGAAACCGATGCTTGAAATTGCTAATATTGGAACCCTAGAAGAACCGGAGGGTCTAGTTTGCCAAACCGGAGGATCCGGTTTTGGCAGAAAGTGTGATGATTCGGTTGTTCTTGATCCAAAGCTTGGGGAAGCCAATTTATAGACTGGAGAGTCCCTATTGTAAATTATTTGCAGGATCCAAGCAAGAAAGTTGATAGGAAGATTCGACATTTGGAATTTAAGTATATTTTGGTGGATGGTGAATTATATCGTTGAATCACCAAAGATTTGTTGCTAAAATGTTTGGATTCGGAGCAAGCTAAGGTGGCCATGGGTGAAGTTCATGAGGGTATTTGTGGTACTCATCAATCGGCGCCTAAGATGAAGTGGTTATTGAGAAGGGCTAGCTTTTATTGGCCTAGTATGATTGCAGATTGTTTTTGCTATTATAAGGGATGCGAGGAGTGTCAAAAGTTTGGGAACATTTAATTAGTACATGCTGCTATGATGCATCCTATTATTAAACCATGGCCATTTAGGGGATGGGGATTGGATTTCATTGGTCAAGTACATCCTCCTTCATCAAAAGGACATCGCTTCGTGCTGGTGGCTACAGATTATTTTACTAAGTGGACTGAAGTTGTCCTTCTCAAAAATATGACACATAAGGAGGTAACTGATTTTTATTACTGAGCATATTATTCATAGATTTGGCATACCACAAACGTTGACTACTGATCAAGGTACTTCATTTATTTCAAGTCAAGTTAGGGAGTTTGCTGAATCCTATAAAATTAAATTGCTCAATTCTTCTCCTTACTACGCTTAGGCCAATGGTTAGGCTGAGTCAAGTAATAAAAGTTTGATTAAGCTCATCAAGAAGAAAATAGATGATAATCATGGGAGATGGCATGAGGTTTTATTTGAAGCTTTATGGGCTCATCGTATATCTAAACATGGTGCTACTAAGGTTACTCCTTTTGAGCTTGTATATGATCAAGAGGTCGTTTTACCCGTAGAGGTAAATATGGACGCTTATAGATTAGCCAAGCAAAATGATCTCTCTCCTATAGATTATCATAATTCAATGATGGACAATATTGATGAGGTCACTGATAATCGATTAAAGGCTCTAAAGGAGATTGAGAAGGACAAAATCAGAGTTACAAAAGCTTACAACAATAAAGTGAAATCAAAGTCATTCCAAGTGGGAGAGTTGGTACAGAAGACTATCTTGCCCATTGGATCAAAGAGTAATAGGTTTGGGAAGTGGTCTCCAAGTTGGCAAGGCCCGTATAGAGTTGTGAAAGTCATTACTGGAAATTCCTACATGATAGAGACATTACAACGTGAGCGCTTGCCTAGAGCTTTGAATGGTCGGTACTTGAAGAAATATTATCCGAGTGTATCGCAAGATGCTTGACTTCCTATGGCCGATAGTGTGAATATCGCCCTTAGAAATGATATGGCTAGTGAATTAATTGAAATCATCGTCTTCAGCTAATTTTGGTCTAGGAGAATATTTTTTTAGCACGCTAGCTTTGCTATAAAAAACAGGGCAGCATGTGTTGACGACCAAAATTAAAATTCTAGAAAAACCGGACCATCCAGTTTGTCAAACCAGAGCATCTGGTTTTGGCAGGCTTGATATGGCCAAAGTTGTTTAAATTGAGGCTACTAATTTTTATTTCATGATTTTGGTGTTTAGATGAATTTTTGCAGGTTGTAGGAGTATTTTCTAGACATTTTGGCTGATTTTCCTAAAGGAGCAAAGAAGAGCTTAAAAGTCCATGAAGAAGAGGCCAACCTGCAGATTTGAAGTGTCCATGATGAAGCCATCGTCGAGCTGATCAAAATGGATATATGGAACGCCTAATTTGAAGTCCAGATGAAGAAGTTATGGTGTTTAGAAGATGCTCACAGGTTACAAAACTGGACCTTCTGTTTTTGGAAACCAAAGGTTCCGGTTTTTAATGGTTTGCACTAGAGGGAAACCGGATGGTCCAATTTTTGAAAGCGGAGGGTCCGGTTTTGGCGATCCGAGTCAGAATTTCATGTTCTGCAAGGAAATTATAAGACTTTCGACTCCTAATGGGATTAGAACTTTCCACCCTATATAAACAAAGGGCCATGACCTATTGAGGCAACCCTCAATCTTTAAAAACTCATAATTTAAATTTATCTCCAAACCCTACTTTTCCAAACCCTAATTTCGGTTCTTCTTCGTCTCTACGGCGTTTGAAGGCATCCTAGCTGGCCTGCTGACATTAGGACAACCCAAGAGTGTGCTTGCCATGACGGGGTCCCTCCCGGGCAGGCGTTCGTTTGGTTTTTGCGATGAGCCCGTGAAAACCAGAGGCTATGGTTTCCAAAACCGGAGGGTCTGGTTTTAGCAGACTCACATGCACGTTGTTTCACCTTTGCGTGCTCGTGTTTAATGGCGTGTTTTCGCATCACTGCCCCGTTCAACCGTGCTCACACCGCCGCACGCCTCACACCGGCCCTGCCTGGCTGCGATTAATCATGACGCACTGCAACACGACATCCCACCTCCCCCGCTTCGCAAACCCGCCGTCCCCACACCCAGCCGAATGGACGCCGCCGTCTCGCCATAACTCCGGGCCTCAACCGCCGCGTGCTGCCAAGGGCGCTACCCCGCTTTGTCCCATCGCTAGAATGTGCACCGCGCCGTCGCCTGCTCACATTTATCTCCCCCTGCCGAACCACCCCCGTCGCCACGCCATTAAAGGAGCCCGAGCCATCACCTCTGCCGCATAGAGACCGCCATTAACATGAGCTCACCCCTACCACTCGCTCGCCCCAGGCCCCGCCTCCCCCACTCCCGGCCGAGTGCCTCACGACACCGCACAGAGACGCATCATCTCCCCTGCCCTGCCATTACTCGCTACTAACCAGCGTTGCGCAGCAGCCGCCAGCCCGACTCCGTCGGTGTAAACCGCTAGCCGCTGCGAAGGCACATTCCACGCGTGAGCATCACTACTCCCCACCCCGGCTATAAAAATTGTCACGTGACACTCATGTCTCGTCACCAGCACAAGCGCTCCCCCTCTCCTCCTCCTAGCCGTTCAAATTCTGAGCTCTTGCTCGCTCCTGAACTCCATCGGCCATGGCCACTCATCCACCTAATACACCACGCCCCGGGATCCACTCCCCAAGCTTTCACCACAGATGGTTGCGCGGATAGCCTGTGCCTCGTTTCCCCAAACCCCCTGGCTATCTCTCCCCCTTTTCCCTCTCCCGCGAGCCGAGCTCTGTGCTCGCCCGAGGCAGGCGCTCAAGGAAGAAGAAGCAAACTCAAAGAGTTTTTACGAAAGCGCCCTTCCGCTTCTTCCAAATTGATCCACCTTCTATCCTTGTCATGTCCATTTTCATTTTAGCCCCCAGTCCACATAAGCCCGTAGACCAAGCCCATGGACTCGGTCCACGACCCTGTGCACTCGGTCCATGGAGTTTTCTTCACAAAAATAATTCTAGAAATCCCAGAATTATGCCCTTTTGTAGAAAAGCCCTCAACCTTTATTTTAATTCTATTTCAGCCCTTGATATTTTTTGTAATTATAGACAGGTCCCCATGACCTTATGAAAAATTATAAATAAGCCCCAGACATTCCAAAAATCATATCATTCAAACCGTAAGTCAGATCCGAGCGATTCTTCCGCCAACGGGTCCGTCCTAGTGAGTAGTACCATAGTGGTACTACCTGCATTGTTTTACCCAGGCCACATAAACCGTCACTAGCCCATATCTTTTCAACTGTAGCTCCGTTTCGGACGATTCTCGCACCCACGTGATCGTCTTGATATGTGGAACCTTTTGCCACACACCATATTTCCGTTTCTGCCATGATGCCCACCTTGAATCCCTTAACACCATAGCTTCACCACCGGACCTCCATTTCCACCGATTCTTCAGCCGCCAATCTTCTCAGACCTGACCTACCCAAATCATACCCCGTAAAACCCAAAACTTATACCTCAAGCTCCGACTTACCTAAATCCCTTGGTATACACCGAACCTCTCAAATATTCTATCTAGAGTTTTAATTGGAGTATTGATTGTTTTTATTTATTTTATTTTCTTCGTGCTAGCATCACGTATTTATTTTATTTTCTTCGTGCTAGCATGCGTAGAACCTGAGGAGCCCGATGCTAGAGACGAAGCCCGAAAGCCCAAGTCTCGAGATGGACTCTGACCATGTTACATGAAGCAACGAAAACCATGACGTTAAGGATATAGCGATACCAGGCAAGCTCTTACATCCCCTTGATCATATTAATCCTATTAGAGTAATCTAGATAACCTACTTAGAGCCTACTCTATATTGCATGCTCTCATGAGTGCTATTGCGTGACTTGCTTGCATGATTACTACCTACTTGAGTATCGGTAATTTCGTTGTTGTTACCACAAACCCTCCTTGTATGCCTTACCCTACCACCCCATAAGCTCCACAAACACCGACAATGCTTAGAAGCGCTTAGAAAACTCTGTGATGAGGTTCATCGCAACACCATATTATATACTTCTATTTTGAAAATGGGTGAAAACGTGTTTGGTGGTGTGTGTGTGTAAGTACGGTGTGGATGGGTGTTAAACCAACTGTGTGATGGTGAAGATGGGTGGGATGTACTTGGTCGAGGGCAAGACTCCTTAGTACTGGTGCAGAGTACTTGGTGATGGTGTCTTCGGTGTAGATCCACCTGTTGTGGATGAGTGCTTACCCGGCCACCTAGGAACCGATAGCGAGACCTCAACTTGGTGGTATTTCAGTACAACCACAGAACCTGTATGGGCAGGACTAACACGGATCTTGGGTAACGTAGCAAAGAAGTATCATCCGGCGAAGTAGAAACGGACTCAGGGATTGGAGCGGTGATGTGATGATAAGTCCGGTATTTGGCAAAATTGTTGGTTGTGTGCCTTTGTTGTGATATGACTAAGTGTCATGATGGTAGAATCCCTGAGCTTCATGGTGGACTAGTGGGTGTGCCTGGGTGAAGTGGAAGTGTTATGTATTTCCGAGGCTAAGAAGCGCATAGCATGTGGGTACAGTGTACTAAGCTCTACAGAGTTAACCCTAAATCATTCGGATGCCCGTTGCCAATGGTCATGGCACACCAATCATAGGGCTCTCATTGATTAGCCAATACCCTTGATGTGTGAGTGGGTGATGTGATACCCGTGTTTTGGAAGTGCAAGGTTTGGATATGGTCCATTCCTTTTAAAACTATGGGAACTGGTGGGAATGGTTTATACTCCCTCCACGGCCAACCTACTATAATATTAACAGGTCCCCTCTTTCCTTGAAATCTATTCTTAGTGAACCCCGCCTGCTTAGTTTCTCGTGCAGATATTAAACTCCTAGCCTATATCCTTGCTATAGCCTCAATGCATGATTTTACCCTTCAGTAGTGTTAGTGCTTGCTGAGTACCTTATCTACTCATGGTTTGCTATTTGTGATTTTTAGTGAACGAACTCCCGAAGAGTAAGAGCAGTAGGGTTTCGTTATATGTTCAAGTCTGCCTGTGGATAGAAGTGATGTGATGATTTGAAGTGAACCACTCTTCCGCGCCCCAATTTCCACTGTCTCGTCTGGATTGTAACTTAGCCATGCTTGGTAAGTCATCTGTATATTCTCGTATTTTTAGTATTGTATGGATTTCAGATAATCTGATTATGCGTACTAACTACTGATCCAGGGATTAGTACATGATGCACAAGACGCCCCACATAGTGGGGTGTCACACCGTCCAACGCCTTGCACGGATCTGGGTGGTGCTAGAGCAGACAATGGGGTAGAGGCGGGCTGGCTACGAGCCGAGCAGGCTGGCCTGATTTTTTTTATTTTTCCAGTAAATTTGTAGTGCCCACTGCTACTTTGTTTCTTTTTAGCTGCGATTTGTTTCTTCTTGGGGTGACCTGCCACAACAAATATTTCATTTTAGCTGTGGAAGTGTAGCGGTGAGAGGCCATACCTGCCGCTACAGTATGTTTTCCACCACTGCTACATGTTCTTTTTGTTGTAGTGACAGGTGTCAATGCAACTACTAGCAAAGCCAAAATTTAACCTTTGCGCTCGATAAACATTTTTTATCCATTTATTTTCTTTATGAACACATAGGCATTAAGTTACTACTTTCAATTTTGTTTTCATTTAGAAACATATGTACTGCGTCCATAAAACTAAAAAGATGAAGAAACTCAACTTCATAGTAGCCCTATGGAGCCGGAGCTTGAATAAATGCTACAAGCTGAGAAGGGATGCCATCACGCTTGGTTATTCCGGCTAGCGTATCACTTGGTCATGCATTACCAGAATGGGCAAGTTGACCATATTCCTGAAACTTTTTGGTGCGCAATGCATCAGGCACACAACGTAGAGGCCCTTTGTCATGCGCTAAACATCGAGCGCATGGCAAAAACGTTAACACACAGAACATCGGCTCTTTGCCGTGAGCCCGGAAGTCATCACACGGCAAACATGATTTTTGTCCTTTGACTCGCACCACAACACACGACAAACACCGACCGTTAGGGTTTGGCACCAGCGTGAATGGATCGAAAGTGTTCGGTGGCCCACACGATGCGAAGGCACCTGCAGCCCACGCTTTGCCCTGTGCCCTTCTCCTGGCACACGGCAAATCACTCTCTTTGTCGTGTGCCCCTTTCCTAGCGCACGGCAAATTAAAAAAATAAGTTTCCCTTTACCTCGGAAATTTTTTCTCCAGTCCACACACATTACTTGGTACCATATGTTCCAATTTAGGACATTTCTCGCTCAGTTTACTATATTTAATCAATTTATTTTCTTCAAAAGATTTTTTCTAATAATTTAAATTTAAACTGCAAGTTCATGAAATAATGCAATAAAGTTAGTCAAATATGATATTCATGATATTGAGATCAGTATAAGGCCTTATCTAGTAGTTGAAATGAATTTTCAAAATTGTATGCATGAAACATTACCCCGAACTTGAGGTCAAATAGTATTTAAATTATATAAAATTGAAACCAAATCTGAAATTCACAAGATTTGTCCGTAGATCCTTTTATCATAAATGAATTCTGTGATAAATAGTTGGTTTTGCATAATTTGTCGCGTATGATGCTTATAAAATGAAGGTTCCCTTAATAAGTTCTATAGAGAATAGAGAAGATGTGGTTAGGTTTGTAGATGAAGTGACGTTGGAATGTGTCTGACTTGTTGATGGCCATATCATTGATGTTCCCCTCGCACCACTTGTTCCCACCCCTCTCAGCAGCAGTTGTTCCCACCAGCGCCGTCTAATTTATGTTGAACTTGTGTTTATATTAAACTTGTCATGTTTGTTAAATTTATATTGAATTTATGGTTTGTGAACTTGTGCGTGATGTAAATTGATGTTTGTTCTGATATATTGATAATATATGTGATGTTGAATACATATATGATATAAGCTTGTGATATTTGTGATGTTTGTACCAGAAAAAAAAACAGAATGATGACTTTGCTGTATGCCAGAAAGGAGACACATGGCAAAGTGACCATTTCTGGGCACTTGGAGGTCACTTTGCCGTGTGAGGACCAGCACTTGGCAAAGAAGCCATAACTTTGTCAGGTGTTGAGCTCTGGCACATGGTAAAGAGACCATTTATGTGGCTGGCCAGCTCTTTTGTCGTGTGTCAGAACTCAGCACACACGGCTAAGAAGGCCTGATGTTGTCGCTGCCACCGTTAAACAAAAAACTTTGATGTGTGCCCGACGAAAGGCTCACGATGAAGACGGCTTTGTCGTCGGACTTAGTTGCCGTCGGAGCTATGTCGTGGACCGCGCACATCGAAGATTTTTGCCATGTGTTTTATGGCATCTGCCGGCATACGGCAAATTTGCCGATTTCGGTAGTGATGCCATGCTTGGTCCTCTCCATCACCAGTGCTATATATGTATATTACTTTGTTTATACAAATGAGTTGTTGGTAGAATTAAAATTATTGCATGCCGCGTGCTGCAGTACAAATGGGTGCATTTCGACGAGTGAGTATAGGTTTGATTGGAAGGGTGCATAAACTGTGTCATGCATGTTTGGTGTTTTTCCAAAAATAAAAATGAAATTTCATATCTAAAGTGGCACTTTGGAAAGCAAGAACGGAAACTCATTATATATAACAGAGGGAGCTTATTTAGAAACTTTTAGCAGTCACACCAATAGTACATTCGATTCGTACATTACACTGTGACCTATTAATAACTTGCATGGGCAAAGAGCGTTAGGACGTTACTTGTCGGCACGGGACTAAGGTTGGGGGCGGACGTCGAGGAAGTTTGAGTTTTTTTTATCTTTTTTTCTAACTAATAGCTGTATATATAGTACAGAAGAACGTAACAATTGTTGAGCTGTGATCCCAATTCGATCTGCTTCGTTTGTTCACAGCAATCCCATATGCTCGGTTCACTAAGTGCGAAGGTTTTGACGTCAAGCTCATGCCTATTAATACGCATGCTTCAACCAGAGAGATTTAGGCCGGCCGACGGTTAAGATTATTTGCTTCAGTATAAGCAGTTGAAGAGTTCAGAATATAACAGAATGTAGCACGCAGCAAATTAGTTGTTACAAACAAATTGAAAGGTTAGAGCATTCTCGTCATGAAATAGTTGCTAACAATACGAAAATTTAAAAGAGAGAACCCTATTGGGTCAAAATAATCAACAGAACATTTCCGGAACTAGTCTGTCTCAATAAGGACTGCTACGGGTTGCAACCCAAAGAACAGTAAACCATACATAAATCCCACCGATCCAAGATCCAATCTTTTCTGCCGGACCATCCAATCAAGCCATTAATAAGCACATATACGGTCAAGGAAGAGAGGGCGGGAAGGACACACGCTTACTTTTTATTGTGGATGGCGTTGCATATGAAGTCGATCGACGAGGCGGACGATGGTGCCGACGCGGATGGCGCCGTCCCTGACCTGCTGGTTGTAGCGGTGGTGAGTAGAGATGCAAGTTTTGTATTTTGTGGAAATTTTTTTAAAATAAACTAGAATTAGCAAAGTGTCCATGCGTTGCTATGAACTTTAAAAACAAAATACTCTTTATAATTTAAATATAAATTATTTATACAATATAATTATTAGATATATACAATATTATTAATATTTTTTACATGAAATATTATATTTATATTACCGTTGATGTTTTTTAGTATATTATTTTATATGTCAAATGTAACAATTTTATCACCATTATTTATCATATTCTAGAAGTTTTATCCGGAAGTAAAAATTAATTCACGGAGTCCATAAATAACATTGTATTGCAACACAATTTTAAAATTGTATACTTGCTCTAATAGAAAAAGATAAAATACAAAAATTGTAGATCTCGTTAATACCTTTTCGAAACATATATGGATCATATTATTTAGACTACGAAGCTAGGAGATATGGGCCCCGCACAGAAACCTGCGCAGAGGAGTCCGAATCAGAACAAATATTTTTGCATCGTATATTTAGAAATCAAAACAGCGGGATCTGAACTTCTATTAGATACAAAAGTTATAGAACTTTTTGATAGCTACAAGGTAGAGTCCGAATTTGTCTCATTTGAGCTTCGAATGTGGGAGTTATGATTTTTACAATTCGGTACTTGATATAGAAGGTACAAAATCGATTTGGATTTAATCTCTAATTTTGTGTACACGAAGTGGACGACTGTACCTCAATTAATAGATTGTAGAGATTTTCTCCCACCTCATAAAGGTAGTAAGTCTTACCCACCACTATTTATTGGATACCGATTTACATCCCTATTGGCGAGCATGGACTGCTGCTTGTGAATGCCGTCAGAGAGCATCACGCGGTACCGCTCTGAGGACGGGTTGGCGGCGGTGACGGGTGCAGCTCCAGCACCTGCACCACCGGCCGGATCGATGACAGCACGGCCCCCTCCGTTACCACCTGCACTCCGCCTGGCGTCAGCTGTATGGCCTTCATGGAACCGGTCCCGTCGCCGCCGAAGCTTCCTCGGCTGGCCGGGCCCCGAGAGGAGGGGATTGGAGCAGAGGCGACGAGGCGAGGTGATTTGGGTTCTGATGAAAACTAGGTTTGATTAGCGGGAGGGCGGTTTTCGGGATGGTTAGCGTAAACCATGGGAAAGAACGAGAATGGGAGCGTCAGTTTCGCAAATCTCTAGGGGGAAAATTTTGATGCGGCCGTATCGCATACCAACATTGTGTGGAACTAGCGTGGATTTGTGACGCGTGGACACCTCAATCCATAGGACGCTAGCGTCACTATGGCTCCCGCACGTCTCCTCGCGACAAGAATCGTTGAGACTTGAGAGCTTCTGTCACGAGGAATGCAGTGGCAGAGGTGATGTCGGACGATGAACGCCGGAGCTGCTACAACGGCGGCCCGCGGCCGAACCTGTGACATCTGAGGCTCGTCTTACTTGTTTGCCCAGACCAAGTGTACACGAGCCGCATAAGAGCCGAGTCATGGCTGTTGCCTGGAGACGAGGAGCATCGCAAGGAAATCTGTGGGAGCCGTCGTAGCGCTGAGCGTTGGATGGCCAGTTACGTCCATGCGGCAAGAATTGGTCCGCACATCGTCGATTTGCGCCCGTCCGCACGAAATTAAATCCCGTCCGCATGAAATTAAATCCCACTGTAGGGCGGAGGTGCGGGTCCGGTTTATGGACCAAGTGCAGACGTGGACGGCGTGTGACATTTCAGTTTCGGGAAGCGCGCGCTCTGAATGCGGAATGTGAAGGATCGGGATACTGTTGAGTTGGGCCTCTGTTACTGAGAACGATTATCTGGGCTGGGCCACCGAATCCCCTTGACAACGCTACTATGCTGTTTTCCCTTTTTTTCACAAGTGTTCATTACTCCCTCCGTTTCAAATTATATGGCACTTTAACTTTCTTAATTTTTTTTAAATTATAAAACACTCTCACATTTTAATGTATCTTTTTCTCTTCCCAATACATATTTATCTCTATCTTTTTTCATCTCGTTTTCTGTACAACTATCTTTTTCACCTTTCTTCAATTCTCGTGCCCAAAAATAAAACACCATATAATTTAGAATGGAGAGAGTAGAAGTACATCTCAACTTTAATAAAATGATGTAATAATATGCACTTCACATTCATATTTTTGATGTAAATTTTTATACATCGACACTATCGGTATTGGGAGCATGGTAACACCATAAACCACGATAACACTAGATATGCTCTCGACTTCCACAACAGTACAAGTGCAGACTATACACAATTTCTGAAAGGAACCACCATAATACTTGTACTGTTTCTTGTGTCCGATAAAATGTCATGGCCACAGAAGGATAAAACCTGAGAACTTCTTTTACCACTGCTTGAAGAAATGGAAGCCGGTCAACATCAGACTCCTCAACTCGTGCTTTGTTGCCGAGAACTCCCCGAAGTTCCCCTTTTACCTTTTTCATCACTTGAGGGTGTTGTAACAAGGCGGCCATTGCCCACTCAATTCAACCGTGGTTGAACTTGTGTCTGATCCAGCGACAAACAGATCCTGTGGCCAAATTAACTAGCTCATCTCCACCAAAGCCTACGGCCCGTAGCCACCCTGGTGCAACCCTGCTAGCACATCTCACGCTAGTGCATCGTACGCGAACAGATGGCTCGGATCGTGTAACTCTACGGTGGCAGACGTGAAATCCGCCGTTACCGTCGCTGAAAATGATTTTTGTTTTTCCTTGAGGTGTTGGCCAAGAAATTGCGACGCTCTCACGCTCCTCGCTCACTGCAAAACCATTGCTTCCGTATGCATTAGGCATATAATAGTACACCCACCGAGAATAGGTGCTGTCGGTTAAACCGTACCGTCACTTCTGCAGCTACGCCATTAGTTATCGTACGTCTGAACGTGGACTCGTCTTCGGTTTCTCCGACGCTAGCATGTTGCACATCGCACACAACACCTCCACATTGGAACGAGATCCGCTGACTTAGGCAGCAGGCAGTGCGCCCGTCTATCCGGAATCCAACGATTGTCCGCACGCCAATGTCAGTTTCAGTACCAAAAAAAGGTCCTTTAACGACGCAACAAAAATTGACGTAGCAGTGTTTTCATAACAAACCGTCACTATAATTGTAAAATAATTTATAGTGGCGGTTCACAAAGTGATCCGTCTTTAAAAATCAATTTTAGGGGCGGATCACTTTTTAAACTACCGCTATAAATGAAAATTTATTTTTTGCGGTGGTCCACATTGTGGGCCGTCGCTAAATTAGAGCCCATTTCAAAAATCTGAGCCCAACTGACGTAGCTACCTCCAATAAAACCTACCCCTCCTCGAAACACTAAGTCATTCTCCTCCTCCCTTCCTCTCCCCCTCAGCCGCCACCCTCTCTCTCTCCTCCTCCTCTCTACCCCAGCACCTCGACCTACGCGACCACCACGGCAGTGGCCGGTGACCCCCTCGGCTACGTGCCCCCATCCGGCGGCACGACCTCCCCGGCCGCCCCCACGGCAGCGTGCGGTGGCAGGCGCCCCCTCCCCCCCCCCCCCCCCCCCAAGATGTGACCTCCCCAGCGGCCCCGTCGGCGCCCGGTTGCTGCTACCGCCTCCCCCTCCCTCCCTCCCTGGTGACCGCTGAAGGTGCATATGGGTCCCTAATTTTATTTTGGTGATTGGCGCCAATACAATTAAGAATGGACTAATATTTCAATGAGCATGTGTGTAGAAGATAGTTTAATTATTGATAACAAAATGCATAGATGCTCAAATACTCAAAGAAAAGGAGAAAATAAAGTGGCTAAGAAATTTCAAGATGATACTCAAAAATTTGCTTAAATATGAAGCTCATGAAGTTTTTACTTTATTTTTTAATATAAGAAAAGCCGTACTATTAAGAGGGACACAAAAGTGTGAAGTAATGATGAACTAAGAGCAAAATCCAAAAATTCCACAGCCAAAATATTTTTCCAGGGCAAAATCACCGGACTTATCCGACCCATCGGACTCCAGAACCTTTGTCACTCTTTGTCGTTGGACTTATCCGATGACCAGCAAGTCCGACCCATCGGACTTCACTATCGGACTCCAGTACTTGTGTCAAATCCTAGCCATCGGACTTGTCCGATGGTCAACTTCGGTGAACAAATCTTATGTCTCCCCTTGTCTTCTTTTACATACTTGTTATTTACTTGCTCTTCTCATAACTCGCTAGCTAGGGTTTGCCTTATTTCTCTTAAATTAACTTGTGTAGGTTGCTTGCTAGTTGTTCCTCTTATTTCTACTACTTCCTCTAGCTTATAATTACTAGATTCTAGCTTGCCTTACACTAATATAAAGTTTTAATCGGACAATCTACTTTTCTAACTCATGCCATCGAACAAGTCTATCGGACTTTCCTCACTATCGTCGGACAAGTCCGACCCTGTGTATTTGACTTTTATTATTAAGTGATTTTCAGGGACAATTGCCTATTCACCCCCCCCCCCCTGTAGGCACTTTCAACCGCCAACCCCTCTTCTCCCGGTCGCCGACACCTTCACCTCCTCCTACCACTCCTCTCGTGATGCGGAGGATCCGGCCATGCGGGCCTCGAGACTCCATGTGGGAGGCACGGCATGTGACGGCGGCAGGATCAGAGAAGCACGCGGTGGATCCGGCCTCTTGCGACGGCCCTCCTCCTTCGGGTCCGGTGCCTCCCCATCCGACGATGACGGCGGCACGCGGCTAGGGGAGGCCAGATCCCCCCCCCCCCACACACACACACTCCGATGACGGTGGCGCGCAGCTAGGTGAGGCGGTTGGATCCGCCTCCCCCTGCTCCGACTGGCGCGACAGTGGGCTCCTCTTCTCCCTCTAGATCCGCGCCTCCCCCTCTGTATCTGAGCCTCAAGGGCTATGAGCGGGCTGGCGGGCTCGTCTCTTTTTTTTTCGAAGTATAGGGTAGTAACGGGTGAAGATGTCACCTACCGCTATAGATTCCACGGTAGCGGCGGTTTGTTTCATCCACTGATCATCCGCTACTATAGCCTCATATTTTTAGCTATGATTTCGTAGCGGCGGGATGGCTAACCCGCTGCTATAATGGGTTTTGGCCCGCCACTACAGTGGCTTTTTTGGGTAGTGTTTGCATCTTCGGCGTCTGCCTCCAGCAGCCCGTGGAGGGAAAAGGCAGCAGCAAGTGTACGTATTGGAGGGAAAACGTAGACATTTCATCGTGTTTGGCGCCGGAACAGGGAGAAAGTAGAACAGGCGATGTTTGAAGGAAGACACCCGATGCAGACTCCTCGATCACCTCCGTGCGTAGCTCATCGCGGCAGCGTACGATGCCTTTCTAATTTTGTATGCCGACAGGCGTGAACCAACCGGCGGCGTGGTGGCTCGCCTTTCCCACACGACGTGCACATCGGCGGCAGAAACACTCCAGCCAGCAGCGAGCCGGTGGTTGATGGCACTCGCAAGACGTTAGCGGATGGTCGGCGGCGGCATTGACATGGAATTGGGAACGAGAGCTGGAGTTGAGTTGGGCCAAGACTGGGCCTTACACACCAACATCTAGACTGAGAAGAAACAGTCACCGTTGGATTTGAGACGGACGAACGCACTGCCTGCTGTCTTAAGTCAGCGGAAGTCGTTCCCTCAGATTATCTCTAGTAACAACTGAAAATTGGAAACCTGGTCATCACCATATAGTACATCGCACATTTACAATGAGTCAATTACGTAACATACTATGTTACCAGAGCTAAAACTTGAACTGGTTCTCAACCTTACTGTATCCTAGGATATCGCAAAATTCTGATGGCTAGTATATGTTGGACGTTGGAAGTTGTCATCTTCCCAGCCATCTTCCCCGTATTTCCACGCCTTAATTTTTCTCGTATTTCCAGCCATCTTCGCCCCAAGCCCCCAACCACATGCAAACAACGACACTAAGCGTACCTATATATATTATTGGGCCGGGAGAGTACATCGGACAGAAGACTGCTAAGTGAGATATGAGATGACAGGACGTACACGTACGTTTCACAATTTGTTCACAGTTATCATGTGCTCACATTTTAATTAAGTATAGGTGTGTATTCAAAGAAACAACTGATGAGAAATGACAAAACATGCATCTGCCGGCTTGTTGCAAAACAACGACTTCTTTTACGTCAAATGAATAGAGATAGTGTGCTCTGTATTGAGGAATAAGTATACTTTGAACTGTGGCTCCTAAACGAATAGACGTGATATTATGAGATGGAATGATGGATGAAGTAATTTATTTGTTATGGAAATATTATTCTATTAGTGCACTATTATTTGTTATGTTCCACAGTTCACTAAATTTATTCATGAAGTAATTTATTTGTAATTTAGTCATGAAGTAATTTATCCACTAAGTTTCTACTCTATGCTACTATTTGCTACGTTCCGTGCAGTTCCACTAATTTAAAATCGCGCACAGAGTTCCATATGAAATTTGGACTTTTGCACTCTTCGATTCAAAAAAAGGTTTAGTCCCACATTGCTAGTGGAGGTGGATGGAGTCCAACTTATAAGGTTGGTTGCTCTAACATCTCTTGCAAGTGTGTGGATAGGAGGAAGGAAGAACACACACGCGCGCTCGCCTCGCCTCGCCGGGCGGGGCGGGCGGGGCGTGGGTGGGTGTGGGTGTGGGTGGGTGTGGGTGTGGGCGTGGGCGTGGCCGCGCATCACCTGCGTGAATGGTCCGCCGAAATTCAGTCCCTTGCCTTACGGGGACGCGGCTTCCTTTTGCACTTTCTTTTTGTTGCGTATTTCATATATTTAATTATGGAAACCGACGTATTAATATGGTAACCAACTCGGTTGCGGGACACCCAACCCTAGCGGTTCCCCCCTATAAATACGTATGGGTACCGCCGTAAATCAAATCACATAATCGCTTAGGGTTTTACCTCTCGCTACTGTTGCGCTGCCAAGTCTTCTCCATCCCGATTGTCGGCATGCACCGGCGAACGGAAGAGCAGGTCTCCGGAACTGTCGTCCTCTGTGATCCTGTACCGGGAGAGGGCGAATAAGGTTTTTGGGAAGCGCTCTGCGCGACTGCTCAATCGCTTCCTCGTCTTCGTCAAGCTCGTCGCCACGGCTCGTCTTCCTCATCGTCGAGTTGGTCTCACCCGTCGTCGTCAACAACGTGACGGTACTGCACGTCGTCGCCGCCTCCTCTACCCAGTCCAGAAGGAAACGTATGTACTCTCATCTCACACCATGTCTTTCATACTAGCTTTCGTAGTCTATTTGTCTATGATGGATGTTGCTAGTATGGTAGATGCTATGCTTTTGTCTGGCCTAATAGACCTGTCTAGATTTTGCGTAGACTTATCTAGTTTATTATGTAATCTGTTAATCATACTTATGATTTATTTCTAGATTAATATAAAACTAAAAGTGCTAATTTATCCAACAATCCAAAAACCTTATTGTAGGCACTTTAGTTTTATGGCTGGATTTATCGATGCACTTAGGCCAGAGAAATTCACTGGCGTGCACTTCAAAAGATGGCAAGTGAAAGTCACTCTGTGGCTTACTACCATGAATGTGTTCTGGGTGTCCACTGGCAAACCTGAAGGCGATCTCACTACAGATCAGGAAAAGGCCTACAGTGAAGCCAACACAATATTCTTGGGCGTTGTTATTAGAGTTTTGGTAGATCATCTTCAGGACGTCTACATCCATCATACAGTCGCAAAGGATATGTGGGACGCTCTGATCGCTGACTATGGTGGTTCAGATGCTGACGCTGAACTGTATGTCATTGAGCAGTACCATAATTTTAAGATGGTAGATGGCAAATCTGTCGTCGCGCAGGCTCATGAGATACAGTGCATAGTGAAGGAACTCGAATTGCTTAAGATTGTCGTACCTGAGAAGTTTGTGGCTGGGGGCATTATTGCCAAATTGCCTCCAACTTGGAGGGATTTTGCCATTACTCTTAAACACAAGAGGACGAACATATCTGTCTCAGATTTGATCGCGTCTCTTGATATTGAGGAGAAAGCTCGTGAGAAGGATGGACGTTCTAAAGTTAACGAGGGAAACACTATTGCCAATATGGTGCATCAACCACAACAGTCTCATGGCAGTGGTGGTAAGGGAAAGGGTAAGAACAATAAGCCTAAGCAGACCACTACCTTTAAGAAGAAGAACAAGGAGAAGGGAGCATGCTTTGTTTGCGGTTCTAATGAGCATTGGGTAAAGAAGTGTCCAGAACTCAAAGGAAGGAAGCCTCCATAGCAGAAGTCTGCGAACATGGTGACCAGTGCTGGAGAAAATAGTGGATATGGTATTTTACCATATGTTTTTTCTATATTTTAATCTACTTGTTGGTGGCTTGATACTGCTACTAATGTTCATATTTATGCTGATGCCTCTTTGTTTACTTCTTACCAGGTCGCCCGGGATTCCTTCGTCCTAATGGGGAATGGATCACATGCTTCTGTTCATGGTGTTGGTACGGTCGAGCTGAAGTTCACTTCGGGGAAGATTGTCCAATTAAAGAATGTACATCATGTCCCTTCTATCAAGAATAATCTCGTTAGTGGTTCCTTTTTGTATAGGGATGGTTTTAAGATAGTGCTAGAGTTGAATAAAGTTGTCGTGTCTAAGAGTGGACAATTTATTGGTAAAGGCTATGAGTGCGGAGGCTTGTTCCGCTTTTCCCTTTCAGATTATTGTAATAAGTCTGTGAACTATATTTGTGATGGTGTTAATGAGAGTGATGCTAGTGTTTGGCATTCAGGTTTATGTCATCTAAATTTTGGTTCTATGTCTCGACTTTCCAGCTTGAATTTAATTCCGAATTTTTCCATTGTCAAAGGTTCTAAGTGCTCAAATTGTGTGCAATCTAAGCAACCTCGAAAGCCTCACAAGGCTGCAGAGGAGAGACACTTAGCACCACTAGAACTTATACATTCAGATCTCTGTGAAATGAATGGTATATTGACTGAGGGTGGAAAAAGATATTTCATGACTTTGATTGATGATGCAACTAGATTTTGCTATGTTTATTTGTTAAAAACTAAAGATGAGGCTCTAAACTACTTTAAAATTTATAAGGCTGAAGTTGAAACTCAACTAGAGAAAAAAATCAAAAGAATTAGGTCCGATCGTGGTGGCGAGTATTTCTCAAATGAGTTTGATTTATTCTGTACGGAACATGGTTTGATACATGAGAGGACGCCTCCCTATTCGCCCCAATCAAATGGGGTTGCCAAAAGAAAGAATCACACCTTAACTGACTTGGTTAATTCCATGTTAGATACGACTGGATTATCTAAGGCATGGTGGGGGGAGGCTTTATTGATATCATGTGATGTCCTAAATAGAGTTCCCATAAAAAATAAGGAGAAGACTCCATATGAGGAATGGATTGGTAGAAAGGCATCGCTCTCTTACTTACGCACATGGGGTTGTTTGGCCAAAGTTAACGTTCCAATTAATAAGAAGCGTAAGTTAGGACCTAAAACTATGGATTGTATCTTTCTTGGATATGCTCATCATAGCATTGCCTATAGATTTTTAGTGGTTAAATCAGAGGTGCCTGATATTCATGTTAATTCATTAATGGAGTCTCGTGATGTTACTTTCTTTGAGAACATATTTCCTATGAAAGATTTACATAGCATGTCTAGATTATCTTCTGATGTGATTGCTGAAACTACTTCTGAACCTAGTGCATTTTCTGATCATGCTGAACAAATACTTGAATCAATCCATGAGGAGATTGATAGTGAAGCTCCTAGGAGGAGCAAGAGATAAAGGATTGCAAAGTCTTTTGGTGATGATTTCACTGTTTATCTTGTGGATGACACTCCTAGAACCATTTCAGAGGCATATGCATCTTCTGATGCAGATGACTGGAAAGAAGCTGTCCATAGTGAGATGGACTCTATTCTGTCTAATGGAACTTGGGAAGTTGTTGATAGACCATATGGTTGCAAACCTGTGGATTGCAAATGGGTGTTCAAGAAAAAGCTTAAGCCTGATGGTACTATTGACAAGTATAAGGCTCGGCTTGTGGCCAAGGGTTATACCCAGAAAGAAGGCGAAGACTTCTTTGACACTTGTTCACCTGTTGCTAGATTGACCATAATTCGTGTATTACTTGCTCTGGCTGCCTCACATGGTCTTATCGTTCATCAGATGGACGTTAAAACAGCTTTCCTTAATGGAGAGTTGGATGAGGAAATCTACATGGATCAGCCTGATGGGTTTGTAATAAAGGGTCAAGAAGACAAGGTGTGTAAGTTGTTGAAGTCTTTGTATGGTCTGAAACAAGCTCCTAAGCAGTGGCATGAGAAATTTGATTCAACACTTTTAGCAGCAGGCTTTTCAGTCAATGAGGCTGATAAATGTGTATACTACCGCCATGGTGGGGGTCAGAGAGTTATACTGTGCTTGTATGTTGATGACATACTCATCTTTGGAACAAATCTTGACGTGATCAATGAGGTCAAGACTTTTCTATGCCAAAGTTTTGATATGAAGGATCTGGGTGAGGCTGATGTTATTTTGAACATCAAGCTAATCAAAGGAGAGAATGGGATTACTCTTACATAATCTCATTATGTTGAGAAGCTCTTGAACCGTTTTAGTTACAAGGACAGCAAGCCTTCTCCAACACCTTATGATCCCAGCTTTATCCTTTGAAAAAATAAGAGAATTGGTCGAGACTAATTAAGATATTCTCAGATTATTGGATCACTTATGTATTTAGTGAGCGATACTAGGCCTGACATCTCGTTTGTTGTGAGCAAACTGAGCCGGTTTACTTCTTGTCTGGGAGATGATCATTGGCGTGCGCTTGAGCGGGTAATGCACTACCTAGTTGGTACTATGGATTATGGAATTTATTATTCTGGATATCCAGCAGTACTAGAGGGCTATAGTGATTCCAATTGGATATCTGATGCTGACGAGCTGTATTCCACGAGTGGATATGTATTTACTCTTGGTGGTGCTGCTGTTTCATGGAGATCATGTAAACAGACTATCTTAACGAGGTCTACCATGGAAGCAGAGCTTACCGCACTGGATACAGCTACAGTTGAGGCCGATTGGCTACGTGAGCTTTTGATGGACTTGCCTATTGTCGAGAAACCTGTGCCGGCAATCCTCATGAATTGTGACAATCAAACTGTGATAGTCAAAGTGAACAATTCTAAGGACAATATGAAGTCATCAAGACATATTAAGAGACGTTTGAAGTCTGTCAGGAAAATGAGAAACTCCGGAGTCATATCAGTAGAATATATTTCAACTGGTGAGAACCTGGCAGATCAATTCACCAAGGGGCTGTCACGTAATGTGATAGACAGTGCATCAAAGGAGATGGGTACGAGACCCATATGTGCTATTCCATAGTGGTAACCCAACCTATGTGATCGGAGATCCCGTGAAGTAGGACCTGGGAAGAACAAGCTATTGGTTAGCAAGAGAGTAACTTTTTATGACCCACTCGAGAAGCGATGCATTACTCTCGATATCTGTATGGCAGGTTGGTTGTTGCCTTAATGTATTCAGTTGGCTATAAATAGCAAAGATGTTGTCCTACAGAACATTCTTGAATGAATACACCTATATGAGCCCGATTGTTGTAAGGTCACAATATGTGAGATTTGGGCAATCTCTATTAAGCTCATGAAAGACCAAGGGAGTATGACCTATATGCTCCACTCGCGGAGAAGTCTACTGGAGGTTTAGTATCAGTTATGATAGTGAGTGAAACTTATTTGCACAAAACTTGTAATTCAAGGCGTAGTCCATTGTTCAAGTTATGAATAAGTGTAGCTTATTGTTCTAGGTGGAATTTTAACTTAACAGTCTCCACTGAAAATACTGGTATATTAAACAACAGTAGGGTGAGGCAAAGTCTAGCTAGGACTTTGAGATCTGGTGGGGGATTGTTGGAATTATATATGGTCTTGGCCCATTAATAATAACAATAATTCCTGAAAATCTCAAAGGCCCATTCATGAGTGGTGTGAGTGCAAAGGTTTAGTCCCACATTGCTAGTGGAGGTGGATGGAGTCCAACTTATAAGGTTGGTTGCTCTAGCATCTCTTGCAAGTGTATGAATGGGAGGAAGAAAGAATACACGCGCGCGCTCGCTTGCCTCGCCTCGCCTCGCCGGGCCGGGCGGGGCGGGGCGTCGGCGATGGGCGCGGCCGCGCATCATCTGCGTGAATGGTCCGCCAAAATTCGGTCCCTTGCCTTGCGGGGACGCGGCTTCCTTTTGCAGTTTCTTTTTGCTGCGTATTCCATATATTTAATTATGGAAACCGACGTATTAATATGGTAACCGACTTGGTTGCGGGACGCCCAACCCTAACGGTTCCCTCCTATAAATACGTATGGGTACCGCCGTAAATCAAATCACGCAATCGCTTAGGGTTTTGCCTCTCGCTACTGTTGCGCCGCCAAGTCTTCTCCATCCCGATTGTCGGCGTGCACCGACGAACGGCAGAGCAGGTCTCCGGAGTCGTCGTCCTCTGTGATCCTGCACCGGGAGAGGGCGAATAAGGTTTTTGGGAAGCGATCTGCACGATTGCTCGATCGCTTCCTCGTCTTCGTCAAGCTTGTCGCCACGGCTCGTCGTCCTCTCGTCGAGTCGGTCTCACCCGCCATCGTCAACAACGTGACGGTGCTGCACGTCGTCGCCGCCTCCTCTATCCAGTCCAGAAGGAAACGTACGTACTCTCATCTCACACCATGTCTTCCATACTAGCTTTCATAGTCTATTTGTCTATGATAGATGTTGCTAGTATGGTAGATGTTGTGCTTTTGTCTGGCCTAATAGACCTGTCTAGATTTTGCGTAGACTTGTCTAGTTTATTATGCAATTTATTAATCATACTTATGATTTATTTTTGGATTAATATAAAACTAAAAATGCTAATTTATCCAATACGGAGAGTTATTCGGTGTTTCTACCGATGGAGAGGAGGCGAGAGAAACGAATTACCGTAGTGCCCTACATAAGTACTAGGAGTACTTGGCCAAGGGAGAGGAGTCGATGCTGTAATTAATCTGGCTGTAATTAATCTGGCACGCGTAGAATGAAGCAGCTCAACGGACTCAATGGAATGACGCACTGTTTTCATGGAAAAATCGATTTTGCTAATGCGCACACTTTATCTGGACGGAGGGAGTATAAACTATCTACCGAGATTTAAGAAACCAGAAAACTAGCTCAACCCAGTCGAACCAGTTTTTGCTGAATTAGCATTAAACAAGCAAAAAAGTTAGGTTGTAACTTTTAAGAAACCATGATTCAAACTCCTTTTTTTTTATCATGGATCCTTTTTGTCAATGATGGAACCTGTTGACACCAAAATTTGGTAGGACCCAGATGTAAACCAAAGGGATCAGCATCGGTTGGGTGAAGAGGAGAGGAAGAGGTGAAGCATGGAAAGTGAACCCGTTAGGATAAGTGGACACTCTGCTATTGGATATCTCTATCAATAGAATTCGACTATATGATTGACAAAGGAGAGAGGATTTTCAAGACCAAAACGCCCTCACTTGCTAGCTACCTTTCATGGCAAAGTAAGCCAGTTTGCAATATGAGGAAGTTGTTTTGGGTAGAGGGAGAGGTGATTTGGCACACATTTGAAACAATCGACGTGAATCTGCGCCATGGAGCAAGGATATGGCTGGATGAGGAGAGACTTGATGAGAAAGGAGGAGTTGAGTTGTGTGCACACTAGACGGGAAGAAAGGTAAAGGAGTCCCACAAATCACATTTCTTTATGACAAGTTTCACTCCAACTGGGTGATGGCACTTCGACTTGACAGTCAACGCCAGACTCACTGTTCCCTCTTTCTCTCTTTGTTTTTTTATTGCCCTTGGTTTTCTCTCTTCCATGCAAGATTGGGCTGATGTGTATCGGTTATAAGCCTACTGAGAAGGCTAACTCATGCGCTAACTAGTGGACTACCTCCACACCTTGCAGCAGCTGCATCAGATTAAATTTCTAGCTAAGAAACCAATGTCAAACTGGCTTGATAGACTATATCATTTAGATCCTCATACTTTCAAATTGCAGCTCTAAGTCCTTAAACTTATTAGACCCAGATATTATTTAGATCCCTATACACTCTCAAAATACAAATCTAACTTCATAAACTTAGTTTCGGGTGTCTATTTAGACTCTGCACAGTGTTATCCAATATAATTGATTAAATTTTGATATATAAATAACTTAATTATAGTTAAATAAACAATAAATTTATGTTTAAACGTGTGTAGTTAAATAAACACTAAATTTATGTTTAAACGTGTGTATAGAATATTGATAGAGACGCATGACAATCGTGTAATTCTTGGAAGCAGTGGTGGAGCCAGGTGCTAAATGAAGTGGAGGTTCGTTAGACAACACCATATGATGCGAAACAGCAAAACTATATCATTTTTCTCGTTAGCTAGATATTGATAAACATTTTTATGTTTTTACTGACTTTTCTTTTTTTGATAAGGCATGGGTGTCTTTATTGATCAGTGATAGCATATAATATAAGGTGGTAACATCTGCATTCACTCCTCCAGCTTAATCAGCTTAATTAGGACGGAAACTATTATATATTTTAAAAGTATAGAACTTAGATTACACCCAAAGCCAGATTTAGGTAGCTAGATTTGTATATTTTGAGAATATGAAAACCTAAATAACATATCAGGCTAAGTTTAGAAAATCAGAACTATAATTTAAAAGTAGAGAACCTAAGTGACACAGTGGAACCCCACTGGTAGACTGATACATGTGTAAAATGGCACAAGCTTGAAAGGCATATTTATAGCTCCTACCTTCGGGGTAGCTTTAGGTGGAGTAGTCATAGAAACCACGAAACCAAATTGGTGTGTCCAGTGTCCTTGTCAATACCATCGCCCGTGGCCTTTCCAGAAAGACTCCATTGGAATTGATGCAAATAGTGATGCCAAATGGGTGATACAACCAGATTTTACTATGAGCAATTTTATCTACCAAAATCAAATGGGTAATACCATTCAGTTTCAAAGGGTACCAATAAGATCTAACCATTGAGATAGGGTGTAGGATTGCTATATATTCAAGTTTACTCGTTGTCGGTCGATCTCCAGACCATATACTCCATTGACAGACTGATGTACTATTAAGGTTAGAGAAAAAACTGGTAGATTGCAATAAGCTAACTCAACTCATCTTTAGTTTGGCTCAACTCGTTTCACATTTTTAACAAGACAAACTACATATATATATTAAGCTTATTTTATTAAGGAATAAACTTGAGACTGTTGGTTTTATTTTTAGTAGACCATAAGGTCTCCAACAGAACCGAAAGGAAATCTAATTTCCTGTGGAATTCGGATCTGGACCAATATGGTTAGTTTTGATTCTGCCTTGATCGGGAAGCAAAACCTACAGATAGAAATGGACCCGGCCCCGAGTCTACAGTGCATATAAAAAGAGGGTCACCCCCTCGATCGATAATCCAATCGTAAGTCCACCTAACCGATCGCTAAGACGCTGGAAGACATGGAAGACCGACGTCCAGCCCAAGGGCATCGCCGCTACCGCCCCGAAGGTCTTCGCCCTTGCAAAAAGACCCTCAAGGAGCGCCTACGCTACAACCCCGACGAAGCCGTCGTCACCGACTCCATCACCTCTGCACCAACGCCAATGGACTCCTCCACCAGCGTCGGTAACAGATCGAACCTACTATTCCGTATTAGTTTTAGTTTACTAGATGTGATCTTAATTGACTAGACGATCCTATTTAATTAAGTGTTAATTAGTTATAACAATTGGTATCAGTTAGCCTTAATCTAGTTGATTAGATCCACTAGTTTAAGTTAGAAAGGTTCGGTTAATGCTAGATCAGATTCATGTTAGCTTATTTAAGTTCAATCTAGCTCTATCAGAGGTGTTTATGTTCGATCTAGTCATGTTTTAGCTAAGTTTTAATTCATCAGAATAGTACTCATGCCTAAATTGATTAAGATCAGTAATGTAACTAAGCATATTTTTCATGTTTTAGTTTAGAATTAACTGGCTAGTTTTTTTGGTTAACCAATAATTAGGCCATGTCACAATTAGATCAGAAAAGGGAAGGGGATTACGGAAAACACCGAATCAAATACACACACGCAACCCTAACCCTAACCCCAACCCTAGATCTAAGAACCCTAACCCAAACCTTAAGATCAGGAAACTTACCTCTCGGTAGCCGCCGTCCCGCCATGCACTAAGATCAGGCATGCGCGGCGGCGTCGCCACCCACTCACTGCTCCGGCCGAGGAGCCGTGCATCAGATCTGCACGCCCTCCCTCGTCAGGACCGGATCGGCCGTGCAGCGTCAGCTGCTGCACACCCGCATCCACCATCGCCCTTGTGCGTCGTCGATGGGATGCCGCCGCCACCGTGTTGCCTTGCTCGCCTCTGCGCGTGCCTCGCCTGACGAAAGTAGCACCACAGTCGCACCCCTCGATGATGCCGCGCGCGACCTAGTCGTAGGCGCGCGTCGGCGAGAGGCGCGGCCATGGTGCCAGCGGCGTGTAGCTCGTCGCAAAGGGGCTCGCCGGCCGCCGTTAAGCGTGCTGCGAGCAGAGTGGTGGGGGAGAGAGTGAGGAAATAAGAGAGTTAGGGTTTCGGCCGAATTTTTGCGGCTTATAACCCATCTCCGCTCCACCCTCATCCGTTGATCGGATTCAACAGCTCAGATCGATGCGGGGGGAGGGAGGCGTGCTGCGCGCACATGGGCCAAATTGGTGGCCCGCTCGTTGGCTGCCTCGGCCCATTGGCCCACTTAGCCGCAGCCGGGCGCTGAGCCGAGCCGGAGCCGCCATTCGCGCCGAGCCGTTGCGCTGAGCTGAGCTAAGCCGTCGTTCGCTGGGCCGCGCTATGCTGGGCCATCTGCGCTACTTGGGCCGCTTGTCGGGCCTCGCCGCGCGTGCGCACTGGGTCGTGCGGCTGCGCTCGTCCCTGGGCCAAAATTAGCTTAAGTTTTTAGGCTGAATTTTAATTCAATTTTATTCATTAAGTTTTAAGTATTTCTTTAGTTAATGATTTAATTACCTTCTAATCTTAGTTAAGTAATTTTATTTTAAGCTTAATTATTTAAGTGTTGGTGTTTTAAGCTATTATATTTTAATTTTAAGTATTAATCCAGCAATATACTTTGAGATGCCTCTAAATAAATAGAACCACCGAGAAGTTTATTTAGAGTAAACTTGTGATTATTTCTGACCACCGTTGTTTAATTATGAGTATTAAGATAAATTTCGTTTGTTTTCCCCATCGGTGATACAAATAGAAATTTAATTGTATGATTATAATCATACCACCGTAGGGTTATTTTTATGCACTAATTTGCATTTCATTGTATATGATTACTAAGTTGAGTTTTCTTACCTTGTTTTTTAGTGAGTAATGTTAATGTTGTTGCTTCCTACCTCAACAACATCGAGCCGCTCAACGGAGCCAACTATCCGGACTGGAGGGGTAAGATCATCACATGCTTGGCATGGAATGATCTAGATGTTGCACAGAGGGTGGATAAGCCTGTCGCCCCTACTAATGGAGTTGCACCTTCTCCCGCTTTTGAGAAGTGGGAGAGGTCTGATCAGATGGCTACCATGGTTATTCTTCAGACCATAAGTCCTGGTATTAAGGGTGCCATCCCAACTAAGAATGCAGCTGGAGTTGATCTGACTGCTAGAGAGCTACTGGCCACGATTGAGGAGAACTTTAAAAGCTCCTCTAAGACTTATGCTAGTACACTCATCATGAAGTTGGTAGGTTGTTAGTATAATGGTCAGACTGGCATAAGGGAGCACATTCTTCATATGTGTGACATGGCCAATAAGCTTAAAGATATGAAGATGGAAATCTCTGATGGTTTCCTTGTTCATTTCATCATGACCTCACTCCCACCTCAGTATGCTCCATTCAAAATCAGCTACAACACCAACAAGAACAGTTGGTCTATCACTGACCTTATAAGTTATTGTATTGAAGAAGAGGAGAGGCTGAAAACTGAGAAGATGAAGAAGAATGTTGTGAACATGGTTGGCAACCTTAGTCTCAACAACACTCCTAAGAATTAGCATGAGGCAAGCAGCAGCAAGCAAGGCCAAAGGAAGAAGAAGAGGAATGGGAACAAGAATGGTCCCAAGAACAACAACAACTTCAAGAACCACCAGCCTAAGGGTGGTAAGTCATGCTCTTTCTGTGGCTCACCCAAGCACCTTCAGAAGGCTTGTCCAGGCTTTAAAGAATGGTTGAAGGAGCAAGGTAATAATAAGTTTGATGTTGTTTCTTTTATTGATGAGTTATTCTTAGCGGATTTTTCCCCTAATACTTGATGGATTGACTCAGGTGCCACTGTGCACATCTCTAATTCATTACAGGTATTCCGTTCGATCCGAACTATAAGAAGGGAAGAGCGAAGCCTAAGAGCGGCTGATGGGAACGTCGTCCAAGTTGAAGGCGTTGGGAGCTTCCACTTAGAGTTGCCGAGTGGCTTCCAGCTTAATTTAGAGGATGTTCTTTATGTTCCTAGTTTAAAGAAAAATTTAATTTTTGTATCAGTCTTAGATGATTTGGGACATGTTTGTGAGTTTGGCAACAATAAGTGTGTTATTAGGTTTAATTCAATAAATGTCGGTCTTGCAGTTAGGCAAGGTAAGCTTTATATGCTCTCTCTTGATGATTCTGTGATGAATGTTGCTAGTATTTTACATAAGCATAAACGTGATGATGAGACTTCTTCGAAATTGTGGCATTGTCGCCTCGGCCACATTTCGAGGGGGAGAATAGAATGTCTTATTAAAGATAAAATACTATATCAATTAGACTTCTCTGATTCAGAGCAATGCATCGACTGCATTAAGGGAAAATACACTAAGACAATTAAGAAAGGAGCTACTAGAAGTACGGGCGTATTAGAAATAATACACACAGATATTTGTGACCCGCTCTCAGTAACATCAATAGATGGCTATGATTCCTTTATAACATTTACCGATGATTATTCTCGTTATGGACATATTTACCCCATTAAGAAGCGTTCAGATGCGCTAGAAATATTTAAGATTTATAAGTTGGAAGTTGAGAAACAATATAACGCTTCCATTAAAATAGTAAGATCAGATCATGGGGGAGAATATTATGGGAAACATGCAACATATGGTCAAATTAAGGGACCGTTTGCTAAGTATTTAGAAGAAAATGGCATAAGAGCGCAATACTCCATGCCAGGAGAACCACAACAAAATGGAGTAGCTGAGTGATGCAATCGCACGTTATTAGATATGGTGTGTAGCATGCTTAGTCATTCTAATTTGCCTATTGAGCTATGGATGGAAGCATTAAAAATAGCTGCTCATATTCTTAATCGGGTTCCATCTAAGTCAGTTCCCAAGACACCTTTTGAGTTGTGGAATGAGAGGAAACCGTCACTAAGTTATTTAAAAGTGTGGGGTTGTCCCGCTGAGGCTAAGCTATTTGATCCACAACATAAGAAACTGGATTCTAAGACAGTAAGCTGTCATTTTATCGGATACCTAGATAAGTCAAAGGGATACCAATTCTACTGTCCTGGTCGCTCTAGTAAGTTCGTTGAGACAAGACAGGCTGTGTTTCTAGAGGACTCAGGATCTAGTGGAAGTTCTACTAAGAGGGATATAAGTCTCGAAGAATTACGGGTTAATCTTCCAACTCCGGATTTCCTAGAGCCTACGGAGGTATATCAGTTTGTACCGCCAATTATTCCTCAACCTAGCAGCACCGTGGCAGCCGCTCAGGTACAGGTACCGCCTACTGGGGATCATGCACCAGACATTAATGCACAAGATCTAGCTCAGGAGGAACCTGCGCCAGAAGAACAGCCTCAGCCTGATCCTGAACCGGCTGTGAACGAACCATTAAGACGTTCACATCGGAAAAGGAGACAGGCAATTACTGACATTTATGAGACATATTTAAGTGAGGATCAGTATGATGTCGGGAAAATAAATGACCCTGCAAATTTTAGAGAGGCAGTTGAAAGTGAGAATTCCACTAAATGGATTGAAGCCATAGAAAAAGAGCTTAAGTCTATGAGTTCTAATTAGGTTTGGGATTTAGTAAAATTCCTAATGGAGTTAAAATAGTAGGCTGTAAATGGGTCTACAAGACTAAACGTGATTCTAAAGGGAAGGTCAAAAGATTCAAAGCAAGACTCGTAGCTAAAGGGTTTATACAACGAGAAGGGGTTGATTACAATGAGACTTTTTCTCCTGTGTCTACTAAAGATTCTTTAAGAATAGTCATGGCACTTGTAGCTCATTTTGATATGGAGTTACATCAGATGGATGTTAAGACTGCATTTCTTAATGGAAATTTGGATGAGATCATTTATATGGCCCAACCGGAAGGTTTGCCATTAAGGATAAGGAAAATATGGGATGTAGATTAAAGAAATCCATTTATGGACTTAAGCAAGTGTCCAGACAGTGGAACCTTAAATTCGATGAAGTCATTAAGAGAATCGGATTTAGGGAGAATGATGCAGATAAATGCATCTACATTAAGGAAAAGGGTGGAAAATTGATAATTCTAGTGCTATATGTAGATGACATACTGTTAGCATGCAACGATAAGAACATGTTGTATGAGACTAAGAATTTCTTGTCATCACATTTTGATATGAAAGATCTTGGTGAAGCCTCGTATGTACTTGGCATTGAGATACACCGAGATAGAGCCCAAGGAATACTAGGATTATCTCAGAAAGGTTATATTGAGAAAATACTTAAGAGATATAAGTTAGATAAGTGCAACACATCACCTGTTCCGATTCAAAAGGGTGATAAGTTAAATGGAAGTCAGCGCCCTAAAAATGATTTAGAAAGAAAGAAAATGGAGAACGTTCCCTATGCATCAGCTATTGGAAGCTTGATGTATGCACAAGTCTGTACGCGTCCAGACTTGACATTTGTGACCGGAGTACTTAGTAGATATCAGTCTAATCCAGGATGGGCTCACTGGATAGGTGTCAAGAAGGCATTAAGATATTGCTAAGGCACCAAGGATTACATGTTCACATATAAGAGATCAGATAATCTTGAGATTGAGTGCTACACTGATGCTGATTTTGCTGGTGATGAAGACGAAAGGAAGTCAACTTCTGGATATGTTTTCACGTTAGCAGGAGGAGCAATTTCATGGAGAAGTTGCAAGCAGAGTGTAATTGTTACATCTACGATGCAAGAAGAATTTGTGTCATGTTATCATGCTACGGGACAGGTAGTATGGCTTAAGAGTTTTATTCCGGGATTAAGAGTTGTTGATAGTATCTCGAGACCTATCACAATATACTGCGATAATCAATCCGCAGTTTTCTTTTGTGCAAACGATAAATTAAGTGGTGCTTCTAAGCACATTGATCTTAAATATCGTGTTGTGAAAGAAAGAAATCAGGATAATACGCTAAAGATTAAGCATATAAGTACTAAGGATAATATAGCGGATCCGCTTATGAAAGGTTTACCACCAACCCTATTTCAGAAACATGTCCTAGGCATGGGCCTGATAAATACCTTTTGATAAGTTCTGATTTTAGAACCATTTTAATTTCCCCAAATAAGAGTAAGAGTTCTGATAAGGTTTTTCAGTAAGACTATGGGTAATGTTGTCCCAGTATGCCGTGGTGCTGCTGATGATGCATTGGTCTGATACTTGCTGATTTTTTAAGGAAGAGCTTAAATTAAGAATAAGATTAAGTTGTTGACCTCAGGGGGAGAATGTTGATTTTATTTTTGGTAGACCATAAGGTCTCCAATAGAAGAAAGGACATCTAATTTCCTGTGGAATTCGGATCTGGACCAATATGATTAGTTTTGATTCTGCCTTGATCGGGAAGCAAAATCTACAGATAGAAACGGATCCGGCCCCGAGTCTACAGTGCATATAAAAGGAGGGTCACCCCCTCGATCGATAATCCAATCGTAAGTCCACCCAACCAATCGCTAAGGCGTTGGAAGACACAGAAGACCAACATCCAGCCTAAGGGCATCGCCGCTACCGTCCCGAAGGTCTTCGCCCTTGTAAGAAGACCCTCAAGGAGCGCCTACGCTACAACCCCGATGAAGCCCTCGTCACCAACTCCATCACCTCTGCACCAACGCCAATGGACTCCTCCACCAGCGCCGGTAACAGATCGAACCTACTATTCCGCATTAGTTTTAGTTTACTGGATGTGATTTTAATTGACTAGACTATCCTATTTAATTAAGTGTTAATTAGTTATAACAGAGATAGCTCATGAGTTGCTCAAAGCCTAACAAGCCAAGTGAGATCCATGCACAAAAGCTTTTTTTCCTTGAGTTTACTGTAACTTTAATGGCTAGATTGTCAAAGGTTTAGTTTACAAAAGTGATTGTAAATCATATTCATCGCTATTTGAAACACAACAAATATTATTCATGTCGATCATTATTGTCTAGCTCGTGAGCGATAACGAGTTCACCACACACACACACATGCCACTTGTTGAAGTACAATTATACCATACTCATGGTGAGTCGACTTGGTTATTAGAAAGGCATACGTCTAGCTCGCACACTTCTGTGGGATGACTTTGAGTGGGGTAGCCAAAGAAACCACAACTCCATATTTTTCTGCCATGTCCACACCGTTGCTCCTTCCTTCTTCAGGAAGATTCCATTCAAATTGATGTAATAGTGATGCCAAAATCGTATGGACTGTTCTATTTGCTAGCGGCAATCCGAGGCAAATGCGGCGTCCACCACCAAATGGAATTAGCCTACAGTCTTTTCCTGAAAATTCACGTTCTTTGTTCATGAATCTTTCAGGCTCAAATTTGTCTGGATTATCCCATGTGTTCTCATTTCGATGAACTGCCGATATATTGAGTATGATGATGGTTCCTTGAGGAATTTGATAGCCTTGAACTTCTACAGTCGCCTCTGCTCGGTAATAAGTCATCGCGACAGGTGGATGAAGTCGAAGTACTTCTTTGACCATAGCTTGAAGGTATGGAAGCTGGCTAATATCAGACTCCTCGACTTCTGTTTTCGTGCCGAGAACTTCCCTGAGCTCCCTTTTTACCTTGTTCATCACTTGAGGGTTTTGTAATAGCTCAGCCATTGCCCACTCAACCGTGGTTGAGCTTGTGTCTGCTCCAGCGACAAACAAATCCTGTGGTGATCACATTAATTAATTAGAGGACATTATTATTAGTGCTATATATATATATATATATATATATATATATATATATATATTTTGCACACCAAACCAATGATGTGGTCAAATTAATTAACAAAGTGGAACTTATTATAAGTATGTACCGTGAACAGTCCTCTCATGGCATTGTGATCAATGAGTGAGCCCTCTTTCTTCCACTCATCAAGCACGACGTCCAGCATATCATCCTTGCGTGGCTCCCCAGCTTGCCGGTCGCGCAGCCGCTGCTCAATCTGTTTGTCTATCATTTCGTACGCATGCGCCACGATCGGTGTCAATTTGCGACGCAAGCCCTGGAGGTCGGCAGCCGCGACCACCGGGTAGAAGTCGGAGACGTTGGGCGTCATGACCAAAACCGTGCCTTCTTTCACCAAATCCTTGAGCCCGCGCACCGACGGCCCGGAGTCGAGGTCCTTGGAGAAGACGGTGCGCGAGAGCATGTTCATGGACGCCGTGAACGCCGGGTCGCGGACGGTCACCGGCTCGCCGAGAGCCGCCTTCTCGGAGACGTGGCGCACCAGCTCGCGCACCTTCTCCTGACGCAGCGGCTGAAGCGCGTTGAGCCGGCTCGGCGCGAACAGCTCGGTGGCGCAGAGCCGACGCAGCGCGCGCCACCTGGCGTGCGGCTTGCTGACACGATGATGGAGTTGGCGCTGGTGGCCGTTGGCGATCCCACGCGTCGACCACGGTGGGCGGTCGGCCACCTGGGCGTTGTGCTTGTGGAGGATCTCGGAGGCCACGTCAGCCGAGGAGACCACCACGGCTTGGACGACGCCGAGCCGGACGGACATGAGCGAGCCGTAGCGCTCGGCTAGGCGAGCCAGGGTACGGTGAGGACAGCCCCGTCCGATGTGGAGGAGGTTGCCGACGAGCGGAAGTGGCAAGGGGCCAGGAGGGAGACGCCTGCGAGCATTGCTGAGCAGCTGGAAGGCGTGCACAGAAATGAGAATGACAACAAAGGATACCGCTACTGCTACCACGAGGGATGCGGCCATTGTGTTCAACTCCGGCTACACCACCGTCTGCTGCTTGCTCTCATGCATATTGCTAAGTTCGACGATACTCTCGTCTATTTATACACCAGCAATGTCACGCATCCTTTTCAACTTTGTTTTTCTTGTCCATTCATGACGATGACGCTTCCATGCATTAATTGAACCAAAGCAAAAAGGTACAATGTCAAGAGTCAACACTTATTTACAACAGCAAACCACTTTTCGCCCTCCAACCCTAACATGAATTAGGAGCATTTTAGTTAACAGTTGGATTTTTAGTAATCTGAAGTCCTCGATCACTATTACAAAAATAAAGCAGAGTCTACAATACATTTCCTAGCTAAAAGGCTATCCTGTTACATTCCCTGATTATTACTTGTTGCTTCGCTACATGAATGAATGAAGCCAGGCAGTGGCGGAGCAAGACCCAAACACAAGGAGGGGCCATAAGCTTTCGTCGAGCCATAGCCGATAGATTCCATGAACTCTTACGATCGTCGAAGCTTGCGCAGACCGGCAGAACTTGTGCTATTTGTCAAACATGAGGATCATGCGCTTCTACAATACAGAGGATGTTGTATTCCTTTTTCTAAATACGAAGTGCATCAGGTGTGTGTTATTTTGAGATGACTAGTTGGACTAACTTGAGCTGAAAGTGAATGTTTGAGTGCCTGATTTGCTAAATAATTTGTAATTATTTAAAATATTTACCAAGCAGGGCGGGGGGGGGGGGCGCATGGCCCCGGCTGGCCCTCAAGTGGCTCCGCCAGTGAAGCCAGGCCTTGTAGTCCCAAGCTATTTCTTGTCCAACATCTCAGTAACTCTCTGTTGATAAAAAATCATGTTATTATAAATAGATGTGTGTTACAAGCCAGTAAGCTTTCTCTCAAATACACAGGCATCAATGCAAGTTACTACTAGCAAAGCCAAAATTTAACCTTTGCTCGATAAACATTTTTTATCAATTTATTTTCTTTGTGAGCACATAGGCATTAAGTTACACTTTCACTTTCGTTTTCATTTAGAAACATATGTACTGGGTCCATAGAACTGAAAAGATGAACAAACTCAACTTCATAGTAGCCTTATGGAGGCGGAGCTTGAATAAATGCTGCAGGCTGAGAAGGGATGCCATCACGCTTGGTTATTCCGGCTAGCGTATGGCTTGGTCATGCATTACCGGAATCAGCAAGTTTGTCGTGTGCCTGAATCTTTGTCATGTGCAATGTGTTGGGCACATGGCGAAGAATCCTTTTGTCGTGCGCTAAACGGTGGAGCGTATGGCAAAAACATAAACACACAGAACATTGGCTTTTTGCCGTGAGTCCGGAAGCCATCACATGACAAACACGATATTTGTTATAGCTCGCACTACAACACACAACAAACACCGTGATAGCCAGTTGTTAGTGTTTGTCGTGTGCCTCCTGGCTGCACACGACAAATATGACCAAATGGATCGAAAGTGTCAGGAGGCCCACACAACGCATCGAAGGCACCTGCATCCTATGCTTTGTCATATGCCCTTGTTCTGGCACATGGCAAACCTCTCTCTTTGTCGTGTGCCCCTCTCCTAGCGCACGGCAAATAGCTTTTTTTGTTGTGCGCTTCTGCAAGGCACATGGCAAATTAAAAAAAAATAAGTTTCTCTTTACCTTTGAAACTTTTCCTCCACTCTACACACATTGTTTGGTACCCTATGTTCTAATTTAGGATATTTCTCGCTCAGTTTATTATATTTAACCAATTTATTTCCTTCAAAAGATTTTTTTTATAATTTAAATTTGAACTGCAAGTGTATGAAATAATATAATAAAGTGAGTCAAAAATGATATTCATGATATTGAGGTTACTATAAGGCCTTATCCAGTAGTTAAAATGAAATTTTCAAAATCGTATGCATGAAACATTACCACGAATCAGAGGTCAAATAGTATTTAAATTATACAAAATCGAAATGAGTCTGAAATTCATGAGATTTGTCCGTAGATTCTTTTATCATAAATGAATTCTGTGATAAATAGTTGAGCTGGTTTTACATAATTTGTCACGTATAATGCTTATAAAATGAAGGTTCCCTTAAGAAGTTCTATAGAGAATAGAGAAGATGTGATTAGGTTTGTAGATGAAATAACGTTCGAATGCGTCTAACTTGTTGACGGGCATGTCACCGACGTTCCCCTCGTAACAGTTGTTCCCATCCCTCGCAGTAGTTGTTCCCGCCGATGTTGTCTTCGATCCACGTTAATAAATTTATGTTAAACTTGTGTTGATATTGAACTTGTCATATTTGTTAAATTTATATTGAATATAATTTATGGTTTGTGAACTTTTACGTGATGTAAAATGATATTTATTCTAATATATTGATAATATATGTGATGTTGAATACATATGATATATGCTTATGATATTTATGATGTTTGTATGAGAAAAAACCAAAAAAAAAAGAAACAGGATGATCACTTTGTCGTGTGCCAGAAAGGAGACACATGGCAAAGTGACCATTTCTGGGCACTTGGAGGTCACATTGTTGTGTGAGGACCAGCGCACGACAAAGAAGCCATAACTTTGCCGGGTGTTGAGCTCTGGCACATGGTAAAGAAACCATTTCTATGCGCTAGCGAGCTCTTTTGTTGTGTGCCAGAACTCACACGGCACAACGATCTATATTTCGTCGTGTGCCAGCTAGTGAGGCACACGATGAAGAAAGCCTGACGTTGTTGCTGCCACTGTTAAATAAAAAACTTTGTTGTGTGTTCGACGGAAGGCTCACGATGAAGAGGGCTTTGTTGTTAGGCCTAATCACCGTTGGAGCTTTGTCGTGAACCGTGCATGGCGAAGATTTTTGCCGTGTGTTTTATGTTTTATGGCCTCTACCGGCATACGGCAAATTTACCATGCTTGGTCCTCTCCTTCGCCAGTGCTATATATGTAGATTACTTTGTTTATACAAATGAATAGTTGATAGAATTAAAATTATTGCATGCCGCGTGCTGCAGTACAAATATGGGTGGATTTCGACGAGTGAGTATAGGTTTGATTGGAAGGGTGCATAAATTGTGTCATGCATGTTTGATGTTTTTCTAAAAAAAAAGAAATTTCATATCTAAAGTCACACTTTGGAAAGCAAGAACGGAAATTATTATGACAGAGGGAGCTTATTTAGAAATTTTTAGCAGTCACACAATGTAAAGTACATTCGATTTGTACATTACACTGTGACCTATTAATAACTTGCATGGGCAAAGAGCGTTAGGGCGTTACTTGTCGGCACGTGACTAAGGTTGGGGGCGGATGTCGAGGAAGTTTGAGTTTTTTTCATCTTTTTTTTTTTCTAACTAAAAACATCTCCGACCATTATTTAAAATCACTTTCTAAATTAAAATTTAGAATATTATTAGTAAAATCATTCTCCAACCATTATATAAATCAGCTTCCTAAATATACCAACTCTCTAAATAAATGCTCTAGGTTACTATATTTATAAATCAAATAAGAACTCACAAAACAGAAAATTCATTTGGAGATCAGATATTAGAAATTATTGGAGGAAACAAGTTTTTTTACTCTCTATTCTGTTGAGCTGTGATCCCAATTCTATTTCGTTTGTTCACAGCAATCCCATATGCTTCGGTTCACTAAGTGGGAAGGTTTTGACGTCAAGCTCATGCATATTACAGTAACGAGCATGCTTCAACCAGAGAGATTTAGGCCGACGGTTAATATTATTTGCTTCAGTATAAGCAGTTGAAGAGTTCAAAATATAAAATTTATAAGGGATGTTTGTTTCTATAAGAAGTTAAAATTTAGCTCCTCAAATCTGATCTAAACTTTAACATATCTTAGATTAGAGGAATAAAGTTTTGCTTTTTTTTTCTCTAGAGCTAAAGGTTAAAGTTTAGCTTAACTTTTAGTCTTCTGATCATTTCTCTAGAGCTAAAATTTGGGTTAAAGTTTAATTCTACCCCTTTTCTAAAAAAAATATTCATATCAGACAAAAGTGTTTTTCTTCATATATATGCCAGATCGAATGTTGAAATCGTTTCTGAACTTAGATGAACTGTGTTGCAAATATCACAGCCCATGAAGTTTCAGTCCTCATACTAGAAATTGAAGGATTTCCTAAGGGAGCTCCTAGGTAGCAGTTTAATCTAGAGTACGTTTGATACAGTTCCAGATTTATCTTGAATTAGAAATATTTCAAATTCTGTTTGAAACGTTTCTCTAGTGAATCATTCCAATTTTTTAAAAACGTTTGACAAAATTCTGGATTCGGATTATTAAAGCAAAATGAACTAAGTTATTCCTGAATTAGGTTAAACACCATTTTAGGTAATTCAGGTTAGTAGTGTAAAAAGCTTGAAACATTTCAAGTGATTCATCGCTAAAACTTTTCACTTTTTTATTATTTGAAAGTTATTCAAGTGATTCAGCTTTGAATCTAAATCGATTCACTCAGCCAAACAGACCCTTAGTAGGTTTATTATTTTGTTCATGTCGAATTGGCGTGTTGATTCTCCGCGCGCGCTCGAGTACGGTGATCGGTTGAACCATCGATACTGTGTTGCTACAAGTCGCCATTGGAACGCTTCGATTTCTCCGATGCACGTGCTGCAAACGACACCTTTGTCCTTTAATTCGATCGTCCCTGGTAGTACCATGTTTTCATAGTACAATGTACCAAGTACCAGCATGACAGCGAGCGACGTCATTTCAAGCACTTGTTGGGCTCGGCCTAGGAAACACGAGAGTAGCGAGCGTCGCTGTGTGAAAGCCTGAAAGGTAGGTTCAGAGCACTTGCGATCAAAACACCGTGCTGGGCTCGGCTTGCTACGGGCTAATCAAGTGGATCAGCGTGGTCGTGGGCAGGCCGACAGACACGATCCGCCATGCCGTGCCGGCCCATAGGGAACGGCCCGGAAGATCGACGGAACCCATAAGCACATCAAGAGAAAACCGAATTTGTGCTAAAAAAATCAAGAGAAAACCGAATGGTGAAATATTTCAGCATTTCTATGCCTCCTTAAGAATATTTGTTTGCTAAAAGAACATCATGAGAAAACCGTAAGGAGGAAATTAAAATAATATAAATAATACTAAGCAAGTGGCGCCGACAAAAAGACTCCTAAAAATGGAACCCAACTTTTAAATGCAAAAGTAGGAGGTTTCATTTAAAAGTTCCCACTAGAAATGCTCTTAGAACTAAAATATAGATATAAGCTATTTTGAGAGTTCGCTACAGAAATTATTGTATTTGAAATGACATTTACTCTTTGAAGTCTTAGCACGATTTTCTAAAATTGAATACCATTGGTTCAGATCTAAAAGGAAATTTCATCCAACTCGTTAATAGATAATCTTGATTCTATGAACTTATCCTTTAAAAAAAAGACCATTCTTTCGAGAATCATACCTTTTGTGAGTACGTACAAATGTCAATATACAAACTGTTGTGTACTGGGGAGGAAATAACATTTATTGGCCCTTTAAAATCTTAGGTATATATCTTCAAAAAATAAACTAAGAACAGGTGCAATGCTACATGTACAATGCTACATGTATACAGTTTTATGCATTGTTATATAGAATTTTAGATGATTTATAAGAGAGATGGTGAGAGAAAGAGGTGGTGTTTATGAAGCAATCACCTTATACGCTAAAATTTAAAAGTATAAAATGACTCTACATCATTATATAAATTCTAGTGATCTTTTATTAATTTATAAATATTTTTTTTACATTTATAAATTAAAAAACCATATAATTAATAGATGATGATCTCTGTGCTAGGCAAGGCAGGGAGCAGGCACCATGCGGGGACAAGCAACAGAGACAACGAGGATGGAGAAGCCCTCGCCCCTCACTCTGGTGTTCATGCGATAAAGGTTGACCTTGAATACCGTGAAGAAGAAGGTCATGTGCCGGCGGCCGTTGTAAATGAACTTGGGGGAGGACGACGGAGGTGTTGGACCAGAGAACAAACAGAGTGGCGTAGAAGACGTGGCCGATCTGGTTGATGAAGTAGTTGTTGGCGCTGTTACAAGAAGATAGGTTTGAAGAAGGGCCCGTGGACGCCCGAGGAGGACAAGATCCTCGCCGCCCACATCCAGTGCTTCGGCCATGGCAACTGGCGCACGCTGCCCACATGGAACAGAGTGGGATTAGGAATTCCAATTTCTTCCCTTGTTTTACCTACAATTAAGGATGATTTAGATATTGTAGGATGATTTAGAGAGAAGATAAAAACAAAGAGATATTTAGGAGAGCTGTTGAAAAATAATTTTTATAATATATCTTAATAATTTAATTTAAAAATAATTATTAGGGAGTTTTTGCAGATACTCTAAGGACGTAAAATCGAAGCAGTCCTCACTATCTTATCCTAATGAAGATATAGATAACCATTTTTCTTTCGAGAATCAGATTCTCTCAGTAAATCCCATTAGAGAATCTCAACCAAACATCCCAAAAAGGCACAACAATGAAGTAAAACCACGGATGTTTCGAACAAATAAAAAGTAAATCAGGCTCGCAGCGTAACTCAGTTAAGCTCCAATAAACACCCATCCATCCATGGAAAGGAAAACGAAAAACCCTAAAAAATAATAAAGCAGCGTAAAAGCTTCTCGGAGCAAGCAGCGCGAGAAGGAGATCCTCTCTCCCGCGCCCCACGCCTTTTCCCCGGTATTCCCAGCCATCTTCCTCCTCCGTCGCCCACATTCCCTTCGCACCACCTTTCCTCTCTCTCCCTCCCCTACTCTGTTCCTCTTCGCCGCCCATCATATGCGGCAGCGCGGGCGCCTCCTCCACGCGCCGGCACCGGCGTGGCTCGTCGCCTTGGCGTTTGCGGCGCTGCTCGCGGCGCGGCCGGCGTCAGGCGCGTGGTGCATCGCGCGGAGCGGCGCGTCGGAGAAGACGCTGCAGGCGGCGCTGGACTACGCGTGTGGGCCCGCGGGCGGCGCCGACTGCGCGCCCATCCAGTCCAGCGGCCTCTGCTACCTCCCCAACACGCTCGCCGCGCACGCCTCCTACGCCTTCAACTCCGTCTTCCAGCGATCCCGCGCCGCACCGGGGGCCTGCGACTTCGCCGGCACGGCCACCACAACGCTCACCGACCCCAGTGAGTAGCGCGCGGTGCAAGCCTCACTTTCGGTTTGCTCTGTGTTTCCGCGTACCCGTCCTGTCTCTCTTTTGCTTTATCGCTTTTTTTTTCTTGCTTGGTCGTCGAGAACTCTGTCTCTTTTGCTTTTCTTTTTGAAACGTTGGGCTTTGGTTGTTTATCGTGTTATGTGTGTGCCTTCATTTGAGAAATACTAATTTTAATAACTCACTACCTCTCGACCTTATCTTGCCTTTGGTGTCAGTGGGGATCGTGACTTGTGAGAAATAAGGCCAAACTAATACAAACACAGCATGCTAGCTATGAACTGCACAAGGAAAAATGCCCCATGCGCATGCATCAACATAGTTTTCTTGGATCCATTTCAAATTTTGCATTGCAATACTGGACATCTGAATGGAATGTTAGGAAAGTAAAATTGAAAACGTGCTGCCACATTAATCAACAATCGACAATCTGTTGTGCCACAGGTCCCTCTGCTTTTACTGACAGTGTGATGCATCCTTTGAAACAGATGCCAGAGACGATGCATGACCCTGATTGATCAGATACTGTCTTTAGATTATAAATATTACAGGGTTCCTTTGCATGAACATTTTAACAAAGAGCTTGATTTATTTTTCATATAGTCAATTTTCATACTTAGGATATAAGATATATGACATAAGCATTGAGAGGTGCGTCATCAGACTATATGACAAAAGCATATGGTGTTACGCTGCTAAGAATTTTCAATCATCCAGGTCATCATTTAAGCTTCAGAACGTCATTGGCTAATTCTATAGGTGTAAGATGGTAAAACTACTTGTTGATACTGAAGTCATGCTTAACACAACCATGCAAAAAAAAAAATGACCATGTTGTACACTCTTAACATCAGAGGCTACTGTATTTGAGTCATGCATGCATATTCATCCTTTGTTTCGCCTTTGCGGTTCTGTTTAACTTCAAGGATCATTATGTCTAGTTGCACTTGTTATATAGTGATAAAATCAACCAATGTGATTATGCGAGGACTAAATTGCACGAAACGTGGACATTGATTTTGTGCTTCATCATTATGACATTCAGGAGGGAGTCTTTGTCTTACTGTTGTAAATGTGTTGACTTGTCAGCTTATATGTCGTTTCTTAACAGAGGACTTTAAGCACACCAATCTCCATAGTCTATATTCTGATTAAGTATGTAGCACTTCAGATAGCATGATTATATATATCATAGAAAGAGTTCCTAGGCTTCTTGCCTTTCGTTGGCACCTACTGAGAGTCTTAAACAAATGAGCATTTAGATTATCTTCCTTTTTGTTAGTTCTGCTTTCTGGGCATATGTTCATACAGCAAGCAGAAAAAAAAACATTCTTCCAAATAAGTAGCTTATCCACTAACCTATATTATTCTTTTTTTTTATTTCAGGTTATGGATCATGCACCTACCCTTCATCTTCAAGGTACATGCATTATATTTTACGTGCTTACACTTGAAGCGTGCACATTATCTATAATTAATAGGAGGTGAAGAATTGATATAGGCATTGTGGGAGTTTTAACAACATACTTCAGTGATCCATTACATCTATATGTTACAGTATATTGTAGAAAACCATTAGATCCATAGATCACAGACTTTAGCAGATAACAAAGATTCATTGCAGCATCCTCATTTGTGAAATATATTTGCTAAATCTTTGAGTTTTCATACTTCAACTTATATCACAACAGAAGGGTTTACTTAATTTGAAGGATGCATTACTCAAATAACAAAATTGGTACTAGCATGAACGTTATCAGTAGAAAATACAACATAAAATCAGCTATTTCTCTGAAACTAATTGGATTGTAATTTGGTTACATCAAGTGTATCATCTTATGAATATCCACGTTTTATTTTCTTAATTTGAACCCCGTATTTTTTGTGTGGCTTTTCGGGTTTGATATGCCTCCTTGCACCAAAAGCTATGCCCCTGCTGCTGAGTCATTTTGATCATGTTGCTTCTTAATTGCAGCACTGCCGGTCAGTCACGATCACCAGGTTCACCGAACACTTCCACATCACCACCGGGCAATGGTAACTCAGGAGGCACCCAACCTGACATCTCCGATGACTCCAATGCTGAAGCTCTACCTGTCTCATTTTTTCCATCTCTTGTTCTGCCATGTTTCATGTACCTTGCACTGCATTGGTGGTGACACATGGACGATCTATAGGTGTTAGGTTATGTAGAACATTTGCAAAGTTGGCATGTGGCATTGTTGCATCATGATGTAAGACACGGCCACGGTTTTGTTTCAGGGAATTGGTTGGTTGGTGGTAGCGGTTGTAAGAACCTGCCGTTCAAGTTAACGGCTAGAGTGTCGGTCAGTTTGATTCTCTAAATTCATAATGCTTGCTTTTTGCTGTTGTCAGGTCCAATTCGTGGATGGATTGATTTTCTATTTTCAAGTTTTATGAAACATGATTAATAGCCACCCTTGTTTTAAAATAGAGTAAATTTTAGAAACATACAACCGTTTTGATAACAGTTATAGAAAACTACAACTTTATGTGATCCTTGCAGAAACCTACAACAATTTTAACACTTGTTACACAAAATTACAAATGGATTGATTTTCTATTTTCAAGTTTTATGAAACATGATTAATAGCCACCTTTGCTTTAAAATAGAGTAAATTTTAAAAACATACAGCTGTTTTGATAAGGTTGCGGAAAACTACAAGTTGATGTGCTTGTTGCAGAAACCTACAACAATTTTAACACTTGTTACACAAAACTACAAACTTTCTTATTATGGGTCCACTGGACTCATGAGAAACTTGTAGGTTCTTACAACAAAGTGCCAAAATAGTCATAGTTCTTTGCAACATGCTCAAAAATTATAGTTTTCTGCAACACTTGTTAGAATAGTTGTAGGTTTTCAAAATTCACTCTTTATTACAATAAAATAAAGGGGTTACTAGGATAATTTGTTGTTTCATGTTTTTTTTGAAGTAATGTGAGCTCTTTTTTCCTAAGAATGTGATAATGAATTCTTTGAACGGTTCCTGAAACTTATGAGTATGTTGACTTATCTAAAGTTTTTTTTGTTAATTTACTACTGACTTATAGCTTGCTCGAACTTGCAATTGCTCTAAAACATACAGTACGGACCTGAGCTAGTATTAGAAATTTCTCATTACAGGTGAGTAAAGTGCTCTGTTTTTTCCTTAGAAGCTTGTGCTACATACACACATAACCTTTTCAGGAAAAATAAATAAGAGACAAAACGAACCGAAATTTCTTCTTGATCAAGAGGCATGAACAAAGACATTAAAAAAAATATTGAGGCTGTTGTTTCTAGGGATGAAAACGATCGGAATCGATTGAAAATTGCCATTACCATTTTCTTATTATATTTTTTTAGTAAAAAATGAAACCAAAATTGGTAAGCTCAAAAATAAAAAAAATATTGATAATGTCAAAATTTGAGAACAAAACTATCGATAAAAAAACGTATCGATATCGATGGAAAATAAATAATTATGATCAAAACTACTGACTATAATATTATCATTCCTACTTACCTTCAGAGTCATATAACTCATTTTACGTGATCCGTTTCATAAGTCCAAATTGACAACAAAAAGACATGCATATGACATAATAAATACAATGAGCCCCTCAAGGAATATTAATAGTCCCAATAGACAGTATGCAACACATACACTGTATGTAGAACCTCACGATATGTGCAACTACAAAGAAGAGGGAGTTGAGCCCTACCGGTCAGTTATCCCTATTAACTGGGAAACCGGTCCAGTCTAGTTGCACCGGTCGACCAGTTATCAGGGAAAACCAAAACTAACGCTGCTAGCAAAATGGTTAACTGATTGGTTATCCTGATTAACCAGCAGATTTTTTATTGACTCGTAACCGGTGGTTCTGTGAACCATGGTTGGGTAACAAGGACATCTCTTTTCCAAATTTTCACGAAACTTTTGAACAAATACGGTATACCATCTAATCGATCGAAAATATGTTCTATCATTTTCATTTTAGTTTCCGACAAGATTTTCCAATTTCTGTTATTATTTTCAATTTTTCCATAATCATTTTTATATTTCTTGTTTTTTAAAAAATGATCATAGGTGGATCGGAAATTTCCATCGTCATTTTCAGCCTAGGGAACGGAAATATTTGTTGTGAAAATTGAAATTCGACATACACAATGCCCTGGCTATCTCATCATCTCATTCTGAGCCCATATAGGCCCATTCAGCCCACAGCGCCTCAACCTAGGGTTTTTGCCCGCCCGCTCCCCGTCTGTTATTTATAAGCCTTCCCCGCCGCCTCACCATCCCTTCGCGCACTGCCTCCACCCCGCCCCGCCGCCGCTTTCGCTTCGCCGCCGACGCCGCAACCGCCACCATCGTCATGGGTAAGCCAGGGCATCGTCAATCCATCACCTTTGCGCTCCTCCTTCCTGGTAGGGTTCTCCTTTTGCGGATCTGACGCCTCCCTGTTGTGCTGCAGCCCGGATCAAGGTCCACGAGCTCCGGGGAAAGAACAAGGCGGAGCTGCAGGCGCAGCTCACGGAGCTCAAGTCCGAGCTCTCCCTCCTCCGCGTTGCCAAGGTCACCGGTGGCGCCCCCAACAAGCTGTCCAAGATGTACGTGCGCCCTTTCTCTCGTCTGCTTTCACTCCCGCCTCTGCTCATGGAGTGAATCTAACCGAGGCCAATTGACGCCTTGTGGATTTTGTAGCAAGGTGGTGCGCACCTCGATCGCGCGCGTGCTCACGGTGATCTCGCAGAAGCAGAAGTCAGCGCTGCGGGAGGCGTACAAGAACAAGAAGTACCTCCCCCTCGACCTCCGCCCCAAGAAGACCCGCGCCATTCGCCGCCGCCTCACCAAGCACCAGGTATTATCTGACTACTAGAATGATATATTATCACCATTGTTACTGTGTTGCCAAGTCAGTCTGTATTTTTATACTTGAGATGTTCTGTTAGAAAAATGGTACTCATATCATGGTAACTGAAATTGGAAGGTAAATTAGTTAGGTGACCGTTTCATTTTGGGAATCTGAATTTTATAAGATAATCTTTACTGTCTGTGATTCGAAGTTGTGTTCTTCAACAGCAATGTTACTATGTTAGTCCATACGGTAGTTCTGACTGTTTATTTAGTCTTCGTTATTATGTAATTTAAACTTTTGAGTTTCTTTTCTGGAATGGAGATGTGATGTCAAATTTACCTTAGTGGTTTTCGATGCGCGAGGTGGTTGAAAATTACATTGCGCTTTTGCATGAATCAATTTGAATGTGGTAGTGAGTCTGCTTGTCAGTGTTATTTGGATATGATTCAGAGTTAGACACCTTATGGACGGTTATGAACTTGTCTGTGCATTTCTTGCACTGTCAAGTTAGTAAAGGACTGTTTTCTAGCCAACTATGTTACCCTTAACAGAGATTGAAACAGGGATGTCATCCTTTTTCAAGGCCTTACACATTCAAGAAACGTAGGGCCTTTCACGTATCTGTTGTGTTTGGTTAATCAGACTGGCTTGACATTCTATTGTTTTGCCCCACAGCTTTCTCTGAAGACGGAGAGGGAAAAGAAGCGTGAGAAGTACTTTCCCATGAGGAAGTATGCTATCAAGGCCTAGATCAGGACTGTGAGATGCAATGCCTAGCATATTGTCGGATGTTTCTTTGCCTAGGAAGTATTTCAAGTTTTGATTTGTATGGATATTCCTTTTGCGAAAGTACGTTGTATTTGCTCTGTTACCTCAAATGCCTGGATTAGTTTAAGTGGCAGATTATATTGGCACTGAAATCTATCTTACATGTTTTGTGGGTGTTTTTTGTGTGTCTACATATGGTAGATGTTGGAAAGACCCCTGATTGACTGGCTGTTGGCCGAGGTTAGCTCACCTTTTGGTTCAAAGATTTCTGATTCATCTTCCATGCGACATTCACGACTTATCCCATGCTAATCCCTTTATGACTTACCAGATAAGCACAGAGCATTACTGTGCTGAAAATGTTTCTGTAGATGAATTAAAATTCGACCGATACTTGCATTAAATATGCTCACGTTTACTGACAAACAACTCCTTTTCATCTAAAGAGTGACTCCAACAAAGAGTGCATTTTTGAGGCAAAATCCGCTTTACCTCGCGTGAACAGTAGCAGATGTGTATTGGCGCGGTGGGAGGCAGTCGTGCTGCAGGAGGCGCTTGTGGCGCAGTGCCGTGTCGCCACGGGCCTGCAAAGGCGGAGCATGGCGTCTTGCGGGCGGCAGAGCTGGAAGTGGAGCATGGCGTCGGGCTGCCGCCATTGGAGCCGAGCTTGTCGATTGGAGCAAGGGACCCTGACATGATTCCGATGCCACAGCTCTGATCCCAATGACCCCGACGCTACTCTCGTCACCCGTCTTTGCCGAGCCATCCCGGAGCCGTGCATCACCCTAGGTGAGCTTGTGAGCCTCTCCTCTCTCCATCTACTTTTGACGAGAAATCGAGGCTTGTAGAGCGAGAACGACCAACTCTGGCAATGCACGAGCCGTGAACCTCGTCGACGTTGACCAATGCCCGTGCCCCTCCGCGTCATTGCGCGCCATCGCGACGCCCCAACCTTGTGCCCGTGACGCCCCAACCTTGTGCCCAAATCCATTCGGAGGAGAGAAAGTAGTCAATTTTAGCTTGTCTCTCTCCTCGAAGGTAAAAATGGTTACTACTTTACCTTCTCCATTGCATCATGAACAGTAGCCAAAGGAGAGACATTTTTGGATATGTTTATCCCTTTGCAGCTCAGTTTCGTAGGTTTATTTTCATTCCGCTTTCATTGTATTAGAAATAATGCCCATCATTATACGCCCATATTAAACTTCTTATCTGTCAACTGTCATTATTTTTCTTATATTTCTTATATTATATCAAATTAATTGTAAATAAAAGAGTCACTAAAACTGGCCTTATAGTTCTCAGCTCACATCGAGTTTCTTCTCCTAAGGTGGAATAAAAAGGAAGCAAGATATTTCGTATTTTTCAGAGTCATCAGGACATCATTAGGATAAAAACTCAGAACTAGGCAGTTTCTTGTCTGAAAGAGAATGCATAATTGGACACAAAAAATTCCACTAGTGTGGTTTCAGATAAGCTAACCATTTCAGGAGTTTACAGCAAGCCGACAAGTGTACAAAAACACCCCAAAAGTTTTGAATATACAGCTGCAAAAATTCTTAATTTCCCACCTAAATATTGGCCCCTCTCCATAGAAACTAAGCATCTCTCAACAGGGAACAAATCATCCACTAAAAGGACACCTCAAAACTGTCAACTACACGTTCTTGTAGGGATAAACGGGCAAATTTTAAATCCAGACGAATTTGGCTTACATTACCATCCCTCCATCGATGGTAAGGACCTGCACATAATACCACGTAGTAAATGAGTTCAGTAAGAATAATTCAAAATTAAAATTACTAAGAAAACAAAAAATGTGCACATAGTGCAGGCTAACCTGTCCAGTGATGTAGCTTGCCGCAGGGCTGAGGGCCAAGAACTCCACCAGACCAGCAACCTCCTCTGGCCGTCCGTATCTCCCTAAATAAATTGCACATGGCCATTAGAGACACAACAGGGACAAGGGTATCATCTCAATAAATTTCCAATGATCATGGAACTGCATCATCCAAAACATTCATGTTCATTAGCAACATTAACAAAATAGTTTAAAGAACAAATAGGATCGTTGTGGACTATGGGCCAGGAGTAGCCCTGTACAGCACAAGGCTTGGCAAAGCAACATGTGTCAACGATGGAGAAGTTAGCTAAACTGCAAGGGATGCAGGCATTAGCTACTGCCTGAAAACTATGTGACACATTTTTATTTCTTTTTTGGCATGTTGCTCTTTTGTCATTCTACATGTCACTAATCTGATGAACTATATATCAAATACCATAGCGAATAGGAGCTACAACAAGAAGTGAAAATTGTATAATTATAATGCTCAATAAAACACATGAAATAGTTGGAGAAGACAACACTTCAAAGGGCCATTGATTTAGATCCCTCAACCTAGCCCATTATTGCAAGGTATTCGCTCAGATCATTTTTTTTTTCTCAAAATTCTTTCGGATCATGATTTAGTGTTCCCTTTTTTATTCTCTTTTTAGCCCTTCAGAAATCAAATCCTCAAGTTCAAGCAGTAAATTAGCTTTACTCTGAATGCTTAAGTATGGAGCAACCTGTGCAAGGTGTTAGCAGTCCATGATCAAATAACCCCATTAATCATATTTACTTTGTAATGGGTTTTACATTTACAACAAATCAGGTTTGGCAGATACAGAGCATATCAACCATCCACACCATGAGATTTTTAAGTGCTCCTTACCTCCATGCATTTAAATAAATAATATTCCAAATTAATATAATAGATCAGTTACCATGAATAGCATAGAACACTGTCTAGTGACATGAAGTAACTCAAATGTACAGGCCAACACATTGATAAAATAGTCAGGGCTATCCGAAAGTGATCAAACTATCAATATTAAACTAGACACTCTAGACTATTTATTTAGAACTGATGATTCGAGTGTGTATATTTATGGGCAGGCCATGGTCCGTTAGGTAGTTCAGCTGGCTCTTCATGCAGGGTGTCCTGCGCAGCAAAGTGGCAGCTAATCCTCAGCAGTTTACTTGTTTTCAATTAGTTTGTTAGGTTGTTAGCATCATTCGTTATCATCTTCGAGTTAGGTCAATTTGTTAGGTCTCCATAATATGCTACCATTACATAGCTATCAAGATGTCTCCATTAGTAACTGACGAGCAATGAAATAAACAAGTAAACCCCACTACCATTCACATTTCCCCCTTTATTCCCTGCCGATAATTTATCCTCCCTAAGGCACCTTTTCTACTGCTCTCATCTTCAAGCCGTCGCCATCCGGCTCCTCTATGACAACTGTTTTACCCTCTAAAGCCCAATTCATATCTGCAGACGAAATTGCTTACCTAAGGGGATAGTTGACAGGATTTTCTTTTCAATCTCCTCTCCAAGTTCAGCAGTCATATCCGATGCAATAAATCCAGGAGCAATAACATTTGCCTGAGTAGAAATGCCCAGAAAGATTTCAGCAACTGGAAGATCGAATAAAAGCTTTATAAGCTGATGAACTGTTGCTCACATTAATATTTCTGCTTGCATATTCCCTAGCAACTGTTTTTGTGAACCCAATAACCCCAGCCTTGGCAGCAGCATAGTTAGCTTGTCCAGCATTACCAGTTAGACCAACAACTGATGCTATATTTATAATTCTTCCCTGCATGGTGATGTGGAAAATGAAAGGCTTGTATAAAATGTGAAATATGTGCGTCAGAAAAGAGTAGGAAAAAGTAAAAGCCTCTGATACCTTTTTCTTCTTCATCATTACTTTTGTTGCAGCCTACAAAGAATATGTCAGTGTGAGATGGATAGAAATAATTGAGGTAGTAAAATGTGGGGAGAAGGGGGGTAAGTACCTGTGTGCAAAGGAAAACACCTGTAAGATTCAGATCTATCACGTCTTGCCACTGTGATTTCTTCATTCTCATCAATAATGTGTCCCGTGTAATTCCTGGTATTAGTTTGGTGTTTCACTTATTGCAATGAGAACACAGGGGAATAAACAAAAAATGAACCCCATTTGGCAGTACCTGCATTGTTTACCAGTACATCAATTGTTCCCCATGTATCAACAGCCTGGAAAATTTACACATGATCTTTGTTGAAATTGAGAAGGAGAAAAAGTGCATTAAGAACTAATAAAATTTGTTTGTCATAAGCTAAATCAACTTACTGCTTTTATCATAGACTCAACATCCGCTTCTTTGGAAACATCTCCTCCAAAGGTAATGGCCTGGCCTCCAGAAGCTTCAATCTGTAATGAAACAGAAATATCATATCTGCTTGAATTTAGTTTAATATGTGCGTTTCAAGTCAACCTGCCAATCCCTCAAAACTAAAATAGACACCAATCCATTAAATTTATTGTTGATGATCATAATTCAAGATATCAGGGTATAACTGGACTACAGTATCTGAAAAAAAAAAACATTCAGCGTCCTTTTAAGCAGTGTTCCCCAAAAAACCCACGCACTAGTTTGACAGCAGACCAGCACCAAGCAATCGGCCAGGCGTGAGGCTGTGATATGTACCTTCTAGGAGTATACTGGTTATAAGTAAAACTTTAACCCAACCCTTGCCATCACTCAACAAATAATGCATCAACTAAATACATTTGTTGAGATGAATTTGTTGTACATATTCTCGAAACATAATCTAAGAAGCGGTAAACTATATTCTTGAAACATTTGTTGAGATGCATTTGTTGTACCCACCATAGAGAAATAGAGAAGAATATAACAAACTAACTCCTCTAAAGGTCAGCATTCCCAAATTCATTATTATTTTCTTTTCAGATCACTTTTCTTTTTTTGAATGAAAGTTTCAAAGAAAAAAAAAGGAAAACAAACTTCAAGATGAATCAGTACAGATACGAGTAGAATCTGCAGACTTTGATATTGGAAAGGAAACTAGGAAAAAGTGGAATTTGTTAATCACAAATATGGTTAATTTATATGGTAGTCTGACAAAATTTAACTTACAAAGAGGGAAAATGCATGGTGTCATGCCATTGCTTTTTCAGTATATTTATCCACGTATTCCTGTATTACAAGAGGTCACTTGCCACTCAAGCTTACCTCTTTGGAGACTTCTTCAGCCTCTTTTAAAGATCGGGCATAGTTCACCAAGACCTGCAATTGAACCACAGTTTTTGTAATACCTTGTGGACTATATTTATATCTAGTGCATAATAGTCAAACTAAATTGATAATGTTGCAGTCTGATCTAACAATGGCCAATATGGAAATCAGAAGAGCTGGCAGTATACTTCTGTAAAGTATAAAATAAGCACCATACACAATTGATAAAACCTCAATAGATGTGTAAATGGACTCTTAAAACTGCTCACCTTGCATCCTGCTTTTCCAAGAGCCAATGCAGTGGCTTTTCCAATTCCCCTAGAAGCACCAGTAACAATGACGACAGGAGCATCCAACTTCGTGGCATCTTGCGCAACTGCTTGCTCAACAGCGGCAACATGAGTTCTTACACCTGTAAAACCATAGCATGATATAAATGAAACCGCCGTTTATTGGTCCGAGAGAAGAGCTGAAATGCATTGGGATCAAATTACAGTGTTTTCCTAATGAATCACGATTCAAGGAAGTCATATACACCAAATGCAGATTTCCGATGTGAAATCACTGTGTACAACAGAAAATAGGCACAAAGCATATACACAACAGATACTGCAAAAAAATTAGGTAACATAAGGACTAGTTGACAGACATCCATGCTGAATTTGAAGTTCATATAGTGCCGAAACAGGGGAAATATCACACAGCTTGCCTGATAAAAGCTAGAGAGAAGCCCAGAAACACAAGTAGATTCTGGCAACACATCAACTATATCCTAAGATATAGGGTCTTACCGTAATTTTCATTATTCAAAAGTAACGAAATTAGAAAGAGTTCCACACGGATCAACTATTGGCCAATGTCATTGTCTGGAAAGCACTCATTCCCACCAATTTCCGATACATCATCCACTTGGAAACTAGACATCTATCATTTCAATATCACCGCCAGCAGCCACTCGATCTAGATCCTAATCAAATTCGAAGCACTCTGCATGATTTCAGCATGCCTTACCGCAGAGGGCAACGGCGCGGGAGCTGCGGCGGCTGGACCGGATCGCGAGGGCGAAGCTGGCGAGGCCCCGGCGCGCCGGCGACGCGGAGATGGCCGCCGGGGAGGCGAGCGCGGCGGCGGTAGTGGCGGCGGCGGAAGCCATGAGTGGTCGAAGATAACTGAGGACGGTTATAGCTGAGGTGCTGCCGCGCTTGCGTTGTGGTTTGGTGAGGTTTGTTTGCCTGCTTTGGGAGCTCCAACGGCGACGGGGGGATGGATGGAGATGGAATTCGGCAGAGGCAACGAGGACGGATGCGGTAGGTGACGATAGCGAAAGTACTGCTGCTGCGATACTACTACGAGAGAGGTAGTGCAAAAAATTCTCTGGAGAACATTTTTGTCAAATCAAAAGGTTTAAAATTTCAGATTTGAGTAGTACTCTTTTTAAGAAATTCGAAAGATTTCATGTGTCATCATAAAAACTAGGTTATCACAGTATGAGAACAACCACATATTTGTTATATGTGTCTCTGGATAATCTTGTGTATTTTTTCATAATATATGCCAAGGATTTTGAAGAACCTTATTTTTCAAAAAATATTTTCTATAAGAATTAGATTGGTTAACTTAAGCATGTAACCTTATAGTTACTTTGCTTTATGTCCCACGTCATGTCACTAACAAGTAAAAAAGATACAACATAGTTTCAATAGTAGATTTTACTTATTTTGTACATTGTTGTTTTAATAGCATCACATCAATCTTTGCCTTGCATGCCACAATTATAAAAGCCACCTTATCTTGTCCTTTATTTTCTCACTTGAACCAACTTGTGATAAAAACTAGGGAGGATTCGATTATCATGTTGAGTTCTTGAGCACCCACTCCACCAAGGTGGCAACTCCAAAACCAGTAGCCGATCGTTTCTTGTGGTTCCACACAGTGCCAGCCATATCAATGTGCATCCATTGAACCTTCTCATTAACAAACTGCAAGAGAGGCATAATAAACGTGTCTGAAACAAATTTTCATAAGAATTAAACAAGCTAGAAGTAAAAATAATTAAATAACATACACCAAAACTATGAAAATGGTAGAAATGTGTATTTAAATGCCATTTTTGTTCTATGAGCGTGAGTTCAATTTTATAGACTCTAATAGTGACATTAAGGCTCAACAAACCATACATGCGGTAATTCTGTCAATTAGACAATAGGACACAAAATAATGATTGTTAGACTGTCATGCGATATGCATTTGAAACAGAAGAATAAATATACCTGTTTTAGGAACAGTGCGGCAGTAATAACACCGGCCTTGGGATACATTGGTCCAGTGTTGAGCATATCAGCCACGCCGGAGCTCATCGACTCCCAATAGCTCTCTTCAATTGGCAGTCTCCAGAACTTCTCTCCAGAGATCTGAGAGGCAGCCACAAATTCCTGGGCTAGCTCATCACTTGGTGTTAGAATCCCTGTGGAAAAGTTTCTTTTAGCATATGCAAAACTGCAAAAGAATCTATGCAAGATACTTGTAGCTACTAAATGTAGTGAGAAGGCACCACTATAAGGATTGCAAAAAAAAAATCGAGATTCTTAATATAAAATAAATAATAAGTGAAACACAAATAATTATAATAATCCAATGAAAACAAAGAGAGGAGGCATATTCCCTCATGAAAATAATTATTTGATAAAGGTCCATTATTCGAGATGGTTAAGTTTACCAGCAATGCTAGGCCCAAGTGCAACACGGACAGCACCAGTTAGTGTTGCCAGATCAATAATCTGCATGCCATCAATACAATGATTTAACAACTGTACATTGGATAAGCTTCAAAAGGACAGCAAAAAGTATACCTAAAATATGAAAAAGAGATGATAAAATGAATTTCAATTTTTGTATAACCAATTGACAATAAACCATCTTTGTGTTAGCATATTATTCCTTCAAATTTACACGCACAACTGACTTGTTAACAAAATATTTTATTATCAAAATTGGAAGCAACTACACGTGCATGGCAGTAGATAGCATTTTTCTATCATTCATACAACTGGTCTGACCTAATGAACAAACAATTTGGTTCCTCTAAATAGGCCTAAAAACAATTAATCTGCATGACGCTAGAACGAGGAACATAGGTATCAGGATTACAACCACAATGGAAATCTATACATCTTATTAATTTAGGTGAGTCTGTTTGTCCCGTGTTTTAGTATTGATTTAAATACAAACCCATAAAATTACAGGTTAAATCCAATCTGTTTCGTACCTTCCATATTAAGCACCAAATTCAAAAAATCATAAATCCCTTATCTGGAATTCAAATGAGGCAAACTCAAACTCTATCACATAGCGCTTGAAATTCTATAACTTTGATATTAAATAGAAGTCAAGATTCTGCCATTTTAGGTTCCAACTTTATGATGCATAAATATTTGTTCTGATTCGGACTCCTCTATGTAGGTCTCTATGTGGGATCTATATCTCCTACCTCCGAAGTTCAAATAATATAATCCACATATATTTCGCGAAGGACTCGACGAGATCTACAACTTTCATGTTTTAACTTTTCTCATTAGAGCATGTATTCAAGTCTAAAATTACATCGTAATGCAGTGTTGTTTCTATTCTACGTGAATTGATTTTTCCTATCGGATAAAGTTTTTAGAAATCTTTAGGCATTGGGTCATGATCTTGGTCTTACATGTTAGGCTTCATAGAGGTACAATAATGTATTATAGGTGTCATGAGTTTATGAGAATCCCTCTTTGTATGGTGAATTGGGTTTTATATTGGTACTACTCATATTTGAGCATTTTTAATGTATTTCACTTAATTTTGTAACGTAGCACTCAAATGATATTACATGTAAAAATCGTTAACATTAGAGGTAAAAAAAATATTTATGATAAAAAACGGTGAAAAAAGTAGAAAAAAATTGTTACCTATGATATATAAAATGGTACACTAAGAAGCATCAATAATATAAATATGATTTTTCATATAAAAAAATATCAATAATTATATTATATAAATAATTTATATTTAAATTATAAAGAGTATTTTATTTTTTAAAACCAGTAACAACGCACCGGTATTTTTCCTGAAAAACAATTAACCTGCATGATGCTAGAACGAGGAACCATAGATATCAGGACTACAACCACAATGGAAATACACATATAGATGTAGATGACATGATGTGCTGGAGAACATTCAAATAAATGAAAAATTTTGCAATACATCCGCACAGGAGTAATTCATTACCTTGTCAACACCTTGATTACAAGCATAGACCAAAGCGTCAGCAAGTGTAAGCCTTCCCTCTGCATCAGTGTTATCTACCTGAAGAATAATAAAAAAATATGAATCACTAAAAAAAGACCCATAAAAAATTTCTAATATCATATATAAATTAAACGTTTTGCCAACATTCCAATCATGAAGGATAATCGTCTCAGTTAATGCAATAACGCATATCACAGATTCTTTAGTCTTATAAAGCATATTGCCAGAATCATACCTCAATCGTTTTCCCGTTAGAAGCAGTCACTACATCACCAGGTCTCATGCCGGTGCCACTAATCATATTTTCACAGGAAGCAGCTATGAAATGAACCTGTCAGAAGGCAAATCATTATCAGAAGACTAATTAAAGTATAATGACTCCTAATTGGAACTTAACTACCTCTACTCCAGGAGGCTTGATTTGCCCCAAAGCTTTTGCTGCACCAAGAGCAGCGGCAGAGCCTCCCATATCCCACTTCATAAGCTCTATGCGAGCGATTGGTCCGGTCTTAATGTTGTAACCACCACTGAGGACAGGAGACTCAAGTATAAGAACCAAACGACGAAGTAGTACTCCAACAAAGTTATAGGCATCAACTTTTTTATGGTTTCTGGGATTCCGGTAAACCCATGTGTAAAGTACTGCAAACATTATTCATTGGAAGACTCATACAAACCTGTCAAATGTTAGACCCTTGCCAATTATAGCCAGCTTCCTCTTGACATTGCCATCCGTGGGTTTGTAACACAAGTGGATGAAGCGAGGAGGGTTGGAAGAAGCTGCAGCAACTGCCAAGTAGGCGCCCATCTTCAATTCTCTGCATTTCTCCGCATCTAGTATCGTGGCGGTGAGCACATCACTGTATGCCGAAGCGATCTTGGATGCCTCCTCGGCAAGCACAGCTGAAATTAAAAGACGTGCAATAAGTAGCAGAGTACCACAAATGAATTGTACAGTACACATAGTATTAGCTCAAAAATCAAGTCGTCATGCTGACCAGGGGTAAGGACATTGGCAGGAGAGTTGACAAGGTCTCTCCCAAATATCACGCCCGAGGAGATATGGTTAGCATACTGAAGCTTCTGATCCACCTCCGGACCGGAACCCAACCCAATGAGATGCAATTGTTTGAGATGCACATTTTTCCATTCCGATTTGTAGCTGAAATCCTCGTACAATCCGAGCACTGTACCTGTAATTCAGGAAAAAAAACAGCATCAAACTCTGATGCAAGCCCGTAAGGCCAGTCTCAATATATAGTTTCATTTTATAGTTTCTAAGAGTGTCATATCAGATTTGAAAATTTAGTTTGATGTATGAAATAGTCTCTCTCAATGTATAGTTTTATCTTACGATTTCATATATAAATTATAGTATTAAATTAACATCTATTTGTTATATTGAGATTAGTCAAAATGTGTTAGGATGAAACTTTATGTTCTTAATGGTCGTCATTACAGAAATGAAAAAAAAAGGCGGGAGAAGCATCAATCAAATTAAGTACCAGTAGCAATTGCCGCTGCAGCGTTCAGCTTGAGCTCTTCCTGTATCACACTAGCAGAGGCAAGAACAACTGCAGCGCTGCTCGCTTGCGCAGCCTTAGCAACCGCCGCGATGGATTCGCCAAAAGGCCCTGCAGGGAGACCGCGCTGTGGCCTGCAAAACCGATCAGAGCCACCCTCTTGAACCCGTGCCCCTGGAGGCGGAGCACCACCGATTGCCCGGCTGTCCCGGCGAAGTCCTCCTCTGCCGTGGCCGCTGACAGCAGACCGCCGAGCTGGCTGTCGAGCTTCTTCAAGAGGGCATTCTCAAACCTGGAGCCCGTGTCTTTGGACAAGTCCTCCTCTGTCACCGCGACAGCGAGCACGTCTGCAGTCCACTCAGAAAACTCGATGTCTTTGGCCGCAAAAGTAACCTGCAAAGAACAAAAGCTTTTTTTTTTTTTAGACAAGAACAAGAGTATTATTGCTACGAATCGGCGGTAAGACCAAAAAAAGATGTGGTGGTTAGGAAATCAAGTACTCCCTCCGGACGACAAAAAAAAATCCGGATAGGAGGAAACTATTTTGATCGTGAACTGTTCCTGATCAAGACGACTGAGCGGTAGGGGTGACTATGTATAAGCAGCTTGATTTTCTGCAGAACTAATTACCGGTCCATCCACAGAATAACCGGTGGAAATTTTAAGCAACAAAGAAGATCAACAAGCATGTCAATACAACTCGATCATCACACGAAAACAGGCACCTGAGGCGGCTGGACGATGTTAGGCTTGGTGAGGCCGAGAGCCTGGGCGGCCATGGCGGCGGCGGCGGCGCGGGGCATCCCGCTGCTCAGGAGTGTGTGTGACAGTGCGCTTATGGGCGGCAGCGGGCCATTCCTTCTCACTGCTCAGTATGGAATTCACTCGCTAGAAGATGGGGACGGGGTGAAAGAAAAATGGTTATGGTGGGCTAATTCAGTCTTCCGTGGGCCCCCCAAAGACGGCTATATTCCTCACTCGCAAAGCACACACGATAAACTGATAATTATTGACTTTATTATTTTATTAGGGGTTTTGTCTTGGTGGTCGGTTTGAGCTTACTTACGAACTTGATCAACGCGCCTTTGTATATTGACCTTATTCCTGTTTAATTATTAATTTAGGTGAGTTTGTGTGTCTCATATTTTTTGTGTTGGTCTGAATACAAACTCATAAAGTTAGAAATTAAATCCAAATCGGTTTCGTATTTTTCATATCAAACACCAAATTCAAAAAATTATAAATTTTTCGTCCGGAGTTCAAATGAGGCAAACTCGGACTTTATCGCATAGCCCTCGAAAATTTCTACAACTTTGATATTCAATGGAAGTCAAGATTCCGCAGTTTTGAGTTTCAAATTTACGACGCACAAATATTTGTTTTGATTTGGACTCTTTTACACAGATATCTGTGCGGGGCCCATATCTCCTATCTCCGGAGTCCAAATAATATTATCCGCATATGTTTCAAAAAGGTCTCGACGACGTCTACAAGTTTCATGTTTTAACTTTCTCATTAGAGCATGTTTTCAAATCCAAAATTATGTTGTAATGCAGTGTCATTCTTATTCTGCACATAAATTAATTTTTTCTATCGGATAAACTTCTAAAAATCTATAGGCATTGGGTCATGATCTTGCTCTTACATGTTGGACTTTATAGAGATCCAGTGATGTCTTATAAGTATCATGAGCTTATGAGAATCCCTCTTTGTGTGACGAATTATGTTTCATATTGGTACTACTCATATTTGAGCATTTTTTAATGCCAATTCACTTAATTTTGTAAAATAGCACTCAAACAATACTACATGTGAAAATCGTTAATATTAAAGGTAAAAAAATATTTATGATAAAAATAAAAAGGATTGAAAATTTGTTACTTATGACATATAAGATAGTACACTAAGAATCACCAATAATAATATAAATATGATCTTTAATATAAAAAATGTTAATAGTTATATTACATATATAATTTACATTTAAATTATAAAAAGTGTATTATTTTTTTTAACCCGTAGCAGCACATTTTGCTAGTTCCTGTTTAATTAAAGTAGGAGATGGGACTATTCGTTAAAAAAAAACAGATGGGACACTTCCAAACTTCATGCCTACGCCTTCCGTTCTCAATTAGTCAAATTGATGTCATTAAGATAAACAATCTAGTTAAAAATTAAACTAAAACTATTATCCTTAGCAATGCCAATTTGAAAAGAAAAATTTGTCTAGAACACACCAATAAAACATGATTTTATTCTGAATATATCAACAAAAATAAATTGACCTAATATACACTACAATTCTGGAAACATTCATCTAGGACACACTATGATCATTAAAATATTTTTTTTAATTATTCTATTTTAATATATAAAATATATTAGAAATTAAAACTTTGCACAAAAATAAGTTGTTTCATTCTCTATCATTATAATAGAGCTAGATGTTTTTTTCAATTGTTTAGATGTCTTACTTGATAAATTAAATATTAAAACAATGAACAAGCAATAGAAACAATCAGAAAAATTCTAGCTTTATTCTTTTACAGAGAATTTAATAGTGCATATTTGTACCAAATTTTAAATCTATACAACTTATTAATTAAGGTGAGGTCGTCTAGACCACTTTTTTCGTGTTCAGATGTGTCCGTAACGTTGTCATATTTAATTTATATCCTACAATGATTCACCAATCAGTTTGAGTCGTTTTTGAATCATTTTCTAATCCTTCGTTGAATTGGACTCCGATTTCAATTCGATATTTCATACTAACAATAATTAATCATCTATTGCTTTAGCATTATATTTTGGATGGAAACTAATACCAAGAATTTCAATAATAACTCACTCCAAAATTATTATAATAAATATTCTTTTTAAAACTAAAAAAGGTAAAACAAAATAAAAATAGAGCAAATGCTCAAGCCAAAAAATTAATTAATTAAAAACCTTTTATAATTAAAAAAACATTCTAACCATAATTGTTTTTAACAAAGACCTGTGATAATGCACATGTTGTAGTTGTAACATATTATATATACTGAGATAAGAATGTTAAAATACTAGTTAAATGGTCATTGTGTTTCATTGACAATTTTTTTTCGAAATCCTAGTGTGTCCGAGCTCAATTCGATTTTGTTGATGTGTTTAGACAAATCACTGAAGGTGCATCTAGGCGCCTAATTTTATTTTGGTGATTGATGTCAATACAATTAAGAATGGATTAATTATTTAATGAGCATATGTGTAGATAATGGTCCAAAGTTTGATGATTAAATGTATATAAACAAAAAGGAGAAAAGAAGATGACAAGTGCTTCAAAGATGAAATTCAAAATATGCTCCAAAATAGAGTTTTTATTTTTTTCTTATCTTGAGTATAGGAAGACCGTACTATTAAGAGTGACACAAGAGTTCAATGCAAAAATGATCCAATTGCCAAAATTCTCCTTTCCCGACCAAAATATCTTTTCTAGAGGTTTTTGGATATGTTCGATGGTCATCGTACTTGTCACTCTGGGCCGTTGGACATGTTCGACGGTCATCGTACTTATCCGATGACTCGAGGAAAGTCCGACGCGTCAGACATCACCATCAGACTCTAGTACCTCTGCCACCCTGTGTCATCAGACATGTCCGATAACCATCGTACTTATTTGATGGACATGACTTGTCCGAGGCATCGGTCAAGTACCTCAAACTTCAGGAAGTGCGCCACTATGAATCGTCGGACTTTTTCGATGATCGTCGGACTTGTCCGATGCAGATCCGAGAAATACCCCTTCAAACGACTCCTTTTCTCCTTGGGCTATAAATAGACCCCCATCTTGTCCTTTGGCCGGTTGGTCACTCATTCCACTCAAAAACACTCTCAAACTCACTTTTCTCTCCCCAACTCTCCTCCCTTGCTTCCACTCTTGATTTGTGAAGGGATTGAGAGAAGATTGAAGAGCTCCATCGCCTCCAAGCTTCCATCCTCTCGAGCACTTGGTTCATCCTCACTGTCGACAACTCTTGTGTTTGTTACTCTTGGGGATTCATCCCCTAGATGGTTAGAGGTACCCGTTGAGCTTCCAACTTGTGTGTGACGCCTCGGGAAGTTTGTATTGATCCCTCCTTTGTGGAGTTGCTAGTGAAACACCAAGTTTGATCTTTGTGATAACTTGGAGAGGTTTAGGGTTGAAAGAGATCCGGTCCTTTGTGGATCCCTCAACGGAGACATAGGCTTCTTTGTGGAGCTGAACTTCAATGAAAAATCCCATGTCTCTCTTGTGCTTAATTATTTGTTCTTCATTTACTAGTTCTTGTTCTTAATCTTGTTAGTTTGGATTTACTTCGTAGTTCTCAAATTAACTTGTGTAGGTTGCATGCTAGTTCTTCTCCTCATTTCTACAGCTTTATCTAGCTTGTTATTATTTGTTCCTAGCTTGTCTTGCAGTAGTTTAAAGTTTTAATCGACCGATCTACTTTTCTATCTCGTGCCATCGGACAAGTCATCGGACTTTACTCACAATCATCGGACAAGTCCTGCACTGCACATTTAACTTTTAGTATTAAGTCATTTTCAGGGATAATTGCCTATTCACCCCCTCTAGACACTTTTTATGTTGTGTTATTAATTAATTTTTGGGTTTCCGTTCAAGGTCGTTCACGATGGATAGATCTTGGATGTATGAGGCATCAAGACCGGGTCCAATATTTTTATGAGAAGTTTCTATATTCATTGAAGTGGACGCACAATATGCTCAACGTGAACGGATGACTGATATATATTGTCTGTGTTTTGATTGCAAGAATCAGAAGATATGGAATGATATAGAAGTAATAAAGTAATACTTGGTACAGAGGGGTTTTGTTGAGGGGTTCATGAGACGGACAAAACATGGTGAGAACAGTATGGTCGACCCATGCTCAATGATGAAAACATATTGAGGGGTTTTATTGATTTTTTATTCTTCTTATTGTCTCTCTGTACTACTTATCTATTCTACGTAGGCAATCGACACATGTTCAATGATGAAAGCGGGCTAAGTGAGGCTAGTGTGACGACATAGACCATATCCTAGGATATCGGATATATGTTATTGTACGAGTCAAGTATCTTAGAGTGTTGGAAAGTCGTTGATTCGGCAACCCGCACTGAGAGCAAATTTTGATTTTTCTTTTATTTTTCTTGTCTCTATGCTTAATGATGAAAGGTGTATACTCCTTGTTTTCTAAACTAGTCGTCATATCTAACATTAGCTATCAAAGTCTTCTCGTCATGGCGGACAATATGTCCTCTCAAGAGGAAGACACTCTCAAGGCGCACTCACAAGCGAGGTCGTCTTCACACGATGAAGGATCAAGAGAACACTGGGAAGAACCAGAAGATCTGCATCCTCTACTACCAAAGGAATGTCGATTAGGGAGCCCGGATCCTGATTTCGTGCCTCAAGACGAGTTATCTTGTCAAAGATAATTCTCTCATTTGTTCAACTAATTTGTAAACTAAAATCTACTACTTATATCCTATGGTCCTCGACGAAGTGCTCGTCGGCTATTTGCAGCAGAGGCTACGACAGATGAGGATCTCGAGCAGCAAGTAGAAGAGGTGACTGTCCAAGTTGCCACACATAAATGCAAGCGCGGTCAGCACTCCGCGAACAAGGCAAAGGGCATCTACAAGGTTGTAGCACTAGACTCCAAAGATGAAGAATCGATTGAACCCGTTGGTGTCAACGCCAAATGGCGGAACCGTTGCGAAAAAGTGGTGAGGGACCATTGCAAAATCACGTGGCAAGATTGGCGCCAAGTCTCAGATGGTAGAAAAGACGATATGTGGGCTGACGTCATGGCAACCATCCGGTTCCAGCCATCAGATCTCGAGAGAGCCAAGAAGGCCACGATGTCCACTCTCAATCACATCTTTCAAGATTACAAGTCCAAGCTCAATTGCTAATACATCAAGAAAAATCAAACCCCATTCGACAAGCATGGAAATATTAGTCAGCAAGAATGAGATGAGTTTGTTGAGCAGAAGACGAGTAGTGCTTTGAAGGAGCTCAGTGAAAAGATGGTTGAGCTAAACAAGCAAAATAAGTACAAGCCTGAATGTTGCCTAGAGGGGGGGGGGGTGAATAGGCAAGTATCCCTGAAAGTCACTTAATTTAAACAATTAATAGCACAGGAAAACTTTGTCCGACTGGATTGTCTGACTATAGTAGGATATTGTCTGATTACTTAAAATATCCGACTAGAGCAGGACAATGTCCGATGACCTCGCAGCGAAAATTAGATCGGTCGACGGAACGGACAAGTTTGCACGATTCAAGCTAGGAGAAGCAAGCTAAGAAAGCAAGAAGGCAACAACAAAAGGGCCACTAGCTAGCAAGCAACCTACACATGCAAATCCAAGAAAGTAAGCACTACAACTAGCTAGATAATGAAACAACAAGTGAGGCACACAAGCAGGAATTAATCAAAGACAAAAAGAGACAAGGAGACACAATGATTTTTCACCGAAGTTCAGCTCCACCAAGAAGCCTACGTCTTCATTGAGGGATCCACCAAGGACCAGGTCTCTTTCAACCCTAAACCTCTTCAAGCTGCCACCAAGGCAAGCTTGAGCTTTACTATGAATCTCCACAAAGGAGGGGCCAATACAAACTTCCCGTGTCTCAACCACAAACTTGGGAGCTCTCCGGACGACGCCTAACCGTCTAGGGGATGAATCCCCAAGAGTAACAAACACAAAGGATGCCGGTGTTGAGGATGAACCAAGTGCTCTTGAGTGGAATATATTGCTCAATCAAATCTCCTCAAATCTTCTCTCAAACCCACCAAGGATTGGAGTAGGAACCAAGGGAGGAGAAGTGGAGTGCTCAGATGTGTTGGGAATATGTTTTTCAGTAGTGGAAGTGGCCAAACGACCAAAGGGGGTCGGGGTGGCCTTTTATAGTCGAGACATGAAAAATGGCCGTTGGAGAAAAACATAGTCGAACATTGTCCGACAAATTGATGTGCATGGCTTTGGAGTCCGAAAAGATTGTCCGAGGGACTCAGACATTGCTCTGGTCATTGGGTAGTCGGACATTGTCCGATGGAGTCGGATATTGTCCGACTCGGTGAATGTGCACAGTTCTGGAGTCCGACGGGATTAACCGATGGGGTCGGATTTTCTAGAGTCGGACATTGTCCGAGTGAGTCGGACATTGTCCTACTAGAGTCGGATATTGTCCTGCTCCGACTGGGAAAAAGCTGTGCAAGGTTCTATAGTCCGACTGAGTTGGACATTGTCTGACTACACTGGAATTTTTGTTGTGTGAAGGTTCTGTAGTCCGACCCGATTATCCGACGGGGTTGGTCATTGTCCGACTACAAAAGATTTTGTGGGGGAATTTAATTCTGGAAATATGATTTGAGCACTTGGTCTTTCAACACTTATTTCTTTTATGTCCCCCTTGATAGTACGGTGTACCTATACTCAAGATGAAAGATAAAAACATTAAGCCTTGATTCTTGAGCGTAGATACTTCTTTTCAATATTTGCACTTTGTTGGCTTTTCTTTTCTTTCTCTTTTAGACTTCCTTGTTCTCATATTTATCAATAATTAGAAACTGTGCATATACTCAATGGAAATATTAGTCCTCTTTAATTGTATTGATGTCAATCACTCAAAACCATAATTAGGGGCCTAGATGCACTTTCAGTCTCCCCCTTTTTGGTGATTGATGACAATACAACTAAAGTTCACAATTCATAGATAAAGAGTATTAATAGAGAGAACAACTAAATAGGAGCTCCCCCTTAATGTGTGCATGAATTGAATTCCAAATTGGGCAATAACAACCCATATGCACATATTTGAGAGAAAAGTACAAGAGCTCCCCCTAATTCCTTGCATTGTTTCACATAATATTAATAAAGAGAAAGACAACAATGCATATGACATGTCATTCACACAAATGTAACTAAAGGAGAAACAAATAACATTACATCAAGCCACATAGTTCAACATATGGAAAGCATAAATAAGTCTTACACAATTAAGGTTCACACAATAGAGTTTTGAAAAACACAAATGACATGTCCAACGAGATCACAAGATATCTTCTCTTCTCTTTACTACTACATATCTTCTCCCCCTTTGGCATCGAAACACCAAAAGGAGGGGGAAGGAATCACTCATTGCCATCATAGTCGCTGTCCTCACCATCTTCATCATCCTCATCATGTCGTCCTTGTGGTGGTGGTGTCTCCTCCATAATCTCATCTTCATCCTCATCCTCATTATCAAACCTAGTGTGAGAGGGTCCAGCACCACTAGTACCAGCTGTAGCAGTAGGATAGGCATGGGAGGGGTAGAAGCCAAAGTACTGAGACTCCTCATCTGTGAAGGTACTCCAAGGATGCTCAACTGGAGGAGGATATGGTGCAGGATCAGGAGATGGAGAGCGAGGAGGCTGAATAGCTAAGTGATCATAGATGGCCTTCTGACATTTGTTCAACATATCTTGACGCTTCTCAATGTTGTCAAGTCTGACGTCAAGTCTGTTGCATATGCTGAACAATCCCTTGAGCATCTTGAAAAGCCCACCTCTCTTCTTGTGTGAGCCTCTACCTTTGCCCCTGTGGGAAGGACCCGGAGTGGAGCTGGCTGGAGGAGCTTGAGGTGTAGAAGCGCCTAGAGGTGAATTGGGCTCACTTGAGGGAGCCGCCCTTGGTGTGGAGGCACCACTAGTAGCACCTGGAGGAATGTTTGGCCTGAGGCTCCGATGCACACACTCTTTGTTGAAGGTTTTCTTGGTCACCTTCTCTATCATGTACATGATGAAGGGGGCATAGGCACAACCTCTACTAGCGGTGATAGCCACATGCCACATCTCTGAGTATATGAAATCAAACACATTGAATTTTTCAGAGCCACCAATCCAATCAAGTAAGTCCTTCTCAAATCCTGGAACATGGTTAGCATTGCCACCCCTTGGAGCCATAGAGACTCTGACCATCCTGTGAAGCACATTATAGAAAGGTTTGAAACCAGCAGCATAGGGTGGGTTGCAATCCTCTTCATCAATATACATGTACTTCATTTCAGAGGGGAGCATTGTGCATCCATCATGAATGCGCTTTGGACGATCAAGAGACTCCCTAAGTCCAAGCAAAGTAGCAAAGCGAGATAAGGTACAAGAATACCTCTCGTCGTCTGTCATCCAAACCAGCTTCCTTGCGGCTTCATCAAAGAACACCGTGGAGTAGAACTGAGAGATTATCTCTTGACTCTAGTTATATCTGAAACCCATGATCTCCTTGACACCATGGTACTCACAAGCCTCTATGATTTCTTTAAACACTGGATTCTTCTTGCTAGCCATGTAATCCCAGTCAATATACTGCATAGCAATGGTGGGATTCTTCTTGCTCTTGTAGGCACACATGTACCAGTCCGTATGAAAATGAGACCAAAATCTAGGGTCAGTGGCCTCCTTCTCAGCTGCATAGTAGTTGAATTCTCGAGCTGCACGGCTTGTTTCCTCGATAGCCTTTACATAGTTCACGGGTGCTTCGTTCTGGTTTGGAGCAACCGTCACATCTTCCATGACGCAGACTATCTCAGTAGGTTCTTCTTCCTCACGGGGCTGAGCATATTTAAGATGCACGGTGTGAGGTTTCCTTCTTTTGGATTTTCTACCTCCAGCATCATCCACATACTTGGAGCGCTTGTCCCCCTGAGACCAAGTGCCAGACATCCTGACAAAAGATAAGTAGGAGTTTAGGATATGAGGTAGACAAAGGTTGAAGATAACATGGTCATAAGTGAGAAAACAGAAACATTAAAAAAAAATCTGTGGTCATCGGATAATATCCGACCTAGTCGGTCATTGTCCGATTGGGTCGGACATTGTCTGACTCAACCGGATATTGTCCGATGCCCGCGAGATTTTTCACAAATGTTTAGACTTTCTCATATCTGACCACTACTTCTAGCCATATTGCATACAAAGCATCTATAGCATCCTAGGAATCATTTTCATGGGCTATAATGGTAGTGGACTAAGGATTAAACCTAGCATTTCAAAGTCAAACCCTAACCCTAGGTGAGAGAAGGAAGGGAGAGGAAAAACCTTGCAACAATGGTGGAACTCGGACTTTGTCCGATGAAGAGACTCCCCTCCCCCTTAAACTTAGACCTTTTGACGAAGGAGGAAGGAGATCGCTGCAGGAGCTTCTTGGCCGCTGGTTTGGAGAGGAGAGAGAGAGAGGTTTGAGAGAATGAGGGAGAGAGAAACGAAGGGGTAAGCTCGGGCCTATTATGGGCGAGAATCCTCTTAGTCGGACAATGTCCGACTGGGTCGGACATTATCCGACGGGATCCAATTGTCGAACATTATTCGATTGGGTCGGATTTTGTCTGACTTTGGCAAAACTGACTTGCCCTTCTTTGGCAGAAATGTCTGAAAATTGTCACTTCCTTCTTCATCAAGGCTTAAGTAGGCATCTTATAGATCTCATGAATATGTCTGAGTTGAAAAGGTTTCAGTGGATATAACCAGCCTTAATCAATCATTCCAACAATGATTACATCCACATCAACATGATCCAACGATCAAGAACCAAATGTTTTTCCAAAAACAAACCAATCAATATTTTGCAAAAATTTTAATTTTTGAAGAGATTATCCTATGTCACCACAGATGTGCAAGTCTTCAAACCACATTGCTAGAATCAAGAATGTTTAGCTCACTCCTAAGATAGCAAAATCTTTTCTCATCTAGTGGCTTGGTGAATATATCGGCTAGTTGATCTTCAGTTCGCACATGACTCACTTCTATATCCCCCTTGATAGAATGATCTCTCAAAAAGTGATGGCGGATATCTATATGCTTTGTACGCGAATGCTTAACGGGGTTATAAGCAAGCTTTATGGCACTCTCATTATCACATAGGAGAGGAACACAGTTCAATTTGTAACCGTAGTCCCTTAGAGTTTGTCTCATCCAAAGTAATTGTGCACAACAACTACCGGCTGCAACATACTCAGCTTCAGCGGTGGAAAGTGCAACGGAATTTTGTTTCTTAGATGACCATGACACTAGGGACCTACCCAAGAATTGGCATGTCCCGGAGGTGATCTTTCTATCTACCTTATCTCCGACATAATCCGCATCAGAATATCCTAAAAGGTTGAACTTTGAACCCTTGGGGTACCAAAGCCCTAGGTTGGATGTGTGAACCAAATATCTCAAGATTCTTTTAACGGCCACCATGTGACACTCCATATGAGCGGCTTAAAAACATGCACACATACACACACTAAGCATGATATCGGGCCTAGATGCACAAAAATAAAGCAAAGAGCCTATCATAGAGCGGTTTACCTTTTGATCAACGGGCTTGTCCTTTTTGTTGAGGTCGATGTGTCCATTTGTTGGCATGGGAGTTTTGATGGGCTTGGCCTTATCCATGTCAAACTTCTTCAATAAGTCTTGAGTGTACTTGACTTGACATATGAAGGTGCCCTCCTTGAGTTGCTTCACTTGGAAGCCTAGAAAGTATATCAACTCCCTCATCATGGACATCTCAAATCTCTTGGTCATTATCTTGCTAAATTCATCACAAAAGTTTTGGTTAGTAGAACCAAATATAATGTCATCGACATATATTTGGCACACAAAGATATCATTGCCAAAACGCTTGGTGAAGAGAGTTGCATCGGCCTTGCCAATGTTAAAACCCTTTTTAATAAGAAAATCCCTAAGGTATTCATACCATGCTCTTGGAGCTTGCTTAAGCCCATAGAGCGCCTTATGAAGCTTGAAAACATGATTAGGATACTTTGGGTCTTCAAAGCCCGGCGGTTGCTCCACATACACCTCTTCCTTGATTGGCCCATTGAGGAATGCACTTTTCACGTCCATTTGGTACAACTTAAAATCATGGTGAGTAGCAAAAGTAAGTAATATTCTAATAGATTCAAGCCTTGCTACGGGGGCATAGGTTTCATCAAAATCCAAACCTTCCACTTGTGAATACCCCTTTGCCACGAGCCTTGCCTTGTTTCTTGTCACGACACCGTCTTCATTTTGTTTGTTGTGAAACACCTATTTGGTGCCCACAACATTCTTGTTCTTTGGCCTTTCCTCCAATGTCCACACTTCATTTCTTGTGAAGTTGTTCAATTCTTCTTGCATGGCCATCACCCAATCCGAATCCTCAAGTGCTTGTTCTATCCTAAATGGCTCCATAGAAGAGACAAAAGAGTAATGTTCACAAAAATTACTAACTCGAGATCTAGTGATTACCCCCTTGTCAATATCTCCAAAAATTTGCTCGACGGGGTGATCACGTTGTACACTTTGATGCACTCTTGGGTGTGGTGGATGTGAGCTTTCTTGACCATCATCTTTATCAACCTCTTGATCATGTCTTTGAGAATCATCACTTGATGCTTGCTCATGATCCCCAACATCTTGATCTTGACCACTTGCATGATCAATTCCTTCATTTTCATGATGTTGATTTTGTCTTGAGGGAGGGAATTGATTTTCAATACTTGAATTTTCTTGTGGTCTCACATCACCTATGGCCATCCTTTTTATTGCATTTCTAGGAGCTTCAACATCTACAACATCATTAACAACTTGCTCCCCTTGAGAGCCATTAGATTCATCAAATGTCACGTCACGTGAAATTTCAACACAATCGGTGGTTTTGTTGAACACACGATAGGCATGAACATTTGATCCATAACCAAGCAAGAAACCTTCATCAACTTTTGGTGAAAACTTTGAAGTCTTGGGTTTCTTGTTTAGCATAAAACACTTGCTCCCAAAAACATGAAAGTATAAAATATTAGGCTTGTTACCAGTTAGTAGCTCATATAGGGTTTTCTTCAAGATTCGGTGGAGATACAACCGGTTGGAGGCATGGCATGCGGTGTTGACGGCTTTGGCCCAAAAATGGTCGGACGTTTTGTATTCATCAAGCATTGTTCTTGCCATCTCAATGAGTGTACGGTTCTTTCTTTCGGCCACCCCATTTTGTTGAGGGGAGTAGGGTGCTGAAAATTCATGTTTAATGCCTTCTTCATCAAGGTACTCCTCAACTTGAGTGTTCTTGAACTCGGTGCCGTTGTCACTTCTTATCTTCTTGATCTTCACTTCATATTCATTTTGTGCTCTTCTCATGAATGTCTTGAGCACATCCTTTACTTCACCTTTATCATGCAAAAAGAATACCCACGTGAAGCGAGAAAAATTATTAACAATTACAAGACCATATTTGTTGCCGCCAATGCTTATGTAGGAGACGGATCCGAAGAGGTCCATGTGTAACATCTCCAATGGTCTTGTGGTGGTCATCACATTCTTCACGGGGTGTGATGCTCCAACTTGTTTTCCCGCTTGACAAGCACTACAAATTCTATCTTTCTCAAAGCAAACATCGGTTAGTCCTATGATGTGACCGCCCTTTTGGAGTTTGTGAAGATTTCTCATACCAACATGGGCAAGCCTTCTATGCCGCAACCACCCCATGTTGGACTTTGCTAATAAGCATGTACCAAGTCTAGCTTCATCCGTGGAGAAATTTACAACATAAAGCTTCGTTGAACAAGCAATCATAGCCATCACTCCTTTTATAGACGATCACACCACCTTCGTTGAACAAGCAATCATAGCCCATTTTACAAAATTGCGAGATGGACAAAAGATTGAAGTTAACGTGATCAACGAGCATAACCTTGGAAAGAGAATACGAGGGAGTGAGAGGGACTTTACCATAACCTAGTACTTATCCCATTCCATTGTTACCAAATGTGATATATTCATTGTTGTTGTGACTTGGCTCAAATGACTTGAACATCTTTTTGTCTCCGGTCATATGATTAGTGCATCCACTATCAATTACCCAACTTGACCCTCCGGAGACATAGTCCTACAAAACAAGTTAAGCTTTGTTTTTAGGTACCCAAATTTTCTTGGGTCCTTTCACATTAGTCACAAGTACTTTGGGCACCCACACACAAGCCTTTGGCCTCTTGTTGCGTGACCCAACATATTTTGCATACACACTACCATGCATGTTTCTCATTAGCACATATGAAGCATCAAAATCATGAAAGAGTGCACATGTAGAATTAGGCACATTAGCATGAAAATCATTAGCAAAAGAAGAATTATTAGTGTTCATGTTCTTGGCTTTCTTCTTTTGATAAGATCCTTCCTTGGTGAACTTAAAGAATTCCTTCCCATTCTTGTTCTCCCGTATATTGTGCTTGGCACCCTCAACATAGCCAATGCCATCCATGACATGGGGCATTCTAGTGTATGAGTATGCACCTCTTGCATACTTTGCTTTTTCATTGTCAACAACATTCCTCTTATGTTGTATCTTGCTTTCAAGAATCCTCACTTGCTTGTTCAAATCATCAGTTAATTTCACATTAGTAGCACAAGCATCAACATCAATATTGTAGCACCTATCATATTCTTTGCTAGTGGAAGCATGAGAGTTGTTGGTGGAAGAGGATGTGAAGGTTGAAAGAATCCTATATTGTTCTTCAAGAGACTTATGAGTCTTTTCCAAGTCCTCATACTTCTCTTGAAGTTCATCTTTAGCATTATTGGCATTCTCACAAGTATTTTCAAATTTAGTGAGAGACAAGGTTAACTCTTTATTTTTATTTCTTTCAACTTCTAGGAGCTTCTCTAGTTCAAGGTTTCTTTTCTTTTCAAGAATAAGCAAGTCTTCTTGTTTTTCAAGAAGTTCCTCTTGTCTATCATTTTCTTCCTTTTGTTCCTCAAGCAATTGCATAAATTTAAGCATTTTAGGAAATGAAGCACTTGCAACATCATCATCATCATCATCATCATCACTACTACTAGTATAAGAGGAATGCTTATGTTTGGATTTTGATACCTTCGATCCTCTTGCCATTAGACACTTGTGAGTGTTGTCATCATCATCACTCAAGCTCCCAAATAGTGAGATGTTGGTGGGAGAAATGCCGATGGCAAGTGAAGCAATGCCTCCTTCATCCGAGTCAGATTCGAAAGAGGAGGATGAATCATCGGAGTTCCATTCTTGACCAATATGAGCTTCACCGCTTCTATGCTTCTTGTATGTCTTATTTTTCTTGTGATGCTTGTCTTTTCCTCTTTCATCCTTGTTCTTCTTCTTTGGACATTCCGCAATGAAATGTCCTTCATCACCACACTCATAGCAAGTCCTTTTTGACCTTCTTGCTTTGCCCTTGTCAAAACTCTTCTTCTTGTAGCTATCCTTTTTGAGGAATGACTTGAATCTCCTTACAAGCAAGGCCATCTCATCGTCGCTATCTTCACTACTAGAATCAACCACTTTGTTCTTCTTCTTCTCTTGCTTCTTTTTACTTGTGGCATTGAGTGCCACACCACTCTTGTCACCATTTGCTTCCCTAATTTGCTTGATCAACACATTTTATCTTGTTCGCTTGATCGTTTTGTTGTTTTTGGGATAGAAGCTTCCCAAGTACCTCATCGATGGAGAAGGTTTTAAAATTGTCCTTCTCTCTAATGTTCGAACAAATGTTACAATCCCATGGTCTCAATGCTTGTAGTAGTCTCTTGTTAATATCCAAGTCGGACATTCTAGCTCCAAGTGCTCTTCTTTGGTTCACAATTCTCATGAGCCTATCATGAACTTTTTTTGGCCCTTCTCCCGGACCCATGATGAACAAGTTGAATTCATTTTGCAATTCTTCAAGTCTTGCATCCTTGACAGAATCAATGCCCTCATAGATAACCTCAAGTTTCCTCCACAATTGGTTGGCATTCTTAATTCTGGCTACCTTGTTATATTCGGTGGCACTAAGTGCGGAAACAACTGCACTAGCTGCCACGGCATTGCGATGAATGTTGAGTTGATCCTTTCGAGTTGGATTATCTCTATTTTCCCACAAGAAACCATTCTCGGTTATGCTTGCAACATGCGGACTCATAGATTCCAAGTACATCATCATCTTGCATTTCCAATGATCATAAAATTGTCCATCAAAGTACGGAAGCCTTCCGGACCCTTGCCCAATGCGATCTTCTTTAAGATCATCATAATCATACATGACATTGTTGTAGGTTCTTGATTGACGAGCTTTGCTTGCTTCTTCAGTCCTTGGAATTTCTCCAAGGGTAGCATTCTCAATCTCGACCGTGAAAGACGTTTCTGGTGGGTTTTCCTTCCCGATTGTCATCTTTATCTTCAAGAAATTAAGCCTTCAAGAAGATCCTTGCTCTGATACCAATTGAATGTTGCCTAGAGGGGGGGGGTGAATAGGCAAGTATCCCTGAAAGTCACTTAATTTAAATAATTAATAGCACAGGAAAACTTTGTCCGACTGGATTGTCCGACTATAGTAGGATATTGTCCGATTACTTCAAATATCCGACTAGAGCGGGACAATGTCCGACGACCTCGCAGCGGAAATTAGATTGGTCGACGGAACGGACAAGTTTGCACGATTCAAGCTAGGAGAAGCAAGCTAAGAAAGCAAGAAGGCAACAGCAAAAGGGCCACTAGCTAGCAAGCAACCTACACATGCAAATCTAAGAAAGTAAGCACTACAACTAGCTACATAATGAAACAACAAGCGAGGCACACAAGCAGGAATTAATCAAAGACAAAAAGAGACAAGGAGACACAATGATTTTTCACCGAAGTTCAGCTCCACCAAGAAGCCTACGTCTCCGTTGAGGGATCCACCAAGGACCGGGTCTCTTTCAACCCTAAACCTCTTCATGCTGCCACCAAGGCAAGCTTGAGCTTCACTATGAATCTCCACAAAGGAGGGGCCAATACAAACTTTCCGCGTCTCAACCACAAACTTGAGAGCTCTCCGAGCGATGCCTAACCGTCTAGGGGATGAATCCCCAAGAGTAATAAACACAAAGGATGCCGGTGTTGAGGATGAACCAAGTGCTCTTGAGTGGAATATATTGCTCAATCAAATCTCCTCAAATCTTCTCTCAAACCCACCAAGGATTGGAGTAGGAACCAAGGGAGGAGAAGTGGAGTGCTCAGATGTGTTGGGAATGTGTTTTTCAGTAGTGGAAGTGGCCAACCGACCAAAGGGGGTCGGGGTGGCCTTTTATAGTCGAGACATGAAAAATGGCCGTTGGAGTCGGACATTGTCCGACAAATTGATGTGCATGGCTCTAGAGTCCGAAAAGATTGTCCGAGGGACTCGGACATTGCTCTGGTCATTGGGTAGTCGGACATTGTCCGATGGAGTCGGATATTGTCCGACTCGGTGAATGTGCACGGTTCTGGAGTCCGACGGGATTAACCGATGGGGTCGGATTTTCTGGAGTCGGACATTGTCCGGGTGAGTCGGACATTGTCCTACTAGAGTCAGACATTGTCCTGCTCCGACTGGAAAAAAGCTGCGCAAGGTTCGGTAGTCCGACTGAGTCGGACATTGTCCGACTACACTGGAATTTTTGGTGTGTGCAAGGTTCTGTAGTCCGACCCGATTATCCGACGGGGTCGATCATTATCCGACTACAAAAGATTTTGTGGGGGAATTTAATTCTGGAAATATGATTTGAGCACTTGGTCTTTCAACACTTATTTCTTTTGTGTCCCCCTTGATAGTACGGTGTACCTATACTCAAGATGAAAGATAAAAACATTAAGCCTTGATTCTTGAGCGTAGATACTTCTTTTCAATATTTGCACTTTGTTGGCTTTTCTTTTCTTTCTCTTTTAGACTTCCTTGTTCTCATATTTATCAATAATTAGAAACTGTGCACATACTCAATGGAAATATTAGTCCTCTTTAATTGTATTAACGTCAATCACTCAAAACCATAATTAGAGGCCTAGATGCACTTTCAAAGCCACGGTTAGGTCCAGCGGATACAAAAAGAAGTTTCAATTTAGAGAGAGCAGGAAGCCAAGCTCCGCGCGGAAGAAAAATCTGATCCTTTGCTAAATACCAATGAGCGTACCAGAAACTGGGTGTATGATCCTTTGCTAAGTACGAGATAAAGTGTCGTATGACGATCAAATTTTGGACAATCCTACGGACGATGTGGACTACCCGACATTCAAATTGGGTAATCCCGTTATATCAAAAAACATGTACAAGAAACTGTCGTGGGAGATGCGGAAGTTGCATGATTGGTACATGATGGCATCGAAGGAAGGGGTCACCACAATCACTTGTAGGATTCCAACTGAGGTGTTCAGTGAAGAAGACAAACAAACCTTAGGCCTATTTTGGGAGGATGTCCACAACAAGTTTCATCTAGGCAAGATGGATGCCACCTTCATCACCTTGTGGTGCATGTAAGTTTCACGTTCGATCTACTTCGTATTTCAAGCACAATTCAATATATTATCTTATATCTTTTTTTTGGTAGCATGAACTCTTTTTTTCAAAGAAAGAGGATTGATAGAAAATATTGGAAGGTGGCCTACGTCAACCCGAACCACATCAATCAAAGCAGGATAAACCCAATAGTAAATCTGGATCACTATCCGGATAAGACACCGGCAGAGATAGGTGAAATGAAGGTGGTCCTGAGAAATGAAGCAAGGACTCGGGTTATGAATTATTTATGCGAGTGCTTACTGAAGTGGCAAGATTGACAATGCATCTTGGCCCCCTACAACTTCAAGTAAGTTGGACCACTACTACCTTCGTCATCTATCATATGTTGAAGTTAAATCCAATCGTAAGTAACTTGTTAACATTCTTGTAGCGATCATTAGATCTGTTTTATAATAATTCCCCAAAATGAGTACCTTCTGGTGCTAGACAGTCTCGACTACGACAAGAATTTATATAACGATATTGTGAAAGTCATAGATAGGTAACAAATTAGTCTATATATATATGATTTGATAATGTTAATATCATCTAATGAAGTTTTTCTCGACCGTTTAGTGTTTACGAGAAATATGTCATAGCGGGAGGGAAATGTCATCCAAGACGAAAAAATAAGATGTACTTTCATCATAACTTTTGGGTAAGATTTATAAGTATCACATACATGTCTTTATTGTAATATCCATCATATAAAATATAACTAACTTGTGTTCTCTACTATATAGTGCTTTAAACAAGTAAAAGATAGTGTGCATTGTGGCTACTACACATGTGTGTTCGCGTATAGCTCGTCATCTTACCTAGACCATATCGTTCAGGAGTCGGATGAAAAGGTAAGTTGTTTTTGTTTATGTCCATTTTACTTTACTCGAACAGTGAAGTTTTGAGATCTTATATTAACATACTCTACTCATGTGACACAGAGAGGCATAAGGGAAAAGGCACAATGGACTGTAAAGATGAAGAGGAACGCCGAGATCAGAAAGGGTATGATTTCTCAAGAACACATTTATTTGAATACAAATAACATGTATTGTGTTGTAGCTTCTCTTTGTCATTTTTTTGGAAGAGGTAATTAGTCCAGAAGGGAAGTGTTTTGATTCAAATGGTGATCTAGCAATAAATCATAGGTCCCTTTGTGAGTGGGTTGGTTCAAGAGCACCATATGAACCCAATGCGTCGAAGAAAAATAATGATTATACATTAAGGTTCATATAAGACATTTTATAATCTTCATTGAACATTTTGATGATAATGTTGTATATATTTTATAATGAGATATAAATATCTATGATGAGATGTTATAAATTTCTGTGTATGTAGAATCTGTGATTTCTGTATATTTGCTAAATTTTATTTTTTTTAAAACATAACAAGTAGTGGCGGTTGATGTTATCAACCGCCACTACTAATAGCCAACAATAGCGGCGGTTGGTGTTATCAACTACCGTTATTAATGGCAGACAATAGCGACGGTTGATATCTTCAACCGCCACTAATAATGTCTCTGTAGCGGTGGTTTATTTGGACGACAGACCACCCACCGCTATAAACGTTTATTTGTAGCTACGTTTGTGTAGCGGCAGGGTGGTCTGCCTACCGCTGCGAGCTTTTCTAATAGCCGTTACAGGCCTGTTTTGTTGTTATGATTTACCTCCTAGAAGTAACTCCTTAAAAAAAAGATCAACATCTTTCCCCTTCATTTTTCTAATTTTTCAGACACCATACAAATATCTTATCCCGAGCAAAAATTTGAGCAGAGTATAGCCCAACCTGAAAAAGGCAAAGATCATTTATAATTTCACACCAGTGGCAGTAGGTTCATTTCACCGCCACCGGGAGTTCGATCCATTCCGATGGTGATGTGTGATGACATCAGCGCGCATTGTCAACCGGAATTGGGATGCTTTCCAATGAGGCTGCAAGGCCGATGTCACCTCCAACGGCCACTAGGACAATGGCGGTGGATATCCTCTTGCTTGTCATGTGGTTTTAGGACGTGTATTACTGTAGACCCTATTATACTAGTGGTACAGAGAAAACCAAACGGTAGATCAAAAATTGGGTGAAAATCTTAAGTCAGTCTCAATATATAGTTTTATCTCATAATTTTTAAGTGTGTTATATTAGATTTAGATTTTTTATTTGATAGATGAAATACTCACTCTCATGTATAGTTTTATTTCACGATTTCATAAACACGTCAGTATTAAATTGATTGTATTTAGATTGGTCAAAATATGTTAAGATAAAAATTTATGCTTTTAATGGTAATTTTAATTGAGTTTTATACCTATGAAATAGTGTCAAATGAGTTTCATCTAATGAAACCTCTTTTCTCTCGTTCATCTTAATTGCTTTGCTATGTCATCTATTTTACTGATGTGGCAATTTATTTAATACAAATAAAACTAGCATTAAGACTGGCTTTTGGTTTTATCGAAAAACTGATGTCCGTTGTTGTAACTGGGCTGGAGCAATTTTATCGAAGACCGTGTACGGTTCTGTTAACTATGGGACCAAGCCACCAAGGCAAATACGACAGTCATTCTTTGATTTACCTACGCTCTTGGACTCACCGAGTACTTAGCTTTTTTTTTTTTTACTTAGGGTTAGGGGTAAATAAAAAAAGAAGTAGTAAGACCCTGTTTGGATTTTCTAGTTGGCTAAACTTTAGCCTCCTAAAGTTTAGTCAATTAAAATTTAGCCAACTAAACTTTAGTAGGTATATGTTTGGATCCATAGCTAAAATCCTTGACTAAACAAAAAATAGACATGTCTATCCTTTATTAACTAATTAAAAAGTAGAAATATATATGGGTTGAAGGAAAATATCATATGTGAGGAGGGGTAGTTTTGACTTTAGTGACCTTTTCTCTAGTTTAGGAGATTTTAATAGGGTTGGAGTGACTAGAGAACTAAAGTTTAGGAGATGGGCTAACTAAAGTTTAGAAGATCATGTTTGGAGCAAAAATAATTAAAGTTTAGCCAATTAAAATTTAGGAGGTGGATCCAAACAGGACCTAAGATTACAGTTAAAAAACTCTCCTAATGTATTAGAACGACAACAGAAAAAACAGTATAATACTGTGCTGCACAAGAATCATTGTACCATTCCCCTCCAAAAGTATTAGTACCAACACATGTTTACTGACAAATGACACTTCAATTTGTGACAATGGTGTATACAATATGACGGATTCTCAAATATATGTATATACAATATAAAAGTTTATGATCTGAAAAGATACTGCAACGACGGCTATACTAGTCATAAATTAGTACATAACAAAATGAGAATAACGGACGACACCCTGTCACAGAAGGCCTCATATGTCATGCATCTCCCACGATTCATCATTGTTCATCATCCGCGAAATTTAAACCGTAAGCTACAAACTTTCACCTACATATTTTTTTACGCGTAGGAGATATATAGTTTCTATAATAGAACCATAGGATTTTTTTTTTTTGGAAAATCAACATTCTAACACGCACAAAAAATTAAAGAAGAAAATGTTTTCTCAGGTCCAGGACCTAATGTGCAATGTGGTTACCCACAGGCAGCCGCAATTTTTCACACACTTAGTTTGCGACTTCATATATTCTCGACGATGACCTCCATGACTAAGGCCCCTTCTGTTGTTTTAAGAAACCAAGTTTTAAAAGTTGAATGATCGGGTCAGTTTATTGTCTGTTTCCTAAAAAAATAGTTTCTTATTTTCTAAGAAATCAAAGAATCTGGCTCAACCCACCTAATGCTAGTTTTTGCCTCAATCTAATTTATTAATAATTTTTCAAAAGCTGGTTATAGAATTTAAAAAGCAGGATCCAAACAACCTTACCATGTTTTTATTTAAAAACCAGTTTATAGAAAGAAAATAAATCTGATTCGTCAAATAGGATCTAAACTACCTATATTTTCTAGCTAGATTCTCCATGCCACCACGGCCATCTTGCTGTGTCTTACACATGTATATAATTATAAGCTGTATATTCTGGCGGAACCGTACGTGACCATATTCACAACTTGCTACATATATTTCTTTGTTTAATAAGAAAAAAAATGCTACATATGTTGATATAAAGACAAGTTTTAGCTAATAACATACTATGTATTATTAAAGCGTCACTCTCTTATGCTGGAGTGCCTGATCTAATACTGATGCTTGTAAGCAGTGGATAAATAGCGGAGTATATGGAGCCTGATCCTCACCGCAGTAGCGTACTATAGTAGTAGGACTTGTGAAGTGCACGGAGAGCACATGGAATCCAGCATTGTCGTCCCCGGCGCCATCCTGCTGCTTATTGTGGCACTGCTCACGCTGCTGCTGGTGCGAAATGGGAGGAGTAGTGCCCACCTGCGACGACGACCACCGCTACCGCCCGGCCCCACCCCTCTTATTCCTGTCGTGAGCCATCTGCGCCTCCTGAACAAGCAGACGCCGCCGCCGCTCCACCGCACCCTAGCGCGCCTCGCCGCGCGCCACGGCCCCGTCTTCCGCCTGCGCTTCGGGTCACGCCTCGCCGTCGTGGTGTCCTCCGCCGCGGCCGCCGAGGAGTGCCTCGGCGGCGCGCAGGACGTCGCGTTCGCGGACCGGCCGCGGCTGCCCTCCGACGAGATCCTCTCCTACGGCTGCACCACCATGGGCACCGCCAACTACGGGCCCTACTGGCGCCGCGTCCGCCGCTTCACCGTCGCCGAGATGCTCTCCGCGCAGCGGGTGCAGCACTTCGCCGGCGTCCACGAGCGGGAGGCGTGGACCATGGCGCGGCGCCTCCGCATCGTCTCCAGCGCGGCGCAAGGGCCTGCGCGGGTGGAGCTCAAGTCGAGGCTATACGAGATGCTTATGAACGCCACGTTGGGCACCATCTGCGCGAGGGCGCCCACGTACGATTTACAACAATTAATATAATTGATTGACGGAGAATCACTTACGTATAACTGTATAAGAAAAAATAAACAATTGACGATGTATAGTATATACTTCCCCGCAGAAAAAAATGACCTATACTCAGTTAGCTAGTAGAGATCGAGATTATGACGAATGATAATTACGATGCTATATATATATATATATATATAGAGAGAGAGAGAGAGAGATAACTGTTTTTATTTTATTTTCATTCATGTAGCGACAGTGATGGGGCATCAGGTGAGGTGGGAGAGGAGGCCCGATGGTTCAGGGAGATGGTGGAAGAGTCGATGGCGTTGGCGTCCACGGCGTGGGATTTCCTTCCGGCGCCCCTGCGGTGGCTGGACGTGGGCGGCTTACGGCGGCGGCTGTGGCAGCTGCGGGAAAGCCGTACCAGCTTCATGCAGGTTATCATCGACGGGGAGAGGAAGCGCATGATGGACAAGCAGACTGCGTCGGCGCCGCCAACAAGGACCATAATCGGAGTGCTGCTGGAGATGCAGAACAAGGAACCGGAGGCCTTCCCCGACCACCTCATTCGCTCCTTCTGCATTGTAAGTCGTTAACAGAAAAAGTTATTTGTACAGCAGAACCAGAGTATAAAGTAGTAAACTCTTTAAACAAATGGAGATATTGTAATTCAAAGTATATACCTCTATATACTATAATTTGTATCTTAAATGCTCCACTATATAGTACTCAAATAAACTCCATATCTTTAACCTTATTAATACTATGCTGATGAAAAAGCAGGTAAGCAACTCGCTTTAACATTTAGTCTCTCTGCTCAAGAATATAACTATTTCTGGATTTGGTAAAGTAAATTATTTCTAACTTTGACTAACAATATTTGCAAAAGTATTACTTTAATTATAAAGAAGTACATATTTTGATTCATGATAAATCTAATTGTATTACTTATACAAGTTTGAATATATTTTCTTTGCTATTAATAGTCAAAGCTATAAGTGCTTCACTTTGACCAAATAAACTTGTACTCCCTTCATATTTCTTTTGTTGATGTTTAGACAAAAAAAACTTAGTGCAAAAATTAAGCTAAACCCACTGTCCTAATGTCAACAATTTCCGTCCGGAGGTAGTATATGCTTATTATATTCTTTGGACGGAGAGAGTATACACTTGTTAATCTACTTTTTGAAATGTCACAAAAGGGGGAAGGTACTGGTCTCCTGTTACCCGCAAAATAAAATAAAATAACTCTGTTACATCTACGACATAGCTAATGGTTGTAACTGCCAGCAAAAATACTCAGTTGCTTGAAATCTTGGTGACATCTCACGCAAATTTTATTACCTATATATCTTCACAAACGTTCGTTTACCTTTTTCTTCAGAGATGTATATGTATGTTTGTACTTTTGATAACTAGTAAATGAAATATGCATTACTAATTAATTGAGGCAACAGATCTCAATTAATAAAGTTCTTTTTTGTATTATTTTCAAGAGTTCCCTCACAACAGCAGCGATGAGTTCTTCGGACACAATCGAATGGGCTATGTCTCTCTTGCTAAACAACCCTGACGTGATGGCAAAAGCTCGAGACGAAATTGATGCGTGTATAGGGAAACCAGTACGCCTGATTGAGGCAACAGATCTCCCAAAGCTACATTATCTTCGGTGCATCATCATGGAGACACTTCGCCTGTACCCTGCGGTGCCGTTTCTTGTTCCTCGTCAATCTTCCGCCGACTGCACCATCCATGGATTTCACATTCCCAAGGGGACCATGCTTCTTGTGAACACATTTGCAATCCACAGAGATCCTGAGCTATGGAAGGAACCAACTAACTTTATTCCCGAAAGGTATTGTATAAATGTAGGGAAATATTAATTGCAAATACCTCTTGGTAGAATCATGAGCCCTCATAAATAAATTATGAACAAGTTTACCAATAAAGAGGATCGGTTGACAACATTAAAAATCAAAGTTGATTCCGTTTTTTTTAGAAAAATGCAGATTAAATTGACAAACGTCCAGTAAGAAAATAATGTGAAAAAATGAGAATTGTGCCCTATATTGTTGTCATTTTTTTTTGTGTGTGATTTCAGTTTTGTCTCATATTCATGCATGTAACTGCAAATTCTACAAGTGTAATTTTCTCATAACTCCTTAATAAAGCATCTAAAATATATTTTATGGTATTGCCAACTTCACTGAGAAAATTGTACATGTGAAATATGGAAAGGGTATAGATAACTCCACCGAGACATAATCAAACATGTAGAAGGGTATTCACAATTTAAACACATATTCTAACTAATCTCTCTCTCTCTCTCTCTTTCTCTTTCTCTCTCTCTCTCTCTCTCTCTCTCTAGGTTTGAGGAGGGGAAGAATGAAGTCAAGATAATGCTTCCATTTGGTATGGGAAGACGACGATGCCCAGGAGAGATTTTAGGCATGCAAATGGTGTGTCTTGCTTTAGGGACTATGATCCAGTGCTTCACCTGGGAAAGAGTGGGACATGCACTTGTGGACATGACTGAAGGCTCCGGCTTAACCATGCCAAAGAAAGTGCCTTTGGAAGCCTTGTGTCAACCTCAGGCCACTATGATGGATCTTCTATCAAAGACCTAGAAGTTTCATGTCTAGTTTTTTGTGCTTCAAAGTAATTCTTATATGAACTTAATTGTTACTACCTTTCAAAATTTAAGTTGTTCATGGTTGTTTAATCACATATTTTGTTGTAATAACTGTGTCAGTACTCTATATGTATGTAATAAATTGGGGATATAGCTATATGTTTCTATTCCAATATATAGTCACCTATACTATGCTGCAAATGTATTTCTAAACATCTCCTCTATACCCCTTTTCTATCAGGAAACTGTAAGATCATGTTTCTCCAACACACTCCAGCCACAAAGCACGATATGGGACATGCCACAACACAATCGTGTGGCTAAAGCATAATCTTAACAACTGGTACAATTTGTGTAACAATAAAAATTTTGTATGTGTATGGCTAAAGCATAAGTTTTTTTTAGAGCAAGAAGTACAGACTCTTAGGAATGTATTGCAACATAAAAGCACATAAGCTGCATGAAAAATGAAAGCATTAGTATACAAGTTCATAATTTCATCACAAAGAAGTTACTTTTAAGAGTTTATTTGTTCTACCACCGGCTAGAATGCATAAGCCATACTTTTGCAGTAGCACGAACACAGCACATCTTCTGGCACTAGCAGCTGCTAATTGTACAGGCCCTCAAACAAGGAGCATACAAACCCTTTGGCCGTAATCATTGGTCCTAAAGACGAGAACTATAGCCCCATATGAACAAGACAGACTGGGCACCACGCCAGGGTCAAAGGGAAGACAGGACTGGAGAGCGACAGGAACCTAGCTGGTTAGTGGAACAGCAGACAAGAGGAAGAAGTCTGAGATATACTTTCTCTTCTCCCCACTAAGAAGCAGAGTAGTCAGCTCACCGCAGAGACATGAGAGTGCGCCTCTGAATGACTCTCTTGGAGCGCTGAGCAGCTTTTGTTGTTCGTTTCATGGTCTTCGTCACCATCTTCTCTATCTGTTCTATTGAGCTGGACAGTTTCTTCTCAAATGTAACAGCATTTGATGGATCAGTTGGTTTGGATGGAGTATTCATTGAGCTTTCTGCTGGTGAGGCAGGCACCTTCAGATCATCCTCAGCTAAGATAGTTGCAGGGACTGCAACATTTCCTATTGCAGGTGAGCTGGAACTAGAGGCAACAGCCAGGGAAGCCTCAGTGCTAAGAGGAACGTCCTGCTCTGCTTGTGCTGTAGTCAGGTTTACAGATTGCAGAGAATGCTCAGAACTTCGGCTTTGCTCCGCGATCCTTAAACGGCTTCGCTGAATCGCCTGTAAGGCATGGTCTGAATAAGATGACAGCTAGCAAGAAAACATACACAAATTAAATTTCTAGTTTTAGCTTGTTGTCATGGACTAATGAATCAGGAATAAACTTAGGATGACTTAACAACACTAAACAATCCAACTTTCTTTTGACAGGTAAAACATATAATCTATACAACAAAGGGAAGTATAGCTGATGAATTACTGAGCTTGAACAACATATATATTTCAAATCTAGGTCCACTAGAAATATATGACACATTAATGTTACAAAAGAATAACATGGCAGATAAGAGCAAAATTATCAAAGTGAACCATTCACCCAAAAAATGGTCACTAAGAATAAATTCAAAGTAACACATTTAAATAAAAAAATTAGTGTGTAAACCCAGATCAAAATTGTCATTTGAGCAGTAAATTCAGAACAACTGTTTCCTTACCATACAAACTGTAGATTCTGCAGTAAACATATACAAATCAAGTTACAAAATAGCTCGCACTCCACTTTGACATTATTGCAGTTTAGCCAGTTTGTTGATTAAAATGTTCGCACTGGGTTAATCAGATACAGCACATTTAAGGACAACAGAAAGTAAAAAATTGCACTACATGATCTATCAGTTATTATATCTCATTAATTGCTTCCTACCAGGAGCTGGACCTTAATGTGCACTCACACAAAAGAAAAAATAATTAAGTAATGCTTTCAAATCATTGATAGCATGCAGAACCTACAGTATTTTTTTTAAAGTAGTTTTTATCAAAATCCCAAACTCTGACCATGGCAAGAGTAATAACTTAAATTATATACCGCTTGCTCCATTTTCACTCTAGCTAATGCTTGACATAGGTAATCAATAGTATTGAAAGTTAAAAGGGGACTAACACTGACAAGATGAGAGTAATTGCTATAACAAAGAATGTCACAACATCATTTAACAGTATTATTTAAGTAAGAACTTCCCACCAATATTAGTTAGTTATAGTGCATCTTTATTTCACTAATGCCATTTGATAACTATCTGATGAATGCACACGCCCTCTTTGGTAACAATTACACACCAATTAGAATTAGAGGGCCAACTACAATTACAAGATCTATAATTAAGTCTTCAACTTGAACAGTCAACAACACATCATACATCCTATTGAACATATGCACTACGATAATTAGATTTTCAAACAGTTAACTTTCTCACATTGTAGCAATAATATACTGTTCGTCACCTTTGCAATTGCCGTGATGTCACGGAGCGGCGTCCTAGGGTACCATTTTGGTAGTGGGCTCCTCCTCTTCGGCGGTGTGGCCCTCACAGCCCAAACGGGTGGCCTGTTCTCCTTGTTGTTTGAGGGCAGTCTGGACCACCGTGCCATATGCTTCTTGGTGGTGCCCCTCACCGCCAAGGAGCTTGGCGACACCACCCTCCTGATAAAGAATCCTCCGCTTCCATCTTCACCAGCAGTAAGAGGCGCTCTTTTGCTATTCCTGAACTCAAGCATCTTGTAGCTCTGCAAGCAGCACGCATCAGAAAGAGGTGAGATTATCTGGAAATGAGTATCCTCAATTTCTCTCACTCGTCACCTTTCCTGGTCCAAATCGAGCCCCACTTCCAAGTTTCCGGGCACTAATCCTATTGTTGTCGCCACATCTGCATCAACAAAACCCAGAAAATACGTCAAAACATCAAGAAACTCATCAGGGAGAGGCGAATAAACGATACTGAGACTGAAAAAAAATCTCATTGCTCTGCTCATCTTTCAATCGGAGCTCTTTGGACATCTGATATTTGTGCAGCTCCAGTTGAACTGTTGTCATTTTGTGTTTGCATGTGCATCACGGGGACTACAGGACGTGGCTAATTCACAGTCTTTTCATGGGCCATGGCTTAGGCGTCCATTCAGATTGAGACCCAAAGTTGACGATGCCTTCAATTTAATTAAAAATAAAATTCCTAGAAACTTTTGATAACCAAATATTTCATCAACAAATCGAATATCATTTTATTTAATCCGTATTTACTATTTAGTACAAAACTTATGACATGAATAAGTTTAGTTAGTCTCGGTTGGAGTAGAAATCAAACTGGCCCCAGAGTTAGATGAGCACATGGCACTAGAGCCTCTTCTTGCATGGTTTGAAATAGAACATGGCCCAAGCAGAAAAGATGCATCTGGTTTGTTTGACCCTTTTGTTCACCTCAAAACAATTTGATAGTCCAAAAGCATCCTCATGGCATTGGCATTCCTCCTTACTCCTAGAGGTGAGATGAATTGGCATTGTCGCTGTGTCTGGTGAATTTAATGATGGTATTACTACAGACTGCACTCCGTGCAAATACTCGGTGAGTCAAACATTAATGACAAAATTGCAGTTAGTTAGGTCTGTGACAGAAATATGATGCTACAGCAAGGTCATTTATACATACATAACTGCAAAAAGCCTTGAATCTTAATTAGGGTTACTAATTACATGTGACTGATGGCTTGTCTTAGGTGGGAGGAAAGCTTATGCAGTTATGCTCGAGGCAAACAACACTTGAAAGCAAGCATGGACAATAAATTCACAAGCTGACAAGAATGAACAAAATGGACAGAGAACGAATACCTTATAGTCGGGAGCGGAGGCCGGCGGACGGGCTGGTGATGTAGAGAGCTCAAACGGCGTCGGCAACGCCGAATTGCAGGGGAGCTAAGCCGGCGGACGAATCCCTTGCTTGAAGATCTCCAGGACGAGAAGGCGGCGCCTCCGAGCTTGGGCGGCTGGGATTGGTAGTGGGAGGAGGGCGGCCGGGCTGGAGAGAGGCTGGGAGGGATTGCATTCGCCGACGCCGATCTAGAGCAGATGGGGTGTCTCGGGGCCTTTTCATTTGGAAGAGAGGCTGGGAATGGAGGGAAGAAGAGGCGGGCTGGGAAAATTTTTAGTTCGGGAAAGGTGGGAAGAAATTCCGTTCCGCGTACCGGCCGGAATGTACCGTACCGCCGCTCAAACCGGAACATGTGAATTCAAATCGTTCAAATGAATTGCTAAAGTTGATTGAAAATTGAAATTCGCCAAGAAGACGAGCGTCTCTCCCGATCCAACCAACTTTCCGTTCCCCCTTCTCCCCGGCGAGGCCGTTCCAAAACCTCTCGCCGGCGTTCGGCGGCGGCTATGGCGTACCTCCCGCCCCACAAGCGCCACCCCGGCTCAACCACCGCGACTCCCGCTCCCTCCCCCAACCCGCCCCCTTCGTCCCTCTCCTCCTCCTTCCGCGGCCTCTCCGTCTCCTCCCCACGCGGCCGCCACCGCGGCGCCGGCGCGCGACACCCTCGCCCTAACAACAAGATCATCCACGCCGCGGGATGCGTCTCTCGCTGGTCCCCATTCCCGCCCTTCACCCCCAGCCCCGACGACGGCGACGGCGAGATGCTCCGCCTCGAGCCCTTCCCCTGTGACCCCATCGAGCGCAAGACCGGCGCCAAGCCCCTCGCCCTCGTCGCCTCCTCCCCAGGACAGGGATCCTCTGACAGCGCAGGGTCCGCGGCCGCCGCCATCGCCGAGAAGTTCCTGCCGGACCTCCTCGCCGCGGCTGAGAGGGCCATGGCAAGCGACGCCCCTAAGGATGAGGTGGTGAAGCTCAGCCTCGTGGCCAGGGTGGGGAAGGTGCTGTTCCAGTGCCAGCCGTAAGTCCTCTTTTTTTTGTCCGTGCCATTTCCCACTTCTCGCACATGTGCTTCGCGTGGCCTTGTGATGAATGCCGATCTCAACAACGAGTTGCTGACTTGCTGTGGATGATATCTTGCAGCGGTGGATCGCCCGTCACCTTGGACACACTCCGCGAGGCTGCCAAAGCAGGGGAAGATGGTACCAAGAGCCAGCTGCATAAGTCGTTCTACACGAGTGTGCCCAGTGAGTGTCTGGATGATATGGAGCGATCTGCAGTGAAGAGGATGGGATTGGAGTTTGATTCCTCCAAGGAACACTACCATGTGAAGGTTAGTCTGCCGCAATATAAATTATGGTTGTTTTGGGTTCGGGTAACCACATGAATGTTGGAGTCTGTAAACATTGACAGGTGTTTGACAAGCATCGGAGCGATTCTACAATATCTTGCAAATGCACCGTGCAAGAGGATGGGACACTGGCTATACATAAGGTGAGCGTGTCATTAATCATTCTACCATGTCCTTTCTGCTTTTATCTTGCCTCATGATTTTGCAGCTTATTTCTGTGATTTAAATGCCTTGTTTCTTTCATCTTTGATTGGAGGCACTGTTAGTCTTTTTTTTTTCCTTGTCTAACCCCAAGTTGTATTTGTTGCTGCCTGAATTCCTCGTATTTTTTTGAGGGTATTAGTTGTTCATCTTGTTTAGCATTTTTTGGCATGCCAATAATATAAATCATTACAACAACAACAACAACAAAGCCTTTTTATCCCAAGCAAATTGGGGTAGGCTAGAGATGAAACCCATGGGAATCCAAAAAAGAAGAGACAAAGGAACAAAAGCCAAAAGGAAAAAAAAAAGAAAACAAAAAAAGAGACAAAAACAAAAGGAACAAAAGCCAAAAGTAAAAAGAAAAAGAAAAAAAAACGAGTAAGCAAGAAGGAAGGAAAAAAGATCACGGTTCCGGTACGTCTATTGCTAGTCTCCAAGCGCTCCTATCCATAGCTAGCTCCTTAGGGATATCCCACGCCTTCAGGTCTCTCTTAACCGACTCATCCCAAGTCAAGTTAGGTCGGCCTCTACCTCTCTTAACATTAGCATCTCTCTTTAGAACCCCACTACGCACCGGCGCCTCCGGAGGTCTCCGTTGGACATGTCCGAACCATCTCAACCGATGTTGAACCAATTTCTCCTCGATAGGTGCCACTCCTATCCTGTCTTGGATATCTTCATTCCGTATTCGGTCTCTTCTTGTATGCCCGCAAAACCAACGCAGCATACGCATCTCTGCTACACTCAGTATGAATCCTAAGGTTTGCTCAGAACTATGCTACAAAAAAAAGGCCGTACCCAGTGCTGAGAGCTCCCGCACTGTGCGGGGTCTGGGGAAGGGTATCAGCGGCAGGCCTTACCCCCGCCTGTGCAATGCGGGGAGACCGCGGCTCGAACCTGGGACCTGTTGGTTACAGGCGGTATGCTCTACCGCTGCACCAGGCCCGGCGCGCGACACTCAAACGAAACACTCAAATGTAACTATGCTACAGCTATTATAAATTCATAGTAGCATATAGCTGAGGCATTATGAGATGCAAAGACTTGAATTAGCATTTAGCATGTTCTCATTGAATTAGCTGGTGTCTCCTCAAGGGGCTGCGGTCAATCTTGTAGATCCTTGAGTAACAAACTGTCATGCATTTAATGAAAGGTCTTTACTGTATCTGCATGCTATGGACAAAGGGTTTTATTCTCCCTTCATTCTTCGAATCAACCCTAGCCAATAATTATTATTTTTGGTCAAACAAAATGTTAGAGCCGTGACTGCAACTTATGTTATGTATTTCTGTTAATTCATTAACTGCTATAACAAATGGAACTCAACCTGACTGTATATCTTGATTCAGCTTTATCTATTAGTTAACTAAATTAACCCTAGTCAACAATTCATTAACTGCAATAACAAATGGAACTCAACCTGACTGTATATCTTGATTCAGCTTTATCTATTAGTTAAGTAAATTCTCTGAATTTCCTTTTATATGGCTATATGCGAGCAAAGAATTAACGTGGTCTTGTGCTACTGATTTAATTTCTTGTGATTATAATTCATTTGCCCCCAATGAATGCCCTTGCATGTTGTTATTTTGTTGCAGATGATTTTTGTTGAGGTAGATTGGTGAGGAATATGCTAATTTATAAATTATCTTGTTACAAGGGTGCTACTTAGGCTAGTCCCAATGGAGGATTTCATTTTGTTATTTCCAAGAGTGACATGTCATCAAAAATGATTTGAAACTACAAATGAAACAGTCTCTCCAATGCATGGTTACATTTGAGTGTTTCGTTGCACTTAATTTAATGTTCTTTCATTGGTTGTCTATAGGATGAAATGAAACTCCTCTCCTCCAATGCTAGTATCATAATGTTTCAAATCTAGGAAACTATGTATACTTAGTTTCATCTAAATGAAACTCCTTCCCTCTCTCTCCTCGTAACTTCTTTGCCATGTCATCAAAATTGCTTATGTGGCATCTCATTTATTGAAAATGAAACTCCCATTGGGAGTAGTCTTAGATTGATACTAGGATTGGATGTCCTTTAGGAGTATGGGCCATGCTGTGCTGCGTGCTCTTAAAATATCATCCATTTCAATCAGTGGCTCAGACCGTACTTCATCTTTCCTCAGTTTCCTCACCTTTTTGCAGGTTGAATTAAACCAGGTACGACACTTGGTGGAAGATATATCCTGCATTTTCAAAGAACTAGATCTAAGGCTGATGTTATGTACCAAAAGAATTCTGAAAGACTTAGACGTAAGGTCTTCTTGAGAAAACTTTCGCTGTTTATGCTATGGCCTTTCTCTTAACAAACTCGTTGATATCCCTTTCAGTCTGAAGTGGAAGGTGCTATAAAGAGTTTGGTGTCTTCTGCTGTTATTGACGCTAATGTGAAAGGGGGGCTTAGATGGCCACTTGGAAAAGAGTCAATTGGTGAGAGGTTCAGCATAGTTGGGGTGTGGCACACGAACTACAAAGCTTTCAGAAATGAAACTCTGAGACTCAAGTTGAGGCATGCTGACAGATTTGATCACCGAAGCTCAACTGGAGAAGTTTCCAATGAAGTTACCTTCAAATTGACCAGCATGTCTCGTAGACTTGAGGTTAGTAAAAGTAGTCCAATGATAATCACATTATACTGTTTTGCTGTTACATATCTTTCTTTGTTCTGCTGGTCATTTGTTGGTGCCTGCAACTGCAACATATTATCCATGTACGTTATAGTCAAATTAACTTCGAAAGAGTAGAAGGCACGGCCTGAATCTCTGTCCATATCAATTATAATCATAACAAAAGTTGTCTGACACTGGTAAATTGCAAACTGATCGTGCTTTGTTTTTTTTTTTCCTAGAAAGGTGATCAAGATGAGAACTCTCTTAAGGAGATGCTGGAATCTACTGTCGGAATGGTCTGGGACAGTGCTCTGAACTACAAGATCGTGGCTTAAGCTCAGTTATGGTGATGAGTAAATAGTTCTACGTGGCACCTTGACAGTGTTTACTCACCATCTTGGAGTGGCAGTGAGAGTTGACTCCAGCTGTTTTGTATATAGCTTTGGTTTCATGTGGAAGTGAGGTGCTTAGATTAGTTAAATGTGTTAGTCCTCAGTACTGCATGGGTATCGGATGTTTAATACTTGGTGGCAAATTGAGCTGCAAACTTCCCTCCCAAACGGTGCTGCCTTCTTCTGCATATGGCCGTTGCCTGGTTGTTTGCCTCGTATGTCTGGCATTGGCAGAAGTCATGTCATTGCACTGTCATTTTAGTTTCCTCACAAGATGCCCATGTACGCACAAATTTGCGAGCAAACTTCCTATCACTTCAGACGTACGCGTAGACAAAAAAAAATCGAGTAGCGTGCGCATGCTCTGCACAAGTACGTCGAGGTTCTTTTTTTTTCTGGAAACAAAGATGACGCGCCACGCAACAAAACCCACTTCGGTAACGAGCCTCTGCGGAGCTTAAAAAAGAATGCTGTCGGGCCTGGTAATCGACGATACATGTGCGATCGATTCGAGCGTCCCTGCCACCTGCCAGTCAAATCATCAAGAGAATGCTCCTCCATGCCGTGCCTCAAACTCAAGTAGTATGGCTGTGGCGGGGCTGCTGTCCTCGCCTGTTCCCCTGCAGCGATGATCCCGCACCGAGCGTCCACCAGATGTTCGACGAAATGCCAAAGAGAGCGCCCACGGCATTGGAACATCCTCTGCCGACCGCTGGTCGGGTCTATCGAGAGCCCGTGGCCCCCTTCTGATACTGGTCAAGCCGCGTGTGCACACTCACACTGTATTCATGGCTGAACGCATCCCTCCCCGTGCTCGCTGAAGCCGACAAACATGGTGACCTGCCATGCCTCTTCCACCACGCACTACATGCCGACACGCCGTGTCCTGCCAATCTGGTACGTTCAACTCCGGATCGCTCATTATCAGCCTTTTGTTTTTTTTGGTCCGTCTTCCGCTGTCAGCTCTGTGAGAATTGAGATATTTGGATGTGGCGTGCCACTTTGCTGTTGGGTTCTCGTCGGTCAACGGTTGACAACTAGCAATGCCGTTTACAGCGACAGAACTCAGGCGGCTTAGTTGCGAATACAATAAAAAAACCATGCGCTGATATGGCCAGTTGGCCACTAGTACATATTGATGTTGTGAACCAAGCCGCCAAACCACACCAGTCACCAACCTATGCGTTTGGAAGATTCTACCTTTTTCTTGTTTCTGCATAGCGTTGAGACCATCTGGTAAAGCTTTTGCCTTTTCCAAGCTTTTCGCCATGGCTGCTGTCGCTGTGGCTTTTGCTGGAAAAGCTGTTGCCACATCAGCCATCTCCTATATCATCAACAAGGCGTTCGACCACCTGAAGGATAACAAGAAGGCTGGTGGTTTGAAGAGAACCAGAGAAAGGCTTGAGGCACTAGTTCCTCAGATCCAAGTGGTCTTTGATGCTGTTGACGCAGAGCAGATCAAAGATCAAAGTGAGGCACTGGATGCATGGTTGTGGCAGCTCCGTGATGCCGTTGAGGAAGCTGAGGATGCACTTGATGAGCTGGAGTACTACAAGCTCGATGGAGCGGTGAAATTGCGAGACAACAAGGTGAGCGGCTCCCTGCATAAGTACAAGGGCAAGCTTGTCCAGCAGGTTAATCACATGTTCAACACGGGGTCCCTGAAGCGGTTGAAAAGTGCTGTCGAGACTTTAGAACATGTTGCTGCTGGTGTGGAGCGTTTTCTTCATGTTCTCAATCAGTTAGGTGCTAATAGGATGAAGAAATTGGACTTCATCAGAAACCGGCGCCAAACTAGCTCACTGCCTGACAGCATGGTAATTGGCAGAGAAGAGGAGAGGAAAATTATTGTTGGCTGGTTGACCAAGGCAGAAAGCAGTGCACCTGAACAAATCAGGAACAATATCCCTATATTCTCTATAATTGGGATAGGTGGATTGGGAAAGACAACACTTGGTCAAGTTATATGCAACGATAAAAAGGTGATAGGTTATTTCGATTTGATTATGTGGGTTTGTGTTTCTCATGATTTTGATGTTGAAACATTGAGTAGAAAGATCCTTCAAGACGTAACTGGAGAAGAAACAAACATGGTTGGTCTAAATGCTCTCCACAAAGCTCTCAAGGAGAAATTGAGTTCCAAAACATTCCTCCTTGTACTTGATGATGTGTGGAATGATGAGAACTTAGATGATTGGGAAAATTTAGCACGGCCATTGAGATATGGAAAGAGAGGGAGTAAGATATTGCTAACGACTCGAATGAAATCGGTAGCTGATCTTGCTGCAAGAGCAATGCAGGAAGAATGTCAGTCTTGGAGGTTGAGTGGACTACAGGAAACTGACCTTCTTGTTCTGTTGAACAGGCATGCATTTTCTGGTGTTAATCCTGACTATTACTGGAATCTGCATCTGATCAGCAAGAAAATGGTAAACAAACTCAGTGGTTCGCCGTTGGCAGCAAAAGTTCTGGGTGGATTGCTGAACAATAAAATGGAGAGTAGCACTTGGGACAGGATTTTAGCATCAGACATTCACAATATTGAACAGGGTAAGGAAGGGATCATGAAGGTGTTAAGGTTGAGTTATCAGCATTTACCAACACATTTGCAGGTATGTTTCAGGTACTGCAGTTTATTTCATAAAAACTACGAGTTCAAAAAGAAGGAATTGGTGCACTTATGGATGGGTTCGGGACTGATCCCACAATTGGCAGAGGAAATCGGGATGGAGTATTTGGACACATTAACCAATAAATCTTTTTTCGATCTCAAGTCAAGATCGCGATCTAGTCATGAGATAAGATGCAATCTGTTTGGCGAATATTGGGAAAGAAAATACGTTATTCATGATCTTTTGTATGAATTGGCATGTTCTGTTTCAGTAAATGAATGTGTTCGAATGGACAAGAACTTTTCTGGAATAAATCTAGTGACTGTTAGACACATGTACATTGAAATCATAAATCCTACTGTGGTCAAACAAGTCTTTCAAGCAAAGAAATTGCGTACTCTTATCATGCATTTTCAAGAGCAAGATCAGGCAGCACAAGAATTCATACTCCAAAAAGTGTTGTCTGTATTGAAAAGTTTGCGGGTATTGTCCCTAACCACAAGTTCTATCTTTAAACTGCCTAATGTAGTTGGTGGCCTAGTGCACCTTCGCTACTTGTCACTTACTCGGGTTCAACAAAGAGTTGAACATTTATCCTGGTTCCCACAGTCTGTATACAAGCTATACCACCTGCAACTATTGAAGTATGATGATCCTCACCTTGCAGTTCCTGAAAAAGGAGAAATGGACGGTCTCTGCAATCTAGTTAGTTTGCGTCATTTGTATTTGTCATATTGGATACTCTGTGTGATTCCTTATGTAGGAAAAATGACCTCTCTACATGAGCTATATGGTTTTAACATTCAGGAACGAGATGGACACGGTATTGGGGAACTCAAGAATCTGAAGGACATTTGCCATTTGAATATTTCAGGTCTTGAAAGAGTAAAGAGTGAAGAAGAAGCGTCCAACATCATGTTGCACCAGAAAGAGAATCTATATGCAGTATCATTTAGCTGGTCTCCACCAGGCCCTGTAGACTTACTAAATGTTAACCCAGGCTCTTCTGACTCATGTGAACCAAGTAATGCTGAGCAGCTTCTTGACAAACTTCAACCACATCCCAACTTTTGTAAACTAAGGATTCAAGGATACCCTGGTTCTCGATCTCCATGTTGGTTGGAAAATTTTGAATTCATTCATTTGACATGTTTCTTTCTATATGATTGTAAAGTATTGCAGCATCTTCCACCTATTGGGCGGTTACCTTCTCTTCAGTATCTCTACATAAAAGGCATGAATTCAGTAGCTCTTGTGGACTCTTCATTTTACGGAAGTGAGAAACTTGGACTGCGATCCCTTAGGGTACTGGAGATTGAAGACATGCCAATATGCATTGAATGGGTTGGCTTGAAGGGTGAGAACTTATTTCCTCAGCTTGAAAGGCTAGTGGTGCGTGATTGCAAGGAATTGAGACAGATACCAAATGTACCTATCAGCATTCGACATATTGAAATCCATAATGTTGGTCTGCATGCTATACCGCTGCCACCACTGTTACTGAGCTCTGGTACAAGTGCATCATCATCAATGAGCTTGTCCCTTTCAAAATTATTGATTTCTTTCTGCCCAAATCTGGAAAGTTTGTGGCAGGGGTCATACTCTCTGCCTGCCCTTGAGGAATTATCCATCCAAGAATGTGTGAGTTTGTCATGTCTACCCGAGGATTCATTAGGTTCATTCTCCATCCTAGACAACCTTGAAATTATGAAGTGCCCAAATCTGATGACAGGAGAGATCAGGTGGCCCCCTACAGTGAGATGGTTCACTTTAGGATTGTGTGGTGATGTTGAATCTCCACTGATTGAGTCCTTGCAAAGTCTTAAATCATTGAAGCGATTATTTTTAGACGGTTGTGCAATGCCCATACTCCCTTCAGAAGCACTTGCAAGTTTGACAGGGGTAATATCTATGGTGTTTAGCAATTGTACAATGACATCCCTCCCCTCCGTAGAAGCCCTCACAAAATTGAAAAATCTTGAAAATCTAGATATCTGGGGTTGCAAAGAGCTAGTGTCACTGGATGGGATTCAATGCCTTGAAAAGCTCTCGTTCTTGACAATCAGTAGCTGCAGTAGCCTTTTTCGAGGTCCGCCTGATCAATCAATAGAAGGTGCTGGTATATCTGGCTGTGTCCTGAAGCTCAGTGAGCTCGATATTGACCACCCATCTCTTTTACTCAAAGAGCCATTACGAAGCATAACCACTGTAAAGAAGCTTCGAATTTCTGGCAGTCCTGAACCCACGATTTTACCTGAGGATTGGCTTCTGCGCAATTGTCAAGCCCTTGAAGAGATAGTATTGTCTAATGCTTCTCACTTGCAATGTTTACCACAAGAGATGGCAAGTCTTACCTCTCTGTGGTCATTGCAAATATCCCATGCCAACATGCTTCAGGCACTTCCGAATATGCCTGCATCTCTCACAAATCTACGTATCTACAACTGCCATTCTGAGCTCAAGAAGAGGTGCAAAAGGAACGTAGGTCATGATTGGGACAAAATTGCACATGTAGGTGACATGGATATTTGCTAAGATGCGATGAATAACATCAAATGAAATCTTCTGTAGAGATGTAAATGGAAGAAGTTATATTTGCCTAAATGGGAGGATAGAAAACGGTAGATTTGCAAACGACAGCTTTGGCTACAAGCATTGGAGAAGGAAATGTGGTTGTATGTAGCTACCGGATACAAGCAGTCAGGGCAGCCAGGGAAGTGAGATCAAATACTTTCGTCTGAACGATGTACTGAAGTTTGTGCTTTGAATTGTCATTTTTGGATGGTAGACTGACTTTTGTAACTCTAATGTTAGCCAAGGAGTAGCCAGCCACACCCTTTGTTTCTTGTATCACCAGCCGCTTTTAGTCTTCCACTTGACAATAGCAGATCTGCAGCCGTTGGTGGACAAAATAGCGAATCGGTTACCGGGGTGGAAAGCTGCACTGCTACAAAAATCTGGTCACCTAATCCTCGTCAGTGCGGTGCTTACAGCTATTCCTATACATGTCCTAATAGCCCTAGGCGTGCCGAAATGGATCATCAAAGCAATAGATAAGATCCGGAGAGGCTTCCTTTGGAAAGGCAGGGCGGATATCAAGGGAGGTCATTGCCCAATTGCATGGGAACGTGTAATGAGGCCGTTGCACCTTGGTGGTTTGGGCATCCACAATCTCGAACTTCTTGGTTATGCACTCAGGATGAGGTGGGCATGGGTACAAAGGACGATGGCCGATGAGCCAAGAAGCATGATCGACTACCAATTACCAAACAAAGCTTGGGTCCTATTCGAAGCATGTATATCCATACGAATAGGTGACGGAAGAAACACAAAGCTCTGGGTGGACAAATGGCTGCATGGGAAATCAATAGCTGAACTCGCGCCAACACTATTGAGCTTTGTCAAGAAAAAGGGATGGCGTAAGAGAACGGTCCAGGAGGCGCTGCAGAATGATGCATGGGCCACGGACATCATAGGCGGACTTCCAGTCCAGACGATGTGGGAAGTGTTCCAGCTGATGCAGGTGCTCACCGAAGTGCAACTGCAGCCAGGTGAGGAGGATGTGCACATTTGGACCAGGGAAGCATCAGGTATCTTCTCAACCGATCGGCATACGAGACTTTCTTCATGGGAAGCATCAAGTTTGAGCCGCATAAATGCCTATGGAAGAGCTGGGCACCGATGAAAGTGAAGCTGTTTCTATGGCTTGCAATCTGGAAAAGGTGTTGGACTGCCGACCACCTGGCTAAGCGCGGGCTGCAACACCCATAGCGGTGCGTCCTCTGTGATCAGGAAGAGGAGGACATGCATCATCTGCTCATAGGGTGCGCCTTTGTCAGGGATGTCTGGTTCTAAATCCTAAACGGTGTGCACATGGCCTAGCTAGCGTCCACCCACAGAAACCAGTTTTATTGATTGGTACCAGTTTTATTGATTGGTGGTGCAAGGCAGCGAAGAGAGCAGGGAAGGAGAGAAGGAAGGGCCTAAATACACTCGTGCAACTTGTTGTTTGGTCAGTTTGGAAGCATCGCAATAGTTGTATCTTTGATAATCAACAACCAAGGAGGGAGAAGTTCTTGGAGGACAAACGGGAGGAGGTGTCTTCATGGTGCATGGCAAGAGCACGCGGGTTGCGCCAGATCCTGTAACGGCGAGGACTCGCTCTTCTTCTTCTTATTGTTGTTGTTTTCTTTTAAGTAGCATAGGTGCGACTGTAACTTCATAACAATCAGCCGCTCTCGGCATGCACGGACCCGTCTTTCCTCTCCTTAACACGAAGACACGCAACTCTCCTGGGTGTTCGACAAAAAAAAATTCACGTGTGCTATTAAAAACTATACTTTTCCCTTCTCAACCATTGACAACCAAACCTTTCTTTTTCTGTCAATTTTAGTTTAAAATTTCCGTCCATGGATAGTGTATCATCACCTTAAGAGTTTTAGACCGATAATTTTCATGCTTACATGAAAATGGATCAACAATAAACATAGAACACATACATGAGACAAATGCACGTCAACTTGGAATAAATTACATCGTTCTCCTCGCGTATATTTTCTCGACATTTTTTTTGATAGGATATTTTCTCAACTTGGTTGTCAATATGTGAAAACAAACTAACAAGCTGAGAGGGTAGAAAGCTAGAGTTTTAATGGAGATGTAATGGAAGTGACACATAAAGGGCAGAGGGAAGTTATAAGAGAAGGGAACGGCATAGTTTTTTTTATGGCGGAGAAAGAATTAGCTCAAATTCCAGTTGGGTTGAAGCATGTGGCTCAAGTGCAGACAGTCAAAGTTTTTAAAGTTCCGATTTGTATTCATCATATTCGTATTCTTTTTTTTTATAAGCATCATATTCGTATTCACATCCGAAGTTACGAGGAATTTTAATTCCCGTATGAATCAGGAAAACCGTCACAGTTTCGGCTTCGTATTTTTTCCTTGCGTAACCCGAGCTGAGGAAAATTCTGGAAACACAAACAACCACTGCTGATAAAACAGGGGGACCTCCCGCCGTCTCGTCTCGTCGTCTCGTCTTCTCGCGCGAAATCGTCGTCCTAAACCTCGCGCGAGAGAAGAGAGAAAGGCGCACGCCAAATCTGGTGGGCACGAATCGGATCGCGGCGGCGGCGTAGCAGCGATGGCTGGGCTGTCGCTGCAGTGCGGCGACTGCGGCGTACTGCTGCGGAGCGTGGAGGAGGCGCAGGCGCATGCTGAGGCCACCTCCCACTCCAACTTTGTGGAGTCCACAGAGGCTGTTCTCAACCTCGTGTGCTCCGCCTGCGGCAAGCCATGCCGCTCCCAGACCGTAAGATCCTCGTTCGCCGGTCGATCGATCCGTTTCGATGGATCTCGGCGCGTTCGTTCGCTGTTCAATTTTCAGTTGTTTACGGTTTGGCGTCTCTTGATTCCGCAGGAGGTGGACCTGCATACCAAGCGCACGGGCCATGCGGAGTTCGCGGACAAGACCATGGAGGCGGCCAAGCCCATTGATCTTGAGACGCCGCCGAAGCCGGCCACAGAGGCCATGGACGTGGACGCCTCCCCAAGTGGGGAGCAGCAGGGTGAGAATTTTTTCTTTCTCCCTTTTTTCCCTATATGACATGATAGTTTATCATGGCTTCTGAGTGTGACCACGCCGGCGTTTGGTCCTTGCAGAGATGGTTGTGCCGGAGGTAAACAAGGAGATGCTTGTCGACCTTGAGGCGATGGGTTTCTCGACGGCTCGTGCCACTAGGGCACTTCACTTCTCGGGTACGTCTAACCTCAGTTTAGGATCAGCTGAATGTATCCTTTATGTGATGTGTTCTTATAAGATGAAGATATCACTATTGCTTTCTGCATTGTACCCCTCAATTCTCATTTATATAACATCAGAACAGGTGCACATACAAATAATGCTGCAATATATAAAAAGGCATAACCATGGCTTGATTGTTAATGCATACAAACAGAAACTGTTGGCCAAAGTAAAAATAAAATCATTTGAAGATAATTTTGATGTCCAACATTTCACTTATTTGTTACTGGAGCACATAGAATTCAGCTTAGCTAGGAAGAGGTGAAGCCAGAAATTCTAAATTTTGCGTGAGCTTGTGGATTTTGTCAGAATGTTTTCATGAGATTCATCCAATATAATCGTGTGTATACTGTAATGTGACACCAGTTGTATTTTCTGGCCATTTTATTCAATCGAATTTATAATGGGGAAGCCTACTCTTCAGAAGTCATGAAAATGAATTAACCTGGTAACACGTAGTAGTGGCTGGAAATTACTAAAGCATTTGAATATAACAGCATACTCCCTCCATACTTCAAAAAGAAGTCATTTAGGACATGATTTAGCATACCAAGGACTCATTAGAATGTATTTTCCCTCTCTGTCCTTATTAAGACGTCTTGGAACTAACCCAATCAGTAATGTGTGCTCATCCTAGTGGTTGTTGTTGTGAAGCAAAAGTGCTTAGCCTATGAGGTTGCTGGTTCAATTCTCCATAACTACAATATTTTTTTGCTTTTCGAGAAAACGACTTGCTTTTGTAAAATCAGCTATAGACCCAGAACGACTTCTTTTTGAAGTATGGAGGGAGTATAGCTGAATACGTTGTGCTTTTATTGATTCTTATCTCATCTGATTGTAAAACAAGATGTAAAGTTGTTCATACTTTGCTGACCCGTGTCCGTCTACTGTAGGTAATAGCACCATTGAAGGTGCTATTAACTGGCTTTCTGAGCATCAGGAGGATCCAGATATTGATGAAATGCCTCTGGTATGATGATTTATTTGTCACTTTTAATTTATGCCTGCACATAAATTAATTAGGTTCACTCTTTGATATTCTGATGGTGTGCTAAGTTTGGGCCCCTGTTTGCAAAGTGTTTTTTTTTAATGAATAAAATAGAACTAGTTATTTTGCTGTTCTGCTTTCAGCAGTATGTGCAATTTCACTACTCCCTCCATAAATAGCTAGAAATGCTTATATTTTGGAACAGTTATTTTGGTGATTTTTTTCTTAGTACCTATTTTTTATTACTGCAAGTATCTTTATGTTATATTCATGGTATCACCAAAGAAAATCATTTTGTATCATGTGACAAAGGGCATTTTACATTTTTCCAATGTGACACATTTTCACATGTTTCAAGGACTGACAATAGGATGTAAGCATGTCATGTTTCGGGATTTTAGATATAATTTAATTTTTTCTATTCAATGTTGTGAAGGAAGGCTAATTTGATTTGCCAAACTTTAGCAACTGGTACACAACTAGGAAAAGCATGCACATTTGACTAGATTTTTCATGTTCCAAGGAGCTTCTGTTAGTTTTTTATTGTTTCCAGTGGGTAAATAGTATATATTCAATTTCTACACTTCAATGAGAGAAAAACCTTTCTTAACAGCTGCCCGTTACTTATCCTTTTTTGCTTCTTAGGTACCGGCTAATACAAAAACTGAGGCTAATAAACCCAACTTGACTCCTGAAGAAGTGAAGCTTAAAGCACAGGAGCTAAGGTGATCATTCTTTTTCTTGTGTACTTTTAGCTAAAAACTTCTTTAAAAATGGAACAATTATTTCCATTTCTTAATCAGCACTTATTTTGTATTTTTTACGTTCTATATGGTTGGTGTCTTATACTGAATTCATTCCCTTCCACTGTAGAGAACGTGCTCGTAAGAAGAAAGAGGAAGAAGAGAGAAGGATGGAAAGAGAAAGGGAAAAGGTATGTTGTCAATTTCTTTTTTCCTTCTTGATATGTAATATGACTACATATGGATTAGGAATGTGCAGAAAGAACATGTCTAAGCACTTTCTGTTTCGTAGCACTTATTGTATGTATATATAATTTTTTTATATCGTCTAGTGTCTCACATTTGACATTTTTCAGGAGAGAATACGGATCGGTAAAGAACTTCTCGAAGCCAAAAAAATGGAGGAGCAGAACGAAAGGAAACGGTTGGTTTTGTTTTCTGTAATGTTCATTTGCTTCTCTTACATTTCACTATATGCTCAATCGTTTTGACTATTTCTTTTCCACCATTGGCAGCATGATAGAATTACGAAGACTTGAGAAAGAGGAAGAGAAACGAGCTAGAGACAAAATCCGCCAGAAACTGGAAGAGGATAAGGTTTCTACACCTAATTTTTTGGAATCTTGTTTGCTTTGACATCTACTAAGTTTCTAATGGATGTACAAATTACTACAAAATTGGGTCTGCAATTCTTTTTACTTATTTTTGTTCATTATGGATTCTCAGGCTGAAAGGAGAAGGAAACTAGGATTGCCACCAGAAGACACAGCAGCTGCAAAACCAAGTGCACCTCCTCCTGTTGAAGAGAAAAAGGTATTTTCTTTTGTTTAACAATTTGCACATTCTTTTAGAGCATGAGTTGCCTGACCAGAATTTGTATGGCTGATATAAAAGTGACCTGACCTTGTCTAATGTACATAACTTGTATCTCTGGTACATAGTTGACTTCCTGTTGAGTAGCCTTGCCTTTACTTGGAACTGGGAGGGCCCAATAATACATGTCTAGTTATGTTAATCAGATCATTGTTAACTGTGGTGTATGACTTGCAGAGTGCATTACCTATCAGGCCAGCCACAAAGGCAGAACGGATGAGGGATTGTTTAAGAAATCTGAAACAACAAAACAAGGTACTGAGTGTTCTTTTTCCTTGAGCTCAACTCCATGTACATTGGTGCTTGTGTGTTTCACATTGACTTGGAAATTCAGCCATTTTCTGCCTTCTGTCATAACTAGTGGAGCAGCTGAACTACAATCATGATCTGAATATGATTGTAGCTGTATGAAAACTAGACACGTGAATTTAGAATATTCAAGGAACGTATAGTATAATCAAACTGATTATGCAGGACCCTGCAGAAATCAAGTATTGTCATTGATAATCAAATTTGAAACAAATTTTTTTTCTGACAGGAGGATGATGCTAAAGTGAAGAGGGCATTCCAGACACTCCTTGCCTATGTTGGAAACGTTGCTAAAAAACCTGACGAGGAGAAATTCAGAAAGATCAGACTCAGCAACGCTACATTTCAGGTGACAGTGCTAGATCTTGAAACTGGTGAAATGCTTTGTTGCTAACTTTTTTGAGCAAACATGAGACCAATAATCTTGTAACATCACCCTACAGGAGAGGGTTGGAAGTCTGCCTGGAGGCATAGAGTTCCTTCAGCTCTGCGGATTCGAGAAGCTTGAAGACAACGAGTTCCTGTTCCTTGCGAGGGACAAGGTGGACATGGCCGTACTGAACACGGCTGGAGCCGAGCTGAATTCTGCCATCACCAACCCCTTCTTTGGTGTCCTTTGATTGAATCATGGGAAATCCAATGTACACTAACGTTGTTTGTTTCGCTGGTGCTTGATGTTTTACATGGATAGAGCGAGTGATGGATTTCTGCGCCTGTTGTCAGACTCAAAATTTTATTACTATTTATTATAAACGAATGAATATACGTGTTTCTTCTTCGTACATATTTCCCAGGCAACATTATAAGTACTTTTTTTGTGCGTACGTTGCTCAATTAGCATACACGAAAACATTACAGAAGATCAATCATCTGATGAGATGAATGAACTTGATTGGCCATCAGTCAGAGCTTTGATAAAAAAAAAAAAAGTATCTTCATTCTTCAGAAGAGCTGCACTTGGCGTCCGTAAATCCAGCTGAATGGCGAGTATCTTCAGAAGAGCTGCACTTGGCGTCCGTAAATCCAGCTGAATGGCGCGAACTCCGGCGGGTCCTTGTTCTTGTTGGCCTGGTGCGCCGCTCTCTCCTCGAGCTTCCTGAACCTTGGCCCGAGCGAGCACACGAACTCCTGCGCGCGGCGGCCTTCCCCTGACAACCCCGTGAGGTCGGCGACGCCCCATCGGCGCACGAGGAACTCGAGGATGTCGGCGTAGTCCCTGGCCGTGTAGACTCCCAGTCTCTGCGCGACGGCGCTGAAGCGCGCGAAGAGCCTGTCGTCTGCGCCGTCGTACATGAGGTGCGCGGGCATGGCCACCTTCTTGCGCATCATGTCGGCGAATGCGCGCACCGTGTAGTCCGGGTCCACCTGGAAGAGCTTGTGCACGATGCGCGCGTACGCCGCCTCGTGCCGCTTCTCGTCGGCGGCGATGGTGCCGCAGATCCTGGCCAGGTTGGCGTCGCCCAGCCGCTTGGCGTGTCGCGCCGTGTTGCCGTGGGAGATGGCCGTCGCGCGCTCCTGGAACGACGTGTAGATGAAACCCTGGTACGGGTTCGTCTCCGTCTTCGGGTCCTGGTAGTTATTCGACCAAGCATAACATTTTTTATATACATACAAAGATGTATAAATAAACATATATACAAATACAATAAAAGATCGATGTACCATTCCTGATGCGATGAGGTAGTGTATGGTCTTCTCGACCTGTCGCATGTCGACGCGGCCGGTGAGGAAGAGGTACTTGTTCATGAGGTCACCATGGCGGTTCTCCTCGGCGGCCCAGGCCCGGGTCCATACGGCCCAGCTGGTGGGGCTGGCGCCGGTCTCGTCGCGGACGCCGCCGTCGAGGGTGTTGAGCATGGTCTGGTACGTGGGCAGCGCCTCCTCCGTGACCATGTCGCCCACGAGGCACACCCAGTAGTCGTCGGGGATCTCGCGGGCCCGGGCCCGCAGCTCAGCGACCTCGTCGTGGAAGGACTCGGAGGCGTCGGGGAGGTAGTCCTGCGGCTGCCACGACGACTCCACGGGCTTGAGGAGCACCAGCACGTTGTCGGCGGCCCAGGCGTCCAGGGACTCGAAGATCTCGCGCTTCTGCGGCGGGAGAGAGTGCGTCACCGGACGGTGAACCTCCCGGGGAGGCGCGAACGGCTTCCGTGTCCGCACCCTGGGGCATCATCCAAGCCACAGCACACAAATTACAGCAGCACGTTCAACTGCTCAAGCACAAGAAGAAATTGCAGAGGAGAGGAAAAAAGACAAGCAGTCTGAACTCACTGCTGGGCCGCGGAAGCCATGGCCACCACCGACGAGATGGCCCTCCTCCCGCTTCTACCCAGGTGAGGCCGCGACGTCGCGCAAAAGGCGACGCAGGAAGGCAGGGACGACGCCATCAGAGACATGGCCACCTCTTTTTCTGCCGGGACTGGGGAGTGAGAGAGTGCACTGTTTGGTGTGCTCTGCCTCTGTTGGAGGTGAGAACAACAGCCAGAACAGAGCGCTGAAACTAATTTGAACGGAATTGGTGCTACACTGCTAATAGTAGCTGACAAGCCGTGACACCAGTCACATGACTACTAGCGTTCCGCGTGTTTACAGCTGCCTGAGAAGCTGAAACAGGTCACCTCTGCCCTATATCATGCCGTGGCACGAAGAAGGCATGACGCTGCACCTAGAATGAAAGTTTCCTTGCCGGCTAGAATGGAGGCATGACGCTTCCCTACACCCTAGACGTGCGGAAACAAAATATTATTCACGTGAACGCCCAAAAGTTAGTTTTAGCAGATATACACAGTTCAGCTGGTGAATGTCGACATGTCGTGTGGGTGCTTCATTATTCCACTTCAGAAGGTCATGTCTACCGTTTCAGTCTAGTGCTCACAACTAACGCGATAAGATTGTTTCAAGTTGTTGAAATAAGGTCAATAACTATGTGTGCAAGAAATAAATGCTAAAAAAAAGGTTAAATAAAAGAGAGGGCACAAATCTCCATCGAACATGACTCGGGCCACATTGGAGCTTCTTACGAATCAGGGTAGCTGCCTGCAATGTTCCAAATATTCACGCTCTGTAGCTAAGTGCTCAGGGCCTCAAGTGTAGAATCAAAGCTTCACCTTTCCAGGTGTTCTGTCGTACTACAGGTGTATGTCATGAACGCCAACAAACCATTCCACTATACAAACCAACTACGAAGCACGAAATCATGTGGAAAATGTGTCACGTGATCGTGAAATGGCTTATGCTGAAATTAGTAAACCGCTTTCCTAGTCACAGCAGCAATATGTTGGTATGATGTGGATGTCAACTAAAAATAACTTATCAAATTGAAGGGCCTATGGCCAAAGTTCAATACAAGTGAAATAAGAATACATTGTGGCACTTTGGTAAATATCCTGATATGTGAGGTACAACAAGAGAATACAAAGCAAGAGTGAATGTGAAACCAAGCCCAGCCTAATCTCAACTCTTAGGATCCCATCCTAAGAAGATGGAAACTCGCCAAACAGGCATACTCTAGGGCATCAGGCTTTGATTGTCACGCTGCACAGGCATGATCCTGATGGCTTCAGCTTAGATGTGCACCATTCAGAACCTACCGGGGCAGCAGGATCGTACACCATTGTCTGATACCCAGGCTCTTCTTGTAGTGAGAAAAGCAGCAACTTGTCATCATGTATCCCCAAGGAAAAACGAGTGCTTGAACTACCTGTAAGTGGCACTGGGATCTTCTGCCAAGAATTATCAGCTGGGTCAAAAATTGCTAAAGACCTCTGGTTCTTCCACTCGATGCAGAAGAGCTTTTCACCAAGAACAGCATGAGACGTGACCATCACACAGCCATTCTTGACCTCACCCCACGCATGGTTATTAGGATCATACACATCAACAAAGCGAGAATTGCCAATTGTGAAGCTTGAACGTCCACCCATAACATAAAGCTTTCCTTCAAAGCTGCAACCAAAGCAACCCCACCTTGGCCTTCGTAGGCTCTCGACCAATGTCCATTTATTCTGTTCTGGGTCATAAACTTCAACGCTAGATAAATTATCACCATTTGGACCAAATCCACCAGCAACATATATCACCCCGTTGACCTCTGCACAAGCGAAGTCACAACGAGCCACATTCATCTTGGCAAGCACAGTCCACCTGGGGAGAATAAATGAATTAGCCTAAGAAGTCAAAATTGTGAGACACAATTCACATTTGAACAACATCAGTGTCTGGCTAGGTAAGTGTACTCAGATTATCTCAATATGCTGGTCTAGCTTTGAATTTCATGACATCAGTAAGATCAACTTATATCAACATATTCTACCAGAGCATAAGAACTTTATTGATGTATGAGGATCCAAGCATACCTGTTGAGGACAGAATCATATTGATACACCTCATCTAAAACACATTCCTTCCCATGGTCAGCAGCATAGCCAGCAAGAACTACAAGCTTCCCATCAAGGAGAACCACGCCAAACCCAGCTTTGGTTGGTCCAGGCATACACGGCAGGTTATGCCTTTCCCCTGAACCCCACAAAACCTCCCAGTGAGTCCCTTTTGCATCAGCATCTGCAGCCAAGACATATACCATCTCGTCCAGCTTCCCAACCTCCTTTCTTACCGCTATCAGTTCCTTGCTCTCAAGGAAGGACATCCATCTCTTGGAAACTGCACCCATGACAGGGAAATGACTACGAGGGGCAAGGGCAAGACATATCTTTGCCAAATCTTCAGGCAAGCCTGGTATGAGAGCACAGTATGGATCGTTTTCCTCTAGGGGCATATGCTCTGAATAAAGCTTGGGCCGTGTTGGAGGCTTGAGCTGCATTCTAACACAAAAGCACGTCTGTGATTGAATAAACTGCTCTTGTGATCCAACAAATGCGAGCATCATGAGGTGCAGCAAAAGGCACCTTAATGTTCGCTTCCCCTTATCAACCAATAGTATAATATGTCGGTTGCTTCCAGTCTTTATATACTATAAATGACAATGGCTCAAACAGAGCGATTCGTGGAATCCGTCGCCAATGGGAATGGTCAGAGACAAAGGTTTGTATGATGCTGAAATGAGGTTCTTCAACTTTGATGTCTCTGTTTTCGTTATTCTTGCTTTCTCAAATGCCATCCGATGGTGAGAGACTGTAGAATGGGTTTTCCTGATAGAATCAGCAGCGCTCTCTTTGTTGATGCTGTACAAACAGTTTCCCCCTTGACACATGGCCCCAATAGCTGCAGAAACAATATAACGTATGAAGAAGTTAGAAGAAAAAAAGCTGTAGTTGCTGATATCTTGAGAGGGAGAGGAAGAGGATGAGGTTCATGCCTATGTCCATATAATTTGGATGGCAGTTAGCCAGCAGTAGTATCCATTTTATGCAAAACTAATCACCTGCAGCCAAGAAATAAACTTAGTCCAAGGGGAAAAAAAGGACTTAGGCACGAGCTTTAACTGTGCCAAAAGCAGATATCCTAGGAGCAACTATTCTAAACAACTGCATGCTACTGTCTAAAAACTTGGAAATAACAGAATGAAATATCATTGCATCAGTGGCAAAAGTTTTGCATAAATCATGGGGATGCTTGGTTAGTGCCCTGGCCTGAGCGCCAATCTCAGCCTCAGGCGTCCAAAATCAGATGCATGAGCGCCGTGCCTCTCTTCGGCGCATCTGCCAGGGTAAAGAGTTAAAGACCAAACAAGCTAATATCTGTGTGCTTGATATCTTAAGTGGTATCACAAGAAAATAGAGCAAATATTTGTTGTACGATAAATTGTTGTTTCCGGAATCTAGACACACCAACAAGCAGAATAAAATGCTATTTGAACACTGAGCCGTAGAAAGCATTCAATCTGATTAGAAAAATGGTAAAGATTGGTACTCCACAAACAACAATCCTCATTCTCTACTCTATAACAATATTAAGATGTTTGACGCCCCATTCAGGGTTAAACTACATAAGATAACTGAGCTAGGGGATCAGTGGTGTCAATGAGACAATAACAGGACACCATCTAACAATACCACAAAGGTTGTAGAAGTAACTAACAAGAGCCATCGGACAGGCCAAATATAAAGAAACAGGGGATTGGCACATTGGTTCAGCTCAATCCAAAATTTCTGAAAAACTAAGCTACTACTAAATTCCACTATGATACAAACAGGAACAAGATTTTATAATTTTGATTGGCCTCACAGCGAAGAGATGACTTCACACAGGCCATAACGAAACGAAATTCCGTCCAGGCAAGCAAAGCCAGAGCCTCCTTACCAGCGAAACGAAGGAATCCGAAACCCAAGCCCGAACGGATCTCCAATCCAGATTCCAGCAGCTTCCTGTGGCGACGAGGACGACGAGCACAAGAGGAAGAAGAGAGGCGCGGCAGCAGCGAAATGGAAGATAAGCGGATCTGGATCGAGGTGGAGGGAAGAGGAGAGACGACAGAACTTGGGCACGCGGTTGGTGAGCGGTGGATGAACACGGTTCCGCTCAACCGGGTAAACTTATATAGGAGGGCGGGCGTGGAGGCCAGTTCGAGCAATGACATTGACACCACGGATAATAACAAAAAAAGAAAAGAAAAACGCTTTCTTCAAACTTAGCGTGTGTAAAAAATAAAATGTCCATTTTTCATATAAAAAATAGCCCCCTTTTTCCTACTTATAACATATGTACAACCTCATTTTGCATCAAGCACGTTGTTTTATTCCTTTTTAGACTATGGAGAGAGTGGTTGGGGAGAAACCAAAGCTCGTTAATTTGATAGTTTAATTTGATATCGTTGGAACTTTAAAATGGATCTTGTATAATGATGTTATAAGATTGTTCATAGTTCGAATAAAAAACTCATATTGGCAAGCTGACTTGGTTCGATTTTAACCAGATAAGCTATATTTTTAGTTTGATTTGAGTAGGCTTTGTTTCTTGCATAATCAAATTCTGAAGTTTTGGAAGTGTGATATTTGGTGACATTTAATCTCTATTTGACGGCGAATAATTCGCATCATAACCTTTATGAGTTTAAACATAGATAGAAATTACTGTTTCATGTAAATCATTTCTATGTCTAGCTTGTGAGCCCTAAGCTAGTAGCTCGCGAGCTTAATGAAACAAGCTAGGCTAGATTTTTTGCTTGTTTCATGAAGTATCGAGCTGAACGAACTCATATGCAAAAAAGAGCTGGACTGAATCAAACCGAGCTGGCTCCACGTTCATCTCTACAAACACCTAACAAACGAAAATAAAATGATGGAGTAATAACATAGTAAGTTCATATGTATAAATTTGGTCATTGCTAGTTCAAATTAAGTGTTACAGCTCACATGCACGAAGGGATAAGAGCTTGCTACAATCTGAGTCACTAGCTTCATCTCGTAGTAGCGGTGGTTATCCTCTATTCCTTTCCTTAAGATAATCTAGTTGTGTCTCCTGACGTGTGTAGGTGATATGCATGGATTCACTCACGGATAAGGCACATACTAATGTTCCTTTTCTTATATATTTCACCCTTAGTTTACTAATGCTGGCAAATGGCATTGACACTAACAAAACACACGTGTTATTTTTATCCAATTTGATTGAGTATGGTTGAAAGAAAAAGACAAATATACACACAGTCCCCTTCAGTTTTTAAGTGAATAGAATCAGTATAACTTCCATAACTGAAAGTGTTTTTCTGACACCATCCCGTGAAAAACCAAAGGAGTATGTAGTAAAAGAATAAATTAAAGCACATATAATTATTTGAAAGTATGTGTTAATGATTAATGATCCTCATCAACCAACACTTTTTTTCAAGAATCCTCAACCAACTCTTATTAAGTTTCAGACTTGCGAAGGTTCCTCATGATAATTATTCACTATGGAAAATCCCCTATTTGCCGAGTACCTGAAACACTCGACAAAGCCAATATAGCACTTAGCAAAGTTGGGATGTGGAGTATCACTTATCCATGAGAAATGTCGTTACCACATGGTTGTTGATCGTCTTCTATGTGAATGTCTTTCAGAAAGCACCCTGTCTTAAGCAATTGATGTAATTTAATCACTGGGTTAGCACACGTGCTTAATGCTCCCATTACATAGTAACAGAAATTAATTGAAATTCCAATGAGATAGCAGAGATACTGCTGACGTGTTTGTTATGTGCAAGTAGCAGGGTTGCGTGTGAGCTCCAGCATCTGGTCACCGAGATATGCGTATCAAATGATCAAGTTGCACTATCTGATTGGATTTGTTAGTTGTGTGGAGGACCAGGCGAGCAGGATAGTCGCAGTCTATCTGAGGAAGGCCATAGCCGGGGAGTTGTAGGGGGACCTCCATCGGTCCATCCTTCAGGCTGCAAAATTGTTTGAAGTTATAGTCAAAGTTTCTGGTTTTGTGGCTTGCAGTGAGTGCAGTGAAGAAGTCAAAGATCGCATGAGATTCACTCGGCTACTATATATATCCTTATAACTAACTTATCTGTGCAAAGATTCCAATTGTGTAGTATCTCTCAGTTGGACGCGTCTCTAGTTCTTCCTGTATACTCTGGATGAGTGGATGATTCGGAATTCAATAAAAAGAGAAAAATATTTTTCTTGTGTGGGAGTGGGATGACGTTTACAAGACGTCTATGCAATTGCAAATTCAAATTAAACGTCGTTTTTTTCTTTTTCTGACCAGCAATATAAGTGTATGGTGAAAAAAAAAAGTAGTGCGGCACATATTTATTTAAAAGGATTTTGGTGCTGATTAATAGAAACATCGTTATATTGATCACAAAATAATATTAACTATTAATTAAGTTATTATCAAGGCTAATCAGGCTTTATGAAGTTCAACGTCAAAAGCATCAGTTGTTGTACAACAAGCTCTCTTCGATTTCCACGTAAGCTGGACGTTTTCCATGAAAGTGGGATCTTTTTTTTTTTGAAATTAAGGCAGGAGCACTGTCATTCATTAAGGTAGAATGAGAAAATTACAACCGATAGGTACAAGTTCTAAGCCCAACAGAATGGACATGCAGAACCTGACAATAAAAAAAAATAATAACATAGAACCATTTGGACAACACAACCACCTGAAATTCAACTCACACGTAAACTACACCCGAAAAAGCATCTTTTTTGTGGCAACAAGCATGCTCCATTCCAACAAACAAGCCATGACAAGAGCCTCCCTTTTTGGTTAGCAACAAATAGAAGGCGTGTCGACGAGGTAGCTCATGATCTTCAATAGAACCCCTAGGCAACTTGGCTAGTAGCGGCACCCTACAACGCCTACAACTCTTTTTCACTCACCATGGAGTTGTCCTTGTGGCTGATTCTCTTCTTTTTCTTCTCTGTCAATTCTGTGAGCTTCTTGACTACCTGCATAAACATGGCCAGCTCGTACAGTTTCTTAAAAGCTTTAAAGTTGTTGACATGATCTGGTTTCAAGGTCAAATCACCACCCTGATTATCTTTCTTACGAAAGATCCACTTCTTTGTTAGCAAATCCCTGACCACCTTGATTTTAAACCTTGGTTTTTTAGTGCAATGCCGATTGCCCCCCAAACTTCAGCAATTATTTTCTTCTTAGATGATGTGTGCAGAGTGGAGGAGGATAGAGGAGCTACCACATTCTGCTTGAAGTTGCTTAAAGCTTGGATCAGTTGATGACGAAAGTGGGATCTGTCCCAACGAAAATTCTTTTGATTATAGATGCGTGCTAGTGTGTGTGTGCGCGCGCGCGTGGTTGGTGCGAGAAGGAAATCAAGTCATCAGGAGTAGTTGCAATTGCAAAGGGAGTAGTAATACAGTATGAGCTAGGGGAGGGCGTGTGTGGTGTAGGTAGCCTTGTATTCGGTGTTGAGACTTTGAGAGTGTAACACGTACAGATGTGAAGAATAATAGCACATGGCAGAAACACCTCGAGGTTTTACAAGGACTTGGTCGCGTGGACTTGGGGGAGTGACAATTGAGCATACGCATCCACGATGATGAAAAGAAGAAGAGATGAGCTAATGATAAAGAGTGGAAACTTGTGGCATACCAAGAGATAGATGGCCTCGGAGGTTATCCGAATGCGGCCGTGTAAGTTGTACATCGGTCGCCCGGTATACACGTAGCGTGGGTGAATCGTGTGGTGCCACGAGCTAGACTTTTTTTTTTTGTTTTTTGTGAGCATAGGCAGGCTATCTTGAAAGATCTTTTTCGTCATATTCAAGAGTTTCCCTCGGTACCTTTACTATAACCACGCTACTAATAGTCCTGCCTTGGAACATTGTGCGATACGTGCCGGAAAAAGGATGGATTGGGTGAAAAGGACGACGAACACATGGAGCAAGAAGCGGGGGCAAAGAAAGGATGGAATGATAAGCAAGTAGCTTTTTGGTTGCGGCCGGCAACTGCAGTGTGGTTGGTTGTTGTGCGAAGGAGACCCAAACTTACATAGTAGTATTTGCAATTGCAACATAGTAGTATGAGAAAGCTAGGGGAGGCGTGTGTGGTGGAGGTAGCCTATATAAAAGCTTCTTTTGGTGTTGAAACTTTGAGAGGGAGATATACATGTCAATTTTGCTTGGAGGTACGGTGAGCCAAAATTGGCAGCGAACGAAGGTTGTTGTACTACATCATCAGCTGCACGGTACACATATATCATAAGCCATAGAGGCATGGGACATGGCAGACGCTGATGCCACTAGCTGAACTTCCATAAATCAGGTGTAGTAGCTGTGGGTGGTTGGTTCGTCTCCCTCTCGTCCCTAACTCTTTTCCGGTACTTTCTTTTTTGTTTCTGTGAACAAGAGGCTACATATTCACCCAAGGATAATCGTTGCGTCGCATTCAACAGTTTCTCTCAATCGTTGCTACAGTAGTAGCTAGCCCCTCCGTTGGAACATTGTGCGATGCGTGCCGGAAAAAAGGACGGATGTGTGAAATTGAAAAGAAGGATGGATGGAGCTAGGCGAGAAGCCGGACAAAAGAAAGAAAGGATGGGACGATAAGCAAGGACGGAGCCTCCCCTTTTGGTTGCTGCCGGCAACTGCAGGCCCCTCGTCGTCGCCCGTGGGACCCGCCCGACCCACCCACACGCGGAGAAGAGAAGAATCGTCACCGTCCGTCCCAATCAGCGCAGCCGGCCTCCCCACTCCCCAGCAATAATTGCGGATTCGTTCGGTCGCCACGCCCCTTCCTTTCCTCCCGCTTTCTTGGCCATGATACGGGTGCGCCGTCGGTGATTTTTTAAATAGATATAGAGAGCTTTTACACACTACTTAAAATAGATAGAGAGTTGATTGACAACGGCTGCGGCCATTTGCCGACTTGCAATATGCCCTCAAATCCCGTCCGATCTAGCAGGAGCGATGCCTTCAGGGCTCAGTGCGAATCCAAACGAGCAGGGGAATTTTGCATATACACCGTTTGAAGTCCCAAGCATCCTGTCAGCTACTACTGTTTTAGTCCGTTTGCCATCGGAGCCGCTGCCGGCGGCAACGACATACGACTTTATACCTTTGTGAGGACTAGTCAATGCTAAAAGAGCCGTGACAAATGCAAAAATTGCAAGTTGCAACACACTGCTGGCCCATTTCGCTACGGAAATCCTCTTTTCTTTCTCTCTCGAGCTAGGCCCACAATCTCGCCAAGGCCCATTGCAGAAAGGGTCTAAGATTAATTCTTGTCCTGCGGTCCTGCCATTGCTTACAGTTACACACCAAAGTGTAACAAGGTTATTCGGTTCGTTGTAGCCTTCTCCCTCAGTCCGTACATTTTGAACGGAAAGAAAACATACATTTGTGCTAGTGTCAGCCTACTTGCAGCGCGACACCAATCCAATGAAAAATGTATCTTTATATATATATATATATATACAAGTCTAACAACGCTACGAATGAAGCACACGGGAGGCCTCCACATCACTCAGACTCAGTGAATTGACACGAGAAACGTTCAGGTGCTACCGGTCTCTATGATGTTACCGTGTTATCATTCTAAATATGCATGTTTATAATTGTCTAAAAATTACAACAAAAATATAGACACATAGCTAATATCATCTTCTAACATTATATAACCCGCAACGAAAACATATACAAGCTATAAAAAAAAGAAAAGAAATCTGGGTTATAACTGTTCATATGCAACCCATTACTATTCAAATGCTGATTTTTCTTTTTTTGTTTCTCCTTATACAAGCATTACTTGCACATAAAATTTTACATAATTGTAGATGGTTGCAACCTCTATCCATCTATAATTTTGTAAAATTTTACATGTACAGTTCACGGTAGCACCTAATCTGATGGTAACACAGAAACCTTTCTCGAATTAGCACATGTCGGACTTCAGCAAGTCATCGGATCCTATCGAAGCCAACATTCAATGATGGAGAGTTGCTCAATAGCAATCCATTTTGATCAATTGGCTTAGACAGGCTACGTCGACGAAAGAAGCATTTGTCAGTCTGCTAAAAAGCACGACATGGAGAAGTTTGAGCGAACCACTCGAGCCCCTCTTCCCCATCACTCCCACGTTCTAACTCTTTTAAAGCACAAATATTTTTGGAATAAGCAGGACACAAGAATTAAAAAATGTATTTTAATATTTCAATTTTTTAAAAGAAATAAAAGCATTTATCATATTGTATATATGGTATAAACTAAACATCTCAGCATAATTTTTTTATTGGTTCCTTTATACGCTCTTGTAAAATGCTAAATTTGAACCATAATTATATCTCTACTATGTCTCTATAATGAGATAATACACAAATATCTTTGGTTTCCCTACTATATTGTCTCTATAGTGAGCTTATACAAATTTGAACCAGATATTATATCTCAAGTAAGTTAAACAAAAACATTCAATAGTCCATGAGCTTGGAATTCTCTGGCTTAGTGACTAACTCTACTCAATAACTTTGTATGCTAATTGATTTGATATTAATGTGTATCAATATTTCTATTTTGTTCTAAGATTCATTATATCCCATTTTTTACTAACATTTTAATTTGACATCATTGTTATTATTCAAGCTTATGGACACGTAAAATATGCTTTATAAATTTGTTTCTAGAGAAGTAAATATTGAGTTTTTTGAGATTTGAAGAATCACAACAATACATATAATAACTGAGTTCAGAGAAATTAAAGTTGTATACGTACATGCTTTATTAGTTTGTGCTTCTCATGCTTTAGTAGCCAAGTTGAGATTTGGGTTGTGAGATTTTGATATATTTAATCACAATCTTATAAATTTTTATTTTTCATTGCATAGCTTAAATAGATACATGTATCTAACTTATTTTGTTTCAATAATTTATAGTCAAATTCGGAACTTCAACCTGACAAAAAACATTGAATTAGATATAATCTTAATGATGCATTTTTGACTCACATCATATCATTAACTCAATAAGTCTATTAATCTTTTAATTAATGCAGCACAAGTTTTTCATATGATTTGTTAAATACAACCACATATAAACTCCATCAACAATATGACTAGAAGTCTCTTAATATGAAATCAGGGCTATTTTGTGTGAATATGAAACAAAATCGATAGGACAACACTATAAGGGTATCATTACAATATCCAAGACTGCTGTGATCAAACAAAATATCTGGACTAAATAAAGTGTATAATGCGATGAAGATAACTCTAGAAGGTTGCATCGCATCTTCAAACTGAGCTTACTTGTCCCGTTAAATTTTAAAGTAAGGCGTGAGAGGTTATCATATTTGTACTTGTACCTACACTGTCTCTGTCCCGAGGAAAAATACTCCTAAATCACTTCCCACAGGTTGCCATTGGACCATTGATCGAAACTGTGAAGGGGTTGTCACGGCCGGCCGTGGCTGGCCGGCACACAGGCTTCCCAAGTTCTTTGCTTTTTTTCTTCATGGTAAATACTTCCCGCGTTCTTTAAGCTGAAAGATAGCAAGTGCCGAGGATTCAGTTCAGAGTCACGCGAATCGACACGCCTGCAGCCTGCTCCGTGGACGACGGCTCGCTTGACCCCGTGACGACTCGTCTCGTCCACCGCGCGCGCACAGACTGTGCGACGACCCAACGCAGCGGTCAAAGAAGGGCAGCGAGCGGGCGGGCCGGCCGGCAGCGTGACACTCGCGTTATCCCCCTCAAGCAAAGCAATCCCCCCTTCCCTCCACCGGAGGCGGCGATGTCGGCGGCGCCCGCCCCGTCCCAGCCAGAATCTCCCTCCGCCGCGGCGGCGGGCGGCGGCGGCGACAAGGTCCTCGCCGCAGCGCAGCACATCGTCAAGTCCCTCGCCACCTCGAAGAACGCCGCGGACGACATGATCCGCATCCTCTCCGGCTTCGACAACCGCCTCTCCTCCATCACCAGCGACCTCTTCCCCTCCCCTGACCCCTCCGCCTCCTCCCCCGACGAATCCTCCGAGATCTCCGCCGCCGCCTTCGACGCCGCGGAGGAGCTCATCCAGCTCTGGGACGCCACCCCGGAGGCGCTCGTCTTCGAGGCCCCCGAGGACGACGTCGCGCAGTACCTCGCCGCGGTCGACGCCGCCGTCGACCACCTCGCCCGCGGCGGCGGCGGCGCCGCGCGGGCCGGCGTCGCCGTCCAGCTCGTCATGGCCCGGCTCGAGGAGGAGCTGCGCCACCTCATGGTCCGCCACGCCGTCCCGCTGGACCCCACGGGCCTCTTCTTCTCGCTCCGCCGCCTCTCGCTCGAGTCCATGTCGCTCGACGACCTCACCGCCTCCCCGGACCTCGACGCCGCCACGCCGCACAGCATCGGGGGGGACCCGCCGGAAACCGCGCGGGGGGCGGCGCTGAACCCGTTCGCCGACGACCAGGTGTTCGACCCCGTCCGCCCCGAGGCAGTCGACGACCTCCGCGCTGTCGCCGACCGGATGGCGCGCGCGGGCTACGCGCGCGAGCTCGCCGACGCCTACTGCGCCGTCCGCCGCGACCTGCTCGACGAGTACCTCTCCGTGCTCGGCGTCGAGCGCCTCAGCATAGACGAGGTGCAGCGAGTCGAGTGGAAGCAGCTCAACGATAAGATGAAGAAGTGGGTGCACGGGGTCAAGACCGTCGTGCGCGTGCTGCTCGCTGGGGAGCGCCGACTCTGCGATCAGGTGCTCGCTGCCTCAGACCACCTCAGGGAGGAGTGCTTCATTGAATCCACCAAAGGATGCATTATGCAGATTCTCAATTTTGGTGATGCCGTTGCGCTCTGTCCCCGCTCGCCGGAAAAGGTTCCTCGGCTCCTCGACATGTACGACGCTCTTGCGGAGGTGATCCCTGAAATGAAGGATTTGTGCTTGGGCAGTTCTGGGGATGGCGTTATCAGTGATGTGCAGACGATTCTCGATAGGCTTGGGGATGCTGTGAGGGGCAATTTGTTCGAGTTCGGGAAGGTTTTGCAGGGGGAGACCTCGCGGAAGGCGATGACGGCTGGAGAGATTCACCCGATGACACGCTATGTCATGAACTATTTGAGGTTGCTGGTTGTTTACAGTGAGACTCTTGATACCCTGTTGGATGAAGACAGCAGTGATCACAGTCCTTTCCCAAGTTCTGAAGATCAGGATGAGGAACACCTGGAGACCATGACCCCTCTTGGAAGGCGCCTCCTTAAGCTCATATCTTATTTGGAGGCCAATTTGGAGGAGAAATCTAAGCTTTATGAAGATGCTTCCCTTGAGTGCATATTTGCCATGAACAATCTGCTCTATATTGTTCAGAAGGTAAAGGATTCTGAGCTCGGAAAAATTTTAGGTGATCACTGGATAAAGAGGAGGAATGGTAAGATTCGACAGTATTCAAAGAGTTACCTAAGGACCTCTTGGACCAGAATCTTGTCTTATCTCAAGGATGATGGCCATGCCCATGGGAGTGGGAGTGGGAGTGGAAGCCGGAGCGGAAGCGGCAGTGGGCATTCAAGTTCTAGGATGTCTATCAAGGACAAATTCAAGAACTTCAATTTGGCCTTTGAGGAACTTTACAAGAACCAGACACTATGGAAAGTTCCAGATCCTCAGCTCCGGGAAGAGCTGAAAATATCGATATCTGAAAATGTCATTCCAGCATATCGTGCCTTTTTGGGCAGATACGGTAGTCAAGTTGATGGGGGACGATATCCAGGAAAATATGTAAAGTACAGCCCAGAGGATTTGGAGGACCAGCTCTCTGATTTATTTGAGGGGTCACCAGGTTCTGCCAACCACTCTAGGAGATGAACATAGTTCATCGTTGGCAGGATCATGTTTCAGGTATGATTTTGTTGAAAGGATCATATATTTATGAATTGTTGTACAGATCACTTCTGCCAATTGGATGCTTGCTCCATAGTAGTCATTACAATACTGTAATACAATATAAAAATTTTTGTATGCTTAATGTTGTATGATGTGTACTAAGAAATGTTGTGCATTTATGTCCCTATGCTAACTGCAGTTTATGCTGAATATTTATTTCATGTTATCTGTGAAAGACCATTTTCGACTAGGTAGGGTGTTGAGTACCCAGGGTACTTGTTTGGTGATTGATGATAGTGGTCACATTTGTGAGTTATGCAGTCGTAGCCTATTGATGATGATCATGGTTTATTGAGAAATACTTCCCAGTGTGCTGCTTGCTTGTGCTGGCACATGGCTTCTGTAGTGGTCAGCCTTACAACACGCTACAGAACGACACAACTTGGATATTATACTACAGTATTTGAAGCTTGTCTTGGACATGAGAAGGATTTCATGTTAATCTCCTATTCAGCCAGTGTGTGGTCTCATGATATTGACCATGGATGACTTTGGATGTAGAGACATCACATATAGCTGCATCATAGGTGGAACAATCATACCCCCTTTACTGACTCGTAAGATTGCTGAGGTGTATTTAGTATCACATAGCAAATTCTAGCCATATTCATCTATGCATGTTTGACAAATGTCTTTCTGCCTTTGTCATCGCTATTGTCATGTCTGAAATCAAAATCATCTCTAAATTAGATTCACTACTCTGAAACCTTACTTTCAGTGAGAAACGAGGGCAGTATCAACATAAACTGCTAGTGGAAGATAGGAGATTGTTTCTGTTAATTAGAGATATATCCTGTAACTTTCAGATCTAATATTTGATTTAAATTGAAAGGGCGTACATGTCCAGAAGTTTTCTGAAGTGCTAGCCAATATTGACTCTGAACCCAAACTTTGAGATCAAAAGTATAGTAAGGAATCGGGAAATTTGTAGGGCATGTGTGGAAAAGGAGCTTACTCGGACCTGGTACATGAATCGAACAGAGTGGATGGATTCGATCACAAACACAAAGACCCAAACCTGTGTGGTAAGACCAAATTAAAGCTAAAACATGCTAATTTCAGGAATGTATCAGTTGATTCTGTCAAGAAAATGTAGTGTCCATTTCTATCTTTTGCTTATAGCACTAATAGATTACTTTGGTTCTCATTTGATCAAGTTGCCATATAGAAGATCATATGGCTATTTTTCCTTTTTCAGTTTTGTCAAGGTTTTATTGATGTCTTTCATAATGATACTGAATATCTGTAGTTTTATGGTGAAAAAACTCTCTAAATTACAAAACTACTGATTTCTAACAGTTCATGTGTTAGTTTCTATTTCTAGCAGTTCAACTGGTTACTGATTCAGTATGTTGTAATTTTTTGCTACTCTATTTTTAGGACAACACTGTTAATCTCCCTGAGTCGCTGCTTTGATTTTTGAAATTGTTAATCTATCCAAGTACTTTGTAACTAAAAGGTGAACCAATTGGATGATCCTCACAAAAAGAAGTGATGAAATATAAGTTTCTAAATTATGAATACAAAATAGTATTTGATCCTGTATTCCTTTATCATATCTTGGGAACCCATCTGATCTTTACAAGTGATGCACTGTTTACCATTTAGTACTGCTATGGGCAGTCACCATTAATTGGATCTGTGGCGCAGGTACATGTATTCATATGTTTTCAACTGATGATGACTGTGTCACGCTTCATCCTTGTTTATTTCTATGAACTTGGCATTGATGCATGTGTATGTACCTCCTCATTCCGCCTTTATTGGGATGCAAAAAGCTACTGTCAAGGCAATATGTAAATTGTTATGCTCTTGAATGTATTGTAATTGCAAACATCTTTGGGAAAGATGGCCTTATATTTTTATACTTTAGTGCGCCTTTCTTAAGGTGCCTAGATTTCAGATGTGCAAGTTCAGTGCTCAAGCCCTTTGTTCAAAGAAGAAACCTCAGTGCTTTCTGTAAGTACCATCACCTTTTGCAGAACTGTTATAATCATTCACAAGTGTAGGCTAATGTGGGCTAATAGGACATCTTGATTACGTAACAAATTAAGGATAGGATGGTAATAGAACGATGATGTGATAAAAGTTAATACAGGGCATTATATTGACAAAAAAAAATGCTTGATCTGAAATAGGTTTGCGCTATCGACTTTTTCTTTTAAAGAAAGCTTATAAACTGAAACACCTTAAATAGTATGTGGTAACAGTTCAAGTTAAGATGTATGTCATGGATTGTTCTTTTTAGTTTTTGAAGATAAAGGGGGTTTAGATGGATCACGATGTGGATGCTCCATGATTCCAAATATAGGAAGTAAAAGGTTGGAAATGATTCATAGACATAGAGCAGTAACCTCAGGTAACTCTGATTTTTAGTAGCGTGGTATTTTTTCAATGGAGGGTAACTGAATAAGAAATCATTTATATAACTGGAAAATAATTTATCTTGATTTTTTTTTTGATGAAACAGGAGGGGAAGCCCCCTACTGATTGAATTTTATTAAGATCTAAGAAAGTAACAAATTGTTACAATATAAGAATCAGTCTAAAAAGAAGAAGAAAGCAAAAAAAGATTAATGTCAAGAAAGATCGTCTAGCCATTGCTGCATTTGGTTTTTAAGATTGCTTCCCGCTCGATGGATAACCATGGCGAATTCCTTCTTAAAGTTTTCTTTGCAATTTTATACCGATGGATCCTTTCCATTGAACAACCAGTCATTCCTTTGCATCCATATGCACCAAGCCATTAATATTGTAATCTTCATATGGAATGTGAGGTTTAGGTGCTGTTTTATTCTTTTGATAGCTTGTAAAGGCAGTAGATGTCCAGGGAAGGTGATGCCAATGCTTTGCCAACATCTCTTAGCGAATCCACACGCCAAAAAAAGATGTCTCAAAGTTTCTTGCCTTTGTAGAATGCACATTTCATAATCATATGAATCAAGCAACATGTTTTTCCTTTGGAGAAGGTTTCTGGTGTTTAATCTTTGCTGCATGAGAAGCCAACCAAATACCTTGTGTTTTTGTTGACATTTGGATTTCATAGCCATTTATATGCTGGGTGGATGGTATTGGCTCCCAATAGCTTTTTGTACATTTTCACTGAGGAATAAATCGGGGTGCCCCATATGTATGTCCCGATGTCCTTGTCATTACTTAACTGGATGCTTTGCATAAAGATGTCTAGATCACAGAATTGTACATATGCTTCTTGAGACAATGGCCAGCTGGAATAGATCAGATAGGCTCTTAGCTTTGGAAGGCAGTAGATACTATTATCTTATCATTTAGTGTAAAAGAGTGCAATTGAGGATATTGTTGTTTGAGAATATTTCCATTCCATAAGTCATGCCAGAGTAGAATGGTCTTACCATCTCCAATGGTTGCATGTGCCATCCCCTTGTACTGAGTTAACAGTTTTGTCACCGATCTCCACCAGAATGAACCTTTGTTGGGCTGGTCCGACAAGTTGTTTCTTGAATAGTACTTTTCCCAAACTAAGTGCACCCATGGTAAATCAGCTCTTGTAAAGAACTTATGATTTTTTATTAGAAGTGCATCATTCTATGTTCTTAGTTTGATCACCCCTAATCCTCCTTTGAGCTTAGGTCTGCAGACTTTTTTCCTGGCTACAAGGGGTAGTTTCTTTGCATTCATATCAGCTCCTCTCCAGAGACAATGCCTTCTATACTTATCAATTTGGTTGATTACAGCTACAGGCAGCTTGATGGAACTCATAAAGAATGTTGGCAGAGAGGACAAACAATCTTGCACTATTGGCTTTGTAGTTCCTAGGGGGAGACCTAAATATGTGAAAGGCATGCTGCCTATCTGACAATTAAAAGTGGCTGCCAATATCTCCATTTTCTCTTGACTGTCATTTATTGGAGCAATATAAGACTTTTCATAATTAACTTTGAGTCCTGTAGATGAGGCAAATGAATTCAAGAGCACTTTTAGGACAAATAATTGCTTGGGACAAGCTTCCATAATTAATAGAATGTCATCAGCATACTGGATGATTAGAAAATCTGCAGTATATTCAACAGCCACAAGGAGTTTCAGTAATCATGTATCCTTTGCTTTATTTATGATGCTTTGCAATAGATCAGCAGCTAGGACAAAGAGCAGTGGTGATAGAGGATCCCTGTGGGATATATATATCAGCGATGTCTCACCACTCGGATATATTACCGAGTGGGCCGGGGTCCAATAAAGATAAAGCCTATAAAGATAACTACTTGAATTATTACTTGAAGTAGACGATAAGTCAATACTAGAGATAGAAAGTTAGAGATAGAATCCTAGTCGAAAATTATGTTGTAACCAACTAGGACACTTGACATGTAATCCTGCCTCCAGATATATAAGAAGGGGCAGGGACTCTCTTATAGACAACCAGATCATCCCGCGTAATACACCACAGAATATAGGACGTAGGGTTGTTATCCTCCGGGAGGCCCGAACCTATCTAAACCTTGTGTCTTGTGTGTCCGACTCTCGGTCTCGCGCATGCCTCTACCGATAAATAAGAATCATGGATAACCCTATAATCCACTGCCGATATTAATATTGACAGTTGGCGCGCCAGATAGGGACAGCACTGAGATTGGTTCGTCGAGATCGATGGCTTTCTTTGTCAAGTTTCAACTTTGTCGTGCGGCGATCTGCGGCTGCTACTTCGGGGATGAAAGCGGTTCGGCGTGGAGTTGTTCCTGACTTGAAGATCGTCACCACAAGGACACGTGCATGCTGGAGTGCATGCATTACAATATCGCTGGATCGTGCATAATCGCTGGCCATAGTGATCGATACACGATGTCGGCGAGTCAATCTCAATCGTCGTCGAGGCCGTTTCACCGAGTCCAGAAATCTAAACCGAGTCGTACATACACTGGACAGGGAAGAATTTTTTTCTTCCTTATTTTATTCCGCCTTTTCTATAGTTATACTATGTTATATGCTATAATCGATCTGATTAGTATGATCATCCGCCTTATTCCGTATCATTTTATTCCTTATTTGTTAATCAAGATAATTAGTGGAGAATACTAATGATATTTTGCTTCTATTGCCCATGCATGTGCGCGTGTGGTGCGGCGGGCTACCAGCCGGTCATGTTTTGAGTCGCAAATTCATCTTCCAAGATGATCAAGGAGTCGCCGATCAATCAACAGTCCATCGTATCCTGAGGACGAACAGCATCAAGGCAGCATCGGCTATTATGTCGCCGTCTCGGCAGCCTGTACACGAGCAGTCCGAGGAGTATATGATAAAACCATACGCAACTGGCGATATTCTTTTGGGCATGTATATTTATGGTGTTTTTCATCCACTCGACCGGTGGGTCTCCGTACGTTCTGTACAAGGAAGTTTCTTTCTTTTTAATTCTTTCCATTTTGATCCTCATATATTATATGCTAACCAATAGTATGAATGGAATACTAATCACGTAGTGCTTTTGGACTCTTTTTGTCTTGCATGGATAAATTAAACTCGACGGAGACACGATGCCTGGATAGTTGTGCATGCATCGCAATGTTGCCCTGCCATGTGATGCCACTGCATAATAATCGTTGCCATGACGATAGCATCGTACACGAGGGAAGATTTTTTTTAATTGGTGGTTCACGTCGCTGTACTGGGTAATAAAGTTCGGTGGTTTTCGTCGCTGTCAGCTGATGAATTGGCGGCTGCAAACTTGACAGTTTGGCGACTCGATCAAAATCAATTGGCTGACCTAAGATGGACAAGAATTAATCCTGGTTTCCCAACGAGCTTGGAGAATCAGCATGCATCTAATGGCAGCCGTTATGCACTACTGCACGTGATCAATCTTCAATGTCTATCGCTAGGGAAGGCTTTTTCCTTTTCTATTATTTCCTCATTATTTTATTTTTGATTGCTAATCAATGTGAGTAGTAGATTCTCACGTTGTATATTTTCTTTTCCATGGACGTGCGGTGTATGCGTGAAGCCCATATAGTCCATGTCATATCGGGGACTTGGGGTTGGTTACATCATTATGCTTGCGCTGAATCGCATGGAAATACAAGATGGTGTGCATCGGCCCTCAACGACTCGGCTGATGACTTGAGCACACAAAGATTCGTCGAAGATCCCATAATTCGGTCACAGTGGTCACTCGGCGAGTCAACGAACCAGCTGTCCTGCTATTTTACTTGCATGGAGCTTGGCCAAACTTTGGTGATATGATCACCATCACAAAGAACTTGGCTCAGACAGAGGCAGTCAAGGCAGCACGACAGTTTGATGACTCAAGACAACTATGGCCCCGACTTGGCGAGATGTGGCAAGACGACTTTGTGGCTCTCAACTACATGAGGACTCGATGATTCAACCAATCACTCGGCGATTCGATCGTCGGCTCGACTATTCAGTGATGTGTCGCGGATTCTTCTACATATCGTCGGTCATTGTAGAGCTAAATCACTTTACTTATTATTATTTTTTATTTATATCAACTCAATTTGAAGGTCGTAGGTTCTTAATCTTACGGTGGTAGTTTTGAGTTTATTTTGCACTTATCCTTTTGTATCTATGAGTTGACCATCTACACTGTGGTTAGCTATATCACATTTGTCAGATCAAATCAGGTGCTTGTTGCTGTGAAAAAGACGGGTAATATAGATGGCGAGGCCGGTTGTCCACTTGGCTGATGGGTCAGCAACTCAGCGATGCAATGGCTCGTCTACACGGTTGAAGGCACAAACACACTGATAACGCTTTGAGTCACTCAAGCATTCGAAGCCACTCGTTGACTCGATAAATCACTCGGCGTGACGACCAATCACTTGGCGTGGCAATTCGGTAACCTACGATTCGACGGATCAAACAATGAGTTATTTGACGACTCGATCGCTGGCTTGATGATCTAGCGGTGTGCTCGGGGGCTCATCTTCGACTCATCTATCATCACAAAGCTAAGTAAATTTTATAGTTTTTTATTCATAACATATTGATATGAAGGTTATAGGTTCTTCATCTTACGGTGATAGTTTTGAGTTTCTTTTGAACTCCTCTTTTTTCCTTGATAATATTGGTCAATAATTTTTCTCGATTGATTTTGACTTATACATGTTTGACCGAATGAGTTTTAGCAGTACACAAGTGGTATTAGGAGGAGTTCAACTGTTTTGCTTAGTTGCCCGTCTGACCCCCATTACCCAAGTTGGTCAGTCTAGCTCGATGGCTCATATCGTTTGTCGAAATCATCATGTACCTCGTTCTTCTAATGAACCTTGTTTGTTACTTCTGACAGTACTCTAAATAAACATAAGCCTTAGATAAATAACAGAAATCCAACAGACTTAGATATTAAAGGCCTTGTTTCATCAATACTTTATATTAATTTTACATATAACTATATTATTTGTATTTTTATATTACAGTTATCTCATCGATATCACTCAGTCATGGAGCGCCGAGTCATTGGATCACTCAGTCATGGAGCGCTGAGTCATTAGATCACTCGGCCATGATCAACTACTCATGGTTTCTAGAATTTTGATCCCTCGGACCTTTTAAGCTGTTATGTCGGGGGCTCGTCTTTAGCTCAATGGCTACTAAGCAGCTAAGTAATTTTATAATTTCAGTTTTAATCATCTAATTAAAGGCCGTAGATTCTTTACCTTATGGATAATTTCTTTCTGCATAATCTTGATGCATTAGACTCTCGGTATTACCTTAACTTGCATATGATTGACCGAGGGAGTTCTTGGTCTCCATAGTTCATATCGTTTGTTGAGGACCGAGGCAGTTTTTTACCTTGACTCACATGTTCATCCGAGTGAGTTCTTAGTCTCCATGCTTCATGTTGAACGTTAAGGAAGTCGTTTAGTAGTATTGGTACCTGATATTTACTGGTTGTGAGAGTTAGGCTCGAGTTCATACAGTACTTAATCACCCAATACAACCCAAGCATCTATTGCATTTCTGGCAATGGATCAATATTGTTATTTTATATATGTATCACATATTGAATACATTGTTTGATTTATCAGTATACTACCTATTGAATATATTGTTTGTTTTATCAATGTATTATTTTTTGAGTACATTGTTTGTTTTATATATGTATTACTTATTGAATACATTATTTGTTTTATTAATATATTATTTATTGAATATATTATTTTTATGGATTATAGTAGCTATACCGACAGAAGCTACTTCATTGACATCACTCGATTTTGTTATCTCGAGTCATTAGATCACTCGGCTATTATTGATTACTTATGATCTTACTCAGTATTGGAGAGCCCTGCAAGAGTTAATATTTTTCACTCGGAATCACGCCCGGGGGCTGCTATACTTGTTGTATTTAATCAAGTATTGCTTGGATATTTTCTATGGCTCTTATACTTGTTATATTGGATCAAGAATCACCCGGATATTTTGATGACTGCTATGCTTGATATATCTGATCAAGTATCACTCGGATTTATTAGTACTAATGGTTTCTTTTGTTGGGGAGAGTGGTAGAACCAATCTTGGAGGCTACCGTATTGAAATTTCTCATCGAATTAGTCGGGGAAAGTGGTAGATCCAGATTTACATACGGTGTTATTATTTTTGACTCACAAGATATTTTATGGTCTAAATACCTTTTGAGTCGGGGGCTATACCTACACCTAGTAGGTGGATTTTTTCCCTGTATATGGATATTATTTGGCACATAATCCTTTTTGAAGATTCTTGGAGACCTTCACAAGTTTGTTGTTGTACATGGAAAAGCTTAATCATATTCATGGCAAAGCATTAGTCAATCAACTGAAGATCAACAACTAACTTGCAAAGCTCTCGGGGGCTACTATGGGATATATATACCAGGGATGCCTCACCACTCGGATATATTGCCGAGTGGGCAGGGGTCCAATAAAGATAAAGCCCATGAAGTTAACTACTTGGATTATTACTTGGAGTAGACGATAAATTAATACTAGAGATAGAAAGTTAGAGATAGAATCCTAGTCGAAAATTATGTTATAACCAACTAGGACACTTGACATGTAACCCTGCCCCCCGGATATATAAGAAGGGACAGGGGCTCTCTCATAGACAACCAGATCATCCCGCATAATACACCACAGAACACAGTACGTAGGGTTGTTATCCTCTGGGAGGCCCGAACCTGTCTAAACCTTACGTCTTGTGTGTCCATCGACTCTCGGTCTCGCACATGCCTCTACCGATAAACAAGGATCATGGGTAGCCCTATGATCCACTGCCGATATTAGTATCGACAATCCCCTTGCCTTACCCCCCTTCGGCAGTGAAAGACCTTTCCTGGGACCCCATTCAGCAGCACTGTAGAGTTTCCTGAAGTGAGGATGTTCTTTATCCATTGTATCCATTTTTCTCCAAAACCCTTGTGTTGCAAGATCTGAAGAATTACGTGATGCTCAATTTTGTCAAAGGCCTTCTCAAAGTCAAGCTTCAAAATAATTATTTCTTTCTTTGATTTGTGGCAGATATGCAAATATTTAAATGTCCAAGCCAAACAATCCTGGATGCTTCTATTCTTTATGAACCCATATTGGTTTTGGTGAATCAGCCTCAAGATTACCTTTTGGAGCCTCTCTGCCAAGATTTTTGTAATCAACTTAATTGATGAATTGAGAAGAGAGATTGGCCTGTAGTCATTTATCGATGTGGGAGATGAATACTTTGGCACTAAGGTAATGAAGGAACCATTGATACTCTGGATGCAAAGATTGTTGTGGTAGAATGCTTCACATAGTTCATAGAAATCCTATGCAATCACTGGCCAACATTTCTTCATAAAGTCTAAGTTAAAGCCATCAGGACCTGGTGATTTGTCTGTGGGTAAATCTGATATGATTTTATCTATTTCCTCTTTAGTAAAAGGTCTTTCCAGTGATTGTAAATCATCCACTGTTTCTAGCAGATTGTGTAAATCAAATTGCATGCTACTGAACTCACTTGTTCCCAATCTCTCCTTGTATGCTTCCCAAATTAGTTTTGCTTTTTCTTCATGTGAATAAACCAAGTTGCCCTCATGTGTAGTCAGAGAAGTAATTGCTTGTCTTCTATGCTTGACAGTGGCATTTGCATGGAAAAATTTAGTATTCTCATCCCCTAGAGTGACCCATCTTATTCTCCCTCTTTGTTTCCGCTGTGTAGCTTCTCCAGATTTTCCTGCACCAATAATCTGAAATTCCATTCGTGGAGTGAGAGATCTTTGTGCTCTTCCAATGTATCTAACAATAGTAGTATTGCCTTGTTGTTTGTAATTGTTGCAGCCAGATTAGAGATTTTAGTTTTCCATAGTCGTAATACTCTCCTCAAGTTTTTGAATTTTGCTACAATGTTCTTGGCTTTATCTATCTGTGAAGGTGCATCTAGGCCTCTAATTTTATTTTGGTGATTGGCGCCAATACAATTAAGAATGGACTAATGTTTCAATGAGCATGTGTATAGAAGATGGCTCAATTATTGATGAAAAAATGCATAGAAGCTCAAATACTCAAAGAAAAGGAGAAAACAAAGTGGCCAAGAAATTTCAAGATGATACTAAAAAATTTGCTCAAATATGAAGCTCATGAAGTTTTTACTTTATGTTTGAGTATAGGAAAAACCGTACTATTAAGAGGGACACAAAAGTGTGAAGCAATGATGAACTAAAAGCAAAATCCAAAATTCCACAGCCAAAACATTTTTCCAGGGCAAAATCATCGGACTTGTCCGACCCATCGGACAAGTCCATCGGACTCCAGAACCTTTGCCATTCTGGGTCGTCGGACTTGTTCGACGGTCATCGGACATGTCCGATGACCAGCAAGTCCGACCCATCAGACTTCACTGTCGGACTCCAGTACCTGTGTCAAACCCTAGCCATCGGGCTTGTCCGATGATCAACTTGTCCGAGGCATCGGGCAAGTCCCTCGGACTCCAGAACCGACGCCAACTTGTTCCATCGGACATGTCCGATGACCATCGGACTTGTCCGATGGAGGTCTGAGAAATACCCATCCAAACGGCTCTTTCTCTTCTTGAGCTATAAATAGACCCCCACTTCGTCCCTTGTCTGGTTGGTCACTCATTCTACTCAAAAACACTCTCAAGCTCACTTTGCTCTCCAAATCTCTCCTCCCTTACTTCCAATCTTGATTTGTGAAGGGATTGAGAGAAGATTCAAGAGCTCCATCGACTTCAAGCTTCCATTCTCTCAAGCTCTTGGTTCATCCTCATCACAGACCATGTTTGTGTTTGTTACTCTTGGGGATTCATCCCCTAGACGGTTAGAGGTGCCCGTAGAGCTCCCAACTTGTGTGGTGACGCCTCGGGAAGTTTGTATTGACCCCTCCTTCGTGGAGTTTGCTAGTGGAAAGACAAGTTTTATCTTTGTGGTCAACTTGGAGAGGTTAGGGTTGAAAGAAACCCGGTCCTTTGTGGATCCCTCAACGGAGACGTAGGCTTCTTTGTGGAGCTGAACTTCGGTGAACAAATCTTGTGTCTCCTCTTCTCTTCTTTTGCATACTTGTTATTTACTTGCTCTTGCTCATATCTCACTAGCTAGGGTTTGGCTCGTTTCTCTTAAATTAACTTGTGTAGGTTACTTGCTAGTTGTTCCTCTTATTTCTACAACTTCCTCTAGCTTATAATTACTAGATACTAGCTTGCCTTGCACTAATATAAAGTTTTAATCGGCCGATCTACTTTTCTAACTCGTGCCATCGGACAAGTCCATCGGACTTTCCTCACCATCGTCGGACAAGTCTGACACTGCGCATTTGACTTTTATTATTAAGTGATTTTCAGGGACAATTGCCTATTCATCCCTCCTCTAGGCACTTTCAATTGGTATCAGAGCGAGGATCTTCTAAAAAGCTTAACCGCTTGAAGATTAAAGATGTCAAATCCAGGAGAAGAACCAACTACCGCTCTCCCAATCAAAGATGGTGCTAGTGGCAGTCATGATGGAGATGATACAGTTGGAAGATATGATGCTCAACCAAGAACCTACAACAATGTCATGTTTGATTATAAAGATCTCAAAGAGGATCGTATTGGGCAAGGGTCCGGTAGGCTTCCGTACTTTGATGGACAATTTTATGACCATTGGAAATGCAAGATGATGATGTACTTGGAATCAATGAGTCCGCATGTTACAAGCATAACCGAGAATGGTTTCTTGTGGGAAAATAGAGATAATCCAACTCAAAAGGATCAACTCAACATCCATCGCAATGTCGTGGCGGCTAGTGTAATTGTTTCTGCACTTTGTGCCACCGAATATGACAAAGTAGTCGGAATCAAGAATGCCAATCAATTATGGAGAAAGCTTGAGGTTATCTATGAGGGTATTGATTCCGTGAAAGATGCAAGGCTTGAAGAATTGCAAAATGAGTTCAACTTATTCATCATGGGTCCGGGAGAAGACCCAAAAGAATTTCATGATAGACTCATGAGAATTGTGAATCAAAGAAGAGCACTTGAAGCTAGAATGTCTGACTTGGATATCAACAAGAGACTATTACAAGCATTGAGACCATGGGATTGCAACATTTGCTCAAACATTAGAGAGAAGGACAATTTCAAAACCTTCTCCACTGATGAGGTACTTGGGAAGCTTCTATCCCAAAAATAACAAAACGATCAAGCCAACAAGATAAATGCGTTGATCAAGCAAATTGCGGAAGCCAATGGTGATAAGAATGATGTGGCACTCAATGCCACAAGTGAAAAGAAGCAAGAGAAGAAGAAGAACAAAGTAGTTGATTCTAGTAGTGAAAATAGTGACGATAAGATGGCCTTGCTTGTAAGGAGGTTCAAGTCCTTCCTCAAGAAGGATAGGTACAAGAGGAAAAGCTTCGACAAGGGCAAAGCAAGAAGGTCAAAAAGGACTTACTATGAATGTGGTGATGAAGGACACTTTATTGCGGAGTGTTCAAAGAAGAAGAACAAGGATGAAAGAAGAAAAGACAAGCATCACAAGAAAGACAAGACATACAAGAAGCATAGGAAAGGTGAAGCTCATATTGGTCAAGAATGGAACTTCGATGATTCATCCTCCTTATCATCTTCCTCCTCCGAATCCGACTCGGATGATGATGGCATTGCTTCACTTGCCATCGGCGTTACTCCCACCAACATCTCACTATTTGGGAGCTTGAGTGATGATGATGACAACACTCACAAGTGTCTAATGGCAAGAGGATTGAAGGTAACAAAATCTAAACACAAGCGTTCCTCTTATGCTAGTAGTAGTGATGATGATGATGATGATGTTGAAAATGCTTCACTTCCTAAAATGCTTGAATTCATGCAATTGCTTGAGAAACAAAAGGAAGAAAATGATAGACAAAAGGAGCTTCTTGAAAAACAAGAAGACTTGCTTATTCTTAAAAAGAAAAGAAACCTTGAACTAGAGAAGCTTCTAGAAGTTGAAAGAAATAAAAATGAAGAATTAACCTTGTCTATCACTAAAATTGAGAATACTTGTGAAAATGTTAAAAGTGATAAAGATAAACTTTAAGAGAAATATGAGGATTTGGAAAAGACTCACAAGTCCCTTGAAGAACAATACAAAATTCTTTCAACTTTCACATCCACTTCCACCAACAATTCTCATGCTTCCACTAGTAAAGGATGTGATAGGTGCTATAACATTGATGTTGATGCTTGTGCCACTAATGTGAAACTGATTGATGATTTGAACAAGCAAGTGAGGGCTCTCGAAAGCAAGATACAACATGGGAAGAATGTTGTTGACAATAAAAAGGGAAAGTATGCAAGAAGTGCATACGCATACACTAGAATGCCCCATGTCATGGATGGCATTGGCTATGTTGAGGGTGCCAAGCACAATACACGGGAAAACAAGAATGGGAAGGAATTTCTTAAGTTCACCAAGGAAGGATCTTATCAAAAGAAGCAAGCTAACAACATGAACACTAACCATACTTCTTTTGCTAATGATTCTTATGTTAATGTTCCTAACTCTACATGTGCACTATTTCATGATTTTGATGCTTCATATGCGCTTTTGAGAAACATGCATGGTCGTGTATATGCCAAATATGTTGGGCCACACAACAAGAGACCAAAGGCTTGTGTGTGGGTGCCCAAAGTACTTGTGACTAATGTGAAAGGACCCAAGCAAATTTGGGTACCTAAAAACAAAGCTTAACTTGTTTTGTAGGACTATGTCTTCGGAGGGTCAAGTTGGGTAATTGATAGTGGATGCACTAATCATATGACCGGAGACAAAAAGATGTTCAAGTCATTTGAGCCAAGCCACAACCACAATGAATATATTACATTTGGTGACAATGGAACGGGACAAGTCCTAGGTTATGGTAAAGTCCCTCTCACTCCCTTGTATTCTCTTTCCAAGGTTATGCTCGTTGATCATGTTGACTTCAATCTTTTGTCCATCTCACAATTTTGTAAAATGGGCTATGATTGCTTGTTCGACGAATGTGGTGTGACCGTCTATAAGAGGAGTGATGGCTCGGTTGCTTTTAAGGGTGTACTCAAAGGAAAGCTTTATGTTGTGGATTTCTCCACGGATGAAGCTAGACTTGGTACATGCTTATTAGCAAAGTCCAACATGGGGTGGTTGTGGCATAGAAGACTTGCCCATGTTGGTATGAGAAATCTTCACAAACTCCAAAAGGGCGGCCACATCATAGGACTAACCGATGTTTGTTTTGAGAAAGATAGAATTTGTAATGCGTGTCAAGCGGGAAAGCAAGTTGGAGTATCACACCCCGCGAAGAATGTGATGACCACCACAAGGCCATTGGAGATGTTGCACATGGAACTCTTCGGACCCGTCTCCTACATAAGTATTGGTGGTAACAAATATGGTCTTGTTATTGTTGATGATTTTTCTCGCTTCACGTGGGTATTCTTTTTACATGACAAAGGTGAAGTGAAACATGTAGTCAAGACATTCATGAGAAGAGCACAAAATGAATATGAAGTGAAGATCAAGAAAATAAGAAGTGACAATGGCACCGAGTTCAAGAACACTCAAGTTGAAGAGTACCTTGATGAGGAAGGCATCAAGCATGAATTTTCAGCACCCTACTCCCCTCAACAAAATGGGGTGGCCAAAAGAAAGAACCGTACACTTATTGAGATGGCAAGAACAATGCTTGATGAATACAAGACGTCCGACCGTTTTTGGGCCGAAGCCGTCAACACCGCATGCCATGCCTCCAACCGGTTGTATCTCCACCGAATCTTGAAGAAAACTCCATATGAGCTACTAATCGGTAACAAGCCCAATATTTCATACTTTCTTGTTTTTGGGAGCAAATGTTTTATGCTAAACAAGAAACCCAAGACTTCAAAGTTTGCTCTAAAAGTTGATGAAGGTTTCTTGCTTGGTTATGGATCCAATGTTCATGCCTATCGTGTGTTCAACAAAACCACCGGTTGTGTTGAAATTTCACGTGACGTGACATTTGATGAATCTAATGGCTCTCAAGAGGAGCAAGTTGCTATTGATGATATAGATAATGAAGCTTCTAGAAATGCAATAAAAAGGATGGCCATTGGTGATGTGAGACCACAAGAAACATAAAGTGTTGAAAGTCAACCCTCTCCCTCAAGACAAAATCAACATCATGAAAATGAAGGAATTAATCATACAAGTGGTCAAGATCAAGATGTCGGGGATCTTGAGCAAATATCAAGTGATGATTCTCAAGGACATGATCAAGAGGTTGATAAAGATGATGGTTGAAGCATCTAGGCCCGCTTTAGTGTTTTGGTAATTAATGACGACCCTTATTTTTGACTAACTACGTTGTTGAGATAATTGTGGTTGTAGTCATAATAAGGAATGGAATGATGGACGAAGTGATATACATATGGATGGCTCAAGGCAAAGGTATCTTGATAGGGTTTTTCTGTTTTGCCGGTCACAAGGAGATTAGAGTTGAGTGACCGGATTATAGGTTAAATGCCGTACTATCAAGAGGGGTCGATGAGATGACCTTGAGTATCCATGGTTGCCACAAATGCTCAATTCCTATCTTTGTGAGTGGTTCTATGTGAGTTGAGTGTGCCCATATCTTTCAGGAAAGCAAAGAGTAAAAGAAGGGGGGCTGGCAGGTCACTCCTGGCGGTCAGACCGCCAAGACCCGCGGTCTGACCGCCGTGCGCTTCAGAGACGGCCAGAGGAGTGGCCTCTCTGGTTGCTCGGGTGATGGCCTGACGGTTTGACCGTAGTTAACCATGGTCTGACCGTCAGTGCATGTCTGGTGTCAACAGAGACTTTGTTCTCGGGTGAAAGTTGAAAGTGTCCCGACGGTCTGACCGTGGGTAATGACGGTCTGACCGTCGGGCTCGTGCCAGAAGGAGTTTGAAAGTCAAACTAGCCGTTGGGTTGTACGACGGTCCGACCGTGGGGAGTCACGGTCAGACCGTCCGGTGCACAGAAAGCTGTAACGGCTAGTTTTCAAAGGGTGGCCTATTTATACCTCCTCCATCCCGTGCATAGTAGCTCTCTTGGCCATTTGAAAAGTATTGTACACCCTTTGGAGCTTATTCCTCTCTCACACAAAGTCCTAGTGGAAAGATTGCAAGTGTGTGAGTGTGAGTGCCCTAAACTTGAGTGAGTTGAGCATTGTGGCACTTGGGATCCTCAAGCAAGCGTCATCGACTTGTTACTCTTGGAGGTTGCCGCCTCCTAGACGGCTTGGAGGAGTAAAATTCGTGAGCCCTTCAAGAAGGTTGTGAAGGAGGTCCGGATTCTTGTGAGAGGTGCGGTGCTCACCTCGCCGGAGCGGTGAAGAGCAACCCTAGTGGAATCGAGGTTTGGAGAGGTTCAAGGTATTGATTGTTTTCTATCTCAAGTTGTTCTTTGTGAGCCCTTCTTGGTGGTGGAGAAGTGGATACTTGAGGAGAAAAGCACTTCATACGCTTGAATCCACCTCAACGTGGATTAGGGGTGATCGGCAAATCACCGAGACCACGGAAAAAAATCCTTTGTCTCTTGACTTGTATTTTCATATATTGTGTACATACTAGAAATTGATTGATGTATGTCACCTAGGATTGTTAACCTACTTTAGCTCAAACCTAGGTTTAGTTGTCAATTTCTTGCTTTTATCCAATTGTCTTTAAATTCCGCAATTAGTTGGATAGTTAGCTTTTAAATTTTTAATTCGGCTATTCACCCCCCCTCTAGCCGGGGTCCTTCGATCCTACAAGTGGTATCAGAGCAGGTTCTCCCTAAATTGATTGGAATTCATCTTCCGGGAGAAGGATTATGGCTAGTAACACGGTGAATGTTGGTCACGCGCCATTCTTTGATGGTCAAGACTTTGATTATTGGAAGACATGTATGTTGATTCATCTTGAGGCCGTGGGGGAGATCCGTGTTGAACATTGTGGAAGAAGGTTATGTGGTTCTTGATCCGGCACATCCCACTCCCGCCGACAAGGAAAATATCAAGGCCAATGCTCAAGCCAAGAACATTCTTATTCGGTCCCTATGCAAGGAGGAATATCATAGAGTGTGCAAGCTCAAGACCGCATATGAGATGTGGAACACTCTATTGGAAGCTCATGAGGGCACCAAGATGGTCAAGAGTGCCAAGTTGTTTATTTGCAAGGGCAAATTTGAAGGATTTGCATTGTTGCCCAATGAAGAGTTGAAGGCCGCCTTTGCAAGATTGAACAACATGGTGAATGATCTCAAGGATCTTGGTCATGAAGTTCCCGATGTTGATATATCTCATAAGTTCCTTAGAGCCTTGCCATCCAAGTATGAAACAATTGTTACCATGCTTGTGAGATCAAATTTGGAAGAAACAACTCCTTTGGAAATCTTGGGTGAAGTTCTCACTCATGATATCTTCAAGCAATCTCAAGTGGCTTCTAGGGATGATCAAGTCGATATGAAGAAGAAGAGTGTTGCTTTCAAGGCTAGTGTCTCTCACGATGATGATGATGAAGAGAGTGGCTCCGATGATGATGAGGATGTAGCCTTGATGGTGAGGAGGTTCAAGAAATTCATGAAGAAAGGCACATATAGGGGATTCAACAAAAATGGCAAGTCATCCAAGAAGAATCCATTTGCAAACAAGAAATGCTATGAGTGTGGAGAATTTGGCCATATCTCTACAAATTGCAAGAAGAAAATCCATAGTGATGATGATGATGATGAGCCAAGAAAGAACAAGAAATTTGTAAAAAGGAAGTTTCTCAAGAAGTCCTCCAAGAAGAAAAATGGCAAGGCTTATTATGTTGAATGGGATTCTGATGCTAGTTCGGATACCGATTCCGATGATGAAGATGACAAGCCTTTCAAGAAGGGTCTTGCCGGCATTGCTATCAAGGAAGCTCCATCCCTATTCGATTCACATTATTGCTTCATGGCAAAAGGTGAATCCAAGGTATGCAATGATGACTATGAGCCTTCTTATGATGAACTAGTTGAAATGCTTAGTGAACTTGATGATGTGTTGGGTGGCATAAAGAGTAAGTACAGGGACTTGAAGAGAAAGCACTCTTCTCTCCAAGAAGCTTATGATGAGCTAAAGTCATCTCATGAGGATCTAAAAGAAACTCATGAGAAGCTTGAGGAAACTCATAAGATTTATGTAGCCCAACACACCAACAAGGTCCAAATTGATGCCGGTGTGTCTTGCAATTTGATTGATGATATGCCTATTGCTCATGTTACATCTTCTAGCATATCTACTTCATGTGATGATTTACTTACTATACCATGTCCTTCTAAGATTGATACTTGCATGAATAATGTGAATGCTTGTGATCCCTTGCTTATTGTTGAAAATCATGAATTAAGGGATACCGTTGATCACCTTGTTGATGCTCTTGCTAAGTGTCATAAGGGTGAAAATGTTTTTAATGAAATGTGGAAGTGTCAACGGTTCACTCTCAAGCATGAAGGTCTTGGATATATCCCCAAGAAAAACAAAAATGCCTTTGTTGCTAAAAAGTCCACATTTGTTAAAGAAAGTGGCTTGTATTGCTCTATGTGCAAGAATACCGGACATCTTGCAAAAGATTGTATCGGTAAGAGAATTGCTAATGTTGCTATGGATGCATCTTACATGCTTGTTAAATCATCCAATGGTGTTGTGCATGCTAAGTTTGTTGGTAAAAATAATGTTCATACTAGGACAAACATGAATGGCACATTTGGAAATGGAATGAAGAAAAGGTCCATTTGGGTGCCAAAAGTGTTGGTGACTAATCTACAAGGACCCAAGCAAATTTGGGTACCTAAGAACAACTAAACTTGTTTTGTAGGTGAACTACAAGTCCGGAGGAAGGCATTGGGTGCTTGATAGTGGATGCACTCAACATATGACCGGAAATGGGAAAAGGTTCACCTCAATTGAAGAAGGAAGTTCGGATTATGAAAGGATCACCTTTGGTGATAATAGCAAAGGAAAAGTGAGAGGAATGGGAAAGATTGCTATCTCAAATGACCTCTCAATCTAAAATGTATTGCTAGTTGAATCTTTGAGCTACAACTTGCTATCCGTGGCTCAATTGTGTGATCTTGATCTTATTTGCAAATTCTCATCAAGTGGTGTTGTGATTACAAGTGTGAAGGATGATAGTCTTATCTTCAAGGGATTTCGTCATGGCAATCTTTATCTTGTGGATTTCTCTTCTAGCGATGCAAGTTTGAGCACTTGTTTATTCACCAAGTCATCCAAAGGTTGGTTATGGCATAGAAGACTTGCCCATGTTGGAATGAACCAACTCAAGAAATTAGTAAAGCACAACTTGGTTGTTGGTATAAAGGATGATGTCTTGTTTGAAAAGGATAAATTATGTAGTGCTTGCCAAGCCGGGAAGCAAGTGGCTAATACTCATCCTACCAAGAGTGTCATGTCAACTTCAAGGCCTTTGGAATTGTTGCATATGGATTTATTTGGCCCTACCAAATATCAAAGCATTGGTGGAAATAGCTATTGCCTTGTCATTGTTGATGACTTCTCAAGATATACATGGGTGTACTTCCTTTGTGACAAATCAATTGTATTCACCATATTCAAAGGGTTTGCCAAAAGAGCTGAAAATGAATATGAATTCAATATCAAGAAGATTAGAAGTGATAATGGCTCCGAATTCAAGAATACAAGAATTGAAGATTATTGTGATGAAAAGGGAGTCAAACACGAATTCTCAACCAAGTACACCCCGGAGCAAAATGGAGTTGTTGAGAGGAAGAATAGAACTTTGATTGAAATGGCAAGATCAATGCTCTCCGAGTATAATGTATCGGATAGTTTTTGGGCCGAGGCAATCAACACCGCTTGTCATGCATCAAATAGATTATATTGCCACCGGTTGTTGAAAAAGACACCTTATGAATTGCTTATTAGAAGAAAGCCCAACATCTCCTATTTTCGTGTCTTTGGATGCAAATGCTATATCTTGAAGAAAGGAGCAAGATTATCAAAATTCCAAAGCAAGTGTGATGAAGGATTTTTCCTTGGGTATTCCTCAAATAGCAAGGCATATAGAGTGTACAATCAAAATTCGGGACTAGTAGAGGAAGTATATGATGTGGAATTTGATGAAACAAATGGATCACAAGATGAGCAAGAAAATTTGGATGATGTGGGAAATGAAGAATTGAGAAATGCTATGAAGAACATGACAATTGGTGATGTGAGGCCTAAGGATGAAGATGTCCTCTCTTCCCCTCTCTTTCAAGTGAACCAAGATTCATCAAACTCTAGTGCTCAAGCTCAAGCTAGTGATGGTGGTGAGTCAAATCTTCAACCGGAAAATGGCTCAACCTCCACTCCATCACACCATGCTAGAACAATTCACCATGCCATTGCAAAAGATCATCCGGTAGATCAAATTATTGGTGACCTAAGCAAAGGTGTTCAAACTAGATCAAGACTTGCTTCATTTTGTGAACACTTCTCTCTTGTGTCTTGTGGTGAACGACCTCGGGTAGAAGAAGCTTTGAGAGACCCGGATTGGGTAAATGCTATGCATGAAGAATTGAACAACTTTGCACGAAATGAAGTTTGGGAGTTAGTCAAAAGGCCACAAGATCACAATGTTATTGGCACAAAGTGGATTTACAAGAACAAACAAGATGAGAATGGAATAGTTGTGAGAAACAAAGCAAGATTGGTTGCACAAGGCTATACTCAAGTTGAGGGATTGGATTTTGATGAAACATTTGCTCCCGTGGCTAGACTTGAGGCGATTAGAATTTTACTTGCATATGCAACTAATCACAAGATCAAGCTATATCAAATGGATGTGAAAAGTGCCTTCTTGAATGGCACAATTAGTGAGCTTGTCTTTGTGGAGCAACCACCGGGTTTTGAAGACCCAAGGAAGCCAAATCATGTTTACAAGTTGTCCAAGGCCTTATATGGACTCAAGCAAGCACCTCGTGCTTGGTATGAGAGATTAAGGGATTTTCTTGTCTCAAAGGGCTTCAAAATTGGAAAGGTGGACACCACTCTATTCACCAAGAAAATTGGCAAAGATTCCTTTATATGCCAAATCTATGTGGATGATATTATATTTGGATCAACCAATCAAGAATTTTGTGAAGAATTTGGTAAAATGATGTCCCGAGAATTTGAAATGTCCATGATTAATGAATTGAGTTTCTTCCTTGGTCTACAAGTGAAGCAAATCAATAATGGGACATTCATCTATCAAAGCAAATATATGAATGATCTTCTCAAGAGATTTGGAATGGAAAGTGCAAAATCAATGTCTACTCCTATGGGAAAGAATGCACATCTTGATCTTGATGAAGAAGGCAAACCGGTTGATCAAAAGCTATATAGGTCTATGATTGGAAGCTTGCTATACCTCACCGCATCTAGGCCGGATATTATGTTTAGTGTTTGCATGTGTGCAAGGTTTCAAGCCGCACCTAAAGAAAGCCACATGATTGCCGTCAAGAGAATATTGAGATATTTGAAGCAAACTCAAGATATGGGTTTGTGGTTCCCAAATGATGGTCAATTTATTCTCATTGGATATTCGGATTCGGATTATGCCGGTTGCAAAATTGATAGAAAGAGTACCTCCGGTACTTGTCAATTGCTTGGAACTTCTCTAGTCTCGTGGTCATCCAAGAAGCAAAATTCGGTAGCTTTATCAACCGCCAAGGCCGAATATGTCTCCACGGGAAATTGTTGTGCCCAATTATTGTGGATGAAGCAAACTCTAATGGACTATGGGGTTAACTTTGATTGCATACCTCTCTTGTGTGATAATGAAAGTGCCGTGAAGATTGCTACAAATCCAGTTCAACACAAGAGGACCAAGCATATTGATATTCGGCATCATTTTCTAAGAGATCATGTGAGCAAAGGTGATATTGTCATGGAAAGTGTGAGGACCGATGATCAATTGGCGGATATCTTCACTAAGCCTCTTGAAGAAGCTCGGTTTTGTAAGCTACGGAGTGAGCTAAATATTCTTGACCTCTCACATATCTCCTAGCATCTTGCTTAGTTGCTTTATGTCTCTCTCTTCATGTATGCATTTTTTTACCATATGTGCCATGTTATTGCATTGAAAATTAGTTCACACATTTAGGGGGAGCACTATACCACTCATGTGTCTTGCTACCCTCAAAATGTGGACAAATCAACAAAGATGCCATACTAGTCTTGATTTTGCTCATGTTGGTCAAAAGGACAATTTTTGTTTATTTAGGGCTCGATTGATTGAAGAAGGGATCTTGTTGCTTGTTTTGATGCTATCATCACTTTTCTTTGGCTCTCTTGAAGATTCTCTTTTGCCTTCTCTCGCCTATTCTCTCAATCTCTTATCGAATCAATTTTTGAGAAGAGGCTTCTTACAAAAATTGTAGAGATGGTGATCATAACCATTTTTTTGTATTGTCAACTCATTGAGATGATCCATCGGTTGAGATTAATTTGAATTTGAAATTCGTTTTGAAAACTTCTTATGGTCGCCTTTCAACCTAATATGGCATCTTGTGAGTTTAGCATATTGGATCGTATATCTTCATATATATTGGTTCCACAATGCTTATGTGACTCATACATTCCCAAAAATATCCTCATTCCATCTTTTTGGACACTTGTGCAAATTATTGCAATTTTACTTGTTTTTATCTTTGTTTCATTCATACATGCATAATTCATATCATGGATGATCAAGAATCGTGGTTATATTTCTTGAAGAGTTGAAGTTATCTTGGATATGATGGAATTCATTAAGCTATCGATTTGAATAAAGTATGGAATGATTGGAGAAGGTTTGAATTGATTTGGATGAGAAACTTGAAAGCAGCTGTCAACAATCTGAAAGCACCCTCACGGTCAGACCGCCATATGCCACGGTCAGACCGCCAGACAGCCATCTGAGTACCGAAAGGTGGAGATTTTTTCTTCTTGTCCCCGCGGTCAGACCGTCCGCCCACGGTCAGACCGCCAGCGTCGGCCGAGTCAAAACCCACCTATCCCTTGTGACTCTCTTATTTCCTCATACCCCTTCGTCTCCAACTCTCCCAAAACCGAAAGTAGCTCCTCTAAAGGCTCTCCCTTGCCCTCCAAGGACCTCCATTGGAAGAACTCCATCCCTAGGCTCCTCGGTCCAACTGAGAGCGGATCCGGTCTCACCAAGGACTTCTCCGCCATGAGTGACCGGTATTTCATCGTTTTCTCCTCTCTCCCCATGGTTTCGATTGGTTCTCTCTGAAGGGGCTGTTGCTAGGGCTAGAATATTTGAGACATGGATTTTTTTGTTTGATGATTGGAAAGTGATTCCTAGACCCAATGACAACATCTATGCAAAGTTTTAAGGGTTGATTTGGTGGCTCTCATGAACATTGATGCTAGGGTTACATTTTAGGGATTATTGATTTTGGCCATTGATTAGTGAAATTGATGGGTGGAAATGCTTCATAGTACATCTTTGAACATATATGAGAAGAATTAGTGGCACCATTAAGATTTTGGCTAGAGTTTCATAGTGCAGTTAGTTGTCAGCCGAACCTCACCCGACGGTCTGACCGCCAGTCTCACGGTCAGACCGTCAGGGCAGGACAGACAGTACAAACTCAGCTTTTCTTATGGCAATCCAATGCATATATGTCTGACCACTAATTATCGGTTGCTTATACATGATTATTGCTCGCTCATTTTCAGTAATCGCCGCACCGTAAGAAAAGTGATGGCGTCCGTGTTCAAAGCCGGTTCAAGCAAGAAGAGAAGGGCACCCCGTTCAGATGATGATTATTCTCCCTCTCAAAGTGCAACTGACGATGCTTCTGAATTTGGTCAGTCCACTAATGAAGTAGAGATGGATGAGGCACATGGAGATGATCTGTTGTTTGATCCCACAGCATACACTGGAGAGAAGAAGCAGTGGGCATCACATGAGTACTACAGAGCGAGACAGGAGGTGGCTTACTCTCAGGATCCAGATTCACCCACTCCTCAGTTTCACACTCGAGTGCAACATGATGCATTCTATGGTATGTTGATGGACAAAACTGTATTCACTCACAAGTACACAGACTGGTCATACCTTGCACAATTTCCAACTGTTAGTCCTCTACTTGAGAAATTTCAAAACTTGGGATTGCATGCTTTTGTGGCACATAAGCAAGATTGGAATGAAACTGTGATCCGACAATTTTATGCCACCGTTGAAGTTGATTTCCCCAACAAAACGTTGACATGGATGACTAACTCAAGGAGGTTCACTGCCACATTTGCAGAGTTTGCTGAGGCAAATGAAATTGACTATAATGTCACTCATGATCAAATTGATGTGCTTGAGCAGGAGCTACTTAAAGAGCCTGAGTGGGTTCAGTACTATGTTGATGATCCTCACATAAGGAAATTAGGCAATGTCAGTGGTCTCCTCTATATGCCCAAGGTCATCAACAAGATAGTGAGGATGACCTTTTATCCTCGAGGTGGAAACTCTGATGCTATTCGGGACTACTATTGGAACATAATTGACTATATCATGCAAGGTCAAGTGTTTGATGTGGTCCTCCTGATGATGAAGGAGATAGAGAGCTACAGCATGGCAGTAAGGACTAGTCTTTACTATGCTCCTTATATTATGTCTCTAATTCTTCAGAAGAGCAATTTTCCAACTCGGTATCTTTTTAAGAAACATCCTCGATATCAGCCTTTTAGCTCGGTAAAGCATGAACTCGTAGCACCACCAGCTGCAGAAGGTGAGGAAGAAGAGGAAAATATTCAGCCAGAGGTTCCTCAGGCACCACAGGGTCCTCAGATGCCACCACCTCCCCAGATGGATTGGTCACAGTTTGCTCCTCCGCCTCCGGCATTCTTTGCAGGGATGACCCCTTATCTTGATCAGTACTTTCAGCCTGTGATGCAGAGGTTTGATCAGATACAAGCCTCAAGTATTGAGGCTCGTAATTCCTATGAGGCAGCCAGGTCTTCATATGAGGCAGCTAGAACATCCTATGAGGCAGCAAGGACTTCTATTGATGATCTTACCACTAGGATGCAGGGTTTAGAGTCTAACTATGATGCTCTATCTTCACACATTTATAGCTACTTTCCTACACCAGTGCCACCTCCAGAGTTTTTCCAGCCACCATGGTATGCCCCTCCACCTCCTCCTCAAGATGATTGAAGTCTTGACCATTTTTTGGTCAATTGATGCCAAAGGGGGAGAACATAAAGAAGTGATGCTATGATGAGATGCCAGAGTCAGGGGGAGAAAAGGAAACAAAGATGCAAGCCATGATTCTTGATCTATCTATCTTGCATTTGCATGTGCATCTCATATCTTACTTTCATGCACATTTGAACCTTTTTGAACTTATTTGTGTTTGTTGAACTATGTAACTTTGTTGGATTGTAATTTCTTTATGCACCTTGAACCATTTGCTCTTTTATCTGTGCTCATCTCATCTTAATGGTTCAAATGTGTGGATGATGAGGGTGTTCTTACTTGTAATGTTCAATATTGCTATATATTGGTTATTCTTTGCCTCCTCGCATCCAATGGTACAAGGTAAACTCTACCAATTTGTTCTTTTGAAAATATGCATTGCCATGTTTGATATATCTTGATCAATGCACCAATTTAGGGGGAGTTTTACTATTTGGTGAGTTCATTAACTTTTTCACATGTACGTGTATTGAAAATTCTATAGCATGTGATCATTATCTTGTGACTCACCTTAGAGTTTTTCTTTATTGTCTTTATCGGCTTTATATCACTTCTTATATTGTCATCAATTACCAAAAAGGGGGAGATTGAAGCATCTAGGCTCGCTTTAGTGTTTTGGTAATTAATGACGACCCTTATTTTTGACTAACTACGTTGTTGAGATAATTGTGGTTTTAGTCATAATAAGGAATGGAATGATGGACGAAGTGATATACATATGGATGGCTCAAGGCAAAGGTATCTTGATAGGGTTTTTCTGTTTTGCCGGTCATAAGGAGATTAGAGTTGAGTGACCGGATTATAGGTTAAATGCCGTACTATCAAGAGGGGTCGATGAGATGACCTTGAGTATCCATGGTTGCCACAAATGCTCAATTCCTATCTTTGTGAGTGGTTCTATGTGAGTTGAGTGTGCCCATATCTTTCAGGAAAGCAAAGAGTAAAAGAAGGGGGGCTGGCAGGTCACTCCTGGCGGTCAGACCGCCAAGACCCGCGGTCTGACCGCCGTGCGCTTCAGAGACGGCCAGAGGAGTGGCCTCTCTGGTTGCTCGGGTGATGGCCTGACGGTCTGACCATAGTTAACCACGGTCTGACCGTCGGTGCATGTCTGGTGTCAACAGAGACTTTGTTCTCGGGTGAAAGTTGAAAGTGTCCCGACGGTCTGACCGTGGGTAATGACGGTCTGACCGTCGGGCTCGTGCCAGAAGGAGTTTGAAAGTCAAACTAGCCGTTGGGTTGTACGACGGTCCGACCGTGGGGAGTCACGGTCAGACCGTTCGATGCACAGAAAGCTGTAATGGCTAGTTTTCAAAGGGTGGCCTATTTATACCTCCTCCATCCCGTGCATAGTAGCTCTCTTGGCCATTTGAAAAGTATTGTACACCCTTTGGAGCTTATTCCTCTCTCACACAAAGTCCTAGTGGAAAGATTGCAAGTGTGTGAGTGTGAGTGCCCTAAACTTGAGTGAGTTGAGCATTGTGGCACTTGGGATCCTCAAGCAAGCGTCATCGACTTGTTACTCTTGGAGGTTGCCGCCTCCTAGACGGCTTGGAGGAGTAAAATTCGTGAGCCCTTCAAGAAGCTTGTGAAGGAGGTCCGGATTCTTGTGAGAGGTGCGGTGCTCACCTCGCCGGAGCGGTGAAGAGCAACCCTATTGGAATCGAGGTTTGGAGAGGTTCAAGGTATTGATTGTTTTCTATCTCAAGTTGTTCTTTGTGAGCCCTTCTTGGTGGTGGAGAAGTGGATACTTGAGGAGAAAAGCACTTCATACGCTTGAATCCACCTCAACGTGGATTAGGGGTGATCGGCAAATCACCGAGACCACGGGAAAATATCCTTTGTCTCTTGACTTGTATTTTCATATATTGTGTACATACTAGAAATTGATTGATGTATGTCACCTAGGATTGTTAACCTACTTTAGCTCAAACCTAGGTTTAGTTGTCAATTTCTTGCTTTTATCCAATTGTCTTTAAATTCCGCAATTAGTTGGATAGTTAGCTTTTAAATTTTTAATTCGGCTATTCACCCCCCTCTAGCCGGGGTCCTTCGATCCTACAGTGGTCAAGAAAGCTTACATCCACCACATCCAAGAGTACATCAAAGTGCACAACGTGATCACCCCGTCGAGCAAATTCTTGGAGATATTGACAAGGGGGTAATCACTAGATCTCGAGTTAGTAATTTTTGTGAACACTACTCCTTTGTCTCTTCTATGGAGCCATTTAAGGTAGAACAAGCACTTGAGGATTCGGATTGGGTGATGCCATACAAGAAGAATTGAACAACTTCACAAGAAATGAAGTATGGACATTGGAGGAAAGGCCAAAGAACAAGAATATTGTGGGCACCAAGTGGGTGTTCCGCAACAAACAAAATGAAGATGGTGTTGTGACAAGAAATAAGGCAAGGCTTGTGGCAAAGGGATACTCACAAGTGGAAGGTTTGGATTTTGATGAAACCTATGCCCCCGTAGCAAGGCTTGAATCTATTAGAATATTACTTGCTTTTGCTACTCACCATGATTTTAAGTTGTACCAAATGGACGTGAAAAGTGCATTCCTCAATGGGCCAATCAAGGAAGAAGTGTATATGGAGCAACCACCAGGATTTGAAGACCCAAAGTATCCTAACCATGTTTTTAAGCTCCATAAGGCGCTCTATGGGCTTAAGCAAGCTCCAAGAGCATGGTATGAATGTCTTGGGGATTTTCTTGTTAAAAAGGGTTTTGTCATTGGCAAGGCCGATGCAACCCTCTTCACCAAGCATTTTGACAATGATATCTTTGTGTGCCAAATATATGTCGATGACATTATATTTGGTTCTACTAATCAAAACTTTTGTGATGAGTTTAGCAAGATAATGATCAAGAGGTTTGAGATGTCCATGATGGGAGAATTAACATACTTTCTAGGCTTCCAAGTGAAGCAACTCAAGGAGGGCACCTTCATATGTCAAGCCAAGTATACTCAAGACTTATTGAAGAAGCTTGACATGGACAAGGCCAAGCCCATCAAAACACCCATGCCAACAAATGGACACATTGACCTCAACAAAAAGGACAAGCCCGTTTATCAAAAGGTATACTGCTCTATGATAGGATCTTTGCTTTATCTTTGTGCATCTAGGCCCTATATCATGCTTAGTGTGTGTATGTGTGCACGTTTTCAAGCTGCTCCTATGGAGTGTCACATGATGGCCGTTAAAAGAATCTTGAGATATTTGGTTTACACACCCAACCTAGGGCTTTGGTACCCCAAGGGTTTAAAGTTCAACCTTTTAGGCTATTCCGATGCGGATTATGCCGGGGATAAGGTAGATAGAAAAAGCACCTCCGGGATATGCCAATTCTTGGGTAGGTCTCTAGTGTCATGGTCATCCAAGAAACAAAATTCCGTTGCACTTTCCACCGCCGAAGCGGAGTATGTTGCAGCTGTTAGTTGTTGTGCACAACTACTTTGGATGAGACAAACTCTAAGGGACTACGGTTATAAGTTGAACCATGTTCCACTCCTATGTGACAATGAGAGTGCCATAAAGCTTGCTTATAACCCCGTTGAGCATTCACGCACAAAGCATATAGATATCCGCCATCACTTTTTGAGAGATCATTCTATCAAGGGGGATATAGAAGTAGGTGATGTGCGAACCGAAGATCAATTAGCCGATATATTCACCAAGCCACTAGATGAGAAAAGATTTTGCTATCTTAGGAGTGAACTAAATATTCTTGACTCCAGCAATGTGATGTAGAGGATGTGCACATCTGAGTGTTGATTGCTCAATTATTGCAAAAACCATGGTTTTATATCAAAACTTGTTTGTTTTTGCTTGTTCCTTGATTCTTGATCTCTTGATCAATCTTGTCAAAATATGGTCATAGTTTTGAATGGTTGGTTGATTGACTGACCATAGGCTGGCAAGAATCCTTTTTGTCCATCCTTATTTACACTTATTTGCTTCAAACTATGCCTAGCCCTGCCTGCCTCCTCCTGTTGACATGGTTCATCGGACAAGTCCGATGCCAGTCGGACAAAGTCCGACCCCATCAGACAAGTCCGACAGTCCAGTTTTCACCCCTCTAACCCAGCCCGACTTACCCCCTCATTCATATCTCTCACGTTCTCTCTCCTCAAGAACTCCCCCAAAGGCGGACCCAAGGCGATCTCCCTCTCCCACCATCCATTGGAGCAAGTTTGGAGGCCAATAGGTCCTCCTCCATCGGCAAAGTCGGATCCCCCATCACTTTTGCAAGGTTTCCCCTCTTTCCCTCTCTCTCCCTTAGGGTTAGGGTTCTAGGGCAATGCTAGTTTCCAATCCTTTTTCCCTTGCACTTTTGATCCATGGAGATTGCTTCTAGCATGTTGTGGTAGGAGTAGACAAAGTTTGGTCGCTAGTGGTAGGTGGATTTGTGGAGGATCTAGGTTTTTAGAGTAATTGCGAGTCATCGGACAAGTCCGATAGTTCGATGGGCATCGGACATGTCCGACGGCATGCAGTTCCTCCAAAAGTCTAAGTCCCTCACTGATTCTCCTCACCCTTTTTTCCTCTCTTTTGTCTATCTTCTGACTTGTGCTATTCCTGTTGTCAGCATGTCGGATATGGAAGCATCCCTATTAAGGGAGAAGAGGGCCAAAGCTAGTGATGATCAAGGTCAAAGCCAACCAAAGAGAAAGAAAGTCACCGCCAAGCGCGTTCGGTGCACCTATCTCCAACAACCAACTGAAAGGGAGGAGCCAGCTGAGTCCGAAGAGCTGAACAGAGTCATGCATCCTCCCTCTGAAATGCTCAACTCCAACCGGGAGAGGGTGGACTTCTTTCGCGCGTCCCTTGAGAAATGCACTAAAGCAAGGTCAACTATTATGCTCATGATAAGGAGGCTGCTGATCCTCGCTTTCATGCTCATTTTCATGCGGATTGGTACCGCTCCACCTACCTCCGCATGAAGAACCCTGTAGTTGAGAGCAAGTGGCTAGATTGGAATTATATGAAGTCCAAGAAGCACCCTCTGTTCAATCAAATTCTAGCTGCTTTTGGGTATCATGGTCTTAAGACCTTCTTGATTTTCAACTACTCATGGAACAAGGAAATCATCTCTCAGTTCTTTTCAACTGTGTTCTTTGAGAATGACAAGTCTATGGTCTGGATGACAAATGGCACTAAGTACAGCTGCACCTTGAGTCAATTTGCTTCCATGATAGGACTCAAGAGCTCACGTAAGGAGAAGCATAAGATTCACTCGGGCAGCTACATGAGCGATGAGGCTATGAGGCATATGTACATGGATCCGGAGAACAGTGTCCCTCCTAACTCAAATGGCTTGCTACCCTTTTTCTCAGTCTTGTTCAGGATCTGTAGGAGCACTTTGTCTCCAAGGGGTGGCAACTCTGACCGTATTCCTGCATATCAGAGGGACATCTTGCACTGGTTCCATGGGGATCAGAAATTTGATGTGTTTGACTATGTCTATCAGGAGATATGGGACATCTCCATCTCTTCCAAGCATGGTTGTGGATATGCCCCACACATCATGTATATGATCGAAAAGGTCTCAGGCTTGACTTTCAAAAAGGACATGAAGCATCTGAGTCTCAAACCTCAGATTCCTTCTAATTGGACTCCTGATACCACCTCTGGTCAGTTCTTTGGTGTGGCTCAGCCACCATCCTCTGCTCTGGCTCCTCAGGTTCCCAGAGCTCCTAGGGCCACCGGTTCTTCTCGTGCTGCCCCACCTTCTCGTGGCAAGAGGAGTGGAGTTATGAAGATGTTCAAACCCCTCCTTAGTATGTGCAAGAGCATTAACCAAAGAATGGATGTGATTGAGAGGAACCAGAAGATCATCATGGAGAAGATGCAATGTGAAGTTCCTCCTCCTCCATCACCTCCGGTAGAAGATTCCTACCCACCTGCTTTTCAGGACCCCACTCCCAACTTCTCTACAGAGGAGTTGAAATATTTTGGGTACTATCCTCCACCTTCTCAGTTTCACACAGGAGCCGGCTCTAGTGGACAACATGTCCGCTTTGATGAGGAAGAAGAGGATGTAGAAGAGCAAGAAGAAGATCCCGCTGCCTATGATCTTCGCCAGCGCAAGGGAAAAGCTCCCGCTCAAGATGACGAAGACGAAGAAGAAGAAGGCGATGAGGATGATGAAGACTATGAAGACTCTGAGGAGTAGAGATCTCATCACCATCCACCCGCATTTTTCTCCTTTTTGGTGTCTCGATGCCAAAGGGGGAGAAGTTCATTTGCTTAGTTTGTGAGTTGTGAGTGTGATGAAGTTGGACAATTTGGTTCTTTTTGGTTCTTTTTGGCTTGGTTTGTAAAACTACATATTTGTGTCGTTTGTGTTTTGTAAGACTATATGCTTGTGGTACTTATATCTATTTATTTGTGTCGTTTGTGCATGTCTCTTTGTGATGATGTATTGTTTTATCTCCTTCTACTAGATGCATTTGTGTGATAATATTTGTCATATGCAATGTCTTATATTCATATGCTTAACTATTGCAAATCGTCATGTATGCATAGTGTTAGGGGGAGCTCTCACTCTCTCTCTTTAAATATGTGCATTTGTTATACTATCTCCAATCTTTTAGTTATGCACACATTTAGGGGGAGCTCCTCACAAATTGTTCCGTTTCTACATCACTTTATGATAAATTAGTTGTATTGTTATCAATCACCAAAAAGGGGGAGATTGAAGGTGCATCTAGACCCCTAATTTTATTTTGGTGATTGGCATCAATATAATTAAGAATGTACTAATGTTTCAATGAGCATGTGTGTAGAAGATGGCTCAATTATTGATGACAAAATGCATAGAAGCTCAAATACTCAAAGAAAAGGAGAAAACAAAGTGGCCAAGAAATTTCAAGATGATACTAAAAAATTTGCTCAAATATGAAGCTCATAGAGTTTTTACTTTATGTTTGAGTATAGGAAAAACCGTACTATTAAGAGGGACATAAAAGTGTGAAGCAATGATGAACTAAGAGCAAAATCCAAAATTCCACAGCCAAAACATTTTTCCAGGGCAAAATCATCGGACTTGTCTGACCCATCGGATAAGTCCATCGGACTCCAGAACCTTTGCCATTCTGGGTCGTCGGACTTGTCCGACGGTCATCGGACATGTCCGATGACCAGCAAGTCCGACCCATCGGACTTCACTGTCGGACTCCAGTACCTGCGTCAAACCCTAGCCATCGGACTTGTCCGATGGTCTACTTGTCCGAGGCATCGGGCAAGTCCCTCGTACTCCAGAACCGACGCCAACTTGTTCCATCGGACATGTCCGATGACCATCGGACTTGTCCGATGGAGATCTGAGAAATACCCATCCAAACGGCTCTTTCTCTTCTTGAGCTATAAATAGACCCCCACTTCGTCCCTTGTCTGGTTGGTCACTCATTCCACTCAAAAACACTCTCAAGGTCACTTTGCTCTCCAAATCTCTCCTCCCTTACTTCCAATCTTGATTTGTGAAGGGATTGAGAGAAGATTCAAGAGCTCCATCGACTTTAAGCTTCCATTCTCTCAAGCACTTGGTTCATCCTCACCGCCGACCACGTTTGTGTTTGTTACTCTTGGGGATTCATCCCCTAGATGGTTAGAGGTGCCCGTAGAGCTCTCAACTTGTGTGGTGACGCCTCGAGAATTTTGTATTGACCCCTTCTTCATGGAGTTTGCTAGTGGAAAGACAAGTTTGATCTTTGTGGTCAACTTGGAGAGGTTAGGGTTGAAAGAAACCCGGTCCTTTGTGGATCCCTCAACGGAGACGTAGGCTTCTTTGTGGAGCTGAACTTCGGTGAATAAATCTTGTGTCTCCTCTTCTCTTCTTTTGCATACTTGTTATTTACTTGCTCTTGCTCATATCTCACTAGCTAGGGTTTGGCTCGTTTCTCTTAAATTAAGATGTGTAGATTGCTTGCTAGTTGTTCCTCTTATTTCTACAACTTCCTCTAGCTTATAATTACTAGATCCTAGCTTGCCTTGCACTAATATAAAGTTTTAATCGGCCGATCTACTTTTCTAACTCGTGCCATCGGACTTTCCTCACCATCGTCGGACAAGTCCGACACTGCGCATTTGACTTTTATTATTAAGTGATTTTCAGGGACAATTGCCTATTCACCCCCCCCCCCCCCTCTAGGCACTTTCAATCTGCATTGTAGGTAAATGCCATCCATGCTCCATCACTTGCCAAAATTTATCATGTTACAGCCAATAATTTTTGAATCTGAACATCTTTGTCTTTGGGATATCTGTTGATATGCTAATGACACAAGGTGAATGGTCTGATGTTTCTCTGGAGAGAGTCCTCACTATTGACCAAGGGTAATTTGTGATCCATGAAACTGAAGCAAAAAACCAATCTAATCTTTTTAGAAGAGGATTTTCTTGTTTATTGGTCCTTGTGAATCTGTTTCCTTGCAAGGGTATTTCTTCTATTCCCAAATTATTGATTGCTGCATTGAAGTCCATCATTGTCTGAATGTCCCCTCCTGGTTTATTTCTATCTGAAGGTCTCCTTATTAGGTTGTAGTCCCCCACCAGTAGCCAATCATCATCTTCTGCAATATCTATGCCATTGAACCATGTCAAGAAATTATGTCTACCTTCTACTGTACAGGGAGCATAGATGTTTGTGAGAAACCATCTGGCCCTAGAGAAGATGGACATGAATTCTATCGTTACAACAAATTCATTTTGTGAAACTTTCTGACCCATAAATTTGGGTCCTTTCCATATGATAATTGTACCTCCTGAGGCACCAATAGAGGGCAAATACTCAAAGCAATCTAATTGTGATGGAAAAAATTTTCTTAAGTAGGCAGTGTCAAAATTTTCTCTCTTTGTTTCCTGAAGACAAACAATGTCACAATTAGATTCTTGGATTTTACTTCTAATGGCCGTCCACTTCTTATCTGAATTAATTCCTTTGACATTCCAGCATAGAATATTCCATTTTCTAAAAGCATTGCTATTTTGCTGATCCATTAAATAGAGTTAAGAGTTGAGCAGCATCTATGCACATAATATAGGGACAATAAAGAAATCTGGAGAGGACCAGTATATCAGCACTGGAGAGGACCAGATTGAGGCTATTTCATAATTTGTTTTGTTTGAACCAAATAGAGCCAAATTGTTTGACCATGCCAGATAAAAGAAATAGTAGCAAAAGAACAACATCACCAATCAAAACATAGTTGGTGCTAGAAAGATTGCACTCTAGACATAAAAGAACAAAAGAGCAGTAGTCACAATAATATTTATTTGCTATGGATGCTTCTTCACTGCTTTCTTGGCTTCTTCTTTGGCTTGTCTTCATTGGGACCATTTTTTGGTTTGTTGGTCTTGTCTTTCTTATCTGCCTTTTTGTTGACATCTGTCTTTTTCTTTTTCTGTGTCTCCACAGCCTTTGTAGTCTTCTTCTCTAAGGCCTCATCTAATATCACACTAGGTGAGATCTTACAAAAATCAGTTCCTATGCTTCTTATCACTTTTGGGGTCAGGGTTGGTGGTTCGACAGAGCAGCAGAAGCAGTTTCTATCCTTACATGCTTTCCCCTTGAAACCATTTAGGTTCATTTTTATTCTTTCACTTCTCCTGAGATTAGTGTCAACTAAGCTTGACTTGGCCAGTTTCCTTTTCATATGCAAGGCAGAGGTGCTGACTGAGCTGGTATTGGGAGTATTGTGCTTCTCAGGTGTAACAATATTGGCTTCTGTTGTGATAGCCACTTCTTCCTCTATTTCCATTTATGTCTGCTCCTCTTCTTCCTCTTCCACAATTTGAAGCTTGGCCTTTTGACAGGAGGGTAGAGCATTTGTTGGGCAGGACTGTGGGAGGACAAATTTCCTGCAATCTCCAACGTCTGAGTTTGGCATGATAAGGTCCCAGGCTTTGGAGGTCAGGAGCTCTTTACACCATTGGAATCTTGAGGGGTTTAGTAGAGATGCAGTGAAGAAGTCAACCCAAATTATTGGGATGGAGAAAGATGAGCTATGTCCCATTGGTGCAAAATGTTTTGCCCATATTCTGATTCCATCTGGATTATACCTCGGTTTCCAGGTCAGTGTGGCCTCCTGAGTAAAGGATTGAAAACCAGGGTCCACATCAAGTTCTTGAACAAACTGCAACATGCCCACCTGGAGATGAAGAAAGTTATTATCCTGCTCATTTAGGTTTTGTTGCTCATTTTGTTCCCCTATGTATCCAGCTGGTCCATCAACATCTTGTTGCAGATCATCCACCAATTAATCAAGGCTAACATCAGAGGCAATGTAATCTGTGTTCTCACTGCTTGAATCACTGAGTGCTTCTAGAGCTAGCACTACCTGTGGCTCTGGCTCCACATGATTCATTTGATGGTTGTCCTCTGCCACATTCTCCTGAACTGGCATCATAAGGTCATTTAACTCTAGAAAGGCTTCTCCCTACTGCATTTGAGCATTTAGGTCAGGCAGATCATTGTGAAACTCCTGGATCACTGGCTCCTGCATTGGGACTACTTCATCATTGAGGTCAGGAAAGTTCTCCTCTATGATCACAGGTGCAAAGTTCAGATCAATATGCTCCTGGAGAGGTTGAGCAACATTGATTACCACTCCCTCTGCATCTTCTGCAGCTTGGGGTACAGCATGTGGTTGGTCAGCAATAGGCTCTTGAACTTGTGCTATTGGCCAATCGCCCCACCCATTCTGGTTTTGTTCTGGCTGTGGCTGGTCATTGTTCTCTTGGTTTAGTCCTGGACCAGGCTGACCTAAGCCAAAGAAACCAAATGGTAGTTGTTCTCCATTTGCAGGAATATGTGGGACAGGCTCTTCATCAGCTGGCTCTCCTCCAAGCATGTTCTGGTCAATGATTTCGCACTGGATTGTCCAAGAATGCCCAATAAACCCTTCTCCCTCAGAATAAATAATGAACTGAGGCACATCTATCAGATCAGTAACCCTTGCTCTGATTATCAGTCTAGAAAGATGTCTCCTATCATCCTCCCAGAAGGTGAGTCGACCAAAGCTCGAGATAGCCCTCTCAATATATTCTTGAGACCAGAAATCAAGAGGAAAACCAAGAAGCATGAGCCAGCACTCCCTATTGAAATTTAGTGCTCGCCAATTTCTGCCTTCATTATGCTTTTCTAGAGTGAATTCAACATCTCCATAGGGGTGGGGACTAGTATGAACTAGGAAATCTTTGTCATGAATATATTGAAACCGAACTGGGGCCTGCCCCAAATGAGATGGTTGAATGTCCATGATTCTAACACATTTATGCTCAACAAGACATTCATGGACAACCTCCATAACTGCTTCAAAGTTCATCTCTATCATATTGTTGGGGGGCGATGGGTTACTGTATGGACCATCATCGCCCGATGCTGCACATCCAAATGCTTGAACCCCTCTGGCATAAACGGACTTGGGTCAGCTCGTTGGAATGCCATGTTTTGCTCTTCGCTGCCTTGTCTTGCGGATTGGGGTGGCGTTGAGGTTGCTTGTGGTGGCGGCAGAAGGTTTGTGTGGTTTTCGGAGCCAAGGCCGAGGAAAAATAGAGTATCAATGGAAGGCGAAGAGTCCGGGGTTCCCTTGCTTGGGGCTAGTAGAATATGAGTGAAATTTGACAGGTGCTAAAATACGGGAGGGCCACTACTACTGGCCCCATCTATCAATGACACAAGCCTCTTAAACCAAGAACTGAAATCTTTCTGTTCGCAGCCCTGAGCCCAAGCCTTTCTAAGGAAACAATCTGTTGGTTTATTTTTAGGAATAAATCCCAATTTTCTGTTTTGTAGTCTGCAGTTTGGGGAAATATGCCCCCATTTATGGCAAAATCACATCGTAGTCTGCTATGGCAAAATTTCCTGGAGTGTCCATTACTGTGGCATCTCATGCAGCGGAAGATCTGCGACCCATGCTGAGGTAGTGTTGGGTCTTTATTAGGCTGGGCTTTTTTTGGAACCCACTTCCAGTTTTGTGTTGCCGAATTTGAAAAAGCTGAGATTGCGCTTCCCTTTTAAATTGTGAGATCCATGATTCCCGCCTTGTTCTTCGCTTGTTCATTGCCCTGAGGATTTGGCTGAATTCGATCGAACACAGAGGCTTTTGGGAACACCAATCTATCAAAAATAGTTTTCACCTTGACTTTGTCTTGCCTGTTGACTGTAGTGGTGTTTGCACCAGAGAGAGGAGATTTCTTGGCCGCAGCTACATAGGAATACGAACGCGGCTTTCGACGCTGAACCAGAGTCCAAGAGTCAATTTCATCTTGCTCATAGTTTCTTGATTCACGGGCCCAGTGTGCACCTCCTTGGCCCAGAGATGAAAATGAATTTTGAATTGGATGCATTCAAAAGTCTTGAACTTATAGATCCAGATCCCTACTTCCTTGCAAGAAACCACAAATTTGTAATCACGATCTCTAACATGTTTAACACGAAAAGCCGGGGCAGATCCACCAATGGCAGCTTGCAACATCAATCCAGCAATCTCCTCATTTAATCTGAATTTGCATCTTCCCACAGAAATTAGGAGGAAGAATTCCTTGCAGCCCAGACTATGATTAAAATTGATCGGCCTCTGAAGATGATTCCAGACATCGGCTGAATTTAACATAGAAATGGTAGATCATGCATTGAGTCAGCTCAATTCGCATAGAAAATATAGGATAATTATCATATTCGAAAGGAGCATAACCTGCACCTTCTTATGCCCGTCATAAGACTTGGGTACATCATTTTCCCTTAAAAGAGGAACATGAGTACATCTCTCTCCATCTCAAACACACCCTCCAATTAGATAATCCAAGAAACAAACTCAATTTCTTGATCACTTATTCTAAGTATAGTAACTACACTCCGAACTCGTCCTTGATTAATCGGTTATTGATCAACCATTAACCATGGTAAGCGCAGCAGCAGTTAATAATTGATCAGCCGTAGTATATAAGTAGTACTAGTAGAATAGAATCCGTAGACGAAGATGGATATTCATCAAGCTCCCTTTTCGAGCATCTCGCAGAACCTCTTGAAGGACTCGAGCTTCTGCAGCTTCATCTGGTCGTGGAACCGCCGGATGAACACGTCGGCGACGCGGTCGATCTCATCCTCCAGCCTGAACTCCGCGCCTCCCTCCGCCGCGTTATCCACGACGAGCTGCGACTTCTCGCCATTGTCATTATCGTTGTCCCCCGCCGCCTCCTCGCCGCCGGCCAGCGGTGAGCGCGCGAAGCTGCCGCTGCCTTCCCTCTCCAGCGCGAAGCTCGGCAGGCTGCTGAGCAGCACGACGGCCCGCGTCTCCTGATCCACGACGAAGCTCGGCAGGTTCTGCAGAACAGCGGCCTTCTTCCTGCAGCTGGCGAGGAGGTGCTGATACCCGTCGCCACCATGAGCGTGCTCGCCGGCGCCGTCACGGTCGTCGTCCACGCCGCCGCTGCCGTGGTGGCTGCGGCTGGCCACCGCATTGCTGTAGGCGGCGCTACTACTGGCACCGCCCATGATGGCGTGGATCTTGTTCTGGATTGCGCTGAGCAGGAGCTTCTTGTTGCGCATGATGCTGAGGACGAGGAGGCGCGTCCTGAGGGAACCGGCCTTGGTGCCCACGGCCATGGACCTCGCCTTCACCACTGCAACGATGGTGGAGAAGAGCTGCTTCAGGTACTTGGACGCCTTCTTCATCTTCTCCAAACGATCAAGAGAAATGCAGCCCAAAATGATTAGTTAGTTGATCAAGAAACAAAGAGCTGGCGTTTGCTGTTGTTGATCGCTATATGTATCAATAATAATGGCTGGCAAGCTATGATCTAGCAGTGTACAAATGCATGCATATGCATGGGCTAGTGTGTTTTGGCATGGAGTTTGGTCTGAAGGGTCTCATGGGTATATATAGAGGTGGTAGCTATGTGAGATTAAGAAGATGGTCGATCACCTTGTTCATCTCCCTTCCTCGAAGCTGCAGCCTCACATGGATGCCAAGTTACATGGTTAACCAGGAATTATGGGCACTGAGGAAAAGGAGAGGGCTGCAACGGCAAAAGTTACTAACAGAGCAAGGTTGATGAATAAAGCAAAAGTGGTGCAAAAGATATGATGCATAGGCGAACATATAAAGTAACAGAAAACACCATCGCCGCTACATCATCGTCACTAAAAGTAGATTATGTTTCTGCATTGTGTCATGGCCGGTCCCAATAATAATGCATGGGATCTATGCATGGATCCCCAGCCCTACCTTGCTCATGCGCAACAGTTGTTGTGCAAGTTGCCATGTATGAGTTGATTGTTTGGTACTTTGGTCGAATATTTTCTCAAGCTCGTTTGCAGTTGCAACTTGCAAGTCTGCTAGATTGAGTTTGCTGCTTCGAGTATTTACTTCTCATATATCATCGACTACTTTTCTCTTATTCAAAGACTGGTCATTTCCTGCAACGCTACCCCAGTGGCAGCCGAGAGTTCAGACTTTGCATTAGTAAGAACTGATTAAACTGCCAAAGCTAAGGAAATAACCGTGCATTATGAATGTTTATCTGTAGTGTTTTAGAGAAAAACTAACCTGTGAGCAGTGGAGGATGTGGTTGCAGTTCTAATGATAAAACCAGGCCTTTGGTGCCATCTCATTCTCTCGGGTATAGTTACATCTTACTAAACATTTTTTAATGAAATACATCTTACTAAACTTATTATTAGTTACATTCATCCCATGAATCAACAAATGTTTTTGGTTCGCTGCATTCGTTTCCTTTTAGTTTCGTTGGCATTATTGTTCTTCTGTATATACTAATTTGTCAAATAAAACAACTGAACCATCATTTGCTCCATTGATCCATCATAACTAGGACCTAATGGAATCTTCAGCAGCTAATAGTTAGCGCTTTTTGGAAGCCTTCGTCGCTAAGGTTCGCTGCTTGGGCGCATCCAACACCACAGTACAATGATCTAGTCCAGCCCCCCGCCTGCCTTTCTTTTGTCCAGCTGCCCCCATGGTGAGTGGTATTCGAATCTTGCAGCCACCCTATGCCCTCCCTAGTAGGGTACACAACACAAATAGCAACTGTTCTTCAGGGCGGACCAGTAGTTGACATTTCCAGATTCCAAAGCCGAAATGTAGGCCAAATCTTGCTCACTGCTATAGTGGTGGGATCACTTACTCTAGAAGAAAAGGTAAATAATTACCTGAGTTGCGGTCCTATGGACAAAAACAATCAGCAATGTACTAGGTAGGTCAGAGATTGCCGATTGGAATGCTATGGAGATGTTGTGATATTTTAGCTGGCTGCCCTACGAGCTGAGCTTTGCCGACTTGCGACGGCCGGCCAACCGTGTGTTGGTGCGCGTCAGCTGGCAACAAATGTCTTCTTCTGAAACATAGGTTGATGACTGATGATGCAGAGCAAAGCGAGGTTGATCTGTGTTACCATGATTGAGTTACATTTGAACATAAGGTATTCTGAAACTATTTGCAGTATTTTCGATCTTCGGATTCAAGAGACAATCAGCTGAAGGGAAAATCTCTTGTATTACATGGAAAACCAACAGAATAAGGCTCTCTGTTTTCATTTTAGCGTGGTTCATAAAGCATAAACTATTTTGGTGTTTTGTTCGTCCGCAACTGTGTGAAAGGTTTCAGAACTCAGAAGAGAAAGCATATGTGGAATATACTTCTTTCGCACAACATTCCCCTTGAAATTTATTGAAAATCTGCATCCCTCCCATCGTGCAACACTGTAATCCAACAGCCTACTGCGAGATTGAGCTGCTGTGGTAGAATTTGACTATAGTGTTTTCATTATATATCTGATGTCTTCCAGAGGTTAGCATCTTTACTACTCCATATTCCTCTTCCGATACGAAAGAAAAAGAAGTGAGAAGAAAAAGGAGATACTAGTGTACGAGCACATGGAGAAGTTTGAATCGGGCAAATTCCATGGACCATCGTATCATATATATTTATTTATATCCATGGAGGGAAGATACCATGAATCTGCAGTTGTGTGTACCTCGGTTCATGTACATTGTATTGCACAGTCATCCTGGCTAGACAGCCCTCCTGCCTGTGATCCCATCAGAAAAGCCATCTTGTATTTCTTCACTATTTATCATTTAAAGAAAAATCCTCTGGAAGTCTGAATCAAGCTGAGCCCAAACTTATTAGAAGCCCCCTTTCGTAGTATCTTTTTATCGTTGGGCTCGTCACTGACTCACTTGCACATGCCCGCACACCATAAAAAGCAACAGAGGTGCCCAGATTTTAATCAAAAAATGTGCAGCGGCCGCTTGTTAGATTTGCGGTCATGTCGACTGGGTGGGCTTTTTTCTCCGGCCGGCCGCGCGCGCGTGCCTGAAAATGACGTGTATGAAGTTTCGTGTGGGTGACTAATTCGTCAGCAGCAGCAGCTTTCAGATTACCTCGGCGACGTCGGGTATCTTTTGGAAACTTCAACTATGCTAGAAGTTAGAGTTATTTTCTAGCTTATAACTAATTTTAAATTAAGTCTAACTCTTGAGGTGTTTGGATGTAAGAGTTAGATTGATAATAAAGATGTTGATATAATTATTTATCTCCCTTAAGAATAGAGGAAAAAGTAACTTTTCAGTAGATACTACTCAAACTAGCTCTAATTAGCACCTCTTATATAGGCTAGTATTTTTTTTAGGTTAGATGCAATTAACCCAAATTAACCCTACCTATTTAGAGAATTTATAGTTAATTATACTCAAACTAACCTAAACTAACTCTAACCCATGGATCCAAACAGGGCCGTTGTAATGCTGTGACAGCCGGCGCTCAGCCGAGTGAAATATCAAGTTAGCTAAGATTCCGATGGATCGGTCGCTAATTGATTCGTTTGGGGGTCTGCTTTTGCTTCTGCGTACGTGCTTTCCGCGGAAGGTGAACGTCGCATCGTCCATTCTCTCCACCAACTCTCTCTGACAATTGTGCCTTCAGACACTTTTGAGTTTTGTGTGAACCACTTTGCAAGCGATTTTGTTACGTGGTATGAGCTAGCTAGGTAAATCGATCAAATCCTCTTATTGACCTAGTGTGAACGGCAGTTTGGGCATGGTTTCTGTCAGGTTACGTCATCAGTAGATTAAAAAACTAGACTTGTGGGGTAGGGACAGTAGATAAAAAATACCGTACCGTTGCTTCTGCTTATTACTTCCCAAGATTGAATGTGAAATCAACTTTGAAATTTCAATACTGTTCTTCGATGTTTTTGCATTTGCTCTCTGTCGCGCTCTCTCTTTCTCTCCGTAAAACTATGTATGTGTAGGAGATATTAGGTTAGTACGTCTCAGGGATTTCTTTTTGGCGAAGCTTAGGGATTTGAAACCTTGGAGAATGAATTTCCCCAATATGTTTGTTGGAATCGATGCCGTGGTTGCAGGATGCAAAAGCGTACCACACGGAGAGAATTTGACCGAATCAATCAAGAATCATCCAATTAATACAAGAAAATTTTGCCTGCGCCCAGATTTGGGCCTCGTCCTAAGATATGGCCCAGACACAATCTCGGTAGAATTTTGGCCCATATCTGCAGCACTCTAGAGGTCGTGCTGGACTGGGCCAATTACTCTTCCCTTACACTCTCTGCGCATTTGCATCATTGCTTGTGTGCATGATAGTGCCTATATAATTTCCAAAAAAAAAAAAGCTTGCATGTCAATAAAAAAAGCTTGGATGTGCCATAGTAGAGGTTTGACCTTGAGAAGATCAAGGTCGGTCGGTATGCTGTACATTGTCGCCGTCGTGGCCGGCTACAGCCGCATGAACAGCACGTACCGTTCCCATCCGCGTCGATCATCACGCGACCACGTTCCACGACCCATACCGCAAATCGCAAGCACACAATGCAAGATCGGGCGACGTCACACGCCAAGCTGAATCCCGATCTCCCTGGTGGCCTGGTCCCCGCCGCCCGCCGGCGCCCAGCGGCCGACCATCACGTCGCCGTGCCGGGGCCGGCCGGTATGGAGATCGACCACCCCTGCCGGAACGGAAGGATCGCGCGGCTCGAGGCCGACTCGTGCTTCCTACTCCTACTGCCGAAGACGACGCATGTCTGCTCGTCTCCGTCTTCTCGAGATCCGGGAGCACGTGCCTCTGCTCCGCCGCCTGCTCCTCCCGTTCTTCCACCTGTGCGCCGCTGGGGACACCAACGGCTTCCTTCAGCTCTCCCATGTGCTGCGGCGCCGAGGGTTTTTATTATATTTTGTATACGGTGACGGAGGATTAACGCAGCTGCTAATGTCGGGGGCGGTGTCAATCCTGTGGCCGCTGATCATTGTCTAGCTCGTGCCGGGTTGTCCATCGGTTTGTCAGTGTCTGTCTGGCCGTGCAACCTTCTTCCAATTTTTTTTTAAAAGAAAACGATTAGTGAAACGTTGGCGGTTTTGGACCTCGCAGATGGTTATTCTTCCACGCTCTCCAGAGTGTCATCGAAGATCTGCCAGCTCAGAAACGAAATTTACAAGGCCTTTTTTTTTGCTTTGAGAAAAGATGTGTGTGGTATGAGAAATCTCTCGTTCTTTAGCAGCAGATGAGGATGCCTCTCATTCTTTAGCAGATCAGGATGCTGGATGCTTGCATTGCCTTCATCATCAGAGTAAAAGGGGCGGCAGATAAGAGTAGGCGGTATTTGATTCGAACAAATATTTGCCACAGATGTTCCAGAGTTGGACTATTCCACTGTCAGTTTGTGTTGACCAATTATTTGCGTTCAGTTAACCCATGCACACCATTACTCAAAGTGGAACAGAAAATTGCGGCAACAAGCAGTGACCTCACCGGGTGTTCCCGCATCAACAAGCTTGAAATTATTTTCATCAGCTCCCATGGCCCATTCAAGCTTCTCCTCCCTCCTTGAACAGGAACCCGCGCAGACAAGCACAAATCCAATCCCCAATCATTTGCAACAGCCAGACAGCTCAGGCTGCTCCCCGAGGACATCCATGATATGATCTGATACAGAGCATCACCCCCACACCCCGTATACACACCCCATCACCGTGTGTCCTCGACCCGTCCTTCTCCACTCGTGTGTGTGCGCCCTGCCCTGCCAATTGCCAATCGATCGTCTCTGAAAAATCAGCCGCGGCGTGGGCAGCTCCTCCTCTTTCATGGGTACAATGATGATCCCTGCCTCAATGCATAGCATTCTCAGAAAATAAATGGATGATACTGTTCTTGCGTTCCATGGCGTATTGTGTTGTTGTACCAACTAGTATTTTCCTTTGAAATGTTGACAGGGTTAGTGTCTTGAGCTGTTCCTGCGCAAAGTTCCGTGTTCATTTCTTTTCTTTTTCTTGGTTTTCTCTCGTTTGACTGCTGCCTATGAACTCGTTTGAACTTGAGGCGGTCCTGCCGTGATCTGGCCATCCGGGCGTATACGTTTGCTTTCGTTGGTACTGCAAGTCTGCAAGAGCTCGGCAAATCTCTTTTTGCAGGAGTTGATCTTCTCGGTTCCTTCAATCCCATGTTGTTTAAGCATATTTTCTGCATATCCATCAGTATATCTGAATTCTTCTCGGTGCGCGGGAGGTTTGGACTGCAGTCTATGCCGGTACAGTAGTAGTAGTAGCTTTCTCTGCTCAAAGTAGTAGCTTTCTCCGCTCAAAGTGTGATGAGCATGAAGGTCACATCTTCCTTTGCCAGTTCTTCCAAGCTTCTTATTCCTTCCAACAAAGCTACAGGAGCCCATCCGCCCTCTGTGCCAAAGCGAGTCCAAATCCCAATGCAAATCCAAGAACATCATTAGCCCCACATCCATGCCCTTTCTTTTTATGCTTGTTGTTGTTGTTGACAAGAGGAAAGAAACCATCATCACGCCCAGATGAAATCTGAATCCAGCAGGTCTGCGATGCTGATGACCCGCGACGTGGACGAATCCGCTGTTGATCATCAGGTGACCAAGATCCGCAAGCGGTGCGCGCTGTCGTCGTCGTCGTCGGAGCCCCGGAGGACGAGGAGGCAGCTGCTGAGGCTGAAGCGGACCGTGCGGCTGATCGGCCGGAGGAGTGCAGGCGGCGCGTCGTCGCCGTGCAAGACCGGAGGAAGGAGGATGTCGGAGTCGTCGTGGAACGGGCACCGCCACCGCCGCCGTCTCGCCGGCGTCGACACGCGCCCCACGTCGGCGGCGTCGGCCCGGAAGCTCGTCAGCGCGCTCTGGCAGCTCGACAATGGCGTCGACGCGTGCGAGGGGGAGGGGGAGGTCGGGTGGGACGCGGCGGCGGCGCGCCGGAGCTCGGATCATCACCGGCGCAGCGCGTCCCTGGAAGTGAGTGCTGCTGTGCTCGGATCATCACTTCTGCAAGGATGGTTCATGCTCTCAGCCTCTGAGCTTGATGTTTATTTACTTTTTTTTTTTGTTTTATCTCTGTGAGCAGCTGTCCAAATTGTCAAGAAGGAAGAGCAAGGCGTTGGAGGGTGATGGAGACAGGAGCTGGCATAACGGCCATGCTCACGGTCACTGGTTCTCTGATGTCATCAGCAGCAATGGCGGCACGATGGAGGTAAACTTTGCATATCTTAGATGATTCAGTCGGTCTGTTTTTCTGTTTTGAGTACATGTTCCTCATTCCCCTGACTCCTGGAACACCATATCTGAATACTCCCTGATACTAGTATTTAACACTAGTGACTGTTCTTTTTTGCTTCAAGATGGTCATACTCTGTACTCTGTTTTCAGAAACAGCTTCTATACCTCTGTTACTTCGATAGGAATAGAGTAGAGGAAAATAAAATGTCTTGGCCTCACTCTATATATTATCATATATGCTCTATTTTTTCACACCATTTCGAAAATGTGATTAGGAAACCTCCATTTTTCTGATGGCAACAATAGAGTTGCAACCCTCTCCCTGACCTTTTGACGCCTAAATCTCATGGCTAGGATGTACGGCGTCACTTGAAAATTTTCCAATGACGCCTACTTAATTGTGACGGGCACATGCAATCTTTGTCCACATCTTCCACTTGCCGCTAGCTAAGGCTCGTACCAACCATGCTTGTTTTATTCAGCTGCCGATGCGATTCTCCTCATCACCCCTCGTGCTGCCGCCTAGTAGGCTGTTAGGAGAGGAGAGGATAGTCATGGAGCATTTTAGGTGGACGCGGCGGCGGCGCAAATAACTAGACGGTTAAGTTATGCTGGAATCGTCTTGTTGACGAGCTTAGATGGCAGATTCGGCGGTTGCCAGAGTTTCCGTTGAAACTTGCTTTTCAATCAATTGGGTATACGGCAGTTGGAGACGAGGACCGGGCCAGCAGCCTCTCGGCTAGACTGTGTGCCTTGCAGCGGCGCCTAATCATATGCTACACTATTCCATTTGTCCGATCATCAATCATTATTATGCAATTCTACATGCTTCTGGTACTACAGAATTATGAAATGGTAATAATAGGATCATAAGAGCAATTGTATGAACAAAAAACGAACACTGAACTTTCTACTCAAAGCTGCTAATGATCTGTTTCAGGCGGCTCGGGGCCTCGCTTCGCCATGTCTAGGGCCAGGCGACCGGATGGCGCAGCTGCAGGAGCTGTACAACAGCATGACGGCGTCCAAGGAGCTGGTCCGTGTCCTGGCCACCGTCCTGTCCCCCGGCGCCCTGAACCCGACGGCGGCGTCCCTCCTAACCGCGCTACGATCCGAGCTCGACGTCGCGCGCGCCAGGGCCCGGCAGCTCGCCAGGGACCACAGGCGCTGCCACGTCGGCGATGAGGCGGAGCGGCAGCGGGAGGAGGAGATGCGGGCGTGGAAGAGCCGGCACCGGGAGAAGTCTGCGGCGGCGGCGCGCGTGGTGGCGTCGGAGCTGGACGCGGAGCGGCGGGCGCGGCGGCGCGCGGAGCGGGTGGGCGCGCGGCTCGGCGAGGCGTTGGCGGAGGCGGAGGCGGCGCTGCGCGCGGCGCGGCGGGACGCGGAGCGGGAGCGGCGGGCAAGGGAGAAGGTCTGCGACGAGCTCGCCCTCGCCGCCGCCGCGGGAGGTCCGGCTTTGGTGGTGGAGGAGGAGGAGATGGGGAGGAGGGAGGCGGAGAGGGAGGAGCTGGAGCGGGAGCGGGAGATGCTGCGTGTCGCCGACGAGATGCGGGAGGAGCGGGTGAGGATGAAGCTGGCGGAGGCGCGGGTCCAGTTCGAGGAGAAGAACGCCGTCGTGGACCGCCTGCGCCAGGAGCTCGAGGCATTCTTGGGCCGCGGCGACGGAGAGGGAGAGTCCTCGCCGCCGGCCCATCCCCATCACGACGATGCTGCTGCTGCTGCTCACCGGTTGCAGCTGGTTCTGGCATCGGACGAGTCCGTTGTCAACGGCATCGATCCCGTGGCCGTACACAAGACGATTGCAGAGGTTGATGGTGGTTCGGACGGCAGCGACATCGAGCTGAACGTGGACGGCAACAGCAGGGACTACAGCTGGAGCTACGGCACAGCAGCCTCCAACAAGGAGACAACAATGGCGGCGGCGTCGCGGTCGTCGCGGCACGGCTCCTTCTCCGATAGAGGAACCGAGGGCGCCGATCGCCAATTAGGCATAGGGGAAGAACAGCACTGGAACCAAGGGTGTATTAGCGACGACGACGATGAGGAAGATAGGACCACGGGCAAGGAGGACGTGGACGAGGACGCGGAGCGGTACGAGGCGATCAAGAACCTCAGGGAGCAGATGCTGGCCGGACACGGATTCGTCTTCCTCTCGCAGCAGCAGCAGCAGCAGCAGGGCGGGCCACCAGACGCCGGCGACAGAGATCACCGTCGGCGTCCTGGGTTTGTGTCATCAGGTTGAAGACGGCGGGATGTGGTGACATCGGCCTGCTCTTATTCACGATTTGTGCATAGTTTTCTTCTATCTTTCTGCGTTCCGTTTTGCACAGCTGTATAGTTGTTTACTGTTCTTCCATTGGGACCATGGATTATTCGAATTTTTTATGTTTTGCACCTTCGTTTCAAGCGTTGGTAACCAGCATCACAGATCAACGACACGCCTTGAACATGCAAAGATGACCAAGACTGAAGTGTTCGTATAATCCTTGCTACTTTTTTTTCCTGTATTTTCACTAGTTACACCGGCCATTACATTTAGGATTCTGGGCCCTTTACGCTCCAAAGTGCAGAGTGGCCCACACAGCCCAATTCAGGCCCAACAAAAATACACGTCACCTTGGTTGATCCACCTGGTCTGCCACGTCACGATGAACGCGTCGACGGGACACGTCGGACCAGCGCTCCTGCTTCGTCTCGCTGCATCGCTGGACTCTGCGGATCAAGTCGCGCTCGCATCAGTCTCTGCCACCGGCCGCCGGCGTAGGAAGAGAAGTCAAGGTGCATCGACCAGCGGCGGCGAGTAGGAAGCGATGGAGGAGGAGCAGCTGCGCGCGCTTCTCCGCGACCTCGACGCGCTCAAGCAGCGCCCCGACGACACCGCCTCCATCGAGAGGGTACACTCCAGATCCCGACCCCTTTTCCATCTTCCTCCGCTTGGAGGCGAGTCACAAAGTTGCTGATCTCTACCCCTCCCTCGTTCTTCTTCTGATTGCTAGATGCGAGAGCGGGTGCTGGCGTTGATGAACCCAGCCGCCGCCGGCGCTGCCGCGGCCCGGTCCAAGATCAAGGTACAATTTTCTGACCTGGCGCTGGTTTCCGCGTTGAGGTGTGCAAGAGTGTGTCGAGCTTGTGAATCTCACTGAGTATGCGTGGAATTCGAGGGTGCAGGACATGAGCTCGGAGGTGGTGGACAGCAACCCTTACAGCAGGCTCATGGCGCTGCAGCGGATGGGCGTCGTCGACAACTACGAGCGCATCAGGGACTACTCTGTCGCCATTGTGGTAAGCGCAATTCCTCCCCTGTCCTGACATTGGGATTTGGGCCAGTTTTAGCTCGGTTTACATAGGCTTTGGTACCTCGAAAACGGCATGGAGCAGACTGATGAGAAGTTGCATTCGTATTAGAGGAGGCACTGCTTGGTATTAGCGTGACAGTGACACTGCAGTTTTTATATGGTTATTGAGAAATTAGACGCACTGACTCCAGCTATAATGGGGTGCGCCACATACAGCCTCATAACTCAAATGGTCTTTTGCTGTTGTATCTGCCATTTTCAGCTTCTTTAGGCAGACGTTTCATGGCTTTGGCACTCAGTTTATATACATTTATACTTGCAAATTTCAGAACAGGGAAAACCCTTGATTCATTGCCATATGCTCCACAGGGTATAGGTGGTGTTGGTAGTGTTGCTGCAGAGATGCTCACTAGATGTGGAATTGGCCGCCTCCTGTTGTATGACTATGACACAGTTGAGCTGGCTAACATGAATAGGTTGTTCTTTCGTCCAGAACAGGTAAACTACCTGGCTTGTATGTGTACATGTTTTTCCTCTGCCTTCTGTTTTTAACTTCATGGTCGGTTGTTTCCTTGGTTATTTCTGAAATGTTGTTTTACTGAATCATTATGATTACTGCCCTGCAAGGAACTGTCACTCATGTGTTGTCCATGTGGTATTTCTAGGTTGGAATGACCAAAACAGATGCTGCTGTACAGACACTTTCTGGGATAAATCCCGATGTAGTACTGGAGGTGAGAATTGTGTCCAGATAAGTATCTATCTATTTCATCCTGTCCAGATTTTTATATTCATAAGTAACATAAGCTAGACTGTGAAATTTTGATTATATGAGCTGGGTATTACCTAGTGTTGTCCACTTTCCATCCCTTATTAGTCTTCCATCACCCACGAGTGAAATTAGTGACTTTTTCATCTATATATAACTTTATTTGTTTTCATTGCTTACTTTGACTTGGTTAAGTCATCACATGAAGTACACAGCTTGATTCATCTGCTTGAACTGGGTCTTAGTAGCACACCACTATATCCCTCATGCTTATAAGAAAACTGATGTTTACTTTTGTTCTGCAGAGCTACTCGCTCAACATTACTACCGTCAATGGATTTGAAACATTTTTGGCAAGTTTAAAGGCCCGAAGTTCTCATGAGCGTAGCACAGGAGTTGATCTTGTCTTGAGCTGTGTTGATAACTATGAAGCTCGTATGGTTGTGAATCAGGTGATATGTTAGCAAACAAATATAAAGTAATGAACGGTTTCATAGTTGTCTGTGGCTCTGTGCCACTTGGTCAATTAAGCATTTCCCTTCTCTGTGCCTGATATTGGTTTTACATGCCAAGCTTTGTGCCATTAGTCTCAGCATTATTTATTTAATTTCTTTTTTATATTTCCTTTTCAGGCATGCAATGAGCTTGGTCAGACATGGATGGAATCTGGTTAGTTATTCCTAACATCTATTGACAGTGAACATTTTCTAAAAGTGAACTGGCCATTTAGTAATCTAATTGCATAGAAATGAGTCACCTTGGCTTTATACAAGTATTGCGCAAGACACTTCTAGAATGTAAAATTTATTCTGTTAAGACCTGTTATACTGCGTTACTGTCTAAACTTTTGTAAGGCTTTTCATGCTATTAACAAAGGATTATGGTTGAAATTGCAAGTCCCAGTTTATATAATTGATTGGCGCCCTTTAAACTTGTGCGATACTAAACAATATACATATATTAAACATTTTACAGAAACAAGTATGCAAAGCTTGCAAGTCTACATTCTTATTCCTAGAATTGACAGTCAAAAGGACATCTTCTGGCATACCATGTCCTTCAAAATAACCATATTATTCACATCAATCTTATCAACGTAGTCCTGGTCATCAGGTGTTTCCGAAGATGCTGTTTCCGGTCACATACAGCTTCTGGTTCCTGGTGAAACTGCATGTTTTGCATGTGCTCCTCCATTGGTAAATTCTTATTTTATACGCACTAATTTATTTATGTGCACTTGTGCCTACTGTACATTCAGATTGTGGAATGCGCGTTTTTATTGGCAGCTATCTGTTTTTTATTCTGCGATCGTTATGCTTGTTTTGGCTTGATGTAGATGCCCCTATAAATTTGCATCATATCATTTCTATTTCTCTATACTTCTTGCTAACCTGCTTATAATACCTTTATTTATAGGTTGTAGCATCTGGAGTGGACGAGCGCACCCTTAAGCGTGAAGGTGTTTGTGCTGCTTCTTTGCCAACTACAATGGTTAGGCTATGTTTTATTTTCTTTTACCATTTTTTGTTGTCATTGCATATTGCCTCAAGGCCATGTGGAAGCTTGAATCAAATGATAATCCTTGTTATAACTGTGTAGCTGCCTTATAGACTTATATAGACAATATGGTTTTTAATTCGTGGAACATCAGCAGCATATCCGTAATTTTTAGAGAGAGATAGAGAGAGAGAGAGAGAGAGAGTATCTTTTGCTTGTTTTGATCTTACTCTAGAGAGAGAGAGAGTATCTTTTGCCTATTTCGATCTTACACTAGAGAGAGAGAGAGAGTATCGTTTGCTTGTTTCAATCTTACTCTAGAGAGAGAGAAAGAGTACCTTTTCCTTGTTTTGATCTTACTCTAGAAAGAGAGAGAGAGAGTAGCTTTTGCTTGTTTCGATCTTACGCTAGAGAGAGAGTATTTTTTGCATGTTTTGATCTTACTCTAGAGAGAGAGAGAGAGTATCTTTTGCTTGTTTTGATCTTACTCTAGAAAGAGAGAGAGAATATCTTTTGCTTGTTTCGATCTTACTCTAGAGAGAGAGAGAGTATCTTTTGCTTGTTTCAATTTTACTCTAGAAAGAGATAGAGAGAGAGTATCTTTTGCATGTTTTGATCTTTTTTACTATATGCAATTGCAATGTGGCGTGAAGATTAAAACTGATTGTAGTTATTGATTATATATTTATTTATTTTGCTTAGGAACCTTTGTGGGACTGCTACATATTTCTGATAACTTGTTAGATCTACAGCATTTCTCATTCTCGGGATTGTTTGAAACATCTAGAATTCAGGGTTATCAAGTGTTTAGAGCAGTACCACTGCAAGTGAGGACACATTGCAATCTTTACTCCTAAATATAGAGTTCTTCAGTCTTTCTCAGAGCTCTTATTCCAGTTTACTTGACTTTTTCTTTTTGAGGGCTTGTGCCAGTTTACTTGTCTGATAAATATGGTGTATGCAGGGTGTTGTTGCGGGTCTCCTAGTACAGAATGCTCTGAAATATCTCTTGAAGTTTGGACAAGTTTCCCCTTACTTGGTAATCTCTTGAATCTAACGTTTGTATGTCAACAAACTTGACATGAAGACGGGAACTGTTTTCCTTTTTTATTCTTTTATCTGAGGAATCTTCTGTTGGCATTATATGTTCTCATTTTTAAATTCCTGATTAACGCACAAAAACATGTGGTGCATCGCTGGGGCAACGGCACTGAGGTCACTGATGGGTAGGGGTCCAGATGTAGGTGATAGGTCATCGAGTCCGTCATTGTTGGGTAGTTACTCTAAATTAAAAGACGCAAATGTAAACCAAGAAATTTGTACTCTTTGTACTCTCTTCTTCTATTAATGCAATGATATGCAGCTCTCCTGCATGTTCAAGATTTTTTTTCTAATTAAGTGTGCTGCATTTTATATAATTCTGATAGTAAATAAAGGCACAATTTTAGAGAACTTATGTTAACCAATACAGCATGTTGATCCAGTTTTAGGGTATTTGGTTTGAGGGATTAGCCCATCCTAAATCGAATGCCTATTATGGGCTGATCCCATGAATCTTTTCGGCTCATGTTTAAGCTAATCATGTGTTTGTGAGGAATGAGGAGATGATGGATCAGCCTTCTCCATTCCTCAAACTAAACAAGTTAATTATGGATCACCTCATTCCTCGATCCAAATGCGCTATTTGCTTATCCCTACATTTCGAATGGTTGTTGATTGTTGAATATTATTCTTTTTGTAAAAAAAATGTTATGCTTTGACTGTGCAGGGATATAATTCACTTAAGGATTATTTCCCAACAATGGAAATGAGGCCGAATCCGCAATGTTCAAATCCAGCATGTGTTCAGAGACAGGTATTTGTCTTTTCCCATAATTTGTTGCTATTCCTGATAATTGAGTGATGAAGGATTTATGGTGTCATCCTGGCTTTCATCATTTCTAGAAAGAATATATGGAAGCCAAACCTGCTAGAGATGCAGCAGCAAAGGCAAAGATGGAAGCTGAAGCGTCTGCAGCAGATGAAGGTCCCATCCACCTAGATAACGACTGGAACATTAGGTACACCTTCTATATCAAGTTCCATTAGTTTTTGCAAAGAATTACATTCTGAGTTCTAAACAAATACCAGCAACTTTTATTTCATCCATGGATATTCCCGACAGCAACTAGTTAGGATATTACTGATACATGACTTGCTACCTCCTTGCATATTTTGATGCTTACATATTTAATTTGGTGAACAATTTGAGTTTATGGAGTTACTAGTAAAAGGATCGTGCCCATGTTTAAACCACATCATGTCCTGGGCTCCTAGCACTCTTTTTGCAAAACTGAACTTAAACTGGAAAGATGTTCAGACTATTCAATTAAGAGTTTATGCCTGACTTGGAACTATTTTTAACACAAACCATGCAGGAATCTCAACTAGAGCATGCATGCTAATGCTCATTGTATTTTCAAGATTTTACTTTTTTTACTGCACAGCAACTGGGCATACTTGATGAACTAATATCCACTAAAGAAGCAGTACATCATAATATCATATATTAATAATTGAATTTGCTCTTTTGCAGCGTTCTTGATGACGACGACGCAACAACATCAAGTATTCGAAGCTCTGCAGGTAAATCAAATTATTTAATGTTGGAATAACATATCTTTCTTTTACTATCCTGTCATCTTGACATCTCTTATGCTTTTGGAAATTGTACAGATATCCTACCAGAAGGCCTTGTCCGAGAGCTTCCAGATGCTGATTCCTATCCTGAACCACCTGCTCCAGTGAGCTCTAGTGCTATTGACGATGATCTTGAGGAGCTTCAGCGGCAACTTCATGCCCTAAACTCATCTTAGCCCTAAGTTAGCGAGTTTGTGAGCGCGGCTTTCCCCAACAATCGAATTGGACAGGAAATGGGGCCGGCATATACTCATGTTGTTTGTGTCTGTTCTAACAGAATCTGTACTTTTGCTGGGTATACCCTTTATCCGTACTGAGGTTTAAGTTAATAGTTGTATTGTTTTGAGTTTTGACATACAATTTTGGTTTTGAGAAATATGTACATTTATATGAGGCGGAGAGTATCATTTCATACTAATGTCTAGGTGAAAGAGATCAGCAATATAGAACATTTCTGTAACTAGCAATATTTGGAGGCTTGAGATCTGTCATAGTATATTTCAATCTCTAGAATCTTGCCTATTAAATAGAGCATGCATTGCATGGTTCTCGCTCCATTTTTCATTCTTGAAATAAAGGTGTGGTTGAAATTTGTACTTTCCATCCATCTTCAGTGTCATTTTATAGGGCTCTGCGGTGGTTTATCACCAAACTGTTAAAGGTCTGATTCTTGTGAATAGTGGCTGTGGGTAAGTATGGTGTTTTCTATGCTTCTACTTACCTTTTGAGTCTGTTTGAGAGGAGTATAATTCTAAAATAATCTGTAGGGTTTCAGTTCAGAGCTTAACTTAAATCTTAATAATACGATTAACAGATGTAGGTGCCCCAAGGCCACTGACGTGTGGGGGACAGTGAGAGGGAGTAAATTAACCTCGTTTGCCGACAGCTGAGACAAGAAATTGGATACATGTTGCTAAACTGGTTGCGAATTGTAGACAAGGCTGCGGTTCAGCCCCCCTCCCTCTAGCACCGCAATGTTCGAAACTAGGAACGTGACAATTGCGTGCCAAATTGCAAGTTGCAACAACAGGGACGGGTACCTTACCTTATGGCAATTGCGTGGCACTGCACTTTTATCACGATAGTTACACGCAGTGGCGGAGCCAGCAAATGCATGCAGGGGATGCTGGCTGCTCATTGTGAAGCTATCTGAAGTTCTAATTTAATTTTTTATATGCTAATTTTTCAAATTTAGTAAGGGATAAAAGCTGGAGTTTTGAGGGTCAAGGAGGTGCTGCAGCACGGGCAGCACCCCCTGTAGCTCCGCCCCTGGTTACACGGTTTTCCTTTTTTACTAAATACGCTTCGAACTCTGATTGTAATGTAAAGCTAATTAAACGTGCGATGTGTTTCTTTTGGCAAAAATGGGCAAGTGTTATAAGGACCATCAATGTGCCATGTTATGAGCTAGTCGACACATAGGCTTCACTATCCTTTTCGAAGAGAGGGGAAAATTGGAAGACTTACTTGAGATGATTCAACCAAGGATGAACTTACTAGATGCACCAGGACCCACACATCAAATTGAGCAATGGTGTTCCGCCTAAACTGACGAACTGAGAAGTTTCTTCTTGAGTATAAACTCGTTTGCCGACTGCTGAACTAGTAGTAGAAATTTCGGTAGTCTGCTGCCAAAAAGTTTCAGCATCGTGCACGATCAAGCCCCTTCTTGTGCCGTATGCCTCGCTGATTTAGCCTGTGACGAAGCGAAGCCACTTGATGGGCCCAGTTATGCTCACCGTACCGAAATGCGGTTAACAGCAATAGTTACTTGAAACACTGCCGTAACAACTACGCTGATGCTAGTATGCTACTACCTCCGTATTTTTATTGTTGATATCGGTTAATATAAAATTACACTAGCCAACGACATCAATAAAAATCCGGAGGGAGTACTATATAATAAAAACGTGCTTCCGAAACGTGAGCCTTGTTTGAGTTTGCCTTTACGTGCTTCCAAAACGGATACCAAGAAACAAGCAAACGCGATCTTCTTGAGTCCACTAATCTTTGCGATGTCGACAAATTTCTACTTGTACTCATACCACTATCGAGACATTCTGGTGCAGTTTCCTATGGCTCTCTGTTGGTCTAGTCGGCTGCAAAAATGTGTCATACTTTAGTCGTACCAAATGTTTCTTATGTACCAATTTATACAAAAGAGAGAGAGAGAGAGAGAGAGTAGATAAATATTATAATTACCGATGTAGTAACTTCTGTAAATTATTCGGACTATTGTCATGTGTTTCAGGAAGTAGAGTTGCATTTCCATCATCAGTACGTGTATGGTTTCGGTTCATCCACGCGAGACGCACATATATGCGTGGTTTCCGTGTTTATTCATTTCCCTATCAACTATCGCAGTAACCCCTTTTTTTGCGAGAGCAAGAAACCTTTTATTTATATACGAAGCAAGAAACCTACTTAGTTGATTGGACTATATGTGGCGACCGCTGAGCCCAAGAATGTTCTCAAGGGTTCGCCTAGGATTTCTCACGTAACAATAGCACTTGGAACGATATATTTTACATGAAAATATCTAAGTTTAGAAGATACACCACCAAGTAGGAAAAAGAATTGCATGCTGAATCTCTTTATTATATACTCATTCATTGTGGCATATCATCATTCTAAGAACCCCAATATCTAGTTTCACAAACTTAAAACCCTTTTTCCGAAAACATTACAAACTTAAAAACTTGTATAGTCGCATGCAGTTGGTATGCTAAAGGCGTAGGTTCATATCCTTCCACTTTGAGAATATGTCAAGGAGCTGTCTCTCCTCCCGACCTCATTCTTTACCTAAAATTTCATTTGTAAATCTGCCATTGGTCCTAGAAGAAAAGAAGAGAGACAGACTGTTTGGCTAGTGTTAGCACCACGTATAGCAGAACAAGTCGAAGAAGAAGAGCTGTCAAAAGAAATTCTATCGGCTTCTGTAGAGCCAAGTCAAATCATAATACAAAAAATTTATGGAAACTATGTACTTGCATCATATATTGATTCTGATAGCAAACTATCGGCGGATCAAGTCAAACAAGCACGTGGCTAATATGATATATGATTTAATATCTGCAATACCAGTCAAAACTCAACTGTCCGGAAAGGCTACACTCAACTCAGCTGCCTTCATCTCTAGCTACCTTGTGACCAAGGCAACAATGCTCGCTACACCAGGATTTATCTTGAAAAAAAATTGTGTTTGATGTCAACATAAAATGCGATTAGCATTGAAATTAACTTTTTTTAAGCTGGCTGACGCACCACCGCATCAATCCATGAAAGGAGTGAACTAAGCTAGGTCGTCAGCTCAACAACAAAAGGTTGCTACGAAATAATTCATATTTTGACCTTGTTCAATATATGGTGGCACCTTATTCGTGTTTTGAAGGTAGGTCAGTGGACAGCTAATGCCGCCACAAATTATATCGGCACCATTTAAAAATTATATCGGCACCATTTATCAGTTACTGTATTGAACTAGGAGTAGTGTACGTAATAGGTAATTAGTTCGGACTGACGGTTGCCATTTCAACGCCCTGAAGCTCAGTCCTAGTAGTTAGTAGTTAGCAGCTTAATTGGTCCAGCATTATGGTCGTCCCCGCCGCATGTCAAGAACTTTTTGTCTTCTTGAGGCCTTTATACCTTTTTTGATATAGATAATGTTTCAGCTTTTTGTATCGATCGTCTCATGGGATACAATTTGCTCACAACTATTATCATGTTATATCATTGATAATTTGGATAAGGAAAGAAACAACAAGAGCACATAATATATATATGATCAAACTGTCACCCATTTTGTGTGAGATGGCATCTGGATGTTGTTGATCTCACCTCTTGTTGTAATAACTTCCATAGTATGAACCAATGTGTTTTTTTTAAAAAAAATATTGTCTGCAAGTAAAGGCGTTCTAAGTTTTCAAACAAAAGTAGTATATCACTACGGCAAAGCCAGGGCTATTGTTTACAGCTACTATGTTGTGTTACACTGTGCTTAGCAATGTAGTTGGTTAGAGAATATTTGCTGTTCCTAATGCCATTTCTGTTGTAACAGATCCTAAAAAGATAATCTCAGATCAAATTAACAACTATTACTTTTAAAACCCAACCACAATGCCAAACAGAGCCTGAGGGGTGGTATATATTTGTGACTGATCGTAAGCATATTGACTAGTCGCTAATAATTTATTCTGGAAACACGTGCAAAATTTTTCACATATTTCGTGGGAGGATAAGACATTAGAAACAAGTCCGTATCAGGTCATAATTTGAGACCAGCACACATCATTCTGCGTATCCAGAATAATTAGGAAAGCTGTCATATATTAAAGAGGAAAAGACAGATCAGATATGGATTACAAAAAAGTAATTGCGACGGCACTAGTGTCACCAATCTCCATAAAGCAGCTTTTTGTTGACAATAGTAATCTTGTGGCGCTGTCCTGCTGATAGCCACAGGCAAAATTAATAAGGAATGCAGTTGGCTGTCTAGCTAATCACCTTTTCTGCATTAATATTAATTTTGGGATGCCTTAGTCAATCGGTCCATGGATCAACAAACTTGTGCAAAAAGGAAGGTACAAGGAGGCTATATGTATGTTGGACGTCTTCTTAATTAATGGATACTGTTGGTATCTCTGATACTATGTGCAACGTTGAGAGAGGTACTAATGATTGCAGATGTTGTTCTTATATGCACCATACACATATAGACACCTTGTTTCTTCAACAAATGAAGTATAGATTGGTTATATAATTTTTTTCATTAATTTTGATTATAAAGCGCTTAATTTTTTTTTTCAGTGTAAGTTTCGTTCAGTTATCTTTTTATGTTAAGGTTGTTTTGTTAGTTATTGGTAGTGCTAGTAGGTTGAATATGATAACTTCTATTATGTGCCTCCAGCTATTTTACGGCACAAAATATATGATGGTTTTCGGTATGCGTTCTTGATGCATTTGGAACTACTAAGTCACCTCAACCACTATGTTGTAGGATCGTTCGCACATGTTCCTCTATTAATCCACGAGAATAGATCGATAGAGCGTCATCTGCACACAAGTGACCGACAGTCAGTACTGAAAAAAAATCTAGAGATCACTCTGTAGAAAATCTCAAAGGAGGAAGGTACAGCAAGTGCTATAATAAGCAATAATAAAATAACCAAAAATAGTAGAAGGGAAAGTAGAAAAGGCTGAAAGAAAATTGAGTTTCCGGTCGGTAGAAGAAATGATAAAAGAATGGTGAAAGAGGGACACGGAGGGGGAAAAAAAATCAAGCCAACCACGGCATCAATCTCGCTTGGCGTTGTAGAGGAGACGACGCGCGCGCGCTGCACCAAGCGGGTAAGGCAAGGTAACCAGGCGGACACGCCTCCCCTGCCTCGCTACCCTCCAACAAGAGCACCAACACCACCCACCCAACCTTCTTGACAACCAAGAAGCTAGACTAGAGAAGAGAAGGAAGAGGGGGGAAAAAAATCCTATAAAACGACGCGCTCCCCTGCCCCTCGCCGCCGTCGTAGCCACCTTCTCCTACACACACGCGCCGCCCGCCCAAAAAACCGTCGCCACACACACACAATTCAGATCTTCTTCTTCTTTCTCCAGGCGTTCTCGTCGGTATATGCCCCCGCCGTTTCCTTTGCTTCCTTGTACTTCCATCCACCTCCTCCAGAGAGATCATCTTCTACTACGCACCAGTCGAACCAGAAGCTACGCCTCCTTTCCTTCTTCCGTTGCCGCAAAGCAATCTAAGAGCGATCGATCATGGTGGCGCCGGTGGTGATCGCGTCGGCCGGACTGGGCATGCTGGCCGGCGTGGCCATGGCGAACCGGTCCCTCGGCGACGGGCTCCCCGCCGCGTCCAGGTGGGACGCGCGACCGCGCTGCGCCACGTGCGGCGGGTCCGGCCGCGTCGAGTGCCTCTGCAACCGCTGGTCCGACGGCGACTCGGGATGCCGGACCTGCGCCGGCTCCGGCCGGATGCCGTGCCGCAGCTGCGGCGGCTCCGGCACCGGCAGGCCGCTCCCCGCGCGGCTCATCGTGCAGAACAACAAGCCGCCGCCCTACAACAACTGATGATTCATCAAATCCTTGTTGGGTGATTCGGTTCACATCCGCGTGGCGTAAGAAGAAGAAATCCAGCGACGACTCCTTCCGATCCCCTGTCTCATGCCTCAACTTCTTCGTTCCCTAGCTAGCTAAGTAATTAAAAGCATGTCGATCGGTCCATGTATCCATGTGGATGATGATGAGATGCTGTACACTTGTATATCATGTGCCGTCTCCTCTGCTTCATTAAGATTAGCATACCTAGTATACTTGAGCGTCTCTATCTGTTGAACTTGCTGTTGCTCATTTCAATTTGCAAATCGCACAACACAAGAAGGGATTGAGATAGGGGGAGGGCAACAAGCGATGATGGACAGTTTTGTTTGGGGGATATCGGATATGTTAGTAGAGGTAATTTGGATGTAATATATGTCTTGTAGATTCGTCAATGGCATAAACATCAAAGTTTGTCGATCGCGGATGTGCTTCTGAAGTTCTTGTTTTGGATGCTCGTTTTTCTTCAGTTATTTGTGCTGCTGCTCATCAGCTAGCTTATTGATTATTCTTGCCCTTTGCGTAAGGTCCTCTATGGATCTAATTCTCTTTTAGACTTCCGTTGTTGTGTTTGTCACTACTGACGGGAGAAGCTTTTTTTTCTTTATACAGTAATAATATGGATGATTAGATGCTTTGTTTAGCTAGCACAAGCAAAACCTTACACGTATCAGATTTAGCTCTAAGTAGCTTGACTGATAGTCGCCTTATCTTAACTAGACTACTTTTATCTCCTTTTGTTTATCATCTTTTGGAGTCTCCCTATTCTTTCAAATCTGATGCGTCTGACTTGGTCCATTTAATTTGTACCATGTGTGATTTTGTGGGGAACGGCACACGAAAATGTCTGGTAATTCACATGTCAAATATAAAAAGCATTCTCATGTTTAGCATACAAAAAGAAATGGTCAAATACCTGGAGACTGTTTATGTCATCTGACGCCAAAGTAAATTTAACAGAAAGTGGAATCAATAGATCTGCATGAACCTTCTGGGCATGCAGACAGCAAGTGGTAGCTACACGTTCCCATGTCATGTGACTATTGTTGTCTTCATTGGTCTGCAACGCACACACAGTATCTTTTATATTTGGGTCTATCACTATTATGCATATGCCTTATATAAATATAAAAACAATTTGTATGTGCATATGCCGGGCGGTTGTTATGAGTTATGAGCATGGGCAGGCACCTGATCCAATCTCTGCCGCTTAAAAATGTGTGGACGGCAACACCGCAGGAACCGAGCCACAGGCTTCCAAGAAAAAGATCCGCCCGACGGCCCGACCCCGACCTAGCACGATGAGCCTTCTTCTTATATTATGGCAGTACGGCTCGACAATCCGCCATACACATAATCCGTTTGGTTGGCTTCAAACTCTGGTCCCTCTCCTCCTATCCCTGGGCATAAAAAGATCAGCTGCCCGTTGTTGCTTGTGAGCCACACGCTGGCTTCAAACTCTGGTTATCGATGGTCCTTTCAATTTGATTCTCCTCCACTCGCCTAACACCCTCACTTGATGACTAGCTCCGATAACTCACAACCGAAGCTCGCCCTCATCCAGATCCTGCTCGGCCCCCTCCCTCCCTCCCTCCGGCGATCTCGCCGGTGGCCGGCTGAGTGGAGAGGAACCATCCCTAGTTTAGATTAGGTAGTTTAGTTTAGTTTTTGTAGTGATCTTCAGTTTGTATGATGGGTAAGCCTAAGTGATGCTTCTGCTCCCTCTTCCGGCTCGCCGTCATCATCGTCTGGCTCTTCAGCGCCCTCGTCGTGAAGCTTGCTGTTGTCGGAAAGTCGGAGCTTGAGGTGAGCTTCAATAAAATCAGTCTCCCTGTTCCTCCAAATCCATCAGTCGCCACTCCACCGCACCACCTATCTCCTTCCTCTCTATCGCCTTCCCATCGTCCTCATCAATTGCGTCTGCACTCTGGATGTTGCTATCCCAGTGACACACAACGACGACAATACTCCTTTGACTTCAGCAGCTCCGACCTCGGCCAACAGGCTGAGTGCCATCCATCTTGGAGTCGTTGGCACCTACATCCTGTGTCTTGGTGTTCTTCCAACACATTCCAAATCATCGACGATGAATTTCTACCGAGGTGCCCCGCTCCTCCCTCAACCTCATTGCTAGTGCAGCAGAGGCCCTCCCGTCCGGCTGTCCACCGACCGCTGATGCCACTAGCGCTCCGCCGATTGCCGCTCCGTCGAAGACATGCGAAGCTCATCCAAGACCACGTGCAGTGCATGCTACAGAGGTGCAAGACGCGTGTCTTCATAGCGTATGTACGTGGTAGGAAGTTGTGTGTTCCCTGTACTTCTTATCTGAGTGCTCAACACCTTCGTGGAAGGTGTCTTTGTATTACCTAGAAGTTTTATTATATAATGAATGCACTTTATCAAAAAAAAAACTCTGGTACTCGATAAGCTGTGCCAAGCAAGCTAACGGGGGAGAAAAATCTGTTAATTAAGAACTAAAAAGATCCCCTGCGTTTCCGTCCCGACGACGCTTGTGATCAAAAGTTAAGATTCAGGTGCATTATTTTAGTTTTATTAGTGCCAGCTGAACTACTGAAGGTTCTAGCTAAGATTTTTTGGGAGAATTGCACCACTTGCAGCCAGTGGCGGATCCAATGTATGGCGAGGCGGCCGTCATACCTGTCTCCAGTGAAAACTCCTTTGCTCTCTGCCTTCCCTCGATCGATTGATGAAGCAATCAGCGGCGGAGGCAGCACTGTTGTATGAGATGTCTAGACAAAAATATGCATAATTTTAATGGGCTTTTAACCTCAGTAATAAATTAACTAACCACATGAACCTGCTAGTTTCAGACATATGCACAACCGATATACATATACGCCGCCTGTTATCAAGCTGACATTTCCCGTCTTGTCTCCACTAGCAGTGATCACGATGGAAAGAAGAAAGATGCTTGGGACCGCCAAACTATGTTAGTGTGTAGCAGTGGTTCCTAGACAAAACGAAGAGTGATATATAATTCCCTAATGTTGTCTTTTCAATTCAATTGTGTTTCATAAAAAACACATTTGTTTGCTGCGTATTTTGAATTGGCCTTTCTTTTATGTATTCATTTTTTTATCAATTATATTACTTGGTAGATGCGGACTTGAAATATCTACCACGATTTTAAGAAGAAAAAACATCTACCTAATGTTTGTTATTAATTATTTATTAGAGATAAACTCGCCACAGGTGAATTTAGACCCTGGATCCACCACTGCTTGCAGCCTCTAGAGACGGAGGCCTGTCTCCATTCCTTCCTCCAGAAGCTTTGAAATTTCTTGGTACATGCATTTTGGACGGTGATATGCGTACGCGCGCGCGGCCGCCGCGTAGGCGAAGTAGTCTGCTCTGAAAAGTTCGTGTTCCACCAGACGAGAGACAACCACCATCCTCCATCGAGGTCGCACCCACTCCTCTTCTCTCGCTTCAACTGTCGCCCCCTGGCTAGTCGTTGTTGTCAGCGCAGATGACGATTATAAAACTCTAGTTGTCAGCCATGCATGATGCACGGCGACGGGATGATTATTCTTTTTCTAAAAAAAAGATCTTGTTAATTTTTTAGTCAGTTGAAATTTCAGATAACTTTCAATAACCATTTTAAGTCTTCAAATCTAGATCTAACACTATTGCGTTTTTACACTTGGTTCAATGCCCAATTATGATTTTACCTCTTGCTTTTTAATTTTGTGTTTTTACCTCTAAGTTTTCAAAATAACAATATTTTTTATTACGATTTTATCTCCAGTAGCGGTATACTTTGTCTTCTGTTTGAAATCACAAAGTTAAAAAATAAGAAATAAAATCAAATTGAAGTTGAAATTAGGGATAGAAATACAATTGTCTTTTTTTTAAAAAATATTGTTATAATTTATATATCAACATATTGTTTACTTTTTACTGAAAATATATAATTTTATAAAAATAAATACTAATACAAATCTAGTACTACAACTTTACTATTTTCTAGTAAGTGCGATAACTTTCAGTAAGAAAATATGAAGAAAAAAGTTGATGTACGACAACGATTTCAAAACTCTAGTTGTCAGCCATGGTCGCACATGCGCATGCATGCCTCTCGCTCTCAACAGTTGCTTGCCGACGATTAAATTAGCTAGTAGTACAACACATCTCCATCTGTATGATCAGCGCAAATCAATATGAAAAGCAATTGCATGAATGCATGGATTTGACCTTCATTACAGGAAAAAGAAAATGAAAGGCCTCCTCTCTCGTGTCTGCATTTCAGCAGCTTGCTGCTGGAGACGGTATGCTCTGCCCTCCGATCTATAAAATTGTTGTTGTACGATTTAATTTGTCAACTGATATTGGTATGATGCCTTGCAGTTGCAGTTGCACCTAGGGATGGCTTTCTGAGGTGTGGGCTCACCCTCTGACGACGTACTGTACACGCTCTTCGTCGATCGAGTAGTAGTACTGTGTATCGCAACTTGGAGCCGAAAAGTCAAACCCGAACATAACTTTTAATTATCTTTATTTTCAATCAAAATCAACAACAAAAGATAGTCAACCACGTATTTATTATTACTGTATTATCTTTTTTAAACGTGCATATGATATGTCAGCCGGCCAGGTCCTCTTTATGTAATGCAGCTATGTGTTGCTATCTCCAGGCTACGAGATCAGCTGGCAACCACGCCGCAACGACCCGCGGCCATCTCGCCGGTGAATGGTGTCCCTCACAAACTCACGTCTCTGTTGCGGACCTCGTCAACCCCTAGACAACATGAAGCCTCGTTGACCTTAGCCCACTCCAGTCCGCATCCTTGTGGTATACAGTAGTTTTTTCTTCTTATATTGTAGTAATAATATTTATAAATATTGCTATTTTCGAAAGCAGGAGGCAAACTCACCTCACCTGGATCCTCAGATTCCCATTACACAGTCAGCAGTAGTATATGGATGATTCCTTGTGGAAGTGTTGTAAGATACGGCAGTACGGCAGTGGGGAGAGAGGGAGGGAGGGAAGCACGCAGTACGGCACTACGGCAGTAGGTAGAGAACCGAAGGTCACTCCGGCTATACATATTTCTCTACGACACCGACGCACCCGCGCACGTGCTTTATGTGACATACATTGGTTGCCAGGTGCGGTGAACTATTGGACGGACTTGGTAAGCTTGGTGTAGCTTCTGCTGCTCCGACGGCCGATGTTTTATCCGGGCACGCAAATTCAATCGACGAGACGACGACCAATCGACAGACCAGGGCGGTCCGTTGGCATTCGGCGTTCGGGCTGGAAGCAAATGGGCTGTGGCCCATACAAGAAATGGGCATGGGAATATCATCAAGTTAACAAGAAGCATGGTCCGGTAATTTTTTTAAAAAAAAAATTATAAAGAAGCATGGTCCTGTTCCCGAAAACAAAAGGAGGCACGCATGGTCCATTCCATCTCAACTTCCACCTGATTATCATCCCAAACTCCTAGTAACAGAGAGAAACTGTGCAACAATACATAGTGCTCCCTGTCACGCCCGTACCCCTGGTCCCTGGACGATATATATTCTCTCAAATCTCAACAGGATGGCTGGCCAAGGGAGGAGCACTGGCACAGGCCGGCCGGTGCATCTCATCAGCTTTGCGTCGAGCCGTCGTCGTCGCCATGCCGTCCCCGTGTCCACGCACGCACGACGCAGGCAACAAAACAGCCCATGCATATTCCGGCCGACCACCAGTCCACCAGCGGCGAGATATTCCCCTCCTCCTCATCGGCCTCCTGATGCGTCAATGTTGCAAAAAGAAAATTCTGGTGCGGTTTCTGCCATGGCACAAAATCTCATACAGTACATACACGGCTGTGGCCTGTGGGGATCTATTACCTTGAGAACAGCCCATGGTGGCGCGGAAAAGCAAAGGATTGAGGTGACCCCGGCCGATCACCAACGGACTGCATGACAGCATCACACACATCTCGCCAGTCGCGTCTGCCCCGCCGCGCTGCGCTGCGTTTTTTCATGGGGCGGCGGAGGTCACAAAGCTGTCGCACTTCTGAATCTCGATCTTTTTTTTTTTTTGCTGACATCACCTGTTTCATTCTCCGCCTGGACCATGCAGTTCAATGAATGTGAGTTTCAACCGAGCAATTCGCCGACCATTTTAGATGCTCTGTAGTCTGTAGCAACGACGAGAGTGCTTGATTTTTTCCCCATCACTTGCCCATGGCGGCTTGATTAGTTTACTGTAGTGCGAGCTCAGAGCTAGCTGGGGAGAAGATGCGCGCGTGCAGCAGAAGCTGATCCAACAACCGGATCAGATTAAAGTGTAATCCCCAGGCTCTGCCGATCAAGCTTATAATCCACAGTTGCTTTATGCCTTTACGTGGCCTGCTGGTGCTAGGTGCCGCTGCAGAGGGGATCAAGAGGGGACACGGAGCATATCAGGCCTGCTGATGGCTGCTGCTGGGCACCTCCTCCTCGCCTTTGTGTTGCATTTTTCGCATCTTTCACCTTTGTGCGCGTATAGCTTACCTCAGCCTTACATGTGGACCTTCAATCTCTCTCAATCTCGAGAGAGAGAGAGAAAGAATGGCATCATGGACACAGAACGCCTCTTGGGAGACAATGATTTTTTTTTCTTTTAGAAACGGGGGACAATGATTCGTGCATCATGGTCTCCCACTATCCCTCAACAGCGCTCCAACTGAAGCCTTTGGCACCATCACAAGGCCAGCGGGATCTTTCTCACTCCCATCTTCCGTACCTTTATTCCTCTACCAGTCACATCTCTCTCTCCCTTTTGCCCTTCCCTGCCGAACTTTGTTTCTCATGATAGCAAAACTCTTCGGGCCTGGCTTATAATTCTTAAATTCTGTATACTACTTTCTGGTAGCTGGTTTAATTTTCGTGCTCCCAAGTTTCAGAAATAATATAATCGCCGAGGAGTCTAAAGAAAAAAAAATGTAATGCGCCCCGGCCGGAGATGGAGGCCGCCGTCTAAAGGGTACTTGGACCATGCAGGTGCCACCGCAAAGAAGCTTCTCCCAACTCAAAGGTGCACATGCATTGTGAAAGCAGAATCATCGCATCCGATACACTACACGTCGTACCGATCTTAAAGTGCACCAAAGAGCAAAGGATCAACAACAGCACTTTGACAGAACAATTGTATTTGTGGTGGATCTATACACGTTAGATTGGTCGGCCGATGTTAAGTAAGCAAACTCTCATGCAAACAATTTCTAGAGGAGTTTTACTGTTCAAAATAATTGCTAGTATTTTATCAAAATTAGTAGCTAGTAGTTTAATCTGATGGTGTTGGTTTGATATCAGAAATCCATTATTGTTGGCTAGCATTTTATCATGTTGAGGATAATATTATAAAACAATAAGAGTGATAAATTAGTAGTTAATATTTTTCATAAAAGCCTAATTATTAATTTTTGAATTCTTAATGTCAATCTGATGAACAATTCTAGTCATTATTCTTTTGTAGGATAAGGTTCCTATCTTGTCATTCAACTCCTATTTATTACTATGAAAATATTTTGATTAATCCTATATTTTCAAAATTATCTTCAAAATATTGAATAATAGTTTTGAGAAAAATACTAGCTGTTAGTATTTTGAACGGTAAAACTCATTTTTGAGAGTGAAAGCAAACTACCAATAAATAGGAATCAATGACTAACATTTTGTCCACAAAGCTTAATTGTGGTATTAAAAAAAGTATATAGCAATTAAATAAACTTTGGACTTTTGTACTTGATGATAAACAAAAATGTGATATGATCCATAGGAGGTTGGAGGTAAAGAATACCGTGGCACCGATGATTGCAATGTAGGTAATAACTTTCACCTTCCCAACTCGTTTCTCTAAATGTAAATCATTTTGGAGTTTATATGCTTCATTATATTAGTTTTCACAAATAAGCAAGTGAGCTATACATACTTTGGGCACAACAAGGTCATCATCTGACCTGCTGCTTTTCTTGCTTAATCCTTGTGCGGTTGTGCCCAAAATGTAGAACAAACTGCGACGAGCCAAGTTTGGCACGGTTTGCGGTGGCAAAATGGTCCAGCCACGTTCACCTCCACTCTTCTACGGATAAGACAGCTCGAGTCGTGAGTTGTAGTATCGTCGCACCTCGAAACAGGGTCACACCCATTCCATGGCAGGACGACACCATGGTCCATGGGCACTATAGCACACTAACACATTTGACAAGGGTCTTCTGGTAAAATCTATCAGCAGCCACACGTTACCGTATAGAGAGAGAGATCCATATATACCGCCACGCCACACCAGAGCACGCAGCATTCCTTCCTCTCCCAGCTAAACTAAAACCACCATCGAGGCAGAGCCCAGAGGTTAGAGTTGGGAGATGCTCGGCCCTCTCTTCTCAGCGGCCATGGAGCCCCAGCGTTGTCACAGGGAGCTCCTCCTTCTCCCCACAGCCATGCCTCGGGAGACCGCCTTCTTCCCCGCCCCTCGGCCGCCGGCGGCGAGCTCCTCCTCCGACCACCACCACCCGCACCTCGACCTGAGCCTCTCCATCAGCATTGGGTCACCACCTCCGGAAGAATCAGCTGCTGATCATGACCAGAGCAATAAGAAAGTAGTAGTGGTGGACGTGCAGGCGCTGAAGCTGCAGGCGGCGGAGCAGGCCCGGATGGCGTCGGCGGAGCGGGCGTACGCGGACCGCGTGATGGAGCTGGCGCGGCGGGAGCTGGAGCTGGCGGAGCGGGAGTTCGCCCGGGCCCGCGCCATCTGGGACCGCGCGCGCGGCGAGGTCGAGAAGGTGGACCGCATCAAGGCCGCGCGACGGATCGCCGCCGGATCCGCCGCCGCGCTCGAGATCACCTGCCACGCATGCATGCACCGATTCCACCACCCGTGTTGACTACTACTCCTAGACTACTATAGTAGTCGATGATGTCGTCATACATGCATGCATCTATCTGTGTATTATTCTATATACTACTAGGTGTTATAACTTATAAGTGCTTTTCTTTTATGAGTGTTTTCATGCCGATTGATTCAGCCTTCGGCTTGAGATCGATCGTCTGGTTGTTGGTGAATAAGGGAGAAAATTAGGTAAAAGAGCAGATCAATGTTCTTCGCTTGCTTTTGTTGTACTACTGTAGAAGAACACTGCATTGTTGCTTTGCAGCCTAGAAAGAAAGGGGAAGAAGGGAATCTAGCAGCGCGTAGCTTTAGTTAGTGCTGTGCAATTTGGATAACCTGGCCTTGACACACACGCATGCATCTGCCATATCCCTCTGATATACGGGACCATTTGTGCAACTCATCGTCGGTTTATAGAAAATTAAAATTAGGCATGACGAGTTGGAGATGTCAATCCGTACTGCTACTCGCAGTAACAGAGGATGGTGGATAGCAGCTTTGTCAAATTTGGCCCGTGCACAAACGAGCAGGAGTAGATACAGTGGCCATCAGCTCTGGCTCTTCAACTGTTAGCTCATCAGCCACTCTTACCCTTGAGCAGTTGTCACCTGCAACCCTTAGCTAGCCCAAAGGAAAAGACGACGGAGATGCCGTGCACGATGCGTCGATGCTGCCAATTCCAATGCCAAGATGTCGGCACTCGGTCGTCCGAAAGGATCTCACTGTGCTGCTACATCTGCTGGCTCCCTACTAGCTCCTTCCTTTTCCTTTTTTTTTCTTTTTCTGGTTTTCCCTTTCGATCTGTTTCGTGTTAAGAACAGGCTCCGATCCAGCGATATTACAGTGATGAACAGAGTATTTGTAGTTCAGATGTATAAATACTTCCAGCTCAATCAGCAATGTCATATGGAAAGTAAAGACAGCCAGTGAAGTTGCCCCGTATAATTTCGATTCAGAAGAATATAATGTTCTGCTTCCAGTAGATCTTCTGTTATAGTATACTTATTATGTCTTGTGGAATCAGGGAGATGCTCCTTTCACTGCTTTGATGTGATATGGAACAGGCCCAAGCCCAACATGACGAGATGATGAAAGTACCGAGTCGAAACCGATACATCGCTAGAAAATGCCAACCCATGTGCGCTGCCTTTTGCATGCACAGATTTCGGAATCTTGTCCTCTCGCATCGCTTGATCTGTGATTTCTAGAAGACGAGAGAAGAAAACATCATCATGGTATACAATATAGTTCTATGTACCGAATCCCTGCCATTATCTGTTGCAAAGATTACTCAATCACAGTTTCGCAAACATATAACATTATCTACTTATACACAAAAAAGTTTTCTCCATAATAGAACCTAAATGCATGATTGGATCTTTCGGTGTCGGCCGCTCAAAGATCCACAGTATGGCAACACCGATCATCAACAGTATGACTGTCCATGCCCAGAGGAAACACACATACAGATGATCCAAAACTAGGAACCCGACAGACAGAAAATAACAGGTGATGATCGACTAGAAGCGTTGTCCTTGATCGCAAGGCAAAAGGAACGGTACAAAGTAGAAGCTGATGGCCCGGGATCAGGAGGAAAAGGACAGATACATTGCATGAACGACAGCTTCAGCGTGCATACTGTAATAGGACAGTATGTATGCTGCTCCAATCTGAAAGATTTATTTAAGAGATCTGAGGTCTAAAGTTTATTTTCCCTTTTCCGACAGTTGGAGATAACCTCACAATTTCAGCCGACTACTGAGTGCGAAATTGTCAATTGCCATGCTGCTGGCATGGTTGAGCGATGGGGCAGCACCGCAGCAGAGCACCGCCGATGGTCAGTGTAAGGCTCCCCATGCATGGACATGGACAGTGTTGGGAATCAATTTGTATCATAGTGTCATCCTAATATCCAGTTAACAAATATCAAGTTCATTCAACAAGAAACTAACAGCCAGAGACAGTCATCAGGTAGTAAATCCAACAAGATTCAGATGCCTGCTCTTCTCAGAGATTCAGACCAGCGCAGAGACAGTTCTGCAAACCCAAAGAGAGAAGTTCGATTACTATATGTAGTATCGGTGGTCGTCAGTGGAAATGGATACCCTACGCCTATGAACAACTCAAAGTATGAAAGTGACAAGGGTCCTTGAAAACTAGTTAGTACAAGAACCAAAACCACAGTGCTCATATTGCTTAGCACAGCAATGCGAGGTGGACGGATAAGCTGTTAGAAGTTTTGGGTTTGGTCCAAATTAATAATTTTAATAAATTCTAAAGGCCCATGTACACATGTATGACATAGTGAGGGACTTTAATCCCATATTGTTAGTCTAGGGAGGAGAAAAAATTATATACTTGAGTTGTTTTCACCTAGTTGAGCCAGTAGGAGAGAAGAGGAAGAACACATGCGCGTGCTCGCTCGCCTCACCTCGCCAGGCCGGGCCGGTCAGGCCGGGCGAAGGCCGCGGGCCCACAATATGCGTGTGAATGGTCCGGCAAAATCCGAGCCTTGCGTGTGCGGGGTCGTAGTTTTCTTTTGCTACTCAGATTTTTTGTTATGTAAAAGATAATTCCGCTGACCAAATATGGTAAGCAATTAATCTCTCTTAATGGTGATTAATGCGCCTGCTTAATTGCTAATTAATTACCATAAGTGTGCTATCACTGTGTGTATATATATGGCGAGACGTCGCCTCTCCCTACACATAAATTTTTACCTCTCGTCATTATTTACTATGCTGCCGCATAGTCTTCCACATCCCACCGCCGGCGTGCTATCGATGCCGGGAGAGCAGGTCTCCGAAGCCTACGTCTCCTCGTGTGCTTGTACGGGATAGGGGACGTATCAGGTTTTTGGGAAGCGTCGTCGCGACTGCTCACTGGTGTTCTGATCCGCACTCTCTTCATCGATCGATCGTCTACACCTGCATCGCCTTCTTCATCGACGGATCAGACTCTACTACAACCATCGTCGGAGCGTTTTCCTGTAAGACATCTTCTTACCTCTCTTGATGATTAGATCGAGTGATCTAGGCGTTATTCCTAGGTGGTTGCTACTCGCTATGATTAGCATCTGTTCTTTGTTTATGTCTCATGATATAATAGTACACATAATTATGATAGGGGCTTACTTGTTGGTTTGTATGCCTAGATTACGTGTAGTATATCTAGTTTTTCTATTTACTAGAATTAGATATATAATCACTAAACTGCTATTATTTCTAACAATCCAAAAACCTGATAGGTGTTTAGTGATGATTGGTTTTGCTGATGCTATAAAACCTGAGAAGTTCACTGGAGTGAACTTCAAGAGATGGCAGACGAGAGTCCAATTGTGGCTCTCGGCTATGGGCGTGTTTTGGCTCGTGGGGAACCCTCCCGCATTACCTCTCGTTTTCGAGAAAGAGATGCAACTAGGTATTGTTATATGTTTATACTAAAAACTAAGGATGAGGTATTTGAATATTTTAAGACCTACAAGGCTGAGGTAGAAAATCAACTAGAAAGAAAAATAAAATATGTTAGGTCTGATCGTGGAGGAGAGTATTTTTCCAATGAGTTTGATCTTTTCTGTATGGAGAATAGAATTATTCATGAATGAACACCTCCCTACTCACCACAATCGAATGGTGTTGCTGAAAGGAAGAACCGGACATTGATGAACCTGGTGAATGCCATGTTAGGAACATCCGATTTACCTAAAGCATGGTGGGGGAAGGCTATTTTGACAGCATGTCACGTTCTGAATAGAGTTCTCACTAAAAATAGTGATATCACTCCGTATGAAGGATGGAAAGGAAGAAAATCCTCACTCTCATATTTGCGCACATGGGGCTGTTTGGCCATACTTAATATACCAATAAATAAGAAACGCAAATTTGGACCTGAGACGGTTGATTGTGTTTTTCTAGGATATGCGTACCACATCACAACATATAAATTTTTGGTGATAAGGTCTGAAGCGTCTGATGTCTTAGTTGATTCAGTTTTAGAGTCCCGTGATGTAACTTTCTTTGAGAATATTTTTTCTATGAAAGATATATACTCTGTACCTAGTTCTTCTACTAATTTAACTCTAAAACCTTCAACTCTACTTGAACATCCACATAAGAGCGATGAGGACGATAGTGAAGTAGCTCCTCGAAGGAGCAAGAGACAAAGGGTTGTAAAATCCTTTGGTGATGATTTTATTGTGTACCTTGTTGATGATACTCTCACATACATCTCAGAGGCATATGCATCGCCTGATACAGAATACTGGAAGGATGCAGTTCATAGTGAGATAGACTCCATCATCTCTAATGGAACATGGAAAGTAACTGATCGACCAGTTGGCTGCAAACCAGTTGGTTGCAAGTGAGTATTCAAGAAAAAGCTCAGGCCTGATGGTACCATTGAAAAGTACAAGGTAAGGCATGTAGCTAAGAGATATACGTAAAAGGAAGGCAAGGATTATTTTGATACCTACTCACCCATTGTCAGATTAATCACCATCTAGGTATTACTATCATTGGCTGCCTCATATGGTATTCTAGTCTATTAAATGGATATGAAGACAGCTTTCCTTAATGGAGAGTTGGATGAGAAAATCTACATAGATCAATCAGATGGATTTATAGTACCTGGACAAAAAGGCAAGGTGTGTAGGTTAATTAAGTCCTTGTATGGCTTAAAGCAAGCACCCAAGCAATGGCATAAGAAGTTTGACAAAACTTTAATATCTGCTGGGTTTGCTGTAAATGAGGCTAACACCTGCGTGTACTACCGCTATGATAGGGGTAAAGGAGTTATACTATGTTTGTATGTCGATGACATACTAATTTTTAGGACTAGCATCGGTGAGATAAATGATGTAAAATTATTTTTATCTCAAAATTTTGACATGAAGGATTTGGGAGAAGCGGATATGATCCTTAACATTAAATTTAAGAAGGGTGAGAATGGGATTACACTTATGCAATCTCATTATATTGAGAAGATGTTGAGTCGTTTCGGCTACTTAGAAAGCAAACCTTCTCAAACCCCGTATGATCCTAGTCTAATACTTCAAAAGAATAAAGAATTAGGAAAAGATCAACTACGATACTCTTAAATTATTGGCTCACTGATGTACCTAGCTAGTGCAACCGCCCTGACATCTCATTTGCCGTTAGTAAATTGAGCCGATTTAATTCTAATTCGGAAGATGATCATTGGCGTGGTATTGATCGAGTCATGCACTATCTTAAAGGTACAATGAGTTATGGAATTCACTATTCTGGATACCCTGGTGTGCTTGAAGGATATAGTGATTCAAACTGGATAACAGATACTGATGAGCTGAAGGCTACTAGTGGATACCTATTCACGCTTGGTGGCAGTGCTGTCTCATGGAGATCATGTAAGCAAACGATTTTGACTAAGTCAACCATGGAGACAGAGCTCATTGCTTTGGGAACAGTTGTCATTGAGGCAGAATGGTTGAGAGAACTTTTAACGGACTTGCCGATGGTTAAAAAACCAATTCATGCTATTCTCATGAACTGTGATAATCAAACAGTTATCAGAAAGGTGACTAGGAGTCAGGATAATATGAAGTCCAGCAAATATGTGAAGTGTAGATTGAAGTCTGTCAGAAAACAAAGGAGCTCCGGAGTCATAGCTGTGGAATATATTAAAATAGCTGAAAACCTGACAGATCCCTTTACTAAGGGATTATCACGCATTGTGATAGATAATGCATCGAAGGAGATGGGATTAAGACACACATGAGTTACACTACAGTAGCAACCCAACCTATATGATCGGAGATCCTGTGAATTAGGACCTGGGAAGAATAAGCTGTTAGTTAACTGGAGAGTATAATCAATATACTTAACCCACTCCGTTGGAGATGCAATATATCTGTAAGGAAGGATGACTCTGTCTTAATATGTTCTGAGGCTCTTTCATGAGCAAGATACTGTCCTACAGAGTATTCTTGTAAGAACATGCCTATGTAATCTTGATCGTTAGTCGTGGTCTATAAGAATTGAGAATTCTTTAACAAGCTCATGAAGTGAGACAGGAGTACGACTTATATGCTCCCCCGCGGGATAAACTTTTGACAGCCAAGTACTAGTCAAGACTACAAATAAAACTTGTTCACACCAAACTGTCAATTCAAGGCATAGTCCATTGCACAGTTGTGGATGAGTGTAGCTTGTAACTCTAGGTGGATGTTCAACCTTCATCAGTTTCCACCGAAAAACTAGTATATCAACAGTAACTTGATATGATCGGCAACATGAGCCTCTAGGATCTAGTGGGGGATTGTTAGAAGTTTTAGGTTTTGGTCCAAATTAATAATTCTAATAAATCCTAAAGATCCATGTGCACATGCATGATATGGTGGGGGATTTTAGTCTCATATTGCTAGTCTAGAGAGGAGAAAAACAACTTATATACTTGATTTGTTTCCACCTAGTTGAGGTAGTAGGAGAGAAGAGGAAGAACACACGGGCGCGCTCACTTGCCTCGCCACGCCACGTCTCGTCTTGCCGGGCCGTGCCGGGCCGGGCTGGGCGGGGCGGGGCGAAGGCCGCGGGCGCATTACATGCGCGTGAATGGTCCGGCAAAATTCGAGCCTTGTGTGTACGGGGTCGCAGTTTCCTTTTGCTACTCAGATTTTTGTTATACAAGAGATAATTACGCTAGCCAAATATAATAAGCAATTAATCTTTCTTATTGATGATTAATGCGCCTGCTTAATTGTTGATTAATTATTATAAGTGTGCTATCGCTATGTGTATATATATGACGAGACATTGCCTCTCCCTACACACGAATTTTTGCCTTTCGCCATTCTCTACTGTGCTGCCACATAGTCTTCCCCATTCTGCCACCGGCGTGCTATCGGTGCCGAGAGAGCAGGTCTCCGAAGCCTATGTCTCCTCGTGTACTTGCACGGGGTAGGGGATGTATCAGGTTTTTGGGAAGCGCCGTCGCGACTGCTCGCTGGTGATCTGATCCGCACCCTCTTTATCGACCGATCGTTTACACCTGCATCGCCTTCTTTATCGACGAATCAAACTCTACTACAACCATCACCGGAGCGCTTTCCTGTAAGACATCTTCTTACCTCTCTTGATGATTAGATTGAGTGATCTAGACGTTATTCTTAGGTGGTTGCTACTCGCTATGATTAGCATCTGTTCTTTGTTTATGTCTTATAATTTAATAGTATACGTAATTATGATAGGAACTTAATTGTTGGTTTGTATGTCTAAATTACGTATAATATATCTAATTTTTCTATCTACTGAAATTAGATATATCATTATTAAACTGCTATTATTTCCAACATAAGCACATGGTAGGTTAAGGGTGCGTTTGGTTGGGCGTCAAGGAGGGATGGGATGGGGTGATCCACAATATTTTGGATGAACTCATCCACTGTGATGTTTGGTTTGATGGACAGAGTCATCCCTAGTTTTAGTTTGGTTGGAGGAATAAGGATGAGAGGGACGAGAATTATTGTCTAATCGTACTTGTATAATTATCATCATTAATATATAAATTAACATTTGTTAAATTAAATTACTAATGTCTTATCATAATCATTACTAATCAATTAAAAAATACTTAATAACAGTAATAAATATTCCATTTAGTTAACAAATAATCTGATAATTAACACTTATAAATACTTGATAATATTGATTAATTATTAATATAATATGCTAAATATCACTTATCTCTTACTAATCAACGTGCTTAGCAAAGTGGGATGGCCTTGTCCCACCATTTTTTAGGAATGAGACTATCCAGTATATTAAGAGAATATTCTCAATAAAAATATCCTTCTTCCTGTTTAACGTTAAACCAAATAAATGTCAAAGTAGGATATTCAGTAGGATATTCAAGAATGACCCCATCCCATCCTAACAAGTGGTCGTCCCTCGGGTCGATTCCCAAACCAGAAAGCCAACAAGGAGAAGTCAGAACGTGCAGGGGCCGTGGAGGGGACTCACGTCAAGCCACTGTTTTGCCAGTTCGATTTATCAGCGAACCAGTCGAACGGGTTGATAATCGATGGAGCTTATGCGTTTCTACTTTCTACAATGGACTAAGGGGGCGGGTTGGTTGTTCTTGAAGAATCGGTGACAGTGATCTGTAGCTGCTACTGGCCCTCTGGATCCAGTCATACAGATGAGGTCATTAGCTTGGTTCTGCTCACTGCTCTAGCTGCTACTGCACTGCTGTCTACGCTGCAGTTCGCTTGTCGGCACGAACAGTATGATAGTAGTATGCAAAAAAGCGGAAACGATTTCTCTTTTTGTTTTTGGGAAAGGAAAATTTCGGAGTGGATATCTCTTGGGCCTATTCCGATGGGTCCATCAGACTTGCTTACATATGCGTACGCACCTAGCCCAGACCATCAGTTCGTTCCACTGGGCCGGGCCCATCGTCGCGTCACCCAATCAAGTGGAAGCGGCGAACGGCTCCGCGCCCTCCACGAAGCAAGCAGCCGGCGAGGCGGAGGAGAGGAACCTAACCCAAAAATATCTCGTCCCGCTCCCGCCTCGGTGGTCGCGGTTGCCGGCGACCGTCACGCACGACTCACGAGACGATGGCGTGCTGCAGGGCCCTCGCGCTGCAGCTCCTCCCGGCCTCCGCCCCCTCCCGCTCCGGCTTCGCAGACTCGCGAGCCCGGGTAAGCGTCCCCCACCGCCGCCGCCGCGTTTCCTCCTCCGTCCGGTGCTGCGCCGACCAGGGGGAGCCGCCGCAGGACGCCGTGCTCAAGGCCATCTCGCGTGAGCAAACCTCCCTTCCTTTCCCAAACTCCCCTCAAAGCTTCTACTACTGCGAGCAATCCTCACACTGATTGAAGGAGTTAATTGCATTGCTCGATCTTATTATTTTGTCCATTATCTAAAAAAATCTTATTATTTTGTGTTAGGAAAATTATGTGCCGCTAACTAATTTTGTCACGCTATGTCAATGTCATGCCTATGTTTCGAAGTTATAGCTGTGGAATCAGACACCATGTATTGTTATAGGAGTGATGTATCAACTATGATGTTTCGACTCATTTCCTTCACTCTATATTTTGAAGAGAATCAGTGCCTTTCCATTGCCTGCCAATGCAGCCGTTGCAGCCAGTGGATCAGTACTATTCTTCATCTGGTCTTTTCTCTTATAGACTGATCCATAGCTACGCATCGCTCAAGCGATGTAACCAGCATTTTGTTTTCCCTTTGCTTCTCTAGATATTATCTCAGGATGTACAAAAGCGAAGGCAAGGCAAAGGATTCATTGAGCTTTTACAAAAACAAGCTGTCAATCCTTGATTATAGATTACGGATGTCTTTGTTTCTCGATGCAACGTGCTGTGTATGATTAACGGCTCTCGAGTACTGAATTACTGATGATATTATTCATTTGTTGAACTCTGTTCATGCGTTAATTACGAATATTTACATGCCATCCATGCTTACTAGATTATTTGTAATACATATTTCCTTTATGTAAGGCACGAATCTGAAAAGAGTAGTGTATTTATTCTGGGACTGTAACATGTTCTAAATTTGTAATTACTCTTACTCACAACGTCTTTTTTTTTCCTTCCAAAAATAGAGATAGCAAATTCTAAAGGAAGGGTTGCACAAACAACAAATGTTATCATGGGTGGTACTGTAACAGATGACGCAACAGATGAATGGCTTGTTCTTGATAAAAAGGTGCTTCTCTTCTAGATTATATGACATTTCTTAAGTAAGATGGAGGCCCTGGTAGCAATTTGATTACATTTTGGCTCCAATTCTGTTTCAAGATAATGGCCTCTCTGGAATCATTTTAAATAATAGGTGTAGTATTACATTTATGAATCTAGTGCCACTTGTTGTTTCTTATATTGCAGAACCTGTACTGTGTTTTGACAAGCCAGACCACGCATGCCATATTCTACAGCTCCAAATAGTTGTTTCTGTATACTATTTTGCAGTCTGTGTTACAAACTTACGGACTTAGCCTCAGAAATTCTTTGTCAAAGACCCAATCATCGCACAGAACGCAATGATATAATGTTGAGCCTGACCTGTGATCCTTAGCTTATGTCTAGACTTAGCACGAAATTTGTCCTCTGACCTATGATCCGCTTTCCGTCAACATTATACCTGAAAATACTTGATGCAAGTTTTGTAAAATACTTCTATCATGCAGGTAAATTCATACCCTACAGTTAGAGGGTTCACGGCAATTGGTAGTGGTGGTGATGACTTTGTCCAGTCAATGGTTGTTGCTGTTGAATCGGTTATTCAAGAACGAATTCCTGAGGTTGTTTTCTCTGTTTATTTCCAAAATATGTTTTATAAGTACAGATGGTGGCCATTGATAAAGTTATTTTTATTCATATTTCTTGGATTTGAGATTGCAATTGTAACTGTAAGCAATGTTTTAAACATTTAGTTTGGAAGACAGGATGTAGAGTAGCACATGCCAAAATTGTCAATAACGTTGTTAAAATATTTGGATTGCTTAGCCTCTCATACATTTTAAAAACTTTTTTTATGTCCATACTACTTCAGCAGTTCTGAAATTTTATATTTATCCTAATTCTTATGATCTGTTGACTTTGTTTTTGTAGGGTCAGATATCCCAGAAAGTGTCTTCAAAGGGAAAATATGTTTCTGTCAAAATCGGCCCAATTCGTGTGGTTTCCAGTGAGCAGGTAGTAATTCAGTTGTGACGAATATGATTCATAATCAATAGTGAATGGCCAAGAAATATAGTTCAGGGCACTTGCTGCATTTCAAACTTCTTCATGGACATGACGAGTTGTAATATTTTTTTTTCAGGTCCAAGCGGTCTATAATGCAATGAAGAAAGATGAGCGGATGAAATTCTTTTTGTGAATGGCAAATAGGTACCTTTTTTTTCATAAATCTTAGTTGTGGTATTGTGCCGTGCCACTGATGATGTATTGTAAGCACAAGAGATGCCATACTGGTTGCTTACTAGTATTGTAAGTTGATGGTGGGTTGCCCAATTGCAGGTTGAAGCGTCAATGTGTTGAACAGTTGAAGCACGAAGTTACTCTTGCTCCCTGCGTCAGTAAAGCTAGGAAGTTAGTTCCATGTATGTAGTGTGAAATGAAATTTTAGAAATGTGAAGAGAATGTTTAGCTGAACCGGGACCCGGATTGATGCAGTGTAACATATGTCGTTGGATTCGGGCAAGCAATGAAATACTGTTCGTTGGATCAAGTGACGAGATCGGATGATTATATTAATCCCAGGGAACTATACATCAATATCTGATGCATTTTCGGCGTAGTGCCGACAGCTGATTCACTGCAACCATGGCAGCTTTGCCCGTGCCCCGGAGAACAAAAGAACAGGAAGCCGCCCAGAACGAACCTAATATTCGCCGATGATTGAAGTTGCTGTCGACAAAAGAAGGGCACATGCCGAAAGTGAAAATTAAAAAAAAAACATGGAGAGAGATTCCGAAATACTTAGTAGATTGACTGGCTGCATCTGGGCCTGTCTGGGATGGGATATACTTGAATCCGAGAGGCTCGACGAGGGCGATCCACATTGGGCCGGACATCATCGGCGGAAATGAAGTGAAGTGATGCCGTCGCCGTCGTTTATGCGCAGGATAAGGTGAAAGACGGAACCTGATTCTGCGCAACTGCAAAGTTTTCTTTTCCAGCAAAACATACGGAATTACGGATAGAGTTATTTTCATTCTTCTTTTTTCGGGAGAGGAGAGTGCAGACGAAAACGCAGGCATCAGCCGGTTTGATAGAGGCATAGAGCGATCCCACATATTAGCTTCAAGGTCGATGGTCTACTCTGCCAAATTGTTCCAACTGCTGAACTTGATAATTAGATAGACTGGGGGTAAACGTGGCCGATTTCTCAGATCAGATCACTGCAAAGCATTCATGTAAAAGCGTCCAGCAGGAAACTCATCACTCTTGTATGCTATACAATTACTATCTTTCAGCAATGGTTGACGCAGGTCCCGTGGTAATAAAACACAGTAGTATTAAAGCAAGATTGCGACTCTGTACCCATTGGTTGGTATACTGTGAACAGGGCAGCGATCTCTTGCTCCCTAGTCCCTCTACTGCCATCGCCCTCTCTCATCCAGTCTTGTAAAATTTACGAAAAACCCATGAAGCCCCTGAGTCAAACTCTCCACGGTAACCGGCCCACGGAGGGCAGTCGTGTCACTTCACAACCTGTACCCCCCACTACCGTGTGCCTGTTTACGAAGCGCAGCACTGTAGTATCCCCCTGCGATTGACAACGACGTCAGCACGTTGTACAGCGGCCGGTAGCGTCTCCCAAACCGCAGCACGTCACTGACAATCCGGACCCATAAAACCGTGCACGGGACGCGGCCCACATATTACTAGTAAACTCATGCGAGCAAGAAGCCTAGCACTTGCCGGATAATTACGGCCCACGCCCACGCCCCCGCCGGGACCACCACCGGTACTTCGTCAGCGTCGCTGACATCCGGACCCGCGACTAAACCCGGCGACGATAAGACCGCCTCGTGCGCCACCGGCAGGTGGCCGTGACCACGAGCGGCTGGGGGCGTCGTGGGCAAACTGGAAGGGAACGGGCCGCGGCAGCCGGAAACGGACGGCTGAGATGGGCCGTAGAAACACTGTCGCGAGATCGTTACGGGTTCTTGTTGGCATCCCGGTTCAGGGCAGTTCTGTGCGGACGGGGTGCGTGGGTGTTGCACACAGCACACTGCTGATAGGCGGTTGCTCTGCTCTGCCCTGCCCCGCGCGGGGCCCTAGGATTTTGGGAAGCTGCGTTTCGCCGTTTTTTTTTTTTTAAAAAAAAACTTGCCTCCACTTCGAACATGAACCTCGTCGAACCGCGTTATTGCACCCACGCCCTCGTGATAAAATCTGAGGACAGTTAGACGTCCTCCCTTCAAATACCTTTGAGATCATTTCAATGCAAGGGATAGTTCTTAAAGATCTAAACTTAAATTTTAATGACAAACTATTGTTATTAAATATGTCGGTGTCACTTCAATTTTAATGTAACAAACAGCCTAAGGTCTAAGGAGTTACTTGTCATGAATAGTTAGATGCTCATCTTACACTCTAACATGAATCAGTAATGATTAAAGAACAACATAACAAGAATTACACTAGGTTACCTTTATAAGACGATAAGAATGCCCATGTCATGAATGACGATATCATTCTATCACTAGCGAGTCAACTCATAAATGAACTATACGTGTCGAATTTTATGAAGAAAAAAAATTCATAGTCGAGGCTACAAGATAAGCATGACTCTACAACGTCTCTTGACAGCTCACTCCTTACTTACGTATAGAGCGGCGATTAAATGAATAGATGACAGTATCCAGAGCGTCCATATCTCGAGTGATGTATTTATTGATGCTTATAGATACATGATACTCAATCCAGAGTATTCTTTAATTTGTACTAATGCAACTTTATATGTAAATACCATCCTTCTCGGCTAAGTTTCCGCCAGCGGACGTCTTTTGAATGCAAGTTCATGCATATTGTCGGTAGCAGGTTATAGCTATGAGCTTGCAACACCCACTTCTCTTGGACTCGGCCCTCACACTCTAAAAAACGATGTCATGATGTCAATGAAGAGGCGGTAAAGTTAAATTTCATTCGTGACGTTACATCTTACGTTACAGGTAGCACGGTTGAACACAAGTAAAGGGGTATGAACTTGGTACACATATTACGGATACGCAAAATACAAAAAGCCGGAGGACCATGGCGAGAAAACGCCAGGAAAGTTGGGCGCAAAAAGCGAAAGCGGGCAGGCGTCCAGCAGCGAAGGGAGGGAGGGACTGTGCCCTGTGCACGTCGCCTCTCTATAAGCAAGCGCTCTTCCCGAAGCCGAAGCCCACCATCCCCACCACCTTCTCTTCTCCGTCCGTCCCGTCCGCTTCCTCACCGCCGCAAACCCTAACCTCGACGAGTGGGGCGCGCTTAAACCCTAGAAGGCTCCCGGAGAGCGCCATGAAGAGGCTGAGCCCGAAGGGCGGCCGCAAGATCCACCCGTCGCCGGTGGAGGACCCCATCCGCGCGGCGTTCCGGCTCCTCCCCGCCGCCATCCTCTTCCTCGTCGCCGGCCTGGGCCCCGAGGACCGGGAGCTGCTGGCGTACTTCGTCACCGTGCCCGTGGAGGGCGTTCTCTCCCCCGAGGAGGCCGCCGCCGCCGCCGCGGTCCCGCCGGCGCGCGGACGGGGCGGCTACGGCCGCCGCGTGGGATGCGCCGTGGCCACGCCGCCGGCGCTCGCGCCCCACTCGCCGACCCACGGGTGCGCGTGCTTCGAGTGCTACATCAGCTTCTGGGCCCGGCTGAACTGCTCACCGGAGAGCAACCGCATCCAGGACGTCCTCGAGGCCTACGAGTACCACCGCCTCGCCCTTCCGTCCCCGTCCAAGCGCCGCGACAGGGGCAAGCGCAGCAAGGACCACGCCGCTCCGCCGCCTCTGCCGATGCCGCTGCGCCGCCCCGAGTCCCCGCCGCCCCAGGTCGTCAAAGCGGTTCAAGCGCCCGCCTCCCCACTGTCACCGCCGCCGCTGCCGCTGCCGCCGGCCCAAGCTCCCGCGGCGCCCACTGCCGAGGAGGAGGAGGAAGAGCAGAAATTCGTCCCGGAACTTGCCCCGGCGGCCGAACCGGAGGAATGTCGCGAGGCGGCGATGGAGTCCGGCGAGGAGGAGAGGAAGCGCGGGTGGGCCGGCGTGGTCGGCGGGGTGCTGGGCCTGCGCCTGTGGAGCATCTGGAGCCCGGCGGTGGAGAGCGCCACCTAGCCGCCCGCAGGGAAAGGAGAAGCCCGATTGCAATCCTGTGATTGCCGGGCCAATGTAGGATAGGAATCAGTGATAAAGAAGCGCTGCTAGTACTAGTTCCCTTCCATTCCTTCCTCCTTTCCCTTGGGTTGGGGGAGGGAAATGGGGGAATTTTACAAGCGGTTGTCAGCCATGCTGCTCTGTAGATTGATCGGGTGATGCTTTGGTAAATTGCAACCTGGAGAATGGAACAGTTTCACCTTGGTCTTTCTGTTGTGAATTCTGGTCTCGTTCGCGTCTTCTGTTGACAATTATGCTTCGGTTGGTACATTTCTTGGCTCTGATTTTGGCTTTCCGTGTGCGGGTTGGAAAGGAATTTGCTTTCCTTTTGCGACGCAAGTAGAATTTGGCGATCGATTGATCATGTAGAATTTGGCGTGGTCTCGTTCTTGTCTGTGTTCATAGCCTTCATCACTTGCCAAATTTGTTGGCTCTGCTTTTGATCTTTTATTATGCGCCGGTGGGAACTGGAATGAAATTTGCTTCCTTTTGCGGTACAAGTACAGTCGATGGTTGCTCCGCTCGGTAGCGATCGGTCGATCATGTTGAATTTCTTGAGTGAATGCAGAGTTTGCGTAGGACGGCAGTTGCATTGTAGACCGTCCGTTGTCTGGGCTGTTCTGATTTTTGTTGGTTGTTATTGGGGACAAGAAGGCCTCCGCGAGCCATGAATGAATTTACAGCGGGCAATGAATGGACCAGTTGCTCGTCGCACAACAGGGCGTTTGCTTCAGGGGAACGCCGCCGCGCGCTGATGAATCATGAATGGACCTTGTGCTCTGTTTTCTTCAGGGAGGCGACTGCTGAGCTGATACGCCTCGTGCTTAGCTGGCGCGCTGTTAATTCGTGCTGTACTTGTTGCCTTATCCGTTCCATAATCCCGTCGTCGGCCCCACCAGAACCATGGGCTTTTGTTTTCCGCTCTCTCTCTCTCTCTCTCTCTCTCTCTCTCTCTGTACATTTTACGACACGGTCCCGTGCCCTTTCTGTTTATAGTAGTGGATGCAACGGTGAAATGCTCCGTCTTTACAGTCAGGTCAGCATTGCTGCATCTTCACGACGATCCCGGTGGAGGATGAGAGAGATGGAGTGGTGGGGACGGGGGAAGGGGGACCCGAGCAGCGAGCATGGCCATGTCCGCTTATCAGGTATCGCTATCAGAGTATCAGACTCTGTTTGGCGGTTACGCTGTGGTGGCCTGGTGCGAGATAAGGCGAGACGATCGTTGTTGCTTCGCTTCCTCTTTTACCATCGTTTTTTCTTTTTAATAATAATAATACGTTTAGCATCGTTGTTGGTTGAGAAGAGCTGTGATGAAAAATGGAAGCAGAGGGGGCGGGAATGGAGCGGGCAGCGAGCGATGATGACTCCGAACTCGTTTGCGTGAGGCAGGCGCCTCGTTAGTGTTTGTCACGCTCCGTTGCGGCTGGTCTGGAGGAACCCCACGACCGGGCAGACCGAAGTAGGGAGATTGGTAGAGGAGACGTGCCGCAGCTTGCCAAAACTCAGATGCGAGCCGTAGGATTCAGACCTCGGCGCTCCGACTCCGAGCTGTCGCCGTCGGCCATAGACGATTGGGTGGACGACGTGCACATGCGCTGCCTCTGCGACGGGGAGTAGGCAACCAGACCAGAGCAGCCGATAGATATATAGATAGGCTGGGACGCGTATCCCCTGTCCTGTGCCATGGATCGACGACGCGCTTTGACGTGTCGTCGTGAGGGAAACCGTCAGCTTGCTTCTCGATACATGATGACGTACTTACGCTTTGGGTGCGTGCGTAATGCGTATGCTGCTGCTCTTCCTGTTCGACATGATACGAGAGACACCGACACGTGGGGCCGCTATCACTTTGACCGTCGACCTCGCTCGGGGATACTAGTAGAACCGACCGGGGCCCGTGTGCGGCGCTGGAACTGCACCCTGACACGACGCGACCACGACCCCCGGATCCGATGCAGCGGCAGCGCTTCCTGTCAATCTCAGGGCCTCTTTCCCGATCCATGCAAAAGCCTCTCCACTCCACCCCGGTGACGCGCTGTTTCTCCGGTGCGTGGTGTCGACGCGACGATGATGCGGGCCGGGGTGGGTGCAAGCAAGCCATTGAAGAATCTCCTCTCCTCTCCTCACCTCACTGGCGTTGTTGCAGGGAAGGGGCCAGGGGAGTACTAGTACGTGATACGTGGGGCCGGGTTCTCTCCGCTCTCCGGATTCGTACAGGTGACCACCGCGGCTTGCCGCCGGGGTTTTATTGGATTGGGGGGAGGACAAACGCATGGATTCGGCCTCTGTCCTCTCCACACTCCACCCCCTTTCCTCCTGCCCCCACCCCAAGGGTTTTTTTTTTTTTTTTTTTTTTTTTTTTTTTTTTTGAAAAGAGCCCACCCCAAGCTTTCCCTGCTAAGCACCGTGAATCCGTGATGCGCTTTCTTTATCTTGTGATGTTAACGAATGGGGGACAAAGCGCAACTGTGCGCCCATCTGGGTGATATGATGGGCATGCCGAATTACTAGTACTTGTTTGGGCGATATCACATTTTCATAACCGGGGAAAAGGAAGGAAAATACCACTGTGATTCTTTTCTGCGACAGCCAAAACGAGCACACGATTCTTCGCGGTCCACTGGGGGTGGGTGCACTGCAAGCCACTGCCCAATGGCCCCAAGCACTTCCTTTGGTTTATTGGTACTTCTGTGAGTTGTGTCACTTAACCGGGACTCACACTCCTCTTGATCCATTCAGTAAACCTTTTCTTTTTTCTGTTTTGTTTACTGCGTGCCGAATGGAACCACGTGTACGTCACTCGGTTCCGTTTGGCTTTTGCATACTGTGTGCGGAATGAAAACAAATTGGTACTAATGTGTCCCTTAACTTTTATATAAGTCTGCTTTTTCTCCCTCATTTACTAAATCACGTATCCGTGTTTATTGAATTGTTAAAATTATTTGTTTTTTGTCCAATAACTGTTTTTTATGGTGGTTTTGTCCACGTGACACACATGTAGCAACACTTGACACATTTTCATACCATGTCATCTTTTTCACCCCTATTTTCAACTCATTTTACTATAAATGGGCTACTGGGCAAAATGTGACTAACGGATCAGGTAGTACTGCCGTGCTTAACGAGCGGCCCGGCAGTGTCGGGTCGTGGGCCAAGTCCGCGGCATGGCACGACCTAAATTAAATTGTGTGCATGGGTCGGGCTGGGCTGGGTGGCCCATTTGGCTAGGACTAGAGTGAGCGGAGGGAGAGAGCTCAGGGCCAAAACCACACACTGGGCCACCAGCCCACTTTAACGACGACCCTATCCGCGGGGACCTTCTCTCATGGCTCTTCCACATTACGAAAATAAATCGGTACTCATTAAACAAGTTCTTCTAACGTCCCTCAACTATTGTATAAGTCTGGTTTTTCGCACTCAACTACTAAACCGGGTATCCATGTTTATCGAATTGTTAAAACCATTTGTTTTTCTCCCACAACTGTTTTTTATAGTGGCTTTGTCCAAAACTTATAGCAAAATGATTCAGATCGAGAAAATCAATGTGATTTCTTCCTAATGCTTGTAGAATGGATAGCAAAATATCACTGCTTTGGTGGGCTTGCTATCGGATACATATTTGGACGCGAAGGTAAAATATATAGGCTTGAACATGGCATACATCGGTTATGAAATCATCGTTATGCATGCTGCCGCCGTTCCAGTCCTAAGACGGAGTCGGACAAATGGGTCGTGTGTATAGTAGGATTTTTTTTCATATTTCAAAGTTAGTCAACGGGTATTTTTTAATTTTTGAAATATATATAAATATGATCTCATATTTGAACTAAAACTCAAACATGGTTTCTTTAGTTCATATAAAATGCTTCTATCTACAGTATAAATTACAAATATTTTATACTCAAATATGTCATAATCCATAATGATACTTTGAAGATAGAAAATAATATTTAACATACTAATATTACAAAAATTTTCTTAAGATTTTTTTAACTCCTAAGTGTATATTTTTGAGTTTTTAAATGAAAAATGATGACATGACGTTCAAACCATGTCTGTCGCTGCCACATGTGCGTCATGTGGACAAAACCACCATCTAAAACATTCGCTGCCACATGTGCGTCATGTGGACAAAACCACCATCTAAAACATTCGTAAGCGAAAAACAAACATAATTGTAGAAACATAAATACCCAGTTTTGTAATTAATGGAGGAAAACCCAAACCCATGCAATAATGAAGTTCCATTATATTTGTTCGCGGAGTAATGTAGCCCAACCCGCTATAACGGGTTCAATTTGTGTCTTCTTGGCAGAGGCGGTGCACAAATTCTACTACTTTTGCCAGCTCAACAGAAGGAACTTGGATCTCAATCCGATGGTCACAAAATTAAATCTGAGTGATGGATTTACCAACAAATTTCAGTCACCTGATTGTGACAGCGCAAACGGAAGTCCTAATAAGTTTCCGAATCGACTCAGTAATATATAGGAGCCTGTGCTGTGATAGCGCAAACGGAAGTCAAGGCGATGTTCTTTCTATATATATGGATGGAGGGTCGAGAAAAGAGGGCTAGACTAGACCAGATCGATCACAGTTGTTTATTTGCAAAAAAGCATCACGGGGCGCGGCGGCGGCGCACAACTGCAGACAAGAAGAAGATGAAGACGATGGCTGGTGATGAAAGCAGCAGCGTTCTGTACCTGTGCGACGACGCCCTGGTGGAGATCCTGGTCCGGCTCCCGTCCAAGTCGGTGCTTCGCTGCCGCGCCGTCTGCAAGCGGTGGCGGCGAATCACCACCGACCCGTCCTTCCTCGCCGATCACGCCGCCTCGGCGACACGCCGGCGCGCGCCCGCCGAGATGATCATCGTGCCCCGGTTCGAACGCTCCGCGGTGAGAACCATGGTGATCGATCCGTCACGTGGCGGTGGTGATCGATTCCTGTGCGACCGAAGGGTGCTTCGATCCACGGACGGGAGCCTAGTGGACTGGTACGACGTGACCTACTCCCTCGACGGCCTGCTGGTGCTGCGGCAAAGCCGTAGTGCCCGGTACGTGATCGCCAACCCGACGACGAGGCAGTGGACGGAGCTGCCGGTTCTGACCCCGGACCCGTGCTTCCAAGTCGTCCCGTGCGGGTTCTTCTTCCACGCCCCGCGCAACGAGTACCGCCTCCTGTGCCACGGCCTGGACAAGGAGCAGCGGCGGCCCAACGCCACGGCCGCGTACGCGATCTGGGACAGGGACCGACACTTTTACATTTTGTCGGCAGCTGGTTCCGGTAGGTCTCGGCGGCTGGTGGATTGTGTTGCTCCAGCTCCGACGCGTGATCCGCCCAGAACGGAGTACGAGGTCCCCGTGGCGCACCGCCGCTGCCTCCACTGGTTCTCCGTGCACCCCGAGGCCACCGCCACGGCCAAGATGCTGGCGTTCGACACGGTCGCCGAGACGTTCCGGCTCGTGGCGCGGCCGCCGGCGCGGCGGGAGTCGTCGTCGAGGGCCCTATTCGAGCTGGACGACGGGAACAACACTAGTAGTAAGAAGCTGCTGGGCGTCGCGGACCTGCAGGGCGAGACGTCGCTGGACGTGTGGGTGCTGCACGGCTACGGGACGCCCAATAAGGAGAGGTGGTCGCTGCACCACCGGGTCGAGGTGCCGCCGCCCCTGTCTCTGGGTACCAGCACCGTCTTGACGATGACCACGGTAATCCCCCTCCCCCATGGGAACAATAATGGGAGCGGCACCATCATCCTCATGGGAGCCCCATGTTGCAACGTCGCAAGGCTGTACGATCTCAAGGAGAGGAGGGTGCGCAGGGACGTCTTCTTCGGGCCCGTATCTCCCACCTTCCTGCTCTTCACTGAGAGCCTCGTGTCAGATGCCTTCTTCCAATCTCCTCCATGCTGCCCCCCGGGCTTCACACCCATAAGCTTCAATAATCACAACTAGCTAGCTGCCGAAACATTCCCTGCGGTGATTCACGCGCCACTCTTCTCAACTTTTGCCTTGCTGCTCAACATCAGCTAGTACTTCGTTTCTTCGGATTTAATTAAATATCTCAACTTCAGGGTACACTCTTGTCAACTCCCAAGGTAGCAGTAGGGGGGAGTGTTGGATTATTGCTTATGCAACAATTGGTTAAAGAAAATAAGCAAGAATCTTGCAAAAAAAAAATGTTCTTCTATTGTAGCATTATGTTGGAGATTTCTGGATGCCCCTTGTAAATCCGCACTTGGTTACCGCAAGCGACGATGTACAACTCTCTGCTTTCGAGTTTCTAGTACTTGTTTGCATACCATCATGATGGGGTCATGCGTAGGCCAGCCAGGGCTCCTTCATCGCCTTGATCATCAGTGCAATTTCTTTAAATCATTTTTTTTTCAAAAAATAACGAGTTTAATGCATGTATAACTAACTATGAGACTAGCTGTATTATACTTATCGCTACAAAAATAACGAGTTTAATGCATGACTGGACATGGCCCTGCAAACATATGATTAAGCATCCAATCCCCAAATAATTATAGGTTTTATTAAAAACATACATTTTCTAACTCAAAGTGCAAAATTCTTTTATACTTTGACAATGCAATCTCAAGATACCCAATTTGATAAATGCTTATATCGGATAATAATTTAATGTGTTTATAAAATAGCTAGCTTGACTACAATAAAAATATATTTAGGTATCAAATTATGATTTCATCCTGGTTAAAAGTAAAGTTAAGGCGGGGCGCATGCCCTTATACACGTTAAAAGATCAATTTTTAAATACCCTATTTTTTTAAGAAAAAAATTAGAGGATAATTCTACAGTGAAGTACATATACAACTTCTCTCGTGGGACTAATTGGGCTTTAAAGAAGCCCAGATGTGCATGCACAGGCTGACAGGCATGATGTCTAGTTGGGTACTTTGTGTGGACTGAACTTTTTTTTCTCATTTTGAGGACACTCTGTGGACTGATGCGGAGTTTTTTTTTTTAGATAACTGATGTCTACTTGGGTACTCTCTTCATATTTTAAAAAAGTCGTTGTTTACTCGAAAAGTAAAAAAAATATTATGATTATAGAGAATTGAACCAGCAACCTCATAAGCTGAACACTTTTATTTCATAGCAACAATTATTAGAGTGAGCACACATTAAATATGAAGGGAGTTTTAAGACGTTTTTAATAAAGATAGAAAAGAAAAATAACTTTTAATTAATAATTTCTAATATATTAAATAATGTCGTAAACAACTTTTTTTTGAAATAAATATGAAGGTAGTTTCATGGGTACCAATTTGTTTGGTTTCCGTAACATGGAAGAGAGATGAGCGGACGGTCCCCCAGTTGACCGACGACATTGCCACGCGGCATGGCGCAGAGCTCGCCTCGCCGGTCGAACGCCACGTACGCAGAGACCCCTGAGCATTTCACGCACTGCACCGCATGCGCGCCGGCTCGTCAGCTTCCGCAGTTCGCCACGCCGGCTCCACTTGCAGTTCATCCCTCTTCTTCTTCTTCATCCCATCAAATAAAAAAGGAAAAAAAAAGGTACTTGCAGTTCATCCCTCTTCTTCTTCGTCCCAAGTCAAGCACCCTCAGCTTCGGCAGTTCGCCACGCCGGCTCCACTTGTGTCCTTGCAGAACCGCCCCCATCCTTCCCGGCAACGGCAACCACACCTGCTAACTGCTGTATAAGGTTCGGCGATGAACACACCATATATTCAATTCTGTTCCAAATTTCACGTCTTTTATACAACGCCTAGCAGAATCTATAAGTCATTCCAAATTGGGCAGAATCTATTAAGTCATTCCAAATTGGGCAGAATCTCGGTTCGGTCTTTACACAGCATTGCAAGCCAGTGGCCGAATCAATCAAATTACTCCCAAACTGCAAGCCAAGTACCCAAAACAACAAGATTGGAAACTGGAGCACCGAATTGCAAGCGTCCGAGAGAACCCCTCAAGCAAAAAGTACAACCTTTACTTATCCGACAGGCGACAGTACTACTCGGTTAGATCATGTATGTAATGCACAGGGCTATGAAAGCCCACTCTCAGGAAGTTTTGGAGGGCGTTGAAAGCCCTGCGGCGGGGGTTGGGCTCCGACGAGTCCACCTGCTGGAGGATGCAGAAATTGGGGAAAAAAGAGACGCATAGGTTGTGGAAGACCAGGAGCTCCTGGGGGAGGCAGCCTGCGACTGTCAGGGCCGGCATAAGGTATAAGAATGGAGCCCCGCTCGAGGATGTCCACCTTGTCCTGGTGTTGAGTACGGCGCCACAGCTTTTGAGTGTTTGTGTCAGCCTAACCGGGTAAATCCGATTACTGTGCTCCTCGCCAGCGCCCCGCAGATGAAATACCCACAGTCTTCCAAAGGCGAGGTTGCCGGACCAGCTTGAAACAGCGATGCTGCAATCAGCATTTCCAGAGCTCGCTGACTCCTTGCGAGCTGAAGCATATGAATGCGAACGGACCATCGGGGACTCCAAAAGCCGGACTTCAACTGTTAACACCGTGTCAGTACTGAATGATGCTGAGAATACCTTGGCTTGATGTTCAAAGTTGTTGGCCCAAACGTCTACCTCAGCCGCATCTGAATAGCTTGTTGGCCTCGGGTTGAGAGCAACAGAAGGCATCACACCGTATATCAAATCCTTGAACTGCCTCAGCTCACTAAAAGCAGCAGGGTCGCTTAAAACCATCTTATGGAAGCAACCCACAGTGGCATGGGCATCCGATGCAGATCCGTGTTCCTCTCCAAGCCGGACCACTTCCAGATCTGAAACCAGAGCACTTAATCTGTGGCTTCCTTGCTTTCCTGAAGGTTTCCTACACCTCAGTCCTAGCTCATGGAAAACCTTGACATCAAAACTGGATGGAAAGTAAGCCCTGACAAGGTTTGTAAATCTCCAGCGACGCGTCGGCAGATCATCCTCTTGTGTGATTCCTCTTATGATGTAGCCGAAATCCGAATAGCACTGGAAAGTGATCCAGGTGATGTTGTGATTGCGCAGTAACCCCGAGTCAACTAGCTCAGTCATGAACACTACAAGAGGGATGCCATCAGTAGCGTGCTTGGCTAGGTCCAGCTTTGCAACATCGCGCAGAAATGCGAGACTGCGGTTATCTGGGTGTCTTGAAGATGAGTCGAATTTGATATTGAATTGAAACACTTCATCACAAGCAGCTTCGAAGTCCTGGCTGGCAAGGAAGATGCCGACCTGGACAAGATCACCACCATTCACATTGCGGCAAGCCTGCTCGTAGTGTCCCTCGGCTGATCTCGGAGCATGATCCGGATTAGTTACACCGTCCTTTATGCAGAACTCCGTATCAATTCCGGCAAATAACTTCGGCCCACTGGTGTTGAGGGCGCCCTTGATTTTCTCGAATGCTTCTGTTACCTCAGAGGCCCAGATATCGCAAATTGTCAAGTGTTTCTGCTCATGCGTTTTCGTCTGAATGGAGACTGCATCTAAACCAAATACAACGTTGTCAGCCCACTAACCCGCAAATCAATCCAAGAGAATGAATTTCTGGGGCACAGAAAGACTGGATTACCTTTGCCTTTTCCACTGTTAAACACAGTGCGCTGCACATGGAACTCTTCCTCGATTTCCCAGACCCTGTCCTGTGCGAGCTTCAGCTCCTCGCGGAGGCGTGCACATCCGGTGCACCGGCTCTCTAGCGCTTTAAGTCGATCGTTCTCAATCTCCATCTTGAATAGAGCTGCACTTAGCCCATCGATCTCTCTTGTTTTCTTCTCGAGCTCTTTCAACCCACGGATCAAGTCCCCACCCTTCCCAAGCAAAAGCAGAGTGATAATAAGGTTAAGAACAATTAAACCGAAATGGGCCATTTGGCGACGGAGGGACAAGACTTACCGATAGAGCATAGGAAGTTTGCGGCATGTGGCGGAGGGGCGCCGGGTGCAGAATTGAATTGTTTCGCACCATCGCAGTGACGGGTACCAGAGGTAAGTCTCCTGCAAGCGCGAAACTGTGTCACATTGGATTGAAGTGCTAATCGGTTAACCCAAAATTCTCATTGGTTAAGAAGAAGGGCCACTAAACCAATATCACAACCAAACATCGCCTGCAATCTCGAATTGGTTTAACAAAGAACAAAGCCAGCAAATCGATCATTTGTCAGAACCAAAAAACTAAACCACGAACCTCCAAGAACCATACGCAAGAAAGTGATTATTGCGATAGTATCAAACTGCCTGCAAGCGCGAACACACAAATACAGAATCCATTGGGGGTGGGGCAAGAAACAGGGTTCTGCTTCGATACTATCGATACTACAGGGCCTGCGCTCCGCTATTGAAGAATCAAAACCCCAAATAATTCTTTGTGTTCACATAGTTTTGCGATTTCGGTCGAACCAATAAGGAACAGTCTAATTGGAAAACGATAGAACTACCTGCATTTGCAAGAACCGAACTAGCGTGCAAGAAACAGGGCACTGCTTCAGAACTACAGGGCGCGCGCTCCGCCAAACAACAATCAACCCCAAATCACACAGATTCTGTGCTAGTGTAGTTCTTTTATTCGCAAGAATCAAGAAGGAATAACCAAATTGGAAGATGAAAGAACGAATCGGCGGGCAAAAAGAAACCAAGAAGCTGCAAAGAAGCACACAAATCGAAAGAAACCAGCCACTGCGCGAACCAAGAACTCACCTGTCGGAAGGGATACGGAACCTCCGTCGTATTCCTCAACAGGCACCTCCGCCGTCGTCAGCCGCCGCTCGGGAGCGGCCGCCGCCTCCTCCTCCTCCATGGCAGAGAATTGTACGGGCTCTCCTTACAATCCCTTTCTGCCTCTCCTCTTCTCCAATTCACCCTTCTCCTGATCAACCAGGACCTAGTTGGTTTACGAGGGCAACGGAGCAGCGCGAGGCCTCGTCGGGGTTGACGGGGATCTTTATATCGGGGGCCAGCGTGTGCCGTGTGCGTATGCTTCTGCCTGAGGACGGCCGAGCGGGACGATTCAAGCAGGGGAGGTGGAATTGGGCCAGAGGAGCTGTAGCACGCAATGGGCCTCAAGCCCATTTGCAATTTTGACACTACAGCCAGTCCGTTGGCAGACACCCTGCCTGGTGTAGTTCTGGCACATTCCTCAGCAGACAATTAAATTCTAACAAAAGATAGACATATATTTAGCCACATGATGCAGAAATCCCAACATATGTTTTCCAGTAATAAGGCACGACTTTTTCACTGATTATGTCAATATAAAAAAATATGATACACAATATCCTTAATGAAACATACATCCATGAGTAAAGTAAAATGGTTGACATGATTGGAAAGGCAGCTGGCCAAAAACGCCGGAAGGAGACTCTCAGATATCAAAGGAATAGTAATGCACAAAAAATAAAACCAAAATATACTCCCCATGGCCCGCTGACTGAAAACAGACAATTCTCCCCAGGAATGGCTTGCCTGCTGCTAAGGCCCCTCATACAGCAATGAGTCATCCAAAACTTCAATTTGCCAGATTTTCCACCTTGTTTGAGATCTATTCCTTGACAATGAAGATTAAACAGCTTTCCATCAGAAAAACAATATCACCAGAATTATTCAAAACAGGCAAATCACTTTTTCATACAGATCAGCTATATGTCAAGAGCATAAAACATATAGATTACTCCAACTTTGTCTTTAAGAAAAGAATACGATCCTAGAAACTAACTACTTAAATTTCATCACAAAAAGATTTCCCAACAGAGTTGTTCCATTGTCCAAAATATTACTCCCTCCGTTTTTAAATTGCTGTCATTAGGACAAGAACTATAGTTCAAAAATGAACTAGGAACAGAGGGAGTACTAAGCATATAATGTGTTCTAAAAACACTATATGCATACTGTTCTTCAAAGGCATCTCCAGTTGTGTTATTAACTGTTGAAGAACACTAAGTGATATGATCAAGCTACCAGTTCAAGTCCAAAATAATGACGAAATCAAGGCATGAAGAAAGATACCTGATAACTGAAATTCAACCATTTTGAACTGCACTATCATGTAGCTTCTAAAGATCTGCCACGAAGTTCCACTGTATACCTCTTGATGAATTTAAGAACAGCAACCAAATATACTTTGCGCCACATTGACAACCCTCGTAAGTTACAGATTCATTAATATCAAGCCAATCAAATAGCCTCAAGAGCTAAAACAAGGACAAACACTGCCACAGCTAATGATGCTTTACCTTTAGTAAAGGATTAAGAACCGTGTGGAGATCCATTGCCAATTGCCATCTATAGCATTTAGAGGACATTCACTACCAGTACTTCAAGAACAGAATAATATCATCCCACTTCTGTTGAATCAGGTAATGAATATTTCACGGTAAAACCTGGCTTTATATTTTCCATTAGAATCAGATTCAGGCATGAAGCGGTTGTGTAGTCAGGAATGAACAGAATCAGTCTTTTGGAACTGCCTCGCCATATACTGACATTTAACATTAGTAGGGGTCCACCCTTTGCACTAACCCTGAAATCCTTTGGTATATGATTTGGAATTAACTGTTAGTTCAGTTTTATAAGTTCATCAAATGAATTGTCATAGAATAGGAACTAGATACAAGTTCCTCAAATGGTGTACCCTCAAGATAACTAGAAACACCGAACAACATCCACAAATTAAGGACTTCACTCTAGTGACATAACAAAATAACTCAACGACTTGACAGCATGAGGCAATTCAGCTTGTGGGTATTGATCTCAGCAGTTGCCAGAACATCCTGGATTTTATAACCGTAATTAGAAAATACAAAGACAAATAAAACAAGTAAATCAAGAAAAAGGCTTCAACAGATTGATGGGGGATAATGGAAAGTCACAAAGCTTCACCACGGTCTGAGCTATCCAAATAGGCCCCTTGTTGGAGATTGAAAAACTTCACAAAATTTGCTGATCGTTTATGAAATTGCTCATCTACAGTTGCCCCATCATCTTCCTGTATGGGTATAGTTGGTATGTTTCTCTTCACCTGCTAAATGATGCTGGATAGATTTAGCAACAGATGGATACACGTGGGTAGGGTGCAAAGAGAAGGATGTATTTCAATGTCAAATATACCAACAAAATTCGCCGCTGCCCACGCTGTCTGAGTAATCGGCAAGGTGGCTCCTAGCCTATAATAAAACATTAAAGTATGGAGAACATGGTAGCACAATTAATTAATAAGGACCTGACACCGACAGCCACAGTTAACTAGTACTTAACTAAGGTCTCCAATATACATTTTGCAGACAAAATACTGGGCCCAAACCCAGTTCGACACAATTTTGCCTCGAAACGAAGCAACAGTGCCACCGCAAGCAAGGACTTCCGAGAAACGAAACAAACGAGCTCAATCCCCCACAAAAAACCGTCACGCCACAGGTCTCAGATCCAACCAAACTCAAAACCTTAACCTCCGCAGAGTTCCGCGGGGAGGGGATCACAGTCACAGAGACAGCGAGAGCTCACCTCGGGGTCCGACAACGGAGCCCCGGCCGCAGCGAAGAGAAGGCGGCCGCATCAGCAGTGCGCTGACAACCGGGCCCGCCCCCGGTGCCTACGCCGGGGCAAATACGCCAGGCTCCGGTGAACCCCTGGCGGGTGCGGCGGAGCCGTGTCGCTAGCGGCGGATCGGTCCGTGCTGAGCTTCTGCCGTTTCGCCGTTTCGCTCGGGCACTGACATGTGGACCTGGCAAATAGGTCAAATGTGTCATGTTTAATTTCTCTTTCAATGGTATACCTCCTGAGTTTTGAGTTTGAAATTTGAAAACAGTATATATATTTTTACAATTTATGTTCTGGTTAAAATTACAACTTATAATTTTATATATTAACTTTTTTTTGAGGAACAAATCACTTTATTATAGGTTTACAGCATTACAAATTCCAAATGGTGGGTTTAAAAACCACACATGTCTACCTATGGGCATCTGAACACCTGTTTTGGCTACCACATGTGCGTCAGTATTTGAGTCCCTGTTCTCATGAACGAAGACAACATTTCTAAAGGCCCCTGTACTCTCCTTTATCTCTCAGACTATCGGCCCATACTTGCCCCAGTTGCCATCTTGGATGCTTCTCACCGAACTTGCTACTCTTAGTCTCTGGTGGCCCAGATCACTGGTCAGGGTTAGTGCTTCTCGAATAGCGATCACCTCCACTGTTTCTGGGTCGGTCAAGCCTTTCAGACTCAAAACGGAAGCCCCCTGAAAGTTGCCTATCGCATCCCGTGCTACTGCAGCCGCTGCCGCCCTCTTAGTGTTCTTTGAAAGGGCAGCATCAACGTTAATCTTCAGATAGCCTGTCGGTGGCGGAATCCATTTCGGTTGAACTACCCGAAGACCCTGGTCTCGGATTTGATCAGGCTCCATTGAGCTTAGTTCCTCCAAAAACCTCTCCACAAATGAATGTGTCGACAATAGGCTTTGGAACTGGTTCTCATGAATCGCTTTCCTCTTCGTGTGCCAAATGACCCACAATCTCACAATGACACATGTTATCTCGCAATGGGGGAGGGACTGCATCACTCTCCTTAGCCAAGCCATGGCGTCATCCTCTTGTGTGTTGCACAGACACTCCACTATTTCTTCCTCCTCAAGAGCTCAAACTACCTTTGCCATGTTACACTCAAGGAGCGAGTGTCGCCAAGAATCACAGCCACCACATAAAGAGCAGCTGGCGTTCGGTGCCATGTTCCTGCGATTACGAACATCTCCGGTTGGAAGCGACTGTCGAGCGAGGCGCCAAAGGAAAACCCTTATCTTCGACGAAACTTGTACCTTCCAGATCTCAGTCCAGTCCTTCTCAACTGCCTTTAAATCGGAGATTCCTGCCCGGTGCTCAATCCATGCTGATCTACGGTCACTCGTATGTACTAGCATCCGGTATGCTGATCTGGCCGAGAAGATCCTGTTCTTCTCGTATTGCCAACCCCAAAAGTCCTCTTGAGAAGCTGTGCATATTGGGATGCTTTCAATAGCTTCAATGTCCATTGGGATGAACACATCCCGTAAGAGCTCCTTGTTCCATTGACGATCCTGGGTAATGAGTTCACTCACCCATTGGGGTGGTTGATCAACGAGACTGCATAACGGTCGTAGAAATCCTTCCCTTGGTAGCCAGTTACTCTGCCAGATATTCGTTGAGCTGCCTGAGCCAATCCTCCGGATTATTCCTTGTTTCAGAACATCTTTGCCATCCATAATAGCACGCCAAACCCTGGATGGGTTCGCGCCCACTGTTGCCTCGAGGAAGTCTCTGTGAGGAAAGTAAACAACCTTAAGAACCCTAGCATTCAGCGCCTCTGGATTTTGCATAACTCTCCATCCCTGTTTTGCTAATAGTGCCAGGTTGAATAACTCCATATTCCGGAACCCTAGGCCTCCCATATACTTTGGTATTGTCATGTCATCCCAGGCCACCCAGTTCATCCGTCGTTTGCCCCCTTTGCTTCCCCACCAGAAGTTACACAGCAGACCATCAATGTGCTTGCATAAACCCCAGGGTAGCCGGAAGCAGGACATAGAGTATGTCGGCAGTGCCTGCACCACCGATTTTATTAGTACCTCCTTGCCGCCCGCCGACAGACATTGCTCCATCCATCTCTGAACTCGTTGCCACACTCTATCTTTGATATATTTGAATGCGCCATAGGTTAACGAACCCACCTCGATAGGCATGCCCAGGTATTTCTCGATTAGTGCTTCATTATGTATATCTAGCACCTCCTTAATCTCCCCCCGAAGGGTCTTGCTGCATCCTTTAGCAAAGTAGATTGAGGATTTATCCGTATTCACTTGCTGGCCTGATGCACGACAATAAAGTTGCAAAGCATTCTTCACTTCTGCCGCACTCTCCATACATGCATTGAAAAACAGCAGGCTGTCATCTACGAATAAAAGGTGACTCACCGTCGGCGCCGACGGTGCTACCGATATCCCTCTGAAGGACGATGATTGAACTCTAGATTTGAGGAGGCACGAAAGGCCCTCTGCTGCCTACAAAAACAGAAAGAGGGAGATCGGATCTCCCTGATGAATACCTCGCGATGGAATGAAGCTCTCCTAGCGATCACCATTGAAAACCAGACTGAAGGATACCGAGGTAACCATCTTCATGATCATGTCAACCCATCTCTGATTGAACCCCAGCTTAAGCATGATTAGCCTCAAATAATCCCACTCCACACGGTCATATGCCTTCCGCATGTCTAGTTTCACTGCACAACATCTACTTCCTCTGGCTCTCTTCTTCTTCATGAAGTGCAAGCACTCGTAGGCCGTGATGATGTTATCTGTGATCAAACGCCCCAGCACAAAAGCCGACTGTTCCTCCGACATGATCTCTGACAGAATCAGGCGTAGCCTATTGGCCACCACCTTTGAAGCAATCTTGTAGATCACATTGCATAGACTGATTGGGCGAAATTGCCCCAGCTCCATAGCATCTTCTACTTTCGGTATCAGCACAATGCAGGTTTGGTTAATTTTCGTTGGGTCGCCAGTCCCCTGCAGCACCCGTAGTGTCACCTCGCTCACCTCATCACCACAAATATCCCAGTGCTTCTGAAAGAACTGCGCTGGGTACCCGTCTGGACCAGGCGCTTTAAGAGGCGCCATCTGGAACAACACCGTCTTCACCTCCTCCTTGGTGAAAGGTTCAAGTAGCTTATCATTCATCGCATCTGTGACCTTCATCAACACTATTTTATATATTAACTACTAGTAGTGTTTGAAATTGTTGGGGTAAAGTTCATTCCCTAGTCTCCCTAGGTTCGATCGGAGCCCACAAACGAGCTATAAGACCTAGACGGATTGAAGGCCCAAAGGAGATTCAGCCCACAGAGCGTCGGACGTGGAGTATGGCCGAACGGTAGAGCTGTCCAAACAAGCGGCCCGGCCCGATATGATTAATATAGGGCCGATATGACCCATGGGCCATTTCGGGTTGTGCCGAGACGGCCTTAGGGCTGAGCTGCCGGCCCGGCACAGCCCTAAAATGCAAATACGTGCCGGATCGGCCCACTAGGCGCGTGATTACACATGGTCCAATAATTGAACTACAACCCATTAACACTTAAAAGTGATGAAAAATAAAGAGAGATAGGGTGGGTGGTGGGTTTTGAACTCAATACCTCCACTAAAGCAATGAGATGACTTACCAGTTGAAAGTGCATCTATGTCCCTAGTGGGTTTTGATGGTTGTATGACAACATGATTAAAGAACTAATCCTCTTTGTGAGTATATAAACAGGTTGTACATGAAGAATATACGTTGCATTGATACAAATGATCATCTTCAAAGTGTACGATTGTGTAAGGAAAATGGCCCTATGTGATGAAATGGAGAAGTGTCAAATAAATAGGTCCATATAAGCAATACTATGACAAGCCAAGATTTGAAGTAAATATGAGACATGAAAATCATTGATATGAGATAGTCTCAACAAATTGGTGTTGTCAAGAAAAAGAAGTGATCAAGTGTTATTTTTCTATGGCATCTAATCTTGGAAGCAACTTGATCAAATCAATACCTCAAACATGAATTCAAAAGAAGGCATGACGATGATACAAAGTTATGTGTGGCTCAAGATAGCAAGATGGTGAAGGATTGGCATGACTTGACCGCGATGTACCATGGACGGGAGAAGGGCAAGATAGAGTCTTGGCGCCGAGGGACCCAAGCCATGATGAAGGGCAGGTGGAGCGCAATCGCGATGGACCGATCAAGCTATATGTAGTCATACGTTTCCAAGTGTTATTCATTATTTGAATATGAAGATATAATATGACTTGTGAACAAAAAGGTAGAAATGGACATGATAAATAAAGAGTTTCCAAATCACAAGCTCTAGGTGATGACGCTCAGCAAAAGCACATGTGGCAGCCCTTATGAAGCTAAAAGAGAAGAAGCGACAAAATTCATTATCATGCAAGCTCAAGAAGAGGAATTATCTTTTTATTTAATCTTAAGTTTATGCATGCTGCTCTATCAAGAGGGATGCTACATGGTTTACATTTAATGTCTCAATGCTCAAAGAAAAACTCAAGTGAGATGAGAGAAACACAACACCTACACTCACACTAACTCTCAATATGACAGGAAAAATCGGTGTAACCGGTTTACCAAACCGGAGGGATCGGTTTTGGTTCAAACCTCTAACGGCTAGTTCAGGAAAACTGGTGGGACCAGTTTGGGAAACCAGTGGGACCGGTTTTGACTGGTTCAGTATAACGGCTAGTTTTTGGGGGAGAAGTATAAATACTTCCTTCCCCCTCCTTTGGATGCTGCTGATCGTGTGCACAAAAAAAATACATCCAAAACCTTGTAGAGCTCTCCCCAACACCTCTTTGTGAGGTTTGAGTGATTTGTGAGAAATCCTAAGCATTGGGTTGAGGGAGATTGAGATTGAGAGCACAAAAGAGAAAATCCCACACTTGAGCATTCGAGTATTATGTTGCAAATCCGTAAAGCATTTGTTACTCTTGGAGGTGAATCCTCCTAGTCGGGTAGGCGTCGCTCTAGAGCTTCCAAGCTTATGGTGAGCCTTGGGAAAGTTTGTGAAGGTCCGCTTCACCTCCGCAAGGAAAGAAGCAAAGATAGTGGATCAGGGAAAGTGGTTGAAAGAGACCCGGCTTGAAGTGTGCCTTGTGAGCAGCTCAACCTTCCTCAACGGAGACGTAGGGTTCATGGGATGAATCTGAACTTCGGCAAACAATTCTTCTTATACTTCATTTGGTTTGCTTTCTTAAGTTCTTGCTTCCGTTATTTGTGATTCATATGTTGCATGTGTAGTTGTGCTAGTACTCTTAGTGATTACTTGCTCTAGATCTTGCCTGCTCTGTAAAGACCTTTAGGTTTGCTAGAACTAAGTGGGACACTATATTTCCTGATTTACTCTCTGTCCCGAGGAAACCGGTGGGACCGGTTTTGGTTAGTGCTCAATTGTGTAGATTCTTGGTGAATCTAGTTTGTGTGTATCTTGGTTGCTCTCTTGTGTAGTTTATATTAGTGTAGCTCCTCTGGTTAGTGTGCTACTTGTTTTATTTCTATCTGTTTCAGAAAAACCGGTGTAATCGGTTTGCCAAACCGGTGGGTCCGGTTTTGGAAGTAAGTTTTCTGAGGTTGATTCTTTGTGAATCTAATTGGGTTGGTTCATGTGTTTGTTTTTATACCTTGCCTATCTTGAGTGCTTGGTTCTTTCTCTTAATTAATTATTTATCCCAAGCTCTCTGACAAAACCGGTGTAACTAGTTTGCTAAACCGGTGCAACCGGTTTTGATAGTTTTATTTCCGCTACGAGTTTTTGTTAAAATTTCAGAAATGCCTATTCACCACCCCTCAATTGGTATCAGAGCCTAATCTCCTTATTAGGCCTAACAACTTGGAGAATCGATCATATCGCAAGGTAAAATATGTCAAATTCCCTATGGTTGTTCTAGCCCCTCGTTTTCTATCATTTCTCAACCTTCATACGAGACACCATATTTTGATGGCACAAATTATGCTAATTGGAAAGTTAAGATGATCTCATATTTTTAGGAGATGAGTCCCAAAATTTGGTGGGTTGTGGATGTAGGTTTTTTTCATAACATTGACAGGAAATCTACCACACAAGCACAAGAAAAATGCCTACATCTCCAAGCCCAAGCTACCAATGCCCTATTTGGTGCATTGAGTAGGGATGTCTTCGACAAGATATACAAGTTGAAGAATGTTCATGCGATGTGGAATCGTATTCAAGAAATATATGATGATTCCAACAATGAAGAAGAAAAGACTCAAACTGCCAATCTGGGAAAACCGGAGGCACCGGTTTCCCAAATCGGTTGCACCGGTTTTGGCAGAACAGAAACTATTTCTGTTAATGATCAAGTTGAAGATTCTAGTTGTAGATTTAGACCAAGAGAAGAGTCTATGTCACCAAGAAGCTCATGCTCAGATGATAAAACATCATTTTGCTTCATGGCTAAGAGACAAAGGAAGTCTCATGTATCCTGAGTTGAAAAGGTTGACAACTCAAGGAATGATTATACTAGTGCTGCTAACAAATCTTCTTATGTAGCACAGCTAGAGGAAGCAAACAAAATGATCATGGGTGAGTTTCAAAAGCTTGCTAGCATGCATAAGAAATTGTAAGAAAGATATGGTGATCTTCTATGCTCACATGAGAAGCTCATTGACTCATATACCATGCTAGAAACAACTCATGAGGTTGTACTTACTGTGGTAAAATCTTCTCAACCTCACACATGCACATACACAACACAATCAATTGTTTTATCTTGTGCTAACACTTGTTGCTCTCAAGCAAAGCCATCAAATAATGAGCAAGTAATTGTAGAAACTTGTGATGAACTCATTGCAAGTGAAAATGACTACCTCAAAAGAGAAGTTCAGAGGCTGAACATGGACTTAAGTCGGTTAAAAGGCAAAGGCCACCTGTAACTATCTCAAGATAACCGTGATAGCATGGTAAAAAAGCTTGAGAAGGGATCAACCGCCACATGTGTCAAAAGCTTTCCCACTGGCTTGAACAAAGTTCATGACAAGAGCAACAAGCAAAAGATCAAGAAGAAAGTACACATCAAGTGCTTCGAGTGTTCATCAATGGGACATTTTGCCTCAGAATGCCCATCAAGGAAAAATGGTCAAACTACACTCTCTACAAGACAAAGAAGCCTATCTCAGAGAAGATGCTTTGGATGCAAAGAGAAAGGACACAAGATAGCCTCATGTCCAAGACAAACAAGATTGGAGCAAGTCTGTCAAAACCAGAGGGACCGGTTTGCCAAATCGGAGGCACCGGTTTATGCAGAAAAGCTCCATCCCATTAAGCAATTGGACAAAGGCTTTGCATCAGCATACATAATACACATGGACAAGAATGAAAATATCATGAAGAAGATTAGGAATAAGTCCAAAAGAATCAAGCACCAAACTTGCTACACATGTCGGGACAAAGGACATCTTAGTAAGGATTGCCCTTTAACTCAAGCTCTTAGTTCCAAGTTGGTCAATAATGATTTTGTATCTATTAAGGCCAACAATGACACTTGTGCTATCAAGGTGATTAGTTCACCTATTGCTAGCACAAAGTCTACTTGGGTGCCAAAATCTTGTTTGACTAACTCTCAAGGACCCAACAAGCGTTGGGTACCAAAAAGTGCTTGAAAGTGCTCATAAGTTGCAGGTGATGCATTGATGACTTGGCATGCACAAAATGATGGAACAACACACAAACTTGCCAAGCATGGAGACATTAAAATACTATCTACATCAATGACATCAAGAAAAAGAATAAGTACCACTAAACACTCTTTGTCTTGTTCCTTATTCCTGCAGCAATGATCCCACAAGTTCATGCAACTACTTGGGAAATACTCTCAAGTACATGAGCATGAATGATCTTGTAAGGAGATGCAATTACTGTCTCCTCGAAGAAAATTTGTTGTGTGAATATCTCTCAGGATTGACGAATACAAACAAGAAGCCAAGATAGCAACATAAATCAAGAAGGAAAGGAATTCTAGTGAAATATCAAAAAATCAAGAACTCAGGAAAAACCGGTTGGTCTGATTTGTAGAACCGGTAGGACCGGTTTCTCAGACTTGTCCATGGGATCGGACAAGTCTATCGGACTCCAGTAAGGATGTCACTCAAGTTCATCGGACTTGTCCGACATTCATCGGACTTATCCGATGCCATGAGGAAAGTCCGACGTCTCAGACATATTCTTCGGACTCCAGAACCTCTGCCACGATGCATCATCGGACATATCCGATGTCCATCGGACTTGTCTGATAAAGTGAAGAAACAAGAAATCAGGAAAAACCGGTGGCACCGGTTTGCCAAACTGGTGGGTCCGATTTCTCTTGAAAAGCTTGAAGTGATGCAGAGGCAACAGCAAGACATCATCTAGATTGATAAATGACCTATGATGATTATGGAAAACACCATGTGAGGCCAACATGAGGGTATGAAGTAATCACACACACTTGAGTAGTTGTGAGTATTCCTTGACCTACTCTCATTTCATGCTTCTTAATTTTCTTCCCACCTTGACCAAGATATAATTTGAACCTCTCTGTGTTCCTAATAGAACATGTGCACACATCACAAATTATCCAAAAGATTTGGTGCACATATTTAGGGGGAGATTTATTTTATATCTTGAGTCAAAAAGAGACCAATATTTTCCTTGAGTATCTTGTGTTTAGTCTCAATAATAAGTTATGATGCATGATGCCTCATGCTGAGATCAAGCAAAAATGAGTAACTCTCTATCTCAGTTGAGCTTTTATTTCAATATATATTATTTGTGAAAACCGGTGGCACCGGTTTGCTAAACAGGAGGGATCAGTTTAGACAAAAAATATATATTCCTTTTCTTGAGGTGTTTTTCACATGTTTTTGCATGGATGATCACTATGTGTGAGATTCCATATTGTGCTACTAATTCAAATATCTTCCATTGAAAGTGCATAAAGTGTTATTTTTTGGAAAGTTGACATTAATGGTAAAAGACAAAATAAGCACTAGTCAATTTGGGTGGTTCCCTTCATTAGTTGAAGAGGGACAAACATTGCCAAAGGTATGTCCTCCTAAACTCTTTGTCTTTCTTACTACATATAGAATCCATGTGGTAGGAAGTGCCTTGGTATGTGTATGACTCATGTCATAAGCATACTCTTTGTGAGTTAGGGCAGATTTTCAAAAAATATATAATGCTTTGTCCTAAGTGGTTTTAAAACATTTGATTCTTGATCTTTGTGATCATGTCGAGCTACTTGTGGTTATTGTTCCTCTTGATTGCTTGTTGCCTAACCACAATTAGTACGACCATCTCTCTCAAGTCCTAACTTTCATTATCGTTCAAATCTTGATTATCATCACATTCTCCATCATAAATGTCAAGGTTTTGATCTACATAGGAAAATGCAAAGAACTCAAGGCTTGGAAGCAATATTCATTGAAGATCTCCACTCAACTGGTTTTGTTCACATCCTGACAAAACTGGAGGCACCGGTTTAGGAAACCGGTGGCACTGGTTTTCCACCCCCTCCACCAAACAATGGAGAAGATGAAGAAGAAGATAGGGAGGAGGAATGATCTTTGATGCAAAGGAAGACCCCCTTTTGGTGCTAGATGACAAAGGGGGAGAGAAGGATTAAAGCTCCAAGTCGTCTTCATCGCTTTTTGCTTTCAGTTCTGGTCTGTCTGGAAAAACCGGAGGCACCGGTTTGGCAAACCGGTGGCACCGGTTTTGCTAGAACAGAACCAATGTATCCATTTCCTTTGTTTTATCTCGTGGACTTGAGAACAATTTGTAATGAGTGAATTGGTGTGTTGAACCTTGTATTTATTTGCATAAAACCTCTTATTTTTTTATGCGTGTTTCTTGATGATTTGATGTATTCTTTTTCCAGTGAATATGTGAAGTCAGGAAAAATCGATGGCACCGGTTTGTCAAATCGGAGGCACCGGATTTGCCAGATAGCACATATGATTCTTTTGAGTTATTTCTGTGTGGTTTTCTTGTCATATGCATCACGTACTACATATACACACACACTTGTTGCACCCCATGAATGCACACATACAGGGGGAGCTCTTGTGGTTTTGTTTGAAAATGTGCAAATTGGCATTTGAGGTCAAAATTGATGAATTCCATTCATATGCACAGTTTTAGGGGGAGCTCATCCTATATAGATGCATTCAAAATTATTTAATGAATATCATTTATAAGCTTTAATCAAGGTTGTCATCAATCACCAAAATGGGGGAGATTGAAAGTGCATCTATGCCCCTAGTGGGTTTTGGTGGTTGTATGACAACATGATTAAAGAACTAATACTCTTTGTGAGTATATAAACAAGTTGTACATAAAGAATATACGTTGCATTGATACAAATGATCATCTTCAAAGTGTACGATTGTGTAAGAAAAATGGGCCTATGTGATGAAATGGAGAAGTGTCAAATAAATAGGTCCATATAAGCAATACTATGACAAGCCAAGATTTGAAGTAAATATGAGACATGAAAACCATTGATATGAGATAGTCTCAACAAATTGGTGTTGTCAAGAAAAAGAAGTGATCAAGTGTTATTTCTCTATGGCATCTAATCTTTGAAGCAACTTGATCAAATCAGTACCTCAAACATGAATTCAAAAGAAGGAATGACGATGATACAAAGTTATGTGTGGCTCAAGATAGCAAGATGGTGAAGGATTGGCATGACTTGGCCGTGATGGACCATGGACGGGAGAAGGGCAAGATGGAGTCTTGGCGCCGAGGGACCCAAGCCATGGTGAAGGGTAGGTGGAGCGCAATCGCGATGGACTGATCAAGCTATATGTAGTCATAGGTTTCCAAGTATTATTCATTATTGGAATATGAAGATATAATGTGACTTATGAACAAAAAGGTAGAAATGAACATGATAAATGAAGAGTTTCTAAGTCACAAGCTCTAGGTGATGACGCTCAGCAAAAGCACATGTGACAGTCCTTATGAAGCTAAAAGAGAAGAAGTGGTAAAATTCATTATCATGCAAGCTCAAGAAGAAGAATTGTCTTTTTATTTAATCTTGAGTTTAGGCATACCGCTCTATCAAGAGGGATGCTACATGGTTTGCATTTAATGTCTCAATGCTCAAAGAAAAACTCAAGTGAGATGAGAAAAACACAACACCTACACTCACACTAACTCTCATTGTTACAGGAAAAATCGGTGTAACTGGTTTACCAAACCGGAGGGACCGGTTTTGGTTCAAACCTCTAACGGCTAGTTCAGGAAAATTAGTGGGACCGGTTTGGGAAACCGGTGGGATCGGTTTTGACTGGTTCAGTATAACGGCTAGTTTTTGGGGGACAAGTATAAATACTTCCTTCCCCCCTCCTTTGAATGCTGTTGATCGTGTGCATGAAAAAAATACATCCAAAGCCTTGTAGAGCTCTCCCCAACACCTCTTTGTGAGGTTTGAGTGATTTGTGAGAAATCCTAAGCATTGGGTTGAGAGAGATTGAGATTGAGAGCACAAAAGAGAAAATCCCACACTTGAGCATCCGAGTATTGTGTTGCAAATCCTTGAAGCATTTGTTACTCTTGGAGGTGAATCCTCCTAGTCGGTTAGGCATCGTCCTAGAGCTCCTAAGCTTGTGGTGAGCCTTGGGAAAGTTTGTGAAGGTCCGCTTCACCTCCGCAAGGAAAGAAGCAAAGATAGTGGATCGGGAAAAGTGGTTGAAAGAGACCCGGCTTGAAGTGTGCCTTGTGAGCAGCTCAACCTTCCTCAACGGAGACGTAGGGTTCATGGGGTGAATCTAAACTTCGGCAAACAATTCTTCGTGTACTTCATTTGGTTTGCTTTCTTATTCTTGCTTCCGTTATTTGTGATTCATATGTTGCATGTGTAGTTGTGCTAGTACTCTTAGTAATTATTTGTTCTAGATCTTGCCTGCTCTGTAAAGACCTTTAAGTTTGCTAGAACTAAGTGGGACACTATATTTCCTGATTTACTCTCTGTCCCGAGGAAATCGGTGGGTCCGGTTTCCCAAACCGGTGGGACCGGTTTTGGTTAGTGCTCAATTGTGTAGATTCTTGGTGAATCTAGTTTGTGTGTATCTTTGTTGCTCTCTTGTGTAGTTTACATTAGTGTAGCACATCTGGTTAGTGTGCTACTTGTTTTATTTCTATCTGTTTCAGGAAAACCGGTGTAACCGGTTTGCCAAACCGGTGGGTCTGATTTTGGAAGTTAGTTTTCTGAGATTGATTCTTTGTGAATCTAATTGGGGTGATTCATGTGTTTATTTTTATACCTTGCCTATCTTGAATGCTTGGTTCTTTCTCTTAATTAATTATTTTATCCCAAGCTCTCTAACAAAACCGGTGTAACTAGTTTGCTAAACCGGTGCAACCGGTTTTGACAGTTTTATTTTCGCTGCGAGTTTTTGTTAAAATTTCAGAAATGCCTATTCACCCCCCTCTAGACGACATCAAGGGACTTTCAGTGCACTAAGAAACTCTTTTTTGACTATAAAATAAATATAGTTATATTTAAACAAACTTTATCGGGTCGTGCCGTGCTGGCCCTCGGGCCTGGCCGTCGGCCCAAGCACGACCCTTATAATAGGGTCGTGCCGGCACGGGCCCTAAATTGAGTGGGTCGTGCCGTGCTTCATGCCGGCTCACAGCCCACGGGATTTTTAGACAGCACTACCAAATGACGTACGAGTGCGGTGGACCCCTCGGTACAAGTACCAGAGGTTGACTCCCGAAGGCTTACTGACACCGATTGAATACTAGAATGCCCTCAGGGAAGCAGTGATGTGTGTAACGTCAAACTTAGGGAAAACATGTAAAATATACCAAAGGAGGAGGTGAGCATAGGACTATAAATACTCTCTGGTAGCCCCTATGTAAGGTCACTCCATAACATCTTGAGTACAGACCGTTCGATTGGGACTCAGACAAATAATACAGATTAAGTCTGATCTTTATATATCTAAAATGTGTATATTTTTTTTTTGCAAAACAGTTATGCCACGTCATCTATAAATTATGAGCCTTCAGATCTCTCTACTGAGGAACAAGGACCATTGAATTTGCATAACACACCTTACATCTAGGTCCTTCCAAAAATAGTGTATAAACACATTTCATTTCACTCCTTCTACCAGTCTTCTATAATTTGCATCTAGGCTCTTCCGGAATCAATATCTGAGATTCTGCTCCTACCACCTCTACAAACATGCATCCAGATCCGTGACAGATCAACATCCTTATATCCGGTCCTTCCACCATTTCAATTTGCCATATAAACCCTTCGAAGAATAGAAAATAGACAATCCGGATATTTAAATCTTTTGATAGATAAAAAAGAGCTCATCTAAAGACTCCATAATAACTTATTAATACAATAAATATCTGCCAAAAAATATTATCTAACTTGATTAGTGTTGTATTCAACCATATTTTTTTATACTTAATTTAAATCATGTTCAAATACTTTCTAAGTTTAGTATTTACTTTAGAAATAAAATAATAAAAATAAATAACATTAGGAAAGCTATTTGAAAAAACATTAGTAAGGGAAAGCTAGATAAAAAAAAGATAAACATATGACTACCAACTGTTTTGTATTAGAGAGCTAAAACATAAAATTATTATTATTGACTAAACATCTGTCATTACTTAGATAAATTGGTATAACTAGAAAAATGGATAAATCATACTACAAGTACTGTTGTGAACAATTAACGCATGATATTCTTAATATTTAATGCACTCATTTATTTGTTGTTTTCTTTATGTGAACACGGATTCTTTTGTAATACCTCACTTCCCTAAAATGAAAGATTTATTGTTTTATTTATTTTTGTCATATGAAATATTATCGTTTTCTTTTTTGACAATAAATTTGATTCCCTTGATGGAACCTTTTTTAAATAATTCTTTTAATTCATATAATCAACCTTTTTTTCCCCTGGCACATAGCAGATATGAGCATTCATCCCTTTGATGGCACATTTTGTGAATCCGTAGGCGTTAGGCGTTGATATATCAGGCAAACGATATCCTCACCTTTTACATTAATAATGACTCTCAATGTTTCAAGTTTTACAGTGATTGTTTCATTAGTAAATACATGTCATAGCCTACTATCTGTAAGCACCACAGTTGGACAACTATAACCAACGTGAAAAAGAACATGATTTTAACTCATAAGCCTATGACTTGCACGTGTATTTGTACGCTGCCATGACTCTTTATTCGGGCACATGCACATATAGACGCTCGCTTTCATTTATGTTGCTACAACAATTGCCATCATCAATTTTGATTCTTTGTTTTTAACTTTTAATCAAGAGTAAAGTCAATATTTGTTTCAATCACTTGATCGTGCACTTGAACATAAGAGTTGCTTTCATTTATGTCGTTAAACAATTCCTATCATCAGTTTTGATAGTTTAATTTTATTTTTTTTAATAAAGAGTAAAATCATTTTTTTTTTGTTCTGAACACTTGATTTCACACATGAATATCAACTAATTTATTCGCTCTCTACGGTTTAGTTGCATTGCTTTTTTAAATGGTTCAAAATGCAGATAATAAAGAAGATATGTAAGACTAAAAGTCTTACTTAGCATAAGAGTGAAATAACACATATATTATTTAATTCTAACATTTAGATTTTTGGTTGTTGGTTGATACTAAAGTTTTTTAATCTGAATTTTAATTCAATTTCTTTTATAGATTATACTTCTAGTCATTGTTATACAAATTAAACTATTTGTCTCATTTTTAGAAAATAGTGATGGAAGACATCTTATCTTCACTCTCCTTGGTCCACTTGTGATATTATTACTCTTCCTGGTCCACTCGAGATTGGGGTTGTCAATAGATGCAATATCAGCGAAATTCTATAAACACTTAAATGACATGTTGTTTTATACAATCAATATTCTCTTATTATTAAGATCATGTTCAGTTAGAGAATATATTTATATTATACAACTATATGTTATCCAACAGTTGTATATTTAAAAAAGTCTTTGTCAAATTATTAAACATTTATCATGCGGTAATTCTAGTGGGACCTAATCCTCGGACCTTCGGCATCGTCATTCCAATTCTCGCCAATATGTCACACTCTCTTTGGCCTGACCGAAGGGCCTTCGGCTTGCTACGTTATGAATCCCCTTTGGAAGATCCCCTAGTGTTTGTTCTGTCCTTTGTAACCACAACATAAATGAAACTGAAGATCAAACATTCAAACTTAAAAAGTCAAGATCTAGAAATAGAGTGAACATGAAATAATCAATTGATAATGTTAGAAACATCTATACACTCTCAAATTGTAACTTATGTAGAAATAATTGACTTCATTATGCTTTTGACTAATTTTAATGAAAATTTTATGGAACTTGCAAATTTTCAGCTGATTGAAAATTTGGCCAACGTTCAATCACCATTTTGAGCATTAGATCTAGGTCCAACAGAAAAAATCATATAAAAGAAAAAAAAATAATATACAAAGCAACAAACTATTGATTGAAAGCTTTTCAACCGATTGAAATCTAGATAATATGAAATTTTATTTTACTGTTGCTGAAAGTATCGTTTGTAATAACAAAGAACAAAGTTTAATTTCTAGCCTTTTGTAGTGGAACATTATATTTTATCAGTTCTCCTTTGTATCTTTTGCATAGCCAAACACTTCTTGCAGACCTCATTATTAGTGAATGTAGTTGAGATGTTCTTGTTCAGCGTATTCCCAAACAAGCATACGTGAATATATGTATGTAGATATGTACATCGTGGGGTGTTTACACAAGGCGTGCTTCTATGTGCATTATTGTTGGCTAAACAATGCTTCCACAGATGAGCAAGCCGACTGTACGTCTTCCTAAAGCTTTCGGTCGTCCGAGTCTTCCGATCGCGTGTCATCACCAGAGCTTGATGCTGAACTTGCAGTCCATGTTCTTGACCCGGACACTGCCCTCGGTGTTGAGCCTGTCGAGCACGAGGTCGCACCGTACCCTTGGCGTGACCTTGCTCGTCGTCACGGGCCCCACCTTGACCCTTACGGGCACCTCGCCGGTGAACACGAGCGGCAGCTCCCCTCCGCCGCCGTTGACGTGGCGCATGGCCTCGACGACGCCCGTCCCGCTGAGGGAGGCCTCGCCCATGTGGACCCGCACGAGGGACGCGTCGCGGTGGCCCTGGTAGAAGGCCGGGAAGGCGCCCTCGGCGAGGCGGTAGCCGCGGAACCAGACCGCCAGGCTGGACTCGCGCTCGTACCGGATCCCGATGGCGCGGTTCGGGTTCTCCACCCGCACCGACGCGTCAAACCGCGCCCGCGTCCATGTCGAACGCCGTCACGTTCACCGCGTGCACCGTGTACACGGGAAGTTTCGGGTCCAGCGCCAGGTACAGCGCGCCCGCCAGCGCCGCGGCCGCGGCCAGCAACAGCAGCGCGAAGCAGACCAGGCGAAGGCACCAGCTTCTTCTCCCACGCTTCTTCTTCTGCTGCTCTGGTGGTGGCGAAGGGGAGCGGCCCGCCTCGAGGTCCACGTCCTCGTAGATCGTCTCCAGGCGTGTCATTATTATGCCTACTACAGGTTTCCTACGTTATGTTCATGCAGCAGGATCAGGACGACGATTTTTCATGCACTTTTTCTCGGCGCCGTGTTACGGATCAGTATATTGACGGCGGGTGTTATCGTCGATGAGTTCACGATGGCTCAGGCAGGCCGGGGAGGTTCTAATATTTATGCAGGGCAGGGAGGTTGTTTCTGTCCGCGGAGCAGTGATTCTTGAATCGGAAAAGGAAAGAGGTTCGACGCAGTGCAACTGTGAGTTCCGTGTTCGGAGTCGGAGGGTTCGGCTTCGGCGGTATCGGACTCAAGTTGTATGTGTGGCCAACGCCCTAGATTACTACAATTGCAGATTTTTGTTAGGAGTTTATTAGTACAATTATATATTTTTTATCAAGAGTTTATTATATTTCCATTTAGCATGTGACCAGCAATAAAAATGCAATTTTCGTCTTCTGACAAATAATATACACAAAGCAATAAAAGGTCGCTATGAAATGGAAGAAAGCTCAGCGCGAAGGCAGCATTGAGAGCAATGCATTGAACTGGGTTCAAAGTACAAAGACATGATTCCGTCCCCCAAGCTCACAACAGCAATGAACAAAAATTTCTGAACGTAACAGATCAACCCAGGGTACAAGTTAGATTCAATACAAAATATCTAGTATTTGGGCAACCTTTATTTCCTCGATTCATTCATCAGGAAAAGGACAGACACGCTCTTACAGAGGGATTGAAAAGGATTTCTTCAACTTCTCTACCTCCAAATAAGCATTAGAGTAAGGGAGGAACTCAGAGAAATGGCTCTGCATCAGATCGTTGATGGCAACCGCAAGCTTTGGAATCTCCATGATCTCCTCGTTGGTCAGCTTCCGTACAAACCTGGCTGGGTTTCCGGCCCAGAGTTCACCAGTCGGTATCCTCCTTCCAGGAGGCAAAACGGAGCCTGCTTCAAGGATAGAGTTGGTTTCGACCAATGAACCTTCCATAAGGATGGAGTGCTGACCGATGATGCACTCTGGCTCTATGGTGCAGGAGCGGAGCAGGCAATAAGCACCCACTGTCACGTACCGGTCAACAAGAGTCTCAGCGGGAAGTCCTGCAAAAAATGCAAATCAACGATGAGATCAAAGCAAAGCTTTAGCTATAACAACAGTAGCAGTCACCAGAAACTACTTAGTACAGGTACATATATAGCAAGGGCATGAGGACAGAGTAATGTGAAAGGCACCAAATTTCCTCCTGATGCTTTAACATATGTTGCTTGCCAAAAGTCTTTACATGTGTCCAGAACTAACTTTGCTCAAATAGAGGGAAAAGGAAGGGAAGATAGTGTGGATTTGTGGTCCAATGGTCACTCGATGATGGCAAAGCAAAGTGTGAGAAAAACATTAGAGGGAAATTTGAATTGCCGATAAAACAAAATAGAATCTGCAGATCTATTCTTTACATCATAGAAATACATATATCTCTGATTCCTGCAATTTCATCAAAATAGCCAAGGGGTGATGGCATGGTCTAACCAGTTAATAAGTTCAATGGTACAGGAACTAAGCTGGAGCATTAATAAGGCTTTAAGTTGTAAAAAGGATCATACATGTCAACTTCCAATACAAAAGAAAGTTCACCAATACTGTATGCAATGCAGCACTACTATGTTCTGGGAATGCAGGAAAAGTACAAGCAGGAAACTAAACTACAATACTGTATTGACTGATCCAAACCAATGCTTACTAGTGCAGCAGCTTGAAAGTGTAACAAGCTTATCATGGACATGAAAACTTTGAAACAACAAGGCATCCAATAATGATCAATATTAGTTTCCTGTAAAACTACATTCCAACAAGACATTTGGCAAAAAGGCATCAACATACAACACATGCCAATTTGGTCATTCATATTTAAGGTCATGAGCAAAGAGTTAATTACCCAAAAGAAATGGTCTAGTACTGAAGTTAATTTATATTACAGAGTTCAACATCAAAATGCTCTGTCCAACATGCCGCTAGATTTGTCCACTGATGTATATTCTACCTAATAACCAGGTAATACTCTGAGAGTTCATTCCAGATACAAAGTCCAGAAAATCTCATTTGAAAAATTCATGAAGCTTTTTGCTAGCAGCACTATATCAATCAAGAAACACCTTTTTCTCAATGTCAAAATTTGAATCGGGAAATTTGTGTTGCTTGTTATTATAAGCCTCATGCTAACTGGCAACTCCACAAATCTAATCACCTCAGAAACCAGAACATGTCAAGCATGCTGCATGCTGGAAAGGAAGTGACAAACAAACCACCAGCCTCAGTCTTGATGTTTCTTTATCAATGGCAGAAGTGCATAAAACCTGTGAAGAACAGGAGGTAGGGAAGAGAGGTGATGTTTCTCATGCTAAACTAAGTGTTATCTGTTTCCCTGTCAAGGTAGAAAAGCAATAATTTCTGCCCCGAAATCCTATGGTGTCCAACCATTCAGTTTCCATTTTGAGCTAGAAATGGGAGTGAACATCCCTGTCAATACCCCCTCAGTCCATTGATTCCATCTCTTCAATTCCCTATCACCACTGAGCTTTTCAAGCTATAGAACTAACCATATCCAGTCATTCAAAAAAACATATACCAGATTACCAACAAGATCCCTAACCATTACAGAGCAAGTTTAACTAGCTAACAATTACGTTATCGCTAATAGGAGAAGTTTTTGTAAGTTATGAGAGCACAATTGCCTGGGCAAACTGAATGTGGATTCTCAAACTGAGACTTAAATACACAAAATTTGCACACTTCTATGAAACAGTAAATATGTAGGATTGTAACAATTGAAGGTGGCTAATAAATCAAAAACATTTATAGGAGAATCTGAAATCCACCTGAATGGACTCTAAGCAATATATTGGTTTGGTTTAGCCCAGTTACTTTATAGACTGAAGCACACCAAAGAGAAAAAACAACAGACCTATCATTGCTGCTCCTCTGGAGCCCACCTCCATCAAAGAGATTAGCAGATTTATGGTAACAGAAAAATAGGTTGGGGAGCAAGAGAGGTAGTGAGATCTGGCACCAGAACCTGTCAAGAACTGCCAGAGGGCCGACGAAGATTCTACACTGGGGAGGGCAGCAATGAACAAACCACCAGCCTTAGTTTTGATATTCCTTTTTCAATGGCAGAAGCGCGTAACACGTGTGACCAAAAGGAGCTAGGAAAGAGTGACAGTGTTTCTCATGCTAAAACTTATGTTTTACCCGTTATTCCGTCTGAGTATAGAATGGTGTCTACCTCAAAGTCATATGCCAACCATTTGGTGGCAGGGATTTTCCTTTTATAGCTAGACCCCTACCATAAAGTCCATTGATCTCATCTCTTTTATTCACTATCACCGGTTAGCTTTTCAAGCTATAGAACCAACCAGTCTTGAAAACAACACAAACCAGCAAAGTTTCTGAGCATTACATGGCAGATTCAACCGACTAACCAGTACGTTATCAGTAATATGAGAAATTTTTGAAAGTTGAGAGGACCTGTTACATTTCAAAATTGAATGTGGTTCCTCAAATTGAGAAGTACACAAAACTTGCACATTGCTATGAGCGTATGAGCAATGAAGCAGTAAAAACGCCCATAGGACAGCATAAGTCATATCTACATGAAAACTAAGCAACATAAGTCCATTCCATCTAAATGAAGCAAAGATGATTTGTGCGTTACATAATGTAACTGTTTCCAAGAGCATTTTGGTACATACAGGTATACACTGAACAAACAAGCACTGAAGCATGGTTGAGGAACCCGACATATTGCTAGGCCAGCAGGTCACGTCAGAACTCGGGTACTAATCGTCCCATGGCACAATTGCTGCGAATCGCATATTTCATCCAAAAACTATAAGAGCGTCGGGTCCAGCTCCTCCGAAAAGCAGGCATAAAAAGGTTCAGGTCAACTATCAAGCTGTTGAAGTTATCATCAACAGCAGCAGGCAATAGGCAAGGACGATTAATCGCCGCAGGAGCCGCAATGTAACCATCTGCCACTCCGCATCACACTCAAGATCATCCCAGAATCACAAGACATTAACGAAATGGTCGTAGCTAGCCAGATCTAGCACCGAGGACGGAAGGTTCTAGAACCGAATCGAGCGAGGACGGGGAAGGAGCTGACCAGTGGGCGCGGACCAGGCGGCGTGGAGGACGCATCGCTCCTGTACGTTGGCGCAGAAGCCGAGGGTGATTTTGTTGAGGTCGCCCCGCAGCACGGAGCCGCTCCAGACGGACGCGCCGTCGTAGACGGTCACCTGCCCGGCGAGCACGGCCTCGGGCGCGACGTACGCGTCCACCGCGACCTTGGGCATCCACTGCCCCAGCGGCACCAGCTGCCGCTGCCCGCGGTAGTCCCACCGCACCCGATCCGCCCCCGCGGCCGCGGTACCGGCCGCGCTGGGAGGCGGCGGCGGGGACTGCACGGCGGGGGACGCAGAAGAGGCGGCCGCGGGGGTGGAGAGGAGCCGGCGGAGGGAGGGCGCCGCCGCGACGCGGCGGGAGAGGCGAGAGAGAGAGGCGGCAGCCATGGTGGTCAGGGCGGAGGTGTGGCCGTGCGCGTGGGGGGAGTGGGCAGAGACTGTGATGGGTTCCCGACGTTTAGGACGGGAATGGTGAACGTTTGGGCTGGGCTTTAGTTGTAAATGGGCCATTACAGCGAATTTATCTCCCTCAGCCCATCGGTGAAGGATGACATTTGACAACTCAGCCACTCAGGAGCCGCGGCATTTATAGCTGGCTGTAGTTTTTACATTTTGAATTTTTTTACCCCCTAAAAAATCCTTTTCGAACTTTTTACATATTGCTCACCTAAAAAAAGAGAAATTTGTACATATTTATCTATAATGTACGAAAAGTTATATTGACATATTGCAGTATCTCCTACAACAAGAATAAAGCTTTCAACAGTGCCAAAAAACATGGACCAGTTGGTTTTCAATAATGCTGAAACCGAGGGATAAATCAGCGAAACCGACCCAAAACCGGTTTTGCTACCGTAAATAGGTTTAGTTTTGTTGAAAAACCTGTCAGTTTTGCTAACCGAGAAGGACCGACTTTGGCGATTTTCATTGTTTTTTGAACGATGCTATGGTACAGTACGATCGATCAAGAAGTTTGGGTAAGCAATGCATCTGGGGAAAAAGGGTTCATTTAAGAAAGGGAAACCTTCTGGAAGAGCTTAACTTATCCTACGTCTAGCAGTCTTGAATTGCGGTAGGATGTCGCAGTCTTCGTTTCCATGCTAAACGGCCTATTGATTGAAGGTACATATGGTGTAATAGGAGTCACGAATGAGCATGACATGTCACATGTATGCTGTACCAGATTAGACACGATTCTCTGTCAGTTCCACTTGCCACTCATATGGTGCAGCGTTACCTTTGTTATGTTACTACTCCAAAGGTAACTGTAGCCGTCGATCTAAACTCTCGATTCAGGCATTTAGCTTCGCGTCATTACAGTGCTCCTAAACTAGTCCATCGTATGGTTTCTCGGTGTTGTGCTAACATTTCCAGTTTCGTGTGTTCTTGACGAGTTGATGACTGAACGAATTAACCGCTGGCACTGCTGCCGCTGTTGAGTGCGAGTACAGAAGTTTTGATTTGTCGTGCGCGTCAGGTGTGCTGAACTGAACGAGCAGTTGGGTGTTTTTTTTTTTTTTTTGACACGCAGCAGAGTTGGGATTCGCTGGTGCAATAGGATGCATCCTATCCATAATACTACCACGGTAGGAAGCACAGAGGGATCATCACGCGACTGAACGAAACCATAGTACGTATACTCATGCATTGAATCGAGTAATCGACGCACCGCGACATATAGACGGGTAAAAGAAACGCGATAAAAGCTGCTAAATCGGTAAAAGTTTATTTTTTAGACAATGGAAAAAAGTTTTTAAAAAAATCGATAAAAGTTGAGTGCTCCTACAATAATAGTTGGAACGACTAGTGGTGGTTAGCATATTCTTTTCCGCAACCTAGAGGTCACCATAGTGTAGCCACTATCTCCGTTATTAGGCCCAAGATTAAGGAAGATATTTTCTGGTGGAATGGAAGGACGACGAACAGGCTGACACTAGTACTGTTGTTTTAGTTAATCGTAGCAGCAGTAATGACGGATCACAGCGCCGGAAATGGAAGCACATGCGCGCAGATTTCGAAGGAAAAAAAAAAAGAGAATACAGTAATAGCGCTACGGCAGATAGATAAAAGATCATCTTAATAAGAGTACTACAATAAACTGCACCGCAGGAGTATCCGGAGTGTTCTGGGCTCGCTGCATCAGCAGTGAAGTGAAATTGACAGGACGATAGAACACCAGCACAACCTTAATCCGCAACCAAGAAAAATACTGGTACGACTAGTACTGCTACTAGCAGGAAGGAAGGAAGGAAGGAAAGGCGGACACCACATAATAATAATAATAATAATAATAATAATAATAATAATAATAATAATAATAATAATATGACACACATACAGTCATACAGATGAGAAGGTAAGATGAGGAGCGGCGAGCAAGCAGCACCGGGGGATTGAAGATGAAACTTATGCCGGGGAAAAAGTAGAGGACTAGTATCTATCTATCCTGCGTAGATGTGTACCCCGATGGCGATGAGGAAGATGGTGATGAGCGCGAAGTAGAGGACGGCGTGGACGAGGATGGCGAGGCCGCTGGTGTGCATGGTGCCGAATCCGACGATGCGGCCGTGCGCGGGGAGCTGGAACAGCAGTCCCGGCGTCAGCAGCACGAACAGCACCGTCGCGATCACAACGGGGCCCCAGTCCGCCATCTCTTGTGTTCTTCCTCCGAGCTTCTCTTCTCTCTTCTCACTTGTCACTTCTCAGAGGGAGGAGAGGGTGAAGCAGAAGCAGAAGCAGAAGCAGGGGAGGAAGAGTGAGAGTAATTAATGGCCGGCTGGCAGGGGAGACGTTGCTGCGTTTATGTAGGAGAGGAAGAGGAGCAGTGCTGGTGCGAGTGAGACTGACGGTAAAGCAAACGAGGAGGATTAGGAGGACACGTGGGCGGACATTGTGTTTCCACGGTGACGAGGACAAGTATGAGCGGGCGGTGCCACGTGAACCGTCGCCCGAGGGAGAGTGACGTGCTCCGTCCGCCGACGAGGAGGATTAGGAGGAGGCCTTTGTCCTGCTTCCATTTCGAATCCTTTGGGCGGTCTCTCTCTCTCTCTCTCTGATTTCTCTCTCCATCCGGACGATGAAACCGCGTGGGTGCAGCTGTTTCTGTTTGGTTGCCCCTGCGTTTCACTTTCGCACCTGCGCAATGTGCCAAACACCCGCACACCGACTCCGATTTCGACCCGTCCTGCTGCGGGCCGAAAGCGAGCGAGCTACACTACACCTCCATCCGCCGCCGACGCCACCACCCGGAACGGTGGTAGGCGGCCATATGATCCGATCCCCATACCGCAGAATAAAAACATCCACACTTTCCTTTTTCCTCTCTTTTATTCTTTCTTTTTTTCCGGTATCATATATATATATATATATATATATATATGCTTTGCTTCTCTTCAGCATGCAGATGATGAGACGAAGGAAGGATGCTTTGTTCCTCCCGCCGGGCTTTCCGCAACTGCACCTCGATGCCTTTCGTAACGGCAGCGGGAAAATTAAAGCCTCATTTTTGACACTGAACACGCCTGGAGCGCGTGGGGATGTCTGTTGTGTTGGGGGAATACTCCACTAGTATCAGAATGCCCGTAAGTAAATCGGCCTCGTGCTCCTGCATGCAACCTTTTCGTTTCTTGAATAATTGCAGTAGTATACACCAACTTTTCTCTTAATAAATAAAATCCCTCTATAGCTGGATCACACGTCGATCGTCCGGTTTTTCTGAATCGTTTGGAACGAGGAAAAATCTTGGAAGTGGAATCTCTTTACCTTGGTGGGATTTTATGTTCTTTTCTTATTAGAAAAAAAAAACAAGGCTTTTATGTTCTTAATTGGGCTACTGCGCTACGAGTACAAACTCTGTCAGTGTAGTCAAATGAGAGAGTCATGCGGCAGTTGACGCCGACGTCACTGTACTCTGCGATCAGGATGCACAGAACCAGACGAATGCGCGCGGTTGGCAATCGCTAACAATCGGATTCTAGATCTGTCCCTCATTTTTAGTTGGGGCATCAGATCAGCAATATTACAGAAATGCACTTACTTGCAGCAGAGCATCATCAGCTGTAACAAACTACAAAACCTTTTTTAAAGGAACAAACCAAAACCTGGTGTTGCTCTCTCACTCGCCTCTTCTCACGTTCAAAAAAGTAAAAAAATCACTCCGTGCGTGCGGATCTCTAGGTAAATGCCAACCGGCCTGACCAGACGAGTCCCAAACAAACCATGCGCATGTGACACTCGTACAATTTTAATGTGTGACTCCTCTCTCTGCGCTGCACTAGTGTATTGTACTGAAGGCACGGCCGGCGCGTTTACAGTTTTTCAGGCCCGCTCCTTTTGAGGCTCACTTGACATCCGTATCGATACGCCCGTCGCGCGCGTGCACGGCACGCACGGATGTCTTCATGCCAAGGCAAAGTTATCGTCCAAAACCCAATGCAGAGGTAATTAATATTGGAGGATCGAGGCGTTATGGATCATACTGGGCCAAATACTTCTCATTTCTAATCCAAATTGACAAGTTCCCGTTGCAGATATGCAGGGTAAAATTAAGGAGTACAGAGCATACAGTACACAGTATATATGAAGGAGAAGCTCATGATCAGTTCAGTGACGAACCAACCATACTAGTACAGTACTACTACAAAGCAGGCCAGCATAGTGAAGCAGTCTGTAGCTTCGTACCATGAAAGCTGCTAGTGCGTAGATTTCATAATTTCCGTTCAGCTGCTAGCTACTGTATCAGTGTGCCTTTTTTTCTGGCATGTAACAAATTTCCGGAGTCAGTAGTGCTTAATAATCGGATCAAAAGAGAAAATCGTCCCCGAAAAGTAAGGCGCAAAACAATACTTATCAAAGTCCTCAGCTTTTGGGCTGTCGTGTAATAATTTTACATAATAAAGGAACTAAAAGTCGTGTATAATACAGATTGCATGACAACAATACGACCAGCAGGGCGAAGAACCATCGAAAATTAGCAGACGTGCCCTTTGAAAAGCATCAGATCATTCACATGATAAAGCAAAAACACAAAAGTAAAGGATACGAATAACGAGCGCACGATCACAAAAAACTAAAGCACGTTAGTGCAAAGGTAGCCAGACGCAAAACCGTTGTTACCGTCCCTATTGCTTCGCTCACCAAACTCCACTCCGTTGCGGTGAATCTTCTTTACTCTGAGCGAGAGAGCGACGCCGACTTTATCAATAATCATTTGCATCGAGTCCATCCATGCATGTGTCCAAGTCCAAGCCAAGCTTGATCATGTAGGATCAGCTCAAGAACCGGTCGGTTTGATTTGATTGTTTGAAGAATTCGATCAAGCCCGGCCCACGGCGCTTGGCTGGTGAAAGTAGTCAGTCACTGCAAATCGTTTTGTTGTTCTTGACGTCCAAACAGGAAATTTTAGTTCACATTCCTACTGAAAGAAGTATTGATGTCTGAACGTGGACACAAAGAACATCGAGAATCGTCGTAAGGCTTGCACGGTTGCGAGGTCACTTAACCCACTTTTTGATTAATATATAGAATCTATATAGAACTATGTGGAACGACGTCGCTGTCATCATCCAAACATTCCATCTACGAATAAGTTCCTTGCAGATCGACGGAGGCAAGTACTCCTAAGGTTGAAATAATGGATTTAACCAGGTAGCTCGGTTCGGTGAAAAATTGATCGGTTAATTAGGATAACCGGTCGATTAACCGTATAGCTATAATATTAAATTTGTTTTTTTTGGCTAATCAATCAGTTAGCGTGATTGGTCGGGACCGATTATCCGATTAACCGAAATAACCAGCGATTTTATTCGGTTATTCCAACCGGGTTGAGTACTCCTAGTAAAGAAGAAGATATACTAGAGGAGGGTATGACCGTGATTGAACTGAACAATAACGCCTTCTCTTCATTTGTAGTAATAAACTGCTAGGAACTCTCACCGACACGTCATTGGAAGCTCCATGCGTCGATCTCTAAAACAGCTAGCTATAGAGGATACACGCATACGCTCGGCTCGGCGTTGGGTGACTCGCTGATGCAGGATGGGTCATGCCACGCGCATGTGCAGACGCCAAAGGTTGCGGTCAGCAGCCGCAGCTAGCGGCGGCGGAGTGACATGTTCGCTGATAGCTGAGCTTATCCGGGCGACGGCACACTATTACTATTACATGGAGTAGTTACGAATTCCTACTGAACCAGATTGAATCAACATGCTGTTTTATTACAGGAACTGTCAACCATCATCCCATCGTCAAAGCTTATCCTGACGACAAGCATGACCCCATGGATCGCCAGTCATGAAAGCGTGGAGTCGCAGAAATTAAAGCATAGCGATTTCCATATTTTTGTTGAGAAATTGAGAAATGCAAATCGATACGACCGATTAACCCTGGATGAAGATAAGCTGGTCGATGGTTTGCGTACAACTGTAAGTCACATGAGAGGAGAAATGAAAACAGTATAACAAAGGGGAAAGTAAACCACTAGCTACTCAGTTTATTTGCATCAAATTATACAGGTTCAGTAACTGATTTACTGACACCACGACGCACACGCCCTGTAAGAAGAAGTACTGCTCCTGCTACTACTACCAGTTACCACTTACCAGAAGAAGCAGATCGATCGATTGATGAGTAGCAGAGCAGGCATGGCGAGGAGCAGGTAGCCTAGCTGCTTTAGCCGGTGTAGATGTGGACGTGGAGCGCGAGTGTGAGTATGGTGAAGGCTGCGAAGAAGATGAGGGTGTGGACGAAGATGGCCTTGCCGTTGGTGCGGAAGCCGCCGAAGTCGACGTGGCGGTGGGAGCCCGGGAGCTCGCACAGCAGGCCCGGGGAGAGCAGCACGAACAGCACCACGCCCACCACCACAGGGCCCCAGTCAGCCATCCTTCTCACTTCTCAGCACGACCGAGAGATCAGATCACAGGAAGCTTGTACTACTAGTGAGTGTCTGAGTTAGCGAGAGCAGAGAGAAGATGAGTGTGGGCTGGGAAGACGAGCGTGGTGGGTGGGTGGGGTGGCGTTTGTTTATTTGTGATGGGAGATCGGAAAACAAGGGAAAGGGAAGAGTGAATCGGCGGGCGAGGTAGCCGTCAGCAACACGCTTGGCACCATTCGATGCCCCGGATCGAGTCGAGCTGGCGAAGCACCCGGTCCACCGCCCCACGCCACGCAACGCACCGCAGAGCCATCAGCCATCGACAGTACTGCATTCCTTGGGCAGCGTTTGGCTAATCCATCTTTCTCGCCCGGCTCGGGAAATCGGCTCACCAGGCGGTGCGGGTGTGGAGTCACGCGCTTCCCACGAGGACCTGACGCCAACGTCAACATTTTGAGATTGCAAACGATGGACACTTGGCTTCAAACATTTTGAGATTGCAAACGACCAGTACTACACTGGAATGAGATTAACAGTTTACTTCACTTCTATGCACAGACGCCAACTCACTGCGATAACAAAAAACAAAAAGAAAAAAAGCTTCCGTACTGTGCAATTGATCTAATTAGAGATTCCGTAGTACTATAAGACACAACCAAGGGGGCAATCCATAGCACATTCTCATCTTATGTACAAAAGCTTATTATTCATTACGCATGCGAGTGTACTCCGTCTTGATCTTGGTCAACCCTTTGACCACATCTGTCATCGAAATCCTTTTCTCAGGCAGCTCGCTGGTGCACAGCAGACCCAACTCCACCACTGACACGAGGCAGCTATTCAGCGTATCAGAACTGGACCTTGAAGTTGTGCCGATGTCGCCAAAGCCACCTAGCTTCTCTTGCATCAGCAGGTTGGGGTCAATAACATGAAAGATTTGGGTACGAAATGCATCATTGACCTGCTGTCTTAGGCTTCGCTCTGCAACAAAAGCGGGGTCTGTTGGCCTTTTCCCGGTGATAACCTCGAGTAACATGATCCCATAGCTAAAAACATCGCTCTTCCGCGATGCTCGTCCCATCGAACCATACTCTGATAGCAAAAGTTTAGAAAATTTTTTTGATTATTTTAGACAAATAAGTATGCTATGTATGCATGACGGAAATGAATAGACATATGCATGTGCATACCAGGAGCCATGTAGCCGATTGTCCCAGGCATACTAGCAGTGATAATGGAGGTGTCATCCCCTAGCAACAATTTTGCAATACCAAAATCCGCCAGATGCGCGGTAAACTCCTCGTCAAGCAGGACATTGCTTGGTTTCAAGTCACAATGTAAGATCAAATCAAAGTGATGGTGATGTAGATATTCCAGTGCCATTGCCACGTCTAACAATATGCCTATTCTCTTGAGAAATCCCAAGGGTGGCCTGCCTTCCGAATGCAATAGTGTCTCTAGACTCCCATTGGGCATGTACTGAAGCATTAACGCTTTGAAATCTTGGTTGGAGCACGTGCTAAGTATCCTCACCAAATTGCGGTGCCGGGCCATACATAGTGCTTGGCACTCTGCGTCGAAGCTCCTGGAGGCTCGCTCTAGTTCCATATTGAAGACTTTGATTGCAACGGTCATGCCATGGCTAAGCTGACCCTTAAAGACTCTCCCAAAACTACCAACACCAATAAGGTTCTCCTCGCTGAAATTGCTAGTAGCACGAATGATCTCATGGTCTAACATGTGGTTGACACCATCGGCGGGCGGAGCAGATTCCTCCTTTTGTTTCTTACTAAATGTTCCTTTCAACTTTAGTGACAAGCAAATGATGACAATAACAAATGCAGCCATGCTAGGCAAAACATATTTGAGGATATTGAGTTTTGAGCGAGAGCTATTTGCGCATGGTGAAAATTCTAGGCGCGATAAGCCACAAAGAGCTCTGTTGCCCACCAAAGATCCAATAGCAATATTTGAGAAAATGCCTCCTGCTGGTATTTGACCTTCAAGCTTGTTGAAAGAGAGGTTCAAGTAAGCAAGGTAGGAGAGATTGGCTAGGGACTTTGGTATGTTTCCGGAAAGAGAATTGTCGGATAAATCTAATGTCACTATGCTAGTTAACTTACCTAATGAATCTGGTATGGAATCCTGAAACATGTTATGAGAAAGATTTAAATATGTTAGAGTTTGAAGTTCGCCTATAGAGATAGGAATTATGCCTATTAAGTGGTTTCTTGATAGATCTACTTGGGCGATTGCTCGCATGAGTCCAATGTCAGAAGGCAGCTTACCACTTAGAGAGTTATGAGACAAGTCAAGTTGAATAAAGTTGTCTAGGTGCCATAAGCTATATGGTATGGAAGAAGATAGGTTATTGTAGGATAGGGTCAAGCGTTGTAGTCTACTAAGGTTACCTATTCCAAGAGGCATCGATCCAAAGAATTTATTATTGTCCAAGTGCAATTCAACAATACTAATTAGCATGCCAACTTCATTTGGAATTGGCCCTACCATGAGATTATCATGGAGGTCGAGGTTCTGGAGGTTCTCCATTAGCATGATTCCTGGAGGAAGATTTTGGTCTAGCTGGTTGCTGTAGAGAACTATGGCTATTAGACCACTTATATTTGCCATAACAGGTGGCAAGCTACCTGAGAGTTGATTGTCATATGCAATGAAAGATTGTAAATTTCTTGAAAAATTCCTGATGTCGTTGCTCAAAATGCTTCCCGTAAAAGAGTTCATCGATATGTCTAAGAATTCAAGATCCCTACAATTAGATAGAGCTGACAAGAAATCAAGACCCCCTCCAAGGTTATTTGCTTCAACATTGAGATACCGTAGAACTCTAAGGTAACCAAATGCTACAGGCAGGGTACCATCCAACCGATTGTGAGACAAATCCAACTGAGTGACCATGGACAAGTTGCCAATGGAAGTAGGAATAGAACCAGTTAGCTGGTTTGCGGCAAGATTCAACCACAAGAGTTGCTTCATTCGTCCTAACTCTTCGGGTATCCCGCCTGTTAGGTTGGACTCGACAAAATCCAGTTGACTAAGATGAGTTAGATTGCTCAATCCAACTGGGATTGTCCCCTTAAGGTTATTCCCGCCCAAAGATATATATGTAAGTTGTGACAGTGTTGGCAACCATGTTGGGACAACATCATTGAAGAGATTGTAAGACAAGGAAAGTATTTGAAGGAATTGACACGTGGCAAACCCTGATGGGATCCTTCCGCTAATTTCGTTATAAGACACGGAGAATATTTGCAACATTGGTAGATTGAAGCTTTCGTTGTCAGGAATAGTGGCAGTGAGATTGTAGTTCTTTGCTAGAGCCATGACTTGAAGCATGGACATGTTAAAGACAGCGGGTGGCATGGGACCAGACAAGTGGTTATTTTGCAAGGCAAATATTTCTAGGTGGGACAGAGAGCCAACGCTAGCCGGTATCGGACCTGAGAGGCTATTGTTTCCAAGGTTGAGCACTCTGAGCAAAGGCGTGTTGTTGAACAAGCTATCAGGTATTGGGCCACTTAAGTAATTCGTGTCGAGACGGATGTACCTCAGATTGTTCAAATTTTGAAGTTCCAGAGGTATCTCAGACGATAATTCGTTATGGTGCAAATCAAGAAGTTGGAGACTGGTGAGGTTCCCTATGGCACCAGGGACTGTGCCGGACAAGCCGTTCTGGTTGAGATGAGATACCGTAGACGGCGTAGGAGGCCAAGGGCAGGCGGGATCGGCCCTGCGAGGCTAGCATTGGTGAGGTTAAGGATGGAGAGGAAAGAGAGGTTACCAAGGCTGGGAGCAATTTTTCCTTGGAGCGGCACGTCGGGGAGCACCAGAGATTTTACGCGCCCTGGGTGTCGTTTGCTGCATGATACGCCAATCCAGCTGCAAGGGGTCGTGCTGTTGGACCAGTTGTGGCGGAGCACACCAAGCGGGTCGGGGAGCTCGGCCTTGAAGGAAAGCAGCGCCGCAAGGTCGGCGGCGTTGCCTGGGCTCGGCTCCGAGGCAGCCGGCGTGAGTGCCACTAATACTGCTAGAATTGTGAGCAGCAGATTGATGAGCGACATGGTGGCTCCGTTCCTCCGAGCACTGCAGCTGCAATTTTCACGTCTCTTTTTATTCTCTATATCGATGGCTTTGGAGCGTATTGCATTCGTCAACTAAAAAGACTGGACTGGAACTGGAATTCCACGCCCCAGGAACAGGTTGTTTAATATCAACTAACGACTTTTTTTCATAGATATACAATGACTTCTGGAATTAATTTGCAATGACTTGAAAGGAGCTGTGACTGTTCAAGTCTTACAACAGTGCGTACAAGAAAAGACTTTACCCAGCACAATCAAAAGTTTCAGGACAAAACAAAACTGTGCCGGTCCACTTCAGTGCAGTGGAAAACTGACCTGGCTTACAACCAATCGAGTCTTGTTCAACGTGTCGACGACGTACAGTATGTGTCACTAACAGTAAGTAAGCCTGTATCAACACTCAGTCTATCGTTTCGTGCAGGCATCAATAACCTAGCCTTTGAGTTTATTCATCGTTCTTCCCGGACCGGGCATCAACCAGCTGGCGGACCACCGGCAGCCATCAAGGAGGCAGTAACATATGTTAGCGTACTTAGATCTGTGCGTCTAGGCTAGATGCTAGCAAGGGTAATCGTGGGTAGCAAATAGGTTCTGATGTTTTGGATCTAGTTGGAGTGGAGAGAGATGAGAGGTATCTGGGTTATGTGTGATCGGAGCGGGAGCCGGCGTGGGGTCGACGGCCGGAGTGGAAGTGAATCCGGCGGCGGGAGTCGTTCCAGTCATCGTATCGGTGGCGAGGATCTCGTCGAGAGCGTCGGCAAGGTGCTGGGGAAGCAGTGACGGCGTGGTGGCGGCTTCTCGTCGCTGGCTACGCCTGTAGCACTTAGATCGGCTTAGGGTTTGTTGGGGTGAACAGTGGTGGTGGTGAACCTCGTGTCCCGTGCCCCAGCTTCACTCCTTTTTATATAACGCAATGCGACGGGGACCCACCAACCAGAGAAAGGTTGGACGCCCCCGATTAGGGCACGGATCTGGGTTGGGCCGTTGGGCCCATTGGAGATCTTCTAACAACATATGCTTCTGCTCTCCTTTGTTCTTCGGGTAAATAAACTGGCATTTGCGAATTTGCAACGCGTTTCCTCTGTTTTTCAGACAACCATAATTCAGGTAGTAGAGTTAAACATCACTAATCAAGATGCGAAACGGGAAGGGAATCTACCGCACGCCTTCGTTACGTGCAAGCCACACACAATAAGCTTAATTTGCATCCACCACATATATATTAATACCCGGTGCGCACATGGACAGGGAAGAAGACGTCGAGGAGGGCGAGCACGGCGAAGAAGATGGCGGCGTGGACGTGGACGGAGATGCCGCTGGTGCACGTGTTGCCGAGCTCGACCAGCCTCGTCCTCGCCGGGATCTGGAAAGCAGCCCCGGCGAGAGCACGATGAACAGGGCCACCGCCCCCACCAATGGATCCCAGTCCATCATATCTCCCGATCGATTGATCGATCGGTGTACCTCCGGCTGACAGCTGACTGCCCGCGCTCTGAACAAGCTCTTCTCAATTTGGAGAGGAACGAGCAGCGCGCCTATTATTGATCGCGCCCCCGTGTGTACAAATAAAGGGCCCGTTACAGCGCCAATGCATGATTGGTGTATGTCTAATATTCTAGAACGCGGCAGAGGAACGTCGAATTTGGTGGTCAGTAAAAGCAACAGCGCGCTTTCATTTACACTGATCTTGACTGTCATCGTGCTTTGGTTCTTTCTTTACCCGTTCTAGTGCTCTTTCTACGTGCGTTCTGATGTGGCATCGATCATGATGATCGAGACTGACTTTTCAAAAGTCCATGCATGTGGATCCCAATGAAGCAAAGCGTACTTTTATTAGTACGTGTTCCCGAGCATGCTTAACGGCCTCACCACTTCATCAGATAACCAAACAAATCAGGATGAAATTCAAACTGTTAAGGGTGTGTTTGGAACAAAGGATTTTCAAAGGAAATACACAGGAATTAGTTCCAGAGGAAAGAAACTGTATAGTAGTGTTGGAACAAAGGAATTGTTGTTTCCTTTCTAGAGGAAAGGAATCGTAGGATGTGCAAATCAAAGGAAATAAACATCCAGTCAAAACTAAGGAATTTTTTTGGCTCGCTGCCTTGCCCAGCGGCTGCGCTCTTCTTTTCTTTTTCTCTCTCATTTCTCCACCCATTTTACTATTCTCCAAGGCCTATAGCTGCTTCGGACCAAGGGAGCTACAGCTCCAAAGACAGACAATAGCGCTTCAGTTGGTTTGGTTTTTCCCTCTATGCGAAATAGTGAACGGAGAAGAAGAGGTGGGTTACTTATATAAAAATACTAGACACACACAAGAGCTACACATAGCTGAGTACATTTATAAATTTAGAATTTAGCTCTAATACCTTTTTCTAATTTCCAATTCTGTGTTATAAATTCCTGCATTCCAAACATTGAGAGATCTCAATTCCTTTGTTTTTTATTCCTACGGTTTTCTTACTTTTCTCATTCCTGTGTTTTCTTTATTCCTATTTTTTTTCTTATTCCTACATTTTTTATTCCTGTGTTCCAAACATACCCTAAGAATGTGTTTAGTTTGAGGACGAAATGAGACAGGACGTACCCATCCCAATTTTTAGAGACATGATCATCCTATCTATGTGTTTGATTGAAGAGCAAATCCCTTCTACGTCATCAAAACTTATACCAATCTTTTATAAACCCTCCAAAACTATAGCTTCTCTTACATGTCATTATTTTAAATTTCCAATTCCCTTGTTATTTTATCTATTTGATGGTTGTTAAATTATGATAAAAAACAATATACCCTCAGGATAAAATCTAAAAAAATTCAAAAATATTATTTATAAAATTATGGATGAATTTTCACATGAATATAATAATTTTTTGATTTTTTATTATACTGCTACTATTAAAAATGTACCAAAAGTCAAAATAGTGATATTTTTTTTATTACTATACAACCAACAAAAATTTCAAATAATTTGCTATATTTCATCTTAAGAGTATACTGGTTTTTTTTTTATTATTTAATAATAATCTAATAGATAAATAACAAAAGTGGCACATAAGAAATGTAAAATTTAAAATGATGGCATAAAAAAAAGTTATAATTTTAAATGATTTATAAAGGGATGATATAATTTTTGATGATGCATATGAAATTTGCTCTTGATTGAAGGGATGGAACGATCCTGTTTCTAATTTGGTAGGAGGGATAGAAAATGCACTCTTGTGCTCGTCCTGCTCCTGCAATGGAGAGGTCATCCTCTCATCAAGGCAGTGTGGCCACACGTTCAAATAAGTTCTTGCTGTCCTACTTGAGCATACATCTTAGAGCTGCCATGCCTCAGCGTGCTTGCTGCCATGTCTCGCGCGCTCGTCTGGCACCGCTGTGGCTTGCGTGCTCGCTCGCCTACCTGCATCACCCTTCCGTGCTCACTCGCGTGCCTGCACCACCTGCCTCGCTCTCTTTTTCCACGGTTGTAAGTTTCTCGCGGAGTTGCTGCCTGTTACGCCATGGTCTGCTTCACTTTGCTCCAGCCTCCCGTCAAGCAGCGCCGCGTCAAGCGTGCTGCTATCCAGTGCGTCTCCATGCGCCAAGCCTCGCATTCTCGCCGTGCGCACTCGCGGTCATGCGTCTTGCTCCGCCGTGTGCACTCGCGACCATGCGCCCTGCTACCTCCATGCGCGCTTGTGGAGCAGCGAAGATGAGCAACGCGAGCACGAGGAGGGAGACAGTGCTCACGGCGTGAAAATGGGACGAGTTGGTCCGACCAAATTTCAGGGGCAGCTCGTCCCGCATCTGAGCGGCATATTCGCTGCAGGGACCGTCCCACTCCACTGGCCTCCAAAACAAACACTGAGAAAAAAAAATGTGAGATCGCCCGTTCCGTGCTATTTCGTCCCTTGAACCAAACACACTCACGGTCCCTCCGTTGGCCGGGGAAGAAGGAGCCACGGAAGCTGCTGGCACGTGGCGCGCGCACAGATAACTAGGCCGGGCCACGTGTGACCCATGTGTCGTCCATGCAAAAATAGTTTACGCTTCCAGGTCGACAAGCGACACCGGCCAACCGTTGCCGCGCCAATCCTGGACTGGACTCTTCTACCGCCCTCCTCCACTCGCGCTCACTTCCTTCGTTCTTTCCCCCTTTCCATTCGATTTGACGACAGCCACCGCACTCGCTCGTCGCACGCGCCTCCGGTTGCGGCAAAAGAAAAAGGAAAGAAAAGAAAGTGACGCATCGAAGAATCGCTCCGAATCGGCGAATCCTTGTCCCTTCCTCCTGGCTTCTCGAATTGGAAACCAGAGGCGTCCGGGCGCAGCTTCTTCTTCTTCCTACCCTTCTTGATCGAGAACACTGCCTCCTCGTCGTCCTCCCTTCGCCAATCGCCATGGACCTGGCCAACGGCCGACACGACGTCCCGAATGGAGGCGTCGTCCATGCGGAGGATGAGAAGAAGAAGGTGGCCAAGGAGGAGGAGGACGGCCCATTCATCGCCTCGTTGCTCACCGAGGTACGAAATCAACAAGCCCCGAATGGTTCCATGTAGTATACCATTACAATTGATGCGTGTGCAGTGCGCTTAATTGAGCCCCGCGCCGATTCACGGATCTGAAGATGTTTCTCTGTTTTAGAATTAATGCGCGTCCGGCTGATTGGATTGGGCGTGGTTGTTCGAATCAGTGCATATACTGATGTAGTAACTGCTCATGATTGTCCCGTCGGTCGGAATTCCTCTGAAGCTACCTGTCCGTGTATCGTCTGGATATTCTCCCCACAACATCTATTTCTACACAGGTAGCAACAGAGCTAGCAAACGGACCATACCAATTACTCCCATTATTTTGCTAAAGCGAGTCATTGGCTCATTGCAGTTACGTACTACTCCCACTATCATTTTGCTACCAATTACTCCCAGTATCATTTTGCTAGATCGAGTTTACCATAGCAATAGCACCTGGTATCAGAATTAGCTCCATGTTCATGCCAATGCCGAAATGAAAAAAAAAAAAAAAACGTTGTTTCTGTTACAGGAGGATTGCCTTGTTACTGTAACTTTGTTATTTGCTCCATCGTTCTTAATTTCATCATGCAAATGCTGAATGCTTGTACTAACGCCGTTGTTCCCCGAAACAGTCGGAGGCAGGCAACGGGGAACACAACTTCTTCCATCCAAACCACCTTCCTCAGAAATGCCAGGCCAGCAAGGAGGTGGAGCTAGCCGACATCGCCAAGGACCTGAACAAGATCAAGAGGCAGAACACGATCACGCACGTCCTCCTCGGGACGGTCATCGTCATGACCGCCGTGTGGCAGGTGAACGAGATGTCCTTCCTCCTCTGGGTGCAGAGGAAGCTGAGCAACCCGTTCAAGTCTCTGGGGGACCTCATCAAGGCCTCCCTCAAGCTGAAAGGGAGGAAGCAGCCGGTGATCGAGTCGTCGCCGCTGCCGCCGGTGGGCATCCCGGACGTTACCCGGGCTGATCTGCCGACGCTCGTCATCAGCGGCGACCACAGATGACTGAGACGGTTATGGTAGCTAGCCAAGGGACGTTACACGGGCTGATGTGCCGTCCTTGTTTGATTTGAGAGTTTGGAGTTTCAGTTTCAGGGGAACATTTGTATTTTTTGCAACTAGGTGTCGTAGTCTTCCTGAATGCAAGACTCGAGCCGCTTTTGCAAACATAGAGTATAAGCTGCTTGAACGGGCTCAAAACTTTTTTTCATTCTGTTATGCTCAAGTGCAAGGCATTGCTAATTGATGCGACGTTGACAGAGGAAACGCTGAGCTGTAGACTTCAATTGTAAAATTTCTTTGAGCCGTAGACTAGTAAGTAATTCTGTTGTGATTGTGCTATACTACTGTGTTGGTTCAGATACCTCCTGTATAGCAGATCCAATTGTCGCCATTTTTTCCTATGTATACCAATTCAGATGCTGTAGACAGATTCTTCAAAATGGCTAAATGTTAAGGTTTAATGAAGCACGATGTACCTCGTGTACACACTGACGGCAGCGAGGGAAGCCAGTGTCCAGTGTCTCATTTAAAGAGCGACATGCTACGTTATCTGTAAGACTATAAGGAAAGGCCTAATGAAGAAAAATGTGGTAGCCACAAGGAACTAAACAATAACTAGAAACTCAGCGCGGCAAGGGCCTTGCCGCGCTTCTCTTCCTGTTGTACTACATGTTTTATATAGCCCCCTTTTTATTTTGATTAGACCATAGCACATGAACAATATATTGTTTCAATCATATCTGTAGCCAACATATGTATACCAGATTACCAGTGTAAGTCGAATGGCTGAAGATTTGGCTAATTTTAGAGTAAAAGGACCAGTCCCATTCACATGTCATCCATGGACATGACTAAGCACGCAAGACACGAGTAGCAGCTGGGGCACACAGGAGAAGCAACTGTTGGCATCGACAGGTTCAAAACTGAAGTTTGACAAACCACTGTAGCAACTACAGACAACTACGAGGACACAATGGAAGGACATTAAGTATTCTTGTATTCTTTTGCTCATCATATAAACAACTCAGTGTCGCCTATAATACTACCCGTTTTTCAGTTAAATTTGTATATATTGTTGCTGTGCTTCTCTTCCTACTGTACATGTTTAATGGTCCTCGTCTGGTCATTTAATTTGTTTCGATAACATCAATACAAATAAAATGGTATACTTTCAGCCATGTTTTGTTTTGTTTCGATAATGGATAACATAATGGCGACACTTTCATTCTCAATTCAGAGAAATAAAGCATGCATCTGGGACTATGGGACATCACATCTATTAAGTATTAACCAATCAGTGTTGAGCTAAAAATCAGTTGAAGGACATGTAGTATTTAAAAAAACATTGAGCTGATATTTTAGGTGTCAATAGTTATGTAAGTACATAGACTTTAAGTTGTTAAAATGGGGTTGCATATAATTTTCAGATGTTAGAACAGAGAGTTTACATGTGAGAGCCTGAGTAGAACAATGTATTATTTATTTTGACCAACTACAATGCTTGATCAAATTTTGGACTGACGACCTATCTTCTAAAACCATACATGTTTATCAGACAACATTTGATTTGCTTGTCCTGTATGCTGAAATATTAAAATTTTAGTTACATAGCCTCATTTAGCATTACATATGTTATCTACCTTTTCGTTATGTAATTTTCTGAAACATCACAACATGTTGAATTATCAAATCTTATTTATTGGGGATGCCGAAATCTCTGGCCTCCAATGAATTTCTCTCTTTTTTTGTTTAGTAACTTATTAAAGAAAATAAAATGGTGGCAAACTCAAATTCGTGGTTCAAAGCATGCAGATTCTTACCATTCACAACTATTCGTGGACTTAGATTTCTGACCATATAAGCACAAACTCTTTTGGGCAATAAACCAAATAGGTGGATAGCATTCCTAGGTATTTGAGAAACAGAGACGCACACACCTGAACCGATGTTGCTTCATCTGGACGGTGATGCAAAGCATCTAGGGGGGGGGGGGGGGGGCATTGCTCTTGCAGTAGCTGCAATTGTTAGCTGTTTCACTCGTCACCATTGCAGGGCCAGGGTAGAGTCAGAGGGGCTCGCTCTGATAGACTAGCGATGACCTCAGTGTTGCCGATCTTGTACGCGACGGCCTCCATGCGCATGGGTTGGGGTAAGAAAGTCGTAAGCCTTGACTGTTGAGGCACGCTGGGAGCCAAAGCAAGGCGGTCAGGCAAGCTCCATGGCTTGGGCGCTTGGGGAGGCTGGAGGGAGGCCGTGCATGATGGGGCAGGGAAACAACACAAATGACAGGTGGCCTCGCCGAGGAAGCACACCGGGTCGGAGAAACACCGGGCCGGAGAAAACGACACCCGGAAAGTGAAGTGCGGACTCGAGGTCGGGCTTCGAGCTTGGCAAGCGGCATGTCTCTCTTTCTTTTTGTTTGATAGTGCCGTAGTGGTGACCGATGAAGACGAAGAAGTGGGGGATGGGGAAGAGAACGAAGAGGTGGGAGGACCTGATTGTTAACATATGTTATTACACGCTATCAAGAAGACCTACATCTAAATAATGGATTGATAAATCTGACAGTTGACGTTCTCTTTTAACCTGATCGAACGGCTAAAAAGTTGGTTGCCGACGTGGCGTGGCTCTTTTACGAGAGAACGCATGTATTTTAATATATTAAGATCAGACACCACATCACATTAGAGAGTCTGAAGTTCAGAACAAACTTTTATCCTCAACCACGGAACAGATGACCTGCAGTCTGCATATGCCCCACGTAGGTTCTTTCTGTTCTCTACTGCAAGTGCAACCACAGAAGGTGGGCTTGTTTATTTGAAGCAAATCTGCTGGTTTGATTAAACGGGCCGTGAGCAAATGAGAGGCGAGTCAGTGCAGGGCTTCACTTCGACGCTTGCTCATTCCAAAAGCGCCAATATATCAGGCGAAAGGCGCATAGAGATGAGCTGCGGGTCTGCGGCAACGGCAACATGCCAAGTTTTATGTAGAAAAAGAGTCTCTTTGGCTTCCAATTTCCTACAACAAACTTGAAATATGTAGGCAGACGACTTCAGTGTTTCAGAACACCAGGCGCCTGCATTGTACGCTGAGTTCTTTGCAGCTTCAGTGATCAGTGGTCCAGTGATGAGTGGGCAGCAAGTCAGCAACTGAACACACTTCCTTCCATTTTTGCTTGGCTTCACATCATGATCGGCACCCTAGGTATCAGCTTTCAGCTGATGTAGAGCAACATCAGCCAGCATTCATTCAAAAAAGAAAAGCAAGATCAGCCAGCAAAGTCTACGAGAAGGAACAAAGATACAAAATCTGAAACTTGTAGTAGGTTGTAGCACCCGGCGATAAACTGAGGCCGCACAATTGACTACTACTTCCGACAGGAATCCTAAGCAGTTGGATTCTCCTGCAGGCTGCGAAGATCGGATGCTTATCATTCAGACCCCAGAATCCACTCTCAACATTCAGCTGCCGGCTGCGACTTCTGAAGCCAAGAACCATGCATCTAACGGAGTGGAAGTTCAAGGAATGTAACAAGGTGCCACGTTTGCAGTACTAACTCTTCGCATGCTCCTGAACAATGTCTTTCAGACTAACAACTGCATTAATCATGGCAATATAGTATTATAACGTCCATTAGTATGAGTGTTGTGTCTTCCTTTTCTTCAGATGGTAACACAAAATTAGAAGATGTTTTGCTGCTCTGAACAATTCGGCCAGCAACGGTTGCAGCTTCGCCTGCAGTAACAACTCTCAACGCACCTGACTCCCCCATGTTCAATTAGTATTTGCTGCCTCTGAAACAGAGGCATTTACTGGTAATGGCAATGCCTATCAGGAAAACAAATAGAATTAACATTGGAAACAGTACTAATGTGACCATTAGCTGTAGTATACTTTTTTTTACCCTCGTCTTTTCAGAGGGCAGTACATATAAACCAGAAAAGTTTTGCTGGTCAATGATGACGATGTAGAGGACTAGGGTACTTAACTTATTAAAGGGAAAACATGGAACGTGGGTCCCACATTTGCAAAAAGTTTTCCTGGCACGCATACGCGTACAGGCGTATCTCAGAGGGACTTTTCCCTGTTTGGTGGTGGTTGCGATTTTAACCCGTAAGGCTGTACTTTAAATGGCGGAAATGCCCCTGCTGCCTGGTTAAGCTAACTGCGACAGTGGGTTACCATTCTGGTGTGGTATTATTCACTCGAGTTGGACCGAATAAAGTGCGTATACATACGCTCGCTCGTATACAAAAGTGGCGTATGCGTGTGACGTGGGGCCTGCAACGAGGATATTTATGACCAACTTTCACATGCTCTGTTAACCATCAGAAACTCCAACCAATAATGAAAGTTTTTATCTAAGAAAATCATAATTAAATTTAAAATAACGACGCCAGCATCTGAATTTGCTTTAATAGTGATCTTTACTCTGGAAATGACAGGAAAGCCCCTGTGCTGCTCTGAACTATGGTTAAGCTTTGTCATAAAATTAATTTTTGGCATCAAATGAGGGGAACGTTCAAAACTTGCAGGGCTACAAAACTGGCTGTATTTTTTATTTTACCAGCAAGCGACCTACTTTTTCCTGGAGTACCGCCCGGCAAAAATACAGTTTTGGGGTGCTCGTGGCTTCGAATCCGCACAAATTGGCCCGCCTCCGCCGAGAAATTTGCACAGGTACCTGCCACATCGATTCCTCTGGTTCTTAGCTTCTGATCGAGCTGTGTTTCTCAGCTGGCCGTGTTGTGTAGCTCCAGATCTAGCCGCCTAGGGTTTGTGGCCGGAAGGCGGGGCGAGCCTGGCCGGTGGTGTGGGCTGGGCGAGCGCCGGCGTCCGGCAACGAGTGCAGGGAGTCCGGAGCACAGGTGCACAGCTGTCAGCACCTGATCTAAGGTTCGCCCCAGGTCTCCACTAATATCCCCAGCATTTCTTGGCTCGGTTCGGGCTGGGTTGGAAGACTGAAGTTCTAGGATCGTGATTTGAGCTTCGTAGGACCTCCATTTCGCTGCTACTGGGGATGTGAGCTCTTTGTGGTTTTTCTAAAGTAAATTTCGGATCTTTGGCTTAGTAGAGTGTTTCCCAGTGTGTGCTAGGAATCTAGCTGTTTAGTTCAGCTTTAGCTGTTCCGTCTAGTTAGCCCTGCTTGTGGGGAATGATTTGGATTGAGTATGCGGGTTTGTTTTGAAGTCTCATTTTGGTGAAAAATTTTGTAGCAATGCTGTATCTCAGCTCGTGCACTCACTTACGAGTATTGTTTATGTTCTACAACATTTCTGACACTTGTCATATTGCTTGCAGGCTGTGGTATCAAACAGTTCATATCCTCTTTGATTTGGGTGATGCCAGGGCCGTGTTAGGTTCTTGCTTTGTACTGGCCTCGTTCTCCCGTTTAAGACCCACCTATTGCTGATCTGAAGGTGAAGATGAGTGCTGATGTGAGTACCCGTGACACGATGGATGAAGCCCTCAGGGCAAAGGATGCAGCAGAGCGCAAGTTCCATGCACGCAACATGAAAGGTGCCCTGAGATCAGCAATCAAGGCACAAAACTTGTGCCCATCACTTGAGGGCATATCTCAGATGGTAGCGACACTTGAGGTTCACCTTGCATCAGAGTCGAAAATTGATGGGGAGAGCGACTGGTACCGGATACTGTCTCTCAGCGCTTCTGCAGATGAGGAGGAGGTGAAGAAACAGTACAAAAAGCTAGCTCTCCTGTTGCATCCAGACAAGAACAAGTCTGTTGGTGGAGAGGCTGCCTTCAAACTTGTCTCGGAGGCATGGAGTGTGTTGTCTGACAAGAGTAGGAAGATGCTTTATGATCAGAAGAAGAGGGACCATTCTGTTGTTAACGGGGCCAACGGTTTGTATACTTATGATAAGAAGGCAAATAAACGGGCTCGAAAGAATGCTGCAGCTGCAGCTGCTGCTGCCTCTGCAGCAGCTGAGGCTAATATTCGACCTCCAGGTGTTGACACATTCTGGACATCGTGCAACCGCTGTCGTATGCAGTACGAGTACTTGAGAATTTATCTTAACCATAACCTTCTTTGCCCAAACTGTCACCATGCATTCATGGCTATAGAAACTGGATATCCCAGTAACGGAACCAATTCTCCATTCTCCTGGTCAACCAAGTCGCAGCAGCAGAAGAACCATGCTACTGCTGAGCATTCATATAACTCAGCAAGCAGAAGCTCAAGCATTCCAGGCACAGAACATGGAGTATACCAACAAGAGAACACTTATGAGGCCTACAATAACCAAAGTTTCCAGTTCAGTCAGTATCCCAAGACAACAGAAGCTGCTGCTTATGGCACCCAGACTTCAGAAAAAACAAAAAGAAAGCATGAGGATAACTACATATACAGTTATTTTCCAAGTACGAATGAGTACCCATCAGGCCGTGGAAGACATTCGAACAGGAGGCGACATATTAGTAATGACTATGCATCTGTGGACTGTAATGGGGATACATTGACTGCAACAGCTGGCGCAACTGTGATTGCTGATGCAGGAAGGATTAATGGGATTAATGCCAATGGCACTTCAGGGGAGAGGTATAGATCTGCTGTAAGTGGAAGGAAAGCTAATGTCTTGAGGGAGATCTTCCAACTTGACACCCGTGGTCTTCTTATTGACAAAGCCAAGGCAGCAATTCGTGAAAAGTTACAAGACTTGAATATTTCAACATCTAACCGCTTTGCAGAGAAACGGGAAGCTGAAAGAAAAGAAAAGCATGGTGAAAACAGTTTGAAGGTTAATAATGGCTTCATCTCTGAAAATCCAATCAAGAAACGGAAGATATACAACACAAAAGATGTTGATGTCGAAATTCCTGCAACTGATGAAAAGAATCCAGAACAGAAGTGTGTAACTGTGTCTATTGATGTCCCAGACCCTGATTTCATTGATTTTGATAAAGATCGGACAGAAAGAGCTTTTGGCAATGATCAGGTATGGGCTACATATGATAGTGAAGATGGCATGCCTCGTCTATATGCAATGGTGCAAAAAGTTATTTCACTGAAACCTTTCAGAATCCGAATGAGCTTCCTCAATTCTAAGTCCAACAGTGAACTGGCACCAATAAACTGGATTGCCTCAGGTTTCACAAAGACATGTGGTGATTTTAGGGTTGGAAGATACCAGATTACTGAAACAGTTAACATCTTTTCCCACAAAGTTAACTGGACTAAAGGTCCTCGGGGAATTATCAAGATTACACCCAAGAAAGGTGATACATGGGCTTTGTACCGGAACTGGTCTTCTGATTGGAATGAGCTTACGCCTGATGATGTGATATATAAGTATGAGATAGTAGAAGTGATTGATGATTTCACTGAAGAGCAAGGTGTGAATGTCACCCCATTGCTGAAAGTGGCTGGTTTTAAGGCAGTCTTCCACAGGCTTACGGGCCCTGATGTGGTCAGAAGGATACCCAAGGAGGAGCTTTTCCGCTTCTCACATCAGGTTCCTTCTCGCCTGCTCACTGGGGAAGAAAGAAATAATGCTCCAAAAGGCTGCCATGAATTAGACCCTGCTGCAACCCCAGTTGACCTTCTTAAGGTTATTACAGATGTTAAGGATGATGCCGCGCTGGGAATTTCCGCATAGAACTGGAAACTTCTTGGGCCTTGAAACTTGGAAATGCTACCTAGCATGTTTGAAGTGTCAGGATGCACTTCACTGATCTTGACCGTTCAGCATCATTTGGCTCAATAACCTTATTCTATCATCTAACTTCTTTGCTGATGAAGAGGACCTTCCTGGGCAAATAGATAATGTTGAAGACATTTGACTATTTTTACTTCTTTAAGCATTTCTAACATTTAAATTACTATTGTAATATTGTTACTTCATAGAGCAAAACATTATCTGGATGCCGCAGATTGTGATCAGGCCTGTTGTCAAATTATGGCAGGTCTAATGAGTTTGTAAGAGGCATCACACAGCCACTCTGTAAGGGTATGATGTTAGTTCCCGAGGAGCTTAGTTTGAGACTGGTGCCATACTCTCCTGTTGTACCTGCACTGTCCTCACTGATTTACTGTGTTGTACCTTCCTTAATTCATAACATATTTCTTATAGTTGGGCGCATTCTATGTTTTTCATTTACATTCAGAATGTCACCGCATCATGTCTTTCTGTGATCTTATAGCATGAATTATGTACCTGTCTAAGTTTAATGCACGAATGTTGTGAAAATGATCTGTAACTGCTTATGATAGTTTCAGGATCTGGGACGTAAATTACGATGGTATTTGCTTCATTGTTTTGGGATGGAAACCTTCTGCTCAATGTAGGAGTGATCCTTTGCATCAGTTTATGTTACCTTGCCACTAAGTTGAATAGAAACTATGAAAACTTAAACGTAACACATTGTGATGTACCAGTTGCTGACATTATTACTGTTTAGTGTTCTATTATCCACTTCATCCATGTGAGTCAGGTATTTGTTCTATGTACATTGACTACATTATTTTTGAAACGCTGCTTACAAAATTTCTGCATTGTTATGTACAAGATCGAAGCACTATGGGTGAAAGGTACAGACAGAATCTTCGTGAAAGATGATGCACATTGTAGTCTGCAGCGTAATATTTACATTGAATGAGATTACTGGCCAGCTTCATGGAAATATGTAGTTTCAGAGCAGTGCGATCTCTATACCATTCTAGACCAGAATAATGTGAACCGAGTAATATATTTGCATCCGATACAAAATTTAATACATTGGTAGTTAATATCAGTGCAGTCATTATTTTATGTCGCTGTAATCTTATGACCTGAATTCAACATATATGAAGCTCAGCCCAAAAAAATGGACACATTTCTGTTAAATTTGGTGGCATTAGAAGTTCCAGTGCCTTGTCCAGCGTAACATACAAGCGTCTTGCCGTTCATAGGGACCAAAATGTGTTCAACTGATACAAAAAAAATATAGGCACAACTGAAAAAGGGGAAATGGTGATGATGTCAATACCTTCCCTGTTTTGGCACAATGACTCAGTCCCACGAACCGTAGTCTGCTATCTTTTTTGTGAAAATTAATTAGTAATATTTAATTTCACAAAACAATTGAGATAACAAACATTTCAGTCGACCACAAGGCATTCCAACCATCGCGATATCTTAAGTTCACAACATGTTGTATCCTAATAACATCAACCATTGTTGTGGCCATGTATGCACAACTTTCTCCATTTTCAGTGTTCCCTTTTGCAATTTCTATTTATCAGATAAAAAGAACAAGAATGAAAAGGAAAGCACTACATAGGAGCTCATAATTAATCATGTTGCAAGACTAACACTGAAGATGCCAACTCTCCTTCCCCTTTTTTTTTCTTGCTTTCCATGTGTGTTTCGCACGCTCCTTCCTTCCTCTACTGAGCCACATCTCGTCCCTCAATGAAATCCCCTGCATCTCTCTCTACGTCACTCCTCTCCTCGGCAAGGATCATCTGCATGATGACTTTTCAAGAGAAGCCCCCCAACCTTCTCTCTCCCTCCCTCCCGTGACATAAAAAAAATTCAACCAAGCTCGTAACGCAATGATTTTACATGCATGAACATCTGTAAGTACAACTACGTGGTAATATTAGGGTGTGTTTGGTTTCGGGTCAAAGTGGGATGAGATGGGGTCATCCCTGTTTCCTAGGATGGGGCGTCCCCGCTGCTGTTTGATTGAAGAGATGGGGCGAGTCATGTTTTTTGTTTGGTATAAGGGATGAACAAGGGACGAGCCCACCTCACTCATTGTTTGAATGAATAAATTTGGATGGACGGTGGCATGCGAGAGGTGCACAAGCGGCGGCGACGAGAGGCGCGCAGCGGGGTATGCGCGCAGACGGCCGCGTGAGGCGGGCGATTGACGCGCAGGCCAGGCGAGAGGCGGGGAAGGCTTGCAAATGGCCGCGGCTGAGCGAGGTAGGCGAGCAGCACCACATCCCTCCCTATCGCCGGCAGACACCCGCCTCCTCTTGCGTCGCCCTGAGTCGCCGTTGCCGCCGCCCGCCGAGTCACCGCCCCGAGTTGCCGCTACCGCCCGCCAGGGCCAGATCTAGCCGAGTCGCCATCGCCGTCGGCCGAGTCACCGCCCCGAGTCACCGTTGTCGCCTGCCGGGGGCCAGATCTGGCTGAGTCGTCGGATCCAGCATAGGAGATCCGGCTGAGTCATTGGATCCAACAGACGAGGCGGGGTCGCTCGGAGAGGAGCCGGACGCGTCGGAGAGGAGTCGGGCACGCGGGAGAGTAGCGCGGGAGAGGAGCCAGACGCGCGGGAGAGGACATGGGAGCACGGGAGTGACGGGGGCCGCGCCATCCCCTCGTTTTGGTGGGATCGTGCCGTCCCCGAATATAGCAAAATATTCCACTGGAGGCTGCCTCGCCCCTCTGTAAGGTTCATGACCATTGAGGTCATCCCAAGGTATGATTGTTTTGGTGATGAATGATAAATATGAAATATGACTAATATCTACACAAATATCGTGCGTGTAGAAAATCTTATCTATCTTATGATGATCGTTGATGGTTGCCTTGGTGATTGATGACAATGACCACAAGCATGGAGGCTTGTGAGCTTGATAGAGTCCAAGGGTTGATGGAGATGGATCAAGACTGAGGATAAGCTATGTAGCAAGTGTTGAAAACACTTGTCTAGTTGTTAGGGCTTTGAGTCCATAGAAAAAACTAGACTATCAAGAGGGTCTAGGTCATTCTCTTAGGTCATGTCTAGTGGATGATGTGCAAGGTTGCTCGGTGAAATCACAAGCACTAGGTGACAGAGGAGAAGCCAAGGAGCTGCTCGGAGAAGCAGGAAAACAAAGTCAAGCGAGGACGAGTAGTTTTAGCTTCTGAACGAAGTGACCGGACAGAGGGGTCAGAGGTGATCGGACTGTACAGTCAGTAAGTGGTTTTGTCCGGAGAGTACAGTGTGCAGTGAGGAAACTGCCAAGTCTAGAAAGTTCTAGTGATCGGACAGTCAGTAGAAGTGAGACCCGGGCAGCGAGGAAGCAGCGCGCGAAGTGTTGCTAGACTAGAGAGAGAAATGAACCGGACAAAGAGGTGCTAGAGACCGGACGGTCCGATCATCAAGACGAAATCCAGAACATAGGAGAGTTTGGCCACGAGGAAATCTGTTGGTGCAGAGTTGTAGAGACCGGACTATACGGTCAAGGGACCATACTGTACGGTCAGTAGAAACAACTTTGGAACAGACGAGGAAGCGGTTGCAACGGCTCTGTTTGGAGTTCCAGCGATGAAGACCGGACTATACGGTCTATAGACCGGACTGTTGAAGATGCATTAGGATCCCCTAGTGGGTTTTGGTGTACGATGACGAAAGATTAAAAGTGTACTAACTTGTCTATAAAGTATATGTGCAGATAATCAAAATTAGTCATTTGCAAGTTGTTGTTAACTCCCAAAAAGAAAAGAAAGGATATGGACTCAAAAGCACTTCAATGATTAGTTCTTTTATTTATTTTGAGTCATAAGTTTGCCAAACTATAAAGGGGGGTAAAACAAACTTGCTAAGAAGGGAATTGTGTGTGCTCAAGCCTCCAAATAGTTTTTGTGAGAAGTATAGCCAACAAGCCTTAGAACCAGTTCTTTTTTGAGCCAAACAGAGAGTGACAGAAGTTCCGTGAGCCCTCTCACGGAAGTTCCATCAGCGTCGGGTTCCTTATTCCTGTCTACCCAAGGGTGACAGAAGTTCCGTCACCTCCTGACGGAAGTTCCGTCAGTGTCGGGTTCGTGCTTGCTGTCTTTCCAAGAGTGATAGAAGTTCCGCTAGTCTCTGACGGAAGTTCCGTCATTAGAATTTCTGTGGCTCTCACAGAAGTTCTGTGAGCTCAGTCCTTGTCAAAACTGTGAGTGACGGAAGTTCCGTTGTTCCTTGACGGAAGTTTTGTCACAGCATCTGGCTTCTATCCCAGGCACGTGCAACGGCTAAGTTTTAATTGACAAAAGTTCCGTGGGTAACCATGAAAGTTCCGTCAGATCCAGAAAACATTGTAATGACTAGTTTTTGAGCTCTCTCTATAAATAGAGTACCCCTTCCCATGTGGGAAGGGTTGGATTCCTTGCTATTTCACTCACTCTTTAGCTAGAGCTCTCCCCTCTCACTCCTAAGCTTGTTCTTGATATTCAAATCCAAGTGAGAGAGATCCAACCACAAAAACATTGAATCCATCCACTCAAAAGCTTGAGCACATCATCTTTCCCTCCCCATCATGATTTAATTTGCTTGTTACTCTTGGAGACTTGGTCTCCTAGACGGCTAGGCGTCGCTCTTGAGCTCCCAACTTTGTGTGGTGAGTCGGGGACGTCTCTGAAGGTGTGATTCGCCTCCGGAGGAAAAGAATCAAGTGGAGAAAGAAATCCAAGCACGATCTTTGTGATTGCTTGAAGGGGAAAAGGGTTGAGAGAGACCCGACCACTTTGTGTGGCTCCTCAACGAGGACGTAAGAACTACTTGGTGTGGTTGTCGAACCTTGGGTTAATTCTTGTGTCTCTCTTTACTTTCCCGTTTTTATATTTGTGCTTGCTCATTTCCTTCATACTATTGTACTTGTATCACTTGTTAATTGTGTGGCTAGTCTTTCATTCAAGAACTCTAGGTTTGCATTGCATTAGCTTCACTTCTATCAAGTTAGTATTTCCTTCTCTTTGTTATCCGCGTTGTTCATTCTGAGGAAGGTTAGTGAGAAGTTCTCTCCCTTGACAGAACTTCCGTCATTCCTGGTTATTTGATTATTCTTTAGTGCTTTTTCAGGATTATCTTTAGACAAGAGAGGATTGGGGTATAACAAGAATGCACCCAAAAGAAAGCACAACAAGAGAATCAACTTTGTGCCTGAGAACAAGGGAAAGCAAGTGGCACAAGAAAGCATCATCAAGCCTGAGAATGCTTCCCAAGTCAACAAGAACACCAAGATCTCTACCATATCGATGATTTTGATGCCTCTTATGTGCTAACCCGTAATGCTTATGGTAGAGTAGTTGCCAAGTTTGTTGGGCCACATGATGCAATGTGGAAACCTTGTGTGTGGGAGCCTAAAGTTCTTGTATCTAGTGTTAAGGGACCCAAATCAACTTGGGTGCCTAAAACACATGCTTGATTTCCCTTGTAGGAATACTCCTTCGGTGGCGCAATATGGGTACTCGATAGTGGATGCTCAAATCATATGACCGGAGAGAGATCAATGTTCTCCACACTTGATCATGACAATCTACCAAGTGGAGGCATATTATTTGGAAATGATAACAAGGGAAAGGTAATTGGTCATGGACGGATTGACATCACCCATGACCTTTCAATTAATAATTCTTATCTTGTAAATGGTCTAGGATACAACTTAATGTCCGTATCACAACTTTGTGAGACGGGCTATAGTTGTCTCTTTGACGATGATGGTGTGACTGTCTTTAGGAAGAAAGATTTCTCAATAGCTTTCAAAGGGTATCTAGAGGACAAGATCTACCTTGTTGATTTCACCAACCAAGAATGATCTACCCTAAGTACTTGTTTGATTGCTAAAACTACCTTGGGTTGGCTATGGCATCGCCGTCTAGCTCATGTTGGGATGAGAAATATTTCTAAACTCCTTAAAGGTGGCCATATCATTGGACTTAAGGATGTTGCTTTTGAGAAGGATAAAATATATAGCGCATGTCAAGCCGGAAAGCATGTAGGAGCGGCACATCCATCCAAGACAATGATGACAACGACAAGACCATTGGAAATGCTCCACATGGACTTATTTGGACCGGTCACCTACATAAGCATTAGCGGTAACAAATATGGCCTTGTAATTATTGATGATTATTCTTGTTTCACTTGGGTATTCTTTTTAAAGGACATAAGTGAAACACAAGGTATCCTAAAGAAGTTCTTGAGGAGAGCCCAAAATGAGTATGAAGTGAAGATCAAGAAAATAAGGAGTGACAATGGAACCGAGTTCAAGAACACACAAGTTGAAGAATATCTTGATGAAGAAGGCATCAAGCACGAATTCTCAGCTCCATACACTCCACAACAAAATAGGGTAGCCGAAAGGAAGAACCGCACACTCATAGAGATGGCAAGAACAATGCTTGATGAGTACAAGACACCGGACACCTTTTGGGCCGAAGTCATCAACACCGCATGCCATGCATCGAATAGATTATATCTTCACAAGATCTTGAAGAAAACAACATATGAGCTTCTCACCGGTAACCTTCCAAATGTTTCATACTTTCATGTCTTTGGGAGCAAATGTTTTATTCTCAACAAGAAACCTAAATCCTCTAAGTTTGCTCCTAAGACACATGAAGGTTTTCTCCTTGGATATGGAACTAACGTCTATGCATATCGAGTCTTTAACAAAGACACCGGTGTTGTTGATATCACCCGAGATGTGCAATTTGATGAATCTAATGGCTCTCAAGTAGAGCAAGTTAATCCAAGTGATGCAGGCGATGAAGCTCCTTGTGATGCAATAAGGAATATGGCAATAGGAGAGATAGGACCACAAGACCCAAACTCAAGTCAAAATGAACCATCTTCTTTAAGACAAGATGATCCGTCTCCACAAGAGCCACATGATAAACAAGATCGAGGGAGAGACCAAGATCATGGTGACAATCATGGTCAAGGTAACAACCAAGATCAAGCTCAAGATGGTGGGGATAGAGACACTCAAGATGATATCAATCTAGAAGAAGAAGATGCATCTTGGCCAATTCATCCACGAGTACGACAAAGCATTCAAAAGGATCACCCCGTTGATAATATTCTTCGAGACATCCAAAAAGGGGTAACTACTAGATCTCGAATGACTACATTTTATCATCATTACTCTTTTGTTTCCTCTATGGAACCTCTTAGGGTGGAACAAGCCCTTCAAGACTCGGATTGGGTGATGGCTATGCAAGAAGAGTTAAACAACTTTGAAAGAAACAAGGTGTGGTCATTAGTAGAGAGACCCAAGCAAAATGTTGTAGGTACAAAATGAGTTTTCTGCAACAAGCAAGATGGGTATGGTGTGGTGGTGAGAAACAAGGCAAGACTTGTTGCAAAAGGCTACTCACAAGTAGAAGGTTTGGACTTTGGTGAAACTTATGCACCCGTAGCTAGGCTTGAATCAATTCGTATTTTACTTGCCTATGCGACTCACCATGGCTTTAAGCTTTTTCAAATGGATGTGAAAAGTGCATTTCTTAATGGCCCCATTCAAGAAGAGGTGTATGTACAACAACCTCCGGGGTTTGAAGACCCAAAGAAACCAAACCATGTGTACAAGCTTCACAAATCTCTCTACGGCCTCAAGCAAGCTCCTAGAGCTTGGTATGAACATCTCAAGGGATACTTGATCAACAAAGGCTTCATAATTGGCAAGGCCGATCCTACTCTCTTCACAAGAAAAGTTGATAATGATTTATTTGTGTGCCAAATATATATCAATGATATTATATTTGGTTCTACTAATCAATCTTTTTGTGATGAGTTTGCCAAGATTATGACTAGGAAATTTGAGATGTCCATGATGGGGGAGTTGAAGTTCTTTCTAGGTTTTTAAGTCAAGCAACTTGAAGAAGGAACATTCATAAGTCAAACTAAGTACACTCAAGACATACTCAAGAAGTTTGACATGGAGAATGCTAAGCCTAACAAGACTCCCATGAAGACTAATGGACACCTTGGGCTAGATGTAAACGGTAAACCCGTGGATCAAAAGGTATATCGCTCCATGATTGGCTCCTTGCTTTATATTTGTGCATGTAGGCCCGATATCATGCTTAGTGTGTGCATGTGTGCAAGATTCCAAAGTGCTCCAAAGGAAAGTCACCTCAAGGCGGTAAAAAGAATCTTAAGATATTTAGTTCACACCCCAAACTTAGGATTGTGGTATCCCAAGGGCTCCAAGTTCATGTTAGTCGGTTATTCCGATGCCGACTACACCGAATGTAAAGTGGATAGGAAAAGTACCTCCGGAACATGCCAATTCTTGGGTAGGTCCCTTGTGTCATGGTCATCCAAGAAACAAAATTCCATTGCCTTATCCACGACCGAAGCAGAGTATGTCGCAGCCGAAAGTTGTTGTGCACAACTACTTTGGATGCGACAAACTCTAAAGGATTTTGGGTACACTATGACCAAAGTTCCACTCCTATGTGACAATGAGAGTGCCATCATGATTGCATATGACCCCATTGATCACAATAGAACCAAACATATAGATATCTGGCACTACTTCTTGAGAGATTATTCTATAAAGGGGAATATTGATATTAGCTATGTTAGAACCGACAAACAACTAGCCGATATTTTTACCAAACCCCTAGATGAGAAGCGGTTTTGTGAACTTAGGAGTGAACTAAATATTCTTGACTCATCCAACTTGGAGTAGAATCTTGTGCTTTGATTGGTGTATTGATCTTGCAAAGTGTCTTGAAAGCAAAATCTTTTCAGAATTTCATATTGTCTTTGATTTCAAACAAAAAAAAAATCTTTGATCACTAGATCATATTGTCGATACTTGTGAATATAGTTTTGAATGTTGATTTGTTACTATTCACAAGTTGAGACAAGATTTATACTCCTTATGCAACCTGTCCATAAGTTCAAACTTGTAGCAGTTCATGTCTTTTTCCGGAGAATGACGAAACATTCGTCACCCACTGATGGAACTTCTGTCACCCTCAAGGTCTTCAATTAAAGAAGTTTCTTTGGTTTCAATATTTTTAAGCTCAACCGAGAACGATGGAACTTCCTTGATCCATTCATGGAACTTCTGTCGTTCACGAAAGTTCTGTGAGCACTTCCATGACTCCCTCCTGCGGCGCGTCTCAACCCGAGACTGACGGAACTTTTGTCGCCCATCGACGGAACTTTCATCAGTCCCTGGTTAAGTCGCCCGATCCTCTCTCTTCTTCCTCCAACCGGTCATTCTCTCTATTCTCTTTCTCTCTCTTCCACTCAAACCCTATGGTGGCTTCAAGGGCGATTTAAGGAGTTTTGAAGATCCCACCAAGAGAAATCATCAAGTTGGGAGGAACTCCATTCCTCCCCTACGGAACTTCCAGGATTCTCTTCAATCTCCATGATTTTTCCATCTTTTTGACCTAGGTATGAACTTGCCTCTCGTTCTTGAGTTCTTGGTCAATATGCTCGCATGTCTCGATTTCACTTGGGTAGATAGGTTCCTTTGCACCTAGACTATCTTCCTCTAAGCGCATTTGAGTAGTTGTAGCGGGATCCAAAATATGTGTAGGATTTGATGCAAACTGCAAGCGATAGAACTTCCATGACTTTCTACGGAACTTCCGTCGTGACGGAACTTCCATGGATCCTCACGGAACTTCCGTGAACTACAGTTCAGTGCACTAACTTCTGCATGTTTGTTGGTCCTTTCCATTGCATTTGCCTGACCCATTGTCTCCTTTCATGGTGCATTAAAGGCTTGTGATGATGGTTCGCATCAAGAATGCCTCCAATGCTCCATCCATTCATGAGGACTCAAGTGAAGAGGATTATCAAGCTTCACCTAACACGTCCTCCTCCTCCCACGAGGATCTCGTACCCCTTGCCAAGATAAGAAAAGCGGGGATTTCCATAAGGCAAGGACAAATAAGCAGTCAAGGTCCTCAAACTATCTCCGTTGATCAAGGAGGGTCTCTTCCTCCTAGAAGGGCACTTGATAAAGGGAAGAAAATTGATAAGGGGAAGAAGCCAACCAAGGAAACCCACACCAAACCACGCAAAGGCAAGTCAAAGAGCAATGAGCCCTTGAACATTATGAGGGACCTTCGAGTCCATGCTCCTGTCTATCCACCTCATCATATCTTCAAGGACTACAAGAAGGATGTCGAGGGACTGAATACTGCAAGGAGGCAAAATCAATATCTTGTGACTGATCAAGAAGCAAGTGACCCCCAGTTTCTCACTTGGTTTCACCAAGACTACTAGATGTCAATGCTCATTGACATGAAGCGGAAGAACCGGCTGGCCACTCATCAGTGGATTGACTGGAAGTACATGGAGGACAAGGATGAGTCAACCTTCAATGACATAGTGGGAGCTTGCAAGGCCCTGCATGTGTATGACCTCATGGGGTTCAACTATGATTGGAATGAGGAGGTGATCTGTCAGTTCTACTCCACCTTGTACATTGATGGGCGAGGCTTTGTTCATTGGATGACACAAGGTGTACAGTATGTGGTGTCCCCCTCTCGCCTGGCCTCTTTCTTTTTCCAGGATGATGATGATGCTGCCAGGGACCAGCTCTCATGTGAGTCAGTGTTGAAGGATTCTGAGCTGAAATTCATGTATGAGGACCTTCAACCAAAATATCTGGGAACCACTCATGGGATGCACAACTTCTACTTCACCCTCAACAGGATGCTCCGGGTGACTATTGCTCCTAAGGGTGGGTATGCCACTTCACTTGTTGAGCACTCCAGGAACATTCTTGCTAGGTTCAGAGATGGAGCTACGGACTTTAGTGTGATGGACTTCATTGTTCAGGAGATCTACTCTGCCTCTCTGGATACAAGGAAGGTGCTACCCTTTGCTCCATATCTTATGAGGATGATCAAGACTGAGACTGGCTTAATTTTTGAGAAGGAGTGCAAGCATTAGCCTTTGAGACCTCGTGTGCCCAGCCTCACTCGCCCTCACCATGAGACTATCCGGAGGGAGTTAGCAGCAAAACAGGTAGGTAGGGCAGAGGCAGCAGCACCTCATGCATCATCCTCCGCTCCTCCACCCGAAGCCCCTCACCGCCGTCCATCATCTCCCATTGCCTCTATGCTCAAGAGCATCTTGAATGCTTGTTGCTTCAATGCTAAAGAAAACTGGGAGAACAAGAGGCGCATTAAGAAGCAAGTGCGGCGCTACAAGAAAGACTAAAGAGCTCAAGACCATGAGGTGTCTCCGGATGGCTCCAAGTATGAGTCCGTTGGTGAGCCACCGGTTTTTGAGGATCCACTTGTCGGCTATGATTGGGATGATATTGCTCCTCAACCCGCTCCTCCAACTCATGAAGAACAAGCTGCACAAGAAGAAGAAGAAGAAGAAGAAGAAGAAGAAGAAGAAGGCGAGGACGAAGACGAAGAAGAAGAGGGTGATGAAGAGGAAGATGTAGACGATTATGCAAGCACCGATGATGATGAGTGATACCTTTCTCTTATCTCCTCCTCCTTTCATTATTTTTGGTGCCTTGATGCCAAAGGGGGAGAGATTAGATGAAAAGGATATTTGTTTTAGAGGCTTGCTTGTAATTGGATAGTGATGAACCTATGGACTAGTTATGCTCTTTATTTGCTTTGTGTGCGAAACATATTTGTGAACCTTATTGTAATAACTCTCTTGTTCTTATGTTATGTGTGGTGCTTGTGTCTATTAGTTTTGTAGATTGTTTGTGTCAAGAGTGTGTTGTTTATTTATTGCTTTATCACGTTGTTTCACTCTTGCACACTTTTAGGCACCCCACTCATTTCAAAATATAGGGGGAGCTCCCTCACATGTTTGTGTGATTCATACATATCGTTAGGGGGAGTTCCACTATATGTTGCTCTTTGTCTCTTTTGATTATCCTCTTTATATCCTTGTTTAATCTATTGTCATCAATCACCAAAAAGGGGGAGATTGAAGATGCATCTAGGATCCCCTAGTGGGTTTTGCTGTATGATGACGAAAGATTAAAAGTGTGCTAACTTGTCTATAAAGTATATGTGCAGATAATCAAAATTAGTCATTTGCAAGTTGTTGTTTACTCCCAAAAAGAAAGGAAAGGATATGGACTCAAAAACACTTCAATGATTAGTTCTTTTATTTATTTTGAGTCATAGGTTTGCTTAACTATAAAGAGGGGTAAAACAAACTTGCTAAGAAGGGAATTGTGTGTGCTCAAGCCTCCAAATAGTTTTTGTGAGAAGTATAGCCAACAAGCCTTAGAACCAGTTCTTTTCTGAGCCAAACAGAGAGTGATGGAAGTTCTGTGAGCCCTCTCATGGAAGTTCCGTCAGCGTTGGGTTCCTTCTTCCTGTCTACCCGAGGGTGATGGAAGTTCCGTCACCTCCTAACAGAAGTGTCGTTAGCGTTAGGTTCCTGCTTGCTGTCTTCCCGAGAGTGACGGAAGTTCTGCCAGTCTCTGATGGAAGTTCCGTCATTAATATTTCCATGGCTCTCACGGAAGTTCTGTGAGCTCAGTCCTTGTCAAAACCGTGAGTGACGGAAGTTTCGTCGTCCCTTGACGGAAGTTCCATCACAGCATCTGGCTTCTATCCCGGGCGCGTGCAACGGCTAAGTTTGAATTGACAGAAGTTCCGTGGGTAACCACCAAAGTTCTGTCATGATGAGGACATCACCATGCTGGATACGCGCATATCATGGCCTTCCCCAAGTTACAAGTCGTCACCAACTCGGTCGCCGTGTTCGTCTCGGATTCAACCGACACCCCTTCATGGTTTTGATGATATCTCCCACATCCAACGTCCAAACGAGGCGTTCTTTGATACGTTAGAAAGGGGACGATGACGCCGTCATTTTGGTTCTAGTCCTAGCTCCAGAAGGGTCGTGAGTCATAATATGTGACCATGACTAGGTGCTGTGCCACCTATTTTGGGACAACTTGGCCATGTATCATGTCGGGCCTTAAGCCCATGTTGTCGGCGCCCCCCTGGTCGCCCCAACCCTAGGACATCTTTGTTTCCTACATAAACTCAGTAGCCGCCGTCTTTTAGTTTCGGGTTTTGTTTAGTTCAGTTTTCTAGAGAGAAACTTGATCGAATTATTGTAATTGTGGCGACAAGTCCTTTTACAGTAATCCACGGCCCCTGTTCTTGTTCTACACCACTGTGGCGATTAGTCCTTTTGTGTTCAGATCTTGAACCGTTTCTTATGATTCGCTTCATTCATATTTGCAATTTCAGATTGCGTGTTTATCCTCTCTTGCTTGTGTTCTCGATTTCGCTTACAGGAACAATCAAGTTGTGCTTGGTGTAACGGTTGCGGGGTTGGATCGTGTCTGATTCAAGCCGGGTCATCGACGCCTAGTTCCCCAAATTCGAGTTTATCCACTTACCTCTCAGAAGATCGGGCCATATCTACATCAAGTGGTATCAGATTCCTAGGTTCCCCGTGAGGTATTATCGTGTTCTTCCCTTTAGATTCATTTGTGTTCATCATCTTTTGTCCACGAAAAAGCCTACAAAAAAAATTTCCCTACCATCCCAGACATTATTTAGCCTTTGCATAATTTAATTTCAGAGTCCGTAGTGTTGAGTTTGTGTCCTAGTCGAGTTCACTTGCTGGTTTGAATTTGTGTTTCGATTCGGTTTGTGTTTTGATCTCCGCTACACATCACCATCACCATCGTGTTTTCTATTGGATTCACCATCGTGTCACCCACCCACCACTCCCACAATCTGTTGCCAACAAAAAAACCCTACCCGATTCGGTTTCTCCCCCCCCCCCCCTCACCCCTCAAACCCTATCTTAACATACCTTCGGTAAAATAGGCATAACTTTTCGCTCGTTGCTCCAATTGGGCTGAAATTTTTACAGCAGATTCTTGACTCAAAGTCAAAAATAGCGCTTTCGGTGAAACTTTGAGATTTTGCCTACCCTTTGTTTTTCCTCTGTTTGAATTGAAACTTCTTGTGGTTCCTTCCTTTGTGTTCTTCTATCACAGAAAAATAGTGGAAAAATCATACAGAAAAATCAAGATTTTGATTTGCACCCCCCCCCCCCCCCCGCCCTGAAAATTCTAAGTCTGTGAAGTCTGTTTTGTTCCTTGCTGCCTTTTCCATTATTCTTTGCCATTGTTCTTGGTGTCACAACTGTTTTTGAACACGATTCTTTTACCAGCAATTAGGACATTGCTTTGGACATTTATTCAGTGCTACTATCTGTTATTGAATTGTGTTCCAGTGACATACATATTAGCCTTCCAAGCTATACATATTGCAGCACAGGTTTCTTCCTTGCAACTGTTACACCCAAGCTCAACTATAGATTGTGTCGACCTGTTTGGCTTTGGTAAGAACACTTGCAAGATTGTGATACATTGCTTCTGATATTGTTTTCCACTTTCTACACCCTCTGCTGCCTGCTAGTTGATAGGGCTAATCTTTTTGTTTAGTGTTGTCTTTTGCTTTTAACCATGTCAGAGAAAGGGAAAGGGACACCTGGAGAGTTGGAGTCCCCTACAGACTTCAATGATTGCGTCTCCAAGGACGAGCTCACGAAGCTTCTTGCGGACCAGCGTACATTCATGGAAACGAAGTTTGCCGAGTTGATGGGTCACATCAACACTGTTGTCCACCGCATTGAGGATGTAGAACGACGACCTCCACCTCAACGAGCTGCTACTGATGATGATTTTGACCGTGATGCAGACCGTCTTCAGCGTAATCGACACGGTATGGGAGGTAATAACAATCGTGGTAATACTGATACTTTTATTAAGCCCAAATTTAACATACCACCTTTTGCCGGTAGTGCTGATCCTAAAGCATACTTAGATTGGGAACTTGTTGTTGAACAGAAATTTAATTCTCATTTAGTTCCTGCTGAGCATAGAGTTAGACTTGCTACTAGTGAGTTTACAGATTTTGCTCTCTTTTGGTGGAATGATCTTTGCAATACTAATGCTGCTATACCTGCCACTTGGCCTGTTTTGAAACAACGCATGAAATCTCGTTTTGTTCCTCCTTATTACCAACGTGATTTACGTTTGAAATTACAATCTTTAACACAAGGTAGTAAAACAGTAGAGGAATATTATCAGGAATTGCTTATTAGTTTAGCACGTTGTGATATACATGAAGATGATCTTGAAACTAGTGCTAGATTTTTTGGTGGTTTGAACCGTGATATCCAGAATATTGTTGACTATAAAGAGTGGAATAGGTTCAGCCAATTGTATCATATTGCTCTTAAGGCTGAACGAGAAGTACAGGGACGCCTTCCACAACAATCTTGCAGGTTCAACACTGAGCAATTCTCCAGCAACGCACTGGAGTAGAGAACTTGAAGAGTCATATTACTAAGACACCAGCAACAACTTTTCCACTTGAGCCTATTTCTACAGCGCAATCGTCTATTGTGTAGCACCAACACCAGAAGAAGGTTACTACTTCCGGTACTAGGAGTGGCTCCTCCAGCACCATTATTTGCCACCGCTACAAGGGCATAGGACATGTCATGAATGATTGCCCTAGTCGTCGTGCTTTCATCGCTACCGCTGATGGGTATGAAAGTTCTAGTGATGTTGAAGATGAATTTGCTCGTATGCCTAACCTTGTTGCAGATTCGACGGAGGAGCAGGAGACTACCGTCATTGATTCTATTGCTGCCATCGCGGGCTTTCCTAGCCTCATTGTATAGCGTGTGTTGACCACTCGGGTGGGACAAGAGGAAGAACAACAACGCAATAATTTATTCTACATGTACCTCATTGTTGCAGACCACCATGTTCTCACCATCATTGATACTGGGAGCTGTAACAACTTGGTAAGTTCTGATTTGGTAAGCAAACTTGGCTTGACCACGCATGCACTACATCAGTCCTACCACATTAAATGGTTCAACAATAGTGGTACGTCACAGGTAACTCGATCAGCACGCATACACTTTTCAGTAGGTTCTTATCAAGACTTTGCTGATTTTCATGTTGTACCTATGCAAGCATGTTCGTTATTATTAGGTCGTCCATGGGAATATGATACGGATGCTGCCCACTATGGTAGAACTAATACATATACATTCGTGCATAAGGACAGGAATATTACTTTGCGTCCGTTATTACCTGCTGATATTAGAAATCATTTTAAATTGCTTGCTGAAAATACTGAGAATAAACATGATAACAAATAACTTTCTGATGTTAAACATAAGGCTATTCAGTTAAAGGGAGGTGCTTTTCTTGTTATGACATCTACTGTTACTGATCTTTGTGATAATTATGATGCACCTTGCTATACTATGCTTTGTCGTGATATATCTTCTATCGATGATCATGTATCTTGTACTTTGCATTCTGCTAGTACTAATCTTTTGCAGGAGATTGATGCTGAGATGGAGTCGAGGGCGACTCCAATTCAAGAAGGGGAGGATGTTGAGGACATCATCATGCTGGATACGCGCATATCATGGTCTTCCCCAAGTTACAAGTCGTCACCAACTCGGTCGCCGCGTTCGTCTCGGATTCAGCCGACACCCCTTCACGGTTTTGATGATATCTCCCACATCCGACGTCCAAACGAGGCGTTCTTTGATGCGTTGGAAAGGGGCAAACGACACCGTCGTTTTGGTTCTGGTCCTAGATTCAGAAGGGTCGTGAGTCATAATATGTGACCATGACAAGGTGCTATGCCACCTATTTTGGGCCAACTTGGCCATGTATCATATCGGGCCTTAAGCCCATATTGTGGGCGCCCCCCCTGTTCGCCCCAACCCTAGGACGTCTTTGTTTCCTACATAAACTCAGTAGCCGCCGTCTTTTAGTTTCGGATTTTGTTTAGTTCAGTTTTCCAGAGAGAAACTTGATCGAATTATTGTAACTGTGGCGACAAGTCCTTTTACAGTAATCCAGGGCCCCTGTTCTTGTTCTACACCACTGTGGCGATTAGTCCTTTTGTGTTCAGAGCTTGAACCTTTTCTTGTGATTCGCTTCATTCATATTTGCAATTTCAGATTACGTGTTTATCCTCTCTTGCTTGTGTTCTCGATTTCGCTTGTAGGAACAATCAAGTTGTGCTTGGTGTAACAGTTGCGAGGTTGGATCGTGTCTGATTCAAGCCGGGTTGTCGATGCCTAGTTCCCCAAATTCGAGTTTATCCCCTTACCTCTCGGAAGATCAGGCCATATCAACATCACGTCAGACCCAGAAAACACTGTAATGACTAGTTTTTGAGCTCTCTCTATAAATAGAGTACCCCTTCCTCTGTGGGAAGGGTTGGATTCCTTGCCATTTCACTCACTCTTCAGCTAGAGCTCTCCCCTCTCACTCCTAGGCTTGTTCTTGAGATTCAAATCCAAGTGAGAGAGATCCAACCACAAAAACATTGAATCCATCCACTCAAAAGCTTGAGCACATCTTTCCTTCTCCATCAAGATTTGATTTGCTTGTTACTCTTGGAGACTTGGTCTCCTTGAGCTCCCAACTTTGTGTGGTGAGTCGGGGACGTTTGTGAAGGTGTGATTCACCTCTGGAGAAAAAGAATCAAGTGGAGAAAGAAATCTAAGCACGATCTTTTTGATTGCTCAGCGGGGAAAAGGGTTGAGAGAGACCCGACCATTTTGTGTGGCTCCTCAACAAGGACGTAGGAACTACTTGGTGTGGTTGCTGAACCTCGGGTTAATTCGTGTGTCTCTCTTTACTTTCCCTCTTTTATATTTGTGCTTGCTCATTTCCTTCATACTATTGTGCTTGTATCACTTGTTAATTGTGTGGCTAGTCTTTATTTCAAGAACTCTAGGTTTACATAGCATTAGCTTCACTTCTACCAAGTTAGTACTTCCTTCTCTTTGTTATCCATGTTGTTCATTGTTTAGAGGAAGGTTAGTGAGAAGTTCTGTCCCTTGACAGAATTTCGTGGCGATGGAAGTTCTGTCACTTCCGACGGAAGTTCCATCATTCCTGGTTATTTGATTATTCTTTAGTGCTTTTTCAGGATTATCTTTAGATTGCCTATTGACCCCTCCTCTAGGCAACTTTCAATTGTACGATCAGTATGGAGGAAACAACGGATAGAGAGCAACGGCTCTGGAGGAGTCGTCCGGTGGAGACTGGACTGTCCGGTCTAGACAGTGACCGGACCATCCGGTCAGTATGTCCAGAGAGCTATTTCGTGGAGCAACGACTAGTTTGAGGTTGGAGGCCTATATAAACTCGTTGCTGGGGTCTTGGAGATTGCTTTTGGCCATTGGAATTGCTGGGAGCATCTATTGGGAGCCAAAGGGCCAAGAGAGGAGCACTAGAAGAGGATATCGGATATCTTGAGAGTGGTGAGAGTAACTTGAGCATCTTGCACATCTAAGGCGAGGGTGTACTTGAGGTGTGATCTAGATTGTTACTCTTAGTCTATGGTGAGACCTAAACCGGTTAGGTGTCGGTGATCGAGCCTATTATAATTGGTTGTGAAGGTCGTCACACATTTGTACACGGTTGGGGCCCGCAGTTGAAAGAGGCATCGCTAGTGAGCGTTCGTGTCAGCTCGGGGAGTCTGGCAAGTTCTCGAGGGAAACGAGCTTGTGCTTTGTGTAGCGGTGACGCACGTCGTGTCTTCACTCGAAGAGTGATTGCGGGCTCGTGGTCGAGAACTCCACTTGGTCGCGGGAGGGACCGGAACTCCAACAAGAGTAGTCCAATAAGGAGTAGGGGAAGGCGTCATCCTTCCGAGACCTCAGAAAAAAATCATGAGTCATCACTTACTCTACTCTTTACTATGATGCTTTACTTTTCACATTTACATACTGTGCTATTTATGCTATTGTGCTTACCTTGCTCTAGTTGACTACCTTGTAGACTTGTATGAATAGGCTTCTTTACTTGCTAGTAGTGCTTAGTCTTCATACTTGATCACTAGCATGTATAGGAGTTGCTTTGGCTTGATTGATCACCCTAGTATGTATTGTGCTACTCATGCTTGTGTGCTTGTTGATCTAGTAGCTTTGTTTGATTAGGACTCCTTGCTAGCTATTTATTTGCTTCCACATATCTTTGGTAACTAGTTTGCATAGGAGTTGTATTGCCTTTGTGTGATCCACTAGTATGTTTAGCTTGTTGTACCTTATATAGGTTCATTATCTTGCTATTGTGATCACCACTAGAATTGTGTAGGAGTTGTTTTGAGTGGTCGGTTTTAGGAATTGACGAATTTTGTACATAGTGCAAGTTCCTGATTCACCCCCCCCCCCTCTTGGTCACTCAGTACTTTCAAGTGGTATCAGAGCCAAGTGCTCATCATAAGGCTTAACCGCCTTGAGTAGTGACCGTATTGAGTTGGGATGTCATCTCATTCGGGGCCGGGTCATGATTCATGGAAGGAATGCTTTAAAAGCTACCTAAATGACATGATCTCGGATGAGTTGATGGACACTCTTGTGAACTTCGCTAGTACCTTCACCGATAATCATGTGTATGATGATTATGATGATTGTGTGGATGTGCTTAGTACTAGTGAGTGCCTAGATTCTTCTAGTGTTAACTTTGGTAGGTTCCTCTACTAGTGTGCCTAATGTTGTCGAAGCTTGAGATCAGCTGTAAATATATATAGGGCTACGTCGAGACTAAGAACTACGATGGTTATACAAAACGCTGAGTTATACAGGTTCGGACCCTCTCAAGGAGAGTTAAAACCCTATGTCTTGTGTTCTGTGTATTGTATTGATATTGTGTCGTGTGTTGCCTCTCCCTCGATTGGGGGTGCCCTGCCGCCTTATATATCCGGTCGGCAGGGGGGTATATGAAGAGTCCTAGTCGTAATCCATAAGGATTTACATAGAAAGTCTATCTCTAAATGTCTTGTGCTCCAAGCTGAGTCGGTCGACTTCCTTGTTAATGAAGTACCCGGTCAGCTACCGACTTAGTCTTGTTTGAAAATACCCGTAGAGCAAGTATCCCACAGCAGCCCCCGAGTGCTTCCTGATTTTGAGCTTTGATTCTCAGAATGATCTTCAATGTTGATCATCAATTAGGAAGACCTCTTTATTAATGTTCCTGATAGATCGGATGCACCGGTCAGGTGCACCTGATCAGGTGTAGCCCCCGACTCTTGTATAATTTGGAGACTAACAAATAATACAAGAGTATAATTGTATTAGCTCTTATTATTTTGTAGATATTTAACTCAAACCATCAAGCCTGAGTCTAATAGACCCCTAGTCATCAAACCAGTGGGTCACTTTGCAAGGCTTCATCCTTGCCAATCGATTATCAAAAAGGCCGAGTGATATACACTATTTCCGAGTGAGTTGTCGGTCTGAATTTCATGATATCCATTATATTCAGTTTGTGTAAAATAATATGACATCGATCATATAATGGTATTAAGCTAAGTGACATCAATCATAACATATCTTTTCCCTAATAATTAGTCACTCGATCTATCCATAAGTCTAATTTTAGCAATTTAGTTATAGACTTCAACCAATAAATTAACCTTTAAACTTATATCCGTACGACCATCAAGTCCCTTGCTACATGATCATCAAACCACATAGATACGGTTAAATTTTTTTAAGTGGCTTATCTAATGCTTCTCATCAAAGAAGCCCCCGAGTTTTACTTCTCAAGGTTTTAAACCCTAAACATATTTAAGGCTCTTAATTAATCTTTACAAACAACAACAACAAAGCCTTTTTATCTCAAGCAAGTTGGGGTAGGCTAGAGATTAAACCCATAGGAACCCAAAAAAGAAGAGACAAATAAACAAAAGTCAAAAGAAAGAGAAAAAAAGGAGAAAAAAAGGAAAAAAGGAAAAAGAGACAAAAACAAAAGGAACAAAAGCCAAAGGAAAGAAGAAACGAGTAAGCAAGAATGAAGGAAAAAAGATCACGGTTCCGGCACATTGCATAAGCAAAATCCTTCGTCACTATACGGCCCATCCAGGCCCATGGGACCCTTAGGTCAAAAAGCGGGAGTATAAAAGGCAGCGTCAGGTTGACTCTTCGTCCACACCGCATTTGCGCACAAACTCCTTGTCTTCCTCGCGCCTCCTATGCTCTTAGCGACTCCTCTGTTTCTCCGACTAGGGTTAGTGCTTCGTTTCCGGCCGCCGCAGATCTTGCTACACTTAGACCCCAAGCTTCTGCTTGGATTCAGTACTTGATCCACCGCGCCCAAAACGACCATCACTATGGGTCGTAAGAAGGTTTCCACTTTGATTCCAGCAACTTCCACTGCCGCTGCCGCGTCCTCTTCGTTGGAGGTCGACATCCTGGAGCAGCTTCGGGAGTTCTCGAAGAGCAGCCTCTCCCAGGCTGATATGAATAAGATGGTGGTTGACGGCATCCTTCCCGAGCAAGCTCGGATCAACTGGAAGGTACCCCGTGAATCTTGCCCCATCCCCATTCATAAACAAATCGTCGTGTTTTGCTCGTTCTTCGAGCATGGCTTTGGAGTCTCCTGCTGCAGCTTCTTGCACGGGCTCCTATACTTTTATGGGATTGAGCTCGTCAACCTCAATCCCAACTCGATTCTTCACATCGCCATCTTCGTGCATATGTGTGAAGCATTCTTGGGCACTCTTCCCCATTTCAATCTGTTCCGCCATCTTTTCGTTCTCTGACCGCTGCCGACCAAAGACAACCAAGTGGCTATAGGCGGCGTTGGTGTTCAGTTGCGCAAAAAGGAAGCCTACATCAATGTGTCATTGAAGACAGGGAACAAGAACTGGAAGGATGAGTGGTTTTACTGTGACTACCCTCCCCCTATTCTTGCCGACTTTACTGGTGCTAAGGCAATTCCCCTGCCGCAATGGATTGAGAAGCCTGATCCGACTGACCCTCAGGTGGTCGCTTGTCACACCCGGTTCCAACGACCGAAATCGAATGCATCTATATGCGTGCCCAGGAACAAGTTTTCACGCACACATGACAATTATTGTGATAAAAGAACAATATCTTTATTAAATCGATTACTTTATTACAAGGGCGACCCGTAGGTCAAAAGAAATAAAATTACACTGCAGCAGAATAAACTAAGCGTTGGCATCCTTCAGCTCCCATAGGAAGTCGACCGGAAGACCGCATGCCTAGGGCTCTTCTCCATTGTCTTCATCGTTGTACCATCCTTCTCCTGTAGCTGAGCAGCAATGTGGTATATAGCAAGGGTGAGTACATGTCGTACTCAACAAGTGGGGGAAAAGATGACATGGGGCTATAGACAAGAAGGCCTTATAGGGGTTTATTGCATGAGTTTTTAATTTCCTAAACATCCTATTTACTAAGTGGGGTCATCCCAACAATCAATCCACAGGGTGCTATCAAAAAAGTCTAATCCCATCCACCAACTAACCATTCCAAACCATAACCAACTAATCTTGTGAGGATTCCAGTCCGCTCTTGACCGTGAGCACGACTATCATGATAGTTTGATACTCTACAGAGTTTGTACCGCTTTATCCACAAGTCATGATTTCGTCCCCTGTTGCCAGGTGGACTAGAGTTTCCATGTTGCCATGCCGGCCAAGCACTAGCACACTTTCTTAGGTGTGCGGCCAGGAGATCACTACGAGGATTTTACAAAGGGTCTCCCAGTATATGCTAGCCACTAAGGTTCCACTCCCGTCCATAAGTGATAGCCCATCAACAAGCAGCTCATCATCCCAGGAGCCCCCTCTTGAGCCATTCGGATACAAGGACAGTTCTCTTGACTTTCATTTCCCCGCTCCACCAAAATGCTGCACCAACACTGGAAGAACTCCTAATTAATCAGCCAAGCTATTCCATACCAGCCTTGTGATGGCACTGTTGTCCTGGGTTATCGCTCCAAGAACCGGTTTCTAGAATCTACAACAACCCTACACCACCAACCATGTGCCCACGGCATCACATCCAATCCAACCGGCTTGCATAGATCCCTAAGTCCATATTGCTAAAAGAATTACCAATCATTTCCCACATGATATTGTTCATAAATCAAGATTTAATATTAACCCCAACATCCCACAAGCAACCTAAGCATTAACTTCCCACAACCAACCAACTAGTTCAAGGCGACAAAGAAAAGGATAAAGCAATACTAGGGAAACCCTAACAATAGGTACCCATTCAGTTGACATAAGTATGCAATTCTAAAATAATATTCATAGTGGGATCAAAATGCATTAAGGACACTTGCCTTATTCTCCCACTAGCTGCTGCTCAAAATCAAGATCCTGGAAATTCAGGAACTGCTCCTCGTTTAATATCGATAAATGCCGGAAAAGTAGAACACAAATAAATAAGGAATAGTACACCAAACATTTCCTAAAGACTATGAAAACAGTGTTGAAAGATAGAACTCATTCATACGATTTCGTGAACGCCAAGAATAACCTAAATCAGAGTTTCGGATAAAATTTTATGGAAGTTTAAAGACTAAGGGTTTATTAGCAAAAATACATACCTGGAAAATAATTAACTTCATTGGATTTTATAAATCATAAATAAAATAAAGATTTAGTTTTATTAAACAATGATGTTATAATTTATTTTGCATTCTAAGAATAAAAGAAATAGATTCTATTTCAGAAAACATATATTTTACTTAAACAGTAAAGGATAGGGAGTTAATTGTTACTTTTGTACATTATAAGAAACAAATTGAAAAACTAAGGGGCTGATTTATAATTTTATAAAAATAGGGGTTTTTGTGCAAAATGAAGGACCTATACTATATTTCCTTTAGAATCAAGGGTCTATGCGCAAAAAGAGGCAATTACCAGGATTTACACGAATTAAAATAAATGTTAAATTTGGTGGATAAGTCTATGGTTTTCGTGGACCAGCTATGTCTATGAGTTCACGAGTCCATCGTGGACCAGGCTTTTCTAATCATGATCATTGATTACCGACGGAGGGAAAAGGTTCCGATGAGGTGGGCGGCGAATGGCAGCGGTGAAAACACGACACCATGGGCAACGAAGCAGGAGCTCACCGAAAATCAATGGCCGCCATGGCCACCGATGTGCAAAAGTGCTCGTGATTGGTCAATTAAGGTGACTAAGGTAGGGGAGTGGGGGAGGGGAAATGGAAAAACTATTCGCAAGCTCGGTGGGTCAGTTTTCGTGATGGGGAGGGGGGAGGGGGATGGAGGGAGGCGGCGACATGCTGGCGGTGGGGGTGATAGGCGGAGCCAGCATATAAGCGGCTACGGGGTGGCTTGTATTTTGCTGATGTGCTAGAAGAGGTGGGTCGAGCATGCTGGTGGACCATCCTGTGAGCTGGGCCGTGGGGAGTGAATCGGCTTAGGGTGGAGGTAGGCCGAAACAGAAGAGAGGAGGGGGTGAGGGCTTGGTGGGACCGCGGATTGAAAAATGGTGCACTAAGTTGCTGGTCACTGGAGCTGGGGAAAAAGACGGTCGGGGCGATGCTTCTATAGGGGATTAAGGGCGAAAAGACTCGAGGAATTTTGGCAGTGGGTGAGGTGTGCACGCTGGGTTTTACAGGGGCCACCGTTGATCAGAACGGTCACGACACTGACATGCAACTCGACTGCTGTTGTACATAGAACAGCATGTTGCTTTGCTTTCAGGTTTCTGTTTATTGGCTATACTAATCGATCTACAAATCTAACCTATACATTGAAAATATTGTGGAACACAATACTAGTAAGCTGGTGTCGATGTTAGCTCATCTGATCTGGAGATCGCACGGAGGAAAACAGGCAAGGTCGCGACGCGATAGATGGCGTTCCAAACGCGTTCCTGGAGTCATCCTGCAAGATCTCGATGAGGGCTTCTGGAATCGCGAAGAGGACTTCCTGGAACACGACATGGATCAAGGTTTGCAGCTTAGAACTCTAGGGATTGACCACAACAAGGTTGGGATTTACCATATCGCGCGCTGGCCATGATCTGATAGGAAATAGAGGCCATTACGAACAAGATCATGATTGCTTCGGGGCTCCAATTGACACAAGCTTCGGACATGTTGTAGAAGCATACCAGGCGCACCATCTGGTGAAATCTAGCATCATTTGGCTGCGTGGATCACAAGGAACGCCAAAGCCACCATGGCGCTGAGAGGCTGAACGCTACTGTGAGCAAGGGAGATGGGAAAAGAAATTGGACTCTATAGCTCGAAACAGAGAGAGTGGAGGCAGGGGATGTCGGCATACTTGACAAGGGTGCATCTAGCCTTCGTTTTATAAGGGTGGGAGGCGGTGGAAAGTATATAAACGGGCTCACCAAAGCTGGTGCCACCATTGATGAGCAATGAAGCTCCATAGTGGACGGTTAATGCTAGAAACTGATGGGATTGGAAGTGGAGAGGGTGGTGCATCCGTTTGAAGGGTCTAGAGGTCGATTACATGGGCATGGGAGGGGAGCAGATCGACGCCCGAATGATAGCATCGGTTACTGGCGGCAGGGTGTGTTTCGTTTCAGGAGGAAGAAGAGGACGTTAGCAGGCTGGGCTTTGGGCTGAGCTGGCCTAGAGAGAAAGGATGGGGAAGGGAGAAAAGGGCCCATGTCTAATGAAAAATGGCCAAAGGAGGCCACGTGAGGGTTTCTTTGTATTTCCTTTTCCCTTTTCTAATTTCTATTTTCTAATTTCATTTTCTATTTACTATTGCTAATTCTAAATCGAAAACGATTTCTACTATGATTTCAAATACATTTTTCGTACAATAAAACTCTAATGCAAACTACGCAGCATGAATACGACAACCAAAATAATAATAATAATAATAATAATAATAATAACCTAAATTAATTCAATTACTTTTAGAAAATAATTCTTTTGCCTGAAATAAATGATGATGTTTTAATTAATTTAATCAAAATTTTAAACTATTATAAAAATGTTGAAATTTAGTGAAATTGGGTCACAAATCAAAATTTGAATTTTTTGGGGTGTGACATCGCTCTGGTGAAGAAGATTGCTGACTTGAAGGTTGAAGGTGTTGACTGAATCACCATCGCCAAAAGCTTCGTAGTACGTAGAGTACAGCCCCTGAAGCTTCAAAGTCACCCGGCGTGCAACTATGCTGATGATGACGAAAACAGAGAGGTGCCTGACCCACCAAATGGTAAACTTCGTCGAAAACGCCTATCGAAGATGTTTGAAGGAGATATCCTTCACGATCACTCGTTGATCAAAAAGGCGTATAACAAGGGCACTATACGAACCCGAGTAAGTCTCAGTCTACTTTAAGCAATCCCTTATTATCTTGTCTTGATGTCCTGCTTGATGTCTTGATTTTTTGCTGAGATTTGCTGACTCGGCTACAAGAAGCTCTAGTTCAAGTGAAAGAACATGCTCGACATTTGCAGAACTAGCTGGCGCTCAAGTCCTGGCCATAGCGAAGTCTCACATTCCCAACATAGATCTTGATATTGTCACTGAAGGTTTCCATGAAGACCTTACTGACGAGCAATATGAAGCACTCATGGCCGACGCACAAAAAACTACTCATATACTAGCCGACCAGATAGAATTAGATCCCTTACCAAGGGTGTAAGTTCTTGTAACAATTTGCCAGGTGATGTGCTTCACTGCTGATGTTGTAATGAGACTGATTAGGCATCTAAGGGAATCTAATGGTACCCTGAGTAGGTATCTAAGAAGCACAACAAGGCGCATCCAGCCGTTGTATCGACCACCTGATCAATGCATGGAAGGATGAATGGATCTTTGGGGCAAACCTGGTTAAGGCCGGTGTAATCCACACACATCCGTCACTCTTTATTCTTCTTTCACACCAGGATCGGGTTGGACAACCGGTCGGGGTGGAAGACTTCTTTAATAAAACCAACTGCCAATAATCGGCCAATTTCTTTTCTAATCACATCCTTTCGGTCCTACGAAAATTGTCTAAGTCGCTGCCTCACAGGCCTGGCGTTTTCTCGAACGTGAAGTTTGTACTCAGCCTTTTCCCTTGGAACACCCAGCATTTCAGAGGGTTTCCATACAAATATGTCTTTATTATTTCTAAGAAAAAAGATAAGCGCGCTTTCCTATTTATCACCTAGATTGACCCCAATATTGGTGGTCTTGGCTACATCACTATCATCTAAGTGAATCTTCTTAGAGTCCATGACATCCGCCTGTACCGTGGCCCTCAGCGTCTTTTTGGGTAGTAAGTCGAGCATGGCCTCCTCCGTCGTTGCGATTGCTGCCTTCAACTTGGCCAGTTCTGATTCCGCCACCTTCTTCTCCGTCAAATCACAACTGCCATTGTCGCAGTCATATGATGTTCGAACATCTGAACGGAGTGAAATGACTCCATTCGGTCCTGGCAGCTTCATCATCATATATGGGTAATTAGGTATGGCCATAAACTTGGCGATGGCTAGCTGCTCTATGATGGCGTGGTATGTAGAATTGAGGTCGGCGACCTCGAAGGTAATGCGCTCCGTCCTGTCGTTCTCCCGAGTGCCGAAAGTCACAGGCAGAGTGATTTGCCCTAGGGGAACTGTTTGCATGGCAGGGATCACGCCGTGAAACGGCAATCGTCTTGGCTTGAGGTCGGTCAAAGGTATGCCGAGCTCCTTGAAGGTTTTCACAAAGAGGATGTCCAAGCTGCTGCCGCCGTGCACTAGTACCCTATTTAGCCAAACTCGGTTAACAGTCGGCGTTAGTACTAAGGGATATTTCCCAGGTCTGGGGACGTAATCCGGGTGGTCCGACCGATCAAAAGTAATCAGAACCTCAGACCAGCGCAAGTAATGAGGCACCGTTGATTAATGGACCTCTCTATATAGGATCTTTTGCTGGCACTTCAAATTTGCCGTGGATCTACCATAGATGTAGTTGACCTCGCGTTTGGGATCCTGGAATTCCTCTTTATCCTCATCTTGGTTGTCCTTATCCGTGTCTTTTCTGTCGCCCTTGGGGATCTAGGAGCGGTCTTTGTAGACTTTCAAAGCATGATGAGCTAAATTCTTCAGCTTAAAGCACTCCCTTGCTTTGTGCGCGCCGTCATGCAACAGGCAAGGGCCATCAAGCATTTTGTTGAAGTCATCCTGAGTGACTTGTTTCTTTCTAGTGGGGCATTCCGTGTTGGCCACTGTCCGGTCTTGCTTACGCTTCCTGTCGCCGTCCTTGTTGTAGTTGGATGGATCCAGCTGATTGCAGTTCTGAGGTGCCTAGTCTTTGTACTGGCGAATTTGGAACAGAGCCGAGTTGCCAGCCGTGTATTTGTCGGCCATGGTGAAGAGTTCCTTGGCCGACAACCCTCTCGAAGCATCTAGCCTTCCGATCTTCTTGATCAAGTCGTCATCACGGAGCCCGCCCTGAAAGGCAGCAATGACTTGGGCGTCCGAGATATTGAGGATTGTATTCTTCACTCGATAGAAGCGCTGGATGTACTCTCGCAACGGCTCATGATCCCGCTGCTTGATCCGGGCGTGTTCCCAATAATTCCCTGGCCTGTCAAACGTTGCCTGAAAGTTGGCGGTGAATTATCGGCAAAGTTCTGCCCAAGAGCTTATGGAATTGTCGGGCAGATTAGTGAGCCAAGTTCTGGCCGCTGGGGCTAGGCACACATGCAGATAGTTGGCCATGACAAAACTATCATCGTCGAGTGCCCGTATGGCAGTTGCGTAGACGTGAAGCCAGTCGCGCGGATCTGTATTGCCATCATACTTTTCGATGCCGACTGGTTTAAAGCCGACCGACCAGCTAACAGTTCGTAAGTCCCGAGTGAAGGCCCGAATGCCAGCCTCATCATCGTAGTCTTCAACGGCGGGGTTGCACTCCTGCTCGCAGCCGGTTTCTCGGCGAGTTCTGTCTTCTCGCCGACCCTCCTCTCGCCGATCGTAGTGCCGATCATCTCTAGGCTGCTCTCTCCTGTTGTTGTGTTCATAGTATCGGTCATCAACAAAGCTGCGATGGTGTTGTTCATCTTCATATTCACGGCAAGCCGCGTCATCTCGCTCTTGATACCTGCTATCCAACCGGACCCGGGCATCACGCGGTGGTATGCCATTGCGCAGGTCGGTGCTTGGATACCTATCATGGTAATCTGCAATGGTTGTCATCGTGAGGCAATCGGCGGGGTTGTCTGCTGGTCGGTGCGTTGGCGGTCCTGTCGTTCCTAGCTGGGTATCGAACTAGCGGCCCTAGATATCATCTTGCTTGGCGCTGATCGTTCCTCGTGCATCTCCAGTACCGCCGCAGCCTTGATGTGCGCCTTTAGTTTGTTGACATGAGGCGTCAACTCTGGGGAGACTTGGAACATGGGCTCTAATGTGCTCAAAAGGGCCGCTGCAGCTGTGATGTTATGCTGTGGGGTTTTGAAGACGTCTTCACCATCAAGTTTTAAGGTGACATCGCCCATATCTAGGTTCTCCACAACCCGGGATATCTGGCGAGCATCCTGTCATTGGAGTGGAGGAGTGAGGGCGTCTGGGTCTCCATCTTTGATATCAGTTTCATGCCCATCCTAAGTTTGCGCATTTGCCTACGCGGCAGCCGCTGCCAACGTCTCCCCATTGGCGCTCCTTGAGCTGCTGGTGCCACCATGAACACCTCACGATAATCGAACAAGCAACTTTCTAAATCACTTGGTCCTTCAATCAAGTCCAGAACTGACTCATTTTCAAGGCTGATCATTGCTACTAATCTGGATTTGTAAAAAAAAATTGGGATCTTCATTCGACTGATCCATATGAGGAGCCGGGAGATCAACCACAGTAAGGTCCGAGTCGGCTAGGGTTGCCGATCGGTGTGTTGCGGGCAATGTTGAGTAGGAGCCCGAGAGGGTTTCCGTCTAGAGCGCCGCCGCTGTGTTGTTAAGGCCAAGTGGGAGCCGGCTGGCCGGAACAATCTAATTGGTTGTCGAAGCTCTGCTGACGCCTAGATCTGAAGGCGCGGTGGCCACCGGAAGGGCCTCCTGGTCTTGCTTGACAAGGCACCCGCACCAATTGTCTACGAAGTTGACAGTACCGAAGTGGATCTTATCTCCAAGGCAAAACATGACATCGACAAAAGCCATCAATTTTGATGGAGCTGAACTCAACACGTCCCCTTCCTGCCGCGCCAACTGTCGAGAGATATTCTCGATAGTAGTTCTAGGTATGCGTATGAGTATGAAAGATCGATGGACACAGGACACAGGGTTTATACAGGTTCGGGCCTCCCGAAGGATAACAACCCTACGTCCTATTTGGTATTTTTGTATTGCTAGGATTTGTACCGGAATTAGGATTCCAATACGAGTCTCTGCCTTGCCGAAGGCCCTCTGCCCTCCTTATATATCCGAAGGGCAGAGGTTTACATGGTAATCTTTTAGTCGGTTATAACAGATCCTATCTATCCAATATATCCGCTAACCTATCTTGCTGCTTACTCAAACAAATATCTAAGTAAATATCTCCTCGGCCAAATACATCTCAACCGAGCCCCCGGCCCACTCAGCCATATAGCCGAGTGGTTAGGTATCCTAGGTACATATGTCCCATAGTTCTCACACAAGGCTCTTGTTGGAGAGTAGACAAGCGACAACTCAAGTGATGAGTTCTCTTCCTCAAGTGATGAATAAGTGGTCGGCCTGGCCATGATCAAGACTACACTTCCACGAGCTCTTCCTCCACCTCTCACGTGCCTCATGGCCGCGAGCCAACTTGGGGAGAGTGAGGATGAGAGCAGCAATGACAGTGATGATGAGGAGCTCTCATGTGCCGAGCTTTGGAGTATGCTTGAGCAAGCCCGCGACATCGCCGTCAAGAAATCTAAAATGTTGGATGTGACAAAAAAAAAAGATTGTAAGTTGGCTAAGGACCATGTTGTTGGCCTTGAGAGTGAGCTCAAGGACCTTGTCACATCTCGTGAGGCCCTAAACAAGAGTTATGACAAACTAAAGGATGAACATGTAGAGCTTTATGAGAAGTACAAGGCCCTTGAGATTGCTTATGAGGCCATCAATGTTGAGAATCTTGCCTCTTCCTCCTCTAGTTCATCTAAGAGTGATGCTTCTACTATATGTGATAAACTAACCACCTCGGTCGAGGTTTCTTCACTTGAGCCATTTGTTTTGGAGGAATACCACAAGCTCAAGGAAGAGAGGAAGATGGTGATGGACGGCTTTGAGAGGCTCATACATGGTAGACCCATTCACAATAAGATTCTTGGGAGGAACCTTGTGAACAATGTCTCCCAATGGGGGCTTGGCTCATATCCTGCCGCCATTGACATTATAGGGACAAGTGATTCCATCCCCGCATGGATCAAACCCCTTCTCGCTGACGACTACTACTACGAGAGATGTTGCAAGGATGACCACACCACCAAGGATTGTCCTATGGTGAGGAGTCCCATTGTTTTTCCTAACGCTAACTTGCTCTATGAGAACACCCATTTCAAACTTTTTAGGAACAAGGATAGCAAGGTGAAAGCTAAGGCTTTTGGACCACCAAACAAAAAGAGGAAAGTCAAGAGCATATGAGTTCCTAAGTGTATTATTGATCTTGAGAGATCGGCTACGTACAAGTGGGTGCCCAAGAACAATACCTAGAGGGTGGTCCTAGAGGGTGGTGGTGGTGGCCGAGCGCTTTCATGAAGATCATGTGAAGTCCACCAGAAGTGACATAGACCTTAACGTCCTATGTACTCATGAGGGAGGTAACCATGTTTGTTCTTGGTAGTTGTAGTGTGTTTTTCCTCTTTTGCATTGCATGGTATTTAAGACTCCTTTGTGACTAGTATGCTTTGCATCTATGCATGTGTAAATAACAATAGGAAAAACACATAAAAATTAGTCAATGTCTAACCCACTCAAGATAGCTATAAGCAAGAGGAGTGCTTGAGATGGTGGTTTGGCTTCTCTCAAGGCAAGGGTATGGCTTATAGTGAGTAAGTTTGGGAGGGGTTCAAACTTGACATTGTTAGGTTTCCTTTGTGTCTTGTTTAACTTTGCTTGCATTCACATGACATGTTCACTTTCTTTGCATATGTAAAATGCTTGTTGCATGCATCATATAGCAAACACAAAGGAGGCTTGTCCCACTTGGAGATATTTATGCCTCATGATCTATATGAGATTACATCTCCACAAGTGTGACCAAAGGAAAGGATTGTGCTTCATGCCCATTGAGTCATGTTCAAACGAGCTCCAAGGTTAAATCTACTCGCGCGGCTCAAAGACGTTGACTCATACATTCCCAACATACTAATGACTAACCAATGCTTTCTTGAAGAAATATTTTGTTGAGTCATGTGTGTAGGGGAAGCTATGGTGGAACACCATCGTGACCAAGGAGGAGCATCATGAAAGGGGGAGTTTCCTAACTCTTGTCATTTATTATTTGCTCCTTGGTTCTCTTCTTTGGCTTGTGGTTTTTGGTGATAGGTGACAAAGGGGGAGAAGGAACATGAAGATCCAAAAGCCAAGTCTAGATCAATAACACAAAGGGGGAGAAGAACATGAAGATACAAGGAAAGAAATGAGGTGACAAAGAAGAACATGAAGATCAAGAGAAGATGAATATGGAGAAATGAAGATGATCAAGACAATGGTGCATAGAGTACATATGAAGATCATGACAAGATGAACATCTACTCCAACATGGAGAAGAACGACAATGGTGCATGTCTACAACAACAATGAACATTTACATTGACATGAACATCTATATCCATGGTGCATGTCTACATCAACAAGATCGACTACCATGACACCATGACGTGCGTAAAATTCAACTCAAGCTCAATATCTAGTGCGCTACATATTTGGGTAGTTCTCCCTTCACACCTAGCACATTCCAAGGAGGAGACTACTTCTAAGGTAAGGACCAAGGTAATCCATTCAAACCTATCTTTTCTCTTGGTTCCTTGTTTTTGTTCGAGTCTTTTATCCCTTCCTCCTTATTATTCTTTCAGGACTCGTTCGTTTTGGATCATCATAAGTAGTGGTTGTCATCCATCACCAAAAAGAGGGAGATTATAAGGTTCATGACCATTGAGGTCACCTCAAGGTATGATTGTTTTGGTGATGAATGATAAACATGAAATATGACTAATGTCTATACGAGTGTTGTATGTATAGGAAACCTTATCTCTCTTATGATGATCATTGATGGTTGCATTGGCGATTGATGACAATGACCATAAGCATGGAGGCTTGTGAGCTTGATGGAGTCCAAGGGTTGATGGAGATGGATCAAGGCTGAGGACAAGCTATGAAGCAAGTGTCGGGAACACTTGTCTACTTGTTAGGGTTTTGAGTCCATAGAAAAAACCGGACGATCAAGGGAGTCTAGGTCATTCTCTTAGGTCATGTCTAGTCGGTGATGTGCAAGATTGCTCGGTGAAATCACAAGCACTAGGTGACAATGGAGAAGCCAAGGAGCTATTCGGAGAAGCCAGGAAATAAACTTAAGCGAGGATGAGGAGTTTCAGCTTCTGGATGAAGTGACCAGACAGAGGAGTCAGAGGTGACCGGATTGTACAGTCACTAAGTGGTTTTGTCCGGAGACTATAGCGTGCAAAGAGGAAACTGCCAAGTCTGGAAAGTTCTAGTGACCGAACGGTCCGGTCTAGTGACCAGACGGTTCGGTCAGTAGAAGTGGGACTTGGGCAGCGAGGAAGAACTACGCAAAATGTTTCTGACTGGAGAGAGAAATGGACCAGACAAAGAGGTGCTAGAGACCGGACGGTCCGATCATCAGGAGGAAATCCAGAACAGAGGAGAAGTTGGCCACGAGGAAATCTGTTGGTGCAGAGTTGTAGAGACCGGGCTGTACAGTCAGTGGACCCGCCTGTACGATCAGTAGAAACAACTTTGGAACAGACGAGGAAGTGGTTGCAATGGCTCTGTTTGTAGTTTCAGTAATGAAGACCAAATTGCACGGTCTGTAGATCGGACTGTATGGTCAGTATGGAGGAAACAGCGGAGAGAGAGCAACGTCTCTGGAGGAGTCGTCCAGTGGAGTCCGGACTGTCCGATCTGAACAGTGATCGGACCATCAGGTCAGTATGTCTAGAGAGCTATTTCATGGAGCAATGACTAGTTTGAGGTTGCAGGCCTATATAAACTCGTTGCTGGGGTCTTGGAGACTGCCTTTGGCCATTGAGATTGCTGGGAGCATCTATTGGGAGCCAAAGGACCAAGAGAGGAGCACTAGGAGAGGATATTGGATATCATGAGAGTGCTAGTGAGAGTAACTTGAGCATCTTGCATATCTAAGGTTAGAGTGTACTTGAGGGTGTGATCTAGATTGTTACTCTTGGTCGATGGTGAGACCTAGACCGGTTAGGTATCGATGATCGAGCCTATCGTGATTGGTTGTGAAGGTCATCACATATTTGTGCACGGTAGGAGCCCGCTATTGAAAGGGGCATCGCTAGTAAGCGCCCGTGTCGACTCGAGGAGTCCGGCAAGTTCTCAAGGGAGGCGAGCTTGTGATTTGTGCAGCGGTGATGCACATCGTGTCTTCACTCGAGGAGTGATTGCGGGCTCGTGGACGAGAACTCCACTTGGTGGCGGGAGGAACCGGAATTCCGGCGGGAGTGGTCCAACGAGGAGTAGGAGAAGGTGTCATCCTTCCGAGACCTCGGGAAAAAATCATGAGTCATCTCTTACTCTATTTCTTACTATGATGCTTTACTTTCCGTATTTACATACCGTGATATTCATGCTTGTGGGCTTACCTTGCTCTAGTTGACTACCTTGTAGACTTGCATGAATATGCTTTTTTACTTGCTAGTAGTGCTTAGCCTTCATACTTGATCACTAATATGTATAGGAGTTGCTTTGGCTTAATTGATCACCCTAGTATGTATTGTGCTACTCATGCTTATGTGCTTGTTGATCTAGTAACTTTATTTGATTAGAACTCCTTGCTAGCTAGTTGTTTGCTTTCGCGTATCTTTGATAACTAGCTTGTTTGTATTGGCTTTGTGTGATCCACTAGTATGCTTAGCTTGTTGTATCTTTCATAGGTTCATTATCTTGCTAGTATGATCACCACTAGGATTATGAAGGAGTTGTTTTGAGTGGTCGATTTTAGAAATTGGTGAATTTGGTATATAGTGTGAGTTCCCGGTTCATTCCCCCCTCCCCCCTCTCGGTCACTCGGTCCTTTCACCCTGCTTGACCCCGAAGCAAACACTAGAAAAAAAGTGGTTGCCCCCTCCTATCCACCTTGGTACATCAAACCAAACACACCCTTAAACAAGCTAAAGTTATAATCTTGTTTGTGATTTCTAGATCGCATGTTGTCATCTATCTCAAGTTGTTATTCTAAATATGGCGAAGGTAGTTGTAGCTATTCTAAGGGGTATTTGGATCTATCTTGTTAAATTTTAACACCCATATTTTACCTACTTTTAATAAAAAAAAAGCATTTAAACACTCATGTTAAAAGAGAGGTGTTAAAATTTAACACCCTCAAACTTTTTACCTGGTTTTGAGGTGGTAAAACTTGTTAAAAGATACCTATCTTAAGAAAAAACTTGGTAAAACTTGTTAAACTTTTAACATGGATCTAAACAAATAAAAGTTAAATTTTAGCACCTTGTTAAAGTTTAACAAGATAGATCCAAACAGGGCCTAAGTATCATACATATTATTACGGAGCATCACTCTAAATTACAGTGACTCTGTGAGGCACCACCCTTTGCTTCGATCTTGCTCGGCCAGTTCTAAATGTTTAGCTGAATTTCAAACTATCAGGAAAGTGAACTAAACATGAAGTGTAGATTATAGTTCCCAACATTTGAGACTAACCAAAAAGCTCTAACAGAAAGCCAGTTATGCTTGTGGAACCCATATGCTGCTCTTGCTATAGGTATCTCTACAACCTATTATTTGAGGTGTGGTCGTCCATTTCGTGTCCACGATCATGTAATTGCTGTCCATGGTTGTCTCCAATCGTTTTTAGCTTTGTTTTCAAGTTTTTTTTGTGTCTGAATCGATTTCCACTATTTAACTGACTCTGATTCGATTTTTTTTCATAGTAGTCATCTCCTACATCTTAAATAATCACTTTACTACGTACCCAATCCTACCCAATCGTGTCTCGAGGTTATTTGCAGCTAAACATTTGGAATTCGAGTTTAGGGCACTTTTTTCGCTGCACTCAATTTGGCATCCCATTGACTACGAAAACGCCCTAAGTGAGATCGTTGTTCATTTATATATGTCCTGGACATATTTTATATGAGTTTAGGGCACCATATTGCCGGTTTTGGAGCTCCGGCGTGCCCCTCCAATGGCGCAGCCGTCTCTGTCGAGTCCAGCGCCGCCGTTCATCACCGAGCCTCCGTTCAAATAGTTCTGACAGTACATCTGCATATCAACAGATCCAATTAAATCTTAGCTTACCCCTTCGTTTTTTAAATCCTAGCCATCCATCTCCAGATCAACAGCTTCTGTTAGATCGTAGCATACCCCTTCGTTTTTTAAATCATAATCATCCATCTTCAGATCAACGGTGGCTGTTAACTGAATTTAACAATTCACGGATTGACTCTGTTACTTACAATATTTCTACCACCAATGCCCGAGCTCGTGATATGTTTATAAAAAAGTCTCTTTTATCTTCTTTACACCTTATTATTTGAAGTAACGTCATCCGCTCATGTTATTCTGCCTAAACTATAAGTCCACAACAATTTATTTCCAATCGGAGTTAAACCTCACGATGAAACCGATTCAGTTTCCTTTACTGTTTGCTTGTATATCCGTGTTGCCAGTGCATGATCGAATGTTCTGTTGGAGCCAAGTCCATGATGGCACGCCACACTGGCCATAGACCTGCAAGGCGGTGACGCAGCTGACGCATGAGCGCGAGGCCGACGCCCGACGCGGCGAGCGCCGATTGGGTCCTGCTCCACACAAAGTCGTGCCTGAAGTGCCAGCGCCCGGTGGAGGATGAAGACGACACCATTGTTGTCTGTGCGGCGCCGTGCAAGCCCCGCTTCTGCTGGCGATGCCTCGGCCCTAGGAAGACACACGTCAGTGGCAACAAGGACTGTACGGAACGTTACGCTTCAGATAATGACGATGACGAGCAGGAGCGATGATAGGAACAAGCAAAGTGCCTGTGCATTGCACAGGTTCCTGCATGACCATGACCAGTGGATGGCGAACCAGCTGACCTTGAGTCACGACGCCGAGCGCGAGCTGCAGCGGCTGCTTGAATCAGCGGTGATGGAGACATGCAGTTCATGGAGGACGTGTCGGCGCACCAAGCGGCAGCGCGTGCTGGACAATGTGTTCGCGTCTGGATGCGGCGGCAGCTATCCGAGCACCATTGCGGCGAGATGGATGCTACATTGCAGCGGAGGCAGCAGTGCATCGCCATTACAGGGTCAACGGCAGCGTGCAAGCTTCAGATTATGACGTATGTGGCACAACGTGTCAACGCTTCATTCACAACTTTGCCAACGCGGTCGAGGAGAGCAGTAACAGAAGCTTGCAACATTGAGAAGGGACGAGCTCACACGAATGTTCACTGGCTCTGGCCGAGTCAGGCTTTTCTACTACCAAGAGCATGAAAAGCTGATTATCACCGCAACTGGAGACTTGCCGAGAAGACGCACACGTCTAGCATGGCGCACACTTGAGTTGTTCCAATCCAATGGTAAAGTACGTGGGATTCACATATGAGTGTTCTTACGCGCGTTATCGGACACGATCAGGGAGAAAGCAGATAGAACGCGCTCGACGAACAATTAATGGCTCATAAGTGGGTTCAGAACTACAAATCTGTTGTCATCGTGTTGCCGTGTTCTATCGCAATTAATGACGAGCAATGATCAATTTACTGTGGCCATCGTGCTGCCGCGTTATATCCCAATAACGTTCTTTACATGAACGCCACCTCTCTCCATCAGAGTCAGGTGATCCTCATCATTTCGAGCATCACATCGTGTGTTAGTTTGATGTTAGAGTAACCGTGTCTTCCTTGCAGCTATATATTTAATTTTAGTTTCTTTTATATATGATCACTAGCAAAGTGCTCGTGTATTGCTATAGAATTTTTTAAAAAATAAAATATTCTTTATGATTTAAATGTAAATTATTTACATAATATAATTATTGCCATTAGATCATATTTATATTATTATTGGCACTTCTTGGTGTATCATTTTATATGTTATAAGTACTAATTATTTTATTATTTTTTACTGTATTTTTATCATAAATATTTTTTATCTTTAATATTAATAATTTCCACATATAGTGTTATTTGAGTACTATGTCACAAAATTAAGTGAAATAATATTAAAAAAATACTTAAATATAAGAATTAACGATATAAAGCCCAATTCACCACGTAAAAAGGGATTCTCACAAATTCATGACGTCTACAAGATACCACTGGATCTCTATGAAGCCCAACATGCAAGATCAAGGTCATGACCCAATGACTAAAGATTTTTTGAAGTTTTATTCAATAGGAAAAATCAATTCACGCAGAATAGAAATAACATTGTATTGTGACATGATTTTGGACTTGAAAACATGCTCTAATGAGAAAAGTTGAAACACTAAAGTTGTAGATCTCGTCGAGACTTTTTCAGAACATATATGGATCATATTATTTGAACTACAGAGGTAAGAGATATGTGCCTTGTACAGAGACCTGCGTAGAGGAGTCCGAATCAGAACAAATATTTTTGCATCGTAAATTTGAAAATGAAAACGGTGGAATCTTGACTTTTATTGAATATAAAAGTTGTAGAACTTTTCGAGAGCTACGAGATAGAGTCTGAGTTTGTCTCATTTAATCTTTGGACGAGAGATTTATAATTTTTGAATTCGATGCTTGATATAGAAGGTACGAAATCGATTTGGATTCAATCTTTAACTTTGGGGACGTACGATAGATTGTGAACATGTTCAACTAAATTAATAGATTGTAGAGATGTTTTCTCTACTATTCCACTTTTTAGTCTACGAGTCCATGCTTGAGCTCTGTTAAAGCTATATATCATCGTCTCTCACTTGCTCACCTTGCAGGCCAGTCCGTAACAATAATAACAGGATGGAATTGCAGACCACTTGCATTCGTGAAAACAAAAAAAACAAAACAAAAAAAGAGGTAATAGGGGTGATGTAAATAACTTAGCTAATAAAAACAGAAAGAATCTCCATCGCAACAATGACTCCTCTGAATTTGAACATCATGAAGCTTAGCTGTTAATAGATAGTACTACTAATATTGTTTCGCATACAGATTAACTACAAAAAAACAACTATAAACATTAACACTAGAGAAGGAAACCTCAAAAAAAGAACACTGAAATTACACATTAAAGACCCAAAAAGCTGTTGACTAATGATTTTCAGAAGAAGAACCATTATAAAAAAATGGTGTCAGAATATGACACAAGAGCACTTTTTAAAAAGACTAGATTGAACAAATATTTTATTTTTCTTTCAGCCCATGATAACGCACTTTTGGATTATAGAAATTGGTTTTCAATTATACATTTTTTCTACAAAATTAAGCAGTTTTTAGTGAAATTTTCTATATTACAAAAAAAATCAGGTGATGTTAGAGCAACCATAATGGATTGGTATTTGAAAGAATCATGAAAGAATATTCTCATTTAGACATTGGTACCATCACACGCATGTGTGCTTCAAGTAGAAAATTAACCATCGATAAATCTATATGCACCTAGTGCCAAAGAATAAAACAATATTGATTTACAATACTAGAAGATATGATCATTAGGGTCTATTTTTCATCAAACATCGATGCCAAGGTTGTAAGGAAAGGAAGAAACATGCAAATGATGTGATGTTTAGAGCTGCAATGTTAGTGTGGATGCTCTTAGGATAAAGCAACTATGTACTCCTTCGATCCTTTTTTGTTGTCACCGGATGACAACAATATATGACTGGAGGGAGTATGATTTATGAGAGGGATGGAACGACGGACTAGATTCTCAAAGTCCAACTCATCTGGAGCTCCAGTTACTGTGCACTCAGAACTAAAATTCCCCTCGATCTCATCTCTCATGATCCGGCTTGTGTGCATTGCTCCAGGATCTTGAAGTGAGAACTGCAAGGCATGCGGGATGCAACCTGTTCAACTCTGGACTCCAGCTGAGAGCACCAGGCCCCTGCCAGTTCAGTACTTCAGTGTCCAGTCAGTGAGCAGCTCCTGAAAACTTCAAAGCCGATGTTAGTAGATGAGATCAACTCGGTGCCGTTTTAGTTTAGCTTGTATCCTAATGACCTAATCCAAATGGAGTGATGAACTATCAAGATTACTTCGGCGGGGGATGATCAGCTTATAATTAGTGCAAATGCCTGCAGTGCAGCAAATGGACAAATATACAGGACCTGAAGTTTGGAAACTTACCATTTTTGCATTAGTCACGCAAGTTAAGACCGAACAAGGTGTCATATACGTATACAGAAGTGGCGTAGGAGTATGCTATTTGTGACGTGGGGCCTACCAAGGAGATATTTATGACTACTTTCACATGGATCGTTACCATCAGAAACTCCAGCTAATAATTAAGCCTTTTAAATTCGGAATTAAATTTAAAATGGCGTCACCAGACATGAGTATTTGCTTTAATAGTGCTCTTTGCTTGGGGACCGAAATGACAGCAAAGCCCCTCTGCTGCCTCTGAGCCATGGTTAAGCTTTGCCATGAAAGTTTTATTTTTTTCTTATCAAATGAGGGCAAAGTTCAAAACTTGCAGGACTACAAAACTGGCTGTATTTTTTATTTTACCAGAGCAAGCGACCTACTTTTTTCTTGAGTACCCCCCGGCAAAAATACAGTTTTGGGTGCTCGTGGCTTCGAATCCGCACAAATTGGCCCGCCTCCGCCGAGAAATTTGCACAGGTACCTGCCACATCGATTCCTCTGGTTCTTAGCTTCTGATCGAGCTGTGTTTCTCAGCTGGCCGTGTTGTGTAGCTCCAGATCTAGCCGCCTAGGGTTTGTGGCCGGAAGGCGGGGCGAGCCTGGCCGGTGGTGTGGGCTGGGCGAGCGCCGGCGTCCGGCAACGAGTGCAGGGAGTCCGGAGCACAGGTGCACAGCTGTCAGCACCTGATCTAAGGTTCGCCCCAGGTCTCCACTAATATCCCCAGCATTTCTTGGCTCGGTTCGGGCTGGGTTGGAAGACTGAAGTTCTAGGATCGTGATTTGAGCTTCGTAGGACCTCCATTTCGCTGCTACTGGGGATGTGAGCTCTTTGTGGTTTTTCTAAAGTAAATTTCGGATCTTTGGCTTAGTAGAGTGTTTCCCAGTGTGTGCTAGGAATCTAGCTGTTTAGTTCAGCTTTAGTTGTTCCGTCTAGTTAGCCGCTGCTTGTGGGGAATGATTTGGATTGAGTATGCGGGTTTGTTTTGAAGTCTCATTTTGGTGAAAAATTTTGTAGCAATGCTGTATCTCAGCTCGTGCACTCACTTACGAGTATTGTTTATGTTCTACAACATTTCTGACACTTGTCATATTGCTTGCAGGCTGTGGTATCAAACAGTTCATGTCCTCTTTGATTTGGGTGATGCCAGGACCGTGTTAGGTTCTTGCTTCGTACTGGCCTCTTTCTCCCGTTCAAGACCCACCGATTGCTGATCTGAAGGTGAAGATGAGTGCTGATGTGAGTACCTGTGACACGATGGATGAAGCCCTCAGGGCAAAGGATGCAGCAGAGCGCAAGTTCCATGCACGCAACATGAAAGGTGCCCTGAGATCAGCAATCAAGGCACAAAACTTGTGCCCATCACTTGAGGGCATATCTCAGATGGTAGCGACACTTGAGGTTCACCTTGCATCAGAGTCGAAAATTGATGGAGAGAGCGACTGGTACCGGATACTGTCTCTCAGCGCTTCTGCAGATGAGGAGGAGGTGAAGAAACAGTACAAAAAGCTAGCTCTCCTGTTGCATCCAGACAAGAACAAGTCTGTTGGTGGAGAGGCTGCCTTCAAACTTGTCTCGGATGCGTGGAGTGTGTTGTCTGACAAGAGTAGGAAGATGCTTTATGATCAGAAGAAGAGAGACCATTCTGTTGTTAACGGGGCCAACGGTTTGTATACTTATGATAAGAAGGCAAATAAACGGGCTCGAAAGAATGCTGCAGCTGCAGCTGCTGCTGCCTCTGCAGCAGCTGAGGCTAATATTCGACCTCCAGGTGTTGACACATTCTGGACATCGTGCAACCGCTGTCGTATGCAGTACGAGTACTTGAGAATTTATCTTAACCATAACCTTCTTTGCCCAAACTGTCACCATGCATTCATGGCTATAGAAACTGGATATCCCAGTAACGGAACCAATTCTCCATTCTCCTGGTCAACCAAGTCGCAGCAGCAGAAGAACCATGCTACTGCTGAGCATTCATATAACTCAGCAAGCAGAAGCTCAAGCATTCCAGGCACAGGACATGGAGTATACCAACAAGAGAACACTTATGAGGCCTACAATAACCAAAGTTTCCAGTTCAGTCAGTATCCCAAGACAACAGAAGCTGCTGCTTATGGCACCCAGACTTCAGAAAAAACAAAAAGAAAGCATGAGGATAACTACATATACAGTTATTTTCCAAGTACGAATGAGTACCCATCAGGCCGTGGAAGACATTCGAACAGGAGGCGACATATTAGTAATGACTATGCATCTGTGGACTGTAATGGGGATACATTGACTGCAACAGCTGGCGCAACTGTGATTGCTGATGCAGGAAGGATTAATGGGATTAATGCCAATGGCACTTCAGGGGAGAGGTATAGATCTGCTGTAAGTGGAAGGAAAGCCAATGTCTTGAGGGAGATCTTCCAACTTGACACCCGTGGTCTTCTTATTGACAAAGCCAAGGCGGCAATTCGTGAAAAGTTACAAGGCTTGAATATTTCAACATCTAACCGCTTTGCAGAGAAACGGGAAGCTGAAAGAAAAGAAAAGCATGGTGAAAACAGTTTGAAGGTTAATAATGGCTTCATCTCTGATAATCCAATCAAGAAACGGAAGATATACAACACAAAAGATGTTGATGTCGAAATTCCTGCAACTGATGAAAAGAATCCAGAACAGAAGCGTGTAACTGTGTCTATTGATGTCCCAGACCCTGATTTCATTGATTTTGATAAAGATCGGACAGAAAGAGCTTTTGGCAATGATCAGGTATGGGCTACATATGATAGTGAAGATGGCATGCCTCGTCTATATGCAATGGTGCAAAAAGTTATTTCACTGAAACCTTTCAGAATCCGAATGAGCTTCCTCAATTCTAAGTCCAACAGTGAACTGGCACCAATAAACTGGATTGCCTCAGGTTTCACAAAGACATGTGGTGATTTTAGGGTTGGAAGATACCAGATTACTGAAACAGTTAACATCTTTTCCCACAAAGTTAACTGGACTAAAGGTCCTCGGGGAATTATCAAGATTACACCCAAGAAAGGTGATACATGGGCTTTGTACCGGAACTGGTCTTCTGATTGGAATGAGCTTACGCCTGATGATGTGATATATAAGTATGAGATAGTAGAAGTGATTGATGATTTCACTGAAGAGCAAGGTGTGAATGTCACCCCATTGCTGAAAGTGGCTGGTTTTAAGGCAGTCTTCCACAGGCTTACGGGCCCTGATGTGGTCAGAAGGATACCGAAGGAGGAGCTTTTCCGCTTCTCACATCAGGTTCCTTCTCGCCTGCTCACTGGGGAAGAAAGAAATAATGCTCCAAAAGGCTGCCATGAATTAGACCCTGCTGCAACCCCAGTTCACCTTCTTAAGGTTATTACAGATGTTAAGGATGATGCCGTGCTGGGAATTTCCGCATAGAACTGGAAACTTCTTGGGCCTTGAAACTTGGAAATGCTACCTAGCATGTTTGAAGTGTCAGGATGCACTTCACTGATCTTGACCGTTCAGCATCATTTGGCTCAATAACCTTATTCTATCATCTAACTTCTTTGCTGATGAAGAGGACCTTCCTGGGCAAATAGATAATGTTGAAGACATTTGACTATTTTTACTTCTTTAAGCATTTCTAACATTTAAATTACTATTGTAATATTGTTACTTCATAGAGCAAAACATTATCTGGATGCCGCAGATTGTGATCAGGCATGTTGTCAAATTATGGCAGGTCTAATGAGTTTCTAAGAGGCATCACACAGCCACTCTGTAAGGGTATGATGTTAGTTTCCGAGGAGCTTAGTTTGAGACTGGTGCCATACTCTCCTGTTGTACCTGCACTGTCCTCACTGATTTACTGTGTTGTACCTTCCTTAATTCATAACATATTTCTTATAGTTGGGCGCATTCTATGATTTTCATTTACATTCAGAATGTCACCGCATCATGTCTTTCTGTGATCTTATAGCATGAATTATGTACCCGTCTAAGTTTGATGCACGAATGGTGTGAAAATGATCTGTAACTGCTTATGATAGTTTCAGGATCTGGGACGTAAATTACGATGGTATTTGCTTCATTGTTTTGGGATGGAAACCTTCTGCTCAAGGTAGGAGTGATCCTTTGCATCAGTTTATGTTACCTTGCCACTAAGTTGAATAGAAACTAGTTGCCACTAAGTTGAATAGAAACTATGGAAACTTAAACGTAACACATTGTGATGTACCAGTTGCTGACATTATTACTGTTTAGTGTTCTATTATCCACTTCATCCATGTGAGTCAGGTACTATGTACATCGACTACATTATTTTTGAAACGCTGCTTACAAAATTTCTGCATTGTTATGTACAAGATCGAAGCACTATGGGTGAAGGTAGAGACAGAATCTTCGTGAAAGATGATGCACATTGTAGTCTGCAGCGTAATATTTACATTGAATGAGATTACTGGCCAGCTTCATGGAAATATGTAGTTTCAGAGCAGTGCGATCTCTATACCATTCTAGACCAGAATAATGTGAACCGAGTAATATATTTGCATCCGATGCAAATTTTAATACATTGGTAGTTAATATCAGTGTACTCATTATTTTATGTCGCTGTAATCTTGTGACCTGAATTCAACACATATGAAGCTCAGCCCAAAAGAATGGACACATTTCTGTTAAATTTGGTGGCATCAGAAGTTCCAGTACCTTGTCCAGCACAACATACAAGCGTCTTGCCGTTCATAGGAACCAAAATTTGTTCAATTGATACAAAAAAAATATAGCCACAACTGAAAAAGAGGAAATGGTGATGATGTCAATACCTTCCCTGTTTTGGCACAATGACTCAGTCCCACGAACCATAGTCTGCTATCTTTTTGTGGAAATTAATCAGTAATATTTAATTTCACAAAACAATTGAGATAACAAACATTTCAGTCGGCCGCAAGGGATTCCAACCATCGCCAGATATCTTAAGTTCACAACATGTTGTATGCTAATAACATCAACCATTGTTGTGCCCATGTATGCACAACTTTCTCCATTTTCAGTGTTCCCTTTTGCAATTTCTATTTATCAGATAAAAAGAACAAGAATGAAAAGGAAAGCACTACATAGGAGCTCATAATTAATCATGTTGCAAGACTAACACTGAAGATGGCAACTCTGTCACTGTCTCATGCACCATCTGTAAGGGTACGCTTGGATGTACTGATGTATAAAACTGCATTGAGAAGGCAATTATCAGAATTTTCACTACATTATATCTCAGAATATAGACAGTGGTAAACATACCATTGTTTCCTCTTATAAAAGCGTCACCATATTTGTTCTTTAGCTGACCATTGACATACTCTTCAGTTTGTTCCATTGCGATATTCATGTATCCATCCAGACAAGCCAGAATACCTGATTTAGACCAAAAAAAATATATAAGATATGTTCTCCATCAGCATCGTAGAACAAGTAATCAGTGTAATCAAATTTCTTCTACATTATTCATACATCAAAGGTAGAAGCAGAAAGAGAAAACTATGCTTCAGCTCCAAGGTAATTAATGTGGGTACATACGCTAAACAGGCCTAACTAAACTGGCAAGAGCAAAAAATAAGTAGCAGCATGTATAACGAAAGCCAAAACTGCAAGTACCACCTGTCCGATCCTTGAAGATTTGTTAAGAGAATATATCCAACAGTCACTGTATACAGAAGAAGAACACGGTACTGCATAGTGCATCCAAAGCTTTGATTCTCTGGGATATATTCATTTAATGGTCATGATGAGTTACAATGCCAGTACCAAACTATGTATAGTTACATGTCTACATTCAAACACTTCAGAAACAAAATCAGTTCATTTGATACCAGTACGGCGATATTGACTATAATCAGATAAAGCAATCTATGAAAAATGAAGGGCATGATAAGAGTTAAATCAATATACTACTATGGTGATACTAGATTAAATATTCATCATATCATATAAATAACTGCATAGTTCTATGTTTACAACCAGGGGCTTGCAAGCTTAATGTTAGTCAGTGATTTAGTATCCATCCAGGGGATTTCCACATTCAAGTGAAAAACGAACCAATGATCTTCTATTGAAGGTGTCACATTGGGATATTATGTCCATGCCACTGCACCTGTCTTACCACCCAAATCACAAGTCTTTAGCATGAATATCTGCCCCCTCCAAAAATCTTATCAATTCTAGCCCAATCTTACTACCTCCCAATCCTAACCAGTTCCTCTCAAATCCACAAGCATTGTATAATTACATGAGTTACTTTTATTTTTATTGAAATATTTTATACAGTAGATCACGACACCATCCACAGATTTGAACTGACAAAAGAAGCACAGTCACACTACAAAACAAGAGACACAGTCAAATGCATGATCAGTACCTAAATACCGAACCTCAGCATTCTGGTTGCCTTGCTACGTTAAGCATATAGCTTCTCTTAAAACCTTAAGGAACCAGTTTGACAAATTCCGCCCGAGTCCCAAATCTTGCCAATCTCAGAACTTTCACCAACTAAACGCAAAAAGGGTCTATAAAATTACTACTGGAAGTAGAAAAGACATCCAGTAAACAAAGCATGGCGTTCTCCTTGCTTTAGCCTTTAGGGTTTGTTCTACAAGTGAAGGAGACAGAGAGCAGGACAAGGGTGAACCTCTGTAGTCGACCCCGGAGTTGAGCTTGACTACGACGGGGCGTCCCCTGATTGACTTGAGGAAGTCCGACGGCGTCTTCACCGCCCCGCCGCTGCCGCCGGCCGAGCCGGACTTGTCGCTGCCGCCGCCGCTGCTCATCTCGCGCGTTCCGTCTCTCTCCGGGGGGTTATTTACTCTTTTACCACCCTAACAAGGTGGTCATTCCCGAAAGCACAAATGGTTGTTCCCAAATACCATCCGGGTCTTAGATTTTAGTTCTCATTTACCCCTTTCTTCACCCTAGCATGTACACGTGGTCTTTCTTTTTATTTTTACATCTGACTGAGGTGGAAAAAGAACAAAAGGGACACTCCGCCCCTGCCCTTTGCCGCATAACACCGAGCCTGGCCATAATGCTCATCAGAGTCTCGTCCACTTCGTCTCCTTGGTCGACGGCATCGATGCCTAGATGATGGCAATGCTGGCTTAAGAGATTTTGTTCTTCAGATCATGCTTTTCTACTATGGATATGACCGCTGTTTCTACTGGAAGCTAATCAATTTACTAATGGTCCTCAAATTGCGTGTATTGGGCATGAATAGAATGGGATCTCCGTGCTTAATTTCCCATCAGGATTTTGCTTTGTGGAGTTAGGAGGACATAGGCTTGGGATGTTTGCAAGCAAAACTACGAAGGTTGCAAACTGCATCTTTTTTTTTTTCTGCAGACAGCAAAATCATGGTGAAGCTTCCGCCACTGCAAAAAACTCCACATCTGGTAAGATTTAGCTCGATTCCTCTTGAAGGCAGATTCCCTGCTCAGTAATGTGCATTCGTGACCAATTTTTTATTTGAATGGACAGCTTACAATACCAGATTTCAAGATTTCCCTGCCGCCGTTATCCTTGAGGTCTCCACCAGTTTCAAGCTTCAAATGCTTTTTCCCTGCGCGCCTGGTCGTAAGAGGAGCTGACCTTCTCACCGTTCATGCTGTGAAGTTAAAGCGTCAATCGCAACGGCGTCGCCATCTTATAACTGGTCTTCGCGCGCAGGAGCATCATCTTCCTCACGACCGCGAAGGACACGAGAACGCACCAAACCATAGCACAAGGGCATGAAGGTCTTTATCCATCGATTTTTATGTCTGAGAGAGCCCAAAAATAATAAAAATGCCACGTGTACAGTTCAGAAGCAAAAAAATGGCAAACAAGAATGTTTTGATGATGACAAGGTGGTGTTTGGGAATGACCATTTTTAACGATGGTTTTTGATAAGGACCACTTTGAGAGAGTGGTGAAGAAGTAAATAACCCCTCTCCGGACGCTACCACAATCTGGGTGCTGTTTGGGTTCGGGCTTCTGATCCCTCAATGCCAAGTTGGGCCGGCCCACCAGTTCTAGGCCGAAAGTAGTAGTAGTAGAACACAAATTGGAATGTGCCTGCCAGTTTCTCCCGTTCTCCGTCGTCGCTAGTCGGAAGGTTGAGCGAGTGCGAGACGGGTCACCACAGAGGAAAGAGATGGGGGACTCAAGGTTGCTTTGCTCATTCACTTGGCTGACGGGCTAAAAAATGAGCAAAAACCCATGTTGATTGTTGAACGACCTGTTTTAGCCAATTATTACAAATGCGGCATATTAGCGGAGCATTTTTTAAAGAACTTACTAATTTTTAGCTGATCGAAAATTTAAGTAATTTTCAGTCATCTTTTTAAGTCATTAGATCTAGATTTAATGATCTATAATTATTATATAAATAATTCTAAAAAATTAAAATAAAAAATAGTAAATCATTGACTGAAAGTTTTCAGCTGATTAAAAAATAAAAAATATGATTTTTTTAAAGATGCAGCAAGAAGCGCCTTATTGCGTTCAATTGTTTTGCTTTTTTTGAATGAGCGTTGAAATTGTTTTCGATGTGTGTAGGTGTGGATCGCACACCCCAAGCAAAAAAGAAAATACAGTATAACCTTTTATTACTAGTACTAGCAAAGTATACATGTGTTGCTATGTGTTTTATAAAAAAATTGTTGATATTTTTATATTAAAGATAATATTTATATTATTATTGGTGCTTTTTAGTGTAATATTTTATATGTCATAAGTAACAAATTTTTATTGTATTTTTATCATAAATATTTTTTTCTAATATTAACGATTTTCATATGTAGTGTCGTTTGAGTGTTATATTGCAAAATTAAGTAAAATAACATTAAAAAAATACTCAAATATGAGTAGTACCAAAATAAAGCTTAATTCATCATGTAAAGAGGGATTTTTATAAACTTATGATGTCTACAAGATATTACTGTATCTCTATAAATCCCAACATACAAGACCAAGGTCATGACCTAATGGCTAAAGATTTCAAGAAATTTTATCCGATCGAAAAAATAATTAACGCAGAATAGAAACAATACTATCTTGCGACATAATTTTGGACTTAAAAACATATTTTAATAAGAAAATTTAAAATATGAAAGTTATAGATTTTGTCAAGTCTTTTTTAAACATATGTGGATCATTTTATTTGTACTTCGAAGGTAGGAGTTATGAGCCCTACACAGAGACATGCGCAAAGGAGTGCGAATCAGAATAAATATTTTTGCATCGTAAAGTTGGAACCCAAAACAACGAAATCTTAACTTTCATTGAATATCAAAGTTATAGAACTTTTCGAGGGCTACGCGACAGTGTCAGAGTTTGCCTCATTTAAACTTCGGACGAGAGATTTATAATTTTTTAAATTCGATGCTTAATATAGGAGGTATGAAACCAATTTGATTTCAATCTCCATCTTTGTGCGTTTATATTCGGACTAACATCAAAACACGGGATATATGAACTCATCTATAAGATTTACTAGCAAAGTGCCCGTGCGTTACCACGGGCTTCAATATTTAAAATTTTTAATAATAGTTTCTAAAATTATTATTTGATTTTATATATTTTTAAAAATTATTAACAAAAATATGATCGGATATTTTCTTATTTTGATTTTATAAAATATCCATCATGTTTAGTATGGTATGGTAAATGTAAAATATAAATATTGTAAGTAATTTATAAAATACATTGTTACTCCATCAAATTATCTGTATTATTTTTTCTTGAAATCTTAAATCAATAGGTTTTCTTGTCTTAAAAATAGAATAATAAAAATTCTAGTTTCTTGTGTACAAGCCTTTTTTTTTCTTGATCGAGAAAGTTTTTTCTCTGAATTACTCATTTTGTGATTTTTCCAAACAAATATAATTGGTGTAACCTGTCTTACTTATACTCAGTCTCTTTCTATATTGCCGATCAACTCATCGTGGAGCCTGTCTTAGCGAGTGGATGGTGTCGATTGTTGAGGTAGATCCACTCTGAACTCCAGCCTTCAAGTAGCGACAAATGTGATCAAAAAGGTGTCCGAAAAAAATCCTTGTACAAGCGCCATGACCATCAGTCGCCAGTAGGCGCATGCCCTGTCGTGCCCCGCCTCCACCCGCCTGCACACGCACCTGCTTCACTGCACAAGTTCGCCCGCTGCCGCGAGCTCGCTGCTTACCTGCTGCACCTTGCACCTGCCTGTTGTATGGCGAGAACATGCCTTCGAGCACCATGAGGGCTCCCACTTCCGCTTGTCGTTGTGTGTCACAGTTTGACCGCCGTGCATTCCCGGGTCGTTGGCTCCATGGTCTTTTGACTTCTTTAGTAAAACACCGGTAATTCATTATGGTCCTTTTCCCTGCTATCTTCTGTCACGTAACATAACTTTTTTTAACTTAATTAAACTTCAGTTATTTTTAAACTGATATTTTCTTAATATTGATCCAACTCTGATTTCTTCTGATTGGACTCTGATCCAACTCTTGATCAGACTCTGATTGCTTTTATTTTTACATACGGCAGAAAATAAGATAAGACCGGGGGGGGGGGGGGGGACAACTATTTAATATATTGTAGAGATTATGAGCAAAAATCTGATAGTGATCACTGCTTATATATATCAGTATCAGTATATAATTGACCTGCTTTATCTTGTCACGTCACTCACGTACACTTAACTGATTCAAAATTTTGCGTGTGTTATTGATGATCATTTGTGTTGTAATTCTTTAACTGATAGTTCTATATTGTTATGAGAAGTTCTCACTGCTATTTTGAAGGGATTTGACTGTAGAAACCAATTAAAGTGTTTTCGCAAGCTGAAGTCCGCATTTCCAATGTTAAATAATTTGTCTAAAGCTTGTATTTCAAATTTTAAAAAATTAGTTCCTTAAAAAAATTAATTTTAATATTATACAATTGAGTTAAAAAATATATATAAAGTATAAGTATAAACAGAATAAAACCTGATTTTGCTTTCTTTTATCTATACTCTTTACGACGACTTTTATTTTCTTTTGCCTTTTCCTCATCCGTCATCTGTTGTCTTTTTTGTCTTTTCCGTTCTCTATCCTTTTGTCTTAAAAGTTCCATATTACAGGTAATTTTTAAAGGCTCAACAACTGCACCATAATTAGGTGTGCTAGAGTTGTTTGACATGTCAGAACACATATATATATTTGTCTCACCACCCATGTATATATCCAACCAAACTACAACTTGCAACATAAGTAGAAAGGATACATATATTTTTTTAAAAAAAAATTACAATACATGATATATTGGGTATTATGTATGCAATTATAATTAACTATAGGCACCAAAAAAAAATCTAAGAACTGACACACTAATATTGTAAACAATAAGGACTTATAAAGAATCAATGTTCTGGACTTCTGGGTGTTTCAAACAATTCGTTTTCATCAATGCATAATTATATTAAAGTATTAGGGCCTTTTCGTAAAGTTATAGCAGAATAAAATCATTTTTAAGAACATATACAGTAATACTGTTAAAAATAGGGACCTATCTATAAAGTATCACTTAGTCTGAATGGGTAATGCGATATGAGCCGCTAGATCTAGAACGGATGGCTAGGATTTAAAATAGTGAAGAGGTACGCTGGTTTAAATTTGAATTCTTGATTGCAAGATGTGTGGCAGGGAGTCTTTGAAACAGTGTACGACGGCCTGAATTAAAAGAGATGGTGGCGCCATTACAGAGGCTCGTCGGAGTTGCTTTTTTGGCGCCATGGCGACTTAAACTCACAAGAGAGAGGTCTGCGACGAAGAGTGAAGGATGGCAAGCTCTCCTAGAGCGTTATCGTCATTAATAGACTACTTCTCCAACGAAACCCCGACACGAACTAAAATTCGTTTTATTCTGTCGATTTCTTCCATGCAGAGGCTCTAGTAACTCAAAACTTGACTATTTTAATCAGTAGGATACTACGTATAGAGAATAAATCAGTTCGATGTCGAATGAATAGGTTTGTTTTAGTTTGATTTAGTGTCGATTATGTACAGACCAAACTACAAGCCGAGTTGGATACGGAAGAGTTGGAAACTGAAAACGAAGACTCGAGCGATTCATATAGCTTCCACAGGCACAAAATTCTCTCCTAGACGGCCACACCTCTCTTATTATATAAGACTAGCAAAGTATCCGTACGTTGCTACGGATTTAAAAAATAAGACATTTTTTATAACTCAAATATAAATTATTTATACAATATACTTATTAGGTATATATAATATTATTTATATTTTTTACATGATAGATCATATTTATATTACTATTGGTACTTCTTAGTATACTATTTTATATATCAAAAGTAATATTTTTTTACCATATTTTAGAAGTTTTATCCAAAAGTAAAAATAAATTTACACAGTCTACAAAATAGCACTGCATTGCAACACGATTTTAAACTTGAAAACTTGTTCCAATGGGAAAAGTTAAAACACGAATATTGTAGATCTCGTCGAGTCCTTTTCAAAATATATGTGAATCATATTATTTGGACTTCGGAGTTAGAAGATATGGGCCTCACATATAGACCTGCGCAAAGAAGTTTAAATCAGGATAAATATTTTTGTATTATATATTTGAAAACTAGAACCATGGGATCTGTACTTCTATTGAATACAAAAGTTGTAGAACTTTTCATGGTCTATGATATAGAGTTTGAGTTTGTTTAATTTGAGCTTCAGACGAGAGAGTTATAATTTTTGAAATTTGATACTTGATATGGAAGGTACGAAATTAATTTGGATTTAATCTCTAACTCTGTAGACATAAAATAAACAACCGTAGCTCAATTAATAGATTGTAGAGATGTATATGTAGAAATACTACTTTTTGAAAGAAAAAAAAATCTTGACTCCACCAGCAGAATCGTAATCTCATCCCTCCGATTCATTGAGATGCCGACGTGGGTCCGATAAAAAGGTTCGACCGATATGTCAGTATAGGCGGTACACGACACCCCCACGTCCGCACTCTCGTCCAAAGTTTCCGTATAATTTTCAAAAAAAAAAAGTTTCTGTATATTCTCGTATACCAGTGCCGACAGAAACCACGCACGTATAACGCACACTGATCCATGGGTCCAGATACGGTGTGACCCACTGTTCAGTGCGAGGCGTGTACGGCAGCGTTGTGAGCGCCGTGTCGCCGTCAACCTCCCAGTAGCATCTCCCATCTGAGCCACACATCTCCCGCGTGCTCACGCACAAAACACCACGCCTCTCACGCGCATCTACCCCTCTTTCCCAGCGTCAGTCCCCAAACCCTCGCCGCTACCTCCGAGACAGCAGCCGCCACCATGGCCACCACCCCGACAACCGCGGCCACCGCCGCGACGGCCGCGCTCACCGGCGCCAAGGCGAGGCGCGCCGCCGCCCTCCCGCGCCACGTTGCCGCCGCCGGCCGCCGCGCCGATTCCGTCCGGTGCTCGGCGGTGTCCCCCTCGGCGCCGACGCCGGCGCCCCCCGCCACCCCGCTGCGCCCGTGGGCCCCCTCGGAGCCGCGCAAGGGCGCCGACATCCTCGTCGAGTCGCTGGAGCGGTGCGGCGTCAGCGACGTGTTCGCCTACCCCGGCGGCGCGTCCATGGAGATCCACCAGGCGCTCACGCGCTCCCCGACCATCACCAACCACCTGTTCCGCCACGAGCAGGGGGAGGCGTTCGCGGCGTCCGGGTACGCGCGCTCGTCGGGCCGCGTCGGCGTCTGCGTCGCCACCTCGGGCCCCGGCGCCACCAACCTCGTCTCGGCGCTCGCCGACGCGCTGCTCGACTCCGTACCCATGGTCGCCATCACGGGCCAGGTCCCGCGCCGCATGATCGGCACCGACGCTTTCCAGGAGACGCCCATCGTCGAGGTCACGCGCTCTATCACCAAGCACAACTACCTCGTCCTCGACGTCGACCACATCCCCCGTGTAGTGCAGGAGGCCTTCTTCCTCGCATCCTCGGGTCGCCCTGGCCCGGTGCTCGTCGACATCCCCAAGGACATCCAGCAGCAGATGGCCGTGCCCATCTGGGACACGCCCATGAGCCTGCCCGGGTACATCGCGCGCCTGCCCAAGCCTCCGGCCACCGAATTGCTTGAGCAGGTGCTGCGTCTCGTTGGTGAGTCACGGCGCCCTGTTCTTTATGTTGGTGGCGGATGCGCTGCGTCAGGCGAGGAGTTGCGCCGCTTTGTGGAGCTCACTGGGATTCCGGTAACAACTACTCTGATGGGCCTCGGCAATTTCCCCAGTGACGACCCACTGTCTCTGCGCATGCTTGGGATGCACGGGACTGTCTATGCAAACTATGCTGTGGATAAGGCTGATCTGTTGCTTGCATTTGGTGTGCGGTTTGATGATCGTGTGACAGGGAAGATAGAGGCTTTTGCAAGCAGGTCAAAAATTGTGCACATTGACATCGATCCAGCTGAGATTGGCAAGAACAAGCAGCCACATGTGTCCATCTGTGCAGATGTTAAGCTTGCTTTGCAGGGCATGAATGCTGTGCTTCAAGGGAGCACATCAAAGAAGACTTTTGACTTTGGTTCATGGCACAACGAGTTGGATCAGCAGAAGAAGGAATTTCCCCTGGGGTATAAAACTTATGATGAGGAGATCCAGCCTCAGTATGCTATTCAGGTTCTGGATGAGCTGACCAAAGGGGAGGCAATCATTGCCACTGGTGTTGGGCAGCATCAAATGTGGGCGGCGCAGTATTACACTTACAAGCGGCCTCGGCAGTGGCTATCTTCGGCTGGTCTAGGGGCTATGGGATTCGGGTTGCCGGCTGCTGCTGGTGCTGCCGTGGCTAACCCAGGTGTCACTGTTGTCGACATTGATGGGGATGGTAGCTTCCTCATGAACATTCAGGAGCTGGCAATGATCCGCATTGAGAACCTCCCAGTGAAGGTGTTGGTGCTGAACAACCAGCATCTGGGGATGGTGGTGCAGTGGGAGGACAGGTTCTACAAGGCCAATCGGGCACACACATACCTGGGCAACCCAGAGAATGAGAATGAGATATATCCGGATTTCGTGACGATTGCTAAAGGGTTCAACATTCCAGCAGTCCGTGTGACGAAGAAGAGTGATGTCCGCGCAGCAATCAAGAAGATGCTCGAGACTCCTGGGCCATACCTCTTGGATGTAATTGTCCCACACCAGGAGCATGTGTTGCCTATGATCCCAAGTGGTGGTGCTTTCAAGGACATGATCCTGGATGGTGATGGCAGAACAGTGTATTGATCCAAACTTAGTTGATCCCAACATGCATATGGGCTACAAGAGACATGTGCCTGATCAATATATGTTAATTGGTGTTTGCTGGAGTACTAGGTTGTGAACTTTGAACCATGTGGTTTGCTAATGTTCTTGTTTGATGTACCCTAGTATGGTAATCTTTATTAGATTCAGTGTCCTAGCCTGTAGTATATGCTGTTCTTCTGGAGGCATATGCATCATAAGAGATCATGTGGGTGTCTTTTGCTACATATCAATAATAAGCACTTGTATGCTGCAATTCTGAAATAATCTCTGAGGTTTGAATTGCCTTGTCCATGCAATAATTTCTTGTGAGAACACTCTTGGGAAAACACTTCGGTGCATATTTGGGGTTGTTTCTGTCATTAATTTATCATGTATCCATATTGTGAGTTCTGGTAGCACAAGATTGGTTTTGGACGTTTGATGTGTGTCCTCACTCCTCACTATGGGGTTAACCTTTACATCAGGTTATCTGTATTTTCAGAAAAGAGGCTCATAGCACTCTGTTACCCTGTTCGGCTGTTCAAGGTTTGTGAGAACATATCACTACGAACGATTTGTCACTTTTGGTTGAAATTCACCAAATGATTACCACAAGTTGCACAAACATTCCACTGTTGAACTGAATATCCTGTGGAACTGACGCTTTTTTCTTGATCCACTGTTTTCATTACAACTTCGCATCGGCAATTTCTTCCTCAGTTTACTGTTTTCCTAACTGTCCTTTGCATGCAGATTTTTTTGTTTTTGAATGAATTTGCATGCTAGATGGGTAATATCAACTTCCAGACCAAATCTCTATCTTGAAAACTTTGCATGCAGATTTGACATATCCAAGAAGTTTTCCAATGCTGGAGGGTGTCTGATAGTATCTTTCTTCTTGGCCCCAAGCAGTTCAGTATTTCAGTAGTACTTGCTGCAGCAGCCACCAATGATCAGATCTCAGTTATCATTGGATTTGATCTTGAGATTGTTCAAATTCACCGTTGATTTGATCTCAGTGGTCATGAATTTGATCTTGAGATTGTTTGAAATTTGTACTTGAATCCAATGATCAGATCTCAGTTGTCATTGGATTTGATATTGAGATTGTTCAAATTCACCATTGATCAGATCTCAGTGGTCATGAATTTGATCTTGAGATTGTTTGAAATTTATACTTGAAATAATGGATGATCAAGTGGATTTACAGTTTAACTAGTTGCGAGTCCAGTCATGATATGAATGACATGGATAAAGGAATTTTCACACTAATAGACACCCTGAAAGTGGTATAATAATTCAGAGTGCCTTTTGCTTTGTGCCCTTGTGGGACTCTCAATGTGTAAGGAGGACTGAGATGTTCCAACTTTTAAGCACATCATAGTTTTCTATCCACTAGATCATAATCCAGGCAAAAAACCCGGTATCAAACATGACATATGAAACTTTATCTGAATGTCACAAGAAAATCAGGATCTTTAGGCCAACGACATCAAATTCGATTTAACAGTAATGTAGCAAACCTTGCAGCATATCCTTTCATCTGGTAAACAGAGTGTGGCAGTGTAAGGGACACATCTACTCTGCCGAGATATTCTTGCAGTATTTTCATTAACTCTGATACTGATATTGAAACCCAAAAACCAAAAACAAAACCATTTAGTGTGGTCCCAGCGCATGATAACTCACCCGGCCAACTTTCACAAAGGTGGCACGCACAAAAACAACGAGGACTACATATCAAGAAGGAAAGACGACCACAGGATTGACTTGAGACATCGTGAATGGAATTCCACGTCAGAAGCAAGTCCAAAATGCCATGAGCATGGTCCAGAATAAAACTGATTGACTGTATAATAGTATATGTATATGCTTTCTGGCAAACGAAACATCTGTCAAAGAATGAAAAAAATATATATCTTAGGCGTTAGCATGATGTTATTGCAAGAAGGAAACTGTTTGAAGCATCTGGCAAATGAAGTATCTGCTTCTGGCAAATGAAGCATCTGCCAAAGAATGAAAAAAAAAACCTTGGGTGTTAGACGTTAAAGCGATGTTATTGTAAGAAGGAAACTGAAGGGATCCGAGCCATCTCGCCGGGAACATCGAGCTTGTCTCAGCCATGGATTGAAATGCCGGACGGAAACCGGCGGCTGATTTTCACTTCAGGAATCTTGATCCAACCCGGTTTTATTGGGAGACCGAAATTCCAGTGAATCTCGACCCTAGTTACTGTAGCAATTCAGAATCCCAGTTAAAAAGTTCGGAATCCCGATCCGATTTTATCGTAAAAAATTTCCCGCTACAGTCCAAAATTTCAATGCATGGTCTCAGCAGAACGCCTGGTAGTTGCCGTGGTCTCCGGCGTACACTCCTCTCATGGCCACTACTAGACCACTACTAGACCAGGACCTCTGGACCTGGGAGCTACAGTAGGTTGTACAGGCACCGAAAGCCTTGGTGGCCGCCGTGGTAAACCACGCAGCGGCATTGCAGCTTGCGCCATCCCCGGGCGCCAGAACGCGGCAGCCTCCTCTGACCTCTCTGCTCTCCTCTGTATCGTGCGTGTGCGTTTGCAAATGCAGTAAGTAATTCTAAATTGGGAGCTTGCGAATTTCTCTCGCAGCTTTTAGGGCGTGTGTCATCACGATCATTGATTGATCATACAACGGTCGCGGCGACAGAAGGACAGTTAATACGGTTGAGGTAAAGGACGTACGACCAGGTAAAGCTGCTGACTGACAGGCCCGCTCCGTTCATCGGCATTTTACCTTTCAAAGTTCTGTACGTTCACGTTTCAATCAATTACTTATAATCATTCTCCGTAATCCGTATGTTCCAGTACTAGTTCGTGTAGAGAGAATATGCAGAGAGTGGAAGGGGGCGGAGAAAGACTACAGAACGATCCAACCCAACAGACTTGTGGCAACTCTATTTCCTGTCACCTGAATGCCATGTCTGTCTCGAACGATTCGACACAGAGGTGCAGATACAGTCTACGAGATGTCACATTTATCTTCAGTATTGTCCAAAATATCTCGTATAATAAGTTGGTGCCGTGAAGATGCAACAACATTCTCTGTTCGTGTGCGAGCTCACGTTACCTCGCTGTGAGTTATTACTTGCTCGGACCGTTTTGTAATCACGCATGGGGTTCAGTGGCTAAAACAAGTCGCTAGTAATCAAATCCCAACATCCTCTGTGTCAACCAGGCAGGCTAGTAAGTGTGATTGTAATTGGGTCGATGAGCCTCCTAGCCAAATTCGTGAGCACCTAGTGAACGATTTTCTAATCAATAAAGTGCACTAGATGACTTCCCTAAAAAGAAAAACCCAGGCAGGCTAATGCTTCGAAATCTTCGTCCCTTCGTGTGTGTTGTTCTGGAGATTTGGATCTCAATTAGGAACCGGATAGAAACTAAAAATGCACCATGTGATGCATGTCGGCTGACACAAGTTTGACGTGGCTGTACTACATGCATTTGTGGAAGGCCCCCTATTCTTTACAGTTATTGCTGTCGTCTGAAAAATACAACATTGCTGGCAATTTTCTAGCTACTGATCTGTTATGGCTACTCAAACTCTACCATAAAGTTGGCAGGAGGCGTGGTATAGACTAAATTGCTGCAAAATGTAATGACCACTCTACTCGCTTGACAGGGAAACTTTAGACGAAGGGAGCATACATAAGAATGGACGAAGACATCCCTAAATTCTGATACTCCAGTATTAGAAATCAACACAGCATTCACAACGCTGGCAATGGCAATGGATGGCGGGACTGCATTCCAAAACGCACAGGGTATACAGATAAAGAAAGAAACAGTTGTCGGTGAAAAGAATTTGTCACTGACAGAAGTAAATTAGCACATTAACTTCTCGAACAACACAATGCGTCGCCTTCTGTGAGGCTTCACCGACCTTGCCGTCACACATTAACCTTCTGTTCAGGGAACCGAGTAATAAAAGGAACTGATCTCCTCTATTTTTCCTTTCTTTTCTCCTCTCCCATCCCATCCCATGTCTGTGTTTCAGTCATCTAGAACTAATCACGCTTTCTGTTTGACCGCTTCCGATTTGTGTCAGTTGTAGGCTTAGCAGTAACAAATGGCACTCAAAATAGAACAAACATCCTTTGCATATGAATTTCTGTTCGAGCATATGAATTTCTACTATATTTTTGCAGGCCATAACTAGACATATAAAATATACGGTCCGGTTAAGGTGAAGCATGCATTTCTCAGCAACATGCTGCACTTATTTACTACTACAATTTTGCAAGTACATTTAAATGATTGGAATGCTCTACAGTAACATCCATCCATTAGTATTAATTATACCTGCCAGTAACTGCTTTGCTTAAATTTCTACTTTATTTTTGAAGGCCGTGATTAACATTTCTCTGCATTTATTTACTACTCAGTTTTATGCAACCACATAAATGGTGCATTTACTTACTACTGCCATTCTATTTACTTACTACTACGATTTTGCAAGTAAATTTAAATGATTGGAATACTCTAAAAGTAAAGTCCATCAATTAGAAATGACTATACCAATCAGTGACTGTTGCACCTAAATTTCAAATGGTGTTTAAATGGCGAGCAATGCAAGTACTCAAGATTTGTGTGTAAATAATAAGGTTGTTAATATTCCAAGTGGTGAGCAGGTGAATATTTGTGCCTAACGAACGCTTTAATTTCACTTTGAAAAAACATATATAAATGACAGCAGAATTAATTCCTGCTGTAGCCACCCACAGAACCAATTTAAAACCACCATCACCTGAACCCGGATTCAAATACCGTTGCTGTCTCTGGCACAACCGTTTTCCGTTCTGGGCTTCCGGCTTGCAAGAAAAAGTTGCAACGCCACACCACTCACATAGTCACATGAAAGGAGAGTTTTTTTAATATAAAATTAAATGATTAGAATACTCTATAGTAACATTCGTCAAATTAGTAATGAGTACACCTTCAGTGACGGCTGTCAGGGTTCATAAAACCGCTGCAGTTACTATTTCTATCGTTAAAAATCAAAATATATTCTTTTTCAAAAAATCAAAAGATAAATTGATAAACCGATCGAAACTTGTTTTTAATATAATATCAAGTTCAGTTTTTCTTTTACAAAAACTGATCATTCGCTGAAATCATATCGGATCAGTTTTTATGGTTTTCAAATAAACCGATCTGGTTTCTAATGATTTTGTAGACCATGACTGCACTTAAATTCCATGATGTCTAAATGGTGAGCAAGTACTCAAGATTGCATCTAAATAATGTTGTCAAATTCCAAATGGTGAGCAAGTGAAGATAAATCTACTAAACGCATGACTTCCCTTTGGAAAAAGAAAAATAAAGAAAACAGAAGAAACGATTGTTGTTTTAGCCATGCAAAGAATCAATTTAAGATATACTATAAAAAAACGAGAGAAGAAGACAAGCAATTTAAAATTGCCGTGGACCCGGATTCAAATACCTTTGCTCTTACTGGCACAGCCGTTTCCCGTTCTGGGCTGCTGGCTTGCAAGAAAAAGTTGCAACGCCACACCACTCACATGAAATGAGAGTTTTTTTAAAGCAAAATTAAATGGTTCGAATACTCTATAATAACATCCGTCCATCCGTCCAAATGGCACAGCCGTTACCTGTAAGTGACTGCTGTTAGGGCTCACAAAATCGGTACGGTGATATTTTTTATCACTAAAAACTGAACAATAAATTGTTAAAACTGAGCGAAAACCATTTTTATTATAATATCAAGTTCAGTTTTTTAAATATAAAAAACGACCATTGCTCAAACCGTACCAGACTAGTATTTTTGGTTTTCAAATAAACCGGTCTGGTTTGGAAAAACCATGACTGCACCTAAAATTCCAGATGATGTCTAAATGGTGAGCAAGTATCGGAGATTGTATCTAAATAATGTTGTCAAATTCCAAATGGTGAGCAAGCGAAGATAAATCTACCAAACGCATGACTTCACTTTGGAAAAAGGAAAATAAATAAAACAGAAGAAACGATTGTTGTTTTAGCCATGCAAAGAATCAATTTAAGATATATAAAAAATCAGAGAAGAAGACAAGCAATTTAAAACTGCCGTGGACCCGGATTCAAATACCTTTGCTCTCACTGGCACAGCCGTTTCCCGTTCTGGGCTGCTGGCTTGCAAGAAAAAGTTGTAACGCCACTCCACTCAGACGAAAGGAGAGTTTTTTTTTTTTTCCTCGAGGGAAAAAGGAGGAGATCAGTGTCGTGGCATGGCAGATGAGACGGACGCCGGGGGTGATTAGTTCCAAGTCCAACGCATTCTCCGCGCTCCCCGACGGCCTGGCCCCACCGGACACCCACCGTCGTCCCCGCTTAGCCGCTGGCGCGGCGCGCGTTACTAGTAGAGGTTACAGCCAACCAAAAGTTACCTACAGCTCACTCCACAGGGCGCAGAGAGCCAAGACCAAGAGCAGAGCACCCCACTCGCCTCGCCACTCCACAACACAACAGAGGCGTGACTGACCAAGACTGCGCGCTGGTGAGTGAGAGCTGAGCCGGCGAAGCCAGAGGAAGGAGAGAACCAGCCATGGGCGAGGTAATGGCGATTTCCTGTCCGTTCTTCTTTTTTCCGCGGATGAGAGAGGTTGGGGGAAGATCTTGATGTTTTCGTTTGCGTGTTGGTGTAGGAGGTGAAGGCGAAGGAGGCGGCGGCCGAGAAGGTCCCGGAAGCGGCGGCGGTGGTGGAAGAGAAGAAGGGCGGCGACGGCGGAGCAGGGGAGGAGAAGAAGGAGGACGCGCCGCCGCCGCCACCGGAGGAGGTGGTGATGCGCGTGTTCATGCACTGCGAGGGGTGCGCGCGCAAGGTCAAGAAGATCCTCAAGGGATTTGATGGTAAGGAGCCACCCACCACCTGCTTGCTTCTCTGTCTGTGCGTAGCAGTATTGTGCCGTTGTGTTCTTGGCGTACTTTTTTTTTTTCTTTTGAACGCGAAGAACTGTGTGTTTTTTTTCTCCTCTTTCGCCTTCACGCTTCAGATAGGATATTCGCTTAGGATTCGCTTACACTTTTAGCTGGTGCTTTTCTTTGATGGTTGTTATGATTTTGAAATACTTGGGCTAGTGTTCTTAGCCGTGTCTTTCTTGTTTAAAAGTATTATTTCTATTTTATTATTAGGAAAAATACTTGTTCCTTTCTTTGAGTTGTTGGTGAGTCAGCGAGGTTGCTTGATTTCAAAATTTTGAAGCGGTTTCTTCCTGTTCATTTGAAGAGGGCAAACTTTTTTCTTTCTTCCAGTCATTTAAAATTTAACCAAGTATATACAATACTATATTTGTTTTCTGTATTGCTCCAAGGGAATGTATGATGTTAGCTGCCTCCTCATTGATAAGGTTTTGGGTTTTAAAGTTTTTTTACTTGGGGCTGTTGCTTTTTCTTATGCATCTTGTTTCTTTTTTTTTCTTTTTCAAAGTTGCCTCTGTTTCCACAATTTCTTTGATTTATGTCTTTGAACTCGAAATGTCCAATGATTTTTACGGGCTTGTTTTTTCTAGAATGCCGTTGTGCTTGTCTGTGGCATATGAAGAGGTTTGGTGGACAAAAGCGTTCCTGAATTCAACCGTTTTTCTCAAGAGTCACGTGCATAATATGTCTGTAGTGCGACACCCAAGTAGTAGATCCGAACAACCTTAAATCCAATTATGAGGACAACTTTTTCTGATGATGTCTCTGATCTGCAGAATATTTTTTAAAATTACTTTCCAGATTCCCTTATAAATACATTCATTCCCTTCTAGATGTGATTTGTGTAAAGATGATGCAGGCCTCAAATTCGACCAATTTTACTAAAAAAAGTGCTTATGTCCATATTATTTATGCAGTTTCTTGTGTGGTTCCAAAATATCTCTATCCCCAAAATTATGTTCTTGTCTTGCTCTAAATGTGGGAGTTCATCAATGTTACCAAGTCTGTAATTGAATTTTATGGAATGCAGGTGTGGAAGATGTCAGTGCCGACTCAAAGGCACACAAGGTGGTCGTGAAGGGGAAGAAGGCAGCAGCTGAACCCATGAAGGTGGTGGAGCGCGTGCAGAAGAAGACCAGCCGCAAGGTTGAGCTTCTCTCACCAATGCCACCGCCCAAGGAGGAGGAGAAGAAGGAAGAGGAGAAAAAAGAAGAACCTGAGCCACCAAAACCTGAAGAGAAGAAAGAGGAGGTGAATGATCCAACCCAAATTGTACACCACACTGGCATTGATTTTTTTTTAAATTATCTGAGCTGTCAAGACCTATATATAGTAGTATCAATTTCTCTTGTGTATACTTATGTATAATTATAGTTTCTATGACTTAGGACTGATGCATTGATGTTTTGTTTTGAACAGAAACCCACGGTGATCTCCGTGGTGCTCAAGGTGCATATGCATTGTGAGGCCTGTGCGCAAGTGATCAAGAAGAAAATCCTCAAGATGAAAGGTACAAATTTGTTGCCACATAGCTTTCAGTTAGTTCATAACATCTTTGTTTTTTTTATGGTTATGTTTTATATTTTAGCATAAGGTGAAACTGCACTTTCATGACTGCTTGATTTAAGATATACTCCTTCCATTCTTATATATAAGCATTCCTACACTATTGTAGGAATGCTTATATATAAGAACGGAGGGAGTATCTGTTGTTAGAAAACTATCTGCGGTAACTTTTTCGGATAAGATTGCAACTGTTGATTGATTCTGAGATATACCCTGGTTTCTCCCCTTATATTTTCCTTCTGACCTGGATATGGGTTACTAGTAAACACGGCAATAAATACTTTGAGAAAAGAATGATCTTGAGGATCGAATAATACAGATTTTGTTGAATCTGATTGATTAACAATTAGTATTCCATTATAGGGATCATCAAGTAACCCCCTAAATAATTTTCATTTCTGTTTGCAGGAGTAGAATCTGCAGAACCAGACCTGAAGGCTTCTCAAATCACTGTGAAGGGAGTGTTCGAGGAGGCTAAACTTGCTGATTATGTGCACAGGCGCACTGGCAAACATGCTGCCATTGTTAAGTCTGAGCCGGTTGCAGCTGAAAATGCTAAAGATGACAAGAAGGCGACTGATGGCAGTGAAGAGAAGAAGAATGACAACAAAGAGGAGAAGAAAGAGGGTGGAGAAGGGGATAAACAGAAGGATGATAGCAATGCTGCTGGTGGTGAAGAGAAAGACCCTGCGGCCATGGCTAACCTGTATATGCATTACCCTAGGTTCAACCACCCGGGTGGATATGGTGCTCCCGGCTACAACTACCAATATGCTCCGCAACTCTTCAGTGATGAGAATCCAAATGCCTGCTCTGTGATGTGAAGAATCCAGAACCATGAGATCTGCAAGTGGGCAAATAAGAAGGAATGAATCTATGAGTCTAGAAGATGATATTTGGAGGTTTATTGCAGGATAATACCTCATTAGGATGGTATTTGCAACTTCAGCATGTGGTCGAGCTAAGAGTCTAGAACTCCTTTTTGTTTGGTTGAACTTTGTCTGGTACAGAAGTAAGCTCTGGGCTTACTAGTTTCGCTTAATGGACACCATCTTATGTTAGTTACCAGTAGGATTTTGCCTTGTTTTTGTTTTGTACAAATTGTATGATATTTTAGTTTTGGTATACTAGTTGGTATCGACTCTGTTATATCTTTCCTTCTCCTCGGCTATTATCTTTCGTTGTGCTCTGTTATTATATTTTTTTTAGTTTTGTTTTTGTAATAATTGTATCATATTTTCTTTCGTTTTGTTATTGCTCCTTGGTCTGAGGTTTTACACTTCAGTTGCATATTTCAGTCTGATCTGGTTCTTCTTGGAGTGTACACCGGTGGAGATAGATTCTCATTTTTCGGGCATTTGTTTTGGCTTTAATCTGTCCTTATTACACACCATAGAGCATGCCATTTGAAAGCTAGGTAATTTTTGTAAGTTTTGCTAACATTCAGAAGGTTCCTTCACACTTTCCACCTTGAGAAGAATTCACCATATCTAAAAACGAAATTTTAGCGTGTTTCCCGCTGCAGTAGCACGATCCTAGGAGGGTAGCTAAACTTAATGAAGTCCGAGTGCGTCTCATGTGCCCCCACCCGTGCTTATGGGTCCAACAAGCTCTCCTGGGCAATGCGCATCATCATGGTTCCAACTAAACTCGGAGCTGATGCAAAATGATTGGAAAAGAGAAACAAAAGTCTGATGGATATATAGATGGACAGATAGCCGCTCGCCGTCACCAGTCAGAGAGAGGATCAGAGCCAGCCATGTGTCTGTGGTTGCTACAAATGGCTTCCCGTTGAACCCCTGTCGAAAAGCAGGTTGCTGTGGTGAAAACATGCAGCTGCCTTTGCTGCTGCCGGTTTTTGTTGCCTCTACGGTGAAAAGAGGCATGGAGGCAGGACGCCGTGACTTGACTGTGCTGCCATGCCCATCTCGTGTGCCATCAAAGTCTCGTCATCTCGTGTGCCATCAAAGTCTCGTGATCTCTCACTCAATGCGCAACCTATAGTGCTGCACGTCCACCCGGTAGCTAGGGGAATTTACATACTCGGGCAGGTTGAAGTATCTTTTCTTGCACGTCGGAGAATAATTCGAAACTGCGGATTGCAGCAAACCGAATTCGCATTTTGATTTTAAGCATGAGAGAGTAGTATGTTTTCTGTCGCGCTTAAGATCAACACATGCGTAGTATTGATTTGATGACTGCAAGGTGCCCTTGTCCTGTGCAAAGCATCAAAACGTTTCTGAACATTTTCTGATCACGTCGATCCAAATATGTTGAAGCTTGAATCTGATATTCTGTTGTTCGATGTAGTGTGGTACACTCATTGGAATTAACTAACCACAATAAAAGTTCAGACAGATGTTCATCTGATGTCCAACGTATTGTAAACCTTTGATCTTGTAAACCTTTGATCTTCAGGTCAAAAAGTTTCTTTTTCAAAGGTTGAAGACTAGAGCAATATTTTGTCACCTATGACGAAAAATGCATAGTACAAGTGGTTGGCCGGACCAGGACCAAATGCTGGTCCATTTGCTGATGACTAAACGGATGAACAGGTAATAGTGTAGTCCCAGACTGCAGTGTCCCCCACTCCTAGTCCACTGGTAAGTGTGTGTACAAGACCATGCATGTTGCCCTGTTGTGTTTGGCAATGTGAGGGCTGTCATGTGCGTGCATGGAGCTGACGCGGATAGAGACCAGACCGTCCTGCTTGTTTGCCAGTGGCAGTGTTGTAGCGACCAGCGTAGGCGGTGCTCCCGTTCCCATCGCAACAGCAAACGCATTCATGCTATGTTGTCACTTGCTGCGTGGCGCCCACTGGTGATGACAGCATCCATGGCTAATCATTTTCGTATGGTGCAGTGCTGGTGCTAATTCCATATGCCTTGCGAAATTCTCAAGTTCAGAGGGGAAAGAAACAGAGTAACATGGTGAACAATGCATGTGCACTTCAATCCTCCTGCCAAATTTAACTGCCCGTTGATTATTCATATCTCTACAATCTATTAATTGAGGTGCAGTCATCTACTTCGTGTCCATAAAGTTAGAGATTGAATCCAAATCGGTTTCGTACCTTTCATATCAAGTACCAAATTTCAAAAATCATAACTCCCTTATTCGAAGCTCAAATTAAGCAAACTTGGACTCTATATCGTAGCTCTTGAAAAGTTCTACAACTTTGATATTCAATATAAGTACAGATCCTGCCGTTTAGATTTTCAAATATACGATGTAAAAGTATTTATTCTGATTCGGACTTCTCTGCGCAGGTCTCTGTACGGGGCCCATATCTTCTAGCTCTGAAGTTCAAATAATATGATCCACATATGTTTCGAAAAGGCCTCGACAAGATTTACAACTTTTATATTTTAACGTTTTCTATTTGAGCAAGGTTTTAAGTTTAAAATCACGTTGCAATGCAGTGCTATTTTGTAAATTGCGTAAATTAATTTTTCCTTTCAGATAATACTTCTAGAATATGATAAAAAAATAATGAAAAAATGTTATTTTTGACATATAAAATGGTATACTAAGAAGCACCAATAATAATATAAATATGATCTTTTATATAAAAAATATAAGTAATATTGTATATATCTAATAATTCTATTATGTAAATAATTTATATTTAAGTTATAAAGAATATTTTGTTTTTTAAGTGCGTAGCAACGCGGACACTTTGCTAGCACATCTTTAATTTTACAATGACGTTTATGATGAAAAGTATAAACACGATTATATGTTCTTTAATCCTAGGCTTTGGAGTTGTGCCTTTTCAGGTCTCATAAAAATAAAAATTTGAAGGAAAGAGTAGTACTAGTTCTTTTCAAACCCAGTCACGGAGTCATGCGTGCGATTCGGGAGCAAGCGAGCAGCAGCGACGACCCATGCCACCCTGCTCGCCTACTCATCTCGATAGCGACAGCAACCGGCGAGGAGAATGCTGCTGAACGGCTAGGAGATTGCACTGCTAGGCAGTAGTGATCCCAGAACTATGGACCACCACATCATTGCAAAATGAGAAAATTCCTTATTTGGCCTCCCAAAAAATGAGGCTTACTTTCTTGACCCTTCTAGAATTGAACTTCCCTATTGGACACAAACATCGTTTTTGGTTTCCTATTTGGTCTTATCGTTTCATCCGTTAGGCTCCAACATGAAATACCCCTTCGACGCCATATAAAATAACTATTCTACCCTCATCATTTTCTCAACCCCTTGTTGTGTGATCTACAAAGAGTTGGAAAGAAGGGTTCAGCGGCGGCTGGTGAAATCGAGCACATGGAGGAGGGGGTTGTCGGTGTCGAGCAGCCCTCGACGGGTCCGATAGAATCCTTGGCGGTGGCTCCTAAGCAGGTCCATGCACAGGCCTTGGAAGCGCACTACGGCTAATGGAGTCGTCAGAGCCGGGCCACCAGATGCGGATCCGACGGAGTTCTCCATAGTGGTTGTTGTTATGCGCTCGTATGGGACGGAGGATTTAACAAAATAGGACTTTACAGGATGTATATTCTCTAAATAGGACTATGTTTATTGTCCTTAATTATATAGGACTCTCTCCAATGTATATTCATTATTTAGCATTATGTATGTAACATCGACGACTTTTATATGGATGATATGGAAAGATAGTATGAAAGGACATTTTTGCCTCTAACTCTCTGTGTCACCATAATCAGCCACGTTGATGCAACTAGCTGGGGATGTCGCCTCCGGACTTTACACGCTCCTCTCCCCCGCTCGCCCTGCCCTTGCCACCGTCCACCACGTCGAGGCAGAGCGCATTGCCCGTCGTGCGCACCATCGAGTTGGTCCCCGAACACTACTCACCATGTCGTGTCACTCTCATCACAAGCTCGGTGATGGATACCATGGGCCCCATGCACAAGGCGAGCAGCAGAGAGGAGCACGCGGAGTCCGGAGGCGGCATTCCTAGCTGGTTGCATCGATGTGGCTGGCTATGGTGGCAGAGAGAGTTAGGGGTAAAAATGTCATTTCACACTATATTTCTATGTCATCTATATAAAAATTGTATATATAGTATATATAATCTTAAATAATGAATGGATATTGAAGAGAGTTCTATATAATTAAGAATAATAGAGAAAGTATTATTTGGAGAGTGTCCATCCGATAGAGTCCTATTTTATTAAATTTCCTCTGCTCGCAGACCATGGGGCAGGGCATCACTTCGGGCGAGGTCGTCACCGCGGGCGAAGGGGACTGCATTGCAATGGCGGATGGAGGCCAGGGTGCGGCAGACTCCCAACGTGGCTAGCTCAAGGCCCTGCCTGTGAGCACCTTTTAAAAGAAAAAGTATACTAATATTTTGCATATTTCTTGAAACAATAATTTTTATGAAATAAAAGAAAAATAATGCTCCAAATGAAATATATACAAACAAAATTTTTATTTATATTATTACATCCAGAGGCAAAATAGATATTTTATCATCTATTTCACACCGTTACCTATCCAAAGTCACGGTTAGGGCCAAATAAGTAACAATAAACAATGTTTGGATCAAATAGGGAAGTTGAATTTTGAAAGGGCCAAGGAAGGAAGTCTCATTTTTTTCTAAGGCCAAATAAGGAATTTTGTCTTGCAAAATTGCGTACACGACGCACACCGGTGGAGACAGGTTTGCTTGCGTATATCGTCTCTTCTTCGTGTGGTCCGGCCGGCCATCGAGTGCCAGTGCACTTTCCGTAGGATTGCCAAAGATTTACGTGTCGAACAGGTACTCGATCGTCGTCAGGCCGCCCGTGCAAAAGCAATCGACGTCAACTCACACAGTCCCATCATCCTCTTATTCCTCTGCACTAAAAGGCTTAGGATTATATTGTGTGCTAAGCTACGCGCCCATGCATTACGGTACTCACTGCACTGCAATTTTGATTTTGTTTTCGTGGCGTTGGTTAGTGCAAGGGCGTGTCATACGCAGTCCTTGCGCATATTGTCTCCGCACCGGCTCTTGCTGTTTTTCAAAGCGGCACATGTCAATCGTTCAAGCAACAAAACTGGCGGTGGACAGACCCCGTGGCAGATGAATTTCGTTGAATGTATGTATACGATTATCCCTGTAAAATTTATCGACGTATTTAGTACTTGCATGGAACAGGTACCAGCTGGGTAAGATCGACGGCTAGGACGGATCAAAAGGATGAGTGAGTAATTAAAGCGAATCGATGACCCAAATTACACATGCAGTGCTTGATGCCTTTGGTCATGAAGTGTTGCACAATAAAGTGATTAAGGGGTTTGTCAAGGATAATGAGGTAATCTTTTTTAGAAAAGGTCCTAACCTTTTCTTTCTTTACCTGCTCATTTAGGTTACACAACTCAAACCTAACAAAATAGTAAACTATAATAAATTCATCATGTGACTAGATGAAACAAATGCACATGTATAATCAAGTGACCACGACTTGTGTTTAATTCATCAAACCATACATGCACAAAAGACAGCCGTTCAATTGTAAATGATAGTTGGATGATTTGTTTAATTATGTGTATAGATATTTTCTTTTATGATAAATGACGTTGAACTAACATAATAGTTAAAATCTAATAAGGAGATCAAATTGTGAGATTGTGACTTGAGTAGCTCCTATCACCATTTTTTTTTAAAAAAATTACGATGCATCTAAATAGGAGATGTAGAGAAGATAGAATTGTATGTCATTTATTTATTGTTAACTTTCCAAAAAATATGTTTGATCATTTTCTTGACCATGCCGATACATGAAAGATGATGACAAACAAATTCAAATGTGATAGCGTTATGTCATGGTGTAAATGGTAGTCATTACAACAAACAAGACAAGAATAAGTCATGTGTCGACATGCATGCATGCTCTCAATATTCTAACGAATACAACATCATACACAACAGTGAAGTTTCCCTTGTTAATTGTACAGATTGGCAAACTCATTCCTCATTGCCTAGTCACAAAAGAGCATTGGTGGAGCTCATTTGTCATTGCAAAGAGCATTGTAGGTAGTTCCCTAAAAACGTTAAAGAGAATAAGGTATTACACAAGGGCATAATGTATTTGTAAAATGGTGGAGTTGAATTTCTAGTTATATCTTGCAGCATTAGATTCACAACAACAGGCAAAAATAGATGATCATATCTCCAATTTGGTGGGAAGGTTTATATATATTTTTTTTTCAGTTTTTTGCGGTACAAAGTTGTAAGAAAAATATCTCATAATTTTCAGTTTTTTCATTTTTTTTAAAAAATGGTGGAGTTGAATTTCTAGTTGTATCTTGCAACATTAGATTCACAACAACTGGCAAACTGAGTACGTCTGTTGGTTGTATCGTACATGCTAGAATGTTTTGTGAAGTTGTAGGGGTAGAAGGAAAAAAAAATATATATCAAAAGTCCGTCAATTGATTGAACACTTCTATTGAATTCAGCTGTACAAACCCTACTCGAGCTGTATAGTAGTCGGTACAATGTATATTTCCCCCCTGTTCCCCTGGTCCTCCTCACCCCTCTCTATCTCCACTCTCCTTTGAGAAGCCAAACCGTTCTCCTGTCTCTTCGGAGGACACGTAACTATAGCGCCCAAGGACAGCTCAAAAGCCAGTCACGCAGCTAGTCGCTTCAAACGTATAATATCCCCGGGCACATGGATTTCGTCTCACCAAAATATATCTGTTTGTACCGAGGGAGGCGATTACTTAGGCAGACCGTTTAAGTGATGGAATGCGCGAATCCATTCTTCATACGACAGACAGGGGGGGGTCTCTCCGAGGGAGAGGAGGCTCTCCCATCATCTCCGATCCACAGGATGCCCTAGTTGCTTTGGACGCCCGGGCTGTGCTCGTGTGATCAACGAATTCCCATATACATGCCCCAAAACACTGATAGTAGATCAATAAGCAGGCTGCCGCCACCGCTGCTCCGGCGATGTGGACCCGCGGGGAAGACAAGCTCCTGGAGTTGCTGTTCATCCGCCGCTTCCCGCAGTGGGACGTCATCGCCGCGCACATCCTGGACAAGACGCCGGAGCAAGTTTCCCAGCGGTGCGAGAGCGTGGTCGATGAGGTCACGCGTCTCCTCCACGGGTTGCAGGTGGACACGCCGCGCGAGTGGGACACGCAGACCGTCGTCGCTGCTGCGCCGCCGGAGGCCGAAACAGAGGCGGCGGCGGCGGTGGTGCCGACTGCGGCCGACGTGATCGCAGAGAAGGCTCTCGTACCGGTGCCCTCGTCCGCCGCCGAGGGCGAGGCGTCGGAGCGCGTGGGCAAGAAGAGGAAGAAGAGTGGAGGCGACAGGAAGAAGCCCGAGAAGTGGACCGAAGAAGAGCACAAGTATGTATGCGCATTCATCATGCATCTTCTTCTTTGCCCCTGTCGTGTATTCACTGTTTCGTCTCTCCTCTCGGACAAATTAAACGTGTTCGTGTAGGATCGGATCCCTTATTTCTCGCGTAGTACGTACGTTTCCATCTATAGCTCTAACAACATCTTCCCATGCATTATTTGCAGTCTGTTCTTGGAGGGCCTTGAGAAGTACGGGAAAGGCAAGTGGAAGGCGATGTCGACCGAGTACCTGACGACCAAGACCGCGAGCCAGATCGCCAGCCACCACCAGAAGCACCGCATCAGGCAGGAGCTGAGGGAGCGCAACGCCTGCAAGCGGGCCAGCATACACGACATCACCACGCCCACGAGCGCTGCTTCTGCTGGCCGCGCCGGGGAACCACCGGCTGCTGCACAGAAAGATGAACACGGAACAGATGAAGGTGGTGACGATGAACTTATTCTTGTTGGAGCGGTTGAAGAGTTCCCAGGTGAAGATGATCCTGGAACACTTTTTACGTAGGAGAGGTGTATGCAATATAAGTGCCGTACAAACTAGTATAGAGATCGAGGTATAGGTAGCGGATTTTGTGCTGCATGTCAAAACGGAGAAATGTATATATACTACGTACTATATAAGCTAGTGTTTATTAGGATCTATATATTTGGATACATGCATACATATAATAGTACCTTTTGAGGTTACAAACACCATTCTTTGTTTTATGATGGATCTTTCTGGTGTAATATCAAATATATAGACCATGCATGGAGTTTGAATTTTTAAATATTCTTTTACTAAAAAATCCTATATACATATATCGGCGGGTTTGTAGTGAACTCTGTTTCATTGGCCTGGAACAAATTGATCATTCTTATGTGGACTGTGTCTCATTGCCCGCTGGCTCACCATTTTATTTCGTACACGGACAGGGAAGGTGGTGGTCCAAACTGACTCAAAGTGTGCATGCTCTCCTAATCTCTGAGCTAATATATTTCTGTGTGTTTGTCATATTAGCCTGGCTCACGCTTGTCCAAGTCGTACTGGCCGGCCGGATCAACCTGTCGATCGGAACAAGTCATCATCACCTAGAGTTCTACACGCTCGTGTCCACCGTGTACCCAGTTCATCTGTAGAAGTTTGTAACAAGGCAGGATATAGCACTCCTGACAGCTGCCGTCGTCGTTTGCTACCATACGTTCGCATTCTTGAAAGGAGACCCAAAACAAATCCCCACCCCCTCCCCTCCCCTCCCCTCCACATATGTGTTAGGGAGATACAGAGAAACGAGGATGGATCTTCACCTTCTGTTTCACAGCGTGCTGATGCACGTCTCTGCTGCAATGATCATCTTGATCTACCTCCCTCTCTCCATACCGGTGAAGCTGTTTATGTGGGCGTTTGTGAAGCCGTTCAGGAAGGAGGACCTGCGGGGGAAGGTCGTGCTCATCACCGGCGCCTCTTCCGGAATCGGTGAGGTCAGCAATATAAGTTCCTATATCTAGACACGATACAAAATAGTCTTATTTTGCAGCCGAATGGTATATTTGTACACACCGTACCTATAGTTGCCTGAAAATCAAGCTGCAGCTGTATAGGACCAAGAAACGGGCGGATTATTCGCAGTTAAATTAGAGGTTCTGTCTGGTGTCCAGTTGTCCCTTGCAGAATTCTAGTTTATCGTCACCGCTTGGAGATACGTAATCCAGCCAACGTTTTTCAGTAGCCGGCCAACGTATTTGTTACAACTTTTACAAGCCGAGGGAAGCTCGGTCTTAAACATCTCATCCAGCGTTGATGTCGTCAACATCGCTTTGCAGCCGCCAAAAATTTTGGAAATTCATCTCTATGTCGTCAGGGACTTCTAAAAAATCAATGACAAGCCGTACTAGTGCGCCTAGACTTGTGACATCCCACATGAAAATCTGACCAGTGGCCTCCTTTGGATTGGAGGATTTTCAAAGGAATTTTGTAGGATTCTATTCCTAAGAATTTTTTTCCTATGAAGGTCCTTTGGAACATAGGAATTGCAAAGAAAAAAATCCTAAGGAATCCTTTCCTATGCCTCATTTCATAGGAAAATAAAAATGAGGTAAAACCTCTTGGAAAATTTCCTTTGAAAGTTTCAAGGCATGATGTGTCTTACTCTCTCCTTGCTCCTCCCGCTAATGAACATATAACTACAAAATTCCTATGTTTTTTCCTGTGAAGCATCCAAACACCTAATGAGAGCAATTCATGTGTTTTTTCATTTTATAGGATTCAAGAATGTGTGCATCTTCAATCCTGTATTTTTCTTATTGCTACATTTTGACAATCCTTCATTCTAAAGGAGGCCTTATTTCCGTCTCTAGGATTTCTTATATCAGAAAGACTAATGAACACATTGTTTAATTACATTTCATCCCATCGTCTCTAAAAAACCTAAACTTTCCCTTTTTTTTCTTTTTGTTAGAAACAACAGTTTCACAAATTTCGAATTGTCAGTACTACCTAAGTTTATTTTGCAAAATAAATCATGATAAGCGAGAAAGCTACTTTTCTTTCCCAATTAGGATCCAATAAATCTTAAATGCACGTCTGTAGTTTGATGGAAGCGTGGCATATAATGCGTGGTTTTCCAGATAGTTTCACAGCAAGTTTTAACTACACATTGCAATCACTTATCATGCAACTTTTATGGCTTTTATACAATAAAGATTTATAACACTTTTTTTTAAGTTTGTGATGAAGTTAGGTATATACTTACATCTAAATAAAACGGCACATTTTTCCTAGTGGATTCATATTTAGCACATGCCACTAGAAATGATATCTCACATTCCTATGTTTTCTTCTCGATCTTGGTAAGATATAACTATTCCATTGATCTGTCTATGTTGTTAGACAACAATAATAAGAGAATTCGGCGTGTAGGAAATGTACAACCCTCCATTTGGCCCAAAAAAAAGAAAAGAAAAGAGTATGTGCTTGCCATTTTCGTCATCTGGGCATTATAGAAAGAGCAAAATGCACGGATTTTTGAAGGTAAAGAGAGTAGAGTGCCGCACTCACGGCAATTAAAGATGAAGCAAATAGTTGGAGGACGGCAGTATGCAAGTATCTAGCCGACATTGTTGTTCAAAATTCAGTGATGAATCCATATAGACATTTTCAGTTGGTTTAGCTATGCTACTAAACTGACCAAATGTTGTAGTACGCCTCTGATGCACATGAAGTCTAACTTTTTTGATAATATAGCCGGTAATGTTCCAAATCTTTTAAAAAATAATAGTATGTGCTCACGTCACAACGAATACTATAATGCAGGAGCTTGCGTACCAGTATGCGGAGAAAGGGGCGTGCCTCGCGCTGGTGGCACGGAGGAAGCAGGCGCTGGATGTGAGCAGCAGCTCCACTAGTCTCTATCTCTATTACGCTTCTCCTGACCTTGTTAATTATCGTCTGATCGCGCATATGCATTATTTGTGGTGAAAGTGAACCAGCTAGTCGCCAATGCCGGGGTCTGGTCCATCTGCCGCTTCGACGAAGTCACCGACATAACGGCCTTCACGAAATTGATGGTAAACCATTCATCCATAAGCTGATTTTACGTAAAGAACAGTTTTTGAAATGCAAGCAAGTAGTAACATTGTTAGGTGTGATACTGTGTGCATTCCCACAGGATGTGAATTTCTGGGGCTCTGTCTACCCGACCTACTACGCTCTGCCACACCTCAAGGCCAGCAAGGGAAAACTCATCGTGTCATCATCTATAGCGGGAACGGTGGGTCCTGCCAGGACCAGCTTCTATAATGTAAGCCAAGACTGTGTGTCAATAACACAAAGCAATTTTGTTGCCTGTGATCGTCTCTCGCGTGTGTTCTTCCATGGCTCATCTATCCCGGTTCGTTATCCCTGCAACAGGCCACCAAAGCTGCACAGCTCAAATTCTACGAGACGCTGCGTTCAGAGCTCGGGTCGGAGGTTGGCGTCACCATACTGACGCCCAGGTTCGTCGAGTCCGAGATAACCAAGGGCAAGGTCATTCAGAAAGGCGGGGAGGTCGCCGTCGACGAGGAGGCCAGAGATGTAAGCTTCAACAAAAATAAATGCACATTAACTTATGTGTACATTCAGATCTGTTCATCGTGGACAAGGCTATAGATTTCAAGTATCTTTTTTTATATAATGGAGATTTGAAGTATCTAAAGAAGCAGACCCCCCCTGAAATTTCAGGCGCAGATCGGGGTGTTTCCGGTGGGCCATGTGGAGACGCTCTGCAAGGTAGCTCTGGACGCCATAAGGAAAGGCAACTGGTACGTGACGTGGCCGTCGCTGTACCGGCCAGTGCCGCTGGTCGCGCTCCTCACCCCGGAGGTCTTCGACTGGCAGTTCAAAGCTCTGTACAACGCCAAGGAGGGGACTCGGCCGCTCAGCCAGCGGATGCTCGAGGCCACCGGAGCCAAACGGCTGTTCCCGCCGTCGCTCCGGCATCATCCGGGTATCAAGACGGAGAAGAGTGACTTCAGTGAATACGCGTCGTCAAATGTTTAGCATTATTTGTCAAAAAAAAAAACAATGTGTGCCAAGGTGTTTACAGGAAGGAAAAAGGAGTGTTTTTACCATAATGTTGTCTGACCTAATGGCACGGTTCTCCCCCTTTGGGAGCACTTGTTCTAAGCGCGCATCAAACATGCTCCTAAGTACAAATTGACCGTGGACTGAATTTTGAAAAGCGCGTCGTTCATTTTCGTCCATTGCTGTAAATTGTTCGTTCAGCGTCGCTAGTTGCTTGTAAATGTTCCAGGATGGGAGTGAAGTCAGAGAGTAGCACATTCGTCCTACTTCGACGAAGCTCGCCGGAACTAGGAAGGCTAGTGCGCTTCCGAGCTCTCATCCCCCCACACTTCTCCGCCACGGGGGGACAAGGAGGGCAAATGGCGGTCTCCAGCCGCCCTGAAAGACTCATCGAGCTCAAAGAGGATCACCAGCTAGCAGAGCTGGTACAAGACTGGGACTTCTCGCAAGGTAAACATTTTGAAGCGCAAGTCTTTTGCAGCTGCCACAGTCCTGTTCACCATCCGGCATCCTCCCCAAATGGTTCTTTCTTTCTTCTGGCGGTCTTTCACCGATACATGTTTCGTCTGACTGAGGAATCGATCAGTATGGCTCTCCACTGTTGTCTAGGTGGTGCTCCAGCGGGTTTTCATGTCTCATACATGCAAGATCACCATTTCAAGTTCTCTGTCTCCAACAAACATGTTGGCTTTATTATCCGGAGCCTCCAAAGAGTTACCACTGCTCATTTTGATATCTACTTCCACCTGTGGAGAGATGGAGGGGAAAACTGGTTGGCTGAACAGCGGAAATGGCAGCACGAGGAAGAAGCAAGCTGGACCATGGTATCGCCAAGAAAGAAGAAGCCAAAGATAATCTCAAGTCTGTGCAAGAGAGTACGCTTCTGCGACAAGATCGTGCAAGATTCGCCGTGGCAGAAATCAAGACCGCAAGAACTAGAAGCTGTTATTCAAATTGGAAAGGTGTTCTGCCCGGTGGGTCGTACATCACATCAAGATGCAAGCTCAATTTCTTCTGCAAACACAAGCTCTCGGCCTGGTACAAGCCAGGCAGGTGCAAGTTCATCCGAAGCAAGCTTGACAGTAAATCAGGAAGCTGACCTCAAGTTCACTAAGCAAGATCCTCATGTCATCTCGTACAAGTTTGCTAAGCAAGTTTCAAGTCCAAATTCAAATTCAAATTCAACTTCAAGCCCAGGCGTCATCCCTGTCAAGAGGGTTTTTGGAACCTTGGTTCATGAGCTCAACCTTAATGACGTTGTCGGGCGTGCACCCCACAATGTCAGGCGTGCACCGGCAGAAACCAAAGGTCTTCTTGGAAAACAACAGTATTACTCTTGCACTAAATGTCTTGGTTTAGGCCATATCTATAGAGATTGCCATAGTGCTTTTAGATGCCTATATTGTTATCACTATGGCCATAAAGTAAAGTACTGCCTCAAAAGACGAGTCGACGGCGACTAGAAATGGGCTCCAAAGCCCGCCACGCCAGTTAACTCACCTGAGCATACCGAGATGGCATCGGTATCTGTCCCTGACAGTAATGGCCCACCGGTTGCTACTAATCTCGCCAACTCGGCTGAAAACCAGACGCCTTCTGCCATGCCCCATATGGGGACGGGGCAAAATGGCCCACCTGCTAGTCTAATGGAAGGTGAAAGGGCAAGGGTAGAAGAGTCAATCCCCTCACCCCCAGATATCTGTGCAACTTGTAGCCCGCTTGTCAGTGAAACAGAAGATGAAGAGCCTGAAGATGTACACTTAAGTGCCATCCCCTGCATCACAACCACGCCACCTCTGATCGGCTCACTCTTCCCCGACTCTCCAGTTTCATCAGAGTAGCCATGCCTCTCTAGCTCAACCTTCACCACCTCAACCATCATCCAAGATTTCCTCATGGCGAACTTCGCCATGGATCCTGCTCGATTCATCCTGGAAGGGATGCAGCTAGAGGTTGGTGGCCAGCATCGTCTAGCAAGGCGCACGGTTTTTCTGTTAGGGGATGTCCAGAAGTATCATGAGAGCTACGCGATCACCGTCACAGATGAGGTAGACCTAACTCCTGCCCAGATCACTCACATCATGCATCTGATTAGGCACTACATTGAAGTCCAGCGTAGGAAGCATATAGAGTCCTATCAGAGGCACCCACATGATATTGGTATCTTCCGTCTGCGTGATGCCTGTGAGCGTGATACTTTGGTGGTCACAAGCCCCCACAGAATGGGTAACTTTGAGTTCAGGTTCGTCAAGCATGATGAGGCACCAATGAATCTTCACAGATCCCCCTTCACTAGGACTAGCTGGGTGATGCTCTTGGGGTTTCCGCTAGATTTAAGGTCGGTTCGCTTTGTGGACCAAGTGTGCAGTTGTTTTGGGCAGATGTTGCAGTGGAACCCAGATGATCCCAATCTAGCAAGGATCCTGGTCTATGTCCTAGTTGACAACGCACTTGATATCCCGAGAAGCATTGCTATCAAGCACGGAAGAGAGGCAGATGGAGAGGGCAGGTCCTGGACTGTCCCTGTGTACGTCTTCAACTCCCAGCTTCTTGCTCAACCAGGGGATGAAGAAGACCCACCAGCTAACAATGGAAATCCTCATCCGTTCCATGGTTCCATTGTTCCAGGTGAAGCAGAATTTGTGGCTGATCTTGCAGACCAGTTCATTGACCAGCATGGACATGGGCAAATGTAACAACCAGAGCAACAGCAGAACCAAGATCAGGAAGAACCATCAAATGCAAGTGACAGCTCAGTGGTGCAGCCTAGCTTTACAGGCAGCAATGCTAGCTTTGCACCCGGCAATGGTGAGGAAGTGCTGGCTCAACTCAATAACGAGCCTGAGGTACTTCCTGAGCTTCAAGCTGATCAAGCAGAGGACCCCCCCAGTGATGAATGAACCAATGGGAAACAATGTGATGCCTCCCCAACAAAATGTGGTGCCTGATGCCCCACCTGGCAACAATATTATGGTAGCTCCTCTAGCTGCTCCATTGGTTCAGGGTGTGCAACACAATGAGTCGGACAAGGCCGCTATCACCAACTTTATTGCTCAAGGCATCGCAAACCTGATGAGGCAGAGTCCTGAACAAGGCTCTAGTGTGGTTGGAAGCTTCACCATCCTAGAATCCATATCGCGCATTAACCTTAGTGCCCTGGGCTTAAGCTCTCTCAATGTCTCTCTGACGGTCAATGGGCCCCAAGTCAACTTTGGAGTAAGGATGGATAGGCCTGCACAAACTCAGAAAGCAAGGCTTCAGATTGAGGAGATAGTTCCTGAAACCATAGCGCAATGTAGGCTCTCAGCTGATTGCTGGACAGATACTTGAGGCACCTGCTGCACCTGATGGACGCCTGGTCCATCAGGCCTATCTAAAGAAGCCAATCAAACACACCTATGCTAAGAGAGCTCATCAGCAGTCAGCTAGCAATGAGAACATGGTAGAAGAGGTCAGGGTCCAAACCCAAGAAGCTCATCAGGTGAGAACCAGACTTCAGAAAAAGAAGAGAACTGCCGAAGTAACTGAAGCCAGCAAGACCCCAGTGAGACGTTCCAGTTCCAGACTGAACAACAAGAACAAGGGATGCAAGGATAGGACGGTCCTCAATCTCCCAGTCAGTAGCAACACCAGAGGAGCCAAGAAAAGAAAGGTAGCAAGCCAGGAAGAACTAGCGGGTAATCTCCTTATACCCTCCACCAACTCTTCTATTGAATTCCCTGGCTTGACTGGCCTGGAGAATACTGATTGCTTCCCTGAAATTCCTATCGAGCAGCTTCAGGCGGTAGCAGTGGATAGATGCGGGATCTCGCCTTCGGCAGTCACCGCAGAGCTTCTCATGGCGGCATCAGTCCCTTGGAGCTCCAATCTGGAAATTACCGAAGTGATCGATGGATTTTAGTCCTACTAGCAAAGTTTCTGACAAGGAATGCCCTGGTCTTTTGATGTATCTATGGAATATGGAACCTATGGTTGATGTCAGCCCTATGGCTAGTCTAGTATCTGATGAAACTCTTACTATCTTTGATAAGAGACATAATGTTGGTTTACATTTCTGGATGTTTCTCTGGTTGTCTGTTATGCGTATGTGCGACTTGTGTCCTAGATGGCTTTGCTGTTCTGATGCGATTAAGGCCCTATTATCGGATTTTATTCAGTCCAACCTGAATCTAAGGATATGCACTGCTTACCTCTGCAAGCCTTTGGCGGCAGAGCGACTGTCTTGCACCAATCAGTTTGTTGATGAATAATCACGCACAGAATAAAAGAAGCTGGAATGTTTTAAATTAGAATATTAGAGGAATTAATGAGGAAGCTAAGTGTGATATAGTCAGACAAAAGATAGAAGAAAGTGCATGTGCCATTTATTGTATTCAGGAAACTAAAAGAGAACGTTTTGACCACTCTTTCATAAGGAAATTTGCTCCCAAGAGATTCGATAAATTTGCTCACTCTCCTTCCAGAGGAGCTTCAGGGGGCATAATCATCGGATGGAATAGTGCAATATTCACATGTGAAGTTTTGGAAACACAGCGTTTTGCACTGACAGTCAAATTTACCTCGGTCCACAATTCTGAAAACTGGAAACTCACCACAGTCTATGGTCCCTGCCAAGGTGAAGAAAGAGATGACTTTGTCAACTGGCTAAATGCTCTACACATACAGGATATAGAAAACTGGATAATTATTGGAGATTTCAACTTCTACAGATCACTCACAAACAGGAACAATGAAGGAGGGAATATGCAGGACATTTTCACCTTCAATGAAATCATATGTAATCTAGGGCTGCAGGAAATACCACTGAAGGGTAGGAAATTCACCTGGAGCAATATGCAAGAGGAACCTTTATTGGAGCAACTGGATTGGTGCTTTACCTCCACCAATTGGATCTCTGACTACCCCAACACTCTGCTCCTGCCATTGTCTCAACCTACTTCTGATCACATACCTTGTATGGCACAAATTGACACAAGAATATCCAAATCCAATGTTTTTAGGTTTGAAAACTTTTTGATAGAACAACCAGGCTTTATGGAACTAGTGGAACAAACATGGAATGCTGAAGTAAAAGCAACCAACAGTGCAACCAGGGTAGCTGCAAAGTTCAAGGTGCTAAGGAGAGTGCTCAAAAAATGGGGAAAAAGCATCTCAAATATCAACAACTTAATCAAGCAGTGCAATGAAGTCCTCCTAGTCTTGGGCAAACTGGAAGAACAAAGAACCATGTTCCGACAAGAAAGAAACTTCAGAGATATTCTGAGGAAACACATACTGCATCTCCTGAAATGTAGAAGAGAATATTGGAAAAAGAGATACACAGTTAGGTGGACTAAATTTGGGGATGAGAGCACAAAATTCTTTCATGTAGTTGTCACTGAGAGATACAGGCAGAACACTATTACCAGTTTGGAATCACCAGATGGAAGGTCATGTACTGAACACTTTGAGAAAGCTGCCCTGTTATGGGACACCTACAAGAACAGAATGGGAAAAAGTGAAACAACAGAGATGGTTTTCAACTTGGAGGAATTAGTCAACCACAGTGATGATCTTGATCACCTATCTCATCCATTCTCCAAAGAAGAAATTGATAATGCAGTAAAGAGAATGCCAACTTACAAAGCTCCTGGACCAGATGGTTTCAATGGACTATTTTTTAAGAAGTGTTGGCACATCATCAAAGAGGACATTTACCAACTCTGTGAGGATTTCTTTGAGGGAAGAATAAGTTTGCAGGCAATTAACAGTTCCTTTATAACACTGGTGCCAAAGACAAATAGACCAACAACACCAAACGACTTCAGGCCAATTTCATTGCTCAACTCAGTCCTTAAATTGATCACAAAACTAATGGCAGACAGATTGCAAGCACACATCATCCCCATCATCCACCAGAACCAATACGGTTTTATCAAGACAAGAACAATACAAGATTGCCTAGCATGGACTTTTGAATATATTCATCAATGCCAACAATCAAAAAGGAAACTAGTTGTACTAAAATTGCATTTTGAGAAAGCCTTTGACACAATTGAACACAACACAATCTTACATATGCTTAACAGTCTAGGCTTCACAAGCCAATGGATTACTTGGGTTGAAAAAATTCTAGCAATAGGGACTTCATCAATATTGCTCAACGGTATACCAGGCAAATGCTTTGAGTGCAAAAGGGGTGTAAGACAGGGTGATCCCCTCTCACCCTTACTCTTTGTCTTGGCGGCAGAATTGCTGCAATATATCATATATTCAGCGCATAACCGAGGACTAATTTTAATGCCAATTGAAGCTGACCCAAGTGGACAATTCCCAATCATTCAGTATGCTGACGACACCATTCTAGTCATGAAGGCCTCCCAAAGGGAACTCTTCTGCCTCAAAGGTTTATTGCAGTCCTTTGCAGATTCTACTGGTCTTAAGGTCAATTACAGCAAGTCAAGTATGATCCCTCTAAACTTGACTGAAGAAGAAGCATAAATCATGGCCGGAACTTTTGGCTGTCAACTGGCATCCTTCCCCTTCACTTATCTGGGAATACCAATGGAAACAACCAAGCCAAAGATTGAAGACTTCATGCCACTCATGGACAGATCAGAGAGAAGACTCACATCTACAGCGACCCTATTATCACAGGCTGTCAAACTACAACTAGTAAACTCTGTCATAACATCACTAGCATATACAATGTGTAGCATCAAGGTGCAATATGGAGTGCTTGATTTCTTGGATAGGGGCAGGCGACATATTATGTGGAGGAGTTCTGATTGCAATGCAAAATCCAAGCCACTAATTGCCTGGACAAAAGTGACAAGGCCAAAATACAAAGGGGGATTAGGAGTCCTGGAACTGAGGTCTCAAAATGAGGCTCTGCTGCTAAAACACCTAGATAAATTCTACAACAAGAAGGATGCCCCCTGGGTGCAAATGATATGGCACACACATTACTCACAGGGGCAAATCCCTCATGCATCATCTGCTAGGGGTTCTTTCTGGTGGAAAGACTTATTGAACCTTTGTGACAAATATAGAGGAATAGCCACTTGTACTCTAGGGGATGGATCAACTGTGATGTTTTGGCTGGATGTATGGAATGACCATTTCTTGCAAAATGAACTCCCAAGACTCTTCTCCTTTGCAATTGACCATAACATATCTGTCAAGAACTTTCTAAGAACACAAGATATCAGAAGCCTCTTCCATCTTCCACTCTCTGACCAAGCTGAAGAAGAACTACATGAACTCATTGGTATCATCTAAGAAACACAGTGGCAGGAAGACTCCAAGGACACATGGCACTACATCTGGGATACACCAAAATATTTATCAAGAAAAATATACAATTATCCCTACAAGAACTTCCAGCCACCACAACCTTACATTTGGATATGGGACTCAAGATGCTGCAACAAGCTAAGGGTGTTCTCTTGGCTTCTCCTTAATGACAGACTCAATACAAGAAACATACTAAAAAGGAAGAAGCAAAAAATAGAAGGAAACAATTACAACTGTGTCAACTGCAACACTAGAAGGGAAGAAATAACAATGCATCTGTTTTTCACATGCCCATTAGCTGAGAGATGCTGGCTGTATTTGGGCGTCCACTGGCAGAGAGGACAACCTTTTTTCACCATGATGGAAACAACAAAACAAGACTTTGGTAGGCCTTTCTTCATGGAATGCTTCATCATAGCCGCCTGGCATATTTGGAAGCAAAGGAACGGAGCCATCTTTGATGCCTCGGTACCCTCCTTCAATTTCTGGAGAAAAAGCTTTAAAGAGGAATGTCTCTTACAAAGTTTCAGAATAAAAGAATCCCTTAGAACCCCTTTCTTGGATTGGGCTGCCTCTCTCACCTAGCTTGAGCTTGAGCCTCGGCTCAACCTTTGTAGATAGTCAGATAGTTTATTTTGGCTTTGTATAGTGTTTCTTTTCTTTAGGTAGGTGTTTGTATAGGTAAAACTTCTCTTTGTACAGGCTAGTACTTGGTTTTAATTTATTGCATAGCGGGGGCCTCCCTCGCTGTTTTCCTGTCAAAAAAAATGTTCCGAGATGCTACAGTGGGTCATCAATGATATATTGTTCATTAAGTTCAAACCTCAGGTCGTTTACGTGCTCCACTGTATATGGATTTTGTCTTATACATGACCACATTGACCACGACACAGGGTCTCATGGTTTCCAACTCATTCACAAACTAGTTAACAACGTTGTAAATGATCCAGTGGCCCATCAATTCCTATTTCATGCACACGAAGTCGAGTTGGCCACGGTCAAGACCTCAGTGAGTCAAGCTCGTTCGATCTTCAACGGTCAAAAGCGGATGCTCAAAAGAAGAAATATGGCAAATGACTTATGGATATGGAGTTTTACCGTTCCAAATACTGACCAGTAGTGTTTCTTAAAAATACTGGTTAGTAGTTTGATCCAACGATATAAATTCAAAGCTGATTAACAACTAATGTGTTTTACATTTTTTAAGATGAGGTGACAGTATGATTAAGATTTTATCATGAAAAAAACATAAATTTATTATTAATTAATAGTGTAATTATGAAACCTCAAACTAGTGACTAGTATTTTTAAGAAACTATTGATGAATATTTTGAACAATAAAACTTCTCATGATTTATTTATTTTTGAGAAGATGCTGAGTTACATTTCAACTACACACTCACAACATCTGCCAGATAAGATAATCAAAGGTGCCGACTGCCGAAGCAAAGTGTCCGTCCCATTCTTCATCATGAACACATAGTAATCCTGATATGCTGGAGCATCTGAACCACTAGAAATGAATGGCTTTTTCAATAGAATTGACCCAATAGTGCGAGGCTACAAAAGGACATTCCTGAAAGAAATATAATGGCAATGGTTATCCAGAGCCGAAAAGCAAGCATGCCCACCTGCAGCTAGAAACATACATTCAAGAAAGGACCTACTAGCATTTACTCTTCATTTCCCTTTCTCTTCTTCCCCTTCTTTTTTTTCGCTTTTGTACCTATGAAATTTTGTAATACAATAATATATTATATCCGTGTAAGGGATTTCCCCCTCCAGTACTTAAAAAAAACATCAACGTTAAAACTAAAGCACATGAAGGCTGTAGCTCGATTATTGGGTAGTCCAATAGCCGTTCTTCGTTGTCCATTTTCACTATCAGCTAAGTATGTACTACTCTGCAAGTCAGCTAGTAGGCGAAGGCACGCCAGTATGCTGGCTAGAGCGAGCCTGCTACAATACAAGCACACTTTGGGGGCTCGAGATGTTTGTACGTGCTTATTTGTTTATACATCCTTCGTAATTATCGGAAAGTTTCAAGCTTGTCCCCAACACGGTAATGATCTTGACATCCAAGCGATCGAGTTGGCATGCACCAAACTACCCCTTTGTTTTTTGTTGATGTCTTTCACGCGGCGATATGAGTTCGCTGGTCAAATCATCTTGACGCGTGGAGTGCGTATGTCGCAAGTCGCGACGCCGAATGCTTGCTGAAGCTGGTCGACGGAGACGGCTGGCAAAACTACTATACCTACATACTCTTCGATTCGTATGGGGAATTAACTTTGCATTGCATGCAAATGGGCCGCTCGCCTAGCCTAGCTGGTCCCAACTCGAGGCCGTGAATGTTTTGAAGCATACTTGAAGTACAGTGGATTAGTTGGCTATGGAAAACATTTCAAAATGTTTTACTTTCCAAAGTCAAAACAAATCTTTTGTTTTTCTCCCGTGAGCGCCCTACCAATTCGTTGGCGAGCCAACATTTGGCGTCCGAATCGGCCGTCGTCGTTTTGGCCAACATTAGCATGAAAAATAAACTAGCACAGCGTACAAGTCTATTGGCTCGCCAACTTATAGCTGCAATACAAACGCATGCTTTGTACACGGTCAACAACCAAATTTTGGCTTGGCAGCCATTGGCTGCAATCCAAATTGCCCCAGTCGGGGTTGTCCACCTAACCCCACAAGTAAAGTTCTAAGTCCTGGCTCAAATTTCTTTCCTTGAACTATTTGGACGTATTTGATATAGCTTATGTCCAAAGTGCTTATAGTGCTTATTTTATCAAAACAACTTATATTATTTATTATAGCAGAAGTAGTCAATCCGTTTGATAAAACTATTTATGTGTATCTGTTAAAACTGTTTATGCCTGCCCATAATCACTTAAAGCTATATTTTGCTATTTTATCCAAAATACTTATGATAGTATAAAATAGTAAAATACTTATAGGTACTTTTGCTATTTTATTGTTTGACAGTCTAAATTAATTATTAAGCATAAGCAGTTCAATAAGGTATGCCAAACACACCCGTAAATAAGGCCCTCGCACCCAAGGCGATGAGATTTATCCTTTTCCTTCTCATAGCACAAGTTATTTATTTACTAGTTTCTATATTTTCTATATTTTCTTCATTTCTTGAGGTGGTAAAGAACATCATAACCCATGTTAAAGAAAATATATCATGGTATTATCATCCGAGAGAATGCATGAAAATACTCAGAAAATATTAAATGGTTTGTTTTCTAGCATGTAGGCATTAGCGTGTGCCTACCCATAAAATTTCAAATGAAATTTCATTTTTACAGATATATTATCTGATAACGTGACGCAACATGGTTTGAAATTGTTTATAGTAGTTAGTAAAAACAAATGTCTATAGTATATTCTATATGGTTGACAAAACCTCATTCTGCATGTTAAACCTTTCTTTGAGTGTTCATGTGTGGATCGATTCATGTCAATTTCACTCATATTTAAATGTTGATTTATTTTGTACTAAAGTTGTTTTAGTTTCTTGCTATTGTTACTACTACCTTTTAAAGTATACTAGTTGCAATACTAGCCTGCTGTCCGGGTCTCCAAGCAGTTGTTTAACATGAACTAGATGGTCAACTCATGTTTGCAACCAACCAAGTAAGTTGCACATGCATTCAGCGTATAATTCCCCGATTAGGATCACAAAATGGATATGGTATGATCTTGTAACATTTGAAAGAACCAAATAAAAAACGAGGGAAAACTAACTGATATCAATTATCAAGATATACACACACGACAAGATCAATTAGAAAACTGCTAGAAACACAAGCACTTGTGCTTGGTGAGGAAAGCTCCTTGCCACCTGGACGCTAAGAAAGGTTGAAAAACTATTTACATGCCATTCCCGGGCCGGCACCAGAAGATGATTATCGTCGTGAGCTGTTGCTAGGGTGATGCTCGACATACTCAATGAAGCCCCGTGGCGCATGATTGGCCTGCACGTTCTGGCGCCCTCTTTGGTCAATAAGGACCTTAGTTTATTCAGCAAAAGTCAGTTCTCATGCATTGTCTTCGTTTATGCGAGCTAATAATAATCAAGGCCACCCATCGCGCACTCGCGGCTAACCAAGCTTGTCCTTGATCATCACGCGGCAGTGTGTATATATAGCCCTTGATCGTGAGCTTCCCAGCACACAACAACAGCAAGCAAAGAACTATATACGCATCTAGCATCAGCTTGCTAGGTACTGAAGATCTGAACGAGTTGGCCACTGATCGAAATGGCGAAGCTCAGCGGCACCGCCATCATCGTGTTCGTGCTGTTCGCATTCCTCGCCGAGCAGTCGGTTGCCGGCCGGTACTACGATGACAAAGTGGAGGACAAGGTGAGGAAGGAGGTGAAGAATGCCATTGAGAAGAACCCTGGCATCGGCGCTGCCCTCGTCCGCTTGGTGTTTCATGACTGCTGGGTGAATGTAAGTATACTCTCAACTCAACTGCTGCATTGTAACTTTGGTTTTTCCTTTTTCCCAAAATCCAACTCCAATGACCACTTTTTTATGTGTAACATCTATATATGGAGATACATACAGTTCATATGTGACACAAAGAAATAAACATACCATTGCATTTATCAATAATAATGAAAATCGGTATAAACGTGATTAGGGGTGTGACGGGTCTGTGCTGCTGGACAAGACGCCCACTGACGGCTTCAACACCGAGAAGAAGGCTGTGAACAACATCGGCCTGGACGGCTTCGGCGTGATCGACGCCATCAAGGACAAGGTGAAGAACGACAACGTCTCCTGCGCCGACATCATCGTCCTCGCGGGGCGCGACGCGGCGTCCATCCTCAGCGGCGGCAAGATCACCTACCCGATCACCCGCGGCCGCCTCGACGGCGTCAGCTCGTCGGCGGCGGAGGCCGACCGGGCGCTCCCGACCTCCGACTTCGACTTCGACCAGCTCAAGACCAACTTCGACTCCGGGTTCCGCAAGTTCACCGTGGAGGAGCTGGTCGTGCTCTCCGGCGCGCACTCCATCGGCGTGGCGCACCTCTCGTCCTACGCCGACCGCCTCACGTCCGCCGCCACGCCGGACTTCCAGATCGATTCCAGCTACCGCGCCGCTCTCAATGCCACCACCCCGCCGGCGCTGCTGAAGCAGGGGCAGAACCCGAGAGTGCCCAACAATGTGAGGGACGAGACCCAGGCGTTCCAGCAGCAGGCCGAGTACGACCCCGTGGCCATGGGGGTGAACCCGACCAAGGGCGTCCTGGACAATAGCTACTACCACAACACCCTCGAGAACAAGGTGCTCTTCAAGTCTGACTGGGTGCTGCGCACGGACGGTGAGGCTGCAGGTAAGCTAGTGGAGTACAGGGACAAGCCGGAGGAGTGGAACAAGGACTTCGCCGCGGCCATGGCCAAGCTCAGCGGCCTGCCCGCCCAAGGCAAGAATTTCGAGGTCAGGAAAAACTGCAGGGTCATCAACAACCACTACTAGTCTACTAGACCATGGATGGCGCTTTATTGTCTGGTTCGAATTTGAATGGCGTCTAGGCCTATAGCTACGCGCCAATCTCGGATAATTTGTGTTTCAAAGTATTCCTATTTTTCCTAATAACTAATATTTGCTGTTTTCAAACACTAGATTAATTTATGATGTCTGAACTTTTATGTATGGTGCTGAAGAAGGGGAAAAAAAATGTTCACTTATTTCTCAATACAGTCAGTTTTAGCATGGACCTCATCATCTCCTTCCTCATCCTATTTCTCAATATAGGCTATGATCATTGTCCTGGTCCTTTTGTACGTTCTGGTTTGTGATGAGAAGTACGTCGAAGCAGACTTGTACATGCTTCCACTTATCAATCTATCTGTTCACTTTACCGTTTAGGTTTTTAGAAAATGTTTTGAACAATGGTACGTGGATCGGAGGATGGACAAAATCAAAATTGTGGTATCACTAACAAAGTGACAAGTATTGTAGGACTGAGAGAGTAATATACTTTGAATAAGTGCGTCTATAATAAATTTAGGAAAAAAGAGTAGCGTCTCTAACAACGCATATATACTTTGCTAGTAAAAATAAATTAGTTATTAATACGTTTTAGAATATGATTGACTGCTAGCCCGTGCAAAAACAATCTTGTTTGAAGAAAACAAAGGGTTTCAAATATCTAGCAAATATCTTCTGTCTAAAACGAATCAAGCATGAGGGGAAATCAAAACCCAAAGGTGCCTTCTCGGGAAGGCATGCCTCAATTGCCGCTGATATGCTCTCGAGATGCGTGCAGCTGGGTCCAATGTTTTGCAAAAAAAACTGGAGATTGCAGATTATATTGTCGAGATCTTGTGGTGGAGGCCATGCCTTCCCCGGAAGGCACAGGTGGAATTTCGACTCTCAAGCATGAGCTACATTATCCCACTGGTTCCTGGTGTGCAACTCCGCACGAGATCATTGAAAGGAGTGGTCTTCATCGACCATGTAATTGTTCAGAGAGGAGAATCATCCTCCGGAAAGATCCACGTGGCCGGCGCGGCCGCATCCCTCCACAGCTTCAACTTGGGGAGCTCCTTGACGGTCCCGTCCCGCATGTCGTACACGGCGGCGCGGTGCAGGAAGTAGGACGAGGGTCCGGCGGCGTCGTCAGGCAGGAAGAAGACCCGGTCACGACGGAGCACAGCGTCGCTGCCGCCACCGCGCACGGGCACGGCGCGGGAGCACAGCCGCCCGACGAACAGCGCCACGCCTTCTTCTTCTTCGTCGCCGCCGCCGCTCAGCGTGGCGGTCACCTCCACCCACCGCATCGACGCGAGGTCCGCCCGGAACACGGCCGGCCGCGGCGCCGTCTCACCCTCGGCGAGCCTGAGCGGCCGCCGCACCATGAACATCGTAGTACTGCTGTTGGTGGCTCTGGACGCGACGAGGTAGCGCGCGACGGGGCCGTCGTCGTGGTGGTGGTGCGGCGTGGCGTAGCCGCCCATGATGGCGAGCTCGACCCGGGATACCGCTGGCTCGCCGCCACCGCCCTCGCCGGCGATAACGTCGAAGGAGATGAGGTCCTCGGCGGTGGTGAGCGCGTAGAGCCTGCCGCCGCACAGCGCCATGTCCTCGTACCTGCGCCACGCGTCGCGCGCGCTCACCGCCCACGAGCTCGAGGAGGAGGTGGAGGAGTAGAGCGCGAGCTCGGAGTGGCGGTCGCGGCCGAGGAGCGCGGCTACGACGCCGCCCGGGAGCACGACCATCTTCCGCACGTCTATCTTCTCGCTCCCCCACTTATTATTATTGGTACCGGCGCGGCCCAGCTCGCCGTCGACCTCGACGGGGTGGTCGCTGACGAGCACGTCGCGCAGGGTCGGGAGCAGCCGGGTCTACCCCGTGAACAGGCTCTTCAGCCGGAGGAGGCTGTCCTGGTCGTCATCGTCGTGGAAGAGGAGCCAGCCGTCGCACGCGGCGCCGCGGTACCCGGCGACGTTGTGCAAGTAGAGGGAGGTGAGGTCGGGGTGGATGAAGACGGTGCCGTCCGGGCGCACGAGGTAGGCCGGTGCCTGGGGCGGCCGGCGCGGTGGGCAGTGGTGCTGCACGGCGGCGCGCAGGCACCGGCAGACCTGGCGCAGGGAGAGCTGGTCGTGGCGCGGGACAAGGTCTAGGACTTGGCCCCAAACGTCTGGGGGCACGTGGCCCAAGCTCACGCCACGTTCAGGCTCCTCCCTACAGAACTCAAAAAAAAAAAAAAGACGATTATTTATTTTTTTTAAAAAAAGTTGACTTCATTCACTCCATGCAAGATTGATTTATTCGTACCTTGAGAAGAGCCAGGTCGCCGCCGCGTCGCCGCCACCACCGTGCAGTAACGCCGGTGACAAATTGTAAGTGGTCCTGCCGTCCCTCATGTCGTATCCGCCAACCCGACCGTCGTCGTCCAAGAAGTAGACCACGTTCCCGCGCATCTCGTACGGCGCCACCGACCGAGCCACGGAGCTCCACGGGCCGACGAAGAGGACCACGTCGTCGCCGACGCTTCCCACCTCCTTCCACCGCGACGACCGCCGGTGGACCTCGAACACTGTGAACGCGCCGTCGCCCGCTCTTGTCGTGGTGACCATGAGCAGCTTCCCGCCTGACGCGACAAGGTGCCGCGACGCCACCGCCGGCGCGCTCGACGCCCGGGCCACGGGCCTGCCCAGGGACGTGATGACCGGCGCGCCGGTGCGCTCGTCCTCTTCGACGCCGACCACGTACAGGTCGCCGCCGTCGTCGACGACGTGGACCTTCCCGTCGTGGACGGCCATGTCGCTGAGCGCCCGCCACTGCTCGTGGGCCCGGACCACCCAGAACCCCGCGCCGCCGCCGCCGCCGTCCAAGCGGCACGCCGCGACCTTCCCGCTCGCCTCGTCGCCGATGATTGCCACCACGACGACGACGGCCTCCCGGTCCCGGTCCCGGTCCGGGCACGTGACGACGATGACCATCTTGCGCACGGAGGCGTTGGGCGGCGCTCGGCCGTCGTCCCTGATGACGTCGACGGGTTCGAGCACGGTCCCCTCGCGTGGTGGGTCGCGGACGACAGTCTGCGCGCGGGAGAGGGGAGGCAGCCGCGCCGTGGCGCCGGAGAACGGGTTGAGCAGGAGGTACTCGTCCTCGTAGTTGTGGTTGAACACGAGCCACTCGTCGCAGGAGCCGTGGTACCGCGCCGCGGCGGCGGCGCCGGGGAGGTTGACGGAGGTGGTCTCGTCGGAGCACGGGAAGCTCAGGAAGGCGCCGGCAGACGGCAGCGCGAGCCACGGCAGCGGCGGCGGATCGGGGGGTTGGTGGCTGTGGCTCTTCGTCGTCGACGCGGCGGCGCGCCACGGCCTGCACGACGCGGCGAAGCGGACGCGGTCGGCGTGGGACGGGAGGCGGCGCAGGACGGCGCGAAGAAAAGGGGGCGGGAGGCCCGAGGACCACGGGGGAGGGTCGACGGCCACGTTCGCCATGGCGGCCACCCTGCGCGTAGGTGCGGATCTACTGCGAAGTTCGTCGAGACCGCGTGTGGTGTTTGTTTCGACACAGGCAAACCCAGGACCAAGGCTATCTGTCCCGTACTGTACCGCCTAGTACGAGTCCCATACGTATTGAGCCCCATTACGGTGGGTCATATTACTTGAACCTGCCAAATCGTATAAACAAGATCTGATCGTCCATTTAGAAGGACATAATAGTATTTGACTAGATAAAACATGTATTTACATCAAGTGTCACTATAGGATATCTAGTTAATTAATCTTGAAACCAGTAATAAACCTAGAGCAATAGCATGATGAACCAAGAAATCTCTAGGTCCTATTGTTAGGAAAAGCGAATTACTATTCTCATTAACATTATTCAACCATCCGGGCAACCATATGCTTCGACCTGCATTGAAAGCGGGATCGCTCGTTGAAGATAAGAGTATATCCAACCCATATATCGTCTTACCATGACCAAATTATATCCATTGGGCAAATATAGGTTCGATTAAGATTTACTTTTCTGAAGTAGCAAAAGCAAGCATGACGTACTTTGAAAGGTTATCGATCAGAAGAAATCTACGAGAGCCTGCAACCGCTACCGCCTCGACGCTGTCGCCACAATACTCGGATGCGCCGACGATCAGAAGAGTTGTCGCCTGCCGATGGACAGTTCGAGACCGCCAGCGGGGTGGGGCAAAGGGAGGAGCAGCGACCGACCGCCGTTCAGACCCATCACGCGTGCAGCTGGGATATCATCCTCGTCGGAGCAGCTGAGCACGATGCCGACGCCAGACTCAGTGGCGGCGCTCTCGAGCCGAGGTGGCATATGCAGCAGTTCGCCTCAGCCTTGTCGGGGCTGGGCTTGTCGGAGGTGCCTAGGGCCGTCCGGGCCGACCGCCGCCGACATCCAATTCACCGACGGCAGCTAAGGATTCCCTTTCCTCGGGCGTGGCTCGGCGGTGGGCTACGGTGGGACGAGCCTCGAGCGTGGCGCAGTATTGGGCGACGGGTGCTGACAAGCAGCGAGGCTCAGGCGTGGTGAACGTTGGGTGGCTAGCGGCGAGACTAGAGTGCCCGGCGACGACCCGTGTGTATCAGTCTGATGAACACGGGAGAGAAATGCAAATGAATGGCCGGAACTTTTCAAAAGATATAAAATAGTTTTAATTTATTTGTGATGTTGATAGATAATGGGTTATTTGATTTATAAAAAAATTAATTTGTTACTTTTATTTCCCATAATACCCATACTTATTTTATATTACTTTAAAAAATTATTTTATACTACTTTAAAGATCAATATAGTATGAGTAAATCTGAACCGTTGAATGAAGAAGAATGGATGATCCATATTTATTCTAGTCCATTGTAAAGGTGCTCGATCTGGCCACGTAAATTTCATGGACTCTAACTCTTCCCATAGACCTGCGTGGCTTTGCATTACGGAGCACACGTCCGCTGTTCTCTCGTTTCCCTAAAATTGAGCATCTTAGAAAAAAGAGAGAAATTTGTCTGAAACACACCAATGAAATGTTTTTGTTTTGAACATATCGTTAAAATCGAATTTAGCTGGAACACACTTTAATTATGCAAAAATTTATCTGTAACACACTATAACCATTTGACTATTTTTACCAATAGAGAATGCAACAACCTATATGTGTGCCAACTTTCAAACTCTAACATGTTTTATATATTGAGATATTAAAGCTGAAAATAATAGTTAAAGGATCATAGTGTGTCACAGAAGAATTTTTTTGCAATTGAAATGTGTTTGAGCTAAATTCGATTTTGACGATGTGTTCCAGATGAAACCATATTTTATTAGTATGTTCCATACAAATTTTCCAAAAAAAATTTTGTTCCCGTTTGTATATATTTTGGTATGTACTATCTTCGTCCCATTGAAAATGTCGTTTAAGAATGGGACGAGGGAGTAGGTAAGTAAAACGTCGAGAAAAAAAAAAGGCATTGCAAAACTGACAGGGTCCATCTGATAATTTTTACAATGTTTTGTAGCACCATATTTAGATAATTACTTTGTTGCACTCCTCTTTCTTATCAACAAAATCCAATCTGAAGCAGTAAAGTAAGACCAATGATTTCAAATTTGTTATACATATTTAGTTATGTGGTTAGTGAAATACAAAAAATTAGAACCTTAATAATGTCCTCTTAAGAGCATAAGAAATATTGTCGTTAAAGTCTACATGCTTTAACAGCTCCCTATGAAAGTGTTTTGCACAGTACTTTGAAACGGAAGCACGAATGTTTAATGTTAAATTGAAAGTAGGTCAATTTCCTATACTCACTTATGTGACAAAATTAATATTTTATCACCACAATATATATGTGATTCGAATAATATGACAATCACATTTTTATCATAAATTTATCATAGAAACGAAGTAATAACAAAAACTAGACCTATGTGTCGATATGAGAATGTCATCTATGACCGTATTTATACTAGCATGTACCTAAATTTCTTAATTTCTTGTTTTCCTCCTTGATTTTCTATTTGCCTCATTATTTCTTTGGACTTTGTCGATCATCATCACAATTCATGATGTTTACAATGGTTTATACATAATACGTTATACTGATGCATCTTGAATACACATTATGGAAAGTCTAGTGGCTATATAAAGTACACTCATGGCTAAATTCATCCTCTAGTGACAATTCTTTTTCAGTGAACGTCTATTGCTACAATGCTATGCTACATATTACATATGGAGACTCCAGAAATTTTGTGGTTGCTCGTATATCTCATAATCATTATGTATTGTCTTCTAGACAATAAATATTTGTTCGGCATTTACTACACATGTATTGATCAGGCTAGTCAAAGGTTCATGTGTAGATATCAAAATAATATATGCATGTGTGCTAATAACAAAATGGGTCTTGGTAATTTTCAGTCGACTAAAAATTTGGACAACTTTCAATCACCACTTTGAGCTTTTGTTCTAGATCTAACGATTTATAAAAAAAACAACAACAACTTTTTCTACAGTTCTACATCAACATATATTTTTCCTCTTCTTAGTAATAAATATAATCCTATAAAAATAAATACTAGTATAAATCTAATACAACTTTAATTATTTTGAAAGTGATTGAAAGTTTCAAAAACTTTCGGTCACCTAAAAGGAAGGAAATATGTAACAAAATTGCTAAATGTGATTATTAGAGCGGTTCCGTGCTAGTGGGACCAATGTATTCATTGGATTTAGATCCAAGTTTTAAAAACATTAATTAAAAGGAACCTTCATTTTCAATCAATTGAAAATTAGACACTTCCATATTATCTCTACTTATATCTCTACAATCTATTAATTGAGGTACGGTCATCCACTTCGTGTCCACAAAGTTAGAGATTGAATCCAAATCGGTTTCGTACCTTCTATATCACGTACCGAATTTCAAAAATTATAACTTTCACGTCCGGAGCTCAAATGAGTCAAACTCGGACTCTATCTCGTAGCTCTTGAAAAGTTCTACAGCTTTGGTATTCAATGGAAGTCCAGATCCCACAGTTTTGGTTTCCAAATATGTGATACAAAAATATTTATTCTCATTCGAACTCTTCTGCGCAGGTCTTTATGTGGGGCTCATATCTCCTAGCTCCGTAGTCTAAATTATATGATCCATATATGTTTCAAAAAGGCCTCGACGAGATCTATAACTTTTATGTTTTAACTTTTCCATTAGAGCAAGTCTTCAATTTCAAAATCGAGTTACAATGTAGTGCTATTTCTGGACTCCGTGAATTGATTTTTACTTTCGGATAAAGTTTCTAAAATATGGTAAAAAATACTGATAAAATTATTACTTTTGACATATAAAATATTATATTAAAAAGCACCAACGATAATACAAATATTATTTTTATGTAAAAAATGTCAATAATATATATCTAATAATTATATTATATAAATAATTTATATTTAAATTATAAAGAGTATTTTGTTTTTTAACTAGTACTTCTTATTAATTTTAGTGAGGTTGTTATTGGTGTTGGTTTAGTTTAGTGTTGGTTTTTTTTATTTTAAAGTATGATTTTAAAAAATATAGACATAGATTTATTTTAAAGTATAATTTAAAAAATATAGATATAGATAGTTTTCTAATCATAGTCGGACTGGAACCGAAACAAAACCAAATGTGCTCTTCTCTGTTCAGAATCATAGTCGGACCAAAAAATTGTTTTCTTAATCACAACCAAACTAAGTTTTTCTATCCGTGTGTGATTGTTTTCCTACTTTGATTTAAAATACGTGCACAAAAAACGGACACCTTTAGACAACACCGCACACATAGTAACTAAATCTAATTCTTTTAGTCGGAATCGGAGTTCTAACAGAAAAAAATGTTCAACACACTGATTCTTCACACGATGGTAGCACTCCAATTTGTTTTTTCACAATCAGACTTTTTTTTCACAATCAGACTATATCTGAAGGGAAAATATCAAAGTAAAAAGAGTCCAGTATAATCAAACCTGGAGGCAAACATCAACTGAATTCAAAAATAAAATATCTAATACGTTAAAGTCAAAGCTAATAATTGAACTATACAACATAAATAATCTATATAAAAAAATTATAGATGTCCGTGGCAATGTATGAATAGTCTCTACTCCTTAATATTTGTGGTGAAACATTCATACCAGAAAATATTATAGTTGTATAGCAATTGGACTTGGGTTGTTCCTGGAAGATTTTTTAAGACATTCCAAATAATTTGGTTCTCATCGGATTCTGATTCTTTTACGTTCGTCAGTATTTTCGTCTGGTTCTTTTTCTTTTCTTTTCCTTTTCTTTTATTTTATTTAAAAAACAGCCCTGCTTAACCTGCCCAGAATTTCTGCGACGCCGTTTATATTTCGCTTTCCAATAGCCATCACGTTCGTTATCGCTGCCGGTGCTGCATTAGAGCAGTCGATGGTGCCAATTGTTCGGCTCGTCATCTGCGCGCTCAAGTCCCGCAGCACACCGAACGATGAGTCCATATGCATATGCCTTTGTTGCTGTCGTCATTCGCTGATGGTGCTGTATTGGAGCAGCCGATGACGCCAGATGTTTGGCTGGTCGTCTGCGCGCTCAGACCCACAACACAATGGACGATGAGTTCATGTTTGTGACTCTATTTCCTCCATCGTTGTCGCTGCTGGTGTCGTATTGAGGCAGCCGAGCACCAGATGTTTGGCTTGTCGTCTGCGTGCTTAGGCCATGGTTGATGAACGCCAACGTTGCGAGAAAGAGCGCGAGGATGTATGCATCATCATGAACTATTGTACACACTCTCACCACATACATCAAAGCAAAACTTTCTATCATGAATAATAGCAAACTTTTCTTCGTGAACCTCATGTATGGGTGAACTGGACATCCATGACATGAATTATAATTTCAAGTCGTCCCGCTATGTTCTTTGTGTTGGCTCCTTCATAATGCACAATGATTCTACTCTTCCAACTGTCATGAACTTTTTGAATATGTACGTGATACAAAGGTAAAGTAGTAGGTACTATTTTACTAAATTACAAGCTATTTAGAAAGTGTGCGAAATTAGAAGCAAATTACGATGCTATATGGTTTTGGCTCTTTTCTTCAAGAAAGTTTCTTAAATTACCTTTCTTTTTGTTAACTAATATACATTAAATAATAGAATAAATGTTCTTTTCATTAATTATGCTATTTTGTATTTTTTTTTCATCAGCTCTCCTATCAATCTTTTGAAATTTTGTTATAATAAATTACAAATATTAACTTATAGTTAGAAATATTTAATCTCCTGGCAATGCACAGACACTTTGCTAGTATATCTATATTTATGCTAATCCCTTAGAGAATCTCCAGTAGTAGCTCACAAATAAAGCCTCCTATTTCTCCATTTGAGAGCTAGGTTCCACTTTTAGTCAGTCAAATTTTATTTTCAACTCCAGCAGTAGTGCTCATTTTTAGCCTCTCATTTTTCATCTTATATGTGGGGTTCACGAGTCAGGGGTTCACGAGTCAGTGATTCAAATCAACACCGTAAGTGGGGCCCACTCATCAGTCAAACAGAGGGAGGTTGCCAGTAGCTCACATCGTCGGAGGGAGGGGGCGCTCGTTGTAGAGGGAGGGAGGGGGCGCTCGTCGGCGAGGGAGGCAGGGGAGGCTCGCCCGCGTCCAGAAAGGAGGACGTCCGCCCGCATCCCGGGGAGGACGTGGCCCAGCCACGAGCCCGTCCGCCACCACACTCGCTTGTGCTCGCCATCGTGAGGAGGGAGAACGAAGGAGGACGTCCCTCTTCGGCCGCCACTGGCCGTGCGGCCCCCATCGCCCACTGCCGGCCACACGCATCCTGGCGAATGGAGGTCATCCCACTGCCACCGGATCTTGGAGGTCGATTGGGCCTCCAGAACCAAACGATTGGATCGTCGCCGTGTCGAGGCCGCTTGGCCGGCGCTGCTGCTATGCCCCGTGCTGGGAGCTGTCATCGCTCGCCGCGGCCCCAACATCGCCCGTGCCCGGCTCCGCCTGCCCTCGACGCCACCTGCTCCCTCTCCCTCTTCAGGCGCGACCGCCGTGTAGCCCCACCCGCGCCTGCTCCCTGAAGGTGCATCTAGGCCCCTAATTTTATTTTGGTGATTGGCGCCAATACAATTAAGAATGGACTAATGTTTCAATGAGCATATGTGTAGAAGATGGTTCAATTATTAATGACAAAATGCATAGAAGCTCAAACACTCAAAGAAAAGGAGAAAACAAAGTGGCTAAGAAATTTCGAGATGATACTCAAAAATTTGCTCAAATATGAAGCACATAGGGTTTTTACTTTATTTTTGAGTATAGGAAAAACCGTACTATTAAGAGGGACATAAAAAGTGTGAAGCAATGATAAACTAATAGCAAAATCTAAAATTCCACAGCCAAAATATTTTTCCAGGGCAAAATCATCGAACTTGTCTGACCCATCGGACAAGTCCATCAGACTCCAGAACCTTTGCCACTCTGGGTCATTGGACTTGTCCGACGGCCACTCTGGGTCGTTCAGAACCAGCAAGTCCGACCCATCGGACTTCACTGTCGGACTCCAGTACCTGTGTCAAACCCTAGCCATCGGACTTGTCTGATGACCATCGGACTTGTCCGATGGTCAACTTGTCCGAGGCATCGGCCAAGTCCCTCGGACTCCAGAACCGACGCCAACTTGTTTCATCGGACATGTCCGATGACCATCGGACTTGTCCGATGGAGATCTGAGAAATACCCATCCAAACGGCTCCTTCTCTTCTTGAGCTATAAATAGACCCCCAGTTCACCCCTTGTCTAGTTGGTCACTCATTCCACTCAAAAACACTCTCAAGCTCACTTTTCTCTCCAAATCTCTCCTCCCTTACTTCCAATCTTGATTTGTGAAGGGATTGAGAGAAGATTCAAGAGCTCCATCGACTTCAAGCTTCCATTCTCTCAAGCTCTTGGTTCATTCTCATCGTCGACCATGTTTGTGTTTGTTACTCTTGGGGATTCATCCCCTAGACGGTTAGAGGTACCCGTAGAGCTCCCAACTTGTGTGATGACGCCTCGGAAAGTTTGTATTGACCCCTCATTCGTGGAGTTTGCTAGTGGAAAGATAAGTTTGATCTTTGTGGTCACTTGGAGAGGTTAGGGTTGAAAGAAACCCGGTCCTTTGTGGATCCCTCAACGGAGACGTAAGCTTCTTTATGGAGCTGAACTTCGGTGAACAAATCTTGTGTCTCCCCTTGTCTTCTTTTGCATACTTATTATTTATTTGCTCTTGCTCATATCTCGCTAGCTAGGATTTGCCTAGTTTCTCTTAAATTAACTTATGTAGGTTGCTTGTTAGTTGTTCCTCTTATTTCTACAACTTCCTCTAGCTTATAATTACTAGATCCTAGCTTGCCTTGCACTAATATAAAGTTTTAATCGGCCGATCTACTTTTCTAACTCGTGCCATCGGATAAGTCCATCAGACTTTTCTCACTATCGTCAGACAAGTCCGACACTGCGCATTTGACTTTTATTATTAAGTAATTTTCAGGGACAATTGCCTATTCACCCCCCTCTAGACACTTTCAATTGGTATCAGAGCGAGGACCTTCTAAAAAGCTTAACCGCTTGAAAATTAAAGATGTCAAATCCGGGAGAAGAACCAACTACCGCTCTCCCAATCAAAGATGGTGCTAGTAGCAGTCATGATGGAGATGATACAGTTGGAAGATATGATGCTCAACCAAGAACCTACAACAATGTCATATTTGATTATGAAGATCTCAAAGAGGATCGTATTAGGCAAGGGTCCGGTAGGCTTCCGTACTTTGATGGACAATTCTATGACCATTGGAAATGCAAGATTATGATATACTTGGAATCAATGAGTCCGTATGTTGCAAGCATAACTGAGAATGGTTTCTTGTGGAAAAATAGAGATAATCCAACTTGAAAGGATCAACTCAACATCCATCGTAATGCCATGGCGGCTAGTGCAATTGTTTCCGCACTTAGTGCCACCGAATATGACAAAGTAGCCGTAATCAAGAATGCCAATCAATTATGGAGAAAGCTTGAGGTTATCTATGAGGGTATTGATTCTGTGAAAGATGCAAGGCTTGAAGAATTGCAAAATGAGTTTAACTTGTTCATCATGGATCCGGGAGAAGGCCCAAAAGAAGTTCATGATAGACTCATGAGAATTATGAATCAAAGAAGAGCACTTGGAGCTAGAATGTCCGACTTGAATATCAACAAGAGACTATTACAAGCATTCAGACCATGGGATTGTAACATTTGCTCAAACATTAGAGAGAAGGACAATTTCAAAATCTTCTCCATCGATGAGGTACTTGGGAAGCTTCTATCCCAAAAACAACAAAACGATCAAGCCAACAAGATAAATGTGTTGATCAAGCAAATTGTGGAAGCCAATGGTGATAAGAATGATGTGGCACTCAATGCCACAAGTGAAAAGAAGCAAGAGAAGAAGAAGAACAAAGTAGTTGATTCTAGTAGTGAAAATAGTTACGATGAGATGGCCTTGCTTGTAAGGAGGTTCAAGTCATTCCTCAAGAAGGATAAGTACAAGAGGAAAAGCTTCGACAAGGGCAAAGCAAGAAGGTCAAAAAGGACTTGCTATAAATGTGGTGATGAAGGACACTTTATTGCGGAATATCCAAAGAAGAAGAACAAGGATGAAAGAAGAAAAGACAAGCCTCAGAAGAAAGACAAGACATACAAGAAGCATAGGAAAGGTGAAGCTCATATTGGCCAAGAATGGAACTCCGATGATTCATCCTCCTCATCATCTTCCTCCTCCGAATCCGACTCGGATGATGGTGGCATTGCTTCACTTGCCATCGGCGTTACTCCCACCAACACCTCACTATTTGGGAGCTTGAGTGATGATGATGACAACACTCACAAGTGTCTAATGGCAAGAGGATCGAAGGTAACAAAATCTAAACACAAGCGTTCCTCTTATGCTAGTAGTAGTGATGATGATGATGTTGAAAATGCTTGAATTCATGCAATTGCTTGAGAAACAAAAGGAAGAAAATGATAGACAAGAGGAGCTTGTTGAAAAACAAGAAGATTGCTTATTCTTGAAAAGAAAAGAAACCTTGAACTAGAGAAGCTTCTAGAAGTTGAAAAAAATAAAAATGAAGAATTAACCTAGTCTATCACTAAAATTGAGAATACTTGTGAAAATGTTAAAAGTGATAAAGATAAACTTCAAGAGAAATATAAGGATTTGGAAAAGACTCACAAGTCCCTTGAAGAACAATACAAAATTCTTTCAACTTTCACATCCACTTCCACCAACAATTCTCATGCTTCCACTAGCAAAGGATGTGATAGGTGCTATAACATTGATGTTGATACTTGTGCTACTAATGTGAAATTGATTGATGATTTGAACAAGTAAGTGAGGGCTCTTGAAAGCAAGATATAACATGGGAAGAATGTTGTTGACAATGAAAAGGCAAAGTATGCAAGAAGTGCATACGCATACACTAGAATGCCCCATATCATGGATGGCATTGGCTATGTTGAGGGTGCCAAGCACAATACACGGGAAAACAAGAATGGGAAGGAATTTCTTAAGTTCACCAAGGAAGGATCTTATCAAAAGAAGCAAGCTAACAACATGAACACTAACCATACTTCTTTTGCTAATGATTCTTATGTTAATGTGCCTAACTCTACATGTGCACTATTTCATGATTTTGATGCTTCATATGTGCTTATGAGAAACATGCATGGTCGTGTATATGCCAAATATGTTGGGCCACGCAACAAGAGACCAAAGGCTTGTGTGTGGGTGCTCAAAGTACTTGTGACTAATGTGAAAGGACCCAAGCAAATTTGGGTACCTAAAAATAAAGCTTAACTTATTTTGTAGGACTATGTCTTCGGAGGGTCAAGTTGGGTAATTGATAGTGGATGCACTAATCATATGACCGGAGAAAAAAGGATGCTCAAGTCATTTGAGCCAAGCCACAACAATAATGAATATATTACATTTGGTGACAATGGAACGAGACAAGTCCTAGGTTATGGTAAAGTCCCTCTCACTCCCTCGTATTCTCTTTCCAAGGTTATGCTCGTTGATCATGTTGACTTCAATCTTTTGTCCATCTCACAATTTTGTAAAATGGGCTATGATTGCTTGTTCAACGAATGTGGTGTGACCGTCTATAAGAGGAGTGATGGCTCGGTTGCTTTTAAGGGTGTGCTCAAAGGAAAGTTTTATGTTGTGGATTTCTCCACGGATGAAGCTAGACTTGATATATGTTTATTAGCAAAGTCCAACATGGGGTGGTTGTGGCATAGAAGACTTGCCCATGTTAGTATGAGAAATCTTCACAAACTCCAAAAGGGCGGCCACATCATAGGACTAACCGATGTTTATTTTGAGAAAGATAGAATTTGTAGTGCGTGTCAAGCGGGAAAGCAAGTTGCAGCATCACACCCCGCGAAGAATGTGCTGACCATCACAAGGCCATTGGAGATGTTGCACATGGACCTCTTCGGACCCGTCTCCTATATAAGTATTAGTGGTAACAAATATGGTCTTGTTATTGTTGATGATTTTTCTCGCTTCACGTAGGTATTCTTTTTACATGATAATGGTGAAGTGAAAGATGTACTCAAGACGTTCATGAGAAGAGCACAAAATGAATATGAAGTGAAGATCAAGAAAATAAGAAGTAACAACGACACCAAGTTCAAGAACACTCAAGTTGAAGAGTACCTTGATGAGGAAGGCATCAAGCATGAATTTTCAGCATCCTACTCCCCTCAACAAAATGGGGTGGCCGAAAGAAAGAACCGTACACTCATTGAGATGGCAAGAACAATGCTTGATGAATACAAGACGTCCGACTGTTTTTGGGCCGAAGCCGTCAACACCGCATGCCATGCCTCCAACCGGTTGTATCTTCACCGAATCTTGAAGAAAACCCAATATGAGCTACTAACCGGTAACAAGCCTAATATTTTGTACTTTCATGTTTTTGGGAGAAAATGTTTTATGCTAAACAAGAAACCCAAAACTTCAAAGTTTGCTCCAAAAGTTGATGAAGGTTTCTTGCTTGGTTATGGGTCCAATGTTCATGCCTATCGTGTGTTCAACAAAACCACCGGTTGTGTTGAAATTTCACGTGACGTGACATTTGATGAATCTAATGGCTCTCAAGAGGAGCAAGTTGCTATTGATGATATAGATAATGAAGCTCCTAGAAATGCAATAAAAAGGATGGCCATTGGTGATGTGAGACCACAAGAAACATCAAGTGTTGAAAGTCAACCCTCTCCCTCAAGACAAAATCAACATCATGAAAATGAAGGAATTAATTATACAAGTGGTCAAGATCAAGATGTTGGGGATCATGAGCAAGTATCAAGTGATGATTCTCAAGGACATGATCAAGAGGTTGATAAAGATGGTGGTCAAGAAAGCTTACATCCACCACATCCAAGAGTACATCAAAGTGTACAACGTGATCACCCCGTCAAGCAAATTCTTGGAGATATTGACAATGGGGTAATCACTAGATCTCGAGTTAGTAATTTTTGTGAACACTACTCTTTTATCTCTTCTATGGAGCCATTTAAGGTAGAACAAGCACTTGAGGATTCGGATTGGGTGATGGCCATGCAAGAAGAATTAAACAACTTCACAAGAAATGAAGTATGGACATTGGAGGAAAGGCCAAAGAACAAGAATGTTGTGGGCACCAAGTGGGTGTTCCGCAACAAACAAAATGAAGATGGTGTTGTGACAAGAAATAAGGCAAGGCTTGTTGCAAAGGGATACTCATAAGTGGAAGGTTTGGATTTTGATAAAACCTATACCCCTGTAGCAAGGCTTGAATCTATTAGAATATTACTTGCTTTTGCTACTCACCATGATTTTAAGTTGTACCAAATGGACGTGAAAAGTGCATTCCTCAATGGGCCAATCAAGGAAGAAGTGTATGTGGAGCAACCACCGGGCTTTGAAGACCCAAAGTATCCTAACCATGTTTTCAAGCTCCATAAGGCGCTTTATGGGCTTAAGCGAGCTCCAAGAGCATGGTATGAATGTCTTAGGGATTTTCTTGTTAAAAAGGGTTTTGTCATTGGCAAGGCCGATGCAACCCTCTTCACCAAGCATTTTGGCAATGATATCTTTATGTGCCAAATATATGTCGATGACATTATATTTGGTTCTACTAACCAAAACTTTTGTGATGAGTTTAGCAAGATAATGACTAAGAGGTTTGAGATGTCCATGATGGGAGAATTAACATACTTTCTAGGCTTCCAAGTGAAGCAACTCAAGGAGGGCACCTTCATATGTCAAGCCAAGTACACTCAAGACTTATTGAAGAAGTTTGATATGGACAAGGCTAAGCCCATCAAAACACCCATGCCAACAAATGGACACATCGACCTCAACAAAAAGGACAAGCCCGTTGATCAAAAGGTATACCGCTCCATGATAGGATCTTTGCTTTATCTTTGTGCATCTAGGCCTGATATCATGCTTAGTGTGTGTATGTGTGCACGTTTTCAAGCCGCTCCTATGGAGTGTCACATGATGGCCGTTAAAAGAATCTTGAGATATTTGGTTCACATACCCAACCTAGGGCTTTGGTGCCCTAAGGGTTCAAAGTTCAACCTTTTAGGCTATTCCGATGCGGATTATGCCGGGGATAAGGTAGATAGAAAAAGCACCTCCGGGACATGCCAATTCTTGGGTAGGTCCCTAGTGTCATGGTCATCCAAGAAACAAAATTCCGTTGCACTTTCCACCGCCGAAGCGGAGTATGTTGCAGCCGGTAGTTGTTGTGCACAACTACTTTGGATAAGACAAACTCTAAGGGACTACGATTACAAGTTGAACCGTGTTCCACTCCTATGTGACAATAAGAGTGCCATAAAGCTTGCTTATAACCCCGTTGAGCATTCGCGTACAAAGCATATTGATATCCGCCATCACTTTTTGAGAGATCATTCTATCAAGGGGGATATAGAAGTGAGTCATGTGCGAACCGAAGATCAATTAGCCGATATATTCACCAAGCCACTAGATGAGAAAAGATTTTGCTATCTTAGGAGTGAACTAAATATTCTTGACTCTAGCAATGTGATGTAGAGGGTGTGCACATCTGAGTGTTGATTGCTCAATTATTTCAAAAATCATGGTTTTATGTCAAAACTTGTTTGTTTTTTCTTGTTCCTTGATTCTTGATCTCTTGATCAATCTTGTCAAAATATAGTCATAGTTTTGAATGGTTGGTTGATTGACTGACCATAGGCTGGCAAGAATCCTTTTTGTCCATCCTCATTTACACTTATTTGCTTCAAACTATCCCTAGCCCTGCCTGCCTCCTCCTATTGACACGGTTCATCGGACAAGTCCGACACCCATCGGATAAGTCTAACGGTCTAGTTTTCACCCCTTTAACCTAGCCCGACTTACCCCTTCGGTCAACACCCCCTCATTCACATCTCTCACATTCTCTCTCCTCAAGAACTCCCCCAAAGGCGGCCCCAAGGCGATCTCCCTCTCCCACCATCCATTGGAGCAAGTTTGGAGGCCAAGAGGTCCTCCTCCATCAGCAAAGTCGGATCCCCCATCACTTTTGCAAGGTTTCCCCTCTTTCCCTCTCTCTCCCTTAGGGTTAGGGTTCTAGGGCAATGCTAGTTTCCAATCCTTTTTTCCTTGCACTTTTGATCCATGCAGATAGCTTCTAGCATGTTGTGGTAGGAGTAGACAAAGTTTGGTCGCTAGTGGTCGGTGGATTTGTGGAGGATCTAGGTTTTTGGAGAAACTATGAGTCATCGGACAAGTCTGATAGTCCGATGGGCATCGGACAAGTCTGACGCGTCGGACAAGTCCGATGGTGATCTTACATGTTCGACGGCATGCAGTTCCTCCAAAAGTCTAAGTCCCTCACTGATTCTCCTCACCCCTTTTTCCTCTCTTTTGTCTATCTTCTGACTTGTGCTATTCCTGTTGTCAGCATGTCGGATGTGGAAGCATCCCCCTTAAGGGAGAAGAGGGTCAAAGCTAGTGATGATCAAGGTCAAAGCCAACCAAAGAGAAAGAAAGTCACCGCCAAGCGCGTTCGGCGCACCTATCTCCAACAACCAACTAAAAGGGAGGAGTCAGCTGAGTCCGAAGAGCTGAACAGAGTCATGCATCCTCCCTCCGAAATGCTCAACTCCAACCGAGAGAGGGTGGACTTCTTTCACGCGTCCCTTGAGAAATGCACTGAAGCAAGGTTGGTCAACTATTATGCTCATGATAAGGAGGCTGTTGATCCTCGCTTTCATGCTCATTTTCATGTGGATTGGTACCGCTCCACCTACCTCCGCATAAAGAACCCTGTAGTTGAGAGCAAGTGGCTAGATTGGAATTATATGAAGTCCAAGAAGCACCCTCTGTTCAACCAAATTCTAGCTGCTTTTGAGTATCATGGTCTTAAGACCTTCTTGACTTTTAACTACTCATGGAACAAGGAAATCATCTCTCAGTTCTTTTCAACTGTGTTTTTTGAGAATGACAAGTCTATGGTCTGGATGACAAATGGCACTAAGTACAGCTGCACCTTGAATCAATTTGCTTCCATGATAGGACTCAAGAGCTCATGTAAGGAGAAGCATAAGATTCACTCGGGCAGCTACATGAGCGATGAGGCTATGAGGCATATGTACATGGATCCGGAGAACAGTGTCCCTCCTAACTCAAATGGCTTGCTACCCTTTTTCTCAGTCTTATTCAGGATCTGCAGGAGCACTTTGGCTCCAAGGGGTGGTAACTCTGACCGTATTCCTGCATATCAGAGGGACATCCTGCACTGGGTTCATGGGGATCAGAAATTTGATGTGTTTGACTATGTCTATCAGGAGATATGGGACATCTCCATCTTTTCCAAGCGTGGTTGTGGATATGCCCCGCACATCATGTATATGATCGAGAAGGTCTCAGGCTTGACTTTCAAAAAGGCCATGAAGCATCTGAGTCTCAAACCTCAGATTCCTTCTAATTGGACTCCTGACACCACCTCTGGTCAGTTCTTTGGTGCAGCTCAGCCACCATCCTCTGCTCCGGCTCCTCAGGTTCCTAGAGCTCCTTCTAGGGCCACCGGTTCTTCTCGTGCTGTCCCACCTTCTCGTGGCAAGAGGAGTGGAGTTATGAAGATGTTCAAATCCCTCCTTGGTATGTGCAGGAGCATTAATCAAAGGATGGATGTGATTGAGAGGAACCAGAAGATCATCATGGAGAAGATGCGATATGAAGTTCCTCCTCCTCCTTCACCTCCGATAGAAGATTCCTACCCACCTGCTTTTCAGGACCCCACTCCCAACTTCTTTACAGAGGAGTTGAACTATTTTGGGTACTATCCTCCACCTTCTCAGTTTCACACAGGAGCCGGCTCTAGTGGACAACATGTCCGCTTTGATGAGGAAGAAGAGGACGTAGAAGAGCAAGAAGAAGATTCCGCTGCCTATGATCTTCGCCAGCGCAAAGGAAAAGCTCACGCTCAAGATGACGAAGACAAAGAAGAAGAAGGCGATGAGGATGATGAAGACTATGAAGACTCTGAGGAGTAGAGATCTCATCACCATCCACCCGCATTTTTCTCTTTTTTGGTGTCTTGATGCCAAAGGGAGAGAAGTGTAATCTATCTTTCATTTGCTTAGTTTGTGAGTTGTGAGTGTGACGAAGTTGGACAATTTGGTTCTTTTTGGCTTGGTTTGTAAAACTACTTATTTGTGTCGTTTCTGTTTTGTAAGACTATTTGCTTGTGGTACTTATATCTCTTTATTTGTGTCCTTTATGCATGCCTCTTTGTGATGATGTATTGTTTTATCTCCTTCTACTAGATGCATTTGTGTGATAATATTTGTCATATGCTTAACTATTGCAAATCATCATGTATGCATAGTGTTAGGGGGAGCTCTCACTCTCTCTCTTTAAATATGTGCATTTGTTATACTATCTCCAATCTTTTATTTATGCACACATTTAGGGGGAGCTCCTCACAAATTGTTCCATTTCTACATCACTTTATGATAAATTAGTTGTATTGTCATCAATCACCAAAAAGGGGAAGATTGAAGGTGCATCTAGGCCCCTAATTTTATTTTGGTGATTGGCGCCAATACAATTAAGAATGGACTAATGTTTCAATGAGCATATGTGTAGAATATGGTTCAATTATTGATGACAAAATGCATAGAAGCTCAAATACTCAAACAAAAGGAGAAAACAAAGTGGCCAAGAAATTTCAAGATGATACTCAAAAATTTGCTCAAATATAAAGCTCATGGAGTTTTTACTTTATTTTTTAGTATAGAAAAAACCGTACTATTAAGAGGGACACAAAAAGTGTGAAGGAATGATGAACTAAGAGCAAAATCCAAAATTCCACAGCCAAAACATTTTTCCAGGGCAAAATCATCGGACTTGTCCGACCCATTGGACAAGTCCATCGAACTCCAGAACCTTTGCCACTCTAGGTCGTCGGACTTGTCCGACGACCACTCTGGGTCGTCCAGAACCAGCAAGTCCGACCCATCGAACTTCACTATCGGACTCCAGTACCTGTGTTAAACCCTAGCCATCGGACTTGTCCGATGGTCAACTTGTCCAAGGCATCGGGCAAGTCTCTCGAACTCCAGAACCGACGCCAACTTGTTTCATCGGACATGTCCGATGACCATCGGACTTGTCTGATGAAGATCTGAAAAATACCCATCCAAACGGCTCCTTCTCTTCTTGAGCTATAAATAGACCCCCACTTTGCCCCTTGTCTGATTGGTCACTCATTCCACTCAAAAACACTCTCAAGCTCACTTTGCTCTCCAAATCTCTCCTCCCTTACTTTCAATCTTGATTTGCGAAGGGATTGAGAGAAGATTCAAGAGCTCCATCGACTTCAAGCTTCCATTCTCTCAAGCTCTTGGTTCATCCTCACCGCCGACCATGTTTGTGTTTGTTACTCTTGGGGATTCATCCCCTAGACGGTTAGAGGTACCCGTAGAGCTCCCAACTTATATGGTGACGCCTCGGGAAGTTTGTATTGACCCCTCCTTCGTGGAGTTTGCTAGTGGAAAGATAAGTTTGATCTTTGTGGTCACTTGGAGAGGTTAGGGTTGAAAGAAACCCGGTCCTTTGTGGATCCCTCAACGGAGACGTAAGCTTCTTTATGGAGCTGAACTTCGGTGAACAAATCTTGTGTCTCCCCTTGTCTTCTTTTGCATACTTATTATTTATTTGCTCTTGCTCATATCTCGCTAGCTAGGATTTGCCTAGTTTCTCTTAAATTAACTTGTGTAGGTTGCTTGCTAGTTGTTCCTCTTATTTCTATAACTTCCTCTAGCTTATAATTACTAGATCCTAGCTTGCCTTGCACTAATATAAAGTTTTAATCGGTCGATCTACTTTTCTAACTCGTGCCATCGGACAAGTCCATCGGACTTTCCTCACTATCGTCGGACAAGTCCGACACTACGCATTTGACTTTTATTATTAAGTGATTTTCAGGGACAATTGTCTATTTAACCCCCCCCCCCCCCTCTAGGCACTTTCACTCCCTCTCCAACCCCGGCTAATGCCGCAGCCCCGCTCGCGCCAGGTCGCCGCCGCAGCCCCGTTCGCCCCCGTCATTCAAACGCACGAGGTGGAGATCTAGATCTTGGAGCACTGATGGAGATCCGACCATAGGGGAGGAAGGTGCGGCGGAGGGCGAGGGAGGTGTTGATGGAGGTCCGGTGGGGCGAGGGGGGGGGGGTTGCGACGACAGGCCGGCGAGATCGGGTGGCGAGGCGGGTGTATCGGCTCGTCAAGAGAGAAGAGAAGAGGAAAAGGAGAGAAGAAAAAAAAGAGAAAAAGAAAAATTGTGAGGGCCATAGATAAGAGGGCTCCAAAAGCTGAGAATCTGGTGAGAGAATTTGAGAGCCCTCTTGAAATGAGAGCTCAAGTAGTCAATCTGCTGGAGTTAGATTTTTGGGTTAAACTCTCAAAAAACAGAGTAGGAGCCCTATTTAAAAGCCCTGGTAGAGACGCTCTTAGGGACTCTCTTTGTTCAACCCCCCTCGACCCTCGTTCCTTGCTCAGCAAATCAGCGGTTTGCCACAACGACTTTTGTGTGCATTTTCGAATGGGTGAACAACATGCCACATATCTCGATGTGTGAGTGGGTGAATATATAGTGCCAGATGCAAACACGTCAGTGGAGGCTCGGAGACACTGCTTTGTGTCTTGATCGATCATACACGAGTCAAACTCGAACACACCAGCGCGTGGAGTCCGATTTGGTAGCCGCCTGTTATATATCTCTACATCAATCCCGCGCCGCAAACGCGATCCCAAAACCCACATGCCACAAGCAATGTCGTCGTCCCACCCCGACCACTCCGCCGGCGGGACGCCCGCCGTCACGATGGTGGTAGCGAGCGTCTGTGCGGTGACGGTGATGAGAAACAACACGCATGCCATGACGATGGTGAGTGACTTCCTACGGCAGCGTTGGTTGTTCCCGGTATGGTACGAGTCCCCGCGGCGTCAGTGGACGTTCGTGCAGAAGGCGTACGGAATCATGGCGTTGTAGCTCGTATTCGCCGGCGGCGTGGCCGTCTTCCCCTGCTACGTCCACGCCATCTCGCGCTTCTTCACGTCCGCTCCGCACCTCGTCCCTTAGAGCATCTCCAGCAAGGGCATGTATATGGGCCCCTACTCCAAATTTTACATGCCAATCAAAAAAACTTACTCTAACAGGATCCTATTTGGACATGTAAAATGCATGGGCTCCCAAACTACCCCTTCCCAGCCCCAAGTTTTGGAGCCCCATCCACCTTCCAAACTGAGCCTCACCTATATTTTTTTCCTTTTTCTTTTCTTTTCTTTCTCCTTTTTTTTTCTCCTCCCTTTCTCTCTTCCGCTCGACGACGCCCACTGCCACCCTTCCCGCACCGTCAGCCAGTCCACCATGCCCCCACCGCCGGTCCGCCATGCCCGCCGCCGATCCAGCATGCCGCCCCCTCCCCCGCCGCCTGGCCTCCCATCCCCCGCCGCTCGCCGCCTAGCCTCCCATCCTCCGTCGCTAGTCGCCCGCCGCCCGGCATCCCCTCCCCCACCGCCCGCTGCACGGCCTCCCCTCCCCTCCCCCGCCGCCCGTCGCCCACCACCCGGCCTCCCCTCCCCTTGCTTCTTCTCCCCGAGCGGTTGCGCCTCCCCTCCCCCGCAGGGCCGCACCCTGCTGCCGCCTCCTCGACCCGGCCTGCCGCTCGCCACCAATGACGGGCCCAACAACGGCGGCGGGCAAGATCCACCTTGGGGTGCCATCCTCCTCGATGACGGCGTGGGAGGGGTAGGGCGCTAGAGCAAGGCGAGCGTGGCGGGCACGGCCGTGGGCAGGTGGCAGATCAGAGGACGATGTCGGGGGCGGGCACCGGCATGGGAGATGGCGACGGCGCGGATCCGGAGGAGCCCATGCGGGGCGGAGCACGCGGGCGAAGGCGAAGCTGCAGGCAGGGCGCGACGGGCTGGAGCTCGGGGGCGTCGAGGCGAAGGAGGAAGAAGATAAACATTGTTTAGTCAATGACAGGTGGGGTCCACTCGTCAAGAGAAAAAATGGAGGCCTAGACTGGAATTGCTACTGGAGTTAGAAGCGTTTTTTGGAGGCACGTATTTTACAGACCGGCCTGCAAATGAGATTTAGAGACTCATTTTTGTAAGCTGGGCTGGAGATGCTCTTACTCCGTCTTGGCCGCCGTCCTCGTCGCACCCTTCATCGGTGCGCCACGATCATCAACTCGATCCCCCTCTCTTTTTCGTATATCTACCGTGTTCGATCTAATGTTGGGCGTGTTCAATTATTTTGTGCAGCGCTGTGGCCCATGATCGTGTACAGGGAGAAGCGGCCGGCCAACTTGCTGCTGCTTTGCCTCATGACCGTCTTGATCAGCTTCAGCGTCGCGGTCATCTCCGTCTTCGTCCCCTATCTTCGTACGAATTCTCCCTTTTCCTGTCCGTCTTCAGTACTGTCATCGTGCCATCATTCTGTGCAAAAATACGCCGGGTTGCAAAAGGGTTCTGTGCAAATAGGCCGGATTGCAAAAGAGTGGCGCATTGCTGTGCTAATTGCATATATAATAATTTTTCTATTCCTGTAAGCATGTTGTGTGTGTGTGCGCGCGCGCGCTACTTAGTGTACTAGTATTTTGCCCAATATAACAAGTTCAGCACTACTAATTTGTTGCCGTGGCTAGAGATTAATATGATAGATGTACTTTGGGTCATGATCTACTTAGCCTTCACCATATAATAAGGTCCAATTATATATATATATAAACCTAGTAGGTGCTGATTGCTAAACTTGTCTTGGCTCTACTAAGATTAATCCCTGAACTTGTTTTTGCCTCCACTGAAATTAGTAGTGCTGAACTTGTATGACTTCTGAGGATGTGCTATACTTGCTACATTTTTGTAGGAGCTGTGGTTTATTTTAAACAATTGTTAATTTGAAATAAGATTTAGTTGATTTTCATGTTGTAGCTAGTAATGAATAATTTTTGTATCTCTATCTAATACTTTAATAATGTAACTATGTTAACAGGTGCAGTACTTCCGCAATCTTTCATCCTCACAGAGGCTGGGGTCATCACCTTGATCCTCTGTACATTCTGGTCGGCCATGAGGAACGACCAACCAGACTTCTACGCGCTTTCAATCGTCGCTACTCTCCTCGTCATTATGGTGGTCCATTTCACCATTCAGGTTTCCTCAGAACCTATGTTGCTTTCAGACAGTTTAGTTTTCTCGCTTTCTTATTAGTTTCTCACTCATTGCGTAATGAACCTTTCAGGCCACATATCCGCTGGGAAACGTATCCTGACCTCGTGGGCGTGCCTGAGCAGCTATTTGTTTACTTCATTCATGCTACATCAGCCCGTACGGATCACGGACCACAAAGAGTATGAGTATGTCCTCGCCGTCATCTCGATGTACGCGTACCTCATCAAGCTGCGCTGCTTCAAATGGATGTTGGTATAGGCGTATAGCTAAAGGAATTGATCTACTAGACTTTACATTACGTACATATGGGCTACTGACAAGTGATGAGATATTCAAGCGCTGAACTTGGTTGCTTGAAATGAATGTTTGTATAGCTAAACGAATTGATCTACTAAGTCTTACATTACCTATGGGCTACTGACAAGTGAGACATTATTTAAGGACTGAACTTGTATATAATATAGCCAGCGTTTAAAAAAGGGGATAAGCATGTTTTTACCCCTGATTTAAATCTTAACGAGAGTAAAATCATAATTGAACATCAAAACAGGGGTAAAAATACAATTACCCCTTAAAAAAGCGCCGGCCGCTTAAGCTCCGCAATACTTTGTGACGTGCCTCATGACTTGCCACAAGGGTAAATACTTGTCACAAATGCTGAACATAGTTTGTCAAAACCCTTGTCACAATGCATGACATGCCTGATTCGGTTTGTACACGCATGATCTGCCGTCCTGTTGTATCTCACACTTCTTAATCTGCAGTAATCGAAACTTAGTTATGTAGTATGCTCGCTGATGGTTGAAGTCCTATGCTCCGGCCACCTTTCTTTTTAAGAGAACGTAGGGTGTTTCTCTGGCATGCATATCGGCACATCACTAATCACGTAAGTTGCCGTACAATGTGCATCGACATCATTAACAACATTCTGAACTTTTTGTGGACCAAATTAAAGAATAGCACATTCATTCACCATTGGTAGCTAGCGCTAGCTCCTTCGGAAAATAGCAGCACGGGGAAGCGAAGATTGCAACAGATGGCATAGCGCGCTGCAAAATTGATCCATGCTCTGAGCGAAATATATCCAGTACTACACACCCTGCACATATTCTCTTGTGAAAATAGAAAAAAAAACATCCGGTCAGTCTCGTATGAAGCTTGGCTCTACTGCTGTCCAAACAGACCGTGCCAAAAGGAATCGGTCATGTAATTTTTTATTCGGTCCAAGCATTAGGCCGTCATGACTTGAGGCTACGGACGATGCTTGAGTAGAGGGTGTGGCCCGGCTGATGGGTGGCACGGACACAACATATTTAGTCTTGACCCGTGAGGCATGAAAATAACCTATAAAGCATGGCCTATTATCAGCCTATAAGACACGACCTGCTACAAACCTCATGTATAAAAGCTTTGACCGCACCCCCACCTCATTCTCTCTATACTGCAACACCCGCCTAGCATCGCTCACTCGCCCCTACCTCACGCCGTCCGCTCCCGCGCTGCACTATGAGCTTGCAATCGCCGATCAACTTTCTCCCTATTGCCACCACCTTTTTGTCTTCCTCCCACAACTTGTTCTCATCCCGCAGCCACCACCTTCCCGTCGCCCCCATGGCCGCCGCGCTTGGCGGAGGCCATCGAGCATGAGCCCCCCTCCATTGCCACGAGACACTAAGGATGAGTCCCCCTCCGAGCTCCCGTCCATCACGACGCATCACGGAGGGTGAGCTCCCCTCCACCACCGCATCGAGGGCGCTTCTATCATCGGGCTCACGGGCCTCAACGGGCCATGCATGCTCACGGGTCTAATGGGCCAGCCCGATAAGGCTAACACACTTCATGTCATGTCGTGGTCCGACAGTGCGACATAACGGGTGACACATCATGACCCAATAAGAATTTTTATTACTCTGAACAAATTGGTATTTAATGTGAGTTTGGCGTGACACAGTTCTTAATCACTCCAAATGGATTGGCATGACTTAGATTGTCTCAATCTGAGCTCCGAGCCCAACTGGCAGTCAAAGCTGACGTAACTTCAGTCACGTCAATCCGTTTGACGTTAGTTAGACCAAATTGATTGGTGTGACAAAACGGGTTAGTTACTGAAATTTAACTATGTACGAGTTATTTTTAAAATATTAATTAAAACAGGATATTAATAAAAAGCTCTATCCTCGGATTGATTGCGCTCCTCTGGCCCCGCCCTGTTGCCAGGTCGATGCGGGCTGACGACGTATGTTGAGGCATGAGGCGGAGGGGGCGCGGACTTTGTTCCTAAGATTTTTTTATTAATAATTGATTTTTAAATTATTTAATATTACTAACAGGTCAATTTAAAATTTTAACAAAAATAGCAGCCTAATTGTCAGATGGTTGGGTGATAAGGACCTATCGCCTATTGGTCGGGCGACTGGGCCCACCTGATTCAAATATCACACATTCATTGGGCAATAGGGATGTGATCCTTTTGTTTTTTTTTATTTTTCTGCCTTCTAAAGTGTCAACTTCTAAAACTTTTTATGTGTATAGAGTAAACATTTATGCACCCATTTGAACTTAGAAAACTAAAATAGAAATTCATAAATTAGGCTACTTGTTAAGAACTAATTAATTTTTTTGAGATCTTGACTTTCTCTGAAAATTAAACAAAAATCATCTAAATTTATTGTGTCATGAGCACTATAAAAATATTTTTTATTAGGATGTTGTATTCATAAGTTTTGAGTAGTTTCAAATTAGTTCAAATTCAAATTTGATTTGAATTTAAAGCAAAAATAACTCTATTCTTAATAATTACTTCTTTTAACATAATTTGTTCAACGGTTTAGAAAATGTGTTACACAAATTATGTGTTAGGAAGAATTATAGTTTAAAATGTGATCATTTATACTTTGAATTCAAATTCAAATTTGAATTGATGTCAAGGAACTCAAAAACTTTTGTAAAGAAACTAACCTAAACAAACATTATTTTGGTAGTGTTCATGACATAATAAATTTAGATGATTTTTATTCAATTTTTAGAGAAGTTTAGGTTAAGTAGTTCTTAACAAGTAGCCTAATTTATGAATTTCTATTTTTAAGTTCCTGAAACTTTTGAGGCTTATCTAAGTTCAGATGAGTGCATAAATATTTACTCCATATATATAATTTTTTATTTTTTTTAGAAATTAAAAGTATTTTTAATTGACACTTTAGAAGACTTAAGTGTTAAGGTAGAAAATAAAAATAAAAGGTCTATCCCTTGTAGCCCAGTGCATGGATGATATTTACTTTAGGTTGGTCCAGTCGCCCGATGGGTGGGCGACACGGCCTTGTCGTTCAACCATGGCTGATTGGGCTGTTATTTTTATAAAATTTTAAATTGACTTGTTAGTAATATTAAATAATTTTAAAAATCAGCTATTAATAAAAAAGAAAAATCCATTTTACTTTTTGTTCATATTAATCCTGAACAAAATCTTGATTCAATATTATCCCCAAACAATTCAAGTTGGTGCAATCTATCCTCTTATACAAATTTCTTTTATTTTTCCTTTGTATCATTTGAATTTTAAGCTTAATTTTTACATAATCATAGATGATATCTATCACTACATAAAAGAATATAGTTTATATTTTTTATAAATAATTTTTATATAATTTTAAAACTATATAGTTAAGATAATATATATGCTTTTAAACTATAAAAAATATCCTAAAAATATTCATTATACTCCCTCTATTTATATTTACATGTCATTTTAAGGTTTTCAACTTTTCTACAATTACATGTCATATTTACTTTCCAATGCACCTTTCTCTCTTCCCAATACAATATTCTCTTTTCTCACTATATCTCTATCTCTATCTCTCTCCTTCTCGTTTTCAGTACATCTATCTTTTTACTTCTCCTTATTTCCCGTGCACAATTCCAAAACGACATCTAATTCTAAATAGAGAGAATATTCTTTTAGTGTATGGATTTATGATATACTACATCATTGCGTAAAATTTCATCATTTATCTCAAATCATATAAAGGGAAATAAAAAAGAAAAATTACATCAAAGAGTAGATTATATCAACTTGAATTATTTAGGGAAGTAAATTGAGCCAATATTTTATTGGTAAACTAAATTGAATATCGGAGAGTAAAATAAACTCTCCCATAAAAAAAAAATTCTTGTACCTAACGGAGCCAGGCGCGTGAACTGGACTTTGGAGGCAGGCCAACGGGCCCGGCACAGGCGGGCGGCCTTTGGCCCTGTTTGTTTACGATTATAAGCCGCTTATTGGTGGAAATAATCGAAAATCCCACCCAAACGCCGCGCTTATTTCTTGCTTGCTCCATAAGCCAGCGGACCAGAAAAGCCCAATAACACGTGAACTCCGATTCTCCGATACGCGGCCCCAACCTCGCGTATGTGAGAAGCGACCAGATTTTCCTCTTGTGTCCCCCGACTCCCTCCCGTCCCGAGCGCCCCACAGGCCGCTGCCGCCGCTCCCAACTCCATCTCCGTCAGCTCCAAGCGCCATTCCTTCAGATCCCACCGTCGCTCGTAGCCCGTCGTCGGCTTTCAGCAGCCCCGCCGCCGGCTCCTAGTGCCGCCGTCGCTTGCAGCCTTGCCATCGACTCCAAGCGCCGCCGCCGCAAAAAAAAAAAAAAAAAAGACGTCGCCACTGCTCGTAGCCCCGCCACTTGCCGCCCTGCCAACCGGCTTCCCGCGCCGCCGCCATTAGTAGCCTCGCCGCCAGCTCCTAGCGTCCTCTCACTCGAAGCCAAAAACAAGGGTATTTGGGTCATATTATCTATAATCCAACGAAAATAATCAGAATGCCAAGCGCCTAGTTTATTGTTCCTAAAAATAAAGCCCAAAGGGGGTCGGGCCGCGAAAGAGGAAGGGGGCCCACAGCCTAGGTGACAGCTTTGCCGCCTTCAAGCTTTGGCGCCCATTCCCCCGTTCCGAAAGCCCAAATCTAGGTTTCTCCCACGTTCCCCGGTCACTCCCGCGCAACGGCAGCCAAGCGGGTGGGCGGCCGGCGACTTTCCCCTTCCCGCGCTGCCGCAACTGGAACACAGCACGGGGGAGGATGGGCGGGGGCGGCGGCGGTGATGGTAGGCGGCGACGGCAGTCGGCCGGAGGAGGAGGGGGAGGGGGAGGCAGCGGGTGGAGGAGAAATGGATCGGCGGCGGCAAAGGAGCAGCGGCTGCGGCTGGGGAAGGAGGAACTCCTCGAGAGCCGCCTCGGCTTCGCGCCCTACACCGACGGGGAGCGCCGCCTCGGGTGGCTCCTCAGCTTCTCGCCTGTAAGTTTGATCTCACTCTCCCTCTGCCTCGTTGTTTCTATCCGGTCTGAGTCTTGGGTGGAATGTATGCTCCATTGGGGAATTAGCAGCAGAACCGTGTAAATGTTGTGGTGTCAGTATGAATTAGAGCGGGACTTCTGGAAAAATGGGCCAGAAATCAGTACAATTGGCAAGAGATTTCGCAGATTTTACCTTTTATAAATGTACATTAATTAAGGAATAAGGAGGGACTAACTGGGAAATTGGGTTACTAGAAACTGTGTTATTGAGTACTGAGTTTGTGCTCCTGTCCCTCTAGCCCTGCTAGTTGTTTTAGATACTATGACATACAAAGTACTCCGAAACAAGTGCTTCTTTTGCCATTTCTAATATAAGTAGGATACTGACTGAAATCATGGACCTAGCTTAAATAGAGAACGTCAGTTCTAGCTCCATCCAACAAAAAAAACCTTGAGTAGGGGGAGAAACGTCCACCCTAGCATTATATTAAGTAGATTTTTTTTTAGATAATGGAAATAAGTACCGGCTTTTGCTTGGTAACAAGCTACAGCCCATTATTACAACTTATGCAGTACCTCCGTCTGTCTAGAAATAAAATTACATCGACCCAAAACAGTTCAGATGACAAGATATTAGAAGCAAATCCTATTGCTAAATCTCCATCCATGGTCGACGAAAATTTGCATTGCCACCGTCTCCAACATTTGACATGCGGCCTTTATTTTCTCCTTGTCTTCTTCATGCCTCTCCAGCTGTCCCCAGAAGCGTAGCCAATGGGTTCCTCTGTAAAGTACCTGCATGTAAGTTTTAATAGGAGATTTTTCAAAAACAACATCATTTCTACTAAGCCAAATAGACCAACAAAACACCGATGCTCCAACTAGTAGTTGTTGTTTCGACTTAGGCCCTATTCCATTTAACCAGTCACCAAACATATGATCAAAGTTTTGAGGTGGTAAAAGACCAGAACATATCTGTACTAGGCTCCAGAGAAATCGTGCATAATGACATTTAAAAAAAAGATGATCTATACTTTCTGTCTTTAAACAAAAGCAACATTGTTTACTCCCATTCCAATTTCTCCTAGCAAGATTATCTTTTGTTAATACCACCCCTTTTTCTAGATGCCACATAAAGATCTTAATTTTCAAAGGCATTTTGAGTTTCACAACAAATTGTTCCTTATAATAACCCCATTATTTATCATAGCAAGGTACATAGAACTGACTGAAAATTTGCCATTTTGATGCAAATTCCATTTGAACATATCTTCATTATCAGTGAGTTGAATTTGACTAATCCTTAGCACTAGATCATGCCATAACCTAAGATTGTTATCATCCAAAGATCTACGAAAAGAAACATTTAAAGGTATAGTGCTAAGGACATCAAACACAGTATCACTTTTCTTTCTTACTATATTGTATAATGATGGGTATTGTCGTTTGAAGGTGGCATTTCCAAGCCATTTGTCTTCCCAGAATCGGATTTGTTTACCATTATTAAGTTGAAATGATCCATATCTGAGGAATAAGGGCTTGACTTTCATTAGTCCTGACCAAAAATGAGAGTCTCCTGGTTTTCTTTCTACTTTCCCTATGGTTTGCTTTTTGAGGTACTTATTCTTCATAATAGTTTGCCATATTCCTTCCTCATTAATTAGTTTAAATAACCACTTACTTAGCAGACACTGATTCTGTAATTCAATGTTCTGAATCCCTAACCCACCTTGATCCTTAGGCTGGCATACCACATTCCATTTAGTCAACCTATATTTCTTCTTATGGCTATCACTTTGCCAAAAGAAACGTGATCTATAATACTCAATTTTTTCGAGTACTCCTTTTGGTACTTCAAAGAAGGACACCATGAACATAGTTAAACTTGTCAATACAGAGTTTATTAATACCAATCTCCCCCCTACCAATAAATGTTTGCCCTTCCAACTACTTAACTTCTTCTCAATTCTTTCCTCTATATTCTTCCAATCCATATTACTCAACTTTCTATAATGCATAGGAATGCCCAAGTAGCGAAAGGGGAACGCTCCATTCTTACACCCAAATAGTTCAGCATATTGTATTTCATATTCTTTTGCTTCCCCAAAACAAAATAATTCACTTTTATGGAAATTTATCTTGAGACCAGATAATTGTTCAAAAGCACTCAACAGTAGCTTCATGTTCTTTGCTTGTCTAAGTCATGATCCATAAAAAGTATTGTATCATCCGCATATTGCAAAATGGATAGTCCCTCCTCCACCAAATGTGGAATGACCCCTGTTACTTGACCATGTTCTTTTGCTCTATTTATTAAGATAGCAAGCATGTCAACCACTATATTAAAGAGTAGAGGCGATAATGGGTCCCCTTGTCTAACACCCTTTCTTGTCTGAAAATTTAGACCAATCTGGTCATTGACTTTGATTCCAACATGTCCCCCTTGAATAAAAGAAGCTATCCACTCGCACCAAGTGGTTGAGAAGCCTTTCATTCGTAAAGTTTGTTGTACAAATGTCCAATTTATTTTATCATATGCCTTTTCAAAATCAATTTTTAAAATCACCCCATTCTGTTTTTTCCTATGCATTTCATGGATTGTCTCATGTAGTATCACTACTCCCTCCATTATGTTTCTACCCGGTATGAATGCTGTCTGTGTTGGACTTATCACCTTTTGAGCCACTCTAGTTATTCTATTGGTTGCTACCTTAGTGAAAATTTTGAAGCTCACATTTAACAAACAGATTGGTCTGTATTGTTGTATCTTGTTTGCTTCTTTGCACTTTGGTAACAAAATTATTGTTCCAAAATTAAGACTAAATAGAGGCAGATTGCCATTATGAAACTCATGGAATAATTCCATGATATCACCTTTAATAAATCCCCAACACGCTTGATAAAACTCCGCTGGAAATCCATCTGGTCCAGGGGCTTTATTATTTTCCATTTGGAATATAGCCTCTCGCACCTCTTTTTCTGTGAATGGCTCAATTAGTATGTTTTTGAATATTAAGTAGATAGAAGGTGAGAATCAAATCCTGGTTGTCTTAGTGTTCTAGTTCCATCCACATTGTGGACGTTTCATAAGAAAATATTTATGACCTACTTGAAGAATCTTAGTCTAGGGTCAACTGCCAATCCTATGCCATAACCGTTTGACCTTAACATCTGCAGTCATCATGGGAAGATGAGGACACTGGGAAAATCTACAGCTGTGTAGACCTATACTTTGTATCTCAGGTAAAATTTGTGATTACGACATGAAAATGTTTTTTAAGTGTCCATTGTTAAATTCATATTGTTTCATGCAGGATGGTTCTACATTCAAAGTGAAATACAAGTTTCGGCCTTACTTTTATGCTGCAACCAAGGTGAGTTTGTGGTTTCTTGACTGATGCTTTTTCTTTACTCCAGCATATAATTCGACCATACAAAATCTAAATCTTTTGTAATGATGTTTTTCTATGCTGTTATTCTGTTTTTGAATATTGAAATCTTGCAGGATAAGATGGAGCTGGAAGTTGAGGCATATCTTAGGCGACGTTACGAAGGGGAAATTTCTGATGTAGAAATAATAGAGAAAGAGGATCTAGATCTAGTATGTGCCTTGCTTTGTATGTTTAATTCAATATTCTGTTTGACTGGCACTGCAAGATGCTATCTAGGTGATCAGTTCGGTTTTATTCATGTCTAACATGTTTTGTCCAGGGATGTTGATCATTAGAATTATATTACTACCGTCTGGTTTCTCCAGTAGCTAAAATATCCCCCATTCCCCTGTTACTTCTATCAGATATTTATATACTAGGTGGTCTGGATATTAACTGAATCTGAATTGCTTCAGTTCAATTCAATGCTGTATCTTGTTACACTTACTGATTACTGTTTAATGTGATTTGAAAGGAAAGATGTGAATGTTTTCATTCTTTGTGTTGCAGAAAAATCACCTTTCTGGGTTGAAGAGAAAATATCTGAAGCTTCAGTTTGATACAGTACAGCAGTTAATGCGTGTAAAGAATGACCTGTTACATGTTGTTGAAAAGAATGAAGAAGAGCGGGATGCTGCAGAGGCATTTGAAACTATTCATGGCGTAAAAAGGTGCCTATACACTGATACCATGCAGCTTTAGTTGTTGTGAGATAAATTGCTTATGATTTGATGCAACATTGCTCTCCTATATCTCTTTTTCGTAGTTCTTGTGAGCAGTTGATTTTATGATTTTATCCATTTTCGTGCTTAAATGTGAACTTATTCTCCATTGAATTTGACAGGACAGAAAGGACACAGGATTACATAAACTGCATCATTGATTTGCGAGAGTACGATGTTCCGTATCATGTTCGTTTTGCTATTGACAACGGTGAGTTCTATACCTTCAAATTCTGGTATTTCTCATGTTCTATTTTGCCACTGATGTTTTTCTGCTCCAAAACTGAATTTATTTGCAGACGTCAGATCTGGACTGTGGTACGATGTTAGTGTATCTGGTTCTGATGTTTTGATTCAGAGAAGGGAAGATCTACTTCAGCGTGCAGAAGTTCATGTGTGTGCATTTGATATTGAGACAACAAAGCTGCCTCTGAAGTTTCCAGATGCTGAATATGACAGTGTAATGATGATTTCATACATGATTGATGGACAAGGATACCTGATAATCAACAGAGAGGTTTGATTTGCACTTTTTTGCACAATACTTGCTTATCACTTGTGGTTATTAATTGCAGTTTTTGGCTTGAACATCCTTTTCTGTATTTCCTGGGCATGCTGCCTAGCCTTGGACAGCAGCATTCACTTGCACACCTTCACAATGTTCTTGCTTTGTTTAACTTCTTATGGAGCAACATGCAGTTCTATTTATTCTGTCATTTTTCTTTTTCAAATGTGATTCGTATGTTAATGGAGTTATGGTGAAGCAGTTACATTGTATCTCAATAGATATGCATACTTAAAGATCGTACAGAAAGCAACCGCTGAACAATTATCTTGGCTTAACTCACTTTTCTTGATTGCATTTACAAGACACATATTCCTCAATCAAGGTTAAAAGTTGCATTATTATTATTTTTTGTTCTGTGTAGTGTGTAGGGGAAGATATTGAAGATCTGGAGTACACACCTAAACCAGAATTTGAGGGTTATTTTAGAGTTAAAAATGTTCCAACTGAGGTACAAATTTCACTTATTTCTGCAGCATAATGTGGATTGTATACAACTTAACAATTTGCTAACTCTCTTTGTTTTCTGTTCATAGTTGGATCTGCTTAAAGCTTGGTTTGCTCATATGCAAGAAGTTAAGCCTGGTATTTATGTTACATACAACGGTGACTTTTTTGATTGGCCGTTCTTGGAGAAGAGGGCTGCTCACCATGGCGTAAAAATGAATGAGGTGTGTAGTTGATATCTTTTCCATTAAGGCTTTTCTTGATATTGCAATAATTTGGGTGTCATTTTGGAGGTAATCTAGTAGATTACATATACACGTGGTTGTTGTGAGGGAATAAGGATGACATTGCTACCATGATCACTGACTAAGTTATGTGGCTCCTTGGTGGTATAACCACTTTCAGAAGTGGTGTCATAGGGCAAAGAGATGCAATATTTACATGTTTAGCGGCTTCAACTGATAAAGAAACAAAACTGGGTTGTAGTTTAATGTCACCCTCTGGACCTTTTCAACACATCCTCTTTCCCTTCACATTTGTTCATGTTCCATGCAATCTTGTATCGGAAAGGACTTGGAGACTTCAAAGTTGATATGTTTTTCATATTTTGTATGTTTTGCTTTTTGTTGCTACAGGAGATTGGTTTCCAATGTGACAATAATCAGGGGGAGTGTCGGGCAAAATTTTCTTGCCATCTTGACTGTTTTTCTTGGGTGAAGCGAGACAGTTACCTTCCACAGGGAAGCCAAGGTCTAAAGGTCACACATTACTTACTGATACAAAAACACATTTTAAAAATACCTTAACAGTTTAAAACTAGTCAGTTTTATCTTTTATGTATTTATTTGTTTCAGTAGTAAATGTCCTATCAAATTGATTTTTTCTGAAAAAATATACAGCTCCAAAGTGTGTGGAAAACTATCTGTATTGTCATTGTTATAGCAACATGATCAGTATGCGTTTTTTAAGGTTTACTACTTTTTTTAGGGAATTTAAGGTTTGCAATCTTACTTGCACTGACAGTAGTCATTTGACTTTTGCTAATTATGTGGCAGCACCAATATTTTTCTTTCCATTATTGATGCCATCTTTCTAGTGATTTCTCTTACATCTTCATATTACAGGCTGTTACAAAAGCCAAGCTAGGTTACAATCCTCTGGAGGTTAATCCAGAAGATATGGTTCGCTTTGCAATGGAGCAGCCTCAGGTATATTATCTGCCTTTTCCCCTGCTTCTCTATATATTTTTTGGATGCGGTGCTTGTCTGTATATAGTTGGCATTATTTGAAATATTACCTTGTATTTATTTTTTTCCTCTCTATTTTCTTTTCAGACAATGGCTTCGTATTCTGTATCAGATGCTGTTGCAACATACTATCTATACATGACTTATGTCCATCCATTTATCTTTTCTCTTGCAACTATAATACCTATGTGCCCTGACGAGGTATTGCGGAAAGGAAGTGGTACACTTTGTGAAATGCTACTAATGGTCCAGGTGCGTTAAGAAAACTTTGCTGCCATTTTTCTGATACTAGATTTGTTAAAGACATTCTTTTGTTATTGTTTGAAGAAAACAATAAACCTTGTTCTCAATTCTGATGTTTTTAATTTCTCGAATACGAAGGAGAGCTTCATATCTTTGTACTAAGAGAGAAATGAGCCGGCCCCTTACAATCACCACCACCTCACTCCGAGCCGAGCCATGAGGGGTTGAGTTACAAATAACAGGACTAAACTTCTATAAGACACTTCTAAAGGAAAGATCTGACCACACAACAGAAGAGACTGAGCTAAGATAACCCAAGCTCGCCTCCCTGGCCATGACCCAACACCCTCAATCCTCGAGATCCAGCAAGGCACCATAGATGTTATTCTTCTCTGAACAATCGGAGAAGCTCAGCCGCATTAGGTCGTGCCTCGTCGAAGACACAAGCATTTCGGTGCCTCCAAATAACCCAGGCTCCCAGGATGATCACTGAATTTAGTCCTTTTTTAGTATCCTTTGGAACCCGCTTGAAGATGTTTTCAATTAATTCTTTACTTGTCTACATATTTCATTTCTTAACTACTTTGACAATCCTTAGAAGATAAATAATTGCAACAACACCCCCAGCCACCTGTTGAGAACATATTAGGTAATCTACGCCAAGATTTCACGAGTCATAGGCTACTTTCAAGTGTTCAGTTGAACATGACTACATAAAATGAATACTCATTTCGTTACTGTAATTCAAGCGTTCATTTGAACATGACTACATAAATCAAATTCCTGTGTTGACTAATATTTGCCTTGCTTGAAAATAAGTAATATTCTTTTCTCACATACAACTCTATGAATGCAGGATGAAATAACCTACTTATACCTACAGTTCTACAAAATTGGTCACAGATTTGCACAAATAACCAGATAGGACAATAGTGTAAATCAATTCACAAAATTGTTCTCTTTGCTGGCTTTGCAAATTGCTATGTGAATTTACCCCACCAGTGCAGAGTAGCAGAGCTTCCTAATTCTGCCATGAAGCTAAGCTAAGCTTGCCTGCTTGCCATTGCTCTGCGCCTGCCACCTGCCTCCTCCCAAAGCCTGGCAAGATGACACCTCGCCTCTTGTGCAAGTGCTACCGCACATGCTGACATGCACATTGCGATGCCAAAGAATTGCCATCCACTGTCCCAACATATAATTTCTGGGTGGGGTTCCCATCTGGGATGGGGATTTAGCGATCAATGGGTCGGGGATTGGGGGACAAAGTAGATGGTGGGGTGGTGGTCTTCGCTAGTTAGTTCTATAATAGATGCATTCTAGTGCACCTTGCCCAGACGTAAGGCAAGTCCTCTATCTCCTTCACCAGGAACCACTGATGCTTGTTTTTATTCGTGCCCCATGACATGACATGACATGACATGACATGAGATGTAGGTACTCAGGTCTGGCATCCAAATTTGATATGGTTCTCCAACAGCCCTAGGACCAGCAGCCACCTTCGGCACCTCCCCTAGCTGCCACTTAGGTCAGTGTGCATGTGATGGGTAGGGGGGCAGTGCTGTTTAAGCTTTGCTCGCGCCATTACTGGGAGTGGACTAGCGCCCAAATGGGAAGACCTCACCTATTTAGCCTAAAAGCTGTGTGCACATGGATTCCGGGTCTGGAAATAGCTGCCTGGATCTAGAGGAGATCGAGCCATACGAGAATCCAGCAATGAGTGTGTTTCGGCTAGCCGGTATGTTTGAGAGGGAGAGGCTGTGGAGCTGATTCTCATATCCGAGCAGGGGTGATAGTCTGGAACATGAGGGAGGGGGTGGAGACTAATCGGCCGCCTACCACCAACTGTGGTTTTAAATATTGAGAATATACTATTTATCTACATTCAGGCTCCTTATGAAACTTTGACTATTCCTGAGCTGTTAAATTGTGTTAAATCTACCCTTGTAGTCTCTGTATTTCTATACTTTCCTAATGTTAAAACATCTGATATGTACAGTTTGATGACATGTTTATTCTACTTGCTGAGGCTATATTTATGTTTTCTGACTTGTTTTTATCTTTTGACTTATTTGATCATATTAATGGATTACACAAAGCTTAAGCAAATGTGAAGTTGTGAATGCATACATTTTTTTTATCAAATTTATTCGAAAGAGTTCTTTTCTTTCCACTTGTCCGGCCTAGTATTTGAACCAACTTGAACCAACAGCAAATGCTTGAACTCCCAATTCCCTCCACTTCGACACCATATTTTTTTTCCTTATGTCACGTGGTTGCTGAATTTAGTTTCTTATAATATATAGGCATTCAAGGCTTGTATTATTTGTCCTAACAAGCACCAAGCTGATCTGGAGAAGTTCTACAATAACCGCCTTTTAGAAAGTGAGACATACATTGGAGGTCATGTTGAGTGTCTTGAAACTGGTGTATTTAGATCTGATCTTCCCACAAAGTTCCAGCTTGATCCATCAGCATATGAGGTAACCTAAGAGTTATTGTATCTTTGGAGCTGGATTAGTGACATAGTGTATTAATTTGTTGCAATATGATGCGGTTCCACACAGGATTTTAGCTTTACCTTCATTAACAATGCATATTTATCTGTCAGCAATTGATTGGAAATCTTGATCGTGACCTGCAATATGCCATTGCTGTAGAAGGGAAATTGGATGTTGATTCAGTTATAAATTATGATGAAGTCAAGGATGCCATAAAGGAAAAGGTAATATAATTTATTTGTCACGATACTTCAATCTACAGTTTCAGTTCATTCTATTAAATTTCAAAGTAAACCAGTCGAAATTCAATACTGTAGTTACATTGATAAAAAACAAGAAAAATACCCTTTTTAAAATCTATGATCAATCTTTGCTGGCATTTAATTCATTGTTTTTCGACCCCTAAGATATTTATCTACCTTTTGATTTTGAAGCATTTAGTTTGCTGTCCATTATTGTTCTCATCTAAGTACCAACCCTGTGTTGACTGTTGCTGTTATGTTGAATTCACAGCTTGTTTCATTGCAAGACAATCCAATTCGTGAAGAACGTCCTCTTATATATCATCTGGATGTTGCTGCAATGTATCCAAATATTATTTTGACAAATAGGCTCCAGGTATCCCCTTACAAATTAATCAGTATGTTTAGTATTTTTCTTGATAACGTGACTGTTTTCCCTTCTAGTTGAGTGAGCGATTTATAAAAGATGTGGTCATATATGAAGTTTAAAGGGGTTGATCTGGGAGATACACATATTAGCTTCTTTTGCTGCATTTCTGGCTATATAGCAATTTGAGATGATTGTCTGGTTGATGTTCGATTATTTAGTTGTTTGGGAAGGTAGGAAAACTGTTCATATCGATGATATGGACCATAGACATGGTGGTGTGTGGTTGTTACAGAGTGCAAGCCAGACAAGGGCACTTCAGTAAACGAGTGCCAAGGGCACAAGCATATGCCAAGTCAACCTTGCTCCAAAACTATTTTTTGGATAGAAAATGAGCTTTGATTTTTTGGGGTTTCATCCTTAGTCTAGCCTACCCCAACTTGCTTGAGATTATAGGCTTTGTTGTTGTTGATGTTAAAAATGAGCTTAGATGGGCTGATCTAGTTTCACATACGAATCAATTAACATTGATTTATATCAATCATGTGGATTTTGTTTGTTTGTTGCAGCCGCCATCTATAGTTACAGATGTGGACTGCACAGCGTGTGATTTCAACCGTCCTGGAAAGAATTGTCTCAGAAAGCTTGAATGGGTCTGGCGAGGAGAGACCTACATGGCAAAAAAGAAGTATATATTGCAAATTTATGGACTCTGAAATTTCATGATTTTTTATCTAATAATCTAATATTATTCTTGTAGTGATTATTATCACATAAAGAGGCAAATTGAGTCAGAGCTCATCCAATCTGGTGGCATGACATCGTCAAAGCCTTTTCTTGATCTGTCAGAACCAGAACATTTGCTTAAACTGAAGGATCGTTTGAAGAAGTACTGCCAAAAGGTACTATTTTCAAATTGTAGATGTTTTTCTCTTTTGGCGAGCCTTCCATGATTGTACTTATGTCACAATGCAGGCACATAAAAGAGTAGTTGATAAACCAACTACAGAAGTTAGAGAAGCTGGAATATGCATGCGTGAAAATTCTTTCTATGTGGACACTGTTCGAAGGTCAGTATATTGTTTATCATATCCCAGTTTGTCTTTAATTTGATTGCATAGATGTAACATGGTCATCAGATTACCCTCCATGGTAGTTTTTCATGGAGCAAACTGGAGCTATCATTTTTGTGAAGCAAAATATTGACTACTAATGCTTTTCATGGGCATTCTCTGAAATCTCCTCTTACGTTTGATTTTTCCAGCTTTCGTGATAGAAGGTATGAATACAAAGGTCTTAATAAAACATGGAAAGGAAAGTTGCAAGAAGCAAAAGCCAGTGGAAATTCAATAAAAATTCAGGAAGCGCAGGTTCAATGATGCAATATATGTTGTACAACTTTCTTTCTTGTTTCCAGCATTCTTACTTTTCTTTTTTCCTCTCCCACTTGCCTTTTACAGGACATGGTTGTTTTATATGATTCGTTGCAGCTTGCTCACAAGTGCATATTGAATTCTTTTTATGGATATGTCATGCGAAAGTACGTGAAATTTAAACAGTCAGCTTGATTTTAATTTTTCTTTGTCTAGTATAATAAGCTATTTAACTTCTGATTTAGGGGTGCAAGATGGTACTCGATGGAAATGGCTGGTGTTGTAACATATACTGGGGCGAAGATTATTCAAAATGCCCGGCTGCTTGTAGAAAAAATTGGAAGGCCACTGGAACTGGATACAGATGGCATTTGGTGTGTTTTGCCTGGTTCTTTTCCAGAGAACTTCACTTTTAAGACAAAGTGAGTGAATTTGGCCGTCAAAATTAATTTCTTAACAAGCTGTTTCATTTTGATCTTGTGAAACTTTGTTATAGTTGCTATCAGTAATTCAAGACCGTATACTCTTTTCAAAATATTTATGTGGGAGCGATTTTCTCTGATGAGTGCAATGCTTTGCTTGACTGTGCTTGCAGTTCAAACTTTTCAAATATAAACTGTTGCTTTTCATGATTGTTGAACCATAAGTGAATTGTCCACCCTTCGTCATCAGCTTAGCCTTTTGGGTGCAACTGGTTGGTGCATAGTAGCTTAACTTGGTACCAGCGCCAGAGGTCTTGAGTTCAAGTCGTGGTGACTGCATTTTCCGCTGCGCCGCTCCTATTTTCATGTTTGAGTCCTGATGGAGCTGCACATGAGGGGGAGTGTTGAACCATAAGTGAATTGCTCACTCTTACCCATCAGCTTAGGCTTTTGGGTGCAACTGGTTGGTGCATAGTAGCTTAACAATGATTGCTTTATGGTATTAGAAGCATCAAAATTATCGAGAGGCCAGGCCATATAAATGTAAAATCAACAGAATTCCAATAGAAGGTTTTGTATCTCAGGTTATGCCCTTAAGTCCTCATATATCTTAACAGTGTTTTGTCGCTGGTTGTGTCCCTAGTGCTGTGACATGCCTTACCCTTTGCTGGTTGTGCCTGGTTGGTGCTGTTGTTCCTCTCTGTTTTTAGTTTTTTGTTGTTTTGTTTGGACTTCTATTCCATCTTAATTAAATGGCGGGATCTCTCCTGTTGATTTCAAGGGTGAAAAAAGGGGCTGATCAGTTATTGTTACTTTCTTAATGTAATTGTCATTTTTCTTACTGTGCATATTTGAGACAATGTTGACTGTTGATTCTTATGATCTAAAAAATTGACAATTGATGCTATCAATGTGTTTTTTCTTCTGCGAATATATTTGTGATGTTTTATGTTCTCAGCAACCAGTCAAAATATTTAAATGTATTCAGCTGCCAATTGTGATCAGTGCTGTCTGCATACGAATTAGTATCTTTTTTGGGCCATATAAATGGAAGCTCTCATCATAAGCATTTTCAATCTTACACTTACTGATGATATTTCAGAGCTGGGAAAAAACTCACAATATCTTATCCCTGTGTGATGCTTAATGTTGATGTCGCAAGGAACAACACTAACGATCAATATCAAGTAAGGAACACATACCTCTGCAAATTAGGTTTGATATTTTTCACGACAATAATGTTATTGATCGCATGATTTCTTTGCTTGTTCCTACTAGACACTGAAAGATCCAGTAAATAAGATATATACAACACACAGTGAGTGTTCCATTGAATTTGAGGTAGATGGACCTTACAAGGTGAGTGATGACACTGCCATCCTAGTCTTTCTGTTGTATTTTTATGTTCATTGATTCAAGTTGTTTTTAATAATCCCAAGAGCTGTTATATCTTACTTTTGTACAAACCTTACAACACATGCACTAAATAGGCCATGATTCTACCTGCCTCTAAAGAGGAAGGGATTCTGATAAAAAAGAGGTATGCGGTCTTCAATGAAGATGGAACCTTGGCAGAACTTAAAGGTTTTGAGATCAAGCGTAGAGGTGAGCTGAAGCTCATCAAAGTTTTTCAGGTATATGTTCTAATCCTGTATCAGTTTTTTCCTTCTTCTTTTCCTTTAGTTACACAACTCGATGTAATCTACAACCCCTCATGGCTCGACCCGGAATGAGGTGGTGAAGCATGTAAGGGATCGTTTCTTTCTCTTAATACAAAGATACGCAGCTCTCCTGCGTATTCGAGAAAAAAAAGCTTCATATTATTAAGAAATAAACACTAGACGCATGCTCCTAACTAATTTGTGACTTGCTGCCTCTGTAGCTTTATTTGTATCTTAAACCACTCTTCTTTAATAATAGGTATCAATGAACAAATAGAATGAGTCTTTTTATTCAGAGGAAAATCATAAACTTAGTGACATAAGGGTGCGTTAGCTAAATATAGGCATGCCTCTTTTTGGAATCCTCTTATGACATACACAGGAGCACAATTTTCCATCCCTAATGTATCAAATACAACCGAATGTTACCCCACAAAAAAAAGGGGCAATTGCAAAACAGGTCCTGTTTCGGGTTGTAATTCTGAAAATGGTTCTATTTTTGGTTTCGTTGCAAAATCGGTCCTGTTTTCATCAAAACTGGTTCCGTTTTGCAACCGGTTTTGATGAAAATAGGACTGATTTTGCAACGAAACAAAAAATAGAACTATTTTTAGAATTAGAGTCTGATATTATGTCTTTTGTAATCCTCCATTGTATAAGGGGTTCTGTGCATATTTGTATACACCTGTACCTGTATATATTTGGGCCTAGTGCCTCCATATTGAATACATGAAACAAGACTTGTGTTGCAATCCCCCCCCCCCCCCCCCCCCCCAAAATAAAAAAAAAAAACCCGAACGGAGTACTGTTTGTGCACTGAAGAAAAATACACAAAGTAATTGTTGCATCAGTTGCCGATTTGATTTTGTATATTTATGTTTCCCTTTTTGCCTGTAGGCAGAGGTATTTGATAAATTTCTCCATGGTTCAACTTTAGAGGAATGCTATGCTGCTGTTGCCTCTGTTGCTAACTGCTGGTTAGACCTACTGGATGTAAGTGAATTGAAGAATTATCCATATGCTTTGAAGTCTGAACAGCTCAACCCGGGCTTATGTTATCAAATATCAATCCATGCAAGATATATCTAATGTTTTTGTTATATTGCAGAATCAAGGAATTGATATTGCTGACAGTGAGTTGCTTGATTTCATCTCGGAGTCAAGCACAATGAGTAAATCCCTAGTTGACTATGGAGAGCAAAAGTCATGTGCTGTAACTACAGCAAAAAGACTTGCTGAGTTCCTTGGAGATTCAATGGTCAAAGACAAAGGTCTGCATTGCCAATATATTGTTGCCCGTGAACCCCAAGTAAGTTCTGAATGATTTTTGCGATCAAATGATTAAGATATACGTTTCTTAAGTTAGAATATTCCAATATTACCTCTTTCATGATCTTGCCAGTTTCCATATATTATATCCCTTATAGGATCCATTCAGCTAATAGACATCCCTGAGATTCATTTTTCATGGAATTTTTGCTGCCTAACTTTTCTTAAAATATATAGGGCACTCCAGTGAGCGAGCGTGCTATTCCGGTAGCTATATTTGAGACAGATCCTGGTACTATTTTACCTGCTAATTGCTACTTCTATATCAGTCAAACTGTTCGATTTACTCAAGTTCTCTTGCTATCTATGTGCTTTGCAGAGATTGCAAAACATTATTTAAGAAAGTGGTGCAGAATCTCCTCTGATGCAAGCATCCGGTGTATTGTTGATTGGTCTTACTATAGGCAACGCCTAAGTTCAGCTATTCAGAAAATCATAACAATTCCTGCAGCAATGCAAAAGGTAATACAAAATTGTCTCTTCTCTTCGATAATCTGTACCATTCCTGAGCTCTTCCCTTCTTACAGATTTCAAATCCTGTCCCTCGAGTTCTTCATCCTGACTGGTTACACAAAAAGGTTAGAGAGAAAGATGATCGATTTCGGCAGCGTAAATTACGTGATATCTTCAGTCCCTTGGCCAAAGATGAGGGGATGCAGAACTTGAATGTGTCTGAAGATATGGAAGATTTATTAGTGTCAAAAAAGGACTTGAGAAAAATTTCTGCATCCCATGGTTTGAATGTTGGCAAAGAAAATAACCCAAACATGCAATCAGTGGAATATGTTTCAGATTGTGGTAAAAACCAGCAAAAATCTACAGTATCAAATTTGCCTCTCTCTTCTCAAATCCCAAATGATGCTGCGGATGAAGCAGTTGATAGAAGTGCTGATTATCAAGGATGGCTTGATGCTAAGAAGAGAAAGTGGAAACATGTTCGAGAACAAAGGAAACGTAGAAGGTAATATCAGAGTTAAATTGTACTCAAGTTTTTCCGCAAATATATATAGACTCAAGCAGCCTGGGAAGTTAAATTTGCATAAATTGATTAGACCCAGGGAATTTTTTCATGGAATTTTTGCTGCCTAACCTATCAAATAAAGCAAGCAAGAAGTTTAAGTCTGACATGTCTAGTCATGTACCGTAGTACTGGAGTGATGTGCTAGGTTTATTCCATTCATGCAATAATGTTAGCCATAATGTATTATCTGCAACAATTAGGGGCTACTTACCAACCTGCTTATAATGCCTAAATGTGTTTGAATCATCCAGGGAAAATGGTAAGTGAGTACTGAGTAGTCTCCCTCCTTTTTAAATTGTGAGGCATTTTCGTTCAGCACAAAGTTTTAGAAGCCATTGAAGAAGAGAAGACAACATCAATAAAGACTGCCCTGCCCTCAGGCCTCAGTCTTCCAGATCATTAGCACCGAGAGAGGCCATCTACATACTTCATCCCTTACATTAATGTAAGCTGAGTGTTATTGTGAGGACTGAGGACACTATATTTCCATTGGTAGAAGCTGTGTAAATAAGGGCGGAATGGGAAGGATGAGATGAATGTAGCTTAGAAACCTGAGTACCCACAACAAGATGAAAAAAAAAATGCTCAGATTCTAAGGCGCCTTAGAATGAGGAGGGAATACACAATATATCAAACACAAAACAGATAATATAAAGAATTTTTTTTCTCGAATATGAAGGAGAGCTTTGTATCTTTGTATTAAGAGAGAAATGAGCTGGTCCCTTACAATCACCACCACCTCACTCCGAGCCGAGCCATGAGGGGTTGAGTTACAAATAACAGGACTAAACTTCTATAAGACACTTCTAAAGGAAAGACCTGACCACACAACAGAAGAGACTGAGTTAAGATAACCCAAGCTCGCCTCCCTGGCCATGACCCAACGCCCTCAATCCTCGAGCTCCAGCAAGGCACCATAGATGTTGTTCTTCTCTGAACAATCGGAGAAGCTCAGCCACATTAGGTCGTGCCCTGTCAAAGACAGATAATATAAAGAATGAATTCTGAACTTTTTTGGGGAGTCCATATACTAGTTTAAATGTTAAGTAACTGTTTGGCCTAACTGCTGCCTATCCAATTAGCCCACTCATAATTTGTTTTGTGTGAGCCCCCAAAACAGTGTTGTGCTTGTTTTATTTTAACACTGATATTGTGCCTCTGTTTGGAAGGTAAACTTCATAAGCTGAACAGTAAGTTCAGTAGGTCACTCACTCTAGGCCTCTCAAAAGTCTCACTGGCAACTATCCACTTCTGTCAGTGAGATCAGATATATTATGGCATACTTAGTTACTTGGTGTTATTCTATAGGCACCAGGTTTCAGATGTTGTAGAAGTTAGTGCCTTCGAATATTCAATGAGTTTCTCATCTTCGTTGAGCTACTCTGTAGTGTCCTAACTATTTATTTTGGGCTATTAATATGACGGGGACTAAACCACAAAGTAAAATATTATGGAGAATTCAAAGCTTATATCATTTTCCACTTCTGTCAGGTTGGGTGCTGCTGCCACTTTTGATGGTCCGACTAATGCTTCTGTGAGAAATGTAATTTCCAACAGCAGGAACCGGTCTACATTTTTCCAGAAGCAAGAATTGGCCCTCTTTAGATCACATTGGCAGGCATGTCACCTCTGTCATCTTTCCTGACCTATAAGGATTTTTTTTTGCCATGTTAGTTTATTTAAAATTGATGCCTTATTTACATTTATGCTTGACAAATCCATATATTTCTCACACCAGATAATCCAGCTTGCTTCAAGTACAACACCTGGCCGTTTTTTTGCATGGGTTGTTGCTGAGGGGATCATGTTCAAGATTCCCATCAATGTGCCTAGAGTTTTCTATCTGAATTCAAAGGCTCCTGTCACGGAAGAGTTTCCAGGAAGGCGTGTGAAAAAGATTCTTCCTCATGGAAGACCCTGTTTCAACCTTATTGAGGTGGCTATTGATTATTTACATCAAAATATGTAGATGTGTAATTTCTTTGGTTAAAATATGTTCTAATGGCTATGGCATTCAGGTTGTAACTAGTGAAGAACAATTCAGGGCTGAAGGTAAAAAACTTGCTGCTCATCTAGCAGAGCCAGATGTGGAGGTTAGTATTTGTTAAATTGTGTATGGGATATGGTTTCATATGTTTTTACTTTTCTATAACCTTCGATTATATCTAGGGAATATATGAGACAAAAATTCCACCAGAGCTCAATGCTATTCTCCAAATTGGTTGTGTATGCAAAGTGGACAAGTCTGCCAAAAAACGAAGTATCCAAGACGGATGGGATCTTGCTGAGCTGCAAATGAAAACAACTGCAGAGTGCTCATATCTGGAACAAACTGTTTCATTTTTCTATTTATACCACAGGTAGCCGTTGCCCCTATATCATAGCTATGGCAAGGACATGGGATTTATGATATGATATCTATTTATCTATTTATTTCCTGATTAAACATTTTATATTGTGATTGCAATAAATATTACAGTACTGTTCTCTTCACTAGAGTTGCACCATTATTAAACAATATTTTATGTACCTTCTTGAGTGATTAGTGATCTGATTCTCCATGTCTGTCCAGGGTAGGAAAGGCATTTAAAATTAATTAACTCAAGAACTTGTATCAGAGTAAAATGCTAGTTTAATATATGAGTGGTCTCCTCTTCAAGAAACCTTGGTGGTTTTAAGGACAGTCATGTATACAACTTTCGAGGATAGTTAGTGTCTTAACCTTTGAATATACCAATATATTGGATGCCTGAATACCTGATAACTTGAATACTCTTATCAACCTGCATTTACCAACCAAACTCTGCACCAATGCATTGGAAAGCTGATAGCCTGGATACTCTTCTCGTTTTAATAGATTATGTATAAACTGTTTGTGCTTTTCAATTATATTATTGTTTCAATTTGAGATTAATGAATGCATCCTTTGTTTCCAGCTTGTCAGAAGGAAGGGCTGTATATATCTTATACTTCCCTACGTCTTTTAAAATACATGCAGTGGTCGTCAATCCTTTCCGTAATAAAGAACTATCGACGTCATTTCTTGAAAAGCAATTTCGAGATGCTTGCCAGGCTCTTGGTTCTGTGCCGGGGGATCTCACTTTCCATGTATGAGCAAAATCATGCTATTGAATGTATAAATTTTACCATGCTGTCATATCACATTATGACTATTTGATGCCCTCTTTAGGTGGACTACCAAACAACAATTGATGCAGGTAGCAAATATGTGCAAAGAATGTTACTTGAGTACAGGTGTGTCATCCAGATGTTTTTGAAGAACACTATTAGTGGTTTCTTTCTCTGAGCTAAGAACACTTTATTGAATTGCTTTACCTCGCTGCACTTGATGAAAAGGGACAGATTGATTCTTCTCTATTCAATTTCCTGTCATCTAGTATAAATTTGATGCTGAACTTTAATGGTCATGCCAGTAGTCAAATAGAGAATATAATCCTTCGTTGTGATTGTACCTCAGTTTAGTAAGTGAAAATGTTTTAGACTGGTGGTCTATGCACCTAAGATATGTATATTAGGTAGAAAGTCACAACTGGCTTAATTTTACTCTTTATGATTTAGTTATTGTTCTTATCATAAGCAAAGTGATATATTTTGTAGACAACAACATCCTGGACCTGTCATAGCCGTCATAGAGTGCCCTAAACTCCAAGATATTAAGGCATCGGTGAAAGCACTTGATGATTTCCCATGTGTAACCCTTCCTTGCAATGCACGGGATAACAGCTATCAGGTATATAATGGACATCTGCATTTTCATTTTTTATTCTGTTTCATTCTTGTCCTGTTTTGCTTACTCCTTTTTGAGTAGGCTCTGGGTTGGCAAGCAACAGCCGGTCGAACAAGCATGCAACGTTGTGCTGCATCAACTCAATGGTTCAATGAACGAATTTCACTCTCTAGATATGCTCATGTAAGAGTCCTCTAGTGGGAATTCTATATTTTTAGATGGCTATTTCAGTTCTATGGAGAGCAATTGAAACTTCAATGGTTTGAAACAGGTGCCATTGGGAAATTTCGAACTTGATTGGCTTCTTTTTACCGCTGACGTGTTCTTTTCAAGGGCATTGCGTGATCAACAGCAGGTTTGTAACACTGTTCTATCTCAACATTTCAAAAAAAAAAAAAAAACTGTTCTATCTCAAATAGGGAAAAGGCTTTCTTTTGTTTGAATGGCTAATTTCCAATCCTGAGTGCTTCTCTGTTATCACTTGTGGTGCGCTCCTGGTTGATAACATCTCTCCTTTCCTTATCTTTTATACTGGTGTGCTTGAACCTTTTATTCTAGCTTAATAGATTGAAGCACATTTCTGCTGAGTGTTTGGAAAAATTCGAATTTGAACTTTGAAGGCCGGGAGGCCACTCTTCTGATTGTTAAAAAAACCCAAGATGGTATGAATGTGTGGTATGGAGTCTGTTGTAACACACAGATTGATGTTATGAATGTAGATGGCCCTGGACCTTCACCCGAAGGTGGCAGCCACGTCACAAGTGCAGAAGTTACAAGGGAACTGGGATAATAGACTGATATTCCTATTGCTTGATTAGAAGAGATGCAAACCCATTCTATATAGATGGAACAATTTGACCCTTAAGAAACAAACCTCTAGAATTACGGAAGCTACTCAATGTAATCTTATCTCTAACTAACAAACCATAACCTAGGGCTCCATAATCTAGTTGCTTACTGATTTGGTATTTATGCTAGGTGCTATGGATATCTGATGATGGCATTCCTGATTTAGGAGGCACTTATGAAGGAGATACATGCTTTGCTGATGAGGTGAGAAACTTTATTTTCCCAGAGACTGCATGGTGTTTTACTTTCTTTTTGCATTTTGTATTGTCGTTTGACAAAACATTACCACACTTTACAGGTCATACAGCCTGCGCTTACTTATCCGGGTGCATATAGAAAAGTTTCTGTTGAGCTGAAGGTGAGCCTCCAATGTATTGGGTGGACATCATACAATGGGACATCTTCACTTACATGCATATGTTCATGTATTTCTTCTACAGATCCATCATTTGGCGGTCAACTCTCTCCTGAAGAGTAGTCAGGTGGATGAAATGGATGGAGGATCCATCGGTAGCTTTGGGAATGACATGGTTCCTGGTCCACATGCCACTGAAACTGACTTTGATGATCCTAGCTTATGTCTGCCTGCTTTCCAGGTGCTAAAGCAGCTGATTCAGAGATGCATTTCAGATGCAGTGTCATCTGGAAATGTATTTGCTGATGCAATATTGCAGCATCTGTACCGTTGGCTTTGCAGGTATTAACTCATTGCATGCACTTGAACAAGTAATTGTATTTCTAAAATCCTTTCATGTGCTCTTTGCATGTTCTTATATGTCTATTTATTCAGTCCACAGTCAAAACTTCACGATCCAGCCCTCCATCGCCTTCTTCATAATGTAAGCTAAATTACTAAGTCCATTGTTATCTCTTTTCCACAGTACATGTGTTGTGCAACTATGTATAGTTGTTGACTACTCCCTCCGGATTTAAATTGTTGACGCAGTTGACTTTTTTAGGTATGTTTGATTTTGATGATTCATCTTATTCAAAATATTTCTTCAAATATACAAAATTATATGATAGGTTTTAACTTTCTTTAGTGATAAAATAAATTGTAATAAAATATCTGATAAATTTTCAAAATTTTTGAATAAGACAAATAGTCAAACGTAACTAAAAAAGTCAACTGCGTGAACAATTTAAATCCGGAGGGAGTAGCATATTTGCAACAGCATCTTATTTTTCTAGCAATAAGTATTTTTGAGTAATTTAGTGTCACTTGATACATTGTCAAATGTTAGCATTATTTTCTCTATTTTAAACTTACCCTGTCTTTTCTTTTATGATGAGTTTTATTAGGTCATGAAGAAAGTCTTTGCTCTATTGTTGGCGGAGTTTCGAAAACTCGGAGCTAATGTTATCTTCGCAAACTTTTCTAAAATAATCATAGATACTGGAAAAATGGATTTGTTATCAGCACGTGCATACTGCGATAGCTTATTAAAAACCTTACAGACAAGGTATTTTTGCTTTCTTTTTTTCAAAATTGAAAGGTGACTCTTGCTACCAAAACTAAGAGTCTGTTTTTAGGGACCTTTTTGAGTGGATAGAGCTGGAACCTTTACACTACTGGCATTCCTTACTGTTCATGGATCAGGTTTGTTCATTTCATTGTGTTACCATGGACAACAATTTATGACATTGTGTTTATGATAGACCAGATTATCAATTTTGACGTTTCATATCTTTCTCGAATATTGATGTTTCACATCTGGTTTCATGTTTCAGTATAATTTTGGAGGCATTCAGGCAAAAACACTAGATGCAGACTGTGCAGATTGTGATAATGATATTGACATAATCTCAAGCTGGAACATTGCAGAGTGCTTGCCCAAGGCTACACAGGTCATTCAATTTTTTTTTTTTCTGAAAGTCGAGTCTTCCTACTTTAGTGCTTCTGTTTGTTAACTGTAACTTTCTTTACTTTTGAATGTACAACAGCTATCCTACAACTGAAAATTGAGTGATTGCTTTAACCTTTTTAAAAAAATCCAGGATCACTTTGTCCTAATTGCCTCAGAGTTCCTATATATTCCATGGAAATACATGAGAGAAGAAGTAGCAAAGCGAGCAACTATAAGGGATGACACCTCATGCACTCCATCTATAACTGTCATGGCTGCTGAAAATCTAGAGGGCCAGGTCATAGGATACCTCTGTGATCAGGTAATTTTGTTTGGTTCTCTGTCCAAATTATATTCCTTTGAAGTAGATATTGAAATAGGCAAATGGTTAACAAAGTGTATTTTTAGTTATGAACCTTCGTTTTTTTCATAAGGCTATAATCTTAATTTCTATTCACAGTTTCACATGGTATTAAAGTTTGAAGAAGTTGATGCATGTTATTGGCTGTACATGTTTATGAAAATGTAGTATCATTTGCTGTCCAAATAAAATCTTCTCTAACCTGGTTCTAATTCCTGATGATGCAGATCAGCAATTACTTCGCAGAAAAACTTTTAAAAATTGTAAGTGATATACTTCACCACTTCAAAGGGAAAAGCAAGTTTGATTCAGATGAACGAAGTAGAGAATCAGACCCTCACACACATAAAGGAGATGCTGCATTAGAGTTCATCAAGCATATATGTGCTGTTCTTGCTCTTGATCAAAATGTTCAGCATGATATCCTGGTAAGTATCCTATTTTCTAGGTGAAATACATGTTCTATTTGAACAACTCAATTTATAGTTATCGATTATCACTGGAGCAACTTAACAATTCTCACTGGAGTACCTTAATGCTTCAGCAATTTGGAATGAGTGTAAAGTGCCTCCCTGTGCTATTGCTATATCTGCAGCCTTAGAGCATGTCTGCCTTCTTGGATTACTAAAGCAGAAAACATTCAGAGTTGTGGCATTATCCTGTCTTGATTGTTTTATCTTGTTACTAACCAGTAGTATCTGATGGTGATGTGCTGCATTCTAAAAATGAAACTTAATTCCTCTTTCAGATGTAGTCAGAATATGTTTTCCTTTTACCAAGTTTAGACTTTACATTCGTATACTTGTGGTATTATTCCTCTCACCATCTTCAATGCTTTCAACAGAGAATGAGGAAGAACTTGTTAAAGTTGGTGCGTGTAAAGGAGTTTGCACCAGAAGCACAATTTCAAGACCCATGTGCCTCATTCACTCTCCCAAATGTGATTTGCAGGTAATCTACCTCCAAATTAGATTTGTTGGTTTTTTTTCTCAAACATGCAGATTTGTTAGTAAATTTGATCTTTATGTTATTGTATAACATGGAATTATACTATCAGTTTTGTGGAAACCTCTGGTAACCAATAGATCATGTCTAGCGGCAACAGGTGATCCATTTATTGTGAAAACTGGAAACGTAATTAATCATTTTGTGTCTAGCAATTTATTGTAATTTGTCAGGTCTAGACACTTCTTAGTGCTTCCTGCTTACTGGCTTAGAAGACAGTAGATAGTTTCAAGCAAACCTCAGTGTACAGAATAAGCATTATATTCATTTACCCTTGTGTTACCAAATCTTACAAAACAAAATAATGTTGGCAGCTATTGCAATGATTGCCGGGACCTTGATCTCTGCCGTGATTCAACGCTCCAAGGTCAGGAGTGGAGGTGCGCGGTGCCGCAGTGTGGGCAGCCATACCATCGTGAGCAGATGGAAAACGCACTTCTGCAGGTGGTCCGCCAGCGAGAGAGGTTGTACCACTTGCAGGACTTGGTCTGCCTTCGATGCAGGCAAGTGAAAGCCGCCCATTTGTCTGAGCAGTGCTCTTGTGGAGGCTCGTTCCGGTGCAAGGAGGAATCGTCACATTTTCTCAGCAAAATGAGAGTATTCCTGAACGTGGCAGTCAGCCAGAAGTTCGAGCTCCTACAAGATTGTGTGCAATGGATTCTTGAGGTCAGATAACGCAGTGTAACAACTGGTATCTTAATGTAGCTGATCTCTAGCTTGTAGCACCAACTTACATAGGTTAGAGCTCCGAAATGTGTACATAAACGGGTTTATATATAGTAGACTAGTAGTATCAAGGGCCCCCTAGTTTCAATCATCAGTTAAGTCTTCCGTATATAGTGCATGCAGCTTAGATACTACCAATCCTTCTGTCATTTCAGTTTCAAGGATTAAAGGTATCCGTAGCACTGGCTGTAGCCCGGCGGTATAATTTAAGCGGCTAATATGTGCCAATGACGTGCGAAGCAGGTAGATGAAGTTAAATAAACTTTTGTAACGTCATCCGTCGCCTGTAGTATCTGGATAAGTATGACCAACAGGTGGGACTCAAGGGTTCAAGTCACCTCTTTTTCTTTAAGAGTTTCTATACACAAGAAGTATTAACACTGTTGCTTATTTAGTCAGTTTAGATTGTTATTGCATTAACATGAATGACCGTGGTATACATTACTTTCTTGGCATATCTCTGTAATTTATTGATCTGAGTTTTGAACACTGACGATGTGAAACAAACTAATAGATACGTTTAACTATGCGCTAAATTTGTATTGCGAGTGAAGTTCCATTTTCAAATCTGCGAGCCTAAATTATTCTAGTTAAGCTGTTGGTTGCATGAACGTGAGCTCCGATGACGTGAGCCCCAGCACACGTGTCGAGTGCCACCGTTTGAACGTCATGGTTTGGTTTTGTTGCCACTATTCTAAACAAGAGAAACGCAAGCGGCAGGTCGCGAGGGGCACGGATTTGTTCAGGTCGGCGTGCAGTCTGACGTCAGCCGCAACTTGTCCCCGAGCCGTATGTCCCAATTGCTTCGTTTCTCCCGTAAGCACCGGCAATTATTGCCGCTGTTTTATAAACTTTGTCAAACTTGTCCTCGGTTCGTGAGTGGTGATATCATACTTTGTGGCAATTTTGAAATGGCATAGAACGCTTGTGTCATGTGTTACTATTGTATTGTTGCCGTGACAACAAATCTGTGTTCCGGTTGGTGACTGCAGGTTCAGAGCATCTGCAGGCCTGCAAGTGGCATGTCAGAAAATCTCTGCCTGCCGTTCTCAACTGCCATGGGTGGGCACATGCATGGATCAAGTTGCCTTTGGATTAGACTTCGCGTGGTTTTGACTTAGCTCACGAATCCGCTTGTATTGTTGCTTGTGGAAGCAAACGGCTGATCGGGAAATGGTTTTCACCTGGTCTTTGCGTGCGCATGATGAGGGTAGCACAGACTATACAGGGAGGTTTGGGTAACTGCTTCAATTTATTTCCCTTCACGAATTGAGGAGCCCAATTTGTTACCACAGTCGTCCTTAACGACTGCACGGTGAAAAAAAAAATCATATGATCCAAGCAGAGAATCCACGACAATTGGAACTAACATATAGTTCGTGAATCTTGAACCAAGCTGCAGCTCATCATACAATATTGGGAGAAGAGTTGACCTAGCTCAGCATACAATAGAACTGACATATGATCTTACTACTAGGCAGCCTCCTTTTAGAGCATTTCTTCTCTCCATGGTTGCTTCCGCGTGCTTAAATTTTTTCATGTCCACAAATCGGCTTATTCTTATGGCGAGCGTGTGGGCTGATGTGAGATTTCGTGTTTGGCTAAGGTACTACTTCTATATTCATGTACATTACCATGTCGTAATACACGATCAAGTCATATATAGCTAGGTTACCGACGATCAAACAAGTACAAAAATAATTGAAAGATTGTGCCACTGAATCTCCGGTATAGACATGCTAATAAAATGACACAAAATCTAAACTTTAATTTAGCATGCATAGGAATTACACATTGATCATCAATCCTTTTTTAGACGTGCATAAGTCTTAATAATAAGCAAATCAATCATGTGTTACTGAAGGTATTATCCTTAATTTAGTTTGTGTTAACTACACATGGTGACTAATAATAACAAGCGGCAAAAGGGTAGAAACTTACTGTACATTAAAAAAAAAGAGTTGAAGAACTGCAGCAAGCACTAATTAAATATGGTAAGTTTTATAGTTATTATGTTTTTTCTTTTGGAACAAGTAAATTAGAGTACTTTGGAAGAGGTAAAACAGCATGTGATTTACAAGACTGCTGATATACATATTGCAATTATTATTCGTACCACTTAACGAGACACTAGGAGACATATATAGAACAACCAGCTGATGATTTGATACACAAGAGAGAGAAAAAAGAGAGAAAACAAACGTTGATGTCAACACCCTACTACCCTAGCAGAGCAAACGGAACACAAGCAGGTGAACAAACTTTTTTCTGCATGTGCCCGCGGTCCAAGTCTACGCTAGCTACTACGCAAGAGGCGAGATTTCTAATAAGGAAAATGTCGATGATCGAGATCACTCTTAAGCTATTCACCATCACCACAAACCGGCCGGCGATCAGATCAAATTTGTATATATAGATCGCCGGCCTGCCGGCGACGACAAAGACGAAGATGATCGGTCGATCATCATCACGACCTGCCGGCGACGAGGAACGTCCTGGCGGGGCTCATCATCATGTACCCATGGTGCATCTGGAGGTGCCCCCTGCTTCCACCGGCGGCTGCCGCGACGAAGCGGCCGCATCCCGGCGACGCCGTGGGGTCCCCCTGCTCCATCTCCCACATGACCTCCATGAAGTCGTCGACGGCGCATGGCAGCTCGAGCGGGCCGTCGCATCCCGCGAAGCCGTACTCGGTCTCGGCCTCGTCCAGCAGCGCCCGGAACAGCGGGTGGTTGGCGCAGCGGGCGCGCACCACGAACCGCTCCTTGTCCGGGCCCACCAGCACCGCGAAGCACCCCGCCGGCACGCCGCCGCCCGAGCACTGCTGCGGCTTATTATTATTGTCGGACGCCGGCCTGCGGTGGTGCCCGGCAAGCGAGGTCCGGCACCGCTGCAGCGTCTTGGCTAGGATGTTCTTCTTCTCGCCTCCTTCCTTCATCTCGCTGTGCTACTACTAGAGCTACGAGTCTCTATACCACAATAAACTACTACACACACAGTAGAAACAATAAAACTAGGGAGAAAGGATGGATGTGCAAGAAGGCAGGCAGCTATAGATCGAGAGGAGCTAGCCGCGGTCGTAGGCCTGGTGCAGGCGAGACATGTCCATGGTGGACTTTGGCGCGAGGAGGCTGTGCTTCTTGGTGTTGCTGCTTTTGCTCATGGCTTCTGGAGGACGGTGGGAGGCATCGGCGTGGTTTTGGGTGGCGCGCTAGCTAGAGACGAAGAAGCCTCTCCTGATCTAGCTACTTTGTTTATTAGGAGCTAGCTAGCTAATAATCAAGGAAGGATCAAAACAGCAAACAGTAGTGTGCGATCGAGTGTCGGCCGGCAAGAAGGAAGGTTAATCGCTTGGAGAGAGGAGGACGAAGACGAATTGAAGAAGCTTTCAAAGGGGACAGATGTGTATGCGTGGAGAGAGCTCTCGGGTTGCCTGCTTTGAGAGACGTAGTGAGATCGAGGCTCTGGGACACCTCCATCGGGCAATCAAATATATATAGGGGGGCAAGAGGACACGTCCGTTTCTGCACGGGTCGCCGTCGATCTCCAGCAGAAAAGAGAGAGAGAGAGAGAGAGAGAGAGAGAGAGAGAGAGAGAGAGAAAGAAAGAGAGAGAGAGAGAGAGAGAGAGAGAGAGAGAGAGAGAGAGAGAGAGAGAGAGGACGCTTGCGAGGACGGTCGGATCGGGGGCTAGAGAGATAAGCACGCACGCGATCGGTAACATTTCCGGGAGTGCGTATATGCGCGCGTCAACGGGCAGTCGGTTTCCGGAGAGAGGCTCATGTGGGCAGGGCCGTCCCGGGGCCGGCGGCGGCCAAACGTGCTACTACTCCGATCGATACAAATGTGGAGCGATCGAGGGCAGGCAACCCAACCACGACGGCGACATGCTGTTCCATCATCAGCTCAGCGCCCCGGCCCGGAGGTGGAGACTGGAGAGGAGTCGTTATCGGGTTTGGACTTTGGAGTTCACCTTTTTTTTGTTGTTGTTGTTGTTGTTATTGTTGCAAAAAATTAGCAGGCTCTGGGGAAATGGTGCTTGAATTCTTCCGCGTATATTTTGATAATGTATTCATCGATCCATGCCTTATCCAATACGGGACACACGGTATGTATGTATGTACGTGCTAGTTGGAAGTAAATAACGTGTACGTGTGCACGCGAACTGCTGGACAAAATGATCGCGTACGTGTCAAAAAGTTATACGACGTACGTAGTAGCAGTCAAGCGCATACGTACGTCCTTACTTGCGCTACATGAATAATATATCTACTGTGTATATGTGATTGCTATGAAAGGCGCTTACGAAGAAGTCTCCATCATCAAGGGTTTACAAAACCGGGAGCAGACCAGTTTTCAAAGCGGACGAAAACCAGCTGACGTCTGGTTCATTGTTATGCTATATATATAGTACATAAGTTTGGTTTTCATCGAAAACGAGCCATTCGATCAAATCAGACCGGACTGGTTTTCAGTTAAACCGGTTAACCTACGGACTGGTTTTCAAAATCCTGCCTCCATCTTAAAATGTGTTAGTTGCTTATGAAAGCATAGTCTCGAATTGTTCCGTCCCTAGCTAGCTACCTCCCTATCTCGGGCCACATTCACGCAAAATCCAACTAATAACACCTTCCATACCTGTCTCCCATATTACTGCATAGAGAAAGCAGACATTTATCTCCTAATATAATATTAAGATTATCCAATCTTGTTAAATCCACTAGAATATAAATGTGTCATTAGCATCTCCAACTACTGAGACCACTCTACCGGTTTTGTTATTACATTAGCTTTCACACAGTTGACTATGATGAGTCATATATATGGATGTCAAGTTGCTCAAATAATTTTGTCTACATATATGTATGTAGACATACCATTTGTCAACATATTATAAAGTGTTAATATTATGAGTCACTGATTAACAATTTTTCCTTACATTGACATGATTATTTGATACAAACCCGCTGCTTTTAGGAACCGGTGGCTGTTGCATTACTACAATAAAAAAACATAAACGCTATTAAACCTACCTTGGTCAGCTTCTTTGGACGAGCAGTATGATTGATAGACATTACCACGCTAAACATGACACTTACACGTCTAAAAAAAGGCAAAGAGATCCACATCTCTTCTTATTACTCTTTAATAGAACAGATGAGCTTTATACACTTGTATGATTGGTAGACATTACCACGCTCTAGTCCGCCCTGGGCATCGATGTTGGTGCTACCCTATCGGTGTGACGCCTGTGGGAGCTGTCACGGCCATCAGGTATCCCGGCTACACACTTCAAGAACTTTATACACCTCTGTTGTTGGCACATATGAAAACACCGGAATGAGGCCGTCTTCTGGCAGGAGTCTACCTCCCTCGCCCGCCTGCTACAACATTGTCGTGACGACGCCGATCTTTGGAGGTGTCGCATGCCAACCGAGGACGCGGCGATTTTGGACGCCTGATGCTTCCTGTTTTCGTCGTCTATGTAAATCTTCGTAAAATATGTTTTCTTCCGTTCCTTGTCTCAACAAACGCTGTAATAAGAAACCTTTTGAGCCATCAGGGGCTCCTATTTTAATGAAAATGGGTTCAGGTGGGGATTGTCCCCCGTTGACACTCAAAAAAGAAAAAAGAACAGATGAGGGTGTCTCTTCACCTAATTGGTCCTGCCATCAGCTGCCCCAAAAGTTATGTACATATATACATTAGAGTTCAAGGAATAAACACATACCTAGATGTATAGCATGTATATAGTCCATGAATAAAATGTACGTATCCGTTGGGCCTCTACCTCCTGCCCCTTGAAACACAGTCCGGAAGAAAACATATACGTGGAAGGATCTCAAGTACGTCTAAAAAATCGTTTCTGTTTCACGTACGCACGGGAACAATCTCCAAAATGGCTAGGGTACCGTGGCTGCCACGAGACGTCGAGAGGCCAACACAGGGACGATCTTCCGGTCCTAGGTAGCACATATGGAGAGTCCAGGAACAAAACGTATGTGGTCAAATATCGTGTCCTCTTCCCTGCCCCGTGAAACACAGAGTCCCAAAAGAAAACGCGAACGAGATCTCAGGTACACCCGAAAAAATTGTTTCAATTTCACGTACGTACACGGACGATCGCTTGATGATCAGGGTATCAGTGGGCAGTGGCTGCTACCACACATCGAGAGGCCAATGCGGACGATCTCCCTATAACGGCAGCTTGAATTCTTCTTCGTATTTTGATAATATATGCATCGATCCATGCCTAATCCAAATACGGGACACGGCGTGTATGTACGTGCTAGTTGGAAGTAAATAACGTACGTGTGCACGCGAACTAGACAAAATGATCGCGTACGTGTCAACGTTATACGACATACGTAGCAGTCAAGCGCATACGTCCTTGCGCTACATTAATGTGTATACGTGCTTGCTATTGCTACAGAAACAAAAGGCGCGCGCTTACGAAAAAGCCTCCATCTTGATTCTTGAAATGTGTCATTTGCTTATGAAAGCAGGGTCTCGAGTTGTCCCTTCCCTACCTCCCTGCGTCAGTAGGTATCTCCTAATATAATTTTAGGATTATCCAATCTTGTTAAATCCATAAACATATATATGAATGTGTCATTAGCATCTCCAGCCAATAATAAGACCACTCTACCGGGTTTTGTTATTACATTAGCTTTCACACAGTTGACTAATGAGTCCATATGAATGTCAAGTTGCTCCAATGATTTTGTCCATATATATGTAGGAGACAAATTGCAGTACATTTTTCAGTAAATAATTCGTCAACTTACTATCAAGTGTTAATATTATGACTCACTGATTAACAACTTGTTCTTAGTTCTTACGTTGACATAATAATTATTTGATGCAAACCCGCTGCTTTAGGAACATGTGGCTGTTGAATTACCAAAATACATAAAGCTATTAAACCTAGCTTTGCTGGCCACCTTCTTCTTTGGACGAGTATATGATTGATACTCCCTCCGTCCCAAATAATTAACATTCTAGCCCTCTTCATTTGTCCCAAAGTAACTGGCATTCTCACTTTCTGATGTATCTTTCTCTCTTCCCAAGACATCTCTATCTCTATATCTTTCCTCCTTATTTTTTGTGCATCTATCTTTTATACTTCTCCTTAATTCCCGTGCCGGGCTCCAAAATACCAATTAAATTGGGACAGAGGGAGTACACGCTACCGCGCTAAACATACACGTTAAAAAGAGGGAAAGAGATCCATATTTATAAAATAAATATTATTAAATTTTAAATCAAATACCCATGAGAATAGGATTAATCTCTTAGTCTTTCAAACAAGAGAAAGGGAGAAATCTATCACACTAAAAACAATACCAAGTTTCACATGGAAACAAATACGGAGTAGTCAACATATGGCGTTCGCAAAAAAAAAAAGTCAACATATGGATCAGGCCGATGAGACTGAGAAAGAGATGGCGTGAGAAGAATTTCGGGAGGAGGAGGTACGAGCGTGCAGGCCTGGCCGCCGCCGCTCGGACCGTAAAAAAGCCCAAATAATCCCAAACCCACCCCGCTGGCCCATTACTCCCACTCCAGTAGTCCAGTCTCCAGCTAACCCTAACACCAAGGCAGGCCCAGCCGCCAGCTACAAGCAGCAGCTCAAGCAAAAGCGCGGCGCAGGAAGGGCGGCGCGACCCGTGACGGCGGGCAAGGCGGCACCCGTGCGGGCAGGCAAGGCGGCGCGCGGGCGAGCGACTGGGTGCGGGTGATCTCGGAGGTGACGCGAGCCAGGCCACCACCGAACGCCGCCGCCGCCGCAGCTCGCCATGTCGGACTCCGACGACTACGGTACGTTCCCCGTCCGAATGCTCGTGTGTTACTCTATAGTACATTCTTCCATCCGTTTTGGCAAGGCTTTTAACCAATTGAGCACTTGTTTGGTGGTGGTTTTGGTGCGGGTTTAGTGGACGTGCCCGTGTCGGACGAGGAGGAGGAGGAGGATATGGATGATGAAATCGAGGAAGATGAGGCGGAGGATGAGGACGGTGCGACCGCCCGGAAGAAGGCCAAGACCAAGCAGCACGCGGAGCAGCTCAGGCGGCTGCAGGAAAAGGTTCGCCGCCGTCCCTTTCCTTCCAGTTCTTGTTCTGTGCTAAGCCTAAGCTTTGGCAATCCACTCCTGTTGTCTGTTGTTGATGGCATCAATCGCCATTTTAAATTTTGATCACTGCTGCGAACTAATATTATCTCGCGTGCAGTACCCTGCTCATGTGACGCTCGCTAAAATTATCTGATTCTCCTTTGGGTTCTTTGCTAATTACCTGGGGCTGAGTAGGTTGGTGCTATGTTCGGTTTGTGCAATCTAGTTCTTTGGATTATATTGAATTGGCTTCGCTGGCCAATTCACAGTTTCAGCTTGTTGTAGGTAAATTTTTGGTTTTGCCCTGTACCTGGAAGTTAGCGAAAACTTGTCTGGTTGGTCTTGTTGTCAGTGTTGTAGTATCTTCTGAGTAACCATGTAGTTTATGGAAAACCTTATTACTTGGTGCCGCTAAGAAGGATGCAGAGTGAAGTAATGACATATAACAACTTGTCAGGACAAATTAACTAGGATTGTGTGTGTTTAGCCGTTCTGATACTTTGGTTCTATAAGAGGTGATAAAAATAATTTTATCAGTTCCGTCAAACATAAATACAGAAGGTTCTATGCCATAAGATGTGTTACAAAACATAGTTCGATACATATAATATGTTAACTTAAATTCATTTTTCCTGTTTCCTCAGATTTAATATGGAATCTTCTGCTTTCTCCCGCACAATAGTTGTATCATCTGCATCTAAACCAGCATTTAAAGGGTCATTCATGCTTGAATAAGTGATATCCATGTAGTTACCACTGTCAACTCTATGGCTTCAGTTTCAACCTTCACCTGCCCATTTTCCATTGAACTTGGAAGATGGCATTGCCATGCAATTTGGTCTCTCTATAATAGCTTGTCGGTTTCTTCATTGATCTATCGATGATTCACTACATGATAAATGGGTTCTTCGAACATAATTTTGGCTAGTCTTGGTGTTTTGGCTATTAATTTCTTTGCTTTATCTCTGAACTGCATCGGCTATGATTGCAATATTTGACTACAGGAATAGAATCTGATTCAATTTTGTTTCAAGGATTTGTCAATTCTTTTGTTTCTAATATCTGTTGGCTGATTTTGAAATTCCTCTTGCCTGTAGGATCCTGAGTTCTATAAATATTTGGAAGAGTGTGATAAAGAGTTGTTGGAATTTGAAGATGATGAAGTTGAGGTAAGCGAAAGTGTAACCTTTGACCTTTTTTTTGTATTTTTTCCCCTTGAGTGGAACCATATGAGTTGAATCACTGTTGAACATTATGATTAGGATGATCAAGAAACTGTTGGTGGTGGTGGTGATGATGATGATGAACCTAGCTCTGAACGCAAGGGGGAACTGAAGCAAAGTCTGAAACCTATTACAATGGAAATGGTCGAATCCTGGTGCAATGGAGCAGATGATGGGAAGATAGGTTCTATTCGATCTATTATTCGAGCTTTTCGGAAAGCCTGCCATTATGGTGAGGATAAAGGTGACAATTCAGATGCAAAATTCAGTGTCATGTCTGGCAGTGTACTGGATAAAGTCATGCACTTTGTTTTGAAACATATGGATAGAATCCTCCGTGAATTACTTGGTGCCCCAAGCTTTGGAGGGAAGAAAGAGGCAATCAGTGAATTGATGATCACTAAGCCATGGAAGAAGCATGGTAATCTAATGAGGATATATCTCGGCAATGCACTACATATGATTACAGAGATGACTGATGAGCAAATGATAGCATTTACTATACACCGTGTTAGAGCATCAGCTGTTTTTCTGACAGCTTTCCCGGCACTTCTGAGGAAGTATGTTAAGGTGTGTTGCTTACGCCTTTTATTCTACATTTGCAGTTACTTTCTGCATTGCTCTGATGTTCATGTACCGAGTTTTTCATTTGCCTAAGTTTGCATACACCAATAACAGGCTCTACTACATACCTGGGCTAGAGGGCGTGGTGCAATGCCCCTTGTTTCATTTTTGTTCCTTCGAGACTTGTGCATTCGGTTAGGTTCAGATTGTCTGGACACGTGTCTCAAGGGTATCTACAAGGCTTATTTGGTGAACTGCAAATTGTCCAAAACTATAAGTGTATCAAAGCTGAAGCACATTCAATTTCTTGGAAATTGTGTCAGAGAATTGTATAGTCTTGATCCACAGAGTGCATATCAACATGCTTTTGTGTTCATCCGTCAACTGGCAGTTATCCTAAGAGGAGCCCTTACTGAACGAGGACCAAAGGTATATGCTGTTGAACTCATCACCATTCCCTTGAACTTCATTGATTACCTATGAGCTGATGGAGACCTCCGTGATTCTTGTTTTATCTTTGAAAGTCAGCAAAAGACAAAAAGCAGAAAGAAATTAGCAAATCAGCAAAAAAGCAAATGGAGGTACTATTCATACTACAGTTATTCCTTAAGATCTCCAGCACTTCTCTGATATTGTATACTCTATTCAGACATGCTTGATTCATATTGCTACTCTTTGAGTATTTCTATTCGTGTATTTAAGTTTTTTTTACTTTTCTTCACTGAGAACAACTCAATTCTTGCAAATGCTAATATATTCTTCCCTTGTTGATTTGATGTGATTATTTTATTTGACACTAAGCATTGTTATTATTTTGACTGATGATGAGTTCACCTTGAACTTGTGCAGAAATCTTATCAAAGGGTTTATGACTGGCAATACATATTCTGTCTTGAGCTATGGACAGGTGTTGTGTGTGGTTGTAGTTCTGAGGAGGAATTCCGACCTCTGGCTTATCCCTTGACCCAGATAATACATGGCATGGCATGTCTTGTGCCTAGTGCACGTTACTTCCCTGTACGCCTTAGGTGTGTAAAGATGCTTAATTGCATTGCTGAAGCCACTTGTTCCTTCATTCCTGTGTCGTCCCTGCTGCTTGATATGCTTGAAATGAAAGAGCTTAGAGGACGTCCAGATGGAGGTGTAGGCAAAGCAGTGAATCTTTTCAGTGTTAAACAGGTAAAACTCACTGTACTAACAATCTATACAGAATATACCTTATGAAGAAGCTTAACAGTCCTTGTCTGGCAGGTGGACAAGAAAACTGTGAAGACACGTGCCTTTCAAGAAGCATGCATCTATTCTGTAGTTGATGAACTGGGAAAACATATGGCCCACTGGAGCTACTCCGTTGCCTTTTTTGAGATGTCTTTTATTCCACTTGTTCGGCTTCGAAGCTTCTGTAAAACGATTAAAGCTGACAGATTCCGGAGAGAGATGAAGGACCTTATCCATCAGGTTTGCTAAGCATGTGTAAAGGAAGTCGTATTTCTTTTATGTAGGTTATTTCATGTTTGGTAATGTTTATCACATCTCTGATTTCAGATTGAGGCCAATGTTGAATTCATTAAGTCGAAGCGTGCAGGCATTGCATTTTCGCCTAATGATCGTGCTGTAGAGTCATTTCTACAGGTATGAAACCTCCCATACTGGCTTTTTTTTTTGTACACAATTTACCCTTTTCCCACCTTTTTTTTTAATTTTCCATCTTCCTTTTTGTTTGTTTTTCCTTGTGCTTTGGTTCATCAGGGTTTCATCTCTAGCCTACCCCAACTTGCTTGGGATTTAAGGCTTTGTTTTTGTTGTTGTACACAATTTGTTTTTACCAACCTTTCTTATGTCAGTGTATTAATTTATAATATTTCATTTCCCAACAGACTGAGAAGGAAGAACAGTCTAGTCCTCTCTCGAAGTATGTTGCTACTCTAAACCAAAGAGCACAAGACAGGATGGATGCTCTGGATGAGACTAGGTTTGGTTTCATTCATGTTTACCCTTGTTTGCAGTCATATTTTATAGCATGTAGCACAATTTAGTATTGTCAATTGTGTGCAACTCACAAGAACGTAGCAGTGTGCTTATTTTGTGAATCCATATTGATTAATGACATATGCCTCACTAATTCCCTCTCCCAAACCAGTGTCATTGTGGGCTCCGAATCCTCAACCTTCTCACGGAGGTTATCAGAAGCACAGAAGCAACAAGATGAGCTGGATGAAGATGACGGCACCATTGCATTCAGTAAGAATCTGTTGGCTGAAAAGAAGAAACCCAAGTACGTTCCTACCTTTTTTGTATTCATTTTCTGGTTTCTTCTTGTGGAAAACATATTTATACTCTCAATCGGGATGCAGAACTGTAAAGGAGAAGAACAAGAAGCGGGTCCATGAGCACGATGATGATGAGGATCTGGTTGAGGATTTGATCCTAAGCTCAGACGAGGAAGAGGAAGATGAAGATAATGATGAAGAATCGGATGAGGATGGGTCTCTTCCGGTTGAAGATGACAGTGATGAAGACTTTGTAGACCCGGACAGTGAGTTCAAGAAACAAAAGAAGGCGAAACTGAACAGACGGAACAAGCGCCAACCAGTGAACAAGAAGCGCCAACCAGTGAACAAGGCACCTTCGAAAACAAAAAGGAAATCACATCCCAAGAAGAAGGCCAAGCATTAGTTATTCTTGATAGGACTCAGCAAACATGTTGGAATTGTGGTGTACTTGCTATTATGAAAGACATCCTATTCATGAAAAATTTCAATTAGGAAATTTCAGTTGTCTTTTGTCCGTCATTTCTCTGGAACTTCTTTATAGTTATGATTTATATATAAGTTTGCTCGTTCAACATGGGTGATATTTTTCTTGTTTGTTATATGTGTTGGCTTACATTCTCTTCTCTCTTTTAGCAATCGCAAGATCATTGAGATGCCTCGCCTGAACTTGATTGTTTTATGCTGTTATGAACAAATTGTTGCCAACGCAATTATTATGGGAGGTTCTAAAATTAGTCATTGATGCAAGCTCATCAAACAAGAGTATATGCGCGCCGCGGCGGACAGGCGCGGCATCGACGGGGCTCGCCGACGCGGCCGGCGCCCTGAGCGAGCCCGAGGCCATGACGGGCGCGTGCCTCGTGGCGTTCGAGCGCCTCATGCTGTGCTACTTCGAGCTCGCCGTTGCCGGAGGCAAGCCGGCGTCACTATGCTCCAAGATGGCGCGGTGGCTCTTATACCTAATATAAAGAATTATTATAAACAATTATTAAATCGTTCACGCTTTCTACCTAGTTAATCATCCGAAAAGTTTTTAGTTGGTAGCAAACTGATTTTGCGAGCGAAGAAAAAAGAGATCCTGCTGTGCGAGATGTCGGTGAGTGACACCGGGCCCACCATAATCACCGATGCTGTCGAAACTGCTGAAATGAATCCGAAATTTTCTTGCTTTGCCAGCCCGGCCCAGTTCATTATGGGCCCGATTTCTTTCAACGTACTCCGAACGAGGCCAACAGTTACGGTCTCCCTCTTCGACTGAAGCTTCCTCTTGTACCACGAAGTTGAGCCGCCGCCCGTTCGCCGGAGATGTCGGCACCGCCGGGGGGAGCGGGAATCGTGTGGCAGACGCCCGCGAATCATCCGGAAGCGCATGACTACATCTTTCGCAACGGTGGGTAGACGCGGTCTCCTCTCCTTTCCTCTCCTCCCCCATGCAGTGCCCAAACTGTTCCAGCCCTAAAGCCTCTCTAAGCAGCTGACTAGTGGGTTGTCTCTGCAGGTCGGCGCTACGTGAGGCCTTACTACTTCGAATTCATCTCCCATGTAAACCCCGACCTCTTCCTTCTGGTTCCCCTATTGTATTATCTTGGCATATGGCATCCGACAGATTAGCGTGCTTGTTTGATGATAAATAGGTTGAGTCCATCAGGTGGTGTAATTATGGATTATCTTATCAAATATAGGCAATTTTCAGACGTCTTAACTAGAAATTCTATCAATTATATGACCGAAAATGTAATGGTGATTGGTGAATCCTTTACGACTGTCTGTTCTTGCTTGTGTGAGGTACTTCGTACATCAATCCGTGTTTGTGCTTGTTTCTGTTTCGAGGTCTTGCTGGTTTAATATGATTTTCTTATGTTCCAACGATGGGATAGGAGAGGAGATCCTTTGTTCTTTCCCCATGGATCCAAGTGTCTTGTAGAATTTCTCGTTCATTCTTCATTTGGTTTGCAGGTGAAAAACAGATGGGCTGGAAAGACCATTGTTGACCTCTTTACTGATGAGTTCAAGGGACGTTCTCGTGAATACTATGTATGATGCCATTGTTTCTTTTGAACTTCATGTATCATTCCATTTCTTTCCTTTACGCTGAGTTATGCTTATATCATATATATCATGGGCAACGCTACATTGGCTTACCCGAGTGCCATGGCACCACCCCACCAGGGTCTAAAGCAAGTTTCAGTGATTAGTGTCCAATTTCTACCTTATGTGCACCCTGTAAAATCAAACGTGTGCACCACTTTTCTTCCCAACAGCCGAAATTGGCATGCGTTTGTTCAAGTGGGCAAGTGGCACTCGGGTCCCTAGAGTGCTAGCTTCGCTACTGTCATATATCAATTATCTGTTCCTAGTTTTAGATACACGGACACAATAGACATGTACTGAACTTACTTCCTGCCATTCTTCTTCAACCTGAATAGTATATTCATATTTTTAGAAGTCCTCTTGTGTTCATATTACTCTCTGCGGCATCTAAAATGAAAGATGGAATTGGTAGGTTTCTGCGGTGAAGTGTGGGAGGCTTCAAGTGGATGAGCAAAGTGTTCACACAGATTATATCGTGAAATCATCACAAAAGATAAGCCATTTCGTGCATAGGTGAGTCATTTTGGTTTAACTTTGAAGTTATTACTCCACTGAACAAATATTAGATAGCTTCAGAAATTCAACATGGATAGCTGTGTACAAACAAATGTTCTGATAAAAGGCACAGTAATAAATAAATTACGACACATACTTTACCCCTCTAACATATTTGTACCGTAAACTGCCTAGCAAATCGGGAAATAACTGATGGATGTTTTGGTTAACACCTCTCTTTTTCCCCCAAAGATTATTTGAGTAGTCTAAATAAAGTTTTAGTTGTAATTTACTAATTTGCAAGTCTAATGACAATTGTGATAACTTGAATATTAAGTTAGTGATGATGGCAGCTTAACTGCACGTGCAACTTCATCTTGTGAGCCTCATGATACTCTTTGTATGCCAACATGCAAACTATCTTTTTGCTGATTTATAAAATATAATTTTAACTATTTTCATTTACAATTTGAATTGTCGTCTTCTCAAGGTGCTTTCTCTTCCAGACATGAACCACCTGTTTTGGCTGGTGATATCACAATCCTTCAGAATGAAGTTGATGTTGTAACTATTTGCAAACCTGCTTCTGTTCCAGTAAGTTTATTTTCTAATATCCTTGAAAGTGATAAGAACTGAGCCTAGCATGGTTAGTTAAGGGTGTGGAATGTACACCCTGAACACCCTTGTTTGAGTCCTCTTCGACAAAATGTTATGCCTAATACTTATTAATTAAAAGCCACTTAGTTCCTCCTAGGTTGATTGAGTTCTTTGCATAGTAAAGGTATCAATCCAGTCTTATTATAGCCTCAAGTTATTCTAAGCTTTTTATAAGTCCAAATGAATGCCTGCCTCAGTTATTCTTATTGATTGAGCCTGATGCTACCTGAACTAAAAATACATTGGGTTCTCAAACTACATATGGTAGTAGCTAATTGATGCAGTACTATTGAAGTATATTTGACAGCGATGCATATACTCTCTAAATCTTACTCCCTCTGGATTTTAATTGTTGACACAATTGACTTTTGTAGCTATGTTTGATCATTCGTCTTATTCAAATATAAAATATTATAAAATAGGTTTAAACTTTCTTTAATTATAAAATAAATTGTAATAACATATTTGATAATTTTTCAAATTTTTTGAATAAGATGAATGGTCAAACTTAGCTAAAAAAGTCAACTGCGTCAACAATTCAAATCCGGAGGGAGTAGATTTTTAGGGATTTCTATACAATTAGATGATGAAGTTATGTAGCTATTAAAATGGTTATCTGAGACGAAGTTAATTTAAGTTAGTAGGTTTGCATTCATGAGTTTGCCGTGAAATGCATGATCTGCTTTAAAAAATAGTTACTTGAGATTGGTTGACAACGATTTATTGAAAAAATAGAAGACAAAGGAGGAATCATGTATAAAGGAGGAATCATGCTCAGTACCTATGAAAACCAAATTATCGCTTGTTTGTGTTAGTTTGAGATTATTTAGTGTTGTTTACAAAAAGCAATTGATTCCGATTTTGCAGGTTCATCCATGTGGACAATATCGTAAGAATACTGTAGTGGGGATACTGCAAGCTGAGTATGGGTTAACACCCCTGTTTCGTATCCTTTGCTTATCTGTTTATTTTTCTTGTCTATATGATTTTGACCTTTATCCATTATAGACAGTGGAGTTCCTTAACTATCACTATTATTTTCACAGCAGTGCATCGTTTAGATCGACTGGTTTCAGGTCTCCTTATATTTGCTAAAAATGCTGAAAAAGCTGAATGTTTCAGGCAACAGGTGATGCTGAATACCATGATGCATTCACCATTTTATCATTTTGTTCATTGTGTGCATTTGCCTCAGCCATGTGATTGTATCCATCATCTGTCGGCTCTCATTTTATAATTTGCTTATTTGTACAGTTTGTCCATTTTACACACATTCTTATTTGAGTGACGGTACTGCAGATTGAAGCTGGTCTGTTGCAAAAGGAATATGTGGCCAGGGTTATTGGGGTATTTCCTGATGGTGAGGTATTGCCTTGCATTGAAAAGATTGTTAAGTTTCTTGATTTGACTGAATACGGGTCCAAGAAAATTATTTAGTGGCCACATGTTTCTGAATTCTAATTCAAGGAGAAACAACTGTTTTCTACTGTAAAATAAATCGAATAGGAAATCCACATGTCAACAGATCTCAGTTTTCTTGATTTTCTGCCGCTGTAAAAATGTTTTTTTTGTGTTATCATCCATAGACTTATCTCATCTCCAGTTTCTCGAGATTCCAAATTGCCTTGCACTGAAAAGATTTGTTTAGTTTCTAGATCTGACTGAATATCAGGTTAAGAAAATTATATTTCAACAGGTTGTAGCTTCACAGCGAGGCAGCTAGATCACAAACTATAGATCTGCACTTGAGAATTTAAATTGCTGTGAATGCAAAATATCTACATACGTGGAGAGAAATGTCCTACAGTTTTATAATGATTTCTCATTTGGAAGCTACCTAATGTTTGTGATATATTGTATTCTGTGGGCATGCTCACACAGCTAGAAATATTTATGGTTAGAATTTGGACACGCTGTTCTGACAGGCAGCTGTGGAGTCTAGTGAGGCGCTTAGGGCTTGTTTGGTTCTTTCCATGTCAACAGTGCCCAAGCCAGGCAGTGCCGACGCCTGTGGCTCACGGCGCTGCCTGCACCAGGCTGGCTGGGTGAGGGTGTTAACCAAACACGCCCTTACGCCCACTGGCCTCGGCAATATGCTATGCCATTGTTCTATTGATTCTTTCCTTCTAGAGTTTTGTAAGTACTCCGCTTTTAAGAATCAAGGCCTATTAATCTAGGAAATGGGTCACCGGGAGTTCCTTGTCAGTACTATAAGAATTTCACATATATTCTTTTCTCATACATGAACAGTAATGTGTCATTAATAATATCGAACTAAAGAAGGTCCTTTTTCAGCAAACTGTTGATGCCAATGTAAACTTCAATGCAAGGGAAGGAAGGAGTACTGTGGAGGTTGTAAGCAACTAAACTTCTTGTCCATGTTTTGAGTGCAAATATATGTTAGAGTGATTGCTCTCTTTCTCTCCCTTCCTCTCAGTGAACGGTGGATCTGAGTACTGTTTCTGAAATGCAGGTAAGTGATGGCGCTGGTAAAGGCCCACCTGGAAAACAAGCACTCACCAGGTTTCATAGGATTTGTACTGATGGGACACACAGTATTGTACTGTGCAAGCCTGTGACTGGTCGAACCCACCAGGTATCTAATTTTGTTTTACCCCGAGTTTGTGAATGCTGATCTTTCAGAAAGATTACCTTTCGGTATTTAGTCACTTGCTTAGCACAGCCTCATTCTGGCAGGAACTGTACAAAAGCCTTTGAAAGTTTATTCTTTTGTGTTAATTTCCTAAGCAGTTAGCACCACCAACTTTTGCCAAGTTTCCCGGTAACTTTTTGATGGAGGTCACTGTACATGTATCGAGTGATTAATGCCATGGAATGAAATGAACTTGTTAGAGACAGTTTTTGATACTTCCACCGATATTTGATACATGGTGTACAATGAATGCTGCAGACTACAAAAGCCCATGGTCCATCAATCTAGTAGAATATTAAAAAGACAAATGTTGCATCATCCATGTATCACTTGTTTCTTCTATTGTAGTCTCCAGTATGTTTCACGATATTGCTTGTTTGTTATTCTACATTTTGTTGGTGGATTATATTTTGTTTGCCTAATTTCCTAATTTTATAAAATGTAGATAAGGGTGCATCTGAAACACACTGGTTATCCGATAGCTAATGATGAGCTATATCTATCCGGGAACTTCTGTCCACGTTCAACAAAGCGAACAACCCGTAAAGCAACTGAACCATCAGATTCGTACAGTAATGTTGTTGATACTGGCAAACAAGATGCAGAAGCAAACAAGGAATTCGAGATCGATCCAATGTGCACGAATTGTCCAGATCTTGCTCCAGTAGGGTGAGTACACTGTGTTTGCTTAACAAGTTTATTGTCCATACATGATATTTGTAGGTGCCAATAAAGGGTTTGAATAGAGAATCAATGGTTTCTAGAATGATTGCTTAATGCATGGTTGGTAGCTCATGGATTATTCAGGCCTTCATGGTAATGTTTGGCTCTTTTGGCAGTTATGATGGAGATGAGGAGGGACTGTGGTTGCATTGTGTGCGGTATACTGGTCCAGACTGGAGCTATGAATGCCCATATCCTGACTGGGCGTCCCTCGACAGTGGGTCAATGAAGAAAATGAAGTCATGATGTAGCAATTTGTTCTATGGTGGATAATAGTAAGCACACTAAGCTGAACCAAAAGTTTGTTGTGCGATCAGGGCTCCATACCAGGTGAAAACCAGCTGATCCTTGCTGAAATCAGATGAAACATGCCAGTGTTACCTGAGTTTGGTCAACCAATTCATGGCCGACCTCCTTTTTTGATGAAATTTGACATACATTAGTCCAACCTATGATTGATTCCATCATGTCCTTGTCATTCCTCTCTTTGGATGCATCACAACTGGAGTACGAAGTCATCGGAAGGTGTCGTAGGTAGTTTTGCTGGTTGGACTCATACCTGCATTTCTTTTCGTGTATTGTGTACCTTGCCATCTTTCTGAAGGTCACTGGAAGTACCTTGCAGACATACAATGTTGAACGAGATACTTTCACATGATTCAGTTTGTGCCTTGTACGGCCACGGTATTCCATTTTTTTAATGCATTTATCGAGATACTGCAGCACTCAGTCAGAAACTGTGGTAGCTAATACGGCATGACGAGAGAAAAAAACATAATTCCAAGCGGGATGATTGATGGTTTACTTTTTTTAGTCCCCCAACTAGTTCAGGCGCATCTCAAAAAAAATTTGCCGAGTGTACTTTTTTTGTTGAGTGCTTTGTCACTCTTTGCCGAGTATATACATTGCGGCACTCGGCAAAATGCTTTTATTGTCGTGTGTTTCATCTTTGCTAAGAGCTTCTGCCTTGTCACTTTAGCAAAGGCTTTGTTTGTCGAGTACCCGATGGAATACTCTCTGCGAATCCTTGGACACTCGGTAACTTTGGGTTTTCCGGTAGTGCAGATGATCCATGGGTTTATGGTCCCCAGCTAGTTCAGGCGCATCTAAAAAAAAAAGGTTCTGGCGTTGTGCATATATCATTTGTGGGAACCGGCTCCTCTTGCATGTAACGTGCCTTCCTCCACGCACATCAATAGGCCGCATGGGCCCGTTTCTCCCTTTCTGTTGGGCTGGGCTCTGTTTCTTGTTTTCTCAATTCCCTTCCAAACAATAATTTATCTTTTACTTAATCAATAGATTTACAGGGAAATTAGTCATCCAAACAAAATTTTAGCATTGAAAGATGGATCTGACTACATCCCAACAAATTAATTGTAAATGTTTTGTTCATTGTTGCCATCATCATTGGACCATGTCTATTACTTCGCTCGTCTTCATCATGGCTGCCAGCATGCTGTGATGAAGCACAAATCCTATTCACCATCTATTCCTTAGTTTTTTGGATAGTACAAGTTTTAATGAAAAACCAGACCAATTTTTTCAGGACTCATGCAACATATATCTGTTTTAGGCAGCCGCTCCATGCCATTGATTAGGAAAAAGATTAATTATTTAGGAGGGAAAAGAGAAAATAAATTAGTGCCGATGCTAACATGGAAGAAAAAAAGTGAAGGCACGTTACACGCTGCCGTGCCTCAAGCACGGCAGTGGAGCCGATTCCATCATTGTGCTATGTGATCCGGCAGAAGACGCCGAGAATTATGATGAAGCTGCAGGTAGCGAATGGGCTATTGGCAGTTGGCAGAGGTGAGGGGGAATTGTACGTAGACAGACACTGTCACACTGCTAGCGCTGCTGCCGAACATATGAGTGTACAGGATGATAGTAGCAAACAGTTTTTCTTGTTTTTGCTGGATCAGAATAGTGGCATTCTGTGGAGTTATAAAAGATCACACGGCAGAACATTGCTGTTACCGATTGTCAAAACGGTCGCAAAGATGAGTACAGTAGTATGGACCGGATGGAGCCATATACAGGGCGATGCATGATGTCATAGACCTACAGAGGAGTGGGCCCTTACACTGGCCCTGTCATTGTGGCAATCAACTGTCCGATTTGGCTTGGTCTACTCCAACCAAGACAGAAGACACCCATCATGCTCCCATGATCATCATTGGATCGCCTAGTAGCTTCCCGGATTGGCTGCGCGGTGGAACACGTCTTGGGCTTTGCGTGTGTTCCACTGTACTGGTATACTATTCCTCCTGCTTCTCCATTTGTAAGGAACAAGCTGGCACAATCCTATTGATACGACACTTCTAGTTCGAATATTGGCTCAATAACTGCAAGTTTTGATCCACCGTTATAATATTCTGCATAAACGTCATGCATGCTCAGATTGCCCTATGTTTTCTACTGAAATCGATCCTCTATTCTAAACTCTAAACATTCGAGATTGCCGCCATGAAACACATTGATCTTATGACTAGTATAATAATCCAGGGAGCTCGATCGACAGATGCATCGGTAGAGGAGAAAGAGGATTTTCATTGTGCTTGTAGAAGGTGGTATGGTGTGTAGACAGTGCAAAGGACATGTGGGAACACATTGTACGCAGCCTTCCCTTTTTTAGTCTCCTTAGTCAAATTTTATTTAGGCCGGAATTAGTGGAGCAGTACAAGCACTCGCAACACGCATAGTTCATTACATTTGTCTCAAAAAAAAAAGTTAGTTCATTACATCTAGCAGTAGCAGAGTACGACTCATTCTCTAACAAAATCAAATGCTTTTTTTCTTCCTTTTTTCTGTTTTGTACCGAAGTACCAATAAGGAAGACTAAAATTGCGTTTTAACCCACACCGCTGGATTTGACACGCTCTTCACCGAGACCGTGCATCATGACATGGGGATAGATGATGCTGGAAGGAGCAAGAAGGTCAGCGGCGGAGAAGCATAGCGTCAGCCTCGGGAACTCGCATGCCCGCCACCATCACCATCACTTTCACGGTCTCACTCTGGCTATGCTCTCTCTGGCCCGTCTTTTCTCTCTCTCAGCACGTATAAATGAGAGTGGCGTGCATGACTGGCTCTAACTTTTTCTTCTTTCCCGCTTCTTTCCTTGAGCCCCTTCAGCACCAGCCACCCGAGAGAGAGAGAGAGAGAGAGAGAATTTGCATGCATGCACACGATGCCAGCGATAGCACCGGCAAGAGACCAACAGGGATACACATCCTGAATTCCTGACACCCTCGTGCCGAGCATTCCTCTTTTACAGTTATTTTATATTTTTCCTCCGATCGTAACGTTATCATTGGTTGCATTCTCTCCAGGTGCTCTCGCGCTATGTCAAATTTGCAAACACTCAATAGTGGTAATATGCTCTCAATACAATGTTTGAGTGTCAAAATTTGCAAATTTTATCGTGCCATCTTGCACAACATTATATGATGTGGTCTTTTTTTAGATCTATATGATGTGGTCCCATAACATTACCTTTCGCCTCTTATTTCCTCAAAATAAAAGAAATTTCATTTTTCACCTTTCTTGGATAGCAGTAGCAGGTACCATATTTACTATTTTTTCATTAACATATATGTGAACTTTCAAACTATATATTACCTTGCACATTAAGCTAGCTCATGTAGTTAGATTCATTATGATGGAACCAATCCATCCAGATTCAAATCTCAGATATGAGTGTTGCATTTACATCTAATTATTCTTTCATTGGGAGGTGACGTTCTCGTTGATGGTAATATACCCATGTTAACTTTGTGAATCTCAAGATCAACCAGGTTCAATCTTTCGGATGCGTTCATAGGGGTACAATGTACATGCATGTATTCATAGGAGTGAGGAATCATACTTATATATGACTGTCTGCGTATGTACTGTGTTCTATTAAAAAAAATTATAGTTTACTTTCTTGTTTGTTCCCGGTTTATTGTTAGAACTGGAAGCACAATTAGTTTGTGTTTGTAACAAGTTATTTTACAGCTTATTCATAGAAATAATTAGCACTTGTGCCAACCAGCAGGGCTTTTGTAGAGGCTTATTAGCTGAGCGGCTTCTCAAAATGAACTAAAAATTAGTAGGTTATTAGCTCATTATCACCTTTCACTAATTTTTCAAATAAATAGATTTTAACAAACAAATTATACCATACACGAATGGTTATGCTGAAATATGTCCCACACTTTTAATTCAGGGACTGTATCTCTTTCAGATATATATGTACATTATGTTTTTTTTTGAGAAATTCACGGGGAGAGCATCCCACCTTTTATTTCATTTTAAAACGCATACATAAGCAGGGTGTTACATGTCGTTTAAGATGGTTATAATATTTGAAGAAAGAATAGAAGAACCCCAACATCAGGACAATAACACATACACATACACATCACAACCACATATAACACACCGGGAGGTAGTAACCAAGCACCAAAGCATGCTCCTGTCAAACCGAAACAATCCCGAAGATCTCCTATCCAACACAACTGTTATAGCACCGAGTCATGATCAACAGACGACAGTCGTGAAGCTCAATGCCTTAGAGACTCATCTGGGGTCCAGTCAACTTGTTCCAACATCCTTCGAGGGGAGGAATCCGCGAAGGAGGGAAGGCCGTCAATAGGAGAGCGAGGAAATCCAAGAGAGGGGACCATGGTCTCGAACCCGGCATATGATAAGACATCAACCTCAGGGAATAAAGATGATAACCAGATGGAGTCGTCAACAGAAGACATGAACCATTGCCTAGCCAAGAACACCGGTGATGGAAGCACGACACCACAAAAGGAGTAAAGAGACAACCAGGCTTACAATGAGCAAGAAGTCGATGGAGCCGCGGAGCCAAACCAGGTCATACGAAGGTGGGAGCACCTCCTCGCGCACCGGGCGTGATGTTTTCACTGCATGACAACGGGAAAGCTCATTGAACGAGTGTATTGACTCCTCCAATGGACTCTGAATTAGTGAGGGAGGTCTCCTGAACAATGCCTCTAGCGAGGAAACGACACCCGCAGGCGTTGTCATCGCCCACACAAACCCGCAGGAGTGCCTTAGGCTTACGTCAGACGCTCCTCACCAACCAAGAGGCCGCTGCAAGCACGGCGCTCCATCAACGCAACGAAGGACCTTCCACCTTGCCGTGCCACTGCGGCGCCGCAAGTTGAGCCAAGCCCGCCCGTGTAGCCTAGGCACCATGCCCAGGAGGCACCCATGACGACGGAGCCGCGTCTACACAGACGCACACCTCACCCCTGCCCTACCAGCAGGACGCCACACCAGTAGGTGAGCCCCCCAAAGGCAAAATCCAGCGAGAAAACATGCGGATCCGACACACAGGGGGGGGGGGCATGGCGCAGGGGGCAGGACCGTGGGAGAGGGGGGAAATGTAGTGGCAAGGCGGATCCAGACTCCACGCCGCCAGATCTGATGAGGGACTGAGCAAAGGAGGGCCTGCTGTCGGGATCTCGCCGGAGAGGACACGAGAAAAAACAGGGGAGAGATGGAGAAGAGGACGAAGGAGGGGGCTGCGGTTGGAGGCCATTGGTCTCCCCCCGCTGGCCGCCGCCGGCGCACTATGGCGGTGCCGGTGACGGCCGTCGATGTGGTGGGGGCGGAGGTTGAGGTGGTGACGGGCTAAGTCGCCCTAGCGTCACCCTGAGGGAGACGACGCGAGAGCCCCTCTGCTACTTCTTTTTTCAAGTCGCCCTCGTGTCGCCCTGAGGGAGATGACGCGAGAGCCCCTCCGCTACTTCTTTTTTCAAGAGGACAGGATCTTACTAGTTACATTATGTTTTGTGATAGTGATAGACGACTAATTACCAATGGTTTTGTTCCTCATCACCTCCGATATCTCGAACACCTCCAGTCCGCTACTAACCTTTATTTTGAAGCTTGATGCCGTCCACCTCCACTGTGCAACCGTTGGTCTAGCAGTCACCCGTAGCCAGAGAAGTTACTGCCGCCTTGTTGTCTCTCGTCTCTTCCACCATCACCACCACGGCTTGGCTAACCTTCCTCTACTAGTCTACTGTCTGCCTCTAAGGTTGTAGAAATAAGAAATTTCTAGCCCCAAAATTATAAATCCCTAAAATCCAAATTGATCCAAATCCCTAATAACTCTAACCCTTGATTGCTACATGGAAAAGGTGTCATGTGGATTTGCATTACCTCAATTGCTTTGTGTGTGTGTGTGTAAGGGAAGGAAAAAAGAAAAGAAACCACAGGGTTGAATTTATTGGATCTATAAAAGCAAGTGCCGTTCGGTAGTCAAAAGACTCCAGACTAGTCTTAGACATGATCTTAAGCAGGATTTGGACATGATTTAGGTGGAGAGTAACGAGGTGCATAACCAGGCAGCTTTAGCTCTAACCATTTCCGGTGAGACATGCATGTCGAAAGTGTCATACAAAACACGAAGACATTACCATGCACGGTTAACCAAACCACAGTTAACCGGCCAATTAACCCGGTAAACCATTCCGGGCTGGTTACTTGGGTTGGATGGTTAACCATCGGTTCTGATTTTTTTAAAAAAAAAATTGAGAAAAATATATTTAACAAACTGGTGAAACCGATCTGTCACCAGTAAAACCGGACGGTTAACCATAAAAACTAGTAAAATTTAAATTTCAAAAACTATTTTTAAAAATTTATCACCAAAACTGATAAAACCGATCGGTTAACCACCAAAATTGATCGATACATATGGTTAACCGATCAACGATTATCTATTTTTCAAATTAAATTTTACTTGATTAACCAGTTGATTTTACCAATTTCTCAATTAACCATGAACAGGTTCTAACTGATTTTACCGATCAATTCGGTTATGTAAACCTTGTTACTATCATGCAAAGGATTAACAAGCAAGTATAAGACCGAACAAAACAAGTGAGGAAAAGGAAATCCGTGGAAGATACGTATCACCGCCCATGGTAAAGCTCAAAGATGCACCAGCACCTGCATGCGTATGCATGGACGCACGTCGTCTATGGATGATCAACCGACCTCACAGTTCATTACACAGCCTTTTACTAACTGCAGCCCATGCATGCAGCACACTCATACAATATTCTACCAAAAACACGGTGCGGGTACAGCCATCACGTTACCTACTCACGACCTGCTTTTTTCTCGTGCGATCAGGAGCCTTTTGGATCCGACGGCTGCAATGGAAAGGTGCAGCATGCTTTCTCGAGATCCGTAGCCTTCGCTGCATGTCTCACCTCTGCGACGACGACCAAAGTAGATAGCATCAGTAGCATGCGGAAAAGTTGGATATGCAAAGCGCCTTCCAAATCTTAATCAATTTAGCTTGACGTCAAGTACATAACTGCGACGTGGCCTCGTGCTGAGAACTCCTTTCTTCTTCACACATGGTCGCTCTTTCTCCAAGCTCCTAGTCCCTCTAGTTTTGAGCTAACAAAAATTGACCTGATCTTAATATTTAAGGTGTGTTTGATAGGATTTATAGAATGGTTTATTGAATAACTTATACTGTAATAAGTCATAAGTCCTGCTAAACAGCTAGTTTGCATAAGCACTTATTGTAATAAGTCCTCATAAGTTATTTGTCCTTTTTACTAGAAAAGTAAAGCCAACAAATACTAGCTTTTGGGGTGTATGAACCATCTATCTCTAGACCCAGCTGAATAAGCTAACAGGATCTGACAGCTTATGCTACAATAAACAAGATAAGTCATATCATAAGTTATTTTCAGTATAAACATAAGGTCTGCCAAACACACCCTTAAAACCAGACGGAGGGAGTTCAGTACTAGTAGTATCGTATATATATATATATATATATATATAGGGTAATTCCATTCTACTCCCAAGTGTAGTTACTCCCGCGTTCAAAAAACCATCTTGGGTATGTGTTCATACCCATTTATCATTTTGAGTATATACACATACTTAAAATATGATTTTTGAGAGTGATAACCATAATTTTTTTTGAAAGGTCTTTAAGTTATAAACATATGAACATATATTACATTTACAGTTATATAAAAGTAAGTATGTCTTCATACTTCATATATCACAACAAAAAAAAGTGACTATGTCCACATACCCTCTAGTATGACTACATACTACATTTAGAAATATCAAGTATATAATGATACTCTCTAAATTGTGAGATATATATGCGGGAGTAGCTACTCCTAGGAGTAGGAAAAATGCCTCATATATATATATATATATATATATATATATATATATATATATATATATATATATATATATATTCCATTCTACTCCCAAGTGTAGTTACTCCCACGTTCAAAAAACCACCTTGGGTATGTGTTCATACCCATTTATCATTTTGAGTATATACACATACTTAAAACACGATTTTTGAGAGTGATAACCATATTTTTTTTAAGTGTCTTTAAGTTATAAACATATGAACATATATCGTATTTACTGCTATATAAAAGTAGATATGTCTTTATAATTCATGTATCACAATAAAAAAAAGTGAGTATGTCCACGTACCCTCTAGTATAACTACATACTACATTTGGAAACATCAAGTATGTAATGATACTCTCTAGATTGCGAGAGTAGCTACTTCTGAGAGTAGAAAAAATGACCCATATATATATATATATATATTGTAATCGTAGCTCCTAAAGTGTGGCAAATACAACTAACAATGCAAATGAAAACTTTCTATACTAAATTCAGAGAATAAAGTACACCCTATGCATGATCACAGATTTGGCATAAACGTGATAATGTTTTCATATAGAATAGAGGCACTTCTCTCTAATGTGGAAATATGACAGTACTAGCATATATAACAATATTATTACATACTCATAGAGAAGCTGGCAGACTACAATTTTAGAAATGACGAATCTAGCTAACGACCCACATTCAAACAAATACTCTCTCATCAATTACGTTACTAGCCTGTGGTATGTTATTAGCTTGTGGTATCACACCATTTATGCACAGCTCGAATCTTCCCAACCTGTGTCTATATATTCAACACGGTCCAATCCTTACATTAGAGTATCACCAGAAAGACTAAAATAATTATGTCTCGTATATAGACGTGTGCTACTCCTGCACCTACAGCCATTGAGCTGATGAACAAAGGAGCAGACACTATCCACTGTGCAAGACCTGGAGTGACGAGGAAAGAACAGGACACGCATGATGCCTCCATGTTAGGAGGAAGAAAGTGAGAGGATCACTGTGACGCACATCACAGCACACGTCGTCCCAGCGCAATTCTGTTCTGGCGGGTCCCCTGCCCCGACAGGAAGGACGACGACAGCCGCTATTATCCCACGTACCCGTTGTCAAAGTTGCTCTTTACCTTGCATTGCAGTGAAGTACAGAATCCCCGTGGTCTCTGTTTCTACAAGAAATTTGTCAATGCGCTTGATATTTCAGTTACGTAGGGAGCTTCATGAGTCGCGAGAAGATCAACTTTCATCTACGACTGCTGATGGGGTAATTGTCCTACATCCAGTTGGATTCTGTATTTTTTTTTATGAGTTAAAAAATGGTTTTGACCGGCTTGGCTGAGTTTCTCTAGTTCCTTTTGAGAGATTGAAACCAATCAAACCTGAAACGTTTCCCTTACGAATGGTTTCTAGTTATAACCGTTTGGTTGAGTTTTTCTAATTTTCGAAATTGTAACCCAACTAAACCCAATTAAGTATCTTGCATGTTCATGGTGTACTACTAGGATTATTGTAGGGGTTGGAGGTGTTTATATATGTACTACCTTCATTTTAAAATTGTTACTCTCTATAACAAGAGACATCTGAGAACGCCTTTTGCAGGCTGTTAGAATATCATTATTGTTTATGTCAATTTGAAACTATGTTGACCACGGGATAATGATTTCCGAAACATAGGCCGAAACCTGAAGGGGAACCAAAAAGCTGGTCTTTGGACCCTTTTCCTGCTCGCCATAAAATCTTCTAAACAATTTTTCAGTAGTAATGCCTTCGCTTTGCGCTGATAAAGACAGTCCCGTGCCACAAAAAAGCAAGTGTGCACAAAGGCAAGGGGACAAAGAGACATCCTGGTGATGTAATACACTTGCTGTGGCCGGCAGTGGCATGAAAAGCCTTGCGTTCGATTTATCCAGTTACTTGTCTCCATGCAGCACAACATATATGAGAAGCTAATAGTACAGTAGATGAAAACAGTGGTAGCTAGCTAGATCTAACCTTTGAAGATACAAGTATTTTCTGATCTAGAATGTTACTGTAACTCAAGAAGGCTAGTACTACCATGGATGAATTTACCATATGGGAATTGAAGGTTTCAAAAAGTGTAGATAGAGTTTGACAATTAAAACATTTTTTTGTTGCGAGTAAAAACAATGTGTAGGTAGCATGTGCGATTATGTTTCTCCTACATTCAATTGATAATTCATAAAAATTTTCCCACGTTTTTCTATCATTTGCTTCGCGTATGTGCTTCTATATATCTTTTTTTTTTTCGCTTGGAACTCATTGATAGTTTTTCCCAGTATCTCTTTAATTTTTTGTTTATCTGCAAAACAAAATGTATCTTTTTCTGTTCTTGCCTTAGCTGAAGATGCACATGATTTGGCTTCCTGCTTAGCTCGTACCACGTCCGCTAATGTGTGTCCACACATGCATGGACTGGTGGAGCAACAGTATCAAGATTAACTAGTCAAAGCCACAGCAAACATCAGTTCTGCTATCTGGGCTGGTAATTCTAATCTAACGAACCGCTGCCGCATGTTACTGCACCTGCAAGTGGGGAAAATCACATCGGCAGACATTGGACAATAGAATAGTACTACTACTGCTACCGGCAACCCAAAAAGAAATTAAATTGGACAATGCATGGCTTAGAACCCGAAAAGGCCTCATTGGCTCGGAAGTGCCTATCCGCTTCCTTCCTTGCCTCCCTCGAATTACCAATCCACCCTTCCCTTCCTCTATATATACCACCTCTCGGTTCCCCTTTCCTGCTCAGAACTCAAGCTCTCTCATCGCTTCTCAGCTAATCTCCTCAGTCCAGCCTTTGTTAATTTACAGACAGCTGCCAGCCAACGCAGCATTCCTCTCTCATTCAGTCTCGCTCACCGTTGCATTCGGCAACGACAAATAAGCCTCTTTCATCAGTAGCCACCACCGGTGAGAGTGGTGAGAGTGAGATTGTGAGAGCTAGCAACCAGCGAGGAGACAATAATTAATAATGCAGTACGCGGCGGCGGAGCAGGCCTGGTACATGCCGTCGGTGGTGGCGGAGAGCGCGGCGGCGCGCGTGGAGCGGCTGGCGTCGGAGAGCGCGGTGGTGGTGTTCAGCGTGAGCAGCTGCTGCATGTGCCACGCCGTGAAGCGCCTCTTCTGCGGCATGGGCGTCCACCCCACCGTGCACGAGCTCGACCTCGACCCGCGCGGCCGCGACCTGGAGCGCGCCCTCGCCCGCCTCCTCGGCGGCTACGGCCACGCCGCCGCGCCCGTCGTCCCCGTCGTCTTCATCGGCGGCAAGCTCGTCGGCGCCATGGACAGCGTCATGGCCGCGCACATCAACGGATCGCTCGTCCCGCTCCTCAAGGAGGCAGGCGCGCTCTGGCTCTGATTAAGGCACTGTTCTTGCTTGCTTTGTTGTTTGCTCAAGGCAGAACACTTGTCCCTTTTGTTGCTGCTAATCATTTAGTACCTCTTGCTAATGGTGATAATAGGCGGATACATGTGGGTCCAAAAGCTTAGCTAGCTGCTGGTGGTAGATCAGTTAACTACTGAGTGTGTGTGCGTGTGTGCTGGACTGGAGAGGCTGGTACAGTGTGTGCCTTTTTTTTTTTTCACTACCAGCGCCTCTCCGTCCATATGTTTGTGTGGCGTGCCCGGTGCGTGCATGTGGGGTTTGACGCATGCGCCGGATTGCTTGCTTGGTGCTACACTCTACTACTGTTGTTCCATTTCCTAAGCTTAATTTCAATGCACTACTCCTACTTATTATTGGCTCCTCCCAAATTTAACTGTTCTATTATACTATTTGTTCCGACAAATCACGTGGCTGCGCTGATAGAATGTTCAGACTCATCTCTATTTTCTATTGTGAAAAACTTTTTTTTTCACCCCTTCTCTGATGTCTTTTATAAATAATGCAGACCTAGTTACATTCCATTTGTAGCAAGTTCTTCGTCGACACCTTATATATGACTGTTTCTTATTTTCTACCACATGGGAAGCCGCGCGTCAAAATGACATGCATGCCAGACTTTTGAGCTATTGTTACATAGTATTCTTTAAGCCGAACAAGTATATTTAAGCTATTGTTTCACAAGATTGTTGCACATTCAAACATTCATTGAGAGAATGCAATAATGTGTGGCGGACTTTTTAGAGGGGACGCATTCATCTTTGTGCCAGAACATATGCATTCTAATGGAAGAAACCACGGAATATGCTCGGGAGTGCACACGCACAGAAAAAAAAAAGGCATAACAATTTACAGTTAGTGAGTTCAAAGCAAAGAAACACACAACCCTCTCAGATAATAAGGAAGAGAAAATCAGTTACTACCAGTGTATAATCTCTCCAACACACAACATCAAATCCTGTCCAAAATGCAGTCTGACATGTGTGATTCTAGTACGATAGCGTTTAGTGGAGTGCTAGCAGTGTACTAATAACAAGATATTAATAATGCATTGTTAATTATAGTACCGAAGTTCTGGGCTTGATCAGGTTTTGGGCCATTCTTTTTTACATTTTAAATGGTTTGTGCTTTTCCCATATGGCTGTCGACGTGCTACACGATTTTTTTTTCTTTTTGCTTTGTCCGAGATAACAACTTGGCACTGTTTGCTTCTCATGTGTCTGCTTGCCTGCGTCCTTTGCTGCTCCACGGTCGGTCTCTCAGTATTCGGAGCAACACAGATTGTATCTTACTTTTAAGAGAGCTAGTAGCACTTTGGCCACAAAAGAAAGAATAATGCGCCTAGCATGCCTGCTGGGTCTCTTTATCAAGGGAATGGTACAGACATGCTAAAGCAAACAGCAACTTGGTCTAAAGATGTCACAGGCGCATGCAATTAGAGACAAACTAAAGGGGTTAGCGTTTAATTATGCGTTGGAGTACTGCCACTTGCTACTCCTTAGATAGTGTTCCAGGCCAGAGTTAGCAGTAGGAAGCATAAACTAGTGGTACTGAAAAGTGTTGCTTTGGATCGTCTATCTGGATATGAATCCAGGTTAGGTTACCTCTTGCAAGTTGCAGCATATGCAAGCCTAAAACCGATCATTACCCCTTTCGTACAATCGTATGATGCTTCGGCCGCATGCATGAACCAGCTCACTATCAATATTACGCCTCGCACCGGTGAGCTTTATACTATCTTTTTTTCTGAACAATGTTTCTTTATACACTAGCTATGTGATCCAAGATTTATGCGAGAGTAAACATGAATTCCGCCATCGAATGTGTGTGTAGGGTTTTAATAACCAGTAAAACTTGACTGGTTAACCGGATAACTAGTTCAGATCGGTTGTACAAATCGACTGGTTAGCTAAAAAAAGCCAAAGCTATTACTATAGTAAAATAGTTAACCGACCGGTTTTCCGATGACTTGTAACCGGTAGGTTCATCGGTTATTGATACCCTGTGTGTGCGTGCCTTTTTAAGTTGTTCCATCGTTCAATACATCATGTTGTGGAATTGTTTTCAAGGGAGAGGCTAGCTAATTAATATTTAGTGAAGAAAATTTATTATTCTTGAGTCATTATTATTGTCAACTTTCATCTATATATATTGTTTAGTGATATTTGTCCCTTAGTTGCTTATCAACTGTAAAAATAGAGACAATTACATGAGTGCCCTTACTTTGAACCTTAATTCTGATTTTGGATCTCTTTTTAATACTTTGCAAAATTGGACCTGCTTGCACCTAAGTTGTTGCATAGTTGCCCCTATTTTGATGGGAAAAATTATAGTTTTACCATCAAAATAGGGGTAATTGTGCAACAACTTGGGTGCAAGCAGGTCCAATTTTGCAAAGTCTTAGAAATGGGTCCAAAATCAGATTTGGACTTAAAAATGAGAGCAGATTTGCAAATGCCCCGTAAAAATAAGTCAAGGTCCGTGCATTTTAGCGAGTTGGTATCAACAATCTAAATCTCATTAGCAATGTGTATGACAAGACTGTTTCACCCATTTATATTGATTTTATTATCTCCTTTTATCATAATTTTCACTAAACCTTTATTGTTTTTCCTAAAATTTTCTTTGACGTGCTTGTGGTTTTTAATTGATAATGTTATGTATGGTCTGTCTTAGTAAGGGATTGTCAGACTTTATGTCGCAGAATTAGACAACCTAGATTTAGTATTTCACATTTCTTATCTTTTATTTAAAGTAGACATGGTGTTCGGTATACGGGTCATGGGTTGGTTTTGACTCTCCTATCTAAGTATGAGGATAGTTGCAGCAGTCACCAACATGGTCAATGATATTCGATCTAAGTATCTATGAGATCATATACCTAGTGTGATGTCAGGATTTCTCGACAGGAGATGGTTGAACTTATCCATAAAAAAAAGTCGTGGGACGGTCTTATTACCCCACTGGTAGCTTTTTCTTAAATAACCCGATAGTTTCTTTTGAGAGTGTTAAATACTTCCTCCGGTTAACAATATAAGCATTCAAACTTTAAAATAGTCAAGCTAAGAAAAATCATATATACCCCTTATTTTATACTACCTTATCAATTCTTCACCCACCCACCAACCCATCAAATTTTGTCTTATTCCTAAAAATGCTTATGTTATGGACAAAATTTTAAATGCTTGGAATGGTTACATTTTGAACCGGAGGAAGTAGCATGTCACAGGTTCCACGCATTTTGCACCACTAGTATTAAAACCATTGTGTTCGGTCATTATCTACGGCAGAATCAGAGCCTAGTAGTTATATAGCGCAACATGCAGAATTGCGTATGGTTGCCTGCAGATTTATTGGGTCATATGAGAGAGAGAGAGAGAGAGAGAGAGAGAGGCCACGGCATGGACCAGTAGATCTTGCACTAGTACTCCGGGCGGGGACAGGAAGCAGGAACAGCGACGGTATGCTGCCATTAATGGGTGTTGGGTAAAAGAGCGCAAGGGTCCGGCAAATCGGCTTTCGGCACGACACGATCGTGTCCCATTTATGCATGCTGGCACTTTAAAAACACGCAGATGACACATGCAAACGTTAGGATTGAGCTATAGGAGCAGCGTTGCATACGTAGGGCGACGAGATTATTGATCGGAGAAAGCAGGAACAACAGTTGATGAGGGCCCTCCATCCTGCGTCGAAGGAATCGAATTGAATACTCGTCGTCCCGGCTAATAATAACCCGACCGTTGCACCCAACGGTGCTGATAACGAACCCATGATTTGGTCGTGCTCCCGGGATCCATTCGGCAAAAATGTTCCGTGTGTGGATAGATCATCATCACTAATTATATACGTATACAGTTATTATTATGTCAACTCACATCAGATGATCTCCTCGTTTATGCTCTCTTTTAAATGGGATGTTTGAATTTCTTTGGTAAATTTCGACATATATGAAATGTGGGCGAAATTCCTGCATTTGAAACGAAGCATTAGTTAGTATGATTCCCGTTGAGAATAATCCATCCACCACGGGCACGCAGAGAGATGAGAGATGGATGGGCCAGCCGCGACCTGCAGGTCACGTCACCCGGGGAGGATGACGTCGGGGCGGTCGCGAATGGTGTAGCCTCGAGGACTGATGATGGACGCGACGGCAGGTTTGCTGGGCCGACATGCGGCACGGCGGCGCTGTCGGGCGGGACCCAGCTGCAGGCCGAGCGGGGCGCAGGCGCGGGCACGCGCGCCATGGTCCATGGATTTGGATGGATGCATGAATCGATCAATCCCCAGCAGCAGGAACTCCGATCCCGGAGCTCGCAAACGCCGGATCGCCTCCGATCCTGACCGCCACGTGTGTGACTGTGTTCTTGCTGATCAAACAGCAGGCGTCGGCGCGTGAGCTATGATTCATTTAATTGTTTTGAACATTAGCGTCAAAGAGATTGAAGAGCTGCTGCGATCGCTCATTCTATAGCACGCGACCAGCAGCTAATCCAACTCAGGAAATTTTTATTCGCTTCGCCGGCCGACGAAGTAGTAGGATGCAATGTTTATGTACCAGGCCGGCCGGCGGGTTCATCGATCTGGGCCATGTGCGGCACGCTTGCATTGGTGGACCGTCGCCTCGCCGGAGAAGAAAGCCGGCACTACCCACCGGAGTACCCAAACCCAACCGCTGGCGGACAAGACAAGCACGGCGCCGCGGCAACCGACACACACAGGCACATGCACATGCACCACTCTCATCAGCCCATGCTTACGTGCACTAGGGGCCAGCACGGAACGGAACAGAAGCATGCACGCACGCACAAGTACACACACATATCGCGCAGCTCCCCAAAATATGTGCAACTTTTACATTCCCCGGCATCCGCAGCCTTTACATACCTAACCACGTCTTCTATTTACTCACTTCATTCATATTTACATGTCATTCTAAGATTTCCAATTTTTTTATAATTACATGTTATTCTCACTTTTTAATACATCTTTCTCTCTTCTCAATATAATATTCTCTCTTCTTATTATATCCCTATCTCTATCTCTCTCTTTCTCATTTTCATTACACCCACCTTTTTACTTTTACTTATTTCCCGTACCCAACTACAAATCAATATCTAATTCTGAATACTTTAGCCGCCGCTTGTAGTATTGCCATATGCTGCGGTCGCCTCCGTCTCGTCCTCGTCTCGTCTCGTCTCGTCGCGCATGGAACGGAATGGAACGGAATTGATGAAGAAGCACGACCGGACAGGGACAGGCCTTTAGTCTCGGGCGGCGTGACGGGCCTTGTCCCGGGCGGTAACACGAGCGACACCGCGTAAGCAACTGTAGGCTTGCGCTTGGATTGGACCTTTGCTTTGCTGCCTCACTACTGTCCCCGGACGACGTTCTTTTCTCGTCTCGGGACAACCAAGTCAAAACCTCTCTTCTTCTTTTCCCCTCGTTGCTGCTGCTACGGCTAGTCGGCCACTCACTAGATTAAGCTAGCGACACAACTAGGCCCCGGTTAACACTGCTACAGCTTCACCAAACGTGAAAAGTGATTATACGCTGGTTTTTTTTTCTTTCTCCTTTTGTTCCTATTGCTGAACTTCTAACCTCTCTTGTTTAAAATGATTACTCCATTCTAAACAGTACTAGTGAATAGTAATCATTTTAAACACTGCCAAGTTTGACTCACATTATTCTCCATAAAAAGGTGTACAAGCTACATATATAGTACACACTGTATATATATGCTTTTCTACTACTCGACGTGTTGTGTGTGTCTTTTTCTGTGATCTCCACGAAAGCTTGACGTGTTTTGCATGGCTATACCTTTGATTGTTTTGTTCCAGGAAAGAGAAAAAGCTGTTGTTGGCTCCCTACCTACTTCCAGCCGGCACTAGCTTGGATGTTTCTACCTGCCGCTAATAACAGTTCTTAACCGAATGCGTGCCGTCTGCTGATACTACAGAGTACAGTATTATTCAGCACTGAACGCATGCTTTTAAGCAGCCGGTAGCTAGAGCCAAAGAGACAGATGCCACGGATCAGCTTTCCTGTGCTTGGCTGTTTCCGCGTCTCCTTCCGGTGGGTAAGGTAATACCATGGCGTCTACTTGCTGCAAGCTTCTTAATTAGAGTACATGCGTGCGCTGGATTTCGATATTACTAGTATTTCCTACATACGAAATACGAATGTGCGTGCGTGCGACGGCAGGACACGCACGACCGAAACAGCCTACACTATGTCCGCGCGAGAGAGGAGGACCATCTGCCTTCAACTAACTAACCGCTTAATATAACGGTTTTGAGTGCATTTTTCAATCTCATCTTTGCTTTGAGTAAAGAGAAAGGCTACTACGTACGTAAGCACTCATATGTATGGATCATGCCTTTGGATTTTTTGCATTTCTGCTGTTATATACTTTGATCATTAAAATACCATTAGCTATTTTTACGTGCGCGCAACTGTACAACAAAGTCAAGACGGCATTGTGGCCATCAAATTAAACCCTTCCACAGCTACAGCGTGACGGCAAGGCAAAAACATGGGTGAATTAGTGTCAGCTCAACCCATTGCCAATAATTATTTTTTTATAAAACACAATACAAATGCAAATACAACACATGATGTAGATAAAATCTAACTGTCACTTGTTAGGAGTGGCCTATTGCCATGTGAAAAGAAAGAATTCCGGATACTTGTTTGGTTCCCCATCAGCAGCATTTTGGACATTTATTGAGGCCTTACAAGAAATGTTTGTGATGTTGAGTGTTTGTTTCATTCTAGATGCTTGTTTACCATCCTCTGTCGATTGATGCAGAAAAGTAAAATGAAGGAAACATGAAGAGGTGGGCCAAAAGAGAGAGGAAAATGTGATAAACAGCATCTCGGCCCATCTATAAACAGAGCCGTGAAGGCAGCCCACGGAACGGAGAACTTGAGCTCGTTTAAGCCCACAGAATGAAGAACAGTGACTTGCTAGTATAAAAGCTAATGGGGGCGTTGAGCAAACCAGCCTCAGATGTGTTATGTGTATCGTGTTCCAGATCAAATGTGACCCACACCACACCATGAATAAAAACTCGTCTAGTACCAGTCGGAACTATTTAATTCGTTTACAGCATTATTTTACTATTTAATAAATTTAGTCCGACAATACACCATCGATTTTCTTTTTTAAATTAACCAAAACGAGCGGTCAATACTCAAAGCCATTTTGTGTATGCATCTCCGGGACGAAGTTAAATACAACAGACCAACGAATTGGTGACACCTTGGAGTTTGGAAGCATGTGCTTGCCAAGAGAGGTACGTCATAAACAATGGAGACCGAAGCAAGCGGGCCGGCTACGTCGTTCGTTGCATGGATTGATGGACCTCGTCCGTTTGTTGTACCCGTCAGTCGTCACGTAATATTTGACTACGCAAGCAGTTTTTCTACGTGTGGACGATTCATGTAGAAAATCTTCTAGTACCGTTAGCTTCTTTGTCAGCTTTTCCCATTGATGTAGAGTGGCATTTATATTGACATTCCTCCTAGCTTCTCTTTCTGATGGTGGTTGATAATTTCAATCGTATTTCTTTTAGTCCTAGTTAGGATTCTTTCTTTGTAGACTGATATGCATTATAGGTCTTTAAATTATTTGAATATTCTCATCTAGATCTATCAAGTTTTAAAATACCCATCTAGATTCATGAACTAATTATATAGTTAAATTTAAGTCCAAGCATATTCATCCAAATGATTTTTTGGCTGATGCAACCATCTCAATATAGACAAAATGATGATCTCTCTCTCTCTCTCTCTCTCTCTCTCTCTCTCTCTCAGCTCAAAACTGAGCATCACAGTTCATGGATCCAGAATGGACATATTAAAAGTTGATGGATCTAGATGAAAATTATTAAAAAAAATTTAAGAACATACGGTACATTTCATTATTCTTTATAAAACACACTAACACTTTCAACTCACATACGTTAAAAAAAACATTAGCCAATATCGATTGCTCAGAATTTCTACAGAAAGTTCATTAAATGAGATCATTGATCCAAGGGCAAAGAGGCTCCGTTGGATTTTAGATAACGCTCTTCATAATTATACCTTCTGATGCGTATGCTTCTTAATGAACCCAACCAATTTTTCAAATGATACAATAATAACTAGGACAAAAAAAAAAGAATCATCAAGGTTTAAACTATTGTTCTATTCTCTAGAGTTTCTTTGCTGACAGCAATCCGTGGTTGTTGTCTTAAAGCAGAACCGGAATTCCCATCCTGGTTTAGAACCTAGTGTGAACGCATTTCAGCCATTGAATTACAATTTGGTCAAGCGCATGTGGCCGATTCAAGATAACCCAGTTGACTTCTACATATTATATAATCCATACATAATATTCACTTCAGTAGTTTCTGACCACATGCAATTTATTTTTGTTTTATCTGCTGGGATTTGTTAGGATTTGGTCGACGATGTTCTGTCTTTCTGTTTAGGGTGTCACTTGGGAATGACATTTTGACTTAGGAAAAAAAAACTTGGATGATGCTATAGTTGCGGGTACCAGCAAGTTACTGCCCAGTAAAAATGTTATGGCCCTTATAAGATTACGATATAGTGATAACGATGATTTGTATTTAGGGAATGTGTGGATCTTTGTTAACTTCAGTTAGTCTATCGAAGGTGAAGTGTATATGCAAACCATGTATTGAAGGAAAGTCAGGGAGGCGTGAAGATTGTACGTTTGTAAAGGCCGGATATTTTATCTATTTTTTTTAAAAAAAATTGGATGAAAGAACGTTTGCAATACTTAATGTTTTTCAAAATCTGCGCTTTACTCTTTTTGTTTTTTGATTCCATTCTTTATTCTTAATATATTACTTGTTGTAACTGAATTGCTCGCATGACCTTCACCTTGTCGAGTCATGATCATCAACTAATCTATACATAGTAGCGCAGTACCTTTTCCACCATTAGCATAGGATCAAACCCACTTTTCATTTACTAGTTGCTTTGTGTATATATAGTTGAAAGTATTACTAATCAAGTCTTTTGAATTGTCTGTTTCGATGTGCGTATATATCAAGCTATTTGCACATTTTTCTATTCTTCATGAGTTCCTGGTCCAGTTCCATGCACACTGATTTGAGGCAACGTGTTCTATGTGATTGATTTCCTAATACAATTTCAGAGTGAAAAAACAGAGCATGGCAGTGATTTCCCATAATCTATATGTTATCCACAACCAAAATACCAAGAACATCGTGGTCTGAGATTGTTAACTATTCATTTCGTACTTCGTACTTTGCAACAGGTTAATTTATTAATTAGTTTGTAACCACGTCAATGTGTGGAAAAACTGTCGGCAGCAAAATATGCTGCAAATATTTTTTTCCCCTATAAGCCATACTGTATTTTCGTTACTGCTAACAGTTAAAAAAGGTAATATGATTAGAGAAACAAGTTGAACGCCCTGTCATTAGCTGTGATGCCACCAATTATGATAAGCTCCAAACAGACCACATGACTGCGTGAGTCAAGCAATTGTTTAGAATCTTCCTTTCGCTTTCGCTAGATAAATTTCTTACCCAATCATGTTGCCCCCTTGTAACAGGGAGCCAAAACAGATGCCACAAACAAGGAGATGGCTTTCCTCCTCTACTTTTTAGCTGTTCCTGGTCGTCTTTTCCTCACCTTTTCCAACTCCTTTATTTAGGTATTTAGGTATTATAATACTCCCTAAATTAAGCAAAAGCCAGTTAATTTCCCTAAACATCGGTTCCCCTTCACTGCAACATAAGCAAACAAATGTGTGCTGAAATATATGCTCTTTTTTGGCTTCTCATACTTTCTAAAAATCATTTATCGCTATGTGGAAGATGAGAAATTATATTCCTAAGGGTTTATTTGTATATGTCGCTCTACATCCCTTAGGACATTGCGTCGCGTGGAACCACCAGAACCAGATCTAATGAAAAGAAGGTGAATCTTGCAAAGTGTAACATATAAAGATAAGGCTAAAATAGCAGAGGCACAAAGCAAAATACATATATAATAAGTGCCTATTATGGCATTCTTCAAATAAAAGATTATCTTCAAAATTCAAGTCATGTTCAAGCGTCTCGTGAAAACATAGATATATCATGGTAGAAATGACAGTTTCAAGGGTATGAGGTCATTTTACCTACTTAAAAATGTCATTGTAGAATATTCCAAATGATTTCATGGACAGTCTCTCCGCCCCTAATCAGCTACTTCATACAGTGTTTTTTATTAAAAAAAAATTGTTAGAAATCGTGTAAGCACCGTAAGAGGTTTCCTTTTTTTTTTCTTCAGCTGTTCCACACATGATCCTACAGACAAATATACTCTGAGTGGATTAAACAATTTTAATCTCTATTGAAGTAATTAGCAAACTTGGTTCAGTGCGATGAGTCACAAATCGTTGTCCAACGGGAAAGGATTGTTTGCAACGTGACAATATTACACCCTAACTCGAAAACTACCCTTTTCTCCGATTAATTTTGGTCTCTTCTCGGAAGTGCCATATGCTAAAACATCTGACGAACAGGCTGGATACATAAGCACAACATGGCGTGTGGATAATGCAAAGCTGGCTTGGGAGGTAGATATTAACCTGGTCTTCGTCGACATGCTAACAATCTTCCTTACTATTATATATGGTTGATAGCTCGCCAAGTTGTTCGGTCGTTAGATTGGCTGCGCCACACACTACGGTTGGTCACTCGCGTCAGTCCTGATAACTAACGCGGACCGAATCAAGGCCTGTATTGCAGCCAGATTAATTGTGGCACCTCAACTGATCGATGACTGCAGGCACGAGCAGCAAATCGTTGCATGACCAACTGACTAATTATGGGAACAATTTTTTAGATCTGAAATATATTGTTGTAGTTTAATGGATCCACTGCCGACTGCGGCCTTATCTCTTGCACTAGAGAAAATAATATCGCTTCTATTTTCTTTCTCTCCCAGTGTAAGGTCATAATAATGATAAGAAACCATGGTGCGTGTGTGGTCACCTCCAGGCACGGTGCAGCCGCTACTTTGTACTACTCACTCCGTCCACAAATATAAGCATTTCTAGGTTTAGTTAAAGTCAAATATTTTAAATTTTAATTAATAATATTTTTAAAAGTAAATAATTATAAATATAAAGAGTTGCATATTATGATAAATACTTTTAAGATAAATCTAGCAATATTTTTTATACTTAATTAATTATCATAATTTTTTCTCTATTGATAGTTAAAGTTAAAAATATTTGACTTTAACCAAATTTAAAAATATTTATATTTTTGGATAGAGGTAGTAGTGCTAGAGATCAATCCACACAGCAAAATATCAACATCATATACAACCAATCAGATGGCCACCACTAGTTCCGGTTGCATGCGTCCTAGGAATATGCACCAGATCTTCATCGATCCACCGTTGGACTAGCTAGGGAAAGGACCGGGCTAGCTCCAGGCTTTTTCATCAAAAGTGCACTGACAAAAAAGAATCTAGAAACATATTGACAAGAGAATCAAATATATTTTCTTTATGAATAGAATCATATATATATTACTTGTTTTGAAAAGAATCTAAATTAGTAGATAGTCTATGTATCATAACATGATGGCTATTTCAGATATATGACTTGTTTGCTTTGGGAAACGGGAATGCAACTTGGCGCAATCTTTAGATGCACGATTTTTGTAACTCTAGAGTCATAACAAGATATCAAATATATATATTTTTTTCTTTATGAATGAAATCAAATATAATAATCTTGTAACAAAATAATCTTAGTAATTATGTTAGATCTATGACGGGTCATATGATGATTAGTTTGGATATAGTCCAGAAACTAACGGTCATGTCAAAGTTCAACTAAGCGCATAATATTGTCCTTGTCTCTTCATGGATATTTTTTTAATTTATAATGGATTTTAACAATTGGAGTGTAACTTAGAAGGAAAAAATGATATTTAATTTCAAACAACAATATAATGTGGGATAAATACATTCACTTGTTTCCAGATAAGGTATATATTCACTTGGAAAGATATAGACATCTCACAAAGAAACTTGTCTTTCATAGTTTTACAATAAAAAGGTAAATTTTGCTTTGGACACCGCGACTTTGTGGTTTTGGCTCCTAGATACCGCAAAAGTCGATCTTTGGGGGAAGAAATCATCAAATTGTGGAAATATGTTGTGACACATTTTTGCAATATTAAGTGATTTTTCCAATATTTTAACTCCTTGCTCGAAATACATTGGAATTTGAAACTTTTGTACTCTGATACAATGCTCTGTTGGAAATCCATGCGTATTTTTAATAGATCTTTTTACGAGTATTCACGTAGTTTGATTTATAAAACAAATATTTTTTTCAATGAAATAGTATTTAAATACTAGGAAAAATATCTATTAAAAATACGACTGGATAGCCAATATATCATTATATCATTGTACAAAGTTTGAACTTGCAATGTCTTTTGAGCAAGAAAATAAAAATATTGAAAAGATCACTTGGTATTTTAAAAATGTGCCACAACAATATTCTATGATTTGATGATATCTTCCCCTAAACATCGACTTTTGCGATGTCCATAAGTCAAAGCCACAAAGTCACGATGTCCAGGAACCAAATTTATCTAAAAATAAAGTTGTTACTTTATATATGCTCGTTACTCAAGCGAAAGCCCAAGAGATCCATCTGATTACATAGTCATGCTCCACAAACAATAGAATAGACATTGAACTGGTGAATAAAACTTTCTCCTTAGAACTTAGAACATGAGCTTTAGGTATGATTGAACAGTTTTGAGCTCATAATATATCAACATACTAAAATCATGTTTCTCTAATGCTTTCAAAAACATATCTTCGTAAAGATGATTATATTGCTAAATCCTGAAGATAGTTGCTGGACAGGGGAAGAAAATGAAAAAAAAAATAGCTATCACATTCAACTTACGCATCCTATATTTCTAGGAGAATACATAAAAAATATTAAAATATACTTACCAAATATAGACAAATAATTTTATCAGTGAAGAAACACTAGTTGCATAATACAAGATTTCAAATTAAACATAGATCTTTAAAAAATATTACATAATTAATCTACATAATTTTCTTTATATTATTAGGTTAAACTAATCTCTTATATGTCATCCTGATCCATATGTCATTGATCACCAACCCGTTCCACATGTCATACAAATTTTTTAGGTGGCATACAAATGAATTCTCCTTTTAAAAATATCATTCACAAAAGAAATTTAAAAATATGCATGGTTACTTACCAAACAAATCCAACTTCATTGCAGTTTTTCAAAATTAAAATCCACTCGCTCGCAGTTTCGAAAAATAAAATGCACACGGTTGCGTAGGTAAGACCCGGCAGCACCACAGACCCAGGCAGGAGTAACCTCGTAGGTGTAGTAGCAGTGTGAAAGCAGGCAAAGCCGCGTATTAGTTGGGCGGCTGCCTTCGTTGCCGCGATAGACTCCGGAAAGAAGCAAGTCGAGTCCACCAGCACCACCAGCACCACTCCAGACTCCAGAGTCCGGAGGCCTCCTTCCTCTTCCTGCTCCCTTCGCTTCCCCTCCAAAAACCCAATAAAAAACGCACCTTTCCTTGCTTCCCCTCGCTTTCCCCCCACCTCCCTCGATCCCCTCGCCGGAAGATCCGATCCCGTCCACTTCCATCCCCGGTCACCCCGCGGCGGAGCAGGGCGAAATGTTGCGCCTTTGATCGTTGCGCGCGCGGCAGTTGGATAGGTCTTTGCTCGCCGGAGATGGGCTGTTTCTCGTGCTTCGACTCGCCCGCCGACGAGCAGCTCAACCCCAAGCTCGGCAGCGGCGCGGGCGCCGGCGGCGGGTATGGCGGCTCGTCGTCGGCCGCGGCGCCTTACGGGGCAGGCGCAGGCGGCCGGCACGGGGACAGGGGGTACGCGGACCTGCAGCAGGCGGCCATGGTGGCGCCGCGTGTTGAGAAGTTCTCCGCAGGTGGGTTCCCTGGTCTTGCTGGGTGGGCGGATCCCGGCGCGCGGTTGTTGGTAGGTGGGATCGGATCCGGGAGCGGTGGTTGATTTCCCGCTCGTGGTGGTTCAACCGCTCCTTGCCTTCTTGATCTGATTTAGTTTAGTAGTAGAAGGCCATGACAATTTCTGCGTATCCAATTAACATAAGTAGATACACAATTTGGTAGAGATGAAGCAAGAACCATTTCTGTGTTATTGATATAGGTTGGTAGTTGGGTTCATATCAGCTTTGGATCTTGGAGAGATAGGAATATCACTGAGACATGAACTCGTGGAATCAGATGATCAGCATATATACCAGTTTAGATCACAATTCTCTTATCTGGGTCAGGCTGCTGACCAGCTTACTGATTTTTTACTCGTGTGATGGTCAAATTGTGCAGCAGCTGAAAAAGCAAAAGTGAAGAGCAATGCACTTGCAAGAGAGGCATCAGCGCCAAAGGATGCCAATGGCAATGTCATATCTGCTCAGACTTTCACCTTCCGCGAGCTTGCCACCGCGACAAGGAACTTCAGGCCAGAGTGCTTCCTGGGTGAGGGAGGGTTTGGACGTGTTTACAAGGGCCGTCTGGAGAGCACAGGCCAGGTAACTTCTTCTGGAAAATATGACCTTGTTCTTTTCCAGCTGTGGAGATCCAAGCTAGCAGTAAATTGTACTGTTCTAGAATTATTGTTGTTTGTTTCAATCAAGACATTCAAATAGTCTATGCTGTTCAGTAGAGTGATGATTTCTTAGATGCAGATCAAGTTACTTATTTTATGCTAGTTTCGTGAGAATTCTATGTTCAGTACATGTGAATGGAGCAAATGATAAGATGTTCAAAGTGTGCCGTGTTTGCTGCAGGTTGTTGCTATAAAGCAGCTTAACAGGGATGGGCTTCAAGGAAACAGAGAATTTCTTGTAGAAGTCCTCATGCTCAGTTTACTGCATCATGATAACCTTGTTAGTTTGATTGGTTACTGTGCCGACGGCGAACAGCGTCTTCTTGTCTATGAATATATGCCTTTTGGGTCATTGGAGGATCATTTGCATGGTACCAATGCTGTTCTTCTGTACTGTATTTGAACTGTTACCATATGACCACTTGTTTGTATGACTACTTGCATGTCTGCCCTAGTGGCTATATGTCTGTCACATGCTTCACATGCTGCTTAGCTATGATTGTCAATCTGCAGTTCTACCTTTGTTTTTCTGTCTTCTGCACTTTTCTTCTATGCATAAATCTTCATGATCATATACTCTCAAATATTAGCTTCTTGTTTGTCCTGTTCCTGCAGACATTGCATTATTTACTTTTTTTACTTGTCCATCACAAGTGATGTGGGACAGCATGCTAGACACCTCGCCTTTCTTGTGTTATTGTTAGGACATTAGTTATGTCACTTGTATCAATGTGTTCGCTTCTTTTTCATGAGGTGATCTTGAACCAACATGGCAAGCTAAATGAATTTTGCATTAATCAGACTTTCATTTAAAGTTATGCGACATGCTAATCGACTGATGAAGTGATATGATCATGATTTCTTATTTCGTAATTAGTGAACTGTTTAAACATATTACATAACATTTAGGCATTGGCACCTTTAACTTTCAACATGTGATTCTGCAGCAGTTCTGTGTTCTCTTGAACCAACTTGCATTAACTTCATGAACTTGCATATAGGCATTTATATCTTGAGTAAGTGATTCATGCTTCAAGTTTAACATGTCTGCATGATCATTCCTATGGTTTTATTTAAGTCTCTTAGCTTAATTATGTGCAGTATTTGTACAAACAGTGTGTCCAGTTCATTTTAATCAGTTGATATGGTCTTTTTTGACCTGATTGTTTCTCTTGATATAGATCTACCACCAGATAAGGAGGCCTTGGATTGGAACACGAGGATGAAAATTGCAGCTGGTGCTGCCAAAGGACTTGAGTACCTTCATGATAAAGCTAGTCCACCAGTTATTTATAGAGATTTCAAGTCATCAAACATTCTATTGGCTGAGGGTTTCCATCCAAAGCTATCTGACTTTGGTCTAGCTAAGCTGGGCCCTGTTGGTGACAAATCTCATGTCTCTACACGTGTGATGGGAACATATGGTTATTGTGCACCAGAATATGCTATGACAGGACAACTGACTGTTAAGTCTGATGTGTATAGCTTTGGAGTTGTCTTGCTTGAGTTGATTACTGGTCGTCGGGCTATAGACAGCACCAGACCACATGGAGAACAGAACCTTGTCTCATGGGTAAGTGATGCTTTGATTATTTGCTAATGCACCATGCATAACTAATTGCTGATATTCTGTCATCGTAGTTGATTGGTTTCATGTATAAACTACCTTTTGGATGCTGGTGAAGCATCAAATTATTTGGAAAGTGTCAGTAATAGGTACTGCATTGGAAGACTTGACTGAAAATATTGTTGATAAACAAAGAAAAAAAAAGTAATCAATTGGTGCCTGTTAACTTGAAATGTAGGATAGATGTACTAGTGCAACTGTTTCTTGTTCAGCTAAGGTGAGGATGCAGCAACTGAAGGTGCTTGTGCTGTGCAAAGGACATGTCACATTGTTTAATTAACAATCCTTCATTCTATCACTGATTTACCTGATTTGTTAGAAACTTCTCAGTGTGTTATGAATCAGTAGGATAAAACGCATGTATTCATGCTGTGGTTTTGTTGATTGGCAGGCTCGGCCTCTTTTTAATGACAGAAGGAAGCTGCCTAAAATGGCTGACCCAAGGCTGGAAGGACGATATCCTATGCGTGGGCTTTATCAAGCTCTGGCGGTGGCTTCCATGTGCATACAGTCAGAAGCTGCTTCCCGTCCACTGATAGCAGATGTTGTGACTGCTCTTTCCTACTTGGCGTCTCAATCGTATGATCCGAGTGCGGCAAGGAAACCAGGCGGCGATCAGCGAAGCAAGGCTGGTGAGAACGGGAGGGCGGTCTCCAGGAACGATGAAACAGGCAGCTCGGGCCACAAGTCACCAGGCAAGGAACGGGAGGATTCCCCCAGGGGTCTTCCAGGCATCCTGAACAAGGATCTTGAGAGGGAGCGCATGGTGGCGGAGGCCAAGATGTGGGGTGACAGGGAGCGCATGGTGGCTGAGGCGAAGATGTGGGGCGACAGGGAGCGCATGGTGGCGGAGGCGAAGATGTGGGGTGAGAACTGGAGGGACAAGCGGCGGGCCGTGGAGAACGGGCAGGGATGCCTGGATTCTCCAACCGAGACTGGTTAGGATCAGACAATGTTTTTCTTTTCTTTCTTTTTTTTTTTTTTTTTGGTCTGTCCGCCCATGCATTGCCTGTTTATTTCCAGCTCTATTTGCTTTCCGGTGGCAGGGAGGGAAAGGGGAGGGGGGAGGGTTAGATGTACATTTCTAGGGATGGAAAAGAGAGGAAACAACAAGGACAGCTTTGTACTGGATAGTGGATGCATGTGGTTGTACTTGTAAATTCTCAGAAAAAATTTGTGAGAATGAAAGGACTTTTTTGAATTCCAGCTGTAAATCTTTTTCTGAACTTGTTACACGACAGATAATGAACCTTTAGTCTTTGTGGTGGAAGAAGACCGAAGACGGGTTAAGGTTGAGTTTCCAGGCTGTCTGCATGTCGTGTTGCATTGATACTTCCTCGCAGCAGTATGGATGGATGCTCACAGATCCTGAATGAACAATGATCCTGTATTCAGTCCATTGACAGTTGCTTGCGGAGGGTGAAAGATATTTGTAGCGTCGATCGGAACAACCGCCTACAGCTGCTGCTGCTGCACGGGGCAGCACTATTTAATTTCCCTGTGCGCAGCCGCAGCAACAGCTGTAGGAAATCCCAAACGATCGGAGCCAATGCGATGTCTTCCATGAGTCTCTTGGCAGTGGAATGGCCAAGATCCCGCACTTTTTCTGGTTCTTTGGACTGCGATCATGCGTTCACGCGGCCAGGGAAAGAAAATAAGTAGGAGTACATCGCGCGGCCGGAGAGACCTCCGTGGTGTCCGAACACTTGTCTGGGTGTAGTATTACACGTTTGCTCAGCTTGGGGGGCCTGGGGTCTGAAATGAAGACACCCTTGTTGGCACAGCGCACAGCACTTGTGATGCTGTCGGGTCGTCTTTGCCGGCACGAGAAAGGCAAAAGGTTGGAGACACCGTGGTCGGTCGGGTCGGGCCACGGTCGTTAGCTTGTGATGGTCGCGTGGCTTGCTCGGAAACGGCTCCCACTTGGTGCCGGGTGCTGCTGCTGTGTCTATATGACCGAGCAAAAGTTGCGTGAGACGATGGAGCCGGAAACTGAAAGTCGCTTATGTCTGTCTACTTTCAGTAGTAGTACGTTCTCTTTGACTGAACCCCGTTGGAGGTCATCCTCAAAACTGAAAGTGAAACAACACAAACAACGACGGCCCGCTTGAGGTTTCCAATCTGCTCAGACCAACCACGGACCGCTCCCAATGGGATTGGGCTTCTAATCTGAACCTGGGCCGGCACATCCATCTGCTCGTGTTGCCGCCGCTTCCAGCAGTCCAGAAAGAAGACGACGGACGCTTTCAGCTTTACTGATGCACGGTGGATGTTCGCCGCGCCCCCGCCTGTACAAGCGTGCATGGGACTCTTTCTACACGAGAACGTGGCTGGGGCCAGTGCAGTGGTACTACAGCTTTTAGCTTCACTGCGCATGCTGCTGGCTGCTCCACACGTCGTCCCGTCCGCGGACGCTGCCAACAAGAACAAGCAAGCATCTAGCCAGAGGTACTCTCGCAGCCTCAACGTGGCGCTCGCCGTACGTTGATGACCAGCTGCAGCTGCTGGGGGTCCTCGGCACTCACGGTTCACACACTTGTGTTTATTCACTGGTGCGTCGTCCTCCTAAATTCTAGCGCCTGTCTGTCCGTGACCTCCATCCACATTTCATTCTGCCGCTCTGGTCGCAACAACAATGTACGAGTAGAGAGACCAGTTACTTACCACAATCCTGAGTTATCAGCAACAACATACAGTATTGAGAAGCAACTGAGTTATCAGCAACAACATACAGTAGTACTTACAAAAGAGCACGGGCAGTGCAGGATCGAGCCAGGACTCCGCCGGTGGATGATGATGAGTCCCTGGGTCGGCCTTCATCACGGCTCGGTTCACACAATTGCTCCTCAAACAGGTGCTAGCGGTGTGCGCCTCCGTCCTCCTCCCTGGTCCCGTCGTTGGTTGTTAAGAAAGAGGTTTGTTGCATGTGCAGCGCATCGCGCGTTCGTCCAGGGAAATTCCACCATCGGCTTGGGCCCCCGTGAGCTCCCGGGTTTCTGGGGTACGCACAACAACTACTACTACAAGAAGAACCCGAGACCAGCAACGTTCACGTTCTCATTCCCCTTGCGCTAATTAATAAGCACCGTGTGCCATATAATTATACCAGGTTTTGTGAGAGGCAACAGCGCACCAGACAGAGTTTATTAGCAACAACACACACACAAAGACCACGGCCGTGTGCATGCAGAGTGAGATATAAGGCAAACTGTCGACAGCCCACAGATCAAAAGGACCAGCGACGACGACCGACATCAACTGACCTACCATCAACAACCCAACCGGATCTAACTAATGGTGGTCGTCTCCAACTCGCTATCTCAATGCGTGCGTGACATCTGTTGGCGCGCCTGACAGTGACTCCCTCCCCAAATCTGCTGGTATGCACAGCAGCCAAGGGATCCTATGGTCTTTTTGATTTGTCTGGCCCATTTTCGTTTCACTATCTTCGTTGGTTCACTTGCGGCCCCCACTAATGTAATTTATCCAAGAAAGCAAATGTGTGTCTTTGGCTTCCGGAAATTCAGATAATCACTTACTATATCTGAGTGTGACAAGTGAGATACCGTGCTTGCGGCCTCCACTAATTTAGCCAAGAAGAAAGGAAATACTACTATCGTTTGGGTCTACACACAAGACACTAATTCATCTGGGAGGAGGAGCTAGGCGGCGCATGTAAAGCAGAGATCTTTTCCGCTGAAAAAGCGCAAATGCGGACAAGGAGAAAGACGTTCCCGGCCTTTTCGGCGGCCGCTAAAGGAGGAGGAGTACCGCCTACGACTGCCGACTTTTACCGCGCGGTGATAGTGAGGCACTGAGGCGGTGAAACCGTGAAAAAAAAAAAAATTCTAGTGCTGGCAGCCATGAACGGTAGGCACCTGGCCGTGTGGCGCTGTGCTGTTGCCGCCTTGCCGGGTCATTCGTGTCACATGCCTTGCCGGGTCATCGTCTCCCGAATCACGCGCACGGACACGGACGAGAGAGAGAGAGGCTTGCCGATTGCTCCTCTCCAATCGGAGTTCTCACGCGGGTGCACGCGATCGGGCTATGCTATGGTGTGCAACGAGACAAAGCATGGGCAGGCTAGCTTGAATGCGCACGCCCTCTCCCTCCAGCTTTCCCGGGGCGCATCTGTCCTTTTTTCCAGGCCGGGTCGCCCAGCGCCGCACACTTGTCCTCTCGCCACAGTCTCTCTCTCTCTGCTCTGCTCTGTTTTGTTGGCTCCCCTCGTGAGTGAGCCGTGACCACCTGCCTCCGCTGCATCTGCGGTTAGTTTCTCGTGCGTGGCGGGTTAGCCCAACCGTGTTCCGGTTCCGGTGCGTCGCGCGCGCAGGTGAAGTCTAGCTTGCTTTGGTTGGGGCATGGCACCATCCCGTCCGCATGCACACGAAACGGAACGAGAGGAACAGACAAGGGAACACATTGCATCACAGTCACAGGTACTGGTATCGATAGGTAGTTGGGCTAACAATCGGGGCCGTTCTGAATTTATTGCAAGAAATGGAATGAAACAACAAATAGAGAGAGAGAGAGAGGAGACAGACACAACAAGTTAGGCGACCGACGAGCCTGATCAATTCCATGATTACACACGCACACAAACTATGCCACCTCATCTCGCCTCGCGCACTAATGCCTGTCTCTCACTCTGTCCCTGTGCTAATCTCTCGAATAGCCGGTTCATCGCAGGCCGGCCCAGCTGCTCGGCTAGCTCCGTCTCTGGCCGCCCGGGATACATCTGGCCGCTGCCGCTCATGGGCCGCGGGAAAAAGGGGATTTTACTACTGATAAAAAAAAGGTACTGAACTGGACTTGTTGTGCTATGATGAAGATCGAGCGCGCCTCCTACACCGCCACGGCAATGGCCGTGTCGGGCTTGACGGTCGCACCCTGCTCCGGGTCCGGCACCTCGGCGGCGGCGCAGGTGGTCGGCTCCATCACGTCGATGACCACGGTGTCGGCGACGGGGTGCACCTCGGCGCCGCCGCAGCTGACCCGGGCCTCGGGCGACGGTTCGGCCTTGGGGGCGGCGGCGGCGTGCTCCGCCGGCAGCTTGACCTCCTCGACCATGATCACTGCCGCCTTGGGCTTCTTGTTCCGGTACGCCATGTACAGCGCCATCTGCGCGAGGCCGAACACGAAGCCCAGCACGTTGGGGAACGCCACGAACACGTCCTTCTTCAGCGCGCCGTACGCGAACCAGATCACGGCGCTCACCACCAGGCACAAGGTCAGGGAGAAGGGCATGAACTCCACGCTCTTGGTCCGGATCACAAGCCGCTGCAAATTAAATTCATGGACAAATCAGGCAAATAAAATTGATGGAATTAAAAAAAACCAAAAACTAACTAGTACTAGTACATACCATGATGCTGAGCGGTGCCGCGAAGACGGCGAGCGCGACGGAGACGCAGATCCAGCCGAGCACGTGGACGCGGAGCGTGTTGCCCTTGGACGCCGGGAGGAGCATGGTGACGAGCGCGACGAGGCCGAAGAGCCCCACGTTGAGCCCCAGCAGCATCTTGGCCGTGACCACGCGGGACGCCTTGGGCGCGTACACCAGGTACATGGCGATGTAGGCCGTCTCGATGACGCAGCCAACGCCGTTGATGGTCACCAGCAGCTCAGACCCGGACTTGACCAGCGCGTACAGGATCCACAGCGTGCAGCTGAACAGGGTCACCACGTACGGCGTCGACTGGAAACCCTCCGTCGACTTCTTGCGGTACACGCGGTAGAAAGTCGGCCTGTCCGATCCATCATCAGTAACGTCATCATTGTTACCACTAGTAGTAGACTCTTGATTACTGGTACTAGTTCATTTTACACCCACCGTATGCATGACCATCCCATCCAACCGTGCGACTAATAGACTCGACTTATTATTACTCGATCTGTACTGTGCCGGTCAATAATAGCGCAACACCTAATTAACCAACAGTGTGTGACTGACACTCGCAACTAAAAGTGGCGTGCAAGCTTTTTATTTTTCCCTCCAACCCGGTCGGGCCGCGCCTAATTAAATTTAATGCGACAAATTCTCGGCAAGTTTCCTCTGTTGGCGTCAGGTATAAGGCATAATTCTACAAGAAGAGTATGGACTGATGATAAATAAGCAATGCTATGGTACATGTTTAGGTATTTGTTTATGCGATACTAATCAACAACAGAAGGTAAAAAAAAAACAAGCGTGTGTACAGTTACTTACAGTGGTGAAAGAAACACCATCAGTGAGATTATGTTGCCTGCAAAACAAAAGCTCACAGAGGAACACGGTCAGTTCATTAATCGATGGTGACTTGTCAAGATGCAGAGACGATGGAAGAGAAGAGGAAAGGACAGAAATCCAGCAGGTTTTTGTGTGCCTGAGTGTGTACGTAGTACAAGCAACGAAGAAAGCTCTTGTGCACACGACGCGTGGTTCTCATGAACGCAATACATGTAACATGTATGATGGTTTGTTAATTTACTTTGTTTGGGCTAACCACCGTATTAGGTTGTAAAAAGTTTGGTTTCGGCAGTCCCAATTATCGGGGACAGTAACATTATTAGCCAGTGTGGCTGGCTGCTTGGAAAGAGACTGCTGCTGAGGAAGATAGATTCACGAACGCCAGTAGCTAATAGGCAGGTGAGAGAAAGACAAAAAAAAAAAAAAGAACCAAAACACAATTAAACTTGGTTCAAAGATGCATGCGGTTGCAAAACTTGATTTGAAGAACGATGCGCTGCTTTGGTAGGAAGACGATGGTTGAATGAATATGCGATGGCGTGAAGGAAACAATGCAGAACCGATCATCCAGAAACAATAAACACGAATGCAGCATCGAGATGACAGATCCACGAGTGGTTGGCAGCATGTCGATCTGAAACAGTGCAGTACCTAGGATGCCAAAGGTGAAGGCCCAAGTCTCCCGCTCCATGTTCAAGAACGCCATCTCTCCTCTCTCTGTCTTTCTCTGAGATCACGCACAACCTAGCTAGCTATAGTAGAGGCCCTTTGCTCCTCTTGGTCACCGCGCACAGAGGCTGGCTGATGAGCAGTCGACAGTGGAGGAATAGGCCGGTTTGTGGGTGATTCTTGAGAGAAGCAGAGGAGGAGCTGGGTGGCTAACTCGGCTTCCTTGGGCTCTTGGACAACCTTGGTAATGGCCGAGGGGGCTATATATAGGGAGCGTCAGAGGCAGGGGGAGGGAGACGGTTGTCATTCCGAGTGTGGGCCCTTGATGATTCCATGATTACTCAATGACTTGTCGCGCCGTGCTTGCTTTTAGCTGCCCCCCCCCCCCCCCCCCCCAGGCGTCGTATGTATTTCGATCGATTGCGTGTACACGTTGGCGTGTATGTACGCTTTTGCTGCAGCTGAGGTCGCGCGGCTTATGTTTCAAGCCCCTGGCCCTGCGCTGCCGCCTTTGGGCTAGCCGTAACGCCCCGTGACATGTCAAACGACTTTACCAGAGAGAGAGAGAGAGAGAGAGAGAGAGAGGCGTGAGGTGGTCTCAGGCGGTGGTGATCTGAGGAGGGCAGCCGAGACGTCCGGCCCAAGCTTTCGTTCGATATTCCTGGCCGTCAGTTTTTCTCTCGCGCGCGGATCGACAACAGTGATGTGAATGTGCTGAGAGGAAAGGAAGAGAGACACGGATGATTATTCGTGGATGGATCGTGTACATGACCTCCTCCCAGCTGTTTGACATGCTGCGGAAGCGGAACGGAGGTCATCTATTCTCGCTCGTAACGGCCCCCGTTGAGACCGCGCGCGCTTTCTACAAAAGCCACCACCGGTACCGCGAGAGAGAAGGAAGGATCTAGAAGGCATCACACAGCGGCGCGTTGTAGTTGTCCCGCTGAAAAGAGGGAGCCCCAAACCGCCGCAAAGTAGTGTTTGTGCTTTACGACGCACGATCGATGTGTGACAAATTAAAACGGGCGGAAAATTAACCGTCCGGATCTCCATGTTCCCGGTCGCAAGCCTGAGGGCCTAATTACAGTGAAACAAGCCACGGTCATGTGGCACACGCGTCCGGTTTCGTTTCCCCTGTGCAAACGAAACGAAACCAGCTCGTCTCGCGTGCGCGCTCCAGTCCGATACCTTTCCCTGCAAGGTCACGTTTCGCCGCGCGTATTACCGCCGGCAATCAATGGCCGTCCGATCCGTCTTAGCTAGCTCGCACTACTAGCGACTCCATTGCGCAGATGCGGCAAGCCCAGCATACAGGCACACGCCGCGTACCAGTATAAACTGGTCAATAACATGCCTGTCGTCGTAGGCTTGTGGAAAGTGGTAAACGCAACCGGTTCATGAGAGGATGGATGCCAGCAGGAGAGAGCCAGGAGGGAGCACCTACGTGGCTTGCTGGAGCGGAGGCGCGACGCGTTTTGATTTCGAGGCTTTTAAGGTACACTACACTACTCCAGTAGTAAAAAAAAACGCATATGTAAAACGAGCGAGTGGTGTCGTGTCACTCATCACGACACGGGCGGCCGTCCGCATCTGGACGCGTGGACTACTTATTCTGGCTCTGCCTGTGTGTGACACAGTGACAGTCTTCGGCAACGCCAAACCGGAACGGCCAAGCTACCCCGCGCCGGGGTAGTGTGTGGCGACTCGGGCTTCCAACCTACTAGGCAGTAGGCACCCAGCTAATTCTGCCTAGCTTCCTATTATTACCGGAGATTTCCCGCAGCGGTCTCCAAACCGAACTCTGCTGCATCTCGATTTGTATCTCATCTACCTACCACGCACGCAGCTAAGCTAACAAGCTCCTCCTCTCCTCCAAAACGTGTGAGACGGATACGCCAAGTCTGTGCGTGCGTGCGTGCGTGGCATTTGGATGGTTACAAACTTCCAATCATGGAGGGGAAACCCAATTATAGTTACGATTACGAGGCGTGGACGTGTGACGTGACGCCCCGTTGCCTCCTGCTTCTGCCTCATCGCCTTATTACTACCCAATGCAATTCCCATTCCAGGCAGCTGTATTTCTTTTCAGCATCTGTTCTGTTGCTGCCTTTTTTTTTTCTTTTTGAAAATAAAAAGCAGGAGCGCTTCCATTCATCTGTTGCTGCCTTAGTAGTATGGACTGGGAGTAGATTATTGCTTGGACAGAAACGTGTGTGCGTACGTGCACCGTCAGCGGGCAGCTGCCATTCTGCCAACCCGGAGCCGGGAGCCGGCCGGAGCCTAGTAGTATCATTGCGACGGGAGATGCATGATTGTGTGGCACTAATTAATGACCACATTCACTCGATCACCCATTCATACTAAGCCCACCACTAGTTTGCACGCGACGCGAGCGAGAGGCCAGGAATGATTCCCACTCCCGCGACAGACTGACCTCGAATGATTAGGTTTAGATTAGATCGATCGCCGCGATAAGGCGCTGGAACTTACTGGACCCATGTAGAGCTAGCCGTTCCTGCTGTATGTGTGTGTCATCACTCATCAGTGGCTACGCGATGACATGTCATCAGGCGAGTCGTCGAGATTCATTTCGAGTGGCTGTACATGCGCGCGCTCTCTGCAATGCTCTAGCGAGCAGAGAACTTATTAGTAGATTTTTGTGAGCTGGACTGCTCGATTGATCAATGATGATCGGCTCGGCTCGGCTCGGCTGGCTGCTCTCATACAAAAAGTTTGGAACCGAGTGACGATCGATGTGTCCTCTGCTGGATCACAGGAAACTAACTCTCGCCGGACGTGGCAGTACCTATCGTCTATCAGATCAACCCCTCTCTAGATGTACGTGAGAGGGCCCTAGCGGTTCTCATCACTCACTACTCACTTGTGGCCGTGATCACCTTACTAGCAATGGATAGTTTGTACTATGTGGCGACGCGTGCGCACACATGCATGTGCTCTCTTAGCTTGTTTCCATTTGCACGAAGGTACAAGTAGTGTGAGCAAAGACGGAAACGTCCCCCGAGGAGTGTTTGATACTACCTCCCAAAGAGAATGAGACGCATGCGGAGATAGAGGACGCGCGGGCGTCGCGTAGCGCGCTTAAGCCGCGACGTCGTGGATGGACAAGCGAGAGGCAGGGTTCTATACGAGAGTACAGCGCAGCTTGACCCGTCACTCTCCACGATTCCTTTCCCGTCTCCCGGGAGAGAGAGAGAGAGAGGTCATATACGTGTACAGACCCAAGCATGCATGCAGCTTACACTTGGCTCTGTATCCGGGGGCCTCATGACCTGACACTGCGAAAAGCGCATGCAAAAGCTGGATCCACGCCGGCGTGCACGGCGCGACAGTAACACTTAGCACCAGCTAGCTCCAGCGCGTGGTGCAGCCTGTCGCTCGCTTCCATCATGCACTGTACCAGTACCGTATATCGGTTAACTTTCCTGACGCGGGCGTGATCGATCAACGATCCTCATACATAAATGTCGTAACCAGCGAAAACTAATACTCTCTTCGTTTTAAAATTATTGATTTTTTTAGCTTTAACCATTCATTTTATTTAAAATATTTATTCAAATATAAAAAATTATAAGTTACATTTAAATTTTATCTAGTGATAAAATAAATTATAAGATATTTTTTAAATTTTTTAAATAAAACAGATTGTTAAAATTAATAAAAAAGATCAATGACAACAATAATTTTAGAATGGATGGAGTAGTTGATAAGACTAGTCTTAACAAAAACGTGCCAAGTGCTCTTTCATGATTGTAAACAAGCTATGCATAATGATGCATCAAGGAAACCGACGACATGCAAAATGCAAGGGTAAGCGTAGCACTCAAGGTCATCACATCAAGGGGCACCACACGTTAGCACAACCCCTCTTGCAGCAGCATCCATTCAGGCGCCGCGAGATCGACCAAAAAGAGGAGACGCAGCATTTCCTATCTCAAACAACAGGAAACGAATTCCAGCCGGTCTCCTGCATCCTCGCTTCACGAAAAAAAAAAGAAGCTGCTGATGGATACGCGGCTAACAGTTCAATCAAGAACATCGCATGTGAGACCACGTCCGATCGAGTTCTGCGTGCCCGCTGAACATGGCACGTCCCTATATTTCCTTCTCATCAAAAGCCGATCAAATCCCGGTGTTTCTGAGAGAGATGGCTGCACAAACGACACCTCATGTAGTACGAACTAAAGGGGAGGCGCAGCACTGCAGCAGAGAGAGTGTCGCTGCATGCTTTTTGAGGTTATAATGAATTGGTTCGAGGCCTCTCTGTGCCTTCATGTGCTGGTGTTTAGACAATAGCTAGGTCTAAAAATTAAATGTTATCTTAATTAGTACCCCCCAGCTTTAAGAAAGCCACCAATAGCGTTCTAAACCGTGTTTACGACAGACGATCTGAAAAGGGAGAAAACAGCTCAGTAGTATCGTGCGGCATAAAAGCGAGATTTTTTTTTGTTTTGAGGTAAGGCATATAAAAGCGAGATTTGGCAACCACCACACAAAGCGAGCGGGAAACACTGACACTAATCATAGTACTGTATCGTCACCAAAACATCGGACTTTACAATAATTTACAAAAAGAGAGATGCTGGGAGAAAGGTGCAGGAGATTTTACAGGGGACAGTGTTTGCCAAGTTCTTCAGTGGTTACTGTCATCAGCTACTGTTGTGGCGATGCATTAGTCTCAGTCGGAGAGAAATACAAGGCGGTGTAATAAACCATAAACGATACTGAAGTATGCTGTCACTGACGATTAACTAGTGGTTGACAAATTATGTTTTGTTCATCTGCCGGCTACAGTAGTATCGTCGATCGTCGTATCTTGTCATAAAATGCATGGTCCGCGTGACAGGAGCTACGAGACCTAGCTACCGAACTTCCGCGGTGTTCCTGCTGGCACGTGTTCAGATTCATGTCGACGATGTGTTAGGAGAGAACGGTGAAAAGCGCGAGGAATGCGCAACCGCACAAGAAAAAACTTCTTCGTGACTCTTGTCTGTCGGTAATCCTAGAGGCGATATATGATTATATTCACTAGTCAGTCGGAAAAGACCTGATATAGTAGTAAATAAGATACACTAAAACGTCATCTGAACGATTAACTCTGTCGGCTGAACCACTATCGAGATTAGCCTTTTCCACATAGGGATAGATCTACGTCACGTCATAAACTTCAGTGGACAAATCAAATGAAATGGATCCACGCCTTATTCAGGGGTTTCATTCAAGCCGAGAGATCAGGAGAAAATCTGGCGAACTTACCCGGTGTTCCTCGTTCGCATGGCACGGACATGTCGCTCCATGACGGTTTGTTCAGAGAGAACGCTCAGAAGCACGAGGGCTGCTCGGCCAGTATCCGACACCACATGATCTGAAACCGGCCGCGGTCATGGATGCATGAAAGAATTTTGATTAGTTATGACAGTTGCACAGACACATGCCAATGTTTTTACACAGTGATTGAAATTGTGCCTGCTCCTGGAAGCAATTAAATATGGTCAGTTTTGGTCGTGCATCATCGGTCACGCGTCACTCGATCGGCCGGTCTGCTCAGAAGCGACTCGATCGAACAGCTGCCACTGTGCAGGCCGATATCTTGAGCTAGCGGCGATTAGATTTGGTCTCGCTGTCTAGCTGCATTGCCATAAGCAGTGAAAGAACACACCTGATTTCTTGAGCGCATTCATCGTTCTTTGTCGCGAAAAGGAGGAGATGAGGTTGGATAAACAGTCCGCGTCGTCCATGGGCTATTCCAAGCAGAGGAAATAATATCGATCTACCCAACCTGAGAATTAGGTATTGTATCATCGGTCATCAGTACCGGACCACCAGTCGGAGGGGTGTTGCATTGGACCAACAATCACGTACGAACCATTTATATTTACTGATCAACAAACACTTTCTGTATTCATGCTGCACGTCATGTCAGCCACCAACGCATCGCCACGCGTAGCTCTCACCCTCGCAACAGAGCCGTACTGATTATTTTTTTGGTACGCCGCAAATCTGTGTAAGTAACAACTGATGATAAGGTTGTGGTGTCAGGCCTAGCAGTAATAGGTTGCTGCTCTTTGGGGGGGGAGACCTAACAGATTCTGCTGCACACATGCCCTTCCCAAATCTGTGTAAGTAACAACTGATGATAAGTCGGCAAGTCTCATATATATCGGATCGGATAGCAGTGAAAATGGAAATGGTTGGCAGGACTCACTGCACAAGCTGGACCGATCGATTATCAATCGATCAGGGAAGTCTGATGGAATGAACTTAGTCTTTGTTCATCTTTTCTTGAAACACTAAGCTTGACAACCACACCTCGATTACCTCCCCTGTAGTCACAGATAATATATAGGATATCAATCAATATTGGTTCATGAAATGAAATTGTATGCTATGTATGTTATGCAAAAATTATAGTTTTAAAATTTTCATTTGTGTTAGTTCGATGGAACTGGAGTGGAGTTGCTTGGGAAGCATGTATATACTGTTAGATAACATGATAGTCGTGGCTAACAGATAGAAGTCATGTTTTAAAGAAGAGATTAACTCTCTCCTATACTTAACCGGCAAGTCAGCATTTGAATTAGATATTGTATAGATAAAGCTTGACTTGCAAGTTTTGTAAACGTGTCGGTTGTAATCTCTCCAGGCTTCATGCCTATATTAACATGTAACGCGAGCCAGGCAAAAGGCATCGCTTTAATCCATCGTAAATTCCTTTATGGTAATCAGAGCCGCTTCTCTATCTTCCAGCCATGGCGAGCTCATCCTCTACCCCCGCTGTTGCGTCGCTCCTGACGCTGCCGGTCTCCGAGAAACTTAGCAAGTCCAACTTCATCATCTAGCAGGCGCAAGTCCTGCCGGCAATCAGAGGGGCTCAGCTTGAGTGTTTCCTCGACAACAAGATCCCGACGCCGTCGAATACAATTGAAGTCACTACCGATGGTAAGACATCGAAGATCATCAATCCAGAGTACTCCACCTAGGTTGCAAACGACCAGCAAGTACTGAGCTACTGGCTGTCGTCCATGACGCGGGAGGTGCTGATGTGACATCCCATGTCACAAAATGAGGTTAACTAAACCTAACATCAATTAAGGGATAAGCAAGAGTATAATTAATCCATGTGCCAAAGAATAAAAAGAGGAAACCTACTTGATTAAGTCCATAATATTCAAAAAGGGGTCATTCATAAACATTACTAAAACCCACGGAAGTACCCCAATATTTTTGCATATTCTGAATGTTCATAATAAAATAGAATTTTGAGAATTTTTTCAGAAATTTTGGTAACCATTTAATACCCTTAAAAATTCCTCCAAAGTCAGAAAAGTGTATTTCGGGTTTGGAATTTTCATAATTTCTCAAAGCAAAACTAGCAGGTGCACCCAAAAGCAAAGTTTGAGAACACGTTTTCCTGAACACACACAAAAATTTGTGTCCCGTTTGGAGCACGGAAACGTGGCGAATTGTATGAAACCCGAGTCCTGGTTCAAGTCAAGCCGGGTCAACACGCCTCTTCTCTCTTCTTCTCTCTCCGGCCAGTCTCCGTTCGACACCGATGGCACCGTACAAGCCACCATCGGTTCCTGTAGACCCATCCCGGCCACTGCTCCACCGAACCGCGCTTGTGCCACCGGCCAGCATTGAAGCCCCGCTGGAGGAGCCACTCCCTACCCGACAGCTCGCCGCCCGCTCTCTCTCCCTCTCTCGGTTTTCTCTTCCGCCGGCCAAGGAAAAAGGATCAGCAGCGGCTCAACCACCCCATTCCCCTCCCTCTCTGCTCGCAAACACTCCCGCACGCCCCAGGCGCTCCTGCAAGGCCGCGCAGCGCTGCTACCGCCGTCTTCCTCCTCTGCCGCAAGGAAACCCGGCGAGCTCCCCTGCTTCGGGTCGCCTGAGCGCCACCGCGTCCGGCCCTGACTAGGCAGCCCCCTCCTTCCTCTTCCTCTCACAAATCAATGCGCCAGGGAGTGCTCTCGCAGCCTACTGATCCCCTCCCTCACCCGTGCAGAGACGTCACCGGAATCTAGAGAACCCGAGCCGCCGTCGGCCACCGCTCGGAGAGGGCTCATGGTGACGATCACCCTCCCGGCCACCCCAACTCCAGCCAACGCGTCGACGAGCACCACGGCACCCAGGTGATGCTTCTGGACCTTCCCCCTTGCCGATTCCATCTTTGGGCATGGCTGCCGCCGTCGGTCGCCGTCGAGCTTCGCCGTCGCTCGTCGCCAGCAGAGCTCTGGCAGCCCCCGCTCCGGCCACCACCACCCACGTGACCGCCTTGGGTCACTGATCACGTAGGGCAGCACCGAGTCCCGAGCCTCGTCGCCGATCGCCACCGGCGAGCCAGCAGAGCCACGCCACCGCGCGCGCGCGGGGGAATTTGAAATCGGCCAGTGGCAGATTTGTAAATAGGAGTGAACTTTGAATAAACTTCAAAATTCAATATCTCGAGAAATACAAGGCCAAAAAATTGTGAAATTAATTTTGTTCAACTCCTAAAATCTTGCTCTGACAGAAAAACAGGATCAAGTCCAAGTTTATTTAGTAAATTAATTTATTTAATCCATCAAAGTCACAACCCTAATTTGCTTAATAAATTCATAAGTAATTATGTGTAAATGGTAAATTCATGAAATTTTCTCAGTAAGCATTTCAGGTCATCCTTAAACTTTCTGCAAAAGCACATTTCCATTTTTATGCATATTTTCAGTATTATTGCATAATCCTCATTTTTAGTAATTGAATTTATATAAATTATTGACTAGGAATTTATTCATGAAATTTGGCATTTTTGTTCCTTATGCACTTGTACACTTATGAAAAATCCCATGAAAAATTTGAAGTTACCTAAATACAAATTTGTTGTCGAAATTGATCATTTGCTAAGAAACTAGGAATTTGTTCATATAAATGTTATTTTATGTGTGTATTTAATGAAAGTAGGAATAAATTAATTTCTGAAAGTCCATGAAAAATACCTCAACTTCACATTTCAGTAGAAATTCTCATTTCAGTTATATACTTTAGTTCTTAATTACCCATAGGAACCTAAAACTAGTCATGAAATCAAAGTGCCATTAGTTATGCCTAGTGTTAGTGGTGCATATGGTCAATTTAGCTAAGTGGTTCAAAAATGAACTTTCTGAAATTTGATCCTAAGTACTACATTGTCCTATCCCCCTCAGCATGTGAGGTCATTTAAGCAACACCTAGGCCATGCTCATGTTAACGTAGACTTACACTAAGATTGTGATAAGGAGAAGTTGCATTCTAGTAATTAGAAGTTTGTCCCCTTCAAAATTCAGTGGCTACCATGTCATACTTAAGTATGCAACCCTAGTCATGGATGAGTGATTAGTTCATTAAATTTATTTATTGAGGAAGTGCCATGAATCTTCATGCCATGCATTCCATCTTTAATTAAGAAAACTCCATGAAACCTTGTGTATTCCTTGGCATTGATGCATGTCCATTCCATATAGGAATCGAGACCGAGGAGATCACACCGGACCAGCAAGGAGCTGAAGTGCACTTTGGTGACGACGCTAACTACGATCACACCCAAGGCAAGCCCCGGTGCATAACCCATTTTATCGCTCGAGTCCTTTTTCTTTATCACAAGTTAGGAATATTATATTATGCATTAAGTATAGGACTTGGATGAAACACACTTGCATACTCCCGCACTGACCTATGATTAGTATGTTAGTAAGCTTTTACGTTAGCAAATGCTATGCTTAAACTAGTGGAGTCAACGGTAGGTTATAGATTCAACTATGATTCAATTGGTTGATGAACTTGATAAAAATAGAGCACTTATCGTTGAAACTCCGCGAACAAGTATTGAACTATACCAAGTGCATACCTTTAATAAGAGAATTGGTAAACCTAGTAACTTGGGCGCCGTATTGTTGGACGGCCATACTCATCGATCCAGAGGTGATGTGAACAGCACGGTGGATTCACGGGTTTGAGGACCGCTGGAGAGTGCATGGGTTAAGCCTCGGATACGAAGTACTGTATCACGGAGAGGACGTGTACTCGGGATCGATGGCCCCGGATCGACTTTATAGCAATCTTGTGAACGGTGGCCATATGTGTTCTTAAATGATGCGTATGTCGTGTATTTGGGTTTTCCCTGCAGGATGTAAATCAATTCGAATTACCGTCCCTCGCGATTATGAGTACCTCTTGTTCGAGCAGCGGCAATGATATGTTAAGTAGTAAAGTTGTGGTTAAGTTTCTGGAATTTATTTATGCTAGGGATACACAATGCTATGATGTATTGCTCTTTAGCTATATTCATGTCTTAGCAGCTAGCTAAACTCACCGTAGCTGTGTCCTATGATAAGCAAAGTAAATCCTTGTTTAAGGAAATTGAAAGTGCAGCATAGAACTAATAGGAGCTTTTTATGCAACTATCAAATAAACCCGGTCAGCCCCCTGCATGCTAGGAGTCGGTTTTAGTAAACCTTTTGACGAGTAAGTCTTGCGGAGTATGTTAGATACTCAGGCTTTGCATTGATGTTGTTTTTCAGGTTTTTCTCAAGCGACCTATTGTGATTGTTGTCATATTGAGCATTGGCATCCATGCACATCATATTTATTAAACCTTACCAAAACCTGTAAAAATATCATTGATACTGTGAACATGCAAAATGACCAAGTTTTTGGATGAAATTGAACCCCTTCCGCACCTAAACCAGAAAGTTGAACCTAACCGGTAAGTGTCCCACCTTACCAGAAAAGTCAGTTTCATTAAAACAAGCATAACTTCCTCAATTTTAATTCAATAGAGGTGAGTAAGTACTCGTTGGAAAGATGAGGTTTTGCTCTACAAGTTTGGTTTAGAAAGTTTGTCTTAGAAAAATCGGAAACTAGGTTGAATTTTGCAGGAACAATAGCCTTTTTCTGGAAATCAGAAACTGCCTCATTTCTGTCCCCTGTCTTTGGATGATCATAACTCCCCGAGACTTTATTGGATGGATATGTGTGTGTATGCGTTGGAAAGATGAAGAAATTCTCTACAACAATTGTAAAACACAAAAATTTTAAGGTTGTTCAGAAATAAAGCATTTTTGCCCATTACCACGGTTCACTCCGTTGACCGCAGAAATTCGTCGTTACCGGTCATCGAACGGATCGGGAACCTCATGTCTCTTCTTTTACCAATCATCCCTTATGCTATTCTGAGCATGTGTGCTTAGTGGAATATTAAGTTTTGACTCACCCTTGCAAAACTTTATTCCGGCAGATGGATGATGGCAAGCGCATGATGGACCCGGAGTACCTTGCCGCTCGCGTCCTCGAGTTGGAGCGAGAGCGCGCGGCGCTGCAGTCCACGCTTGTTGCCCGTGATGCCCAGCTCGCGGAGCGTGATGCTAAGGTTGCAGCCCTTGTGGACAAGCTGCCCACTAGCGAGTTGGAGCGGGCCGACCTTTTCGAGCAGCTTCATGATGCTCGACTCATCATCGAGGATAATGCAAGCGGCGTGTTGCAGGAACAGCTGCACCAACGCAACGCCCAGCTCACCGCTGCCTAAGGAGAGATTTACTCTCTTCATGATCAGGTTACCGCTCTCTTGGAGGAGCGAAGCGAGCTGCAGGCCCAACGTGAATAAGCTCAAGATGAGCGTGGTGTCATGGAAGGGAACCTCAATGACGCTCACGCGATCATCGCACAGCAAGAGCAGCTCATTGGACAGCTCCAAGCTGCTAATGGTCAGCTGAACGCCATCCTTAACAATGAGCCACCCATCCCACTCGCGGTGATTCCCCCCGATGACGCCGATCTGAGTGAGAACGGTGATTCCGGCACCGACTTCGAAGCACCCATGGGACCGGCAGCCATGGACGTGGAGTCCGATGATGACAGCCACGCCGGGTGACCAAGTAGCCTTATGTACGTAGGGTGAAAGCTCGTGAGACGTCGTAGTCGTGTGTACATGGTGTGGTAGTGTTATGCTAAGTTGTAACCTAAGCTCTCCGAGATCGTAGGGTGTAGTGTTGCGAGTGATGTAACCAAAGACTTGCTATGTATCGAAAGTTGCATCACGTGTATCTATGACTTTATCATGAGTATGTTGCTTATGGTGTGGAAATTATGGAATTTAAGTTGTCTCTTATGTCCGCACCATTTAATTGCCCAGCATTTCAATTTGATCAATCTGAAATTTTATTTCGTCGCCATATTGTAGCCTTGTTATCATGTTGTCTTATATGATGATCGGGCTAACATGTCGTTCATATGTCAGATGGTGCAAACTTGCCGTGGTGGAGAGAACGTCGGTGATGCTCCCGGCGCCTCAAACATTGGCGGAACTGGGCCGTTGCCTAACACGCCACCTCTGACGGCTATGGAGCAGCTCATCCACAATCAGAACGAGATGTTCCGCATGTTCATGGAGAACATGAACCGTCAGGGAGCTCACGGACCACCACCACAGCAGCAGCGGGAATCCTCTTACGCCGACTTCTGGGCGACTCACCCACCCACCTTCGGAGAAGCCGGTGATCCTCTGGAAGCGGACAACTTCATTCGCACGTTAGAGTCGAAGTTCGCACTCCTCCACTGCACCGAGCAGCAGAAGCCTCTCTTCGCCGCGCAGCAGCTCCGTGGCTCCGCAAGTGCTTGGTGGGCCAGCTTCACCGCCGCTCTCGCCACGGGTCACCAAGTTACTTGGGCAGAGTTCTGCACTGCTTTCCGTGCACACCACATACCCGCTGGACTCATGAAGCGCAAGTTGCAGGAGTTCCTCAACTTGAAGCAAGACTCCGGAACCGTGCAAGAGTATGCACGAAAGTTCAACTACTTGGCCCAGTACGCGTCATATCACGCTGATACGGACGAGAAAAAGAAAGACTGTTTTTGTTCGGGACTTACCCCGAAGCTACAAGACCGATTGGCGCAAGTTACCGCCGGTACATTCAATGACTTGATGAGTGCCGCCATTGTGCAAGAACACGCCATCCATGCTAATCAAGAGGGCAAGAAGAGGAAACATGCTATGGGAAGTTCATCCGGCTCCGCACCGCCCAAATACAAGCTAGCAATCACCTCCCCGACCGGACAGAAATTTCGGGCTGCGGTACCGTTGGGAGGAGGACCTCGCCCGTCGTTTTCGCAGCAGCACTCTCGATTCCATGGTGGGAACCAGCAGCAATCCTCCGGCTCTCGCCCACCGCAGCAGAACAACAAAGTGGTGAAGAACAACTTGATAAAAATGGAGCACCTATCGTTGAAACTCCGCGAACAAGTATTGAACTGTACTAAGTGCATACCTTTAATATGGGAATTGGTAAACCTAGTAACTTGGACGCTGTATTGTTGGACGGCCATACTCATCGATCCAGAGGTGATGTGAACAGCACGGTGGATGCACGGGTTTGAGGACCGCTGGAGAGTGCATGGGTTAAGCCTCGAATACGAAGTACTGTATCGCGGGGAGGACGTGTACTCGGGATCGATGGCCCCGGATCGACTTTATAGCAATCTTGTGAACGGTGGCCATACGTGTTCTTAAATGATGCGTATGTCGTGTATTTGGGTTTTTCCTACAGGATGTAAATCAATTCGAATTGCCGTCCCTCGTAGTTATGAGTACCTCTTGTTCAAGCAGCGGCTATGATATGTTAAGTAGTAAAGTTGTGGTTAAGTTTCTGGAATTTATTTATGCTAGGGATACACAATGCTATGATGTATTGCTCTTTAGCTATATTCATGTCTTAGCAGCTAGCTAAACTCACCGTAGTTGTGTCCTATGATAAGCAAAGTAAAATCTTGTTTAAAGAAATTGAAAGTACAACATAGAACTAATAGAAGCTTTTTATGCAACTATCAAATAAACCCGGTCAGCCCCCTGCATGCTAGGAGTCAGTTTTAGTAAACCTTTTGACGGGTAAGTCTTGCGAAGTATGTTAGATACTCAGGCTTTGCATTGATGTTGTTTTTCAGGTTTTTCTCAAGCGACCTATTGTGATTGTTGTAATAAGGTTGTGTGGGAAGGTGAGAAGCCTCAAAACTAGACCATCGAATGGGTCCCCAGTTCTCCTAACCAAGGAGAGGGAGCCATCGCCATAGGGCTGACATGGTTCACGTAGGCAACGTCGTGTTTTGTCGTTTCACCGCTTCCGCTAAATTATGTAATATGTACTAAGGACTCATATTATGTATCAGATCTGAACTCAGCTTAATTTGAACACCGGACTTGTAATATTACTCCTCTAAGTGATGTATCTTGTAAATGATGAATGTTCATATGTGAATGCTATGTATGGTTACTTCGTTAACCATCTCCCGAGACGATCCTGTACGACATATTCTACTTTTCAGAGTAGGGTTGTCACAGCTGACCCAAGTTGCTACGCACAAGACGGCGGGCGACGTTTGGGCGGCAGTCACGGAGATCTTCTCCACCCAGACTCGAGCGCGCGTCGTCAACGTGCGCATCGCGCTCGCCACCGCGCAGAAAGGTCACCTGACCATGGCCGAGTATTTGGCCAAGATGAAGAGTCTCGCCGACGACATGATCGCATCCGGCAAGACCCTTGACAACGACGAGCTTGTGTCCTACATCATCACAGGGCTCAACTCTGAATACAATCCTGTGGTGTCTACAAGTCTCACATGAGTTGAGCCGATCACGGTTGGGGAGCTGTACTCTCAGCTTCTCAGCTTTGACATGAGGCTCGAACTCCAGCGTGCCGCCGAGCAAGGTGACACACACGTCCACGTGGTGGCACGCAAGGCGGGCTAGGACGCGGCCAAGGATGCGGCGGACCTGGTGGTGGTCCAAACGGGCGGGGTCGAGGCGGCAACAACTCGAACACTCGACCCCGCAATGGAGGCTCAAGCAACAGAACCCCATGCCAGATCTATGGCAAAGAGGGGCACTCTACGGCGAGGTGCTGGTACCGCTACGATGACGACTACGAAAGGAACGCATCTGCGGCAACCACCTCCTACAACAACAACGACCACTCCTACTACGTCGACTCCAGTGCCACTAATCACATCACGAGCGAGCTTGATAAGTTTGTCGTGCATGAGCGCTACACCGGGACTGATCAGATAAGGATGGCCAATGGAGCAGGTATGGATATTGAGCACATAGGTCATGCCGTTATTCATACCCCACATCCTAAACGGCCTCTATATCTACAAAATATTCTACATGTTCCCTTTGCTAAAAAAAATCTTGCTTTCGTTCATCGAATTGCTCTTGATAATCGTGCTTTCCTTGAATTTCACCCTCATGTTTTCTTTATCAAGGACCAGGCCACGAGGAAAACCCTGTTGCGCGGCAAGTGTGAAGGAGGCTTTTATCTCCTTCCCACGCATCAAATAAGGAGCCATGCTTTGAGTGTGTCCAAACCCAGTGTAGCAAGATGGCATAGTCATTTAGGACATCCTGCTTTTTCTATAGTTCATAAAGTCATTAGCAATTTTAATCTCCCTTGTTCTAGTGAGTCAAATAAAGGCTCTGTTTGTGATGCTTGTCAACAAGTTAAGAGCTATCAGTTACCTTATTCTAGATCGTCAAGTGTGTCTAGTTCTCCCTTAGAGTTAATTTTCTCTGATGTATGGGGTTCTATTATCAATTCTGTTGGTAGAAAACAATATTACGTTAGTTTCATTGATGATTTCAGCAAGTTTACTTGGATTTATTTGTTGAAACATAAATCTGAAGTCTTTTAAAAATTCCATGAGTTTCAAAACCTTGTTGAACGGTTGTTTGATAAGAAAATAATCTCTGTCCAATCTGATTGGGACGGGGAATATGAGAGGCTTAATTCCTTCTTCACCAAAGTTGGCATCACTCATCGTGTTTTTTGCCCCCATGCTCATCAACAGAATAGGGCCGCTGAGCGTAAGCATAGACACATTGTTGAAGTAGGACTTTCATTGCTAGCACATGCATCTATGCCCCTAAAATATTGGGACGAAGCCTTCACCACTGCCACGTATTTAATTAATCGCACACCTAGCAAATTGCTTGATTACTTGACTCCTTTAGAGAAGTTGTTTGGAGAAAAACCTAGTTATTCCTTTCTACGTACTTTTGGTTGTGCTTGTTGGCCAAATTTGCGACCATTCAATTCTCGCAAGCTCCAATTTCGATCTACTCGGTGTGCTTTCTTGGGTTATAGTACCCTTCATCATGGTTTTAAATATCTTGATATTCCGACTGGTAGGGTGTATATCTCCCGTGATGTTGTCTTTGACGAAGATATTTTTCCTTTTTTGAAATTACATTCCAATGTCGGTCAACTCCTTCGCCCAGAATTCTCTTGCTTCCACAAAATCCTAGTTCTAGAGGTATGGGTACACATGATTTTATGTCTCATGATCCCACTAATAAGGCTACTGCAGAAAACTCTGAATTTTTTGGTGCAGAAACTAGCAACAACGGTGAAGATTTAGTGTACACAAGAGCTGGCACGTGCCCTGGTGACAATTTGCTGCAGCTGCCTGTCCACCTGCTTCCCGTATCCAAATTAGGATTACAGCCTGCTGCAGCACCTGGTGCCGAGCTCCACGCCCCATCTTCGCCCGAACCACCTGCGCATGACCCCGCTGCTCCAGACCCGGTCTCGGCAGTTGGGTCCCCGCCTGTTTTGGGTGTGCCTGCCTCGCCCAACCGTGCGCCCTCTTCGTCCGACATGTCGAGTGTCTCGCATGCCGCCTCACGTGCTCCCACGACGACGGGGAAACTTCTTCGACAGGGAACGCCGGATCAGGTAGTGCGCCACGCGAGCCTGTGGACCAAGCTCCGAAAGCACCAGCATCAGCACAACTTGATCAGCAGCAGCGCGTCAAAACGAGAGCACAGTCTGGAATTCATAGACCAAAAGTCTACTCTGATGGCACAATCAGGTATGGCCAGGGGCTGTTTACTCAGGTTACTGAACCAGTCACTCTTAATGATGCTTTATCTGATCCTAATTGAAAACAAGCTATGGACACTGAATATTTTGCACTTCTGAAGAATAGAACTTGGCATCTCTTCGTAATATCATTGATTGTAAGTGGATATATAAAATTAAAAGAAAACCAGATGGCACAATAGACAGATACAAGGCTAGATTAGTTGCAAAAGGATTCAAACAACGATATGAAATAGATTATGATGACACCTTCTGTCCTGTTGTTAAATTTGCTACCATTAGACTTGTTTTGTCTATTGCTGTTACTAGAGGTTGGAGTCTTCGCCAGTTGGATGTACGGAATGTGTTTTTACATGGTGTTCTAGAGGAGGAGGTGTATATGCGTCAATCACCTGGATATGTTGATAAAGATAAGTCAAGTTTTGTGTGCAAGCTCGATAAAGCATTGTCTGGTCTTAAACAAGCGCCTAGAGCCCGGTATTCACGGTTGAGTGAGAAGCTTCAGACACTTGGGTTCAAATATTTCCCTATTTATTTACTCGAAAGAAAAAGTGACAGTTTTCGTTCTTGTGTATGTTGATGATATTATTGTTGCTAGCTCATCACAGGAGGCGACAACTGCACTTCTTAAAGATCTTAAGGAAGATTTTGCTCTAAAGAATCTTGGAGAGCTTAATTATTTTATGGGAATTGAGGTAAAGAAAAATAAAGATGGTCTTTTATTAACTCAAGAAAAATATGCTGTTGATTTGCTTAAGCGAGTAAATATGTTGAGTTGCAAGCCAGTTAGTACACCACTTTCAACTTCTGAGAAATTATCTGCACATGTTGGTACGCCACTTGGAGTAGAAGATGCAACTAAATATAGAAGTATAGTAGGTGCTCTTCATTATTTGACATTGACTAGGCCCGATATAGCATTCTTAGTAAATAAAGTGTGTCAGTATTTACATGCTCCTACTATTGATCACTGGACAACAGTTAAACGAATTTTGAGATATGTTAAGAGTTGCCTAGATACAGGACTTCAGATTCAAAGGACAAAATCTATGTTAGTCAGTGCATTCTCTGATGCTGATTGGGCAGGCTGTCCAGATGATAGAAGGTCTACAGGTGGATTTGCAGTCTTCTTTGGGTCTAATTTGATCTCGTGGTGTGCAAAGAAGGAGGCAACAGTTTCCAGATCAAGTACTGAAGCAGAATATAAGGCTGTAGCTAATGCAACTGCAGAAATAATGTGGATACAAAAATTGCTTGAGGAGCTAGGAGTGTGTGCGCCTAGAACTGCACGACTATGGTGTGATAATATGGGTGCTAATTATCTTTCTTCTAACCCTGTTTTTCATGCTAGAATGAAACACATTGAAGTGGACTATCATTTTGTTCAAGAGCGTGTTGCTCAGAAATTACTAGAGATTTACTATGTTCCTATAGGAGATCAAGTAGCTAATGGCTTCATCAAACCTCTCACAGCTCAAAAGATGGAAGAATTCAAGCGCAATCTTAACCTAGAAAGGTTTAGATTGAGAGAGGGTGTTAAACAACATAATAGTCGTGGCTAACAGATAGAAGCCATGTTTTAAAGAAGAGATTAACTCTCTCCTGTACTTAACCGGCAAGTCAGCATTTGAATTAGATATTGTATAGATAAAGCTTGACTTGCAAGTTTTGTAAACGTGTCGGTTGTAATCTCTCCAGACTTCACGCCTATATTAACATGTAATGCGAGCCAGGCAAAAGGCATCGCTTCAATTCATCGTAAATTCCTTTATATACTACAGTCTCAAATATCACTAATATCATCTAACTAGAGGGAGTTATACAGTACTGTTCAAAAGGAATCATGGTGCACCCAAATACAATAGGGCATCCCTAATCTTAAAGAAGCACTTTTGGAAAGGATGTCTGCATTTTGATCTGACTTAATTATGTCATCCTTGTCCTAATTGGTTTTACTGACAACATAGTTATATGCGCTGCATCCATTCTTGTGCCATCTAAAAGGAAAATGGTTCATATATATATGACTCATGTATAAGAGGGCATTACATCATAAGAGATCCCAACAATTCAAATACCAAGTGGATCATCATCACCAAAAAAAATTTAAGGCATCATATTTCTAGTTGTACAACACAGTAGTACAAATTGGTTGTGAGGACTTTTATGGTGCATTTTATAACCAGTAAATTACTGGTTGTAAAAATAGGGGTAGTAATGTCATTGGCCTTATTATATTTATATTTATATTATACTGCCACCACCGAGTGTAAAATAGTAATTACTGGTTTGGAAATGAGAAAGATTGACGGGGAATGAGGTCTGTGACTGTTCAGATGGTCTAAACGTCAAAACCTGTTCAATAACAAGAATTACAACTATGCCATTAAAATTGTTTCCGAAAATACCCCAGTAAAAATTATACTGCTGCAATTTACTGGTAGTATTTTTAATAGTATCAAATCGATCTCAGCCCTTGAATTATTTTTACAACCAGTAATTACTGCTCGTAAAATGCACCGTAAAAGTCCTCGTTGGTTGTATGAATAGCACTACTCTTACTTAAAGACGTGCATTGCACGTTTTTTGAAATATTGATGCTTTTTTTTTCTACAACCCTCATGTTGTAGACTCTATTTATATGACTACTGAGATAAGTTAACCATTCTGGTGGACATGGAGAAATGCTAATGACTTGAGAACGTAGAGCTTAACGGTCTATCCATTTCTTCTACCAAATAAAGTGGATCTCCTAAAACAAATAGTCCCTCCAGATTTTTATTAACGATGTTCGAATAACTTGCTTACTTTCATTTTTTGGGCCATTTGTATTTCCATTTAGTATGTTGAAACTGTAATGTTAAATGCTTTCAATGCAACCTAAGCAAAAAAAATTGTTGGCTTTTTGGTTTCACAAATTTCTCAAGTGGGGGAGGAAAATGGCTTGACGAGTCGCAACATGTCAAACTTGTATGCCACCGAAATTGTAAGACGTATTGTAGGATCTTTTCCGTCAAACATTTGTCAATTTGATTCATATATACATGCTGGTCATTGATGATGAAACTGATTTTACTAGGTCCTATGAGAGAAAATATTCAACTTTGCAAATAAACTGTTTTCTTATAAAATGCATAGTTTATATTTGCATACAGTGTAACGTGTATTTGTTTAATGTGATGTATAGAAGCATGTCTTGTTAAATTGTCGCGGCAAAGCAGATCATGCAGGGCGGGAGCTAGGATTTTAGGGGCCCGGGCCCAACAAAAAATTTGTGACCTTATATATATAAATATAGTCTTTTTTACTTATTTCATATACATAAAATCAGTTAAATGATCTTTAATTATGTAAGTATGTCATCAAGTTATTAAAATTATTAGTAGTTATATATATATATGGCATGAAAGAGGCCCTTAGGATCTGAGGGCGCAGGGCCGCCGCTCCAGTTGCCTCCCTCCAAATCCGACCCTGAGATCATGGCAGCGTCAAGTTAAATGAGCATCAAACTTAAACCTGTACACACCAATGTGATGACAAACCTTTGGTACGAAAATTAGCAGTTGCGTTAACTTTTTGGTCCCCCAAATTCCGTGGTGCCACTCCAGAAAAAGACTCCTTAAAAACCGTCGTACCCCTCGCATATGCAGATGTCGTCCAAAGATGGCTCGGTTTTGGTCTTAGCTTCGGATACGTGTCGCTACGTAAGACCGAGCAGTGAGTGGCGCGTCGCGTCGTGAGGGCCGGACGATTGATGGTGACAAAAAGGGACGAGCTCTCATCAACGTCCGGGTTGATTCGTGTGTTTGCTACAGTCCGTATACACAGTGTCTCGACGTGAACAAGAGATAACGCGTACAAGGGCCTTTCAGCCTTTTGAAACAATAAGGTCCTATGGTTTTATGTGCATGCTTGTAACTAACTCGTGGGGGAAGTACACAGAAACGAGTCTCAACCTTTTAAATCGTAGATAAGCCATAACAAACCAATAATCTCCCAACTTTACCAAGGTTCTATTTGGACTAATTTTATATAGTTCCTTAAAATCTAGTTTCTTGGTGGCATGGTTTATAAAAACCGGTTTTAAAACAAAAACTAGGTGAGGTTTTTTGGATTTAGTTTTTTTTAAAAAAAATTATAAACTGATTTTTAGATAGTTAATGTTGAACTGGGTTAGGTAAAATCTAGCATTAGTTGGTGGAGCCTGATTTTGGTTTGTTATAAACTACTCTGTCTGTTCCAAATTTTTTTTTTGTCATTCACACTTTATTTTTTTTATGTCCAGGTTTATAGAAGATGCTATGAATTTAGACAAAGACTTTGTCCAGATTCATACGAGCTGTTATGAATCTAATATAGAGCTAAAATGTTAATTATTTTGGGATGTATAAATAATGGAGAATTGAATTTTAGAAATATGCAATAAACGTTTCTATTTAAATACTCTCAATTTTTAAAGAGTATTTAAAACTTGACTCAATTTATCTCCCCCAAACAAAACTTGGCTCGACCTATCTCCTTGAACAATTTAAAACTTGCCTGAATTGTTCGGGGAATAAAATAGATTTTTTTTATTTTTAAAAGCTAGTTTCTTAAAAACTGAATGGATATATGCAAATAGACTCGAAGGAGACATGTATGTCTTCGTGTTGATTAGAAAAAAGTCGATGTCCGTTTACACGACACGGATCTGCTCCAGGCAGAGCCTTAATTACATAAGAAAGACATTATTAAGCGGTCTTTGGGGGGAAAAAAGGGGGAAGAACATTAAGCAAATTAAAGGAAAAGGTTGGTGGATTGTTTTTCATCTTTGTCACCTGGCACACCCGGAGCTAGACTCGAGATCTTACAAACTTGTCATCGCTCGTGCGTGGCTCGCATATGGATATCCAGCAAGTGAAACGTCCAGGTCTCTATTGAGATGCGAAAGACGTGCCGCTGGCCGGGCTAGAAAGAAACAATCCATATATCACAAGGTTTCTTGGTACCCGAAGCGTCGGAGAGAACCTAGCTACCTACTGATCGGCTCGACTCGTGTAATCGTGTTGATATGGGCAAGAGCAACAAAATGCAGTCTGTAATAAGAAATCAACATATCCATATCCTTTCTATTTTCAGATAAATCTTCTGAGCCTCAGGAAAAAAAAAAAGATCTTTCGGTCTATAAAATATTTTCTGTATGGACTTTAATTAGCTGTTGCCATCCGCTCATTACATGAATATGTAGAGGTTGTCGACGCATGTATGTATTAGCATCCTTGAGAAACAAATGCTCATGGTGTGAAACGTTAAGAATGGGTAGCACATAATCGTGTGTACGATGAAGGGCACACCTTCAGTGACCAAGACTAGAGGCAGAGAGAGGGGTAGGTGCTACTGCTACTGCTGTTTGGAGACGTGTCGATCGGAATCGGATGCTCCTGCACCCGTACGTGCAATACCTCGGCACTAGCTGGACACTGGCGCACGAGTGCCCGTGTGCTAACACCGTGCAAGGCTTATCAATAGCAGGTGAGTGGTCGAGCGGAGTACTGGACTCGTACCCATTTTGGCGAAAGAATCAAAAGAGGTGGCTGGAGGATGCGGTGCGGTGGTACACCGTGCACATGGCAGCAGCAGAAGCATCATGCATGTGGCACACGCGGTCGATGCGATGGTCCTCCCGGTTTGTTGGAGTTGGAACGGACGCGCGGAAGAACCAACGGCGGAGAGCGCTCGGCCAGGTACTGAATTGAATGCCACATGACTGTGTCCAGGGCAGCCATTGACGATCCCAACCATGCCGCCCAGAACCGGGTTGGCTGTGCTCCAGTCGTGCTCCATCGTCGGTCCATGTGTGGAGTTATATTATATGTATTGGGTGGACCAGCATCTGCAAGCCGGCACGTAACTAACGAACGACCGGATCATCATGCTTTTTAAATACGACGATCAAACGAAAAATCCATTGAAGGCAAATGATTCCGCAGTTCAGAATTCAGACAGGTGTTCGTCGTCCGAGAGATCCGATTTGATTCCGCCGACGTCGCGGTTCCGCCAGGTTTTAATTCTAAACCAAACCCATTTTGCAAGCCCACAGATCAGGCGTCTATGCTCCGGTTTTGTTTGTGTAGCCCAAAGACTCCGCAGGATATCGGGGCATAAAAAGATGGCCGTATATGCGGTCCATCAGCCTGTCTACAACGGTGCTTACCTAAACTGGGTGCTCAAGTTTCAAAAAAAAAAAAAACTGGGTGCCCAAAAGGCCGAATGGGTGTGTGTACGCTTGAAGTTACGAGACCCATAAAAGAGGCTCTCCAACGGGCAGCCATAAGCCCATAACTGGGTGTCGGTCAACCATTTTCAGAGCGCGGGAAGAAAGAGTAGGGAACTTTGGTTCCCGCTTTTTTACTGCTGCAGACATGTTCGCATGGTGGATGGCGATGAGATGAGACATGTTCGCCGCCGCCATCCGGTTCGTTTTATTCAATTTGATCGAGTTCGTACTGCTTCTTTTACACCAATGGTGCCCTGCCTCGTTCGCGTATTCTTTTAGACATTGTTCAATCTGTTGCATTGAGCGATTTGATTCTGTTTTCCGGCGTGAATATTTGTTTGTACGTAGATATTCTCCCCCCACTCAATTGCCATTTGCTTAACTTTACATAATCTTATACCATTAAGATTTGTACACAGCAATGGCATTTAAATACTACATAAGCACTTGGTCTGGAGCTGGTGTCGCATGCAGAAAGCCAGAGAGACTGAATGCACTCCCTCTGTGAGAAACTCTTCTCTCCTGAGCTTGTTTCTTTCCCGCGACGGATGATGGGAGTGCTGGTTCGAGAGGTGTCAAATGGTAATCTTGAGACCCAGCCGAGACACTCCCTCCGTGCATGTCATACTGCACAGGCAACAACATGAGTAATTGAACCCACTGCAATATTAGTAGATGCACTTTGTAAGGAATAAGTCACCGTCAAACCTGATATGCAATAGCATTGTCTATATCTTCAATGGAAGCACCAGAAACGAAATCTTGTGGAGCTTCTCCCTCTCCAGTTTCACCATGTTCCATTCTGTACATAACAAATAATTTTTAAAAACGAAATACTATTAGTTGAGCATCTTGTAAAACCAACAATCTTTTTATACCAGAACCAACCACGTATTGCTTCAGATTTATAAGGCAACCAACAAATAAATGGAGATTACTCTTAGTTACTTATAGTAGCAGAGGATCAGAAATATAACACTTTCATTTTATCAGTTCTAAAGCAACTCTTTGTTGTTCTGTACACCTCCAGAAAAACAAAACAATCAAACAAGTAATTCCTTCTCTCAATCATATATTTCTCTACTACGCCTGCCTCTCACTCTCAGTCACATTCTCAACGCATTCACATTATGAACCATTCACAACTTGCTACTCTAGATCTACAGGTTCATTTGTCCTGAAATCAAGGCATGATCCAAAGGAAAAACAGGCGCTTGTAGCTCAGTTCAATCGGTGGAGGATGGAGACCAATGAGGCAACGACGGAATCGCACATCGCAAGTATAGTCGCAGTGCTCGACGGACGCCCGCGTTGTCCTCCTTGTGACCCAAGCCAACAATGCAGAACAGGAGGACTCCCGCAGCACATACCTGTGGTTGTCCGTCGTTGTCACTGCCGCTTGCCATAGCCGCCGCCGCAGCCGCCGCTTTCTCTCTCGTCCTACCTTTCTTTTCCCTCGTGGGAGCTGCTGCTCCAAGCGTTTGGGTCGGGGATGAGCTGCCCCAAATGTGGGTCACGACCTCCACACCGCCCAGATTGGGTCTCGCGTTTGGACTACCGGTTGGAGGCCGGATTTTGGTGCTATACAACCCATTTTGCGTTTGGGTCAGCAAATGGACCGTGCGTTGGAGACAGCCTCAGAAAAAGGCCTTTCGTCTTGCCTACGCTCTATGATCTGGCCTGGTGTGCATACAAGTGATTGGCGCACTTGCTACCAAAAGGCCAGTTCCTCGGGCTAAATTAAATTAGACTCCTTTGTTATCATCGGGTTTCATGTACAATAATCCTTTTCCCCAAAAAAATGTACAATAATCATTGTTCTGTTGGCAGGTCATTCTTGGAGGGAAACTCTTGCAGGGGACTCGTGTGATTTTTCATTTCTCGAGCGATTGGCTCGTCCCATCCTGTTGCGCCGTGCTAATTGCTTAGGACCAAAGATTGTTGTCCCCTCAAAAGTTGGTGGGGACAAGCTAGGAGTGATTTTGTGCTCCAATGAGCATCACTTTGTGTTGGGTTGGGTTACTCCACCAAGTCTCCAACTAGCCGCTTCCTCCAGCTACCATCCAGCACAACAATCTGTAATTAATCTCAGATATGCTCTGATGAGATAAACAAGAAAAAGCACCACCACGATGTGTCGGCGCTCGATCATTTGCTTTGTTATTATCCCTTCAATGAGAGTCAATGCCTGCAGCCAGACGCCAGACGACATGACCACGTACACGAATAATGGAGCTGGCATATCGATCTCAGATCTCGCGGAGCAACAACAACAAGACGAAAGAGCCTAGCACGCTAAATATCTCTCTCTCCTCAGTTCTTGATTGTAACATGGCTGCTGAGTCATTGCAGCATCGGAGGCCAAAGCTAGCAAAGCACCGGATAAGGCGACCACCTCAGGCTGACTTTCTTTCTGTTGCATCTTCTGCATGCGTACATATTGACCTCGCCGTCTTGTGACTCCAAATCGGACTCATCAACCACCGCACAAGCAATTAATAATACAATACAAGGATTAATTATAAACATGCATAATCAAAACGTCAGGACCAAGTTGCTCAATTATTGATCATGGGATCTGACGCGATACGCTTCTTTGATTACACTTTGCAAATTTGGAGACGAAAGCTTAAGGTTAAGCTCGGTGATGGCAAATAAAACAAGTCCGCAAGTGTCGTGCGAATGGTACGTGCCGCCAACGTGGAAGCGGGAAACAAGTCGTCCCGGCTCTTCTCAACTCGGTCCTTGTTCTGATGCAGAGATTGCTTTGCTAAGCTGCTTCCAGGATTCACGTGTTTTACGTGGTCCAGTGACTTTGGAAATGAACAAAGGGTTTGTTAAGCAACTTGTAGAAGATTTTCATTCGCCAAAAAAAAAAAAAACCTTCTACAAGATTTTCTTCAAAATTCGATTCGATCGCAATTTTGTAATTTCAACGCATACACGTTGTTCATTCAAATTAATTTCCTGCGAATTCAGTCCACAAATTTCTTCCAGCTTGCTAGTCTCTGGCATGTGGTTCTCAGCATTAATTTCGGCGTCATATAGACAACACATTACACATGATGTAATGGATCTGCCTTGAAGCTCCGATTCCACCCACGAACCTGGGCGTCGTCTCCAGCTAGCGGCGAATCCCGTTAACCATCTGAACGAACAAGCTGACAAAATTCGAACAACCAAGCAACAGACGATACGGTTCAACGGTTTGCAATCAACGGCGGCCAACGGTTTGCAATCAGTGCAATGTAGTAGTACGCGCGAATGTGTGCGCCCAAGATGCCGCCGGGGCGGTCGGCATCTGGAATTGCAGCTGTCGCTGCCGGGAACTCGGAACGTCACTGTTGGAATCTGTACCGCACAACTGCACAAGTAGAGACTAGAGAGCATCCACCACCTGTTTTATGAGCGACTATGACCATCTCGACAAAGCAGAGCCGAACTTCTATCCGTCGAATGGGGTTTCTGAAGACCAGAGCATTGCTACTATCTCGTTGAAGAACCGACAGGGGAAGTGAAATTTTAATCAGGGGAAATGGAACTGGAAACACTGACAGTACGTGCCGACGTACGTGCATCTCAGTTCAACGGTGCTCAAGCATTTGGTACCTCATTTACAGTTACAGATCTTTTAATCCCACATGTTTGTCTTTAGTTAGCAAAGTAAGACAAGGTATATATGCTACGCGCTTTTCTTTGTGCACAAGTGCAACGGAATCGGTTCCCAGAGATGACCATCTCCAGAGAAAGCGTTGAGCATCCGGAGTCATTTCGCCAAATGGCAACATTCTAAAAAATAGAAACCGCCGCAGAATTTATCGTCCGTGTAAGTTCGAGTTGCCTTCTATTTCCTTTGTTTGTGCTGTGTGTGTTGTCGAAATGTGCAGAAAGTTAAGATTCTAAGCTTTTATCATCTAGATATTAGTTATGCTGCTGTATGCAACATCAAATCCAGCTTACAAGTATTCCCTCCACACCGCAAAAATTGCGATATATTATGAGAAATTCTTATACAAAAATGTACTGGACTCAAAAGTCATCTTTGGAGAAACTATCCGCCTTTAAGACACATTCATATGCCCATTCTTCCAACTAATATATATTTGTAAATCAATCAGCTCAGGTGCTCATCAATTTAAGCACGTCCCTACCAACAAGTCTTGGCAGCGAGCTATAACATATAATGAAGGGTCGTTATTAGTGGTTTTTATGTCGTCTCGAATAGCGCCATGTTTCAATTGCTTGCTCACCATTACCATTGATCCCAAAACGAGGTCACCTCGGTTTGGCGGGAATAAAGTTAGAGGCGTGATGTGCAGAGTTTTATCAAAACAGAGATATCACAAATCTCGGTGCAATGGTGCTCAGGTGAAAAGGGTTTTTACTATATATAAACCTATACATCTAGAATTATTCAGCTGATTGTACACATTTTGTTCTTTGCTAACAAGTTGCAGTAGGTATGCTACGTTCTTTTGCTTGGTTAGTGAAACAGAATCGATTCCCACTCACTAGTGTATGACCAGAATGTCTCTTTAGTTTAGGAAACACTTGGACTTTTAAATGAACCAGTTTCAATATAAAACACTTGGAGTAGAAAGAAACTAGAGTTGTAATGCCACAACATGCACTTGTGCTTACATGCCTGTTTAAGACTTGTTAGGCACGTTATGCTTCGTCGTGTGTACAAGAAAACTTATCAGGCACACACAACATACTGTTTCTCCCATTCTTTTTTATCAGAAAATTTGTGGGCACTCTTTTGAACCGAGCATCTGCATAAATAAACTGTACTATTATAGTACATAACCGAATAAATAAACGTATACCACAAAAAAGTAAATAAAGAAGAAAAAAGAAAGACATAGAAAATTCAAACTTGCGATAGGAGGTTTGGTTTGGTGGTAAATAACCGAGTTTGGATCAGCATTAGTACAAGACAAGTTTTTACCAATATAGGTTCCAAACTATAAAAGATAGAATCTAAATTAGAGTCCAATTCTACAAATGATCGGAAAATGATCTAAAAACGACTCAAACTCGAAATTGGCAGGTGCAGATACCACACTCATGGCCGTAGACGACCCTTATACGAAAACTATTAAGAAGTAGATATTATAGTACATATAACCGAATAAATAAACGTGTACCACAAGAAAGTAAATAAAGAAGAAGAATAAAAAAAGACACAGAAAATTCAAACTTGCGGTAGGAGGTTTGGTTTGGTGGTAGGGGAAACGGATACCTGTCCGTGACACGCATAGAGGTCGAATATCCCGGAGGATAAACCCAGGAGGCCCGAGGCGGCACCCGGGAATATTCCCGCCACCCCCCCGAACCCGCCTCAATTTCCATCCTTCCCTTTATAACCCGTCCAACCTGTTCCCTTCCATGGCGCGACCTCGCCACCTACAATTCTCCGCCTCCGGTTCTCCCAATCCCTGCGCGCCGACGCCGACGCCGACGCCGGTGAAGCCTCGTCGCCTCCATCTCTCCCACCACCACCGCCGATCCATCGCGACGATGGCCCAGCTCAAGGCCGCGCGCGTCGCCGACGTGCCGACGCTCGACGTGGTGGCGCCCGGGCTCGTCGAGGCCTCGGCGGCGACGACGAAGCGCGGCGGCTCAGCGGCGGCGGGCGGCGGCAGGTTCTCGGTGATCGGGCACCGCGGCAAGGGCATGAACGCGCTGGCGTCTCCCGACCAGCGGATGCAGGAGGTGCGGGAGAACACGGTGCGCTCCTTCAACGACGCCGCGCGGTTCCCCGTCGACTACGTCGAGTTCGACGTCCAGGTACTAATAATTACATTACATTACGGGACCTGTTTAATTGCTTTGCTTTGTTTTGCCGGTTATTATGCTAATTATTACCGCGCCGCAGCGTGTACTAGTACTAGTTATTATTACCTTACGGGACCCGACGCGGCATCATGCTAATTTAATTACGGGACGCGGTTATTCGAGTGGAGGCGAGAGGAAAAAACAGAGACGGGTTGGGTTGGGTTGGGTTCTGGTTGTTGTGTCGCCGGCGTTGTGGTCTGGAGTCTGGCAGGCAGGTGCCGATGAGCTGCTGACGACGGCTTCAGAGATCTCGCAGCGGCGATCTGAATCCGCGTCGGGTCGTGTTGTGCGATCTCAGTCAGTCACGTGAGAGCTGCCGTGGAATATGGGTTTCGTCGCCAGCCCAGCCCGGGCGACCACTCGCCCCATGTGCCGCGTCCCATGCCGGTCCACCAGGGTTTTACAAGAACCAGCTATCGCCAGCTGCTCCCATGTTACCAGATTGTTAGCGCGTCGTAGTTATTAAGGTGCCGGTTTGGCCCCGGACGTGTCTTGCAAACAACGTGCCGGGGCGGTGCGCACGTGCATACCTGCTAATTCTTTTTTTTTTCTTAATCTAAATCTAACAAGTGTTGGAACTAATTCAACAAAAAATAAGATTAATTAGTCAAAGGTAAAAGCAAGACAGGATGACGAGATGGGGATTAGGATTGGCCTCTTTATGGGATAGTATATGCTTAATTAGAACCCTGCTTGAGCCTTCATTTCTGCAAAGCAAAATGTAAAACTGTCTCTGACCAAGTAAAAACGAAGCAGAGAAATTGACTTACTCAGCCTCTGGCAGGGGTGAGGGCGAGATGTGATATTGTGCTGTAGGAATACGCAATTCGCCATATGATGAAATTTCCATTAGTCATGCCCCATAGTTGATTGTGCACCTGTACGAGGAAAAGTGACATTTTAGGTGAATCTCAAGCGAAAATGTTGCGGTAGGTGGACCCGACTTACTTTAGTGCGGATTGTTGGGTCCACCGTATCTAGGTTAGGCACAAGATTTTTGAACAAGAATGACATCTTTCTCGTTGCGTCAAATAGCAGGTGCATTTCAGTCATCGCCAAATGCTTATAATGCATCAATATAAATCTTGCAATGCACCTTATATGAATTTCACGCTCCTGCTTTAGTACCTGCTAATAACGGGTAATGCTTCAAGCGTAGCTTGGTATTTGCGAAATTGAATCTGTTTAACGTGTTCGAGTGATACTTGTTACCATCATAACTCCATGACACCTCTGTCTGCTCTAGGGCTAGAGGAGCCTTTGTCGTTTACAACCTACCGCATGGTCCTAGAACTGAACTTTGGAATCTTGCGCATGTAACGTACATCCGGAGCAATAATTCATTTAAAAACAGCGGCACATGTTTCTTTTGTATTACTAAAAACTATATAAACAGCGTTCCAATTGTAGTTTTCTTAATTAAATGTAGGCGGTAGATAATTACTGAAAATTAATGTTACAAGAAGGATACTGATTTGTTTGCTTCTGGTTTTTGTCCTTCTCGCTCTGTCTCTTCAATAATTCGGTGTGCAAAGATGTTGAGAAGCGAACCCGTGCATATCAATTTTGCAGGTCACCAAGGATGGTTGTCCAATCATCTTCCATGACAACTTCATCTACACAGAAGAAAATGTAAGTTCATGCTATTGTTTATGCAGTGCCTGTGTAATTCTCTTGTCTTGATGAATTACAGTATGAAACTATTAAAACACAGAAGAATAAAACCTTAAATCTCACTAACGATCACCCTACTTTTTCAGGGTAATATTTCACAGAAGCGTGTCACAGACCTTCAGTTGGCGGAATTCCTTCGGTATGGTCCACAAAATGAGCAGGGAAAGGTATGGCAGAACACCCAACTTTACTGATGTTATGAACTCTCAAGGGTAAGTGGTAAGTAACCCTTGCTGATAATTTTTCCTTGTTGCTGAATGAAGGGTGGGAAGCCTTTGCTCCGCAAAATGAAGGATGGCCGAGTGGTAAACTGGAACGTGCAGACAGACGACGCTCTTTGTACGCTGCAGGAAGCATTCGAGAATGTTAATCCGAGATTGGGTTTCAACGTTGAGCTGAAGTTTGATGACAACCTTGAATACCAAGAGGAAGAGCTCACTCGCATCCTCCAGGCCATCCTAAAGGCACGTATATAGCAGATAAAAAAAAAAGTTCATGTTTTGCTGACAAGTACCTGTCTAACAGTGCCTTTCATTTTATTTGCAGGTGATTTTTGAATATGCCAAAGACAGGCCTATTCTTTTCTCTAGCTTCCAGCCCGATGCTGCACAGCTCATGCGAAAATTGCAAAGCACATACCCTGTAAGTATCACACACACTGCCAGTACGGAGCATGGTAACATGAACAGTGCTGACCAATCAATTCATCGGCCTTGTGTTATTGAATCAGGTCTACTTCTTGACGAACGGTGGGACAGAAATCTACACTGACGTGAGGAGGAACTCGTTGGAGGAGGCCATCAAGCTGTGCCTTGCCAGTGGCATGCAAGGGATAGTTTCCGAGGCTCGCGGAATATTCAGGCACCCTGCTGCCATTCCAAAGATCAAAGAGGCTAACCTCTCCCTACTGACTTATGGAACATTGAAGTAAGTAGCTGAAAAAGAAGTGCACATCAATTATATCATAGCACACACACCATCTGAATTCGAATGCTAAAATTGGTTCTCTCTTTTTCTTTGCAGTAACGTGCCAGAGGCGGTGTACATGCAGCACCTGATGGGGGTGAACGGCGTGATTGTCGATCTGGTGCCGGAGATTACCGAGGCCGTCTCAGAACTCATCGCCGAGCCGGAGCCTGATACGGAAGCCGAGGGTCTGAACAACCAGCCGGCGAAGGTGGCCGCGACCCCAAATTTCTCGCAGCGCGAGATCTCGTTCTTGCTGAGGCTCATCCCTGAGCTCGTGCAATAATGCCTCGCCTTGACGTCCTGGCCATTGCCAATTGTTGTTGATTATGTATCACTAAGCCCTTGTGAAGGGCACACGGTTATGAGGCCTGGTGTGGCTGTCCTAAGATGAGTCCTGGCCCATTCTAACTTGTGTTATTAGTAGGGGATTGGTCGTGCTGTGTAGGAATGACAAGAATGGAGCGGGGTACAGATGGAACTATCGGGCAAGTGCTTGGGCCCCAGAACAGAATCTTGAGTGGTGTATGCGTAACGAAATGGTTGAAATATAGTGACATGCCCAAGACGTGAGGATTGGTCTGAAAGTTTTTTTTTTGTCCTGATGAATCTGAGGCAGTTTCTAGGGCGAAGGCATTATTCCGTGCAAAAGCAGAGGTTTCTTATCGAAATGTAAAGCTGTGGTTGAACCCACCCCCCCCCCCCCCCCCCCCCCCAAAAAAAAAAAAAGGAGAAAAAAAACTTCTGTAGTCGTGAATTTTGCTTGTACCAGTAAGGAGGTGCATGCTGTCCTTGATAAACTTCCACCAGAAACTATCATACTTAACCCAAATATGATCGCCACCATTAGACCTCTGAAGAAGGAGAAGAATGGTTTGTAAGTCTAAGAAGGATGGAGGATTGGGAGTCAACAGTTAAGTTGGTTTGTAAGCCTAAGAAGGATGGAGGATTGGGAGTCTTACAGTTAAGTAAGCAAAATAATGTCATGTTAATGAAATTCTTGCATAAGTTTTACAACAAAGCAGACCTGCGACCTGCCTTGGGTATATCTAATATGGAACAACGACTATAATAACAGAGTTATGCCAGGACAGAAGAAGAAAGGAGTGGCGAGATATCATGAAATTCAATGACCAATATAAAGAAATGGCAGAAGTCAAACTAGTAAATGACTCTACAGTTTGGTTCATGCAAGACAAATGAAATGGGATTATACCTATGAGAGTCTTCCCAGAGCTATACTTATTTATGAAAAGGCCTAACTTATCCTTAAAAGCAGCCTGGGAGGAAGATAACATCATAAACCTTTTCCATCTGCCACTGACAGAACATGCACATAATCAGCTTCAACAACTGGCACCAATGGTTCAGCAATTGGATCTCACTGAAAGGGGAGACACATGGACCTACATCTGGGGCAATGGGCTATTCTCAACAGCAAAGGTATATAAAATCATAAAAGGCCAAGTGCAAGTCGACATAACATATAAGTGGCTTTGGAGATCTTCATGTCAATCGAAGCATCAAGTTTTTTTTTTTGACTTCTGATGAAGGATAGATTAAATACAAGAGGAATGTTAAGAAGAAGAAATATATTATTGGAGTCATATGACTGTGAGTTATGCATATTACAGAGGGATGAAACCCTGATACATCTATTTATGAGGTGCAACTTTGCTCAGGCATGCTAGAGATCCATTGGAGTTAACTTACCCAGAGATTTGCAACCAATACCACTTATTAAGTGGCTCAAAAGAAAACTTAATGTCCCATTTCATATGGACATCATAATCATAATATGTTGGAGTATTTAGAAGGAAAGGAATAAATGGTTATTTCAAGAAGAAGACCTAACAGTGGGAAGCTATAGAGAATATTTTTTTAGAGAGCTTAGTCTAGTAATGCATCGAGCTAAGCAGGACATTGCTCAACAGTTGGAGCTATGGATCCAGCTACATTTGTAGTTCTTTTCTATTTTCATTTCGCACTTGTAATCTACTTTTAATTTAATTTAATTAATAAAATGCCTGTAGGAGCTGGCACAAGACTGCTCCTCTAATTTCTTTAAAAAAAAAGAAGGAGAAGAAATCCAAGTTGAGATTGAGGAAGAGATGAAAGAACCTATTGAGGCTCCCAAGAAGACTGAGCAAACCCAGCAAGTGGGCCAACAAAAAAGAAGAAGAAATTTTCAGAACTAAGAGACCTTTCTTGGATCGGTGTAAGAAAAATAATGGGTGACCTGACAAGAAGCAAAGAGTGTGTGAGAAGATAGAGCTACCAAAAGCCTTGCAGCGGTTTGCCAAAAATAAGTAATCATGATCATCACATAATACGTCGGGGTATTGCTATCTTGTTTGTCATTAGCGTGACATATATTTATTTACGTAAAAGATATTATATGATAATTTAAAGCTCACTTTTGATCCACCTCCAGTTCAAATTCGGAAAAAATCGTTGCATCCGTGTATGTCTCGTATCCGACAAAGAAATATATAGGATATAAAAAAGACATTGTCCGATCGATCCAATCCAATTTGCTTTCATCACTAATGCCATGTGTGCACGTAAGACTAATAACTATATTATGTTTGATCGTTCGGTCTATTCAAATTTTCAATTTTTTTAAAATAATAGTATTTATTTGTATGATTTATTTATTATTAAAGATATTTTAATCATACATATTTTTAATATTTAAAATATTAATAAGGCAAATGATCATATAATATCTAAAAAGTTAAAAACAATGCTTTCAACGTTAAGGAGGGATTAGTGGATTGCGGAGTGAAGCATAAATATTATTATCTTTTGCAATTGAACAAATGTGTATTGAGCTCAAATTTCTCTGATTTGGATGTGCAGAGCTCATATGACCATGTTTGGGAAAGAGACTGCTCGAAAACATTTTCAATCAACATTCGGTGTTAGTTTGCAGCTGTCTGTTGGAAAGGAAAAATCGTGTAGTTCGGCAGGGCCACAGCCGCACCCGCACAGGAGAGAATCGAATATCAGCTTTGCTAATATATACGGAGTATAAATGGCAATATATTAGGCTCGACATGGAGTACCGAGTAAATGGCAATATAGTATTTTTTTTTGTATGGATGGAAAAAAGTAGAAACCCTTTACAAAAAGCCAAAAAGGTCAAGAGAAATAAAGAAAATAAGGGAAAGGAAAATAAAAATCCCTGCGGCCGCCGCCCCCTCCCTCGGTCCCTCATTTCGTGTTCCCCGCGCGGAACAGTGCAGATCGCCGATACCCCTCCCTCCTCCACCTCCGGCGGATCGAATGGCGTCCCGCATCGCTTCCCGCCTCCTGCGCCGTCCCACCGCTGTACGTAACTTCCTATCGTTATACCTCTATCTCATGCTGTGATCTGGTGGGATTCGTTTGGTGGTCTATCGGTTCCATTTAGATGATCCGGTGGCGTTTATTGGTTGTTTCGTCTGATCGCTCCAAACGATTTTGCATTTATTGTTGTTTGGGTAACGATGGAGGGATACAGAATTTCCCCCCGATTATCCTATTTCACCTAGTTGATTGCGTCTTACGTGCGATTTACGACATGCTCCGGCGAATCGGTTTGATGCTCTCTGCGTGAGAGGATTTCTTGATGTTTGGATAGATTAATCTTGCGGACCTGTAGCCTCTGCTTGTTGTTCCATGCCCTGGCTGACGGAATATGGGTAAAAAGCTTAATTTCTAAGCGAGGCATGAGCGCGGTGTGACTTTGGATCACAATCATTTGTCGGTGATATGCTAGTATTTTGGCACCGTCTGATTGTCGCCACGATTGCGGCGCGCATTTTAGATCAAATTTCGACGCCGGAGCAAATAGAAACCATGTGTGTCTACCCATGTTGGCTTGGTCTGTATGGTCCTACTAGACGAAAAGGGATGATAGAGACATATTTTGTTGGCTGGGTTAGTTATCATGAGTTGAATGCCGATATGCTACTACAATCATCAATAATGGAGCAATATAATTTTTCTGCTCTTCAGATACTCCACTGGCTCAATTTAATTTAACTCGTTATTTAGCTCCGTGCAGACTGAACAATGTGGGGATTAAAACTTCATTCTTCAGAGTTTGCAAATCAAAACCAACTTTCTAAAACTACATTTGTTTCATACTTCAGGAATTTTCTGCATTAGTTTTGTTTTCCTTTCTTAATCTAAGGAAGAACAATGCCAGTATCTGTATTATCTGCTTGTTGGTTATAATATTCTTTGGAGGATTGAGTTTTCCATTTGCAAGTAGAATAGCATTCAACCTTTGAACATTATTCATTCTGTTACGTGCACAACATATCTAGTTTCTCTGTGTTCTCTTCACCTGATATTATTTGTCACCTGTAGACACTATGTCTCTTAAGGAGTTACGGGCATGTCAGACATTTCAGCACTAAGATGCTCGAAGGTCACTAGCTCTACTCATGTATATAAGTTGATCAGGTTTAATAGTCCTACAATCTAATGTTTTTTCAGCAAAATTTATGGCAGGTGTCCCCAGGTGTTCAAAACCAACACAGTAAGGAATAGACTGCATGCTTCTTCATCATTTTGCGATTTCTCTCGTGCTCATTACTGTATGACTAGTAAACCCACCTTTGTCTTATACTAAAACGTGACTTCTAATTGCTTTTTAGTGGATGCTATTTCCTTCCAAATGCTTCACCGTATCAACTTTGGAGTAGATCATTTGCATCAGAGAATGGTAAGATATATAAGTCCTGTAGAAGACATAATTATTTTGTATATAGCAGCCTGATGAAATTGATGATTCTATCGTTTTTCATCTAAAGCTGATCTGGTTGAAGCTGTTGTGCCCTTTATGGGTGAATCCGTTACTGATGGAACCCTTTTTTTGCCAACTTCCTTAAGAGTATGCACCCCCTCTTTTTGCCTCCCTTCCTCCTTGCCTCTCTTTGTCCCCGGATGATATGTTTTCGTCTTCAGAACCTGGTGACAGAGTTGAAGCTGACGAGCCTATAGCCCAGATTGAAACTGATAAGGTGATGTCTGACCCTAGATGATTTTTTTTAATTCTATTGTTAATTTATTATACTTTTGTTGGTTCCAAATTTCCCCTTTGTTTCTCAGGTTACAATAGATGTTGCTAGCCCAGAAGCTGGAGTAATTGAAAAGGTGTATCTCTGTGACCTCCATATTTGTTAGCTTCCTCAGAACTTGCTGTCAGTTTACTGTTTGATTGGCGAGTATATTTCTCACCCCATCATTCTTTTGCAGTTCATTGCCAGCGAAGGCGACACGGTTACTCCTGGTACAAAGGTTGCTGTCATATCTAAGTCTGCTGCTCCCACTGAGTCCCATGTTGCACCATCTGAAGAGACCTCCCAGAAGGAGACCCCTCCACCACCTCCCTCCGAGAAAAACAAGGTTGAGGAGAAACCGACTAAGGTCGAACCTATAAAAACGCAGGAGCCAAAACAGACTACTGCACCACTGAAATCCTCTTCTTCAGAACCTCAGCTCCCTCCTAAGGAAAGAGAGAGACGGGTGAGTGCATACCTATATTGTTGTTTCATATAATTGATGCATTTTCATATGGAACTATATTTTTGTTGGACGTGTAAGGTGTTTAGCCTTTATTATTGCAGGTACCTATGCCAAGGCTGAGGAAGCGTATTGCAAATCGTTTGAAGGATTCTCAGAACACTTTTGCCATGTTGACTACATTCAATGAAGTTGACATGTAAGTTCATAAAATAACTGTTTTTGCTAAGTAGTTATTTTATGCTAAGTTGTTTGCGCAGCTTCTGGCCCTCACATAGGCTTAAGTTTAGTTCTAAATTGGCCCACCCTTCCAAGTCCCAACCAGTGACGCGTCTATAGTTTTGAAATTGCCTATCATCATGCTCTTAGGGCCACATGATCATTGCAAATAAACGTTCTTGATTTGTTCAACCGAGCCACATCTTTATCAATAGTGTTTGCAGATGTTCTAATGATCTTTCTTTCCGTAACTGAAAGTTATTCCTTAGTCTGCTGCATGATCCCTCTTTAATATTTCTTATTATTGCATTTGTTTATTAATATGTTCTATCCTATAGGACTAATATGATGAAGTTGCGTTCGGATTACAAAGATAAGTTTGTTGAGAAGCATGGTGTCAAGTTGGGTCTGATGTCTTGCTTTGTTAAGGTAACTTTAATTTGATGACCTATTTAAACTGTAATTTACTGCATTTTGTGATGTTTATACTACTTGCTTTTGTAGGCTGCTGTTTCTGCCCTTCAGAATCAGCCAATAGTTAATGCTGTCATTGACGGTGATGACATCATATACAGAGACTACATTGACATTAGTGTTGCTGTCGGCACTTCTAAGGTATCAGACACCTGTTTTACTCTGTGAAATGCTCCATCTATCTGCTATTATATTATGTATATGGGTGTAATGAATTTATATGGATGCTGGTTGTTGTAGGGTCTTGTTGTGCCTGTCATTCGTGACACTGATAGAATGAACTTTGCGGATATTGAGAAGGGGATAAATAACCTTGCAAAGAAAGCAAATGAGGGGGCACTCTCTATTGATGAGATGGCAGGGGGAACTTTCACCATCTCAAATGGTGGTGTCTATGGAAGCCTTATCAGCACACCGATCATCAACCCCCCACAGGTCTTTTTTTTTGTGGTTGACCAGAAATCCTTTTTTTTTTTGTTAAATTGTTATGTGGTAGGAATGCCAACTCTTAACACAATTTAAATCTAATGCAGTCAGCGATTCTGGGAATGCATTCTATTGTTCAACGCCCTATGGTTGTGAAGGACAGCATCGTTGCAAAACCAATGATGTACCTCGCTCTGACCTATGACCATAGGCTGATCGATGGCAGAGAAGCTGTTCTGTTCTTGCGCCGCATCAATGATGTGGTTGAAGATCCACGGAGGCTGCTCTTAGACATATAGTTCAAGATACTGTTGGGATACGTCACAGTTTATTGCCCTTGCTTTTGAAATAATTGCATGCAAAATTTTGACTCATGTCTCTTCTTGCCGGCCTCAAAATTGTATAAGAGAGCGCACTAAACATGTTCGTTTTAGTCTTTGACGAGGTATGACATCTGGTTGGGATGTAATTCCTTGGACATGTTCTTGTTTCGCAAGAGCTGATTATTACCTTTTTGGTAAAATATTCCTACCATTGATGTGCCTTATCATTATGATTGACTGAAGTATTTTGCAACCTGGTTGCTTTCAGATGCTATATCTCAGGCGATTTCGTTGTATTGTTTTAGCATTACTCATCGAAGGTAAACGTAAAAAGATGTATCCATTGTCGAAAGTGAAGCTACGAGACAGTGGAGACACCCTTTTGGTTGAGTGACCAATGCAGGTGGATACGAGAGCATCGTTAAATTACTGTACTAGTCCATAACAAATTATCCTCTTAAATAAACGATGCCCAGCGATTACATCCATGACGCCACAGACGGATTCTCCAGGTAGGTACTTGAGAGTTGAGACCGTTGTCAGCTGACACTTCTTGTTCCCCTTGCCCTTGTACGATGCAGAACTGAACCGACTGCCTCCGCCCATGTAAATGAGGGTGGCGCCGATGTGGGTCGGTGCATAAGCTAGCCCCTACGGCTGCTCCGGCTTCATATATTCATGGAATAAAGATTATAAAACTGGACAGAAACATCAATGCAGTTATTTGTTCCTGTTATGTCGATGGGGCTTCTGACACCAGTATAATAATGTTTTTGGGTAACTCAACAATCTCATCTCAGGGAATAAAGTAAGAACAATGTGAACAAGCGAAATAATCAATTTGCTGCAAGCATCAATTCCATTAGCATGCCTGCCTCTGATTTACAATTCCGTGCTCCTCCCACAAAACATTAGCAGTAGCAGTGGTCAGCTCCTAAGTACAAAGCTTAATATTGCCGTCTCGAAAAAGACAACGAAGTTTCCACATTGCAAAAGACAGAAGACAAACTACCCAGCTAGAATCTACTCATATATCTCCCCACAAGCTACTCCATCTTGATGCAACCCAGCAAATAATCGATATCAGGTGTTACAATTGCACACTTCCCCACCTCCCCTAGGCTGCTGCAGTGCTTCTCCCTGGTGTCAATCGCTACGGCCTCTTGAGCAAATGAGCAATTAGAGCCAGCTGAAACCTGTGACATTTGTCGATTTTGAGGACATCACCAGGGGAAACAAAAGAAAGTTCAGCATACAAAACTTCATATTTTTCACTACTTACATCAAAGTGCGCATCACCAAGCTTCATCTTCACTTTACCACTCTTGTACACGAGTATCTTCCCCATAAGGCCTCCAGGGAGCTCTCTCAGTTTACAACCATGGATTGGATAGTGCCTCCTCTTCCTGTTGTCTCCCTCAGATTTTGCATTAACATCCACACTGGTATCTGTATCTGCTTCATCAACTTGGTCAGGCTGCCTTTGTAAAGGAAGAGAACGAGGAAGCTGGAAGAAGAGCAGCTGCGGTTCATCCATCCTGAGCTGCCAGGACAGCAATCAATACAAGACAGTATCTATAAGCTACTTGATATCATGCAGCATATCAAAGCTGTTACTGTCCAAATATTACCGAAGAATAAAATCATTGCTGTTCAAATATCATGTGAAAAACTCAAAACTGCATAGTGGCCGAACCATGCAATGTTATACAGTATTCATACCATCAGCCCAAGTTCTTCAGCTGCAGTTAGTTCACCATCATGAGCTTTGCTGGAAGACTGTCCGAATTCATCTTCATCAAGATCTATTGTGTAAGTGATAGAACATCAATTACAAAGTTGAACAAACAGCGAATCAATGTGTATTATGCTCATGCCACAAAACCCAGAAGAAACAGGAGAACCTGGATCTCTGGAGTAGGGCCTTCTCTGGAGCAGTGGCAGAGTAACAGGATAATTGGTACTGGTGTAATCCTGCAGAAGTTACTAATAGATGAATCCAACAACAGCAACAACAAAAGAAAAGGTAAGGCACGTTTTTCTTTTTATGTGCCTATCTACTCACCCATGGGTCATCATGCTTCTTTGGTAATTTTGCAGCAGGTACATCTGAATACACATGGAACAAACTATAATTATCATTTCAGTGACATAATCGCACAGTAAGAAAATAAGCAGATGAAGTAAATGCAGATGACTACTAGTAATTAGTTACTTTGCCACAACATATTAAACTGAGTGAAGACATAGAGCTAACAAAAGCATGAAAAGAATGGACCGTCCAACCTTACCTGATGAAGAATTTCTTCGAGCAGAGAAAGTTCTCAAAACTGAAGGATCTGCTGGTCCAAATGCAACCTGGACAGGAGTTTCTGCATTGCAATGGAGGCATGGAACAATATTGATTTATTTATTAAAAAACAGAATTATGGTGTTATACAATGAAAAACTAGTCACACATGTCTATAAAACAACATTCTACATTTCGAACACTTTAGAAAGTTTGATTTGACAGTGCCATTCTGATTTGCGAGCTATGACTTCATTCCAACTGGAAAAATACAATGAAAAATCATGATGAAATCATTATTTGGTTAAAGGCCTATTCCAAGGAAGACAGGACTGAAACTACAGTTACCTTTTTTCTCAGCCTTAGGTCTGCTTCCAAGGGCATCAGTGCTCTGCCATATGAACGTAGAAATTATACACAGCCAAATCAGGCAAACTGAAAACTAGACATATAAGTACCTTCAGGGTTCTTAGTTTAAGCAGCAATTGTTTATCAATTGCCGCAAGCTTGCTCTCCTCATTCAGTTCCCTGTATAATCCATCATAATTTTTATTCAGCACTTAAGTGTGAGACTAAATAAGAATTATTGACTTGAACAAACATGAGAACGTAGGGCAGATAAATTGACTAACACTTTAGGGATAATCACTGGGGCATTCTTAGCAATTGCTTTGGGTGCAAACTTAAGTCCAGCCTGTATCAACAACAAATAAAAGAGTAAAAACAAAAGAATAGGCACCATACAGATTGAAGCCATACATGGCGTAAGTCACACAACTAAGTAAATACTAACTTTGCGGTGACGGCGTGGAGCTGACTTGTCAGTCTCACTCTCCTTACTCACGTTCTCCATAAGAGAAGTTGGAGTACCTACAAGAATGGAATCAAAGGGTAAAGGAGGATGACAACAGTGAACAAGTACTGTTATTAAGTTACTAAATGAGTTCCCACTCATCTAAAAATCAACATTATATTATTCTTATTGCTCTTTTGGCAGTAACTCAGTAACTAAATAGCTCTCCTTCTGAGATAGAATCACAATTGAAACTTGTACCAGATCCAAGTCAGTAACCAGCTGTCAGTCATACTATGCACAGGAATGCGTACTAAATTGAATGAATCAATGCAAAATAGCCAACCGAAAGCACATTCACCGTTAGCTGCAGTTCTAACGATTTCAACCCTATTGGTGGCACCCGTTGCACAGCAACGATGAACTGCGCACCCACATGCACATTTTCACAAGGATCACAACGGATGTCAAACAATTGACAGCAGTGCACAGTATTGGTTCGGCAGGCAAAGGCTGAGACCCAACAACTCGGTTCAATTTCTGAAGCAGGGCTGGACTCGAGGGCCGTAGGGGCCTAGGGGGTCAGTTGAACGAACCCCAAAGATATTTGGAAAGTACGGTATCAGCAGGAAACGGTCAGGAGAGCAAAGCGACGAATCTACCGACCAGGTCACACCGAGGAAAGGTGGAAATTGATCAAGGCCCGGACCTAATTCCACCGTACCAAGCGCAAGGGACAAGGACAGCGAAAGTAGGGTACCTTCGAGGAGGGCGGCGCCCTTCGCTTCAGTAGAGTGGAGAGCGTTTCAGGTAGGGCGGAGAGCTCAAGGGAGCGGGCGAGAGGAGAGGCCACGGCGATCGCGCGTCGCCGACTCGCCCAACCACGGCGAGGGAGGAGGAACCGAGGAGAAGGAACGGGGAACAGAACTACACGAAGAAGGGGTAGTTTTGGTATTTCCTTTTGTGGTATCGTTCTTCTTTGCTCTGACGAACTCCCGGCCGGGTTCTGCGAACGAATGAATGAAGCACTTACCTGAAGCAGTAACATCGCCGGACATGTCCTTGTACGACGAGGGAGAATATAGTTTTATGTATACTCACAAAAGAAAAGAAATATAGCTTAAGTATGAATTGTGAACGTTCATATGTGAAAAAACTTTGTAACCCACTACTACTTATGCCTCACAATAAGTTTTGTTTTGTCAAAGTCAAACTAAATTAAGTTTAAATAAATTATAGAAGTGTGTCAGCACATATAGCATAAAATACAATAAAGTTATAAAAATATAAAATTACCAAAATTAAGACATTTTGACTTTAATCAATTAGAAAAAAAAAACTTATTCTGGGTTGAGGGAGCACTTAATGAAAAATAAAAACAAGGAGAAATCTTAAAAACATATAAGTTTATCAATACGTAAGATTAGTATATCAAAGAAAATAATATATCCATTCCCTAGAAGAGAACAGGACTCTAAGGGTGCGTTTATCACTGTTTATATTCAAAGTGCTTATAGTGGTTATTTTTTAAAAATTACTTATAGTACTTATTGTAAGATAAATAGTCAATCCGTTTGGCAAAACTGCTTATGCTTATGTATCAAAACTACTTATGTTGACCCATAAACACTATAAGCTATGTTTTGCTACTTTGTTCAAAGTGTTATGACCAGTATAAAATGGCAAAGTGCTATAGGTACTTATATCTTATAAGCACTTTAATATTTTGTTGTTTGACAGTTCAAACTGTTTATTGATCATAAGTACTTCCAATAAACAGTTCAATAAGCAGTATCAAATGCACTATAAAAATGTCTAATTGAGAATTTATTTATTTCTAAGTAGCTGCATTTGATTTAAAGGTTTATTTGAACTCAAGTTGTGGGTTTTTTGTGAGATCCCAAAAGTGCTTTCTAGTGGAACAGGGAGTCCAAAGTATAAAATAAATTATTTGCGATACTTAATATGATTTAAGGTATCAGGTGAAAATGTACCTATATAATTTTTTCTTTCATATATAAAAATAGTCGCCAATGTATTATTAAAAGGTTTTCTTGTTTTGCTTTGTAGGACAAAACTAATTATTTTACATTCATGCATGCATAGTACTATATTTTTTACTAAAGAAACAAACCTACATGCATTTTTCAACGAATCTCCCGCATACGTACATGTGCAAAATTTGGAACTACCTTATTTATAACAAGAGATAAATTGATTAAAATGCCACACGCTAATCACTGAACTTCGAAACCAATATGTAACATACAAAACATTGCTAAAAGAAACCGGAAGTGAACCTTACCTGATGACTGATGCATTTGGCTCTTTTAGGATGGAAAAGTCCTAACACATTTAGAATTCCTCTTCCATCACATCCATAATACAAGGATGAACACCGACGATGGTTTTTCCTGACATTCAAAATTGCTACAATCATAATTTTTTCATTATTTGAATACGAGCTGATTGGCGAGGAACAAAGAGTAAGGCCTTCCATGAGCGACGAGCGCCACTCCGAATAGCCAAGGAAGACATGCCTGCAGGCTTGATTCAACCGAAATAGGCAAGTCATCCTTGGCTACCGAATCAGCTCTGGTCCTCATGGAAGGCCCTCCCTTCTTAGTTTGCACAAAAAAACACTTCATTTGTGCATGCATGCACCATGTGCCTTCGAGTATTTATAGGAGAGAAAAGCATTGCATGCTTGTATGCATCAGGGAATAATAATCTAGTTGGACCATGCAGTGGATGTTTGACCGGTGCTTCTTCAACAACCTTTGTTCGTGGATACCACTTCTTTGACATTTGTATACAACTTCTCAAATCAGAATCTATTCTCTCTTTTATTTAGTGTGCATATGGCTGTCACTGATAATATCCATGAGGCTTAGTTCGTTCTCCCTAGGGTCAGGGTGAAATTATGAAAATTCTCCGATTAACCTACATAACTTGTAGTTTGGGGGATTTAAATATTGTTGCGTACATTGGGTGCCATACTAATCAACTGGACAACTAATCAGTATGCATCTTGATGATTTTCGGTGGGTTTTGACGGCTTTCACATGCGGAGTCGACCTTACTTGAAGAAACGTATCGGATGACAATAAAGTTTGTTCTCTAGAGATGTTTTTTTCTTTTTGTTTTAATCATGCAAGTATAGTAGAGTGTGTTCGTGTGCTTCTGATATGGACCAACTTACATCAGTGATTGTGTTTGACCGTAACTTTCTAGAGTCAATGTCAATGTGACAGTATAGCTATTTAGAGAGTCAAGGCTGGATGTAATGTAATCTTTCTCGTTATCTAGAAAAAATGTAGGTAAAACAAGTTATGCATAGAAGTAAGGTGCTTTCAAATTCCAGCACAAACTTATGCGTAGAAAAGTGTTTAAATCATAACACTATCTAGGTTCCACTATCTTTTTGTGGGCTATGCAAGGAATCTGCACCTAAATCAAAATACTATGACTGACTCTGTAAGACCCGAGCTTGAGTGCAACAGAAATATTCTATATTAGAACCCTATCTTACCTACCATAATTATCATGTCTATCATAATTAACTCTTATCGTTCTTATTAGTTCGGTCATGGTTACCGACCATCCACCTGTTCGGCAAATTTTCAAATCCATAGATCCTTTTGACATTTTGCCTGTCTTTTGACATTCTTCGAGTTGATATCGGCAAGGACAGAGATAACTTTACATCTGTATGTTCGTAGTGTGTCAATCGACTTATCACGTTGATATTCCACCAATGTGCATGATGCACAGATCAAAAGCTGCTGAAATGGGAATCTAACTGATACCCTCTTCGACCTGGTGGACTTGTTTATCTTAACCAGTAGTCTTAATGCCAAAACAGATTGTCGCTTCTCTGATATTTTGGGTACTGTAAAGGGACAACCTGCACGACACTAAAAAGAGTTTAATTTAGTTACTTGATTGGCACACAATGCTGCAAAGGCCGCATCTCTCTAGCAAAAAAGATGCTTCAGAACTTTTCTCTTTTTGAATCAAGTGATTAGCACTCTTCTGTTTGTTATTACTCGGTGTTCTCAAGTCTCAACGCCTTATAGGAGCAAAACAAACATAAGAGAAATTCTGGTGACTTTAATCATATGAAAACATTCTTATGTATGAAACTCCTTGGGACAAATAAGTTTCTTGAAATTTGTGTCCAAGATATTGGTTACACTTTTGCGATTCCTCACGTGAGCTAAATTCCAACACATATTTTTAAATATCATGTTATATTAAGTTTTTTTTTTCTCTTCCTTTCACATCGTATCTGGATTTGTCATCTGTAACACAGCAGTTTGAATTAGTACCAGCTTTTATGTTATCTTCAAAATATCAATACGGTGATGCCATCCATCCAAAACTGATTGCGCTACCCTCCGGAACATAAAACAAAACTGATTCATGCTCTGGGCCACATTCGTCATTACAGACATGCCGTGATACTGAAATGAATGTTACACTTTTGTTTTTTTAGAGTGAAATGATTGCTACAGGAGAGGCCCAAACGGCCCTGCTAAACCAAGGAACCCCGATCCTACCTGGATAACGCTCTGTGCCTCCGCGGGCGCCTCATCAGGTCAGCCAATGTTCGTAAACTGAGCCTAGCTTTTATTGTGGTGGATCTAGGCTTTTCATGTTTCAATTTTAGATTTAACATAAGTGTTGTATTTATCGTTAATTATTTTTAATAAGAGATAACCTTGTTATAGACGTTTGTGATGATTTTATAAATTTTAAAATCAAATTGGCTCAGTTTTTTTTAAAGACACCTATAAAGATAGAGTATACGTATGTGTGTTTGTAGAGGTGATTAGTCGTGTCTCGTGTTTGATATGGTCCCAACACTGAGATCCATGTGAAGCTGAAGTTTGTAAAATGAATTAATATATTTTTATTTTATTTTAAATACAAAACAAAGTAAAATAATTTAATAAAAGATCCTTAATTTATTTACAGCTTCAAGTTATCAGTAGTGCACCCTTAATTCGAAAAAAAAAGCTCAGCTAATGTCCCGCTCGCACGTCCTCCACGTGGCAAGAGGTTCCACTGTTTAGAGATGAGCTGGTGAACCACGCGCACGTAGAGTTGGCTGATGTTCCTCTGGTGCCAGGAAATGGAGGGGACGAAAAAGACGAGGGGGAAAAAGGACGAAAAGAACCGGGGAAGGAAGATGACGCCTTGGTAGCTATCGAGCGCGCTTGCTAGCTTGGTCTGGGGGAAAGTCCGTGCTTGCGAAAGAAGAAGAGGCTTTGGGGCGTGGCGGTCTCGGTCCTCCTGACACCGCGCGCTTCCTACAGGTTTGGTATTTTTCACCTTTATCCTTGTTTTCTTGGCTCTTGTGTGCTCTATCTCCTGAAGCTAGGGTCCCTGATGAGTTCTAGATCTGTGTGATGCGTTGCGCTCAATGATTTGGCGAACTTTGCCTCCACGTGAGATTAGATTAGTGTTCCTGGAATGCACGTTGTGTGATTTATGGGAAGACGCAGTCTTGTGTGAATGTGTGATGTGTAATGGGGGCAACAATGCCGGGCAAGCGACCTGGGGGCCGTGGCTCTCGCAGAAGGGAGAAGGGGGTCTCTCTGCTTGCTTTCGATAGGGCGGCTGCTCTATCTCGCCCTATTTCTCGGTCCGCCTCTGTTGTTCCCTGTCCTCGAGCGACATTGCTTACAGCTCTGGCAATCCCTTGCACATCTCTCAGTGCAACAAGAAATACAAATAAAAGTTTTGGGGAGTAGTTAACTTGCATTTACTCCCTGATTGAAGCATTCTTGCTTCAACTTCAGATTGTATGTCCTAGAATAGATGTGGACAGCTATACCCAAATGGATTAGAATGCATGTGTAAAATCTTTTTTTTTTTTGTGTGTGTGTGTGGTCTGATTACGCAGTCTTCTCTTTGAAGATACTCAGTTGTCTAGAAATTCTCATCCTTGTTTTCTATTGCAGGAGTGCATGCTTCTTTACATGAGTGCGAATTTGTGATGCACTGAACGAACAATAGCTGGGAATTATAATAATTCTGTAATGGCTGAGTGTTCCTTGGCGACACTAAGAGGCCAATATCAAGGGAGATGGACCCACTTTAACAGCAGGCTCTCCTCAAGGAATATGCCGATGGGGATGTCGAAGAGGTTGGTTTTTCTCTGCAATCTTTGTAACCTTGGTCATTGTTTCTTTTCCCCTCCTCTTTTCAACAACCCTGGCCGTCTTGGGCTGATATGCTGTATTTCACCTTTGTGTTTTCCTTCTTCGCAGGAATCACACCCACAAGATTCTCCTTCCATGCCACTATAATGCCGCCAGGGAACGGAAAAATTGCGCATGGACTCCTGGTTTTCATGGGAAGGGTCACAGGGTGGAAACTTTAATTAAGTCTTCTCTCTTGGAACCACTGATGGGATCTGAGAGCTTGATCTCACCAAATTTAATACTGATTTCGGATGAAGCTCTTCTCTCTATCAGCATAGTTTTTGCTTATTTGGCTGGAGTTGTTCCCTCTGAGCAGACTTTTCCTCTTGCTAAGAATCAGAGGCCTAATCAAAATCCTACAACACCAAGCTCCCATGATTCTGGTAGGTAAGAGTAACTTCATAAATACCAAAATATCAGGCTTTTGGCCTTGCGGTAAAAATGACTAGTCATGCATTGGCCTTTTCAAAATTGCAGAGATACAAGATGCTTACCTGAGAGGAATACTGGGTTGAATCCCAACGATACATGGAATGAAGTGAGAGCTAAACTTTCCGAAGCCTTACAAGCAAATGACGCCAGCTTGAATAGCAGAGAGGATGAACTCAAAAGTGACAGGAAAAACTACCCCTTGAGTATGCTTGCAATTCATGGTGGCCCCAGGCTGCGGCTTCTTCTTATCACATTTCAACTGCTTGAAACTGAGGCAAGATGCACACTGTAAACTCTTTGTTTGACATTGGTTGCCTTGTATACCCTCTTAATTTATAAGTTATTAGTATCTGATCTAGGTACTACCATTCCCATCCTATAGATTTTGTTTTCTTCAAGTTTTATGGTATTCTGTTTTGTGTCCTTTTGATATTAAGATTTTTTTTTCTTTCAATATATAATTTAGCCAATCTTATAAATTGTTGAATTCATTATATTTGAGTTGCTTTATGTTGGTCTGATATCATTCAGGTAAGAAATGTGTCTGAAAGTTCTGAAGTTGCTGATGAAGCCAGGTGGTTGCAATTATCAACTGCGTTGATAGATGGTTTGATTCAACCAGCATTTATGAAATGGATTGAAGATGAAGAAGCCTTGGAAAACAGCAAAATCAATGAAGTATAACATTGTTTCATACTGTCGATTTCTCCGTATTGAATATTCCTCGTGTCTCTGATATCCGTTTCTGTTTCAGAAGCTTATGAATATGATAAGTATCAAAATAACGAAGGAGAGTCGGATTTTGAAGAGATTTAACAGAATTGGGAAATCTGAACTCTATTTGGATCTGTTATATTTCCTTAGATTTGGTTATGCAAGGTAATATTCAAATGCCCTTCTGAATCCTCTTTGCGGCTATTCTATTCAATTAAATCCACTTCTCGACACTATATCCTATGTAAGATGAGCTGTATACTTTGGTTGCTTATTGTCCACACTTATTATCTTCATTTGCCTCTTGCTGAACCATAGCCATTTCTGATTTGTGAAGTGCATATATACATTGTTTTGTCCTGACGTTTCCTACTGGCAGGTCTGGCAGCAATTTTGATGCTAAATTTCTGGCCGAACATGGAGTGAAAATTTTGGAGGACCTGGTTATTTCTTTGGGTGATGTGATTGCTAGTATTTATCTGGAGCTTATGTCAGTTGATAGTAATATGTCTACTGAGGTTGTTCGTTCCAGTTTAGCTTTATGTTCTCTGTCAACCAGAGAACTTCAGAAGCTACGTAATGAGGTAATAATTGTGGACGAAACCTGGTCTCGTTATAGGGTTCTTTTATGACCTCTTCCAAAGTTACTACTCCCTCCATACCGCAAAAGAAAGTCGTTTAGGACATGATTTAGCATACCAATAGTAGATGTCTGCCTGAATGGCTACCAGCTACGGCTCTAAAGCTCAACCTATCAGGTCACTGGTTCGAACCCATATGTCCGCAATATTTTTCATAAGCAAGGAACTCAGCCTGCCTGGGCAATCAGAAAATATTATAGGTTTACATGTGATGCTAACTTCTTGGGAGCATTGACATGATGTTATGGATTATTAAAAATTTAATATTATGAATCAGCCATTAGGAAGATCCCCTGGATCAAACACTAGTTTTTGGAAAATCCAAAGCCTAGGATGGTATGCCCCACAGCCATTTCCCGTCAGGAACTGGGGGTAAAGTAGATTGAATCACACTTGACTCAAAATGCAAGTTTGAATTGAATAGTGTTTCTCAACCATTTGTCACTGGAAAGAAGTATGAATTTTCGTGTATCCCTTCTCTTCCTTTTTTTTTCTAGAACACTGTTATAAACCTTTACTACCAATAGCTTTATTTTTACTCATTAGTGTTGGTTTGCATGAATATAGCTGATATAGAGTGTAGCATAGGTGTCTCAACTACCAAGTTTTATTACCTGATAATCTCTTATAGCCATAAACATCATGCAAAATTGCAAATATACCTCAGCGATCATCAAAGTATATCTAATGAATATTTGAAGGCTCGAATCAGCATTTCCTCTTTGAATTCTTCTCATATTGTCATGCTGTGTGATGTGCCTAGGTATAACACACATATGTATCAATATTTTAAAATTCTTGAAAATATGTTCACCTTAAAATATCCGTGTACCATCAGGTTTTCATAATTCTATTCCATGCTAATGTCTGTTATATCCTGGAAGGTGGCTGTTAACTGGTGGCTGCACCAATACTTTGAGTCAGTTGTTTCAATGTATGAAGACAGATTCGAGCTATATGTTCTGTCCAGAAAAAAATGTGAAAACCCAGCAGATAATCAAGCAGAGAAGACAAACTGGTGGAAGCTTGCATTTGGGAAGCCGGATGCGCCTATTCTTGTGAATTACGTTAACATCAGCCCATTTTCTCTTCCAGCAAGAAGGACAAAAGATTTAAGAGCTTTGACTGGATGGTATGCCTAGTCCCTTCAAATTCCAATGTTTTTTAGTCCACGATTTTTTTTATTGAAGAAAATCTTTTAAGCATCTCCTTAGCTTACTCTGGATGTCCCTGAAGAATGACCTAAGATGCATTATTACCATATTTAAAATTATGTAAGCACTTTTTATTTTCATTTTCTTTTTAAGACAAAGAAAAACAAGCTCTAAAAAGAAAGCTCAAGAGATCTATGTTGTGTTTGTTGCTTTAGAAGGTACTGTGCTTGTGATCAAATTTGCAGATAAGTATTTAAACTGAGATATCGAGATTAATCTGTCATTTCATCTTTGAATTAAGAAAACATAACAGTGGCTACTTCAATTGCAGGAGGTATAACTTCAGCCTGTTTTTAGAGCTGTCAGATATTGCCATGCCTTTCGTAAAGGCTGCTGTGAGTAAAGTTAGCGCTGGGGTGTCCTACTTCTGGGTGTCCATGATTGGGAGATCTCTGGGACTGATTTTCTCAGGAATAAGGCAGTCACTCGGTTGGAGATGAGCTCATGCATGTTCAGTTCTGATTCTGACTTTCTTTTTGTTTGTTTCTTTACACTACTGCTACCGAATGAATGACTCATGCCTCCTGCAGTCTGTTCTGTATACAGTTGTCACAGTTACCCATGAGTAGGCCATTGCTTATTCTTTCTTTTTCCGCATTTCACATTGCCTTGTGTAAGAATGTTGATTTCGTTGAAGATTCAAGAAATGATATGGAAATCTGATAATTGTTTATTCAAATCAGCTGCTTATAGATTTCGCCAGAAGTAGTTGAAAAACAATAGCAGAATGTACCATACTTTATACGGATATGCATTTTATGTTTATGCACTCAGAAAGCCATAGAATCGAATTTCAGTATAATGTAAAAAATAACAAACACTTTTTCATAAACAATAATGAGATAAGAAACGAGGAAGAAGCTCTATGATCTAACTAGTGCAGGAAACTGAACCAGAGGTTTAAAGTTCTTGAATTGATTAATTGACCAAAATACATTGCTTTTCTATTTTCTTTTCCTTCACAACACTGACGCCAGACGGTAGAATGAAAGAATATTGTGGACACACCTACCACTACTTACATACAAAATCGCTAGATCAGTCTGTGTTTTAGATGCATGTATCACAAGGCTTCTGCAATGAAAAGAGATTATTGTTAGATGGTTAATACCGAAGAAGTAATCAGAGAAAGAGCAGCAAAACTAAGATATAATATCTTAGGCGCACTGAAGGATACTATTATCCTTGATATGGTTTGCATATAACAACTGAAGCACGTTGGGCACAGTGGCACATGTTCAAATGCATGCATGCACAAGCAGATTCATCCTCCTTAGTCACCTTGGGAGGACATAACTGGTACCAAAATCAACAAGTACTAATAACATCATTATAAGTTGCATTATTCTCCACAATATTCCAATTTATTTGTAACAAGTGCTGCATGTTATTTTTAGAGAAAAAGAACATGACATTAACTTTCATCGAAGTATTTAGCTGTCCTAAAGTTGGGTCATTGCTTTTTAAGCAAATTAAATAGAACACACCGAGATAAAAGAATTGAGAAATGTTCATGTTAATCTTGAAAGTAATGATGAATGGACAATTCGTGAAATAAATTCCAGGAATTTCTATGGAGTCTGAATTGCAAATATTTGTGATTGAACATTGCATTCAAGCAAGCAAAACATTTTTCTTTTAAAAAGAAAAGGAATCCGTCATTCTATCAGTAGTTACTTACCCTTTATCCTTGTGCGACTTGTCGTTTTTGCTGCTGGCTGGTGGGACAAATCAGCGAGTGACAAGGGAGTTAGTGGTGGGGAAGAAATATCACTGCCCTCTCTGCTTTGTCTAGACTCCAACAGTCTATTGACAGTGATGATGGGTATCCTCTGGCTATTTGAAGGTATGGAGTAACTGCGAGTGAGAGTGGAAGGCGGTCGTGGAAGTGGTGAGGCTGTTTGCGATGTGGTTGGTGAAACACGAGATGGTGGTAGAGTTTGAGTTTGACGTTTTGATACTAGGGGACCAGAGTAGCCAACCAAGCCAGAGGGTTTGAGGGACTCCACATTAGTTGGAGGCCTAGGCAGCTCATGAAGCTCACTAATTTTTGGTGATATTGCTGGATGTGGTAAGATCTTGGGGGAAACTTTTGGGGACACAGATGATGGCTGCCGAGAATGGCCGTGCAAATTTGCAGACATCACATGAGGATGAGCTAAGGGCGACCTATGTTCATTCAGAGAAGATGGCTTGCTTAACCCTGCTTTGATCGGAATTGGACCAGACCAAGATTCCCTTTTCTTGTAATCAGAAATCGACTGGGAAAATGTCGATATACCCTCAGTATTTGATTGCATTTTAACATGGCCACTTGGCTTTAAATCTTTCGTCAAGGGCGATGAATGCCACAGATTTGCTGCAATGCGAGATTTGCTTTCAAATTGTTGAGAATGATGTGATCTGTGGGAACCTATAGATCTGGGGTTTTTGTCATCAACTGGTGTTGGAAGTTTGTATGAATGTTTGGCTGAAGCTGGCTTCATCTGCCAAATTCTCTCAGATGGATCCGGCAAATTGCTTGCAAAGAGTGGTGCTGAATGCATACCAATGTCAGGCTTCAGCTGTGGAGGCACATCTCCCTTTATTTGTTTGACTTCTTCCTGCACATTAGAGGACACCAATATTAAAGACCTATGAATATGCCATTGTTTCTATTATATATAGTTTAACATACAAACTCCCCCAACTTAGGCTTAACACAATAGCTGGTCATGTTTCCTCGAAAAAAAAAGACCTATGAAAAATGCTGTTGTTTCCATTATATCTAGTTTGACATAAACCCCCCCTATATCTAGTTTGACATAACCCCCCCCCCCCCCCCCCCCCAAACTTAGGGCTTAACACAATAGCTGGTCATGTTTCCTCAGGAAAAAGAAGTAGTTCCCCATGTGTCAGTAGTGGATACAATAATTGGATGAAGATTAAAATTAATTAGTAACCATAAATAGTTGATGATCTCAATGCCTTACATGTGTCAACACAGTGAGAAGAATCTTGTTTAGTGCACAGACATAAATCTCTATTTACTCGAACACGCAGGAGAGCTGCGTATCATTATATTAATAGAAGAAGAGAGTACACCCACACCCACACACACCCCAGTTCAGAGCACAGACATAAATCTAGTGTTGAGGGATTCTATGCTCTGAGTTAAAACATACCTCCTTGCTGTCTTTTAGTGCCTGTGGTGAAGTTGCCATATTTTTTCCATCCAACTGTCCACAAAAATTTTGGAAATTTTAAAAAATGGGACAACACAATTATTGGAATTATTTTCCATTATGTAGGTAAAAATAAAATAGCTCAGACAGCAAAATGTGAAACTGTAATCAGAGCAGTACAACCCATACCCGACTGGCAATAATTACTGCAGAAAGGGTATCAGAATGTATATAAATAATTCTAGATATTTTTAGGAGTTATAAATTTTAATTTTTTTATGAAGTAATCTCTATTTTTTTACACTGTAACTAAACTCAACATCAGCCTCTACGGGTACATCTGATAAAGTAAAAAATTAAGCTAAACAAAATCCTTTTTTCTGTTTTAACAAAAAAAAAACATTTGACAAATTATCTTAGGCTTTACACTGGAAACTGAAGATAACACTTTTTTTCTACTTTTGATGATCAATTAGTTTTCTATATGCAACTATACTTATTATCTAACAAATATAATATATTGTTGAAATATTGTGCCAGCATTAATATGCAAGCATAACTAACCAGTTGTTACAAAAAAAGATGAAAATTGTTGTTAAGTTCTACAAATAGCTTAAACATAATGAAATTGTGATCTGATGTTTGCAACACTAATAGATGGGATAGATCAGAGAGACATTAGTTGAATAAAGAGCCGACCAGATCACTGAGATATAAACCACAGAACTTACATCCACTGAACCTCTTGAAGCAAGAAAATCTTGATCCCGATCGTTTATTTCATAATCAAAACTGAGTTCCTCATCGTCACTGCAATTATCTTGGTCAGAGTCATCGTTGTCAGATTCATCATCCTCAAGGCCGTTGAACTGGTAGTCTATGTGCTGTCTCTCCGCTATTGCTTTTACATGAGGTTCGAGTGCCTCCAGACACTTCAGCCCTCTCCTGAAAAAGCTTAGCTAAGATAAGAAAAGCAGTAATATAGTTAGGTTTTGTGTCATTCAATCTTCGGCCTAATGACAGCCTTATGGATAGAGTTAATCTACCTGAGCAGCATGATGGCGAGCAGCCTGTGTTAAAAGACTATGAAATTGTCCTTGCCTCAATGATTTTAAGCGAAATATGAACAGTGCAGCATCCTCTTGGTACTCGGTTAATGAATTTTGTAATTGCTCTGAGGAATATGATTCAACTTTGGAATGCCTTGACTTTCCTTTTTCTGTATAAGATGCTCTCATAGCTTCATATGCCTCTCTGTGATAAAAGGACCCAAAAAAAAACTTCAGTAAAAAAACAGAGCCTACATCAGAAAAGTGAGGGGGGAAGTTGATGTCGGGTGTAACTGAACCTTTTGTCATCACATTGATGCTTCATTTCCTGCATCAGTATGAATAAAACATACAGCATATCAGAATCACTCAGAGAAAAATGGCGTAAAATAAGGGCCTATATGGATAAGGACTTCCAATTTTGTTCAGATTGGACTAGGTCCTAAAGGTTCCCCGAGCAATCCCCTTCTTCCGAACAGGGACTAAGTGTTTTCCCCTTCTTATTCATAGACAGTATCCGGTAATTGAACTTATGATCTAGTACAATATTCTAAAACCTTAGAGAAAGTAACAAGAATCTAGTGCCTGCAAATTTGAAAAGAAAGCATAAAACGAAAGGCAAATTCCATAGATCATCATACCTCTACAGTTTGCAGCTCCTTAAGAAGAGATTCTGACGGTGTTGAAATTGTATGAATGATATTAGAACGCTGGATACGCAATTTAAGCATGTTAGTGTCACCATATTTTAATGCAATATGCAAACCCAACACAACATCTTAAGGAGCTTACATAAGTATCCACAAATTTTTGTAACTCAAATTGGACCTTTCCCAGCATCATCAGCACTCTTCCTGCAAACAAGATAAAATTAATACACACTGTTGCTTTTTTTAAGGACACTAATTTCAGTTTTGCATGCACTATTGCTTATTGTAGTTTGGTGTAACAGAAGTAGATTAAGTAAATATCACTGAAATATAAACTTAATGAAAAAACTAGTGAAGCAGTTTCATAGTTTGAATAGTTTTATAAACATTGATGCTCACGTTATTGAAAGTTTTGATGCAGAAGTTCAAAAAATTCATTCAAGAAAGGATGGAAAAGTAGATGATGCACATGCTTATATAGAGCAAATACTCCACAAACAAACATAACACTGCAGGATTATAACATAATTTTCTAAGCTCAGAGACAAAAAAAAGTGATATTGTAAACATGACTGACAAAACTAACTGCACAAAGATCTACTGTTTTAAGCCAAAGAAACCAACATGTTTGCCCAGAGAATGATACCATACAGGGCTGCATTTCATGAAGGATCTGATGGTGATGGCCTAGTTCTATACAAATACTGTGGGAATTAGGATAGGGTCAAAGATCAAGAAAATTGCATTACTCAGCATAAGCATACTTTTAAAAAACCTCTTACAGCTGCTCATGATTTACAATTTGGGTTGCATTTCATGAATGCTATGGGAATTAGGATAGGGTCAAATATCCAGAAACTTACACGATATGTATTATGTAGACTTCTAAGAAGCCTCTAATAGTTACTCATGATTTACAATTTCTGTTACGGTATGTGCTTACCACTATCATCATCATCTCCGTTTAGTGCAGTTTTTGCAAGAAAGCAGCTTCCCATTTCCTCTAGAGCCTCAGAAAACTCTGCATGGACCAACAAACTCTTGGTTACAAACAAGAGGACATAACTAGTTCCGAGCAACCCAATATTCGAAGACGATAAGGTACCATATACACTATTTGTTGTAGCGGCTGCAGCTGAAATCAATCCATCGTAGCAGTTTCTCATGTCTTCCACCTCCTGCAAAGGTGAAAACCATACTGTCAGATTCACTGATGCAACATTGTCAATAGAATGACATTTGTTTATTTATAGGTCTCCCTTACTATTCAAACTCAAACCGGAGACAAATCGCACATGGTCCTATTTCTAGGAGACTAGGACGAGCTAGGGATGTGGCTGGTTGCAACAATATAATTAGAAAACGTTAAAAATATTAGTGATGATTACCATCAGAGCCTTCAGCCTACATAAGTGATCTAAGCAAGTTCTTATGCAGGCTCCTATTTAGCGCATACAAACTCTACTTCTGCTTATCAATATAATGCCGGTGAACTAAACATGCAAAATCAGGTTCTTATGTCATGGTCATTGAGCAAATGCAGCAATGTTGCATAGAATATGCAATTTGTGACTTCTTATATAAGATTTCCTTATATATTTTTTTATTTTCTCTCATGCTTGTGTTATCAAATACTCATACAGTTTGACATTAGCTGTCATAACTTGTAGAAGTTCGAAACACAATAATTTATACTGTAGCATCCTCAACCAGTCAACCTGTAGATCATCGTTCAAGCAAAGAGCAAGACAGGCAAAATCATCTTGAAGCTAAGCCAGTACAACTTGATTTCGAGAACTTGAAAAACACGGCTGATGTAGCATCGGTATTATCCGAAATCCGAGCCCAGATCACGCGGCATCTGAAACGGAATATGCAGTATTGCTCAGCAAGCGTTCATACGCCGGTCTTGGTATTGGAGTAAGTCTACCGTCTCAATTAATCAAACGCGTCATCTCCAGTCAAGATAACGTCGGATGGCTCACATTATTTATAGCAACTTTTTCTGATCGACGTTTCCTTCTGAAGACTTTGACCAACAACAAAACGGACCCCAAAATGCCAAATTGGTTCGAGCAGACACGCAAAGAGGCTGAAAGTCTTTTTCATGGGTTATAACCTAACAACTACTATACCCACAGATACTTTACCTTAAAGAAATAGCTCCAACTTGAATTGACAAGAAATTTTATTTACGCGTGGTTGCTTTCCAAAAGAAAAATACTAGTAAATATTTTGAACCTAAAAGTATTGAAGCATCATTTCGTCAACAAGCAAATAATTAGAATTATCGTGGCATAGTATTTCCACTCCGGGAGTAATTTTTCAAACCTGAGAAAAGAAAGAAAATAAAATTGGGGAGGGGTGATAATGACTAATGAGCTAGCGCTGGTAAATCTTCTGTCACACTGATTAATTTCCAGGAAATTTTATATCTCATTCTTCCGTCATCACAATTAAATAATTGATATTCAACTGTCCGATCATTCCCACCTAACCAATAATCGGAAGCTTACAACCACCATGAAACGACCTACTCCACCTGGAAAACGGCACAAAAATTATGCTACCAAAACCTCAATTTTTGCCCCCAAGATCCAATTTTGGCTCCGTATTCGTCATGAACCGCGGAATCGAAACCCAAAATTCACTCAAAAAAGACGCGAGAAAGGGGGGGAAGGATACGAGCCTGGGCAGCGCAGACGAGCTCGTCGAGCTTGGCTGGCGGCGGGCGGTGGTGGCTCTTCCGCTCCTTGGGGTGATGGTGGCCGAAGCCCCTCAGCCTCCGCAATGGCGACTTCATTTCCGGTAGCGCCCAGACCCGACGCGATACGACTCCCCTTTGTTTCCTCTCTGCAACGTCCCGTCGTATCCTTCCTTGCAATGGTGAGTTACTATCAGAGTGGCTCTACTCGATCAGGCCTCTCCCGATCTTTTCGTAAGCCGTGATCAAAGGTGCCCTTGTTTGTGTGATTTCTTCTTCTTCTTGATCCTCCGTTGCTTTGGAGTTTGGATTATGGAGAACCAAAAATAGCCACTTGGGATGGGAGAGAGATCAGAGAGGGAAGAGGAAGGAGAGAAATGGAGGTAGAAAGAGATTAAGTGCTCCTCGCACTACTTATAGTTTCTTTGTTTAATGGAAATGGAGAGAGGCCCATGCAGGCGCATGGTTGACCGAGTGGGGTTGTGATGGAGGAGAGAGAAAACGAGTAGTATTAGGATTTGTTCGATTGATATTTTAAGTGTTTACCATGTTATTCCAGATTATGGGTGTTAGTATTACGTTGGAAAATTATCGTCACATTTTCTTTGATGAAATGTACTTTGAAGCCTATAATAAAAGATACTATGTAAAGTGAATTTAACATTCGTGTTGAACAATTCCTAAAATTGTATAGGATAAACATTGCCAATTATTAATCCTTGTTAATTCCTCCATTTTGCTTATCTATTCCTCATATAGGTTATTCTTAATTTTGCAGTTATTAGTATTTCTGATTCAGTTTTGCCTTGTTTTCTTTTAAAGGAAAAAAGTGGACCATTCCCATTTTGAGTAGATGAAAGAAAACTTGTCTCACGTGATGATGTGATTTTACGAGGTGACCTATGAAGGAGGGAGGCTGATCCATTTGCTAGAGAGATCAGTAGGAGCTGTTGACCCACGAACGAAACCTACGGAGTTCCATGGCACGTCTCTTTCTCCTCCTCCTTTAATAATTTTATTTGCCTCAAAAGTTTCCTCAGCGAGAGACGCCCTTCTTGCTCCACTGATGGGTCGGTAATGCGTCCGTCAGGCTGTTCAAGTGGCCTCATGTCAGCAACCACCATGCAAAGAGTAGTGGGCTAGTGGCAAGTTGTCGCACTGCTGATTAATCGTAACGTTTTGACTCTGCAGTTAACATAAATAACCAAAATCACACGCAGTCCATGCCACTACTATGCAGTAAAGAGTTCTGTTTCTGATCTTATCAAAACAACGTTGCCTTTGCACGTTACTCATAACCTTATCACATCCTGTTTTTGGCGGAGGACCGGCGGAATGCATTGCCATAGCTGAGAGAGTGAAGACAACAAGAACGTCGTCAAAGATCTTGATCCTTCTCCTTCTCTGCAACAAGTCCGAATGGCAGAGGATCATTTTTATTTCAGTAATGCATGGTAGTAGAATCATAGTACTTTATTTGACATTTCTCTTCATTCCCAATTGTCAGTGAGATACATAGAACAAGCAGCAACATAAGATGGCTCTGTTGGTCTCGTGACCTCGGTGGCCAATGTGGTACACGCCACTTTGCTTTCAAGTCACGGAACAGATCATCAGGGGAAGATTCAAGCCAGACAGTCAGAGGCAAGCCAAGTGTGAGTCCTCGTTCCCGCCGTAGATGCCGCGGTTATCAATGCACGCGGCGCCGGCTTGACCGTTGACCGATGGACGGCCGCGATCGATGGATGGGTTCCACGGTCAAAAGCGAAGCAAAGACTCGGTGCGTGCGTACATGCCATGCAGTCGCGTGTGACTACGTACTTCGCGTGTAGTTGTAGTCTTGTAGGGGATCAAAAAGGTGTTCCTAGGAGACCACGAAAAGAAGCAAAGTTTTTTACTTTTTTGGAACATGACGTCCTGACTGACATTTGCGACGCCTGCTTACCGTGGGTGTCTTCTTCAGTTCTGTCGTCCCTTTGCGTGAACTTGTTATAATCGGGGTTTAATTAGCCGGATGGTTACTAGTGAACGATGCTTGAAGAATTCGTGATTGACACAACTCGGGCCTTGCAGCCCGATATTGGGAGCTTGCTTCTCTCGATTGTTTTGCTGACTAATACATTGAACAGACAGAGAGTTCGATGAAGGAGGCGGAGACGGATCTCGGCGACCATATCGGCTGGCAATGGAACACTTCTGAAAATGATGCAAATTTGACCATGTGCAAGTTTCCAAAAAATCTACAGAAAGAAAAAAAAAAGAATCAGAGATATATAGATGATCAGTTTGTGTTCTGCATCCATACAAAAGTTTTTTTTTTTGAGGCCCATCCATACAAAAGTTCAGAAATGATGACTAAACGAGCTCAATCCGGCTTGCACTTTAATCAGATCAGCGAGATAAGAGGCGCATCTACGCACATGAATCCAAGACAAACATTGAAAATTGATCCAAAAAAAAAAAAGACAAACATTGAAAAGACCATTTCTCCTAGGCATAACACATACTCTAGGAGCAATGTAACAGCCTGAGCATTGTTGTTTTGGCCGGCTAATTACTAGTACGTCTCCAGCGTGACAGTGCATACAGTACCACTGTCAGCACACCGTGTACAAACCCTATCCACGGGCGGCAGGCCCAGGCCCGGATCGCGATCAACTGCAGGTCAAGATGTTAGCACACTACAGAACGGACAAAACTAAGGTCAACCAAGTGACTGCATTGAGTACCCTGTATATACCTGATCATCCCACAGTTTACTAAAAGTTTTTTTTTTTTTGAAAACGCAGGCGAACTGCGGTTCATTGCATTAGAGAGATAAGCCTCTACCTTAAAAAAGCAAGGGGAAAAAACTTTATTGCCGTAATCATGCACATGTAACCTGTAAAATCATGAAATTTACATACAATGTTTAGTCTGATCCAAAAGGGACGAAACATTCAGTTCCAACGTGGGGAACAAATAACTCTAGTTTAAGGTAAAGGATATACAACATGCAACAAGCAGATAGCCTTTCTTATGTACAGACCACAGACCAATATGCATCCTCTAATTTGAATGTGACGGCATGATATCAAATGGTGTATGCTCTATGCAGGTACCGCAAAGCTCGGCTCAGACCACCTGGTTGGATCGACAACAAGGCACGGGTCGGACTTCTTGAACTCAGCCACCTGTAGAGTTCACAGGACGACGATGGATGAGAAGCTGGAAACAACAGATCAGGAAATAGTATAGGGGTTGATGTGTGGGGAGAGGAGCTGAACCTTTTCCCCGCAGCTGGGGCAATAATGGTATTTGTGCCAGAGGCAGTCCATTGAGGGGCACAGGAAGCAGAACCCCATCATGAAGGGCATCATGCAAGCCACAACGGATGCAAGGTTTGGCTTCGAACTGTTGCAATGAACAAGAGGAAACAGTAAGTGATTTTGTTCCATATAATGAAGCTTTACCTACTCATTTTGTTAGCAAGAAATGTAGTGTTCTAGCCAAATCTTAAACAACTTCACCAATTCTAGAAAATTATCGCATTAGCAAATTTACACACCCACACAAAACTACATGTATTCTCAGCAACCAAAACATAAGTAGAGAAATTCCATCAATCAGTACTGCATTGTCTTCTACGTGGTGGTGGTGGTGGTAAAACAATGACTACCAAAATAGTTCCCTCAGCAGATTCCCATGATTATCCAAAGTGAAGGTAACCAATAATACACAATACAAATAGCAACAGGCATGGTGTGAAGGTAAGCAACACAATTGAAATAGCAATGGCGCAGGCCCTGAGCACATATTACTCAGATGGTATAATGATCCTTTCAAGTCAAAACAGAATAATGCATTATCATCATTTGCAAATTTGCTACAAGCAATCCCAATCAAGTGCTCCAGAGTTCAAGCTGTCAGCAAACATCACTAAACTGGTCCTTATAAAATGTAGCTCAATTCAAGTTTATCACTAACTACTGCAAGCTGCATGAATCATATATTTCCAACAAATTAGCAACTCGTGTTATTGAAACATACCTAAGCTACAGCAGAACAAAGGTCTCTTGAATTCACCATTCAAATCTTGGGGCTAATGCTACCCAGGGGGTCACAGGAATTCAGAAGAATAGATCACAACAAACTATATTCAAGCCAACACAGAACTCAATATAAGCTAAAAACAGCTCAAGCTGGCTTTGATGAACTAGATAAATTGAAAAAACAAAATAAATAAATGGACTCATATTAACAACAAGAAAATCAGAAAGTTCAATGGGTTCCACCTGATATAGCAAGAGGGTCAGAGGGGTGTGAGGAACTAGTAGAAAGCCGAGTGTTGCAAAACCTTGTAGCCCAAAAAACTAGTAAAGGAACTACAGTACATCCATAAAGAAACAGACTAAGCTCCAATAAAGATCACTATACGGCTACGCCTGACAATGCCCTATCTAACAATAGTGGTGCTATGCATTGTCTAAGCTTAGAAATAAATCATGTGCGGGGAATGCATTTTGTCGCCATCTATGGTAGTGAGGGGCAAAAGTCTTCTCAGCTCGCACTCATAGGTATATATGGTCCAATGAACTAATGAAGCAAAGTCTGGTCCCTAATTGTTTGCCTTCAGCACAAACTCTGATATGTTCTGTGCAGACACATGGTAGACCTCCTGGTGCAATTAGGGAGTATTGAGTGCTGTATCCTGATAGCAACCAAGGGGCCTTCCATTAAATGAAGAAAAATATGTTGATGGCACCCTTGGTCCTTGGCCATTCCATATGCCTAGTAAAACTGTTAAATCCAATATCGTATGGCAACCGGATCTTTCACTTGTCCATACAAGGCAGGGACCATCAAGCAAAGCAAAGAAGAATCCACTTGGGCGTAGCAAGAGGACATGCACGGTGGAGGAAAAAAGATGATCTGGATGATGGGCCTTGTCATCCAACATCCACGGGTTTGGTTTGGTCCAACAAAGTAAACTACGGTCCTCCCTACTTTAAGTTTTCAGCACCCGGTCCAATTTTAGCTGACACCTAGCTGGACCTCCTGGTTCAATTGGGGGCACCCTACAGGGAGAGATACTGACGGTGATCAAGGTGCCTTCTGGTGCCCCCTCAAGCTACTCCAACTTGGTAGTACTATGTTTTAAAAGGCTATTGCGATATGGCGTCAGTAGGAATCCAAGAGGTCCCCCCTTCAACAATTCACAATTTCAGTACCATTCTCAAGATTTTTTAAACAACAATCAGTAGCAATTTTTCACTTATCGCAATAAATTAGAACAGAGACAACACAGCAATGCACGCGACCCCTTTTTTGCAAGCAAAGCCAAGCATGCATAACAAACACAAATCACAACAAACAAACAGCATTCAAAGCTTGTCCTGTTTGGACAAACTGGAGTTCAGAATAATCAACACTTCATATTTGATCTATCTAACTAGAGCGTTTACTTGTTCCAGGATTCCAATCAAAACAGCCATGTGACATCTCAGCCCGTAGCAACGAAGAAGGCAAGCTAAAATCACACTTGTCCATCCGACCGACCTGTAGATCACTATAATTTCACTCTCTCACCCACTCAAACTGCAGAACAAGCCATGGAGAGACCGAAACTTTCCTTGCCGAACCCGAACAACAAGGGGATATACATAAATGGAGCAAGCCTGGTGCAGGAAGAGGGGAGGACTAGGAAGGAACTCACCGAACAGACGTGACGGCGGCGGCGCCGCAGGCCTGGCAGTGGAAGGGCGCGGGCGTGTCGCGGAACATGGTCTGCTGCAGCGGCACCCCCTTGGGCGCGCCGGCGTAGATCGCGTTCCGCGGCGGCATCCCCGCCACGTAGGGGTTGGGCGGCGCGTAGTAGTACTGCCCCTGGACCTCCGCCGGGTGGTACGGGACGCCGATGGCGGGCTCACCGGCGGCTGGCGCGGGAGGCTTGGTGTCCATGGTCGCCGGCGGCGGGCGGTTCGCGGGTCTCTAACTCTGGATGGTTGGTTCTGGTTGGTTACTTGGTTTGGAGAACGGCAATGTCGATGCCCCTGTCAAGCCGCGTTGGACAGAAGACCGAGCGATATGAAGACATTCTGCAATGCTGCTGTGCGTGTTGAAAAGTCTTCAACAAAGGTTCGAAAAAAAAAAGTTTTCAGCTCTTCTAGAAACTCATTTTTATTGGACTAACCAAGTGTCATCTAGAAAAAAACAATTCTTCTCTCAAAGAGTAGTAAACAATTATTTCTCTAAGAGACATCTAAAACAATTAACTGTTAATGTTCTATGTTTTTTCCTCTAAGAAAAAATAGCAAACATATATAGTCCACTCTTTTATTTAGATGCAATAGCTTTTCACTCATTATAATTATAACCATTCATTGGGCTACAATCCTCATGTAGAATACGTAGAAAGAACAAAGGGAGTTGTAAACAAAGGAAGTTGTTTCCCCACTTAAACAAAGCATTCATTATAACTTGTTCACAACAAGATTGTAATTCTGGTGATTGATGAATGAAGAAACAATTCTAAAAAAAAAGAAAAAAGGGAGTTGTTTCTGCACTTACACCTATCCTTATTGGTGTAGACCTTCTTACCACAACCATGAGCTGTCATGTTTGTCTCTCCGTTTACACACACAAGATTAAACGAGAAAGAAGAACTAAGGATGTGTTCGTTTCGTGGGGTCTAAATTTTAGTGGGGTCATATCAATCATTAAAATGCTAAATATAATTATTAAATATATATTAAATATAAAACTAATTACAGAGTTGAATGCACATCATCGTGATAAATTTATTAAACTTAATTAAGTCATCATTAAGAAATGTTTATTATAGCATTACATTATCTAATTATGACCTAATTAGTTTTAATAGATTTGTCTCGTCATTTAGAGGGAGAGTTATGGACTAGGTTTTGTCAGTAATTTATATTTTATACTCCTAATTAATATCATAATATTCAATATGACAGGTCTAAAAATCAGAGGGTGGAAACGAACACATCCTAAGTTCTTGGATATGAGCAAAGACTGGTCACCAATCATTGTTTATTTTTTGAGAGTCAGATCAACTGTTGTTTTAACGATCACCGTCTTTGAAGTTCATTCCCTCTTAGTTCTTAAATACTCCATTCAGATTTAAATTGTTGACATAGTTAATTTTTTAGTTACGTTTGATCATTCATCTTATTCAAAAAATCTAAAAATTTATAAGATATTTTGCTACAATTTATTTTATCATTAAAGAAAGTTAAAATTTACCATATAATTTTATATATGTGAATAAATATTTTTAATAAAATGAATAATCAAACATAGTATAAAAATCAATTATGTCAACAATTAAAATCCAAAGAGGGTATATATCATCTCATGCATAGGACATGAGTTTCATCGATGCGGTGCTAGAAACAAACCAGTGTACAAAGTGACTCTAATAGAGGCTGGTAAGTGGTAAGGTCAACATTATTGACTTGGAATGGGCATGCTGGCTCTCTGTGTCATGCTGCTTGAACCGCGAAACAAGATGGATATAAAAAGTGAGGAGAGATGGGACAATAGGGAGGGAAGCACTAACTAAAGAATGAAGAAACCAGAAACTTTAGTGTATTTATCAACCTGTTTGCTATGGTTTATCTTACTACGTAACTTAATTTAGGCCATATTTGAATCCAGCCCAGATTCTTAAAATCTAATTTTTATTTTAAGATTTTAGATCCGGATATAAATAAAATCTCGATATTGGCATTTGAATGCCTCTCCGATTCTTAAAATCTAAAGAACAATGAGTTTTATGGTATATAAAATCTGGCTCTTCTGATGGGTATAACTAGATTATGAGATTTTTAAATTCTAAAGTTATAGATTTTAGAATCCGATAAAAAATTTATCCCGTTTAGAAGCCTTATGAATTCTAAAATCTTGATTCTTAAAATCTTAATGGATCCAAACAAAGCCTTAGTGGTTCAACGATAATTCTATGCTCGGATATTTAAGGTAGGAGAAGCCTCTCTCAACCAGTGGTGTGGTCAAGAGTGAACACGTTTCTCACGCAAAGCTCAAGTGCAACAAAATCTAAACTAAGGTTGAAAGAACCATTGTAGCCGGCCGGCTCGGTTCAGTAAAAAAATGGCCGGTTAACCGGAGAAACAGACTAGTTAACCGAATTAATATAGTACTAGTTCTGATTTTTCATGGTTAACCGGTCGGTTAGGGCGATCGACCGGGACCGGTCTTTCGGTTAACTAGGATAACTGGGTAGTTTTTACCGATTATTCAAACCCTGATCTAAACACGTACTTTATAAATGCAATATATAACAACAATCTAAACAACTAAAGGAGTAATGACATTGAAAAATCCTTTAAGCTAAGTGAGCATACAAAGGCCAGTTGATGTTGGAGCTTGAAGTTGCATTACTCTCGTTGTTATGCTCCACGTCATTCACTACGGGAAAAATTAATCTTTGCCGAGTGGCTGAGGCACTTAGCAAAGCCCAAATCACACTCGGCAATGCTTTTACCAAGTGCAACTCTCGACAAAGGGCACACAACATCCTTTTATCGGCAAACAACTCTTTGTCGAGAGCTTTCCCTCGGACGCTCGGCAAACCTTTTGCCAGAGTGTTGCCGTGGCTCAGCAAAATAAAGCCGAACGATGGCGCCAAACATCCGTCAAAGCCCGTTTGCCGAGGACCTTAACGGTGGACACGCGGCAAATCTTTGCTGGTTTGCCGAGAGCTGCGTGGCTGGCTCTCGGAAAAGAGTGATCCCTTTGCCGAGTGTGTGGTCTAGCTCTCAACAAAGAATGGTTCCTTTGTCGAGTGCTTTTCCTAGCTCTCAACAAAGACTGGTCACTCGACAAACCATTTTAATAGAATTCAATAAAATAAAATAATCATATAGAGTACAACCTCAACCAAAATCACATCAAATCACACATATAAGCTCGATGGCCGGAAACATGACATGTGCTGTCACACGACACGAGGTCAAATTGATAAGTATGACAAGTCAAATTGAGAGGCATGACAAGTTAAAATTCTATATCTAAAATTTTATATATATTATTCTATATCTAAAATTATATACATATATTTCTATATGTAAAATTGGTAACTAAGATTCAAAATTTCTATATGTATCTATAATTTTATATCCAAAAATTCTAAATATATATTTCTATATATCACTAATTCATCACAAATTCTATATCTAAAATTTCTATAATTGATAACTAAGATCCAAATTTCATCTAACATCATGGTGATTTCTACAAATTCTATATCTAAAACATAGAGTTGAAGCGTAAAATTCCAAGTAGCACATATGAAGTAAAAAAGCAAGACGGTGATTCATATGGATAAAGAGAAGATTTATCTACTGTTGAATCAATTGCTACTGCACTTCCAGCAGCCTATTTGGTTGTTGGCACAAGAAGTTTTTGCGGCGGGTCATGGGTTCACAATATTGTGTGCATCCGACACACAAATGCAAATACTTCTCGCGCATCACTATACTATGAAATTCACTATAGTAATAAGCACATCCTCAGTACTCACTAGGAACAGTAGAAGATAACCGGATGCGGTGCTGGCGACGAGTAAGATGGGCAGGGGTGTGGGGCCGGGAGCTTAGGGGCGAGGTCGAGGAGCTCAGGGCTGGGAGCTCAGCGGCGGGGCAGAGGATCTAGAGGTTGGGGAGCGCGGGGGACGCGTCGTCGGGTGCGGCCGAGCAAGAAAGGGCAAGCAGGGGCTAGGCAGGAGCAGCCTCGGGCAGCGCAGGCAGCGCTAGCCGCGGCCGAGGCGCTCAGCAGGGGGGGGGGGGGGAGGCGACGAGGATTGGGCGTCGGTGGGAGAGAGATGGGGAGCGAGACTTAGTGCAAGAGAGCGATTAACTGGCCGTTACAAAAGTAACAGTGCTCCTTTTTACCGAGTGTCCGAAGGAAAGGCGCTCGGTAAAGAGGAAGATTTACCAAGGGCTACCCGTTTGCGGAGTGCTTTAATCTACGGCACTTCACAAACGTTCATTTTGTCATGTGAGTTAGTTTTGCCGAGTGTCCTTCCCCTTAACACTTGGCAAATAGTCCTTTTACCGAGTGTCCGATTTGTTGCTCCCGTCAAAGGTCGAGACACTCGGCATCATGAGATTTTGATTGTCTTGTGTGTGCGCTTTACAGCTGATTGATATAACTGAGATAACACATTGCTGTACCATATCACATGGTGGACGACAGTTGAACTAGGGAACAAAAGGAGAAAAAAACTCTCTATAGTCTATATAGTAGTATACCCATTGTTATACGTACATACGTACTAGTTGAACTAGTACTTTATATAGACAAAGTGATAATTATTCCATGGACAATGAATAGTTTTAGGACAGTTGCAGAATATATGTACTGATAACTGTTTGGATGCCCTTCATCACTCTCTTTCCGAACGAGGAATGAATGACTAAAGTCCATGTGTGATGAGGACACGTCCAGTTAACCTGCTTTTCCCCTTTATGCCGTCATGTCTATCACATGCCCACAAATCCATCACCGATTGACTCCGGCTGGCGGAGCGCGACGAGACCACCCACCAGAGAGATAGAGCATATGCAAGAACGGCGTGCAGTGCGTATATGCCGGAATCTTGCAGAACCACAAGGCATGGGATTGGGCTGTGGCTCACGCGTTGGCGCAGGAGCTATAACCAACCAAAAGATTTGAGCGAGGCGAGCAAGAAATGCAGAGCGCATGCTGCTTGCTTGCCCTGTAGCGGTGGTGGTAGGTAGGGAGGGGAAGAAGAAGGACAGATCACAGATCAACGGGTGACTGAAAAGAGGCGCGACGCAGCGTTGTCTAGTTCTTCCTCTCTCTCTCTCTCTCTCTCTCTCTCTCTCTCTAGGTTTTCGTGTTTGAGACTGACGGGCGAGGGAAAGGGGGAATAAAGTGGCCATGATGCATGTGTACATGTACATGTAGGTAGAGACAGAAAGAGGCAGCGTGAGTGTGATGAGTGAGAGACTGAGAGGTACAATACGTGCAGCAGGAAGAGAGAGACCCAATTGTGTTGTGTGTGATGAGAGAGAGATAGAAAGAGAGAGGGCTACAGCTACAATACATGGAGGAGAGAGACAAGGGAACCTTTCGGCCTCGTCGCTCCTCGGTTTGCAGGAGGGGAATCTGTGCAGGAGGGGAGGGGGGCCGGCATGCAGTGCTCAGAGCGGCGTTTGGGAGTGCATGCTCAGCAGGAACAGCATGCAACACCAAAACACACCACACGAGAAGAGAGAGTGAGACTTGCACTACATTTGCCCTTGACCAAAGGAATGTGAAGGGGATGCTGACTTAACCTAATGAGGTCTCCTAACTAATATGGCCTTCTTTGGCAGGGTTTGTCGCCGGTTCCGGCGCGCTCCTCCTGATTTCAGCGTTGCTATAGCGCAGAGCAGTTTCCTCATCCCTGCCTAAAAACTAGGCTGAAGTGGTATTAACAATATGTCAATATATAAACACTCTGCTACATTTTTATGTTGGAATTGTAATGATGCTTATTCGCATAATGGAGTTTCAGCTAAACCACTCGATCAAAAGTTTTAGTCATTTTATGACACACTAGTACATATTGTCCGTGCTAACGCTACGGTAATAATTAATATATATAGTTTAATAATCAAACATATAAAATAAGATTAGATTTAAGATTTAAAATTCTTAAAATGTACGATTCAAAGACGATGACATGTTTTGTGCCTTTAAAAAATCTAAAAGAGTACAAAACTGTCGACACCAAGATTCCTTATACTTTATAAGACTCCACGAACTCCAATATACAGTCCTTCCTGCCTTCATGGATTGTTAATCACCTGGAACAATGGTATGCATAAGAGTAGCCTTACGATTTTTTGCACATGAAGATATGGGCTGGTTTCCTCGCAAAAAAAAAAAAAAGTGTTGTTGCAAAGAATCACAAGAGTGGGTCCATTGAAGCTCGATGTGGTGACCAAGTGTCATGGTACGGTGCTTACTTTCAAACTAGTAATATCGTTAAAACTGTAAAAACCAATTTGTCTCTGCAAAGACATTAAAAAATATTCATCACAATTTTAAACCTAAATTTTGACGTTATTGCCTCTTAAAACAACCTTAATTAATAAACTTCAATATAGGGTGAAATGCAACCTTAATTAATAATCTTGTAACACTAAACATAATCAATCAGTAATTACCGTTCATTATCTTAAGGGCTAATACCAATGATTAACCCTAATACAGAAAATCCCTAACCGGATAACCCTTTTGCCGGAAAAGAAGACAATGATGTCAAAGGGTAGCTAGAGGAAACAAAAGAGGCAAGCAGCCGGACATACTTCATCGAGAAAGAAAGATACACATGGGGCTCGCAGTATAAAACAGTGGTGGCTCCAGCTCCAGCGCACCAGCCCCATCACTCGCTCACGCTCCTCGCGTACACAACACACCCGCACAACACACCACCGCAGCGAAAAGCAAGCTCCGCCTTTCTTTCCCCTCTCCATTCCATTAATTCTTCTTCTCTCTTCCCTGACCCTGGCCGCGCGCACCTTCTCCCACCCAGCACTGCAGTAGTAGCCCGGCCGGGGCGCGCCCTCCCCCACCACCCATCAGCTGGCCTTGATGACTACTGCGCCCAACATCGAGATGATCGCCTCCTTGCTGCGCCACTGCTCCCTCAACGGCGGGCGGCGCCGGGCGGGAAGGGGCCGCGGCGGCGGCGACGACAGCGAGAGTGTCACCGTCGAGCTCAACTCCGACAGAGCTCTGCCCTACCACTGGGAGCAGTGCCTCGACATCCGGGTACGTCTTTAATTACTTCCTGCTTCCACTAATTACGGCTGTCGGTCGCTCCCCTTTTGTCCGCCTCCCCCTACCTGTGCTCCCCTCCTCTTTTGTTATCTTGTTCTTGGATTCTTGCCGTTTCCCCCTTTCAGATCAGCCCGCTTGCGTCTCTTTCCTTTTCCCGTGTTCCCTTCCCTAGTTTGTTGGTTATCCTCGTAGGGATTTCAGGCTCCGGAGGATTCCTTCCTCCTTTCAGAAGTTTGTAGATTGTTTGATCTCCCCATTTTTTTTCAGAGATAAAAAATAGACAGTTCAGAAGATTATTGGAGCTTTGGGCATTGATTGCAAATGCTCCAATCTTCCGCAGAAGGCATTGATTATCAAAGTACGTTTAGAAAAAAAAAATGTCTCTGATGATGAGAGCTTGTTCCATCTGGTTGTTCTGTTCCCAGTTTCATCCAGCTAGCTAATTAATAAGACGAGCTCGCTCAGATCTGTGTTTGTCTTCTAAATCCTGACATATCCCTGTGGATCCGGTCCTTTTTAATCTGTCTCTACCTGGAACTCTAGATTTCGCTTTAGATTTCTCCTGGACCACGGCGTTCTGTTGGGCCTGTTCCTGTCCGTAATCACCAAGCTAGGTTTAATCTACTGCAAGTGTTTTTATCTCAAGGCACAGAAAATCTTCAGATAGGAGCCCTTTTTATTTTTTTCGGCAACGAAACGATAACTGAAAAGGTTGACGTTTTCACATCAAAATCATCAATACACAAGTTCTTTACATTGTTTTCTTCATCAGAGTTTCGTGCATGGTTTTTTTTAGATAATGGAACAAAAGTCCCAAGATGACCTACAGAGTTTCATGCATGGTAACCTCAAGAAAAAGTGTCTTTGTTGGGGATTAAACAGTATTTTCAAATCCCAAGATGAGAGCGAAGAATGAATACATCATACTACTGGAAAGTCTTCCCATCAGCCAACTTTTGCTGAAAAGCCTCCCACCAAAACAAATGTGCTGGCGTGGTATTCCAGCTTTGCCCTGCAACCTGTTCCTGGATACCTGCATAGTGCTCCCCAATGCCAAATGATGGTTCCCTGTCTACTAAGCAGACAAACAAAAACAAACAAAGATAGTATTGGCGTTTCATCTAGAGTGTTTTTTTTTTGTTCTGTTCAGCCCATCTGTACTTTGTGTGTGCTCCATTAAGCAAGTGCTCCATCTTGTTTGATGCCAATCACTTCAGCTTCAATTGCTCACTCACGCTGGCAAATGTGTACTTGCAGACAGTTTTTTTTTCCATCATCGATCGTCCTGTAATAGCATATTACATTTTTGATCAACACCTGGAATTCTTATATCATCCTCTAGCTAGACGATTATTGTTCCATTTCCTTTCATGCATTATGTCCAAAATGTTTATATACATTATTATTGTCTGAACTGATCTGTTGCAGACGGGGCAAGTTTACTACATCAACTGGGAGGACGGCACGCGCACGACCGTGGACCCGCGCACGTCGGCGTTCACCTCCTCGCCGACGCCGCGCACCACGTCGTCGATCTCTCGCCGCTCACGCCGCGCGTCCACACCCTCCTCCGGCTACACCTCCGTTTCCTCCGTGGGCGCTGATGAAGAGGTCGTCGCCGCGTGGCCACACGTCGGCGACAACATGGACAGCGGCTACGACAATGACAACGAGGAGGACGACGACGCCGACGACGAGGACGAAGACGATGTGGAGGAGGAAGAAGAAGAGGAGGAGGAGGAGAGCAGCAGCACCACGAGCAGCAGCTCAAGCAGCACCGGCAGCAGCCGTGGCTCGGTGGTGTCGTCCACGCTCTCGTCCTTCTCGCCCACCGACGAGTCGGCGTCGGGCGACAACGGCAGCGCCATCGGCGCCGGCGACAACAACAACCACGGCGGCGCCGCCGGTCCCGTGCTCGTGGCGGCCGGGTGCCGCGCGTGCTTCATGTACTTCATGGTGCCCAAGCGCGCCGACGTGTGCCCCAAGTGCGGCAGCTCCGGCCTCCTCCACCTCAGCCGCAACGGCTACGCCTCCTGAGGCTGATCGAGCTTCCGCCGTGATCGATCGATTCACTAGCTGCTAGCTGCGTAGGCGGGGGACCTCTTGGCAATCGTGTGCAAGCTGTTCTGCCATGGAGCCAATGCTTGGCTAGGTGTCAGTAGAACTTCCATAAAACTAGTTTTCTTGCAAAGAGGTCCCCTCGTCTTGCCAATTGATGACGATGATGATTCCCTGCTACATTGTATGAAAAACTGCCAATGTATGGGAGAACCATTTCTAGTTTCTTTTTTGTTTCCTGATGATTCACATTCACTCCTGTTGTATTTCTTGCTGTCATTTTCTTTTTTTTTTCTTTTCTTTTCTTTTTTACCTTCTCCTGTGGGACCCAACCAGCAGAGATCTAGAGAGAGAGAGGCTGAGACCTTTTTTATTTTTGATTTCTCCTCTCCCTCTCTCTCCCCTCTTCAAGATCAAATAGCATTTCTGCCTCATTGTCTTTGGCAAGTTGCAGAACAATATCATTATTACAAACTTTTGGCTCTTGTCCGACGCGTGCTTTATTTGCCATTGCCAGGCAGAGATGCATGCAGGGTTATGCCCTCGCTTTGGTAGCATATACACGAGCATTTATGTATGTACGGCGCGGTCTTAGAGCGATGAACCACACTGGCCGGTTTTGTTTTGCGCCTGCGCAATATTCTTTTGGTGCGTGGCTTGGAAGCCAGCGCGCGCATGCATACGCTAGAATACAGTGAGCATGCTCTCATGGCCCTCCTGCTGCAAAGCTACCCAAAGCTTGTGCTCATCCGTATCTGACGCCGGCGCTGCCTGTGCACCTGTCGCGTTTCTGCAAACGAAAAATTCCCTGTGGGGAGGGATAAAGGAGAGGTACGCGCGTAGCAAAAGATTCGTCAGAGATAATTATTCGTGTATATACGTGTAGTATTTTTTTTTTCTTGTGGTGCAGTATTGTGTAAGAATACTGGGAGGCAGTGAAGTGACATCAGGAAGGAGCTCGCTGGCTCACGTGCAGCAACTGTGTGCTCGCGTCAGTGGAACTGGAATGTTTGTCTTGTGTAATTAAAGTATCACTGGCTCATCAGGAATAGTGTTATATTTATCCTAGCAATTGTGCTTACCAACGCGCTTATACCTACTAGTCCTTGTCTTTTTTGAGCTAGCTTAGGGCATATTTGAATCAAGGGACTAAATTTAGTCCGACTAAAATTAGTCTATTTGAGGGGTTAAAGTTCCAAACATCCTAATTAAAGAGGGAATAAAACTAGTCTTAAGATTAAAAATTTTTAGTAAGGGCAATTCCTACTAAACTTTGTTTTAGCTCTCTCTCTCTCTTCATTTAACCACATAGAAATCTATAGCTCTCTCTCTCATTTACTACATTTTAGTCTCTTTAGGATTTGGATCCAAACATATATGAGACTAGCAACTTTTAACCTGACTAGTTTTAGTCATGGGACTAAAAGGTATCCAACTTTTAAACACATGCTTGGCTTGGGTGTCGAACCGCGGATAGATGCATGTGTGCAGTGCTTTTCCTTGTGATGAATCCTTCATGTGTACGGCCGCATTTGTTTTCCAAGTCCTAGGAGAAGCATAAACGTTTTACCCATTCCCTTGTTCCTTTGTCGTTGGAGACTTTCACCGATGAACATTCTCCTTGAAGCTTACGAACGCAAGAACCAACTTGCTAATAAGAAAAAATATACTACTACCGGTTTCATGAAAATCAAGCACTGCTGAAGTAGCTAGCTGCGTTGTTTAATTTACAGGAGATGTGGTCTGTCATTTGTGGATATGGTTTGCCTTTTATATTCTTGATAGTCTGCTCGGAAGGAGACAAGTAGCCTATGCATGCAACGCATAAGAATGGGGTTAGACTACAGACAAGCCTGAAACATTGCGAAGCAAGGCTACAAATGCACCGGACAAAAGGGTTGGGCTTTTGAGAAAACCGCTGCCGCTGTCAGCAAAGTACAGGTAGTAAAATGCTTACAGGTAACCAGGGGCGTATCGTAGCCAGGAGATTCATCTCGGCAGTCTTAGCAGTCTATATATGTACAGTATATATACTTACTACATGATTAAAGATATATCCACTCTTATAGTCTCTTCAATCAAATACTAATATAGTGTACTAGTGTCCATTTGAAGTAAGTCCGAATCAGTTACTGTATTCTGATTGTTGCTTGATACGTAGAGAAGGAATCCCTGATGTCTTGGGTACAGAAATAAGCAAAGAGGCCGTGTTGAGCAAGTGATAAGCAGACAAATGGGGTGGTGGTAAAAGGTCAGGGTGCAGGAAAAGTGAGACAGAGGCAGTGTTGTTCTCATCTGTACCTTCCTACGTGTCTCAGGGAAGGGAGAAGCAAAGTGGTCATGATGCAAACCCGTGTGTTCATGTGCAGGTACAAGTAGAGAGAGAGAGACGACGACACAGTGTTACATGTGTGCATGAGAGAGAGAGAGAGAGAGAGAGAGAGAGAGAGAGAGAGCTCCTCGATTTGGCAGAAGGGGAATCTGTGCAGGAAGGGGGGCCAGCTGCAGAGCTCAGTGTTTGGGCGCGTATGCTGATGAGCTGCACCAGCTACGTTCGCCAGCGCATGCAAAAGCAGCAGCAGGGACGACATATCATGCGTGAGGAGAGAGAGAGAGAGAGAGAGAGAGAAGTCGTGAGCACCAAAAGCTGCTTCTGCTGGAATATTTGGCGTTCGAGTTTCCAAGATCATGCCAGCTTGGCACCTACGTCTCGCCAACACGAACCGCCAACTATGCATATGCCCGCAAAAGTGGCTCCTCATTTCAACTACGGCTACTTTGTCAATAACGTACATCGTTTAATTTGTTCATGTATGGATTCAGCTATTTTCCGTTTCATCATTTGTATCCGGTTGCTTCGTGAATGTTACTACAAAGATTTGAAGACAAAGTTAACGGCTAGATGCAACACATACATTAGATTTGTGCTACCCAACATGAAATTACTATGGAACAAACTAATTAAGATGTAGAATGTTCGGAGATGAGTCAAATGGGCTAGGTAAGCCTTTCTACAGAAATGTTGACGTGTGAATGGCCCCAATGATTAAGGATTAAAAAAATGGTAATAAGTTAGGATTGAAAAAAATGTCGTGCAACTTTTGAAATGGCCCATATGAAATCTAGTATCTCTGTTGTTACCTACTACTGCATCTCATTTTCACAAGAATCCACATTGCATCCCCTAGGCGATACACTGATTTTGTAGTGGCACCCACCAGCCCCGGCCGGACAGTTTAAGCAGAACGTATTTCGATCCGATCTGCAGACAGTTCGTATAGTCATGCTTTTGGTTGAATGCACGCTTTGCATAGCAGAACAATACTGTAAATTAACCCAAGTAAAGAGGGGTTGGAATAATTTGAATCACAGCGAAAAATTCAAAAAAAAAAAAAGAATCTAAGCCAGCAGGGTCCACACAGGGACATCCCTCCAATCCAAGCTCAGGCCTGACGTATTTGCATGTTTCGCCAGCCTTGAGGATGGAGATGGAACAAGTGATAGATATGCATCATCAGCTAGCCGAGCTGTTTCCAGTTTTCTTGCAGTCATGGGCCCAACAAATGCAACGGATTGGATGTAATCATCATCACCTCAAGCATGACCGTTAGGCATTAGCATATCACTAGAATACAGAGTGAGGATCCTTGGGAGTCCTGATGAATGAGGGCAAGCTCGTCAAAGGTGAACCATACTTTCATCGGCGAAATGTTCCTGAATCTGTTTTCGGTATTTGGTTGGAAGCTCATTTTCATATCTGAACTTTGAAATATGTCATTTGAATCCTTGAAATATATGTGGTATTGGTCCATACATTTTGGTCCCTAATCCTAATTGTCAGTACAATGACGTGTCGAACCAGTGAGGGTCGACCCCTCGTCCTTATGGAGGCATTCGATCAAGCAAAGTCGTAGCTGCATGCGTGCCGGCAGGAGAAGGTAAGAGCAACTCCAACCCTTCCCCTTTCATATCATCTAAACACAAAAATCTATCATATAGGGAATGGGGATGGAAAAAACTTTTTTATCAGTTTCCCTTTCCCATTCCCTTGTTAGGTGATCACCTAAATCTATTCCATCATTTCTTTTATGGAGGGGATCACCTTTCCTCACCTAAATGGTGGACCCTACCCTTTTAGGTGATGGAATAGGTGAACTGCTACAATACCATCACCTATAATTCAGAAATTGGGTTGGAGGAATCCCCTTTAAACTCTTTTAGATGATGGGATTATAGGGGAAGGGTTGGAGTTGCTCTAAGTAAGTAAGAGAGTGTTTGGTTCGTAGCCAAACTTTATCATATCACAAAATTTAGGCCCTATTTGAATCCTCTAGTTGGCTAAATTTTAACCTCCTAAAGTTTAATCAGCTAAATTTTAGCCAACTAAATTTTAGAAGATACATGTTTGGATCCGTAGCTAAAATACTTGTCTAAACAAAAAATAGATATGTCTATCCTTTATTAACTAACAAAAATAGATATATATATGGATTGAAGGAAAATATCACATATAAGGAGGGGTAGTTTAACTTTGATTGACTTTTCTCAAGTTTAGTAGATTTTAGAAGAGTTAGGGTGACTAGAGATTTAAAGTTTAAGAGGTGAGCTAGTTAAAGTTTAGGAGATTTTAGAAGATCATGTTTAGAGTAAAAGTGACTAAAGTTTAGCCACCTAAAGTTTAGGAGATGGATCCAAATAGGGCATCTACAAAAGCTCTCCAAAAAATTGATCCCAAAAGAGTGTTTTTGGGAGTAGTCCAAAAATTATTAGGGAGAAGTTTTGTTGTCTCAGTCAACAATTCTCCCTAAAAATAAATAAGGAAACCTTTTGATTGGACCATGTCAGCATTTGAGATTACAACATCATTAATTTCCTTCTAAATACAAGTATTGGGGTTCCCAAGTTTCTTCTCATTTCTAGCTACAAATAAGGAGAATTTAGAGATAGAATAAATCTGTGAGTGATTTAGGGGAGTTGTTGGAGATATTTTTTTAGACTAAACCCTATTAATTTGATTTAGAAAGAGTTTTTGAAAAGCATTTGGAGATGCTCTTAGTCACGCCGCAAATTCTTAGACAACTTATTTGATTCAATGTCGCAAATATGGCTTGTCATACTTTTTTAACTCAATTTCTTGTCAAGTCTTGCTACAAGTGTGACATCAAATTTCTTGGTCGAACTTTTTACGGCAGCCATATTTTGACTGAAGTTAGGCGTGTGAAAGTGTGGCTAGCAACCAAACGCACCCTAAGTATGGATCATGGAATTACTCGGTTCGTGTAGGACTGGAAAAATGAGAGGTGGTGAGCGTTGGTTGTTAATTTCGTTTGAAAATGTGGGGGATTTTCTAGTTGGAGGCTCAAAAGTGTAATGTTGTAATATGCACATGATCTTACGCGCGTGCATTGCATTGCTGCTGCTAGCGCGCGCATGCGCATGCCTTCGCCGTCTCCACCATATACACGCTCGCTAGCTGCATGCGATGTCCTCGCTTGTGAGACTGAGACACAGCGCCCGCTAGCTTGTCGTCGCACTCTCCCGTGACACGTTAACCTGCGCGCCTGCATTGTTCGCCGCATGCCAACAACCTCCACCATAGGATCTACACATGCATGCAGCATGGGCTCCATCGTTACCTCCGTTCTCCTCCTCCTCTCTGCAGGTTAAGAGTGTGTACTATAGTATAACTATAAATCTCCAAAAGAACAAGAAGATCTATATCAATCTCTCTTCACAATGCAAACCGCATGTTAGGGGCATGCATGCAGTACGAAGTACGTACACGCGACAGCTTGGATGGAAGGGACATACGCTTTGTTCATTTGTTGAGGAAAGGACACCTCCCTGTGATCACCGATACTGGAGCTAATTAAATCCCAGCCGTAACAACAGATCATCAGGTAGAGCCAGCAGGAATGGGGGCCACCCCAGCAACTGCAACCGGGGGGCCGGTAGGGTTGGCCTGATCATCCAGAGAGCCAGACAGAGGTCACGCAGGCTACAGTAAAGACGATGAACAGTGTTCAGAATGCCAGCACTGCACTGCACTGCACGCGGTAGCTTTTATTAATTAGCATTGGATGTATGCTTATGTGTACTATATGAAGATCGAATTACTTTTGTTCAAACTGATCCATGACGGTTCATGAATAAATTCCGTTTTTTGTTGCAAGGTCTGTTCGTGAAATGTTGTTGTTCATTAATTTATTTTTTGAACTGGCCGGTGATAACAAAAGAAAAAATGGAGGAGTATACTGTAGTAGTTGTTAGTACAAGTCTAGAAGGAAGGGAAGATGAATTGTATTGAGGTAAGAGTCACGTGCTTGAATGACTGATACTGTGAAATTACGACGTACCACCGGCATGGAAGCAATCGCGAGATGCAAGGGCGCGTGATGGCCGGGCCGGGCATGATGGCCTTATGATTCGAGCCCTAAAAGTCCTTCATCACTGTTTGCCCATCGCAAAGTCCTGTGCAAAGGAATCGAGATCGCTCTACCACTCGTGCTGTCTCTTGCATGGACCATGGACCCAACGCGCAGCTGCATGCATGCCAGCTATAGGAGTACTTAGACAGGCAAACCTACCTACACCTCTCTCTCCCTCCGCACACACAAAGAAAAAACAAGCAAACAAACCTTTTGACCCGCGATTTTGTAGCGTCGTTGGACCCTGGCTGCAAACCTCTCTCTCCTCCGATTTGTCTGCCTGTCGATGCATGGCAAAATGGTAGTAGTACTACGTATGTACTGTATACATGTGTGTTGTCTGGAATTATTAGTGGACAAAACGGTCTCCCACCAGCCACCTTGCATGAACTGGGCCTCCATTTGTTCCCTTCCCAAGTCCCAACTGTAAACACGCGAGTGATAAATCTAAAAGGAAAAAAGGCGAATGGAATCCAACAAGGTTCCACATTGTTGCAAAAACCAAGAACAACAAAAAACAAGGTTCCACATTTTCGATGTCACTGACCAAGAAATACTGTATGTACTACTAGCTCCAAAGATGAGTATGAAAACGATACACACTTGTCCGGGCCTGCTTGGGATTTTTACTGAGTGATTACTGTAGTGCTAGTTAATTAATTAGAAATTTGTTTTCTGATCATGATCCCACCAATTGTTCTGGCATTAATGTTGGTAGAACATGGTCTGCTGATAGTGACATTTAAATAAACTAGCTGAGGCAAATGCTAAAAAAAATGCTCACTTTGTTTTTAAATTGTTGTTATCATTGAATTTTTTTAGTTATATTTGTACATTACAAGGAGAAAGTAAAATATTATATGTCAAAGCAGCCTAGCTTGTCCAGGTCTGTTTTCACCTGAGGGAAGTCTTTTGAGAGTGAGACGATCACTGAGCTAAGTGAGAAAAGAGAGACTCTGGACGAAGGTCTTTTTGAAGGTGAGAAGATCCCTTAGCTAATTGAGAAAAGGAGACAAACTCCCACTAACATTTGGAGCTTATAGAGCAAAAATGACATTTCCTGTCACCAACTTAGCCAGGATTTCCTCCTTGCTCTCCAGCTTACCTGGGATTATGTTAGTGATATGATTCACATATAACCATCTCCTTTTAGATGTATACAGACGTCACTAGAACGGTCTGATTCTCCGTTGTCGGAAGACGTCCACACACTGCTCTTACAGAAGCTTGAGTATAGGTCAGGATGTAGGTACAAGATAATCTCCTCTTCAGGCAGCTCAATTCCAGATGGCCTAATTGTACAGCAAACAGTGTGGCATCATTGTTATTATTTATCAACGTTACAGGACTGTTGTCTGATCTCAGCTCCAGAGCACTTGCCCTTGAGCACGGTCAGGAAGTAGGTACAAAACAAATAAACAGCAGAAAAACAACTGCTACTCGAGTGTTACAAACGTATGACAGGTTATGCACTATACACATTACTCTGAGCTACTATGGAAACAATGAAACCATTTGTGATTTGTTTCCAATGTGCCCTATTGCTTTCAGTATCGGCGGCCACCAACAGTTGACATGAGCACTCTGGTTGGTTTCTTGCCTTTCTTCCCAACGCCATTTGGTTTTATCATCTCTGAATTATTTTCCGCTGAAGTGGTGGCTCTACTGGAAGATATGATGCTGGCAAAAGACAATGATGGTGCCACCGACGGCCCTGCGCAACAAAGGTATACTATTACAACAGAACTTCAGTAGAAATTAGGTTATGATATTCTGATGAGTGTCATACCTTGGTCTCTTGCACTTCCATTTTGGCCGTTTGCATCCACAGACTCAATTCTTAAAGGAGGTGAGTCTTGGGCAGAAGCAAAACCCAGACGTGTCACGTCAGAAAAAAGCTTTCTTTCGCTGGCTGGTGGACTCGTGGATGGCCCGGCATTGTTTCCCAGAGCTTCAGTGAAAAGACGGATCGAATCAGCACCAACAGGATTGAAGGAAAGGTACAAGTAATGAAGTACATGGAAAAAATGGGATACCAAAAAAAAAAAGTAATACAAGAATACTAGCAGGGAACTCTATCCCAGGCAAAAATGAGAATTAATAGTAGGAAACTATCCCAGCAGTTACATAAGTTTACCTTCAAAGTCATCCAGAGAGAACATGAAATTGTTGTGGCTATAAGAGAAGTTTTTATGCTCAAACCGCATAGCAGTAGCCTGCACTTCGGCAGCAACTTCAGCCTTCACTCGCTCGCTTTCTTCCTAAAAGAACACAAAGTGCAAGAGTGAACAGGAGCCAAAACACAGGAGACAGATGTGTCTGGAGTAAATAATCAAGGGTACCAAAAAGACGATGACTTGGTTCTAGGTAATAATTAGATCTAATTCTTGGTTGTCTTGATTTCATTGATGTAGCCAGCATTATGGGTCTGTTTGCTTTGTGCCCTCAGAAACCTCCCTTCATCCAAATACGACCGAGATAGCCAAGACTTACAACAGGAAACTAACTGATCTGAACAAACCAGATCACTAAGACTAACAAACGTCCTCTCATGCAACTAACAATGCAAATCTCTCAAACTAACAGCAAGGAATCTAACTCCAACACGTTATCCAATCAGATGGCACGACAGTCTTAACCTTGCATTCCGTGTTCCTGCGTTGATACTAAAGGCCCACAAACACATCCATTACACTGAAACTAAATCACAAAGCCTAACGGCCTTTTACAGAAAGCCCACCCTACCTAGGCGTTCTGTAGTCTGTAGCCTACTCTTAAATGGTTCAGCCACAATTGCAACTGGTTCCCCAGAAATGGCTGGATGCTAGATTAACCCATCCAGTCAGCACTTTGTTAACATGATGACCATCCTTGCTAGACATCTGATACTCCCTCTGGTTATCAAAGGATGTCATTTTGGACAATCAATTTGACTCAAGCAGGCCAATTAGGCTGTTTCAAATGTCATCCGCTGATGAATGGAGCGAGTATCACGCTGCACTTGCTATCTGCAGAAACCGGCTGAGAAAGGCTTTCTGCAGGAAGAAACCGAATCACAAATTTGTAGCCACGACACTTTTCATAGTATCTAATCCTGTGATAGCTGGATGCTGGATTAGTTCTAGGATCTAATCCTGTAGTGGCTGGGTTAGTTCTTGTAAGTAGTCAGGTAAGGCAACAAATAAGAAGTAATAGGATCCTTACCAAATAGCACATTAGGATATTGTAAAATTCACCATAACTCCATAAGTAATGAGAATACCAAGATTCAAACACATAAACTTGTGCACGGCTCCTAAAAAGCCTGCCAAATAGAAGACTGACCTAGACCTAGCAAATTTGAGAACTGCGCCACTCAATTGCTACATAGTCTCTCATGTTTCTTTTTTCATACTTCCTAGCTTTCAATCGACTAAAAGCTTTCAGTCGATGGTTTGTTACTTTGTGGTTTGATTTTTTCTTTTGTAGGATTATATTCTATATAATAATTATAAACCATTGGATCTAAATCTGATGGCTCAAAGCCGTGATTGAAAGTTGCCCAACTTTCAGTCAGCTGAAAATTAGCAATTTCTTTTTTCCTAAGCGCGATTATCATGAGACAAGTAGGTATATTTCTATCTAATTTTCCAATAGATTTTCTATATTTCAAACATTTAAGGATTCTGAATTTGAAATTTCAGTAAACCAAATCTGTTGGTCCCCAGTTCTGGCCTACCACCCTAACAGACATGGTGGTTCTAAAAAGGTTCAACAAAAAAAGTGCAGTGCCAGTTATCCATGTACCTTCTTGGCAGCTCGTTTTCTCTGTTTCTCACGCTTTTTAATTTCATCCACAAATGGTGCCAGCGAGCTAGGAGGTAGCATATCACTCAGGTCAATTTCACAAAACTGCACAAAAAGTTGACATTGTAAAGCATAATCATTTTCAGACCTCACTAATTTGGATATTGTTGTCCATGACAAGCCATACCTGGAATGTAGTTGTTAATGAGAAATGGCTCAAAAAACGATAACGCTTTCTAGTAGTCTCAGATTGTGTTACAGTTTCCAGCTCCAGGATTTTTCCAGATATTCTGTGCGCAAATAAGGTGAATCAGTAACATAATAACATCCGAAAGAAGCAATTACTCAGGGGATTCTTCAAGAAGTGATTTATTTTCAATTTTGGATGTTGGTTGATTCAGAATATCTTGATGGAGCTGCAACAGAAAAATTCTACAAATTTAGGTTCTCTCAAATGTAGAGGCTGGGACCTTTTGTTCAATTATCTAAAAGAAGGTTCTATCAAATGACATAATACACACCACAGCGATTTTTTTGTAGCAAAGCACAAGAATAAAACCAAATCAACAGCAAAAAATGTCAGGGATTTGGATATTTGCCATCCAACTACAGTAGACTAATAACATAGCCACATAGCTCAAATTATGCACCTTTGAGAACTCTAAGTCCAAGCGTAAAATCTCTTTCAGTGGACCAAAGAAAACAATGGTGCACTATGCCACTACCGCAAACACAATCCCTTCCAGGAACTACTTAATTGTAACAGGTGACAAACAGAAAGTGTCAAAAAAATATCGCATCACAAATTAATATAGTCTGTCTTCTCGCCTATTTTTGGATAAGTTGTCATGATAACTCAATCTGAGCATTCTGAACCCAATGTCTTGAAGTCAATCTACACAACTGAACTGCAGTTGCACTAACGTGACAGCAATACAAACAAGGGAGCCTAGAGCTCCAACTTCAGGGAATAAGCAAAGACTATCTTACCTAGGTGGGAGCATATCAGAACCTCCAAAATGGTCAAGAAGACATCTCATGTTTAGTGGATGAAGAATAATGTGTTGCCCATCCAACACCTGCAACAAGGTATAAAGCCTCTGAACATGCAAACCACACGACATCAAAAAAATCATCAGTGCCAAGGATCTCTTAAATGTCTCTGACCTGGTAGAATGTGTAGTCATGTCCAGAATCAATGTGGGTTTTTTCACCCATTTTGGATAGAGCTCTTTTATCAGAGCTTTTATTTGACCCAGGAGATATCAAGAGCAATGAAATACCATTGACCATATCTCCATCAGAAACAGGGGAGAGTTTATGCCCACTGTTCTGGTGCGAAGCATGGCCATCAACAGAGTTTCTTGAGCTGTAACTAGATCCAGGAGAGAAGCTATCTCCTAACGTGGGGCTACTACCATAATTTCTGTACTCAGTCCAATATTTCATCCTTTCTTCCAGCTGTTCCAAAGCAGCAGAAACATATGGGAGTTTCTCCATGTCATCAATGAGGCCTAAGTCAGCCATGCGCGACCAATTACTAAGATCTGATTTTGCCTCTCGAACAGATAATTCCACATCAGATGTCAATATAAACTTGGAAAAAACATTGCACAGATCTTCATCAGATGAAGTGCAATCACTTGAGCTGCTTTTAACATAAGGAGTGAGTGAGTTTCTTGACCGGCTCAGAAGTGTAAAAGTTGCAACATCACCAGCACGGAAATGCTGAACCTGAGTAATATTTATGGTACACAACTCCTTTGTTGATACCATTGTGAAACACAGCGGACACTTCTTCCAGCAATCACCTTTGTAGTCCTCTTTTCCCATTATAAGATAACGTAAAATGCATGGAAAGCAATATATATGGCCACATGATGTGATTTGCGGACACAATGGGCTATCCAAACAAATAGGGCACTGAACCTCTGAAGGGCTATAATACTTGACACATATAATATCATCCCACTGGAGCATCTTATCAGGGTCCATTGATTCAATCTGGTAATTACCCGTATCCAACACAACAAACTTATAATTTGCTTGGAGAAACAGGTCCTTATTGTAAGGCTTGATCTTCTTTTGCCTTCTCGGAGGATATGTTCTTGGGCCTCTAGGCTGTGGTCGAGCAATGGGATCATACTGGAAATTCAGCAGATGGTTGGCATTCACAGTATTTTTCCTAGCAGCTATCTGAGTCCCATGACCCGGAGGTCCAGTTGAACCTATAGCCAAATTGTCAGCTGGTAGAGATCCCACCATTTCAGTCCTCTCAGAATATTCTGGAACCAAGCTAACATTATCTACAGGGAAACCCATATTTCCCTGTTCAGAAGACTGGCATTCAGAAATACTGCCAACCTCTTGGGTACGTGAACCATTCTCTTCTTCAGAGATTCTGAATCCAACTACCTAAGAGTGATTTGTTTTTAATAAATGAGTTAAGCAGCAATACGAGCTTAATGTCATTTATCTGTGATGAAAATAGTTTTGCAATCATTTCACCTTTTTGGAAGCATTACTAGATTTTTTGACAGCTGGATCCACTGATTCTGCAAGAAAAAAAAATCGAATTGTAACAGTTACTCTGAAATATGGGGAACTGGAAATTAGCAAGGCATTAACCGTGAGAAGGTAACAACGAGCCATGCAGACAACTAATGACAAGAGCAGATGCTAACTAGCATGCCCATGTAAAATCTTCGTACCATTCATGTGGCGATAGAAAATGGCATCGAGCAAAACGGCTTGTTCCAGAACAAAAACAGCTCATACAAAACTTGATTGAAATATTAAAACTAATATGAACTTCACAAGCTACATACCACTCTGCTCAATATACTAGCCCTAAAGTTTCAGCAGCATATTCTCAAGTAGCACTAAAAGAACAAGCTAAAGGATAATACCAGATCAATTATGATTGATCAAACCACATAGATCAGGTAACATCAAATATGTATTTCAGGCATAATTATGCTGATTTCTTCAATCCGAGTGAATCAAACTCTAAATAAGTGGTAAAGCATGAACTTTTATTCTACTATAACATGCTGAATCGTTGCCGTGGGTTGACTTAAGCTACAGAATGTGACCATTATTAGCTAAATTAAAAACGGTGTCTAATCACAGGAATTTTAGGAGGAACTCAATTTCTTTTTGAATGTCTAAACATCTATGTAGGCTTGTACATTTTCAGACAGATAAGAAATTAAGAATACAGAATAATATTCAATAAGAAGTATTGTCTTCCAGATACGATATGACCTATCATACTTCCTTACTTGAACAGGGAAGCTCAATCAGAATTTTTTTTTCTTTGGCTTTAGAACAGGGGATAATAACTTCCATATAGTACAAGGAACTCTCATCATTTGACCAATGGAGAGCTCAAGAACATTGAACAACACAAGGATTGGCTTATCAAAACAAATGCTCAGCTCAGCACACACCTAAAGTTCACGTACATAAACATATTAACTCCACCAAAGCACTAACATGCTCAATCTGTTATCAGAACACCGTACGCTTGACAAGGAGCAAAAATCCCCTACAAGCTTCAGCTCAGCCAACGTACGAGCCACGCCAACCACAGAGCCGCATGTAATCAAGCCAATCCCCAATTGGTAGGTCGCCACCAAACTAAGCAACAGAACCTAGATCCAACCTCACCGGGGCTACCCGCGTCCAATCAATCAAATCGTCCGTGGGAGCAAGCGAGGTTAGCTATATAGGAGCAGATAGAACTCACCGGAGCTCGCGCCGCTCCCGCCGCCGGCGGGTGGCGAGAGGGATGCCGGAGGGGAGCGGCGCCTGTCGCTGCCATGCTTCGGGCTAGGGGTAGGATTGGGCGCGCGCGGGTAACGGTATCCTCCGGTGCGTTCGCGTGGGGAGATGGACATGAACCTGTGCGGGAGCTCGTGGGGTGGCTGAGCGGCGCGGCTCGGGCGGTCGGCGGCGACGGGGCAGGCGGTGGCGCGGCGACGGGGACACGAGGGCAAGGGACTTATACGGACAACAACGGGTGGTAAGGTCACCGGAGGTTGGAGGCAAAGACGGAGTCCACGTGCGCTGAACACGTGACGCTATGAGATGGGTGCACGGGATCATTGGTCCCACATGTAAGTGAGAAGGTGTATGATTAGAGTGTGGAGTAGGTCCATGTAGAGGAGGGAAGCTGAGAGGCAGGAGCGGAATATGCGGTGAGCTTGGGGGCTTCTCCTGGAATCGGAATTGATTGGCCCACGTGGTGCGGTTGCACGTGATAATGACATATGGGCCGCCGCCCCGCTAACATATTTGGGGGCCCATGTAGCCAACTGGGCCTAATTTTCTCACGACCCCGCGCACGCGCGTGGTTGGATGAGCTGTTCAAACTTCGAACCCGTTTCTCCCCTCAAACCAGCTGGTTGGTTTGAATTTGAACATCTTTTAAAACGATGTTGTTCATAATTTTCCAACTGTAGAGGTTGTAGTAAGCTCTTCGGTTCAATGTTTCGGATCTTATACCCCTTTCAAATGTTCCATGGAGACAGGGGTGCCCTTGAGGACATGAACTAGGCCAACAGATCGATATCCTTGTTCGTGAGCCTGCTACCTTTTTGGATTTCTTTTTCCTACGCTGGTGGGAGCTTCGTCACTAGGATAAAACGAAATGTGACCACACTTCAAGGGATGTATTGCTACATATGGTCCAGGAAAAAGCTATCCGGCGTACTTACAAATACTCTGCTAGCTGAGCTCCTGCAGCTGAGAAAACTTAAAGCATGTCAACTATGAGTTGGTATGCAACAGGATTGACCATTATGGAAGACACTCTGTTTACAGAAAATTAACATAACAAAGCTCAACTATACACAATTGCATTGCTGAGAATAATAACTGTGAGAATCCACCACAGACACACAACCAAGTGCTGGTATCCACATCATTTGCTGCTATAACCTCATTTCACTATATACCACAAAACCCCCAATACAGGTTTCTGACAGAATTTTCAGAACCGGCTCAAAAAGAATCAAATGGCAACAACTCTATACCAATCTGTACATTCACTTATCATCTCTTTTTTCTGTTCATGTAATTATTTCTGTCCAAATTTATATACCTAGGTGACTGACTATAGCTTGTCTGCAATCCTGCCAAGGGCGTCTGCAAGCCTGCCGAGCACAAGAACTAGGCTGTTACCTTGGTCTTTTCTCTGTTCCCTGTCCAGCTGGCAGTTCAAGTTCTGTGCCTCCAGTTGTGCTGCCACCATCCTATTGTTCCGATCTAGGACATCGATCAGCTTCTGCAGATCTGTTGTGCTTTCTCCAGTGTCTTCATCTGTCCGCGGCCTCTTCTGCCCACCCTGCTGAGCTGGTGCATCCTTATCGGTTCTTTGCTCTGGATGTTTGTCTTTCGATGTGCCTGCTTCAAAGAAGCCATTATCTCTTGCTGTATTTTAGCATTTCCAACCCATTCTTACATGTAACAAATACACTCAGCATTGTACGATTAATAACAAATCACAATCCAATCACCCTCCTTCGAGTTACGCTAGTGGAGACTAATTTGTACGAAAAGAAAGTACAGTGTCTGCCAGTGAAATGAATTAGTTTCTCAGTAACACAAAATTCTGTCACCATACTTGCTCAACAAAGGAGAAAAAAGCATATCAGAGTATTTAATAAGGTCAAGCTTATTTCATATTTCATCGCTAGCTAACAAATGCTATAATGATGCATAGGAATGTAACGTTAACAGGTTAGTCCAATCATCTCAGATTATCAAAAAGGAACAAGAGCCAGAAAAGCTAACCTACACAAAGGTGCAGTCACATCCATTTCTGATTGGTGCATTTCCACACTTTACAGTCTCAAAAAGTTACACAGATGTATTTTATGTTAACATATGCATATCTGCAAACCTTTTGAATTGAAGTATGTTCATGTGTATTTTTTGAAAAAAAAAAAAGGCATAAGCCTTAATTTTACTTTTTCAACAGTACACATGCCAAAATATCTTTTGCGGTTTTACATATTTTAACGTTGTAACCCTTTTGGAAAAATTTCATCATGTACAGATGTGTACATTGATGACTTTCATGCGTTTCACATTTATGCCTCTGATTGTGGAGACTCCCTTTACCCTTTTTCTGGCAATGCTACATAGGTTATGTGTCAGTAGCTTGCCACTAACAGCAAACTTTCTCCATATGTGCTATAAAATGAAAAGAATCTAGCTAAGTGTTAAAGTAAATACCACATCAAGGTGAACAGTGTCACCGTAACTGCAGTAGAGCATTAAAGCATTAGAGCTAGTGCTGCTTAATGAAAATATCTAGATCAGAAATAAACCACCAGTAGGCTGTAGAATCCCACCTACACACAACAGCCATCTATGACAAAGCTTCAAGCCAATGTCGTATGAAATATGCAATTTTGTAACTAATATGCTCACTATGTACTATTTCATTTTGAGTACTCCTTGTTTAGTATTGCAAAACTGATCGTTTATTTGAATATCTCAAACTTAGAAAGATAGACATTACAGAGAAAGGAACCGATGCCTGTATTTGATCCTAAATTTCCAGTGCAGCAAGCCAGCAAACTAGCAAAGTCTGATGCACTGGTAACCACCAAAACTATTCAATAGTGGTTGGTTGTACTTTCGTATAAACTGCCACTCTAGCGCTGGATCAGACACTCTAGCAAACTTTCATGAATACAGTAACGATGGTTGCGCGATGTTACCATTCTCTTGTCTTAAGTGATCGAACTAGATGGTTAACAAAGGACATTCCATGGTCCTATTAACATCTGACAATTTACTGCAGCCTCGCTGATAAATTCATTATTGCCAGTGCAAAGTGATTCTTTTAACAGTGAAAAGTATGCATCACTGCAGCTGCTGCACGCTGTAAATGATAATTGCTGAATGACAATATTCAACATTACTGTAACCCTGGATATTCGTGATATGCTCACACTAGGCTGATGAGCCCAATGGAACAGTAAAAGTTTCTCGAACGATTCTAATAAATCCAGAATTCGATTGCAAGAGGAAGAAAAGGACCGGAGGACATTAAACAAAATAAAAAGTCCAATTACCTTGCTCAGCGCTCTGTTGTTGCCTTGATGCTTCGGGCTTCTCTGCAATGGAGAACACAATAAACAAAGATAATTTAGTGGACCTACCAGTGAAACCAGCAATACGGCAATCAAGAACAACGCACGAACTCCATCAAATTAAAAAGCAAGAAAACTGCTCAAACTCCGATCTCAAATTCCAATTCCACCACACCAAAGTGACTACTCCCTCGGGATTTAAGCTGTTTACATTAGTGCAAATTGTCGGGAGGGGATATGAAACTGCTAGGGTCAGAAGCAGAGCAACAGTTAGAATCCTACTCCGAAATCCGAATTATGGAAAAACTGCACCAAAAACTCAAAATTTTGCACCATGCCAAGACTACCAACACGAAGAGCACACTGATATAGATCTCAAAACAATATACTGAATAATCTGTCCAATCAAGAGCTGAAGAGCATCTAATCGAAAAGAAGTCATGTGTTTACAAGTTAGCAGTAAACATCAGCAAATCTACTTCAGTATGGATAGCAACCAAAAGCCTCAGCGCCTTTAACCTCCAACAATTAGCGGCCAAACGAATTTGCAGTTTAAAATTCCAAAAAAATTGCAACAAAAAGAGCCAAGAACTCGAATTCATCAAAGTGCCAAACAAAGGAATCAGCCGGAGGCAGTGAACGGCGAAGAACTCAACTTCATCAACGAAAAGCACGAAATTCTAGCACGAGTAAGTAGCAATAGTACGAGTCAACGAGCAGCTCACCGGATATCGGCAAGGCGATCACCGGAGGCTGAGGTGGATGCGGCGGGGGAGCCGCCGCTGGCGCCTCCTCCTCTTCCTCTTCTTCCTCCGAGAACAACGCCTCCTCTGTGGCTGGGCGTCCGCTATCAAACACGGGCTCCGTGGCCCCCACCTCCTTCTCCTCCTCAACGGGCGCCGCCTCCTCCTCCTCCGCGGCATTCCCGCCAGACCGGCCGCCGAGGATCGCCCGTCCCCGGCCCTCGAGTATGTCGTACACCTCGCGGTCGAAGAACCCGGGGAGGCGCCGCTCCCGGCGCGCGTCGTTGCGCATGGCCCAGAACGAGGGCTCCCGTGCCGCCGCTGCGCCGCGCTCCCACTCCTTGATCTTCTTGTAATCGCCGGCGAGGTTGCTCCACCGCTTGCGGCACTGCACGGCGCCCCGCTCCACGCCGTGCCGCCGGCAGTACTCCGCGACCGCGGCCCACTTGGGCTCCAGTGCCGACGCCTCCCCGCCCGCCGCGGCGGCCGCCGCCACGCGCCCCCTCCCGCCGCGCCCGCCACGGCCCTCCACCATGCGCTTGCCCTCGATGAGGACCAGAATCTCCTGCCGCGTCCACCGCGGGAGCCTCGGCGCGCGACCGGACGGGGTGGCCGCGGCCGCAGCAGCAGCCGCCGCCGCGGCGGCGGCGGGGTCGCCGGCGTTGGACATGGGCGGGGAGCTGGGGACGCGTGCTTTTGTGGCGGAAGTTGACGTGACGGCGTGAGGCGGGCGGTGTAACGGAGAGTTAACGACGGTAGGAGAGAGAAAGGAGGGAGGAGAGAGGGGGAGGACGCGTGGGGAAGAGAAAGAGGATCCAAATGGGGTAGGAGACAGGGAAGAAGAGGGTAGTGTCTTCTTACTTAAGGAGGGGATTAGGAGTGATGGCGTTAAATTAGGCACTCTCGTAAGTTGTGTCGCTAATCACATACTAACCCAATACCATGAAACTGGACCAGAAATGTCCTAAGCTGATTCTTTTCTGTGTACACTGTTGTTTCCATTTTTGCGCAAATTCAGATTGAGATTATTCAGGAAACCAACTTGTGCCTTTCGAAATAAAAAGTTATTGAGGAAACCAAATAAATTAAGTTTTCAAATCATTGCAACTTCTCTCACAAAATTTCAGTTCAATCGAAAACCAACAATTCCATATCATCTGCTCTTGTTTAGGAGAATTGAATGAATAGTGATCTTACATTAGGTAGGATAGCTCTTACATGTCATGTTTTAGATGCCCCCAAACGATATTGTTTGCTACAGGTACAGGTGACATGCTGTTGAACTAGACATCGGTTGGCATGACACGATTGACTTGAATAGAGCCAACTAGTGATCAAATAAATTATTTTGTAATTATCAAGCTCAGTCGCTTCCTATTTCTCAAACCCAGTTGATTTCGGATGAGCTAGGTCAAGGGGTGAGGGGGAGCTAGAGGCTAGACTATATAAACGAGGGGATTAGTTGGGGGCGAAGAAAAGGGAAGAATCGGTGCCCAATACCAAGTGCCCATGATGCCTCCTATATCCACCATGATGTAACAGGGAAAAAGGTAGTGCTTCAATTGAAGCAGGGAGTTGTGCCTTGAAAAAAAACTAGCTTTTTGGATGCATGGTGGCCTCGCGCAAGGAGTGGTGGTGCCTTAAGGAGGTGCATTAATTTATTTGTGCGATTAAGACCTGTGATTAGAGGCACAACAACGAACGGGCTCCAACGGTCGCCATCGTCCGTCTCTGTGATGCGATAACATTTTCTTCGCAAGGGTTTTTGGATCTTTTAAAACACCTGAAAAGAATTGACGGGACTCGCCTGTCCGTGCTTTGGGATTTATCTCTCTGTGCACGTGTCAATTGGAGGAGGGGTGGTTTATTAAACGGAAAATCCTAGTTATGAGTCGTTAATTAGACAAAGGGTTTAACAGTTCCCTCATCCAGGATTGCTCATACATACTAGTGCTCACAAAGCATGGATAAATCATGTAAGGATATGCTATAGCATGGAGGCATATGATGTTAGATTTGCTCTTAATTAATTAATTGTACTTTTGATAAATTAAAGTTACCTTTGTTTTGTATTCCACGGCAACCTTTTATAGAGATAGTTAAATGTTGCGTATGTATTTCCACAAATTTTTTATTTCTGGAAATGCTATGTCTATATGTATCTGCACACATGCTTCTTGTTCTTGCATAGATAGATGGTTTGGAAAAAGGTAAAAACATGGACTTTTGTGATGCAAACATTTGGTTTTCTGTTTATACATGAACTTCCAAGGGCAGACAATCATATATTTTTTTAAAAAAAATCTATTCCCGCCTCTACGAGTCCGTACACAGTGTAGAAAACCTAGTAGAGAATACCCTGGGGCCAATTTATCATCTACGCAATCTCCTTTACGTTGGGTTATAGTCATTTCTGCTAGCTTCATCATCATTGGTAACAACAGAAAATACTAAGGTCGCAGGCCTAGCTTGTATATGGTGCGTGTAGTGGCACACAATTGATTGTGTTTGCCGAAAACTATTGAATTGGTGACACACAATCGCGTGTTAAGATACCTGCTAGAGGAAGGTTGGACCTCACCTATATGCAAATTATATAATTAGGGCTCCAGTATCGGTTTAGCTGTCCCTGGCCTGGCCCTTTTAAATTTTGGGGAGGTCCATTTCAATCTCATATGGGTCTGAATTGACCTCACCTACTGCAAAAGTTCCTTTCAACATGGCTGTACACACCTACACCGTATGTGATCCGTATTCTGACGGCACTCCTACATCTCGTCATCCAGAAAGGATGCATTGTGGTTGGCACCAACAACCTATGCCGATTGCAGCATGTAGACCAGATTTAGTAGCACAAAGGATGATCATTGAAGGAGAGTAGTTCGCGCAGGATTCCATTTTTTTGGGGCGGGATAGTAATTGGATGTCATCCTATTGAAAGTACATTAGATGATAATTCAGACAACGATTCAAAGAAATTTGTCACTTTTAAAAGGTTGTATGACTTTGCGGTGGTATAATCTCTCACCAAACAGGACACAATATAGTCCAAACTTCGGTTCTCATTGCAGTCAAATTTGAAGGTGTCCCTCAAGTTGTACAGTTGTAGGATATATAGTAGTTGATTGACAGTTACTTGCATGCAGTTTCTTCCAGCGGAACAGTAGTGATAATATTCAGAAAAGGAGAGAACTAAATGCAAGCAAGCACCAAGAAGATATGAAGGACGCGGCACGATCCTAAAAGGATACTGCCCATACAGACAGGTCCCATTGAGAAGTGTGACCCGAGTGAGCAGCATCCTCACATTGGCTTCTTGACACGATCCTTGGCTTGCCATGTAACTTTCAGTGTCCACTTCTGCTTTTTCTGTGACCAGAGGGACCTTTGCCCTTTCAACCACTAGAAGAGGCTGCACACCACCCCTCGTATGGACGCATACATATATACAAGTCCGTGAGATCATGGCCTCTTTATTTCCCCTGGATGCCCAGATTCCCATTGCAAAACAGCAAGTGTGCACTGCCTGGGGATGGTGCTGAACTGCTTGCTGGGTGGGTGATGGAATGGGACCCCTTTTCTTGGTTTTTGTATGGAAAACTTGAGGGGATAGGTCGATGAATGATTGGTACCTCACTTGTTGGTGCCTTGCAATCCTTTCTTATGTTGGCGACGTAGTGATTAACCCGCTTGTTTATTTCTTTGTGCGATGGGTTATGTGCCAGAAAGGAGTAGGTCTTTTTCCTGAAGGATGATACGGTTAAAATCGGCAAACCAAAGGTCGTGTGATCAAACCTCGAAATTTCAGAATAAACCTGCCTTACTTACCTTTAGTAGAGCACAATCTTTAGTCCTGTACTGCTACTAGTTGGCAAAGAGGAAAAAAGCTCTGGTCGTAGCAATATGTTCTACGAGGTTAATAGAAGTCTGTAATATAACTCTACGCATGTTAGTGAGACCTCTAGATCACTAATAATCTGAAGTTTTCAGCATGTTTTTCTAGTTTTAAACATAGTTTTCTGTAAAGTTTTAAACATATTTTTCTTAAAGTTATTTAATGTTGAATGGATTTCCATTTGTGTTGAGAATCCTCTTGTTTCATACAGTAACTTTCAGCTACACATAGACGGGTGGCTAGTAGTCCTTATAGCCGAAACAACATAGGCAAAAGTAATTAAGTTGATATTTTTCTAAATGCAATGGCAAATACATATTAACAACATTTGAAGTAGCATTTTCTTTTGACTGAAATAAAAATTGCATGTGGTGACAAATTTGTGGCGTATTTCTGAAACAGAATGAGAAAACACCTTTCTGAACGACTACATGAAAAGAAATCATGGACCATATATATAAAAGTGTAAGCTGTGTGGACGATGAGAATGAGACCAGAAAAAAAAAAGGATAAGCTAGCTGTGGAGAGCTGATATAGCATGATCGAGCTTGTAATTCTTCATGTAACGCATGCGTATGGGTGACGCTCATTCCCTTCCTGACCTCACGCAGCGCTAATGCTAACGGCAGCAGCATCGCTCAGGCCATGGTCCTTTTTTTTTTTTTTTGAAAAGGTAAGGCCATGGTCTTGAAACCCCTGACCACGCTCCAACACTGTATTTTATTGCCGCCGGCCAACGCTGTGGGACAGAATTACAGAAACGGCACCCGATGAAGCAACACCGGTGTTAGTGCAGTGTGGCATATGTAGACGTCATCACTCCTCGCACGCAATTTTTGTATGGTTGGAGTTGAATGATATGCTCTGGTCATCACCACAATTCGGACATGTAAGCAAAAATCCGTTAGGGACGGATCATTTTTTTCTTTATGAAACTCATATCATATTCATAGGGGAATAATTAAACTGCTTGGAGTTGAGTGATGACCAGCGGTATCGATCGACCATTAATCCCCAAGAAGATATGATTGGCATTTATATAGCCTATAAGCGTGGTGGGTCTACGCTGATCTAAGAACAATGATTATTGTGGGTTGTGTATCCTTGCGCCTGTGGTGTCTTAGTGGGTGGATTAGAGCCACCCACAACGCAACGAACGAATGAAGTGGTGCACAGATGAACGAACCATCCAGGCACCCACGCGCACCGCGTCAGCGAAGATGCAGGAATGAAAATGCCAGTGCACGTACTATTGGGAAATACGTTCTGAAAAAAAGTTTAGCCACACAGCTCAGAACTTTTTCGTTTGCTTAGTTTTGTTTCTTGTACCCTTTTGTCGTCACTGAAATTTGCATCTGAGATGAAGATCGTTAATTTCCAGCGATGCGTATTTTGTCAGACGTAACTAATAACACTTGTAGAAGCTTTCTCAAAAGTTTTTCGTTAGTTTTGTGGGATAAGTGGTTGTTGTGATGTGAACAGGGTCTAGATTTTTTTTTAAGCTTCTTATACTGGTTATACAACTGTAGTATCTATTCATCCTAAAAAAATTGTAGTATCTATTCATATACACACGCACTCACATACACCATCACAACGCACAACTACACACACCCGCATATATGAGTAGCCCTACAACTACATCCAGCGTGATAAGACCGTATCCTTCAACAAACCATTAAGATTCATAGAACTTAATGTATGATGAGACGTCACTCTTATATTATGGCTCCATGCGTGAGAGGCATCTGCACCTGAAAATTATTATCTGAAAATTATTATAGGGACAAAAACCCCGGTGAGGTCTCGAGTCCGCCGACCCCAAAGGATGGAACCCGGGTGGCCGCTGGCCAACCGAGCGTGAGGTTGTCCTCAGGGCCAGATTTTGTTGTGTGCAAGTCGAACCCACGGAGGAGACGACGAGAGGCTTGGACGTTGGACGTGTGAGAAATTTGGACCAGATTTGGCCCGCCAGAGCCCAAGCGTTACAGACGACGAGTACTGATTCGACCAGGACAGAAGTTAGTCACATTTGCAGTAGATTTATTAGAGGCACCAAACATTGAGGGAAAAAAGAAAGCAGTCACTTAATTGTGAAGTTAATCAGCGCATTGGTAAAAGTTGCGACGAATGAGCCGAGCGTGTGCTTTTGCTGATGATCGTCTTGTCGCGGGAAGAGCCGCGAGGAACGAGAGGGACCTGCCGGCGCCGGCGATGCATATGCCGTCCCGTGCCCGCATCTCTCTCTGTCAGACAACAAGACGTGCGCGGCTGTCCTCAAGCTGAAGGAGCGTCGTCGGCTTGGGCTTTGAATGGGCACCCGGACCACCGCAGCATGGCGGGCCACCAAGGAGGACGACGACCCCCGCGGAGAGAGGATCACGAGCCATGGCACCGCGCGCGCAGGCCGAGGTGCGGCGGCAGGACGATGAACACGTGCCAACCGTCCGATCATGCCGAGTAGCAAGCAAGGTCTTGCAGCGTCCGAGCCCTTTGGAACCTGGTCATCACGCAGCCGCGCGGGATGGATGGCCATCCAGCCCTGTTCTTATTACTAACCTGTCATGTTCTGTTCTGAATCCGGAAGAAATGCGCTGGTTGGAGGTACAAGGAAGACTTTCATTTCATGTGGACTAATAAGACCCAAAGGTTGTAAAGGGACGACAGGTTTTCCCCATTCCAACTTTTGCAAAATCGATCCAGCTGAGTTACCTCGTCCAAGTGGCAAGGGAACGCACGCCAACGCCCTCCTCGATTCTGACCAAAGACCGTCACCAACGAATCGCCTCATCACACCTATTGGAAGCTGACGCATAAGATCCAATGCTAACCTCGCAACGCAACAAATGATCCTTCCCTAATTCCCTTTGCACTGGGCGCGCGCCACCTCGAGAACCACGTCACCCCTTTTGTAGTTGTAGCGCGACAGGAGGCCGGCGGGCCCGTTCTCCACTGGACTGGACCCACTCCCATCCATTTTTTTCTCCCTCTGTTTCAGGCCTAGATCGTGCCTCAACTCGGCCTTTTACAATAGGCCCAGGCCCAACCTAGCCGCATGGTGTGGCGGGCTGGTTTGCAACTTCTCAACTTGTTCGCTTTCATTTATGATGACCGTGACGCCGTATCTTTTTCTAGTTGCCCCATCAAAGTCGTGATGATAGACTTTTTTTTTTTTCCTTCGTACAAAATACTGCCCATGTAGCACGATGACGCCGTCGCCGGTCACAACAAGGCATAGCCTCACGGATCGGAGGGTGGCTCTACGGAATGATAGTTCTACTATAGTAGTTTACGGCGGCAGCGTTTCGTTCGCGAGATCGACGTCCTCCCAGACACTATTTACTACGGATAAATTACTAGTAATATTCAACGGAGCGGCAAATGCTAAGCTCACGCCTAGGAGCAAGCACTTGACAATCGCATTCATATTAATTTTATTTCAGTACAGAAAACTGTTCTGTCACAGGTGTAAGATTCTGACCCGGACAATGATTGCCCGAATAATTAAGGAAAAAAAGTGCAGGCAAGCTCGATCATTCCGTGTTCGTACGCGCTCCTGATAATTTGATCAGTCACTGCTCTGCGTGACTCGTCAGGTTAAAAACTTTCTCGGAAAGATGAGCGGATCTTGTCTCATCCTCCTGTTTGTTGCACTTAATTATGTAGTAAGCCAAATCGACTGCCACTTTTTTTCCTGTACTATAAGTAAATCTCTGGCCTGGCTAGTTGCTTACGCAAAACCCGATAAAACCAAAAGGTTTAGGTCAGTCATGATATATGTTCTTCTTGTGCCTATCATTCAAAACCCAGTACTCTCAGTCAGTGACGATCAGATTAAACAACTCTTAGGACGGTCCATGTCCTCGCCTTTAAATTATTCTTGTTTCAATTAATTATTATCTGATCCAAGTGCTTAGTTAGCCTGTCACTCGCACATGTACATTACCTGATCTAAAAGAAGCCACATGTCAGCGACATCCACTATGTGTAGTTAGCCAGAGCTACTCTCAATTTAAATGTTTAGCTGCAAAATAATCAGATTTGTGTAGCTGCGTACCTGTTGATTCCTGCCCATTTCTAGGAAGCAAGGTAGCCATCAGCATGTCTTTTTCCTTTTCCGATTTGAATATTACAAAAGCGTACATTCAGCTTTCTATTGAAAGTCAGAATTTTATTTGCAAACTTTAATTTCAACCAGCTACGCTCAAAATCCCAAAAATTGCTTTCAAAGCACTTAAATCTCCACTGCTCAATTCCATCCTTCAATTTTTTTTAGAAAATTTCATCCTTAAAATGCTGATAACAATCGAATCTGGGCGTTTTCCTATAATGACTTTTTTTTTTTTGCTTTCTTTGTACCACTTGCTGAGACTTCACAATGCTCCTTGCCTGCTGGCCTTCAAAGGTGCCGGCGACATCAGTAAGGTTACAGTACAAGCTGGAGACATTACTTAGTGGCAGTAACGGATCGTCACGATTCAAGAGCAACCACGTGGTACTGACATTGTTTAGAGCTAAGAGGGATGAAGAGATGTGTACCCCATTTCAAAGGAAATACTGCAGAAAGTTAAGCAAATCGTGATACAAAGTACTTTCAAGGACACAAGAACGCTACAGTTTGGTGCATACATCGTCATACAGTCATGGTATAACTTAATTCGCTGAATTATCTTGATATGAGTCCCTCACGTGTTGCCCTGATTACAAAATGATTCATCTTAGGATTATTTATTATGCATGGTGAGGAAAACAATATTAGCACCGTATCATGTGAGATGTCTTCATCAGTCCTCGAAAATAAAAATTCAGTACGCCATGGGAACATCTGTACTCGCTGCACAATGAGATGTCTTCATCAATTGAGATGCCACTTATACTCCCAATGATTCAAGCTTGTTTATATGGTCCGTTGATTCCCGTACAGCACAGGCATGCTCCCAAATGGTAAATCTGGTCTGGTTACTGGTACCAAGCACAATCATCACTGTTCCTTTGATGAAAGTCGATAGACCAGAGGAAAGCCAAAGCCTTTTGTTCGTCAGTTTTCTTTCCCTGTCGTGATGAACGACCCACATCGAAAAGTAGCGAAACGTAGCTCAGAGTGCTTTATATATTTGCACATTTGTTTCAATAAACAGCACATGTGGACCCCTTTTACTCTGCTACTATAGTATTATGTTTCCAGTCCTTTTTGGAATAAACTAAAATGGTATTTTTGTACACTCTAACAGGAACCGAACAGAAGAGAGAGAGAGAGAGAGAGAGAGAGAGAGAGAGAGAGAGAGAGAGAGAGAGAGAGAGAGAGAGAATGAGCACCGTCAGCTCCATATCGCAAATAATGTACATTTTGGATAACGCATTATTCACTGCTGGCATGTGTCGAATCTAAACAACCCAACCGCTGGACACGTGAGATGTCCAATGGCACCATGGGCGTACGCGCTTTGCATTGCTAATTGCCCATAATTGCTAATTATCCAACGCCGTGATGAACTGTCATGTGCCCCCGCCGACATATGTTAGCAATAATTCAGCAGATTGGTTATTCAGGCCATGCGCAAAGACAAATTAAGCAAGCACATTTAATTTGGAGGGCCCCCTCACCCCTCTCTTTTTTGGTTCTTGGATTTCAGTTGGATTATTCCTTAATTAAAGAGCTGTGACCAAAACCCGAAAGCTTATGCATCCATCAAGTGTATAATTTGCACCTTTGCGACCCAATTTTTTATACTAGTAGCGACTTTGTGTTTGTTAAAAAAAATCATGCTTAACTTTCTCGAGCATTATTTCAGAGCAGTTTTACTATACACATTACCTCCAGTAATTACTAGAGTTAATGCAGTAATTACTGACAGTAATTATAATCTAACGGCTAAGATTACTTTTCATACCATCACTATTACTGCCAGTAATTTGAAGCAGTAATGATTTTACTGGGGTATTACTGAAAAGATAAAAATGCTAGCGACTTCAATCGGACCTATATGCGGTGGCGGCGGTGACGCTAGCGAACCTATGAGCCGCCACCCTATAAGCAGATGAAGGAGAACGTACTGCACGAATAGAATGAAGATGCTAAGAAATTAACCTTATATCTCTAATAACAATATAAGTAATTAAATAGATATATAAGTAAATTATATTATTACTCCTAGACATTACCTCCAGTAATTACTGGAGGTAATATGCATAGTAAAACTGTCATATTTGAAAGAACAAGTGCAAAAAATTTATAGCTAATCATGAACATCCTCTCCTTGTTGAGCTGATTTCTATGTTTGATCAGAGTTTGACTTGTAAGCCACCGTGTATGTAGGTAACATTTACTTGAAAGTAAGTTCTCCCTCACCTTGATCACCAGCTTAATCTATAATTATGTGTACATACATACATAGGGCTATAAAACTTAAAAGTCTTACCCAGATTTACCTCACTCTCATTGAATATCATGTGTAGAAGGATTGAATCCCTGGCCCACCCCTCGATCTGGAAGTACTCAAAGATATTTCATCCTGTTCTCTATCTCGTTCTTATTCTGAAACTTTGGACCAGTGCTTTCTTACTTTCAGGCTTTTCAGTCTTCCTCCCCGGCCGCTAATTGCATTTTCAGATGCGATTCCTTCCGCACAGCTAGACCTACCTACTTTGCCTTGGACACGTATTTAAGGCAAGATTACTGTACTGTAGGTGATAAGGTAGCTGTGCATACAAACTATAGGGCCAGGTGGGGTTGGTCATTGGGTTGTCACTTTATTTGTTAGTGCCACAGTCAATCAAGATAATCTAATTCCCAACTGACTTTTGATCAGCGGGAGCACTATGCGTTGTCAGGATCATAGTCCAGAAGTGGACTACGCCACTGACAAATAAACACACTTGCGTAGTACACCGGTGGTATTTGGCGTCTACACAAAAATGGATGCAAGCACCAAGAAAGAAGCGTTTTGAAAAGGTGATAGGCTGATGGCGCCAAAAAAAAAAAAAAGGGTGCCAGCAGGTGGGTGAACGATACACACTTCCAACATTATATAATAAAAGGTAGAATAAGAGTGAACTATAACCGTGACAGACACTAATATATGTGATGCGGAATAAGAAAATTGCCAGGCAATAGTATAAACCTTTTGGTACCGCTGGGATCTTGAAGGCGTAAAAAAAGCTGTGCCAAAAGAGGGATGGGGACGGCGGTGTTCTTGAACAAGGACAGTGCGCCAATTCCAAACTTTTGCGAAAGGTACTTGTACACTGTATATGGTCGTATTAGTATCTTTTTTTCAGCGTAATAAGAAAATCATAGTCAATGTTGTACTTTTAAAATCGGATATTAGAGGATAATCATGCCAGTGGTAATTGGTCGCAGACGGCTGGATTTCTCACTCTCTGTTGCAATCTCTCACTTGTACTGATACCGCCTGCCTGGTAGGAGGAATATCAATTTGGATTTTCGGGATAAATAAGCTCACGTGTTCCCTCCGATCAAGGCGCGCATCCGATGAGTTATCTCTCTGCACGGAGGCGTGTGGCTCCCAATTCAGCGCACGCACGCCATGGCGTTTGTATCTGCTGCTGCCTGGACTGGACCACACGCGACGATGCACGACGACACCGCCGCATGGCTTCTTCATCACGGCTTCTGGCCGCGGGGTTGGATACTTGGATTGGATTACCCCGCACGAAATCCTAAACTTGCGGGCGAGTCCAAAACACACGGTAGATTAGAGACGAGTGAAGATTTCTCTCCTTCATAATCCTAATCACGCCAGCCTGATCCCTGATGAGCCTAGAAGAAGATTAATTAAGCTTTGCGCCGTTATTGGCATGCGGCCCGGCCTGGCCGCCGGATGATCGGCGGAGCTGATCTCTTCCCCCACCAGGTTTAGCGGCTAATCAAGGCGTCACGCCGAAAGCGTTGTCGCTTCCACGCAAATGCTGCTGCTCAGTGGCGAAAAAACGCCCGGTGGTTGTTGCGAGTAGTAGCTGATACAGCCTCTTTACCTTGTTTCTCCTGGGAGTGCGCCGTGATAGCTGTTTTTACCGTCCGCACAAACATGGCAAAATTTCACCGTCGTGACAATCTGGTTGGGGGTGGTGTCACATCGGTTGGACTTGCTGCCATCGTCCGCTCCATGCCAATTCCCAGAGTCAACCAGCACCTAAGAAGTTAAATCGCTCTATTTTACTTGTAATATACTAGTACTTCGTCCTTGCGCAGGCGTTATCTGAATCAGAAATACTCCAACACCTTGCGTGAGTCCCAACGTCACACAAGCCATACGGAATTCATCACCACTAAAATATACTTATCTCTGCAGCTATACTTGGACTTGGCGTACGAAGAAGGTAATAATCATACAATATTTTTCTTAAGGCTAAGAGGAAAAAACATATACTACACAGCTATACTTGGGCTGAGCCGTGCTACTACTGCTCCTGCACTTTTTCTTTAAAGGCCACTAAGAGGGAAGAAAGAAGAAAACGGATAAGGAATTTTGAGGCGACAGGCGACTCAGAGCAGGACACAACACAGCATATTACTAGCTTTCTTGTACCCCAACAGCATCTTAACACCACAGAAAATTTATAAAAAAAGCTGAGAGAATGTTGTTGTTCACTTGTAAACTAACCTGACGCGCTTCTTCCATGTGCTCCCATCCGAGGTGTTAAACGCAATTTTGCATTTCAAGATCAGTAGCACCTGTACTTCTCGTTTCGCAGCAATCCTATTATCCTAAGCTTTCTTTTCACATCACACACGCACACACGCCTGGTAACAGTGAACGGCAGTACTTGGAGTAATAATATTCTTGATCAAGTCCAAACGTGTTGGTTGGTTCGCTGTTGAGGTTTTTTATTCCTGCCTTTTTTTTTTTAAAATCGTGATCGATAGGAGTACTAGTAATAATCGGGTTGTTCTGTTGGTCCAGCTAGGAATAGGACGGATGGCAATAATGTGACGCACGGATAGGGGGGATAATCCTAAGAAAATCCGTGCCAGTGACAGTGTGCGCGACGCCAACAACAAGGCTGTGCGGATAGCGGCATCTTTGATCTTTATTCTGATAGGTTCAGCCAGCGCGGGGCCCAGCAGTGGACATGCCCCCATGCACAGTGATGATGAGGATGGCCAGAGAAAGAGAAAAGAATGGCTTCGCTCGCCGTCATCAGATGGATGCAGTTTCATCAGCAGAGAGAGAAAAGGAGAGATGCGGTGTCAGATGGAGATGTGCCTTTTCCTCTCTCCGATTGCAGTCTTGCAGAAGAGAAGAGAGGAGGCGAGGAAAATTCAACCTGACACAGCTATGCTTCAACCCCAAGCAGATTCCTGTGGTACGGAGTGGTGTATTTTTTTTTTTATACCGCGCCACTTCCACCGCCGCGGCAAGGCTTTGCGATTGCAACAGAAGAAATGAGACCCCGGTTTCACTGTTCCACGCCTGCTGGTGCTGGTCGGTCCCTCCATGGCCCAGCAGGACGTGACATGCTCAGCACAGGTTCTTCTTTTTTTAATTAAGAAATGAGTACTTGAATTTTTTCTTCATGAAAATGTCTGTCTTTTTTTTTATTACTGTACAGTCCTCTATAATAAACAAATTAACCCCCGGGGTAATCCGTGGGAGAAGATACACGGCTGGTAGTATCAAAGTAGCGAAATGTGGTTGACGGAGTAGTTGGTTGACAGAGCTGAATGATGTGACAGTGTGCTCGTGGTAGTACTGTAGTAATCCGCCACATCAATCGGTTGCTGGTTTAGCGTCACGGAAGATGGAGGCGTGCTTTGGGTGCTCCTCCGTTGAACCTGCTCGACCTTTGGTGTGACTAGACCGACCTGCACAGAAAAATTATTGAGGATAGATATGGGAAGGCGGAAGGCATCGGGAAGAAGCCTCCGTTGCGTGCACACCAGCCACAACAACGCGGCTTGATTCTGATCAATTTGGGGCCAGCGAGTTGTCCCGTGCTCTACTGTACATCGTTTAGCACAGAGAAGGGATGGACCTTTTCCGACTACACACACAATTAGGGCTATTGTTGAATGCCCTAAAACAAAGCAATGTCCTTCTCACGGTGTTAGCTATACCGACGTCGTCGCAGCCATATAATAAGCAGCATAAACCAAGTCCGTTTGAATGCGACCAATCAAGTAGAAGCAACAATTTTGTGAAAAGCATAATACGAACATATCGGAAATGGTAAGAGTTCATATACTAGCAAATTAATCCTAGCTGGAATTTGTTGAAAGTTCAACAAACTAGAAAGTCATAGACATACAACATTATTATCCGCATGTATTAACTAGATTCTACGTGTACGAGTAAATTAGCGATAACTCTACATATCGAGAGAAAACAACATTGACATGATAGCGGTAGCATTTGCTAATATAATCTTCATTTTACGACTAGTTGACCAAATGGCTTAATGGTAAATCTGAGAACACGCCATATATCTGTATCGTGTATACATGGTTGTCGATCGTAACAATAAGTAGTGCATACCTCCAAGCTATATTAAGTTGCTATCGATCATAACGACGAGCCAGTACTACTAAATCTGATAGGTTTCTTAAAAAAAAATCTCTGACAGATTGATGATGCGTTATAACCGTAATATGCAGGATTAGCTAGTGAAAAATGTAGAAATGCACTCTCACAAATACGCCACTTGACCACTTCCACTCACAAGCCACAACTACTGCATCATGAAAAGCCAGTGTTCTTTCACCGCACCGTAGCTTCTTTTGCCGTAACTTCTGGTCCTGGTGGAATAATCCAAAGGATTCTCGTGTGAACACGTCAATGGATACGTATTACATGCGAGAGAAATAAAAAAAAGGACTTACTAATTTTCAGCTGACAAAACATTAGATCTAAATTTAATGATTTATAATTATTATATAAATAATTTTATAAAAAAAATTAAAACTAAAAAAATAAACTATTAATTAAAAGCTTTCAACTAGAAAAAATTGATAAAAAAGAGATTGGACATGCACGGGAGGGGCCCGTCATACATCGCGTTGCTAACGCGGGGTGGTCCCCGCGCAGCAGTATCGGTAGCGTAGACGTAGAGCGGTTTGCGGTGGCGTACCCTGTACTGTACACCACGAGGGCATACACGCTACGACTAGTGCCTACTCCAGGCCGCAGCAGGGGTAGGCCGTCGCGGAAAGGGAAAACCACGCGCGCGACGCTTTTCCCTTCCCGCGCCCAGCCTTTCGATCGATCCCTCCGAATCTTCCGTATGAACCGCTCGCTCCCTGGAAACCCGTTTCCTTTTCCCACGCGCCGCGTACCTACCCCTCCTGGCTCGCCCCTGGTCTCATGTCTCACAGAGCGGTGGCCCCGGAAGGGGAGACGGGTGTGCCTACCACGAGACGGCGGGCCCGCTGGCATCGGACAGTACGAGGCGGGTAGGGACTCTCGGCCGCTGCTGCGAGGACGGGTCTTATCCTCGGAGGGAAGCGGGGCCCATCGCTCTGCGGGGAAGGGCGCGCGGGTCTCGTCCTCCTGACGCACGCGGACGGGTTGGGTTGGGCGCGCTGCCGCTCGGGAAACGTCCGTTCGAACTGGGGCGTGGTTAAATAGCGGGCCCACCCGCGGATCCTCTGCGCATGCTCGTTGTGCGTGCACCCAACCGCTCGCATTCTCTTGATGCCTTGGATTTTTTTTTTTTGAAAGGCTTGATACCTTGGATTGATCCACATCCATCGGCTTATAATTCACATCTTATACGTTCGGTACTTCGTTGAACATGTGATAAGTTACATGTCAAATTCTTCTGTTTGCTAAATATAACTACTCATTAGCTATCTGTTATAAAATCAAGGAACACGTCTATTATCTACTTTTACATCAGCAGAATATTACACAAAATCATATGTACATGTTCAAATCAACAATTAAAGATTAGCTGCTAATTATAGCAGAGATTAATTACTACTACAACATGATCCATGTAATGAAAACCCTTTTAATTAATGTTGTACATTTATTACACTTAATGACATCAAGAATTCTATTTCATCTACTAGTCTTTAAGTTGATGGTAGGTAGATTTCTGATTTTAGGCACAGGTAGCTTAAGTGAAACTAGATATAGATGACTAATTTATGGTACGTGTTTTATAGTTTTGATTAGAGGGAGTGCTCGAGTAAAAATGAACAAGATTATATGAAAATAGTATAACATGAGAGATCCTAGCAAATCCTTTCTCTAGAAGCTAACTATAGTATGCCAATGGATAAGATATATTAATTCTTGAAACACGATTACAACTAGAAAAAGATAGGACCATAGCTGTTTTTAGTCGATATACCTATGACACAATAATGAATTGGTGAAGAAGTCACAAAACTTGTGCGTCAAGAATCTTATCACATCTAGTAAGTAAGATAATTATGGCTAACACTTACTAATTTTAGACGTAGTTTAGCGCCCACACGTAACTAACATTGAGTGACTGATTTTCATAGTCATCTAGATATGCCTTATGAAATAGTTCAGCCACTGTCATAATAATATAAACAAGATTGAAGTGCATGACATGCCGGTGCACTCCGTTTCAATCGTGAAAGTGAAACTGAATAAAGAATTTTAACTAAATATCTTGTATGAACTTTGCCTGGAATTCTGCTTGAAACTGTCCGGTTATAGTCGCACCAGTAAAAAAAGTGCCGCGTTTCAAACTCCGTTACCGAAAAAGTTTGGGATCAAAGTATTGTGAATCAACAAGGGCAGAAACTGAAATGGTAAAGTAACCTGATCCAAAGAACCATCTATATCTCCGGCGCAAGCAACTCAGGTCCGGCCGATCGATCGATCGGATGCCTTGTCCTAACCAACTCACTCAGCTCAAAGCCACAACTCCCACCACCCAAATTTAAAGCCACTTTCTTCCTCAACACCGCTCTCCTCTTCTTTCTCGCTGACCTTTCGGACCCACAGGAAAACAGCTTGACTGGGTAATGGGTCCCTCTTTGTGTGGGCCACGCGTGTCACTGAGTGAGGTAGAACCGAGCTCGGCCAGGCCTTTCGCGGCGCGGTCCCGTGCTCCGCGGTTGCGGTCACCGGGCGTCACCGCGGGGCCTGGTATAAAATTGGCGCCCCCCTGTCTCGCCGCCCGCATTTGGGTAGGTAGTTGTTGTTCCCCTGTCCTTGCGCCTTCGTCTCTGCTTCGTCTCACCACCACCCACCACCTCGCCGGGAACCCTCGCCGGACCCTGCTTCCGGCGAAGAACTCCGGCGGGCACACACACAGGGGGCGGAGCGTGGGGCGGGGGCGTGCGTCGGGAATGGGAGCCGGCGGCCGGGGGCGGGCTTTCGTCGTCGCTGCTGGCGCGTCTCTTTAGGGTTAGGTAGCTGTCGTAGCTTTTCTCCTCTCACCTCGCCCGCGGGCGGGGCTACTTGGTCCCGCCGTTGCATTGGGGCCAGGGGCCGCCGGTCGGGCCTCGTGATCCCGCCGTCTTCGAGCTCGGAAGAGGGGCCCTGGTCGCGGGGCATGGGGGCGTCTGCTCCGCCCTGCGCTGCCGCTTGCCAAATCGGCCCGAGTCTCGTACTCTGAAGACCAGGAGGTGGCCGTAAGCGCCGATCTGGTGAGGCTTGCTCGGTTTATCCTGCTTTCGTGCTTTGCTTTGCTTCGGGATGTTTGAATTTGGGGGAATTTTGGAAGTTCTTTCGTTTTCCTCGCTTGCTTCAGTTACTTTTTTGTGATCTGAGCTTCAATTATAGGGTTAGCGAGATAATTTTGTTTGGGCCGTGCGGAATTCGTCGGTTTCTTTTTTTTGGTGATTTCTTTGATCACAAGATACTTGCGTGTTTGGAGCTCGTGGAGCCCGAGGCGCATTAAATTCCACATCTTCTGTGCTGTTTTATTGGGGGAATTAAACATTTCGCGCAGAACTTTGAAGGATTCCCCATATGATTTGTCAAATCTAGTTGTTCTGATTCAAATGTTTTGACCTTGGAAGCTCGCAACCACTAAATTTCACTTTCTTCTTCTGCCCTTTTCGGTCGCTGTTGACGCTGAATTCCTGCGCACGAAATTGCCCTGTTTTATCATATTTATTCCCCGAGGCTTTATGATTTGGGCAAAATTTTATCAGCTCTACTTTGATCCCGTGCAATTGAGCTACATGAGGTGTTGCCAGGTCTTGTTTGTAACACGTTTTATGGTTTGGGCGCCTGCAGGATGCCATCTCAAGTCATGGATCAGAGGCGCCACTTCTCCCCGCTCAACAATCCCACCATGGCCGCGTCTTCCTTCTCTGAGGAGCTTCGCCTCCCAACAGAGGTAATCCTCCACTATTGCAGAATTGTTGCTCCTTATTTTTTCTATTTTTGGTTTGTTTATGCTATGAGGACTGAAGACTCTTGGAGGCTTTCATGTTTATAACACAGTATTTCTATTGTCTTCATTGGTGACCTCGTTATTATTCTTCACTATGGCGTGTTCTAACTGTCTTTCTTACCTTTGTAGAGGCAAGTTGGATTTTGGAAGCAGGAATCATTGCCTCATCACATAGGTGAGTGCTGATGTTCACTCAGTTTATATTGCCTTAGTTTCTCTTTCATTTCTGTGTTACGACACCTTTTAGCCCAAAATGTTGCAGTTATTTGTGGCATTTTATGATGTTGCGAGTCACATTTTTTTTTTGCGTATGTATAGACAAAACCTGACAATCGGGAGGCTTTCATTGTAGCTTACCCCTTGTTTGTATGTTGTGTATATGATTTATTGCAAGTCCATTTTTTTGTTTCTATATTACGACAAGCTGTGGTTTCATAATAACCTTGATTTGGAAGATAATTTTTTTTCAAAGGGTTGTAGGTTATGTTCCTCCCATAAGCAATTGGTTCTTGCTTGTTTTCCCTTTCATTTCCCTCTTCTCTTTGGTGCTGCTGTTGTAGTCAGTCTTCATTATCAGAATATGGCTGTTTATTTTGTTGTTTGTTAATATGAATCATGATTGTTTCTCAATACAAGATTTGTTTCAATTGTTGCCAGGAAGCAAGTCACTTGCATCTTCTCCCCTTGAAAAGCCGCAACCTATTGGGACAAAAATTGTGGGTCGACCAGAGCTTCTACAACAATATAAGTCAATGGACCAGAAGATGGCGCTTAGCCTTGAGCACAAGCTGTTTGGTCAAGAGAGACATGCTAACTTGCCACCATCTCCGTGGAGAGCTGATCAAATCCCTAACTGCCAATCTGATTCATCCTTAAAGGCAGAAGCTTTATTTCCCGAAGGAAGGAGGATGAATCCTAATGAGGCCTTCAATGAAAATGGACTTTTCTCAAGCTCCCTGTCAGAAATTTTTGACAAGAAATGTGAGTCACTTTGCTTCAGCACTTGCATTGAGTACTTTGCTCTGACTAGTGATCATGTTCACTTCACTTTAGGAATTGCAATGAAATGTACACTCTTGTGATATCATTTCATGGCGTTGTATGGTTGCACCATTCATAAATTAAGAGAAAGGAATAAAAGTACGGAAAGAAGATATAAGTGAATATATGGAAGGGTAGAAAATAAAAAGGCTTCCCTACTTATTGTTGTAGGAATCTTTCTTCCTTTATCTCCTTTTCTTTCCATTGGCTGAAAGAATCCTTTCACTTTGGTATCGTTATCTATAATTTTTTGGGCGCATCTTGTGCAAGAATTAAGCATGTCAGACTCTCGTACCTAGTGATTGTTGTTGTAATATGCACTATATGGTTCCTACTTGTGTCTGCTAATAGGTTCTATGCTTCATTTGCAGTGAGATTGGCATCCAAGAATGCCCTTGTCCATGAAGCAGTTGAAAATCTTAATCTGAATCATGTTGATGACGAGCCCTTTGAGTTGACTGGAGAAATCGAGGCCCAAATAATAGGAAACCTACTTCCTGATGACGATGACCTGTTGTCAGGTGTTCTTGATGAAGTTGGACGCACAGGGAATACTAACAATGGCGATGATGTTGAGGATGATATTTTCTACACTGGGGGTGGGATGGAACTGGAAACTGATGAAAATAAGAAACTGACAGATCTTAATGGTGGAGTTAATGATGGGCATGGATTGCTAAATGGTTCATTGAATGGTGAGCATCCATATGGAGAACACCCTTCTAGAACCCTTTTTGTTCGAAACATTGATAGCAATGTTGAGGATTCTGAATTGAAGCTCCTATTTGAGGTATGCCAATTTTTCCATCTTTTGTTGCATGGTATTGCTTTTCCCATCATGTGCAGAAAATATTGTTCTTCTATTCTGGATTTGGTTTTGAAAGCCATTTACTCATTGGCGCAGCATTATGGAGAAATACGCACTCTCTACACTACTTGTAAACATCGTGGTTTTGTGATGATATCTTACTATGACATAAGGTCAGCACGAAATGCCATGAGGGCACTTCAGGACAAGCCACTCAGGCGTAGAAAACTTGACATACATTATTCCATTCCAAAGGTATTCATGTGTTCAAAATTTTATTAGACCACAATGCTTTCTGTCATTCTAGTTTGATTTCTGTAATGCTCTTTTGTTCTTAGTAAAAACAATGTTGGCATATATGTCGTTTGTACTTTTCTGTTTAGTAGGGCTCATGCTAGTTGTCACCTCTTTTGTAGGACAATCCTTCCGAGAAGGATATTAACCAGGGACTGCTTGTAATTTACTATGTTGACCCATCTGTAACTAATGATGATCTCCATCAAATATTTAGTAACTATGGTGAAATCAAGGAGGTATGCCCTAAAGTTAACTACATTTTATCTAATGGTATAGTATGTTTTTAATTAGAACTAAAATGTCTTAAATTTTAACCACAGATTCGAGATACTCTGCAAAAAGGTCATCATAAAATAATTGAATTTTATGATGTCAGAGCAGCTGAAGCTGCAGTTCGTGCTTCAAACAGGAGTGATCTTGCTAGCAAGAAAATAAATCTGGAGACTAGCCGCCTTGGTGTTCCTAGACGGTATGTCACATGAAATGTTAATCATGATGCTCATTCGCTCTTTTTTAATCATTACTTCTTTCTTCAGAACTTTCATTGACTATATCCATATTCTGAGTGGACCTCCTTTTTTGTTTATAATCTAAATGGTTCACCAACCACTGGTTAAGTGGTATCCCTTTTTCTATATGGTGGGACACTCAGGTTTATGTGTATGATTTGAGCCAATTTCTTTTTCTTTTTTTATCTGTTGAAAAATCACTTCCAGACAGTTAAACATTGCTTAGGTGTTTCTTTTCATGCATACATTAATACTTCTCATTTGATATTTATTCTATGCATATTGGCTGGTGCATTATTACAGCGTTTTCACTATGGGGTAGGCTCCATTGCCCTTGCCCACATAGTAGACATAGGGTGTGTTCGTTTCCACCCCTCTGATTTTTAGACCTGTCATATCGAATATTGTGATACTAATTAGGAGTATTAAATATAGATTACTGATAAAACCCAGTCCATAACCCTCCCTCTGAATGACGAGACAAATCTATTAAAACTAATTAGGTCATGATTAGATAATGTGATGCTACAGTAAACATCTCTTAATGATAATTTAATTAAGCTTAATGAATTTATCACGCTGATGCGCATTCAACTCTGTAATTAGTTTTATATTTAATATATATTTAATAATCATATATAGCATTTTAATGATTGATGTGACCTCACTAAAATTTAGACCCAAAGAAACGAACACACCCATACTATGTTATCAAACCAATGGTGGAGAAGCAAACATATTATGTTATGTTCACTTAAATCTTACTTCCTAGTCACCTTATATCTGTATTTAGACGTGTAAAAATTAATTGATATTGATATGATAGTCATTTATCTTTGGAGAACAATAGCTATTTTTTGTGTGATGCTGCTTTCTAGTCCTGATTTATCTTACATACTAAACCTTTAACCATGAGGAATGAGTTATCGTTTTGCAGTCACTATATTGACATTCATATTAATGTTCTTTATAACAGATTAACACAGCACACAGAGTTGGGGCAGGAAGAGTTTGGTGTGTTTAAGCTAGGGAGTCCAAACACAAATAGTCCTCCTATGCCTTCATTTGGTATGATGATTTTTTGCCATCTCAGTATATGTTTTGTTTACTAGATGCATTTTCCTGACTTGCATGTTCATTATTCAAGGTTCATCTAATATGGCAACAATCACGTCTTCTGGCCTTGAAAACGGAAATATTCAGGGTTTGCATTCTGGACATCTTACATCACTGAGTCCATTCAGAGAGGCATCATTTCCGGGCCTCTCCTCTACCATACCACAAAGTTTGTCCTCTCCCATCGGAATTGCATCTCCTGCAACTCATAGTAATCAGTCTTCCCTTGGTGAGCTTAGCCACTCACTCGGTCGAATGAATGGACAAATAAATTATGGTTTCCAAGGCATGGGTGCTATCCATCATTCCCTGCCTGACGTTCATAACGGAAGTAGTAATGGTGTCCCTTACAATTTAAACGCCATGGCGCCTGTTGGGGTCAATAGTAACTCAAGAACAGCTGAAGCAGTGGACAGTCGACATCTTCATAAAGTGGGTTCAGGCAACCTCAATGGACATTCAATTGATCGTGCTTGTGATGGAGGTAAATTTAGATATCCTGATCGCTGCTGTTTGATAATGCCGCTAGAATCTATCATTCTTTTCTAGCATCTATCATTCATGATAGAGCTGTTGGATTTATTAGGATTGTGCAATTGGTCATTATTATACAGTGTGAATATTGATCAAAATACTGTCTGTTATTTACTTTCCATACATATTTATTGTTTTCCTTACAGGGCTTGGGTTTTCAAGAAGTGGAAGTGGCTCTCTCCGTGGTCACCAGTTAATGTGGAATAATTCAAATAACTTCCATCGCCATTCCAATTCCCCTGTGCTGTGGCAAAATCCAGGATCCTATGTAAACAATGTGCCGTCTCGCCCTCCTGCACAAATGCATGGAGTTCCAAGAGCACCATCGCACATGCTTGAGAATGTTCTCCCCATGCAACATCATCATGTTGGTTCCGCGCCAGCAATCAATCCATCTCTTTGGGACAGGCGGACCGGGTATCCAGCAGAATTGGCAGAAGCACCTAATTTCCATCCTGGTAGTGTCGGAAGCATGGGGTTTCCTGGTAGTCCTCAGCTTCATGCTCTGGAGCTAAATAACATATTTTCTCAAACTGGTGGGAATCGCATGGATCCAACTGTTTCTCCTGCTCAGATTGGTGCACCATCTCCTCAGCAGAGGGGTCCTATGTTCCATGGAAGGAATCCTATGGTTCCCCTTCCATCATTTGATTCACCTGGTGAACGGATGAGAAGCCGGAGAAATGACTCAAGTGCTAATCAGGCTGATAACAAAAAGCAGTATGAGCTTGATGTTGAGCGTATTCTACGTGGGGATGACACTCGAACTACACTAATGATAAAGAATATCCCCAATAAGTATGTTTTTCATACCACCTATTTTCAGGACGCATTTGTTTGCTGCCTTAGTAATTTGTGATGTATGGTTTCCTTGTTTTTATTTCAGGTACACCTCAAAGATGCTTTTGGCTGCTATTGATGAAAACCACAAGGGAACTTATGACTTCATTTACCTGCCAATTGACTTCAAGGTAAATTATTTACTTCTTAAGAATCCAGTGCTTCATATTTGTGGAGACAGTTCTTGTCTGTAATTAATACGACTAAGTGAAATCTTTTGTCTACCTTTCAGAATAAATGTAATGTTGGCTATGCTTTCATCAATATGACAAATCCACGGTATATCATTCCATTTTATCAGGTGAGGAAAATTCTTGAATTATCATGTGCTGATCACGTGATGGCAAGCGTAATTGTTTTTGCTTCGATTAATGCATGCAGCTTGTGAAGCTCGAACATCATAAAATATCCAGCATAAATGAAAATATCAGTTCCTGAACCTTTTGTATTTCTTTTTTCAGACTTTCAATGGTAAAAGGTGGGAGAAATTCAATAGTGAGAAGGTTGCATCACTTGCATATGCCAGAATCCAAGGAAAGACAGCCTTGATTGCTCATTTCCAGAACTCTAGTTTGATGAATGAGGACAAGCGCTGTCGTCCTATACTCTTCCACTCGGATGGTCCTAATGCAGGGGATCAGGTGTGTATGCTGTTTTTTTATATGCTGGATTAAATTATTTCCTGGTCTGCTATTTTGTTCACAACTGCATTGCTGAATGCTTCTATGAATATTCTTTTGCTAAATATAGCCGAAGATTCAATTCAAGTAAAAAGGAGGTTTTGCGTGCGTGCGTGCGTGCGTGTGTGTGTGTGTGTGTGTGTGTGTGTGTGTGTCTGTGTGTGTTTTGTAGTACTATTCTCATTTGTCTCTGTGTTCAGTTTATTTATTTTAAAGCTTGATGTTCTGTAATTGTACATATAGTGTTTGAAAATTTTGATTGAGAGTTTTTACTTTTATTGTGATCTCAGGAACCATTTCCTATGGGCACAAATATCCGTGCGAGATCAGGTAGATCACGGACCTCCTCTGGTGAAGAAAACCATGACATCCAGACAACCTTGACCAATGGTGACTGTTCTTCCAATGGAGCTTACAGCTCGGGTCCCACCAAGCAGACTGAGTAACTCAAACTGCTGACTATAAAGGCTGAAGCTACAACTTTTTGCAACCATTTTCAGCTCCCAGATTCTCTTTTTTTTTTTTCATTTTGGTTTTGTTCGTAAGTCTCCTGATCTGTATTTATTAACTTCCATGATGTGGGTCACCGAAGACTTTGCTAGCAAAATTTTGTTTCTGATGGGAAACGCAGTGAGAAGGCGGTTCCATTTTGCCAGAAGTATATGCATGTTAACCTAAAGGCGGAGAAAGGTGAAAGGTGCAGGGAGAAGCATCCAAATTTTGGTCGCTGTGAGAATTAACCCCGTGTTGTACAGCAGTTTCCTGTAACCGTGCTGAGGGGAGAGCGAAGGAGACATTTTCATCAGTTTTTTAGTGGTGGTGTGTGGAGAGGAAGTCCTCGCCTGCAGTATCGTTTGAAACCTTCTCTTGCCTTCAATGTGTCTTCCATTTGACTCGATGGCTCCTCTTAAGTTGTGTGCAGTGGAGCTCGATTTTGTCAACACCAACTTTTCATCAACCTTATGTAAATTTATTACATCTATATAGTATGAGTTTTGTCAACATCTATTTTTGAAATGCTGTTTCACTGGGTTGATACCAAACACTGCTGTTTTATGGCTAACTCATCTCACTAACGTATTGCAAGTTTCGATGTGTGAGAATGCAACACCTGTTACACGCCCTTAACGTTCCAAATCTGAAGTTCAATACCTAGTAGATAAAGGATTTCCAAACTCCTGGACTTCGTTATAAACAGGCCAAGTAAAATGTAACTTCTGCAAATGATAATTTTGAAGCCAGATCATAAATTCAACCACTCAGCCACAAAACACATACTTCATCCATTCTTAAATTGTTATTGTTACAGTATTTTTAGTTCAACTTTAAGCTAGTAGAATTCTTATCCTAATGACAGTAATTTTAAAAAAGAGGAGTATGAATTTGGGCATACAATTTTTTGCGGCGGATGATGAGCAGCATTACACGCGGATCAGTCAGATGCTCATTCACTTGACAACAGAAGTTACTGCATCAAGGAAAGCATAATAAAAAGAGAAGTTTTACTATCCAAAATATTAGTCATTAGTTTTAAAAAATTATTGACCAATAGCTTGATTTAATGGTTTAGATTCGATAATCTAAACACATAACTATTGACGAATAGTTTATCAGTTTGAGAGTAAGATCGAAAAAATAATATTTTTAGATTTATAATAATTATTTTACATTACCATGAATAAAAAATAAATTAATAATATGATTAATAATTAATGTTTTATTTTTTAAAAAGATCAACTGAAGCTTTAATAATTTGGCAGGGTTAGATTTTTATTGTTAAATAAAAATAAATCATTTATAATGATGTAATTATGAAATTACTCTCAAACTATTGACCAATAGTTTCTTAAAATTAATGGCCAATATTTTGGACAGTAAAACTCCTAAACAAAAATTGATATGCAAATTGCACATGTCTAGCATAGCAACTTGAACTACTCCCTCTATTCCAAATTATATGATATTTTAGGCTTCTTAAGTTTTCTCAAATTATAAGACACACTTGTATCCCAATACATCTTTTCCTCTTTCCAACACATATTTATCTCTATTTCTCTTCTTCTCTTTTTATGTACTTATCTTTTTTACTTCTCCTTAATTCTTGTACTCAAAACTAAAACATCTTATAATTTAGAACGGATGAAGTATATGCAAGGTTGGGTTCCCTGCACGGGAGCCAACCCGGCTAGCCGTATCCAGCAAACGGCTTTTATATGCATGCGCGCTCGAGCCTGTCTCGCCACATGCAAAACTTGCAAGCGAGACTAGCCCTGGAGAAACGAGATTGAATTCCGTTTCTTCTAAATCTGGTTGGAGGAATGAGCATAGGATAAATAGCAGCATTAACAGATAATTAGCATAATTTAAGTGACATTAATATATTTTAAGACAGATTAAGACATTGTATAACATAATAAGTGCACGACCTGTCCGCCGAGGAGAGAGAGGACGAGCTGCGGTGGCTCATAGATGGGCGCGGTAGCCACGACCTCCCAAGCTCCCACACTGATGATGATGTAATGTACTGTGCTGTATTACTGTGAGATTCCAACCGATTCAAGCCGACGAAAAAGAAGATGATGACGACGAAGAAGGTGAAGAGGAAGAAGACGGCATGGCTAAATTCGCTACTTCGAATTAGCTTGTTTCTAAAGTACTAGTTATCTTTATATGAACTTCTATATCACAATGAAATATGTTTCCAGGCAATACGAACTTTCTAGCTCAAGATAAACGCCATGATCGCTTCTCGTTAGCATCGCAGAGCACGCCATGGAGACACAACAAGGTGCTATTGACGCTGTTTGCTGACGCTTCCCGATCAAAAAGAACCGCGACGCACACACAAGCCACTCCCCTGTAAGGCTGTAACACGAAATAACTTGCTTTACAAGAACATTTCATCGAGCACCCAAAGGCCAAATACACATCTCAGATTGTCATAGAAAATCAGGCAGAATGAAACTGGCAGCTAGAGAAGATATAAAATCAACTACAGAGGGAAGCAAAAAAGAGACAAGAAATATTGCCCATCAGAGAAGAATGACTTGGTTTCTGTATATACCAGATATTGGATTTCAAAAAGATAGTTAATGGAATGTAGACAAAATTCACAAAAGAATCAACGTATCACATCAAGGCATCTCTATCAATGTCAATACAAGGGAAGCAGCTACTGATCATCCAATAGGCACCACCCTTTTGTGCCAACAGAAGAACGAACAAGTATGTTTAACTCTCTATCTATCAGACTATCACTTCAGTCACCTATGCTCTCACTCAGGCTCATACTCATATGGAAACAGCCAGCTCAACTTCCACCTTGCTCACTCAGCTTGAACTACTCCCACCTTGCTCACTCAGCTTGAACTACTCCCACCAGGGGCAGTGGAGCTTTCTCCTAGTCTTGAGCCTGCCCCCCTGCTGCTGCCTTCATCAGCAAAAGGCAGTGAACCATCACGATGGTGAGGGTAGATGATGTCGTAGTGGTTATTTACATACAGCACAGTCACGCGTGGCACTTGGTGATCAGGAGGCACTATATGACGCGGCCTACACGTACACCTTGGCACATTGTCTTCAGTGTCTTGGCCGCCTTGTCCAGTGTACAGGACATGATGAATTCCTTGAAAGAGGTTCTCCACTCGGAGGGGCACCCCAAGCGCAGTTACTAATGCTGTCATCTGAACATGGTTCGCATCGGTCTTCTCCCGGATAACTTCCTCAAAGCACCACTGTTTTCAGAAAAAAAAAAGGGTGCAGTTAGTGTGATTATCAGAGCCAGTTCAAAATATGCAATGCTAGATAAAGTGTCTTCGATACTGACATGTCTTAGAGTATATACATCGGTGAGGTCAGTAACACGCTGTGTGTACTCTTCCTGGTGTGAGCATATCCAGATAGCTGCTACCAATCTGAGGAAAGAAAAAACTGACCAAACAAAATGTATTGGAAACTATGAACAAAGACGAACTGGAGGAACAAATGCTCAGTTCAAGGGGATATTTTACTCACTATGTTTTGTCGCATCATACCGGCTGAAGAACTTCAGAAGTTTTTCTGTGCGGTAGCTGAAAAAGAGTTCATGCTCAGATAAGATGAAATGGCATATATGCCTTGACAGAATTGCAGGTAGCAAACATTTAGAAAACCTGTTAGTCGTTGGTCCATGCTTCCATCTGCTGTGCCTCTTCCATCTCTTTACTTTCTTTATCATCTTCTTAAATGCCTGAAACAATCAGATTGTATTTAAAAAAAAACTGGCATTTCTGGAAGTTGCACTCTGTCACAGTAACAGTTACGCAATACGCAATATTGATAGCATGTTACAAGGTGTGAACAAATATGACCACAACAAACACTCATCTGAGAAGCTTAAATCAGTAGCTAAGAAAGAAAATGTTCAATAAGGAAGTAGCAAAGAAGAAAAACATTTGTGATTCGGGATCAGATGAGCACATCAAGCAGCAGTACAATAAGTGCATTACCAGTGTAAGTAAGACAGGACTACTTATTTTCTTCATCTTTTTGAAAAAGAAAAAAAGAGTCGTGGGAATGGGGGCATGTTCTGTCAAGGGCGTGCGTCAGTTCATCACTACCGTAAAGCAGTGGAGCATATTCGGCAAGTGACAGTAAAAAGAAAAACGAGATGTGCAATTTAATCATCCTTTAAGCAGTTTTATATCAGAAATGTCAAGTGTGGAGGAACATGAAGGTATAAGCTATATGCATTGTGGACACCAGTAGGATAAAGCAATGGTTGATCCAAACTTTAATAAACTATGCAACATATTTCTTACTCTGTTTTTGAGAAAGCATGGAAAGAGCTAAGAGACTTGAATTTAAGGCTTCAACGGTCATAATTATACGAGTTCTACATAGCAATTCGAATTAGCCAATAAATTGCTGTATCTTTGCAATAACAATTATTGGAATATCAGTGAATTGCAAAAATGCAAATTCAATGTAAGAAATACCTTGCAGCTTTCCAAAAAGTTAGTGTTCCATCCAAGGTTTCTATGTAGCATAGCCACTTCTTTAACAGCAGCAAGGAGACGATGTTCCTCATGTGTGTCCTGCCTATCAAGAACTTGCTCCTGTTTTACAGTGGCATAAAATAGGGAGTTAGCCCTTAAACGTGCATCCAATGCTAAAGAAAGGGGAGGGGGGAGGACAACACATACAAGATACGAAAATATGAAGCTCCTATAGAAACACTCTCCATCTCCAAGCACTGGGCGAAATCCTGAGTAGGCACGCCGAAGCTCCTGCTCATTCGAATTGAATATTTTTCCTTGTCCCATACGACGCTCATAATACTGAATCATGTCAGTCATGTGGATTACCTGAGCCAAAACACATGAATAAAGGAATTTAAATCATACTGACCTAACATGGAGCACACCAGATTTAAACTGAGATGCAAATTTTACTAAGCTTCTCAACTTTCAGGTTTCTACATTTTACATTTTAATTATAATTTCTACTTTGATATTGACCTGTTGCTTTTCAGAGGGAAAAGAATGTGACACACCACTGTTCCTAGATTAAAGGCAATACAAGGCCGATTAAGACCCCACCACAATCCAGTGCTAAAGTTACAGGACAAACACAGTGGCAGATGGAGGCGTACCGTTTCATTCACTTGAGGTGCAGTAAATGTGGAATATCGATTGAAGCGCATTTGACTTCTTATTCCCTCCAAAACCTGTTGCAATGAAAATGGTTTCAAGTTCACATTTATACCTGATTTCCATCACATTGGCCGAAGCCTTCATCTCAACCCTCAGATGCTACAATGCTAGTAGGAGTACATCATTTTGAACAGTGTTATGTTGCCTCAATTGCACTTAATCATGCCAAAGATTTTGTATAAAAAAAAGGATAAACAGAAATGCTGAAAATCTTAAACCCAGATCTCAACACGAAAGATTAGCACAAAAACGAACACACTTTCAATGAATCACAATAGAGAGATTGAAAAGTTCAGGCTGGTACCATCATGCCACTTTTAACTTTGCTCCAGAGGGAACTGTCCTTGTTAGGCCATACTGTCCGAGGTTTCACCTGCTCAACAAAATAAACATGAAAGTAAAATATGCATACATGGGAACAGAAAAATCACAAAAACGAAACCCCTCTAGCCTAAGAACTATACTTTGGGGCTTCCGAGCGACATTAACAAGCCAGGGGCTGAAACCAGAGCAGGAGTGGTCAATAAACTCCTGTTATGATACGACAGAAAACATATTTCTAACTTCCTGTCTTGATTTACAATAAAAGGCTAAACATTTGCCTCCAGGACTGGTCAATGACATATGATAAGAATTGCATTTTACAGTGCTAACAAGAACGTGGCATCAGACTCAACAGAACAATGTGCACCTAAATCACTGCAGGAACGTTGCTAGTCTAAGCAGTTCAGAGGGAGAAATTAATTCTAGAAGGATTCCGCCTTTACTCTTGAATGTCACACAATTTCTTGCCTGCAGTATGTTAAGCACCTCCAAATTCCCACATGAACTACAGAATCCTAATATTCGGCAAGTATCACTCAAGAACATACTCGGACAGTCCATGAAGCTAAACTTTTCCCTACTGTAGAATGCTACGCAATTTCTTGTCCGCCGTGCGCTAAGCATATCCCCAATTTTCCACATGAAAGACATGACCCTAAATTCGGAAATCATAAACCAGCAAGAACCCCTCAAGAACGCTCCTCCACACTCCAAGAAGGCAAACCTGCTCTCGACCCTTGAATGCTGCACAATTTCACGCCTCTAGTGCACAAAACATCCCCGAAATTTTGCAGAAACAACATGATCCCTAGGATTCCGAAATCACAAGAAGCAAATAAGCGCTCAAGAACGCAATCCGATTCTCCAAGAAACAAATTTCGATCAGAACCCAAGAACGCCAAACAGATTTCTCGGGTCCCTCACCGCAATCATCCCCAAGATTTCGCCCCAGACCACGAGAAAATAGAGATGAACCGCCCAAGAATGCGCTCCAAAATTTCCAAGAAACCGCACCTGCCCCTTCTCTTGCCGCTCCGCCTCTTGGAGCAGGTCCTGGAACACGTTCTTCAGATCGGTCGGCCTCACCAACTTGGGCACCGCCACCACCTCTTGCACCACCTGGTCTTTCCATGAGACCCTCACCTTCCTGCCGCTGGCCACCTTCGAGACGTCTGGGGAGGCGGGCGGGGAGTTGCTGCTCGCGGAGCTTGAGACAACTGGGGAGGCGGACTCCGAGTTGCTGCTCACGGAGCTTGACGAAGAAGACGAAGTCACCGCGACGACCTTCTTGCCCTTCCGGTCGGCCGCTGCGGCTGACTCCGCCGCGGCGGCCAGGGAGGGGCTCCCTCCTCCGTCACCGGGTCGCTCATGGAGCCCTCCTTGGAGGTCGTCGGCGGGCGCAGCAGGGGGAGGCGGAGGCGGAGGCGGCGCCGCGGCGGTAGAGGCGGTGTCGGCTGCGATGGAGTCCTGGCGCTGGAGCGGTCCATAGACCGGGTCTTTGTTGTCCTGCCCTGAACCGGAGGAGGCCTGCTGCTCGGTGGCCATCCTGGCGGGAAAGGTGGAAAAGCCGCACGGAGGATTGGAGAGCGATTTCCAGAAATGCAAAGGCGTGAAGGGGAAATGCGCTAAAGCTAAGGGTCTGATTTCTGATTCAGGAAAGCGTGAGCGGTTATTTATATAAAGAAGATAGCAGCTGGCCGCCGCAGATTGTGGAGCGCAGCGGAGGGGCAGGATTGTTGGGTTGTGGTTTCAAGCAACTTGGTCCTTGATCAATCTTTGCTATTGTATGGTTTCAAGCAATTTACACTGGACTTGAATGATGGATACTCCCTCCGTCCTAAAATAATTGGTATTCTAGCTTTTTTCAATTTTTCTAAAATAATTGGTATTCTCACTTTGATGCATCTTTTTTTCTTCTCAATATATCTCTATTTTTATCTTTTTTTTCCTTATTTTTTGTGTAACTAACTTTTACACTTCTCCTTAATTCCCACGCTAAGCTCCAAAATATCATCTAAATTGGGATGGAGAGAGTACCATACAATACAACTTGTAGCATGGTGTTTGTTGTCCTTGTAATCTTGATTATGGAATGATTCATCAATCTTAAAAGACCAATGTAAGGGCCGTGAGTTGGACCTTGCCGAATTCTATCGAGTCATCCTACTATGACACATTTGGATTTTGGTTGTCCATGAAAACTTTGGTTCAAATGATCGAGTATGAACAACATATGGAGAAAACCTCACCATAACTCTTGAAAGATTAATGCCATTATAGCAAACACAACCCTGATCAAATTGACCGACAATTCAGCCAGGAACCGAAGGTAACAGAGAGAAAAAATTGAGCTTATCATTTCCGCCAACCATGTTAAGGCTCTCATCTAGGGATGAAAGCGGTCGGAAACGATCGGAAGAAGACGTAATTGTTTTTGCTTTCATATTATTTCTCGAAAGCGAAATCGATAACAGTATTAATGGAAATGAATACGGCATCGGTATTTCGATAAAGTCGGAAACAATATTATTATAACTAAAATGGACGGTATCGATCGGTAATCGATATTAACAATCGGAGATATGAATAGTGAAGTATGGTACTGATAAAACAGGAAAATTAGAGGTGTCATGCTTGCGTCTCAAGGACGGCACAAAGACTAATAAACTAGTTGTAACATATTGATTATTGAATAGGGGTATGTACATGTATGAAAAATTATATTTATAAAAATAGAAAATAGATAAAATTTATATTAAGAAATTTATGATTTATTTCAGACTAGAAGAATTACTTGCCTTTAAGAAAGATTTGCTATAATCAAAATACTGAATACGGTAATTACCTACGTTACTCTACGATAATTTCCACGTTAAAATGAAAATTTGCGGAAACGATTGGAAGACTTCGAAATTGTTTTCATTACCACTTTCACGAATTTCTACCATTTTCGTTTCCACTTTTTCGGAATATCATTTTTACGTGTTGCAGTCGTTAAAATGTGAAAAAGAGCATCGGAAAACCGATAATTACCACTTTTGCTTTCATCCCTACTCTCATCCCACATGCTGGACCCACTGTCTACTATTGCCTTCCACAGTTCGAGAAAAAAAAATTATGTAAAAACCCCAGATTGAGACAAGGCATTTTGCACCAGACGGTCGGTTCGACCAGTCGCGTTGGGCTTGCTCTTAGTTGTTGCTGCAGTGCTGCAGAAAGTTTGATGGCATTATCGATGCCATCATCTAGGGAGGATGAGAACCCTGTGGAACATATGGCTGGATTTTGTAATATACACAGTAAATCAAAACAAAATGTGCGTTCGGCTAATTTGTTTCAGATTGAGTGGCCACACGGTCGATTGGCATATATCTAATGTTGTAGTTGCCTGGCCGGTTTTTGTAATGCTCTGCTGTGTGCCTATGTGTGGCTAATCAATCCAAGGATCATTTACAAAGTTTATGGTCAGCCTTATATACCTATGTGTGGCTAATCAATCCAAGGATCATTTACAAATGAAGTTTAGGGTCAGCCTTATATTACTTCAGATTTACGGATTGACACATGAAGAAGCAGCATGTGTGGAAGTTCCGTTGTTCGCCTACGACAGCGGGCCGGATTCCTTGAATCCAATAGGAGCGAAGAGGCATCCGACTCGGTGATGCAGTAGTGCACGTGACTATATATGTTGGATCCTCTATCAACCAACTGAAATAAACGAGGCGTGCACAGCCGCAGTCGCCCTATAATCAGCAACTAATCGATCGAATCGAAACCATCACAACAATTAATCGACGACATGGGAAAACCCGGAGGCGCTCTTCGGCAGCTGATGATTTCCTGTTTGTTTCCGTTGGGACGCAAGTGCAAGCACAGCAAAGAAACGATCGAGGAGAAGGACGACAATCCCAGGCTGCCGGAGGACATCATCTTCGACGTTCTGTCCAGGCTGCCGGTGAAGCCGCTGTGCCGGTTCCGATGCGTGTCCAAGGGCTGGCGCGCGCTCATGTCCGACCCGGCCTTCGCCGCCGCGCAGAGCTCCCGTGCCGCCAGCGCTGCTCGCCCCCTCATCGTCGGCATGTTTGGAAAACCATGGCCGATCGAGAAGTTTTCTCCGCTGCAGCCATCGCGTGTTGCCGAGCCGTCGGCCGAGCTGCGGGTCATGGACACGGCCGACGGCAGCGTCCTCAGAGTGATCAAGGACGTCAAAAGCACGAAGCTGGTGCCCACGCGCCTCGACCTCGTCTTCGTCGACCAAGGACTGTATGGTGGCCAGATGATCAACCCGGCCACGGGGCTGGTGGTTGTCGTCCCTGGAAGTAAGGATCCCACGGCCACTGTATGGTGGCCAGATGATCAACCCGGCCACGGGGCTGGTGGTTGTCGTCCCTGGAAGTAAGGATCCCACGGCCGATCATCGCAACCGAGTCCTCTGCCACTCCAGCTTCGGTTGTGCCACTCCGTCCGGTACATACAAGGTCGTTCGTATCCGTGACACTTCGTGGGCGCACGGCGGTCGTCAGCTGATCTGTGAGGTTGCCACGTTGGAGGACCCCACGTGGCGGCAGAGGCCAGAGCCCCCTATCCTTACTTGCCGGTGTTCTAATTGCTCTGCCACGGTGGATGGTACCCTTTACTTCTTGGATCGAGATGCCGCTGCTCATGCTAATCTTCCTTCCCAAGCTAAGCCTCAATGTTGGAACCGTATTGCCGCTTTTGACTTAGAGAGCGAGGAGTGGAAGACCACGCTCAATGGCCCACCGTTTGGTTACCCTAAAGAGAAGGAATCCTGGGATACATCACTCGCGGAGTTGAGGAAGGGCACCTTGAGCATGGTTCAGGCAGTATGGTCAATTCGTCCTCAAGGCCGTCATTACGCGAGCATATGGCACCTCGTTGACTCTGAGAAGAGCATCTGGGTCAAACAATGCATGATAGAGTTAACTAAACGCTGGCGCATTTTTAAACCGTTGCAAATTTTTGAAGATGGAAAGATATTGACGTTCAACGCCTTCAAGGAATATGAGCAACGTGTGATGGATGTTCACGGTATCTTGCAACTTTATGATCCAAGCACAAAAACTCTCACAGACTTGATCAAGATGCCAGAGGAATTCAGAGGGGGCATCACACTTTATACTGGGAGCCTCTTGTCTTGATCGATCAATTATTACAATCAGTCTAAAGGTTGAATAATAAGTATTACCTAGTGATTCCTAGGTCTCTATTTATTATGTAATAGGAGAGTATCTGTGTGTTGCTACAGACATTGAATAACAACCTTTATAAAATTTTGTATAATATAATAATCTATAAAAACTGAATTGACATGTTATTCAAATTTATTGACATGCTTTCATAATCAGATAACACTATTGCATAAGTACTCATCCTCCTGAATCACATTGTGATCATTTTCAGATAATGGATTCATGATGTTTTGATGTCACATCACAAAAGGAGAGTTCTCCTACGTTGCTAGCTACATGCGAAACTTTTCATACATATTGTCCATACAACTAAAAGAAAATACATATATTCTCTCTTCTCTCGTCAAACCATGTTCAATAGTCTCTGCTTTTTTTTTTTTTTTTTTTTTGGCCTGAATCATCATTCGATATGCAGAACGCACAGAGAAGAGCCCACTTCTGTCGTCAAACCACGCCCAACAATCTTCACATTTCGTCATACTTAGTGGGATTTGAAGGATTTCCTCATTGTCCATCTGCGAGAAAAAATGTTTTACTATATCACATCTCCATGATATGGAAGTATAATCAATTAGTTCAGAAACTAGAATTGGAGGATCAGATTCCTTTGAGTACATCGGTCTATACATCCCTGCCCTTGGAATCCAATTACAGCTCCATATTTGTGTACGTTTACCATCATCAATATGTCTGGTTAGCCCTTGGTTAAGCACCTCAATTCCATCACAAAAACCCTCCATGTTTTAGATGGATTACTTCCAATACATGCAGTAAGGAGATCATCAGAGGGAAATAGACAGATTTTAGATGGATTACTTCCAATACATGCAGTAAGGAGATCATCAGAGGGAAATAGACAGATTTTAAAATCTGAGAGCCGAGGGATCTCAGCCTAATTAGAAGTCGCCATGCCTATCTTACAAGTAGAGCTAAGTTGAAAATTTCAATATCCCCAAACTCAAGACCACCCATATACTTCAATTGTGTTATCTGATCCCATGCTACCCAGCTCGTTTTTCTTTTGTCACTTTTTCTTCCCTACCAAAATTTTCGGATTAACAAATTTATGTGCTTACATAAACCTCTTGGCAGTCTGAACCACCCTATTGTATAGGTAGTAATTACTTGTGTTACGGATTTAATCAAAACTTCTTTCTCACCTACCGACAAAGTTTGTTTGACCCAACCGGTGTTTTATTCCAAATTCTATCTTTAAGATACTTGAAAGCTCTATTTGTTTTCCTGCCTACATCGGTGGGTAAACCCAAGTGTTTTTTATTAGTAGACTCATTTTTCACCTGTCTTATTACTTGTATATTTCATCACATATGGTTAGTGCTTGTAACTTTTACTAAAAAATATGGGAGATTTTCCTAGATTTACCTTTCGTCCAGAGGCTTGATAATACTTTTCAATAGATTAGTGCACAACTCTCGCATTACTTGTCGTTGCCTTGAAAAAAAGTAGACTGTCATCAACAAACAAAAGGTGGTTAATTACCAAAGCTGTATGAGAGACCCTGAATTCCTTGAACCCTCTCATGTAGGCTCTTTTTGTTGGGCTGATCCTCGGCTTGGGGCTCTCATGCAAAGAAGCGCCCAGTGGAGAGATGGACCTGGATCCTGCCTCGGAAACCTTAGGATCCACTAGGCAAGAGGCCCAGTGCAGAAATGGGTCTCTGGATTGTGGCGACGGATCAAACGACATTGGTGCGACGGTGCGAGGGCCAGAGCGTGACTGCGTGAGAATTTCTAATATTCTAAAACACGTGTGTTTCCCTGTAAATTAGCCACGCCACATCATTCAAACATTTCTCACCGTTGGATCGCTCCTCTGAGAAATCATGATTTTTGGCCCTCCCACCATTCCTTTGTTATATTTCTATCCAGACCCCTCCAGAACGTTCACAATCCTTCCACCATATCTAAAATATTGCATCTAGGTCCTTTTTGTGGATCAAAATTTGTTATTTGGTCCTTTTACCATGATCAGCTATGTATTTTTTTTTTTAATATATCAAAGATTTGAAACAATATAAGTGAAATCTTATATTTTAAAGCTTTGTTGTCTACCAAAAATTTGAAAGATATTATTTTAACTTGGAAGAAAGAAGAAAATAACCTAAATTAAGACCAATGCTAGATTTTATAGATAATGGGTAAACTTGTCCCAGCTTTTGCCGGTTACAGCCCAAGACCAATGCTAGATAACTGAAATTTTTGTTTTTCTAGAAGTTGAGTGAAGTGTAAAAGTTTGATTTATTCATAACATAAATTCATTGATGAAATGCACAAGGTCATACAAGTGTAAGTTTTGGTTACACAAGAGCAACCTGCTTTCAAGTATGACAAATAGCTAAGCAAAAATATGGTAAAATTGGATAGATAGTTGAATTTTAAAATACTTAGGAATCCACAAAACCATGATATAAAATATAAGTTAAATTTGAACAAAGCACAAAACATGTCTAACTTAGTCAACCAACTAAACCAAACATGACATATTTATTGAACAATGCATATTTCTATGCATAAGTTAATGTATATCTTAAAAAAATGTATGTTATTAAATTATATAAAATTTAGTAATATATATAAATAATAAATTTACTTATAATTAAAATTATATCATCAAAAATATTGATGGTAATTGTTTGTAATAACGTAAATGGAAATGAGCATCTTACATGCATGTATGTAAAAAGAGAGCTACACAACAAGATGAGCTCAAAGATCTCATCAAGCATTTTAACCAAAGTATAGTATATTTTATTGACAACCCTATTCTGAATGGATTTGGAAATTTGTAATAAATTCTTTGAAAAGTAAAAAGTAGTCCATAATCACTTCACAAAATTAAGACATGAAGAAGAAATTTAGTTCCCAACAACATAGAGTTAGTAGAATAGTGATTAGATATTACAAAATATTATTTATTAAGCTGGAAATTAAAAAATAACATTTTTTCTTCTAAGTCCATACAATTTGGCATTGTTAAATTGTATTGACAATTAATGACCTTTTCTCCTTGAGCTAGAACTAGAAGCCAGTGTGATAATAAATAAATAAAAAAGAACTAGAAGCCAGTCGCCGCCGCCGCCGCCGGCGGTTCCGATTCGGCTGCCAGGGAAGGAAGGGTTCCGACTCGAAATCGGATCAGATCAAATCATACTGCTATAGTACTCGTGTTGCGAATTTGTGATTTAGGCCTAATCCCAAGCCCTCCCTTCCCCAATCCCCCCCTACAAACTGGGCAGGGCACAGAGAAGAAATTTGTATCCAGAGGCCTGCTTGTTCGCCATGGGGTCCGTGCTCTCCTCCGCGTACGCCGCGCTGTGCTCGTTCGTGAACACCCAGCTGGACAAGGCGGAGGAGAGGCGGCTGATGGCGAGCTTTCCGCACCTGCGCGACCTGCCCGCACAGGAGAGAGAGGACAAGCTGCGGTGGCTCATGGACGACCCTCCACACCCCGATGCTGATGATGACAGGTACGCAGATTCTTACTTAGCAGTACCAGTTACAACTTGGTTCTGCAGTTCCTCAGCAAGTCACCGGACATCAGCCGATTGTAGTCAGTACAGTTTCTGAATAATTCCTACATGTTCTGATAAATATTCCATCTCTTTATGCTGTGACTTCAATCAGCAGGTTGCGAGGTCGTGATCTGATGCAGAGGCGGCATGTTCGCTACAATTTCCGGCCTCCAGGCTTCAAGGTCGTCGACAAACACTAGCTAGTAGCCTTAGGTGGTGGCACAGAATGTTCAAAATCTCTATTAGTTGCATTTTTTTTTCTCCTGTTCATGCCACCTGTTGTGCTCTGGTATATCCTATATAAATTGCATAAAGTCACCAATTCTTCTCCTCTGGCTTTGCGTTCTTTGTTCTTTTTTTCATTTCGAAAGTTTTCTGGGTATGCAGCGCCAGTGCCTGGCACTATATGACGCGGCCTACACGTACACCTTGGCACATTGTATTCAGTGTCTTGGCCGTCTTGGCCAGTGTAGAGGACATGAGGAATTCCATGAAAGAGGTTCTCCACTAGGAGGGGCACCCCAAGCGCAGTTACTAATGCTGTCATCTGAACATGGTCCGCATCGATCTTCTGCGGGATAACTTCTTCAAAGCACCACTATTTTCAGGGAAAAAAAAGTAGGTGCAGTTAGTGTGATTATCAGTGGTAGTTCAAAATATGCAATGCTAGGTAAAGTGTCTTTGATACTGACATGTCTTAGAGTATAAACATCGGTGAGGTCAGTAACACACTGTGTGTACTCTTCCTGGTGTGAGCATATCCAGATAGCTGCTACTAATCTGAGGAAAGCAAAAACTGACCAAACGAAATGTATTGGAATTACTATGAACAAAGATGAACTGGAGGAACGAATGCTCGGTTCAAGGGGACGTTTTATTCACTATGTTTTGTCGCATCATACCGGCTGAAGAACTTCAGAAGTTTTTCTATGCGGTAGCTGAAAAAGAGTTCATGCTCAAATAAGATGAAATGCATTTGGCATATGTGCCTTGACAGAATTGCAGTACCAAACAATTAGAAAACCTGTTAGTCGTCGGTCCATGCTTCCATCTGCTGTGCCTCTTCCATCTCTTTACTTTCTTTATCACCTTCCAAAATGCCTGAAACAATCAGATTGAATTTAAACAAAGCTGGCATTTCTGCAAGTTGCACTCTCTGTCACAGTAACAATTATACAATACTGATAACATGTTACAAGGTGTGAACAAACACAACCACAACAAACACTCATCTGAGAAGCTTAAATCAGTAGCAAAGAAGAAAAACATTTGTAATTTGGGATCAGATGAGCACACCAAGCATAAGTAAGACTGGACTATATATTTTCTTCATCTTATTGAGAAAGAAAAAAGAGTCGATGGAATGAGGGCGTGTTCTGTGACTTCTGTCAAGGTTAACTTATCTCAAGATACATTTTTACAACAATTTGATTCCTATATTTACAAGACATTTAGTATTAATTTATGTCAAGGGAGCCTGTCAATTCGTAACTACTGTAAAGCAGTAGAGCATATTTGGCAAGCGATAGAAATAAGAAAAATGAGATGCTTTATCCAAATGTTAATAAATTATGCAATATTAACCTGTTTGTCAGAAAGCATGAAAAAAGCCAAGAGACTTGAATTTAAGACTTCAACAGTCATAATTATACGAATTCTACGTAGTAATCCGAATTAGCCAATAAATTGGCTATTATCTTTGCAATATCAGACAATTGCAAAGTTCAATAACTAAAAAAATACCTTGCAGCTTTTCGAAAACTTGGAGTCCCATCCAAGGCTTTTATGTAGTATAGCCACTTCTTTAACAGCAGCGAGGAGACGATGTTCCTCGTCTGTGTCCTGCCTATCAAGAACTTGCTCCTATTTTACAGTAGTATAAAATACGGAGTTAGCCCTTACACGTGCATTCTATGCTAAAGAAAAGGGCAGGGGCGGGGGAGGACAACACATACAAGATACGAAAATATAAAGCTCCTGTAGAAACAATCTCCATCTCCAAGCACTGGGAGAAATCCTGAGTAGGCACGACGAAGCTCTTGCTCATTCGAATTGAATGTTTTTCCTTGTCCCATACGACACTCATAATACTGAATCATGTCAGTCATGTGGATTACCTGAGCCAAAACACATGAATAAAGGAATTTAAATCATACCGACCTAACATGGAGCACACCAGGTTTAAAGTGAGATGCAAATTTTGCTAAGCTTGTCAACTTTCAGGTTTCTACATTTTAATTATAATTTCTACTTTGATATTGACCTGTTGCTTTTCAGAGGGAAAAGAATGTGACACACCACTGTTCCTAGATTAAAGGCAATATAAGGCCGATTAAGACCCCACCACAATCCAGTGCTAAAGTTACAGGACAAATACAATAGCAGATGGAGGCGTACCGTTTCATTCACTTGAGGTGCAGTAAATGTGGAATATCGATTGAAGCGCATTTGACTTCTTATCCCCTCCAAAACCTGTTGCAATGAAAATGGTTTCAAGTTCACATTTATACCTGATTTCCATCACATTGGCCAAAGCAGAAATGCTGAAAATTCCCTCCAAAACAGAAATGCTGTAAATCCCAAACCCAGATCTCAATACGAAAGATTAGCACAAAAACGAACACACTTTCAATGAATCACGATAGAGAGATTGAAAAGTTCAGGCTGGTACCTTCATGCCATTTTTAACTTTGCTCCAGAGCGAACTGTCCTTGGTAGGCCATACTGTCCGAGGCTTCACCTGCTCAACAAAATAAACATGAAAGTAAAATATGCGTACATGGGAACAGAAAAATCACAAAAAACGAAATCCCTCTAGCCTAAGAACTATACTTTGTGGCTTCCGAGCGACATTAACAAGGCGGGGGCTGAAACCAGAGCAGGAGTGGTCAATAAAAACTCCTGTTATGATACCACAGATAAACATATTTCTAACTTCATGTCTTGATTTACAGTGAAAGGCTAGAAATTTGCCTCCAGGACTGGTCAATGACATATGATAAGAATTGCATTTTACAGTGCTAACAAGAACGTAGCAATAGACTCAATAGAACAATGTGCACCTAAATTACTGCAGGAACGTTGCTAGTCTAAGCAGTTCAGGGAGGGAGAAATTAATTCTAGAAGGATTCCGCCGTTAATCTTGAATGTGTCACACAATTTCTTGCCTGCAGTGTGCTAAGCACCCCCAAATTCCGACATGAACCACAGGATCCTAAAATTCGGCAAGAATGACTCAAGAACATACTCGGACAGTCCATGAAGCCAAACTTTTATCTACTCTAGAATGCTATGCAATTTCTTGTCCGCAGTGCGCTGAGCATATCCCCAATTTTCCACATGAAAGACATGACACTAAATTCGGAAATAACAAACCAGCAAGAACCCCTCAAGAACGCGCCCCAATGCTCCAAGAAGCCAAAACTGCTCTCCAGCCATGAATGGTACACAATTTCACGCGTCTAGTGAACTAAACATCCCCGAGATTTTGCAGGAACGACATGATCCTAAGATTCCGAAATCACAAGAAGCAAGAATCACTCAAGAAAGCAAATCGATTCTCCAAGAAACTGACTTCGCTCTGTACCAAAGAATGCCAAACAGATTTCTTGGCTCCATCATATCAATCGTTCCCAAGACTTTTCCCCAGACCACAACCCAATCAAGAACCACCCAAGAACGTGCTCCAAATCTCCAAGAAAACGCACCTGTCCCTCCTCTTGCTTCTTCATTTCGTTCGCCTCGGGACAATCCTCCTCCACGATGGCCTTCTCTTGCCGCTCTGCCTTTTGCAGCATGTCTTCGAACACGTTCTTCAGATCGATCGACTGCGCCAACTTGGGCACCGCCACCACCTGCTCTTTCCATGAGACCCTCACCTTCCTGCCGCTGGCCACCTTCGAGACGACTGGGGAGGCGGGCGGGGAGTTGCTGCTCGCGGAGCTTGAGACGTCTGGGGAGGCGGACTCCGAGTCGCTGCTCCCGGCGCTTGACGAAGAAGACGAACTCGCCGCGACCTTCTTTTGCCCTTCCGGTGGGCCGCTGCTGCTGTCTCCGCCGCGGCGGCCAGGGAGGGGCTCCCTCCTCCCTCTCCGGGTCGCTCATGGAGACGCCCTTGGAGGACCTCGGCGGGCGCAGCTGGGGGAGGCGGCAGCGGCGGCGGTGGCGGCGTCGTTGGACTCCTCGCCCAGCGGTCCATAGACCGGGTCTACATTGTTCTGCCCTGAACCAGGGGCCTGCTCGGGGTCGGATTCGGAAGCCATCCGGGCGGGAAAGGCAACGCGGAGGAGCGATTGAATTCCAAGAATTGTGATGGGGTGGAATGGAAATGTGGCAAGTGTCTGTTTCCGGATTCCGGAAAGGTGGAGCGGCTCTTTATAAAGGTCACAGGAGCTGGACACCGATGGATACGGAGCGGAGGCGCAGGATTTCCAGCAGAGAGTCTCTGGTTTCCAGCAGTTTGGTCCTTGAGCTGTCTTGTTGTTACACATACGTAGAAAAGGACTACAAGGAGGGTCAAGCTGCTTGCCCCTTTTCTTCGCTTATTATTTTGTATAAACAATTCTGAGTGAACAATATATTTATTTTCTTTACAAGTATTAAGGGATACATAAATTCAAATGCAGGTTACAAATATAGGACAAAAATAATCGTGCCAAGTTATGCTTAGTGACATTTACATTGGATAACATGTGTCATACAATAGAACAGATAAGGTTGGTGGTGAATCCAGGATTTTTTGATTTGTGGGGGTGTAAAAGCGATACGATCCGTGAAAATTCGAACAAACATACTTCCTTCATTCTTTTTTGTTGTTGTTCCTTCCGACTATAGCCGATTAAACTTGTGAGTAGTACAAAAGATTTGTCAACAGGAAATTGCGGACGGAGGAGTAATTTACAGTGTGCAATGTGCAGACTAAGCTCCTTGATGGAATTAGTTGCGCTGTTGCAGAAAGCTGCAGCTCGATGGCTTCTTCGGCGCCATCATCCAGGAAGGGACAATGAAACATGTGGCTGAATTTGATTTATATATATACAGTAAATCAAAACAAAAGTGTGCATTCAGCTAATCAGTTGCAGGTTCGGTGGCCACACGGTCGATCGCCATCTAATGTTGAGGTTGCCTCATCGGTTTTTGTGATCCTTTTCATCTTCTTTTGAATATAATGCTCTTTCCTCTGTTGCGCGTGGCTAAATCACAATCCAAGAAGCATTCTCAATGTTCAGCCTTATGCTTGAGAGTTACGGATTGGCACATGGATCGGCACGTCCGCTGCCGCAACCAAGCAAACTAATCGATCGGAATCATGGCGGTCGACATGGGCGCGTGTCTGCCCTGTTTCGTTCCTCGCCGGCGCAGTTCGCGCGCGACGAGAGGTGATGACAATAGAGGAGAACAATTAGCAAGTAGAGCTAATTAAGCCGTTGTATGGTGCGTTTGTTCGTGGAGCATCATGGTGTGGCAACACATCCTGGCGCGAGCCTGTGCATCGAGGTCTCCTCCATCTACGTGCACGGCAGGACCAAACCGATCGAGCACGGGCATGATTAACAACACGGGCATCGGTGGCGTGTGCCGATCGAGCCCTAGCTGCATAGCGTGGCGAACCTGGAGCGCATGTTGCGCGTGAACCTGGTAACAATATTCCGCACGATCCGTGCGCGTCGTGAGGAATGCATCTCCGTCCACGGCCAGCAGCGTCGCATGCATCTTCGATCGAAAAATCATCGCAATCGACATGGGAAAACGCCGGGCTCTTCGGCAGCTGATTTCCTGTTTCTTTCCGTCCGGATGCACGCACAGCACATCATATATAGAAACGATCGAGAAGAACCACAATCCCGATCGATGGCCCCAACGTCTCGGGTTTCCAGGCTCTGCCGGAAGACATCATCGATCTTCGACGTGCTGTCCAGCAGGCTGCCGGTGAAGTCCCTACTGTGCCGGTTCCGCTGCGTGTCCAAGGACTGGACTCCGACCCGGCCTTCGCCGCCGCTCGTCCCCTCGTCGTCGCGCCTTCGTTCGGAAAACCAAACCAGCATCCTCAGGGTGGTCGATGGCGTCAGGTGCACGAAGCTAGCTGATGGCGCACGCGCCTCGACCTCGACAAGGACTGCACGGTGCGAGGGTGATCGACCCACGGGGGCGGGTGGTCATCTTCCACGGAATCCAATCCAGTCTCCCATCCCTTATAATTTACCTCATGGATCGCGGCGCCCCTTGCCCATGGTAATCATCCTTCGAGACCGCTGGAGCCGTTTCATTTTCGACTTCTTTTTTTTTTATCAAACATATACCTGTATTAGAGTTAAGGAAAGAGTACAAACATAGGTAAATGACATAAGGATACAGAGGACTGTTGTCCCACCTTTATTGTAGAAAGGTCCCTAGAAAAAAAAGAAAATTACAATAAAGCCCCTGAACCTTTCACCCACAAGTTGCAACCAGATCCATGGACAGCGGAAATTGCCATAGTCTCCAAATCCGGCAGCCACCAAATCCATGTCGGAGAGGACTCCATCGCACCAAGACTTTAAAGAGAGTCGAAAAAGACACTCGTCCATCAGCGAAATGCGCCATCGCTGACCACCTAGTCGGCCGAGGCCACGCCCCGAGCTCTCTCCGGCTTGAATCAAAAATCGCCGATGACGATAACCACCGCCGTAGAAGACCCGAGTTTGATCCACTCGCCAACAAACTATCAAACCACAACCTCCTCTGCATTCTTGAAACAAAGGACTAGCTTCTTCGTCGCCCTCGTATGGACACCAAAAAACCAGCCATAGACTCCTGTATAGGAGCTCCATAGCAAGAGCTCCACCTCCACAAGCTCGCCGCCGGTGACGGAGCGGAGCACCAGCAGGACGCGAAAGAGCTAGGAAAGACTTATTCTGACTCATCAACGCCGTCGCCGTCGCCTCGCCGCCGTCGAACGGAACCCTAACCATAGGCACTAAACCTAACCTACCACCAGTCGGCGAGGAGCCGACGGTCTCCACCACCTCGCGATGCCCCGCAGGCCATCAGAGACAGAGGAGGCTACCAGCCTCGCCTACGGGGACGAGCTCCCTCCTTTCCGCCTCGCTCAGGAGCAAAGAGGATAAGAATGGAAGAGAGAGAGAGGGTGGTTCAGAGATTTGATATGAATGTTGATGACTTTTTTTTTGATGGAACTGGAAGGCCGAAGCCCTACAGTAATGTTGGGAGATAGAGCTAACCAAAGACACATTGTGACAAAATATGTAGTTATATGTTTCACTAGGGGCGCAAGCGGCATGGGACGGGCTGCAACACCGCTGGGCCGTCCCGCGCCACAACCCACAAACAGCCCGCGGCGCCGCTAAACTCCTGCAAACACAAAGCTTCGCCTGGCCATGGTGACGAACGAAGCTGCCAGAAGCCATGGCGACAAACGACGTCAAACAGACATATGCAAGCAGCGCGACTCATGCTTTGCCTTACCTCGAATGTGGGCGAGGGCGAGCGGCAGCGCGTTGCGACTACTTTGCGGCCGGGCGGGCAGTCCCGCGAATGATTGCGGCGCTTTGCGGGACGCCGCATAATCCCGTGAAGCACTTGCGGCTCGCGGGGCGGACAGCCGTATCCCCCGTCAAGAAATGCTAGACTTACGCACAAAAACTTACGTACACCTACGTAATGCTAATGTGTCTTGTGATAATCACACCATCCACCCGTGATTTAAAGAAATCCAATGTGAGTTAACCACTCCGTTACAGCCAAACGGCCACAGTGCGTATGATTTACGTAAATCTTGTACGTACCTGTAGCAGAGCGCCATGTTTCACAATAAATATATGAACAGTAGTACTGCTTGAGACAAGTTTTTAATATTTTCTTCAGATCGTATTATTGTGTAATGTCAGGATATATTAATTGTTTACTTATAGCATACATCTCGATGACCAAATAAAAGATATACTACGCTATATTACCCGCCAACAAAAAAAAAAGATATGCTGCGATCACATAATTAACAGAGATCCATGGCATTGCTGAATCTGAATGTTAGTGTTCCAGGGGTGGCTCATGGTGATGGACGATTATGACAGGGCTCATATGACCGGTATGCGAATTCTTGCTCCTCTCCTTAACCGTACCAATTAGAAAGTCATCGGACAATAGCCGATTATAATCACTGTAGCTTCTTAATAATTCCTAACATGTTCTGATTCATATTAACATCGTTAGGCTGTGACTTGAACTGTCCGTTTGGATGTCGTTATCTGATGCATGAGGAGCATCATGTGCGCGGCGATTTCCGGCTTCCAGGCCTCAGGGTCAGCAACGACAAGAAAACTTAGCTTTAGGTGGCCGAGAATGTTAAATATCTCTTGTATTGCAAGTTTTTTTCTTCCTGTTCACGTGACATGTGTTCTTTCGCACCATGAACCACAATCTTTACGAAAAAAAAAAGAACCGCGAATTCTTATAGATGCGTATATATCACGGCCACTCTTACTTAAGTACTGTTTTTTTTGTTAAACACGATAAAGACTTTTGGAATCAGCCATGGATCAACAAAGTCCAAACCGACTAGTGGTCAAACAAAAGGCAACCGGATTGGGCAGGGGTCAAACCTCGCGCCGCCGTCCAGGCATCCCGGGCCCGCTGTCCGGTGGAACACCGGAACAGAGACTGAGCCGTAAATCCCGCCCCATTTGCAGTACCGGCCCCACCAACCTCCTCCTCTCAGCGCGCACTGTGCTTTGCGGGTCCAAGTCTCCGTGTCGTCTGTTCTCCACGACTCCACTTGCGATTGCTGCTTCCTCCTCTCTGGCGACTCCCCATCCCCACGCGACGCGGTCCCGGCCTCCCCCTAGATAGACCCGAGATCTCGCCGCGCCGGCGAGCGACGGAAGGGAGAGCGATGGGGAATTGCTGCTCCGACGAGATGGGCCACGCCGGCTCCCACCACGTCGGCCCCGCCTCATCCGCCGCCTCGGCTGCCGCCTCCGCCGCGGCCGACCGCTTCCTCCGCTCCAGGGGCGCTGGCGCCTCCACGCAGATCGAGGTACGCTGTCGCTCCTCTTCGTCGCACCCTTCGCCGCTCAACTTTGAACTGCAGTCGCCACGTGGTGCGCGCGCGGGCGCCGGCATTGCGCGCGTGCTCGGCTAGGTCCCCGCCGCGTGTTACCTTTTTTTTTCCGGTTTGGATATCATCGGTGCAGCGTTTTTATGGCGTTTCGCGGGTGACGCACGGGGGATGGTACCAGGGACTACTGGTCCTGTGATTGGAGCGATGGGAATTCTCAGTATGCCTTGGGTTATTACTAGCTGCCTGGTCCCTTCTCAGGCTTGTTGAGCTGTGAATTGCCCACTAGGTGTACCGAGATCTTACTACTTGGGAGCACGCAATCTAAAAGCAGTAGTGAGAGAAAATGATCCCCAAACTGAGGATGGGATACAGGATACTGTCACATTATACTGTATTAATTATGTTACGGTCATTGAGAGGTTTGAGTTTGACCCTTGGTTTGGTTCTGCACCGAGAAGGCGAGAATTCTGGTGCCTACAGTCATTGCCTTTTGTGCACAGTGCACTTGCCACAGTGCTTCTAGTCTAAAAGATGGTTGTAATGGTTGAGTTTTACATGGTCTAGTGAGAACCGTGGTGACGGGTTTAGAATCTGTTTTAGATATTGTATTTGTGTTACATACTGGAAAATTTACTTAAACCGGTAGTCCCATAGTGGTAACAAGTCATCCTTAGTGCTTATATTATTGGCTCAACTATTTGGAATTTGAGTTGGTATTTCATCTTGGTGATGCAGTGTTACATGATGTCTAAACTATTCCTAAGGTTTAGCTATTGCAACTCTGCTTCATCTTTGTGTGAGGACCTAAATCATATATGTGGATTTTTGTCATGTGATTCTTGGGTTATTGTTGTGTATCTGTTGTTTGTGGCAGTGGAGATGTAATTACTGAACATATAGCTCTTTGTTAGTTGTTTGGAGTTTTCATTCTGAGTTTCTGACTCTATAATATGTTGCAGTTGTCCCTTTCTGCATCAAATCTGGGGGATCAAGAATATTTTCCCAAGGTATGCTCCTTGTTGCACCTCATAAATTTGTGACTGTGCCTCTTTTGATTTTTTTGTGCCAGAAGAATTAAAGAATGAAGTTAATGAACAGGCCGTCTTTATATGTTGCTATGTCATGCCATCTGTTGAGCTGATTTGTTAGTACTTAGTAGCATGTTAGTGTCATTATATTTTAGGTTTAGTACCATGGATGACATTTATTGAGCAGTAAGTATTAACACTATGTGATGTTAAGACTGGAAAGCTTAGAAAAGAAGTGGCATGTTAACTATAACAGATTTATTTATTATGTTATTCAGTTATTTCAGAGTAGAAATGTGGTCCTATATAGCCCCCTTAGGTTCCCCATTTATGGAACCTAGTAATGAAACTTGAAACCTTAGATCATGTTCTACAGAATTCCTTGATGTCATAGACAAAATATTTTTCTAGATTGCTAATATGAAGAGCATGTTTTTGGTAAAGTCCCATTTTTCTTAAGGAGAATGTGCACACTATTTAGTTTTGTTCAGTTAGCTGGTGATTATGTCCCACTAAACTAGCTCTGTGATAGAAGTCTGAGAAGTTAACCTGTGTTTTGTTATATTTACCATCTATCTATTTCACCAAAGTTTGCAGCACTACAGCCTCATTGCTAACATGAGATCATAAACCAGTAAGGAAAAAATCCACTGTTGTTCGTCTGACTGTAGCCCTGGCCTGGATTTAACCTATGCAGCTGCCAAGTTACACCCTTGCTGACAATATACAATGTGTCAAGTCCATTTTATCCTCCCCTATGGCCTCTAATCACCAAGCTAGACACACAGTTGCAGCCCGGCTATCTCCAGCACCTGCCCAACTGCTTCCCTATTCTGTTCTCTCATGTCTGCTTCAGCCAACCAGTCTTCCTGTTACTTCTCTTGCTTCCTCAGTCCTGCATTCCCCTTTGCCAGCTTCATGCTCATTGTTGTTGCCAAGGCTTGCGTGCCACATAGACTTGTCTTCACTCTGAATCAGCATTTGCTTTCACACCCACAACGTCTTTTGGTTCAGCTCTGATTAATTTGTGTGGAGGGCACTTCTTGTGCTGCACTTAGTGCAACCTATCAGCTGTGACACACATGCAATTGATGCATTTTGTGATAGGAACGTGATTACTTGAACACCATGATTTCTGGTTATGAGCAGAATGCGCTTGCCATGCGAATGGTTTGTTGCGAAAGGGTATGATGCTTACTGCAGTATTACCTGATTACACAGCAATTGTAGAATGGTCGCTGCTGGTGCTTTGGCCATGAAAGAGGTAGAGACACACATTCTTTCTTAAATGGTGGGCATGACCGAGACGAGTTAGGAGGTAGGATATCTGGGAATTGAGAGAAAAAAGCTAATGACGTAGTACTGATCATTCTGACTTAGTTGCATGCACCCCCTTTTTTGGGGCATATGAGTTCAGTTAACTTGTGATACAGCCTTTTCAGCTAGAAAACATAGCGTGACCAACGCAAATTCAACATTTGAGATACACATGGTTATTATCTGACAGGTTCAACTATATTTAATAATGCATGCAACTCATAACATTGTATTTAACACCCAGGTAGCTTTGAGCTGCCCTGAAAGTGAATTTAGAAAATGCATGCTACCAGCATTCCCATTTGGTAGTGGATTTGTTTGCCCTTTCTAGGCACTTTCCATTCTGTACTGATTAAATAAAGTAGCTGCAGACTTCAGCGACCTTTTCTCTCTGCATGCATGCCACTATCCTTCTTTTATCTGATTATTTGATTGAGATCTTTTGCTGTCTCACCTAATTTTTCCTTTCTGTTTCTTGATATGTTTCCTATTCTTTCAGATCAATCCCATGGTGGTTGTGTATTCTAAAGGAAAAGAAGGGCATCTAGAAGAAATTGGGCGTAGTGAAGTAATTTTAAATTCTTTGAACCCGTCTTGGTCTAGAAAAGTCAGTTTGCATTACCAATTCGAGATTCTTCAGCCATTGGTGTAAGCATCCGTTGTATTTTAATTTAAATTTTTTCCTTTGTAGTGTCTTGTATTAATTGTTGAGGGAATATTACCTCGTAACCATCAGCTTATCCCTTAAACAGATATGTTTCTTTGCAGGTTTCAGCTTTACAACATTAACCTGCAGTTCCATGATGTCAGTGAGAAGGTGACTTTTGTTAGACTTATGTGTTGCTTCATCCTTCTTATTTCTTTTTGCTTCTTAGTTTGCTGATTTCTTATATCAAAGTACTCTGTATCCTGTTTACTTTGATATTCTGAAACCTTGGCTCTACACCGAATTCACAAACACAAAGAATCACATGCATGTTTTGATAATTGGAGATTCCTGCCCATTAGAAGCATAGGACTCACTCAACACATTTAATATGTTTTCTTTTTCCTAAGCCTTCCTCAGTTATGATGTTAATGTCCACATTTTGATGCCCATCTTAGGTTCTGTCTGAATGCTAGGAATGTGATTTGTTATCCACGCATCCCACATCACTCCTTTCAGCTACTTGGGAGTTCTTGTGCTAATATTCTCTGCCACGCAGATGCTTAAGCTGGAGGAGCAAGAGTTTCTTGGAGAGGCTACCTGTCTTCTGTCTGAGGTATGCTTATTTTGGTTATTTGTTCTCCTTATGAGTAACACATACTTCAGTGCACATTGCAATTGATAACTTATTTTGTATCAAGATTGCAAGAATAATTATTCTACGCAGCCAACATGAATATAAGTTCTTCAAAATTTCATATTTCCTTGATTGTGTAATTTGGATATCATGAGACATGTGATGATTCTTAATGTTTGAGTGATGGTATGTAAGCTTTGAAGCTGACCTTGTGGGTCAAACTAAACTTTGTTTTTTGTTAGGTTGCTTGCATCTTATTTAAACTTGTCATGTGAATTTATGGAATTGAATCACGAGCTGCTCAACATGTTGACTTAAACTTACTTGCATCTTTTGAATTTATAGAATTGAATCACGAGCTGAAATGTGGGGACGTCTAATGTAGGGTTCGAGCGAGTCCATGGGGGGTTCGGGTATGGTAGTAGGAATCAGGAGGGGGAGGATATACTTAATTGGGCGCTAGCTTATGACTTGTTGGTAGCGAATACCCTATTTAGGAAGAGGGAATCCCATCTAGTGACCTTTAGAAGTGCACAACACTCGAGCCAAATCGACTTTATCCTTGCCAGGAGGGAGGATAGGCGTGCTTGCTTGGACTGTAGGGTGATACCTGGGGAGTGTGTCGTCACTCAACATAAGCTTGTGGTGGCGGATTTTCGTTTTCGGGTACGTGTATACAGGGACAAACGTACCAAGACCGCGAGAACGAAGTGGTGGAAGTTTAGAGGGGAGCTGGCGCAAACTTTTAAGGAGAGGATGCTAGGAGAGGGACCCTGAGAGGAAGGAGAAGGACCAGATGACATGTGGCTAAAAATGGCAACATGTGTTCGGAAGGTAGCTTCAGAAGTGTTTGGCGTGAGTAGAGGAGGCAAACAAGAAGTAAAAGACACCTGGTGGTGGAATGATGAGGTGCAAAGGGCTATCAAGGAGAAGAAGGAGTGTTTCAAGCGCCTACATCTTGACAAGAGTGCAACCAATATAGAAGGCTATAAAATAGCCAAGAGGGCTGCAAAGCGAGCAGTGAGTGTAGCAAAGGGTCAGGCATATGATAACCTTTATCAGCGACTAGGCACGAAGGAAGGGGAGAAGGACATCTATCGGATGGCTAGGATCCGTGAGCAGAAGACGAGGGACATCAACCAAATCAAATGTATCAAGGATGGGGTAGACCGACTCCTGGTGAGAGATGAGGAGATCAAGGACAGATGGCGAGAGTACTTTGATAAGTTGTTTAACGGAGAGGATGAATGTCCTATACTTGAGTTGGATGACTCATTTGATGATAACAACAGATGCTTTGTGAGGAGAATTCAGGAGACAGAGATAGAGGAAGCTTTGAAGAGGATGAAGAGTGGTAAAGCGATGGGCCCTGATGGTATCCCCATCGAAGTATGGAGATGCTTAGGTGCCAGAGCCATAGTATGGTTAACTAAGCTTTTTAACCTCATCTTTCGGTCAAACAAGATGTCGAAAGAATGGAGGAGGAGTATAGTAGTACCGATCTTCAAGAACAAGGGAGATGTTCAAAGTTGTACTAACTATCGTGGGATTAAGTTGATGAGCCATACGATGAAGCTCTGGGAGAGAGTCATCGAGCATCGTCTAAGAAGAGTGACAAGTGTGACGCAAAACCAGTTTGGGTTCATGCCTGGAAGATCGATCATGGAGGCGATTACTTAATGCGACAATTGATGGAGAGATATCGGGAGCAAAAGAAGGACTTACACATGGTCTTTATTGACCTCGAGAAGGCATATGACAAAGTGCCAAGAAGTGTCATGTGGTGGGCCTTGGAGAAGCACAAAGTCCCAACTAAGTACATTACCCTCATCAAGGATATGTACAGGGACGCGAGGACGTGTGTTCGGACATGTGATGGCGACACCAATGACTTCCCGATTAAAATAGGACTACACCAAGGATCAGCATTGAGCCCTTATTTATTTGCTTTAGTGATGGACGAGGTCACACGAGAAATACAGAGTGATGTCCCTTGGTGTATGCTCTTTGCTGATGATGTGGTGTTAGTTGACGAGAGTAGGGATGGGGTTAATAGGAAGTTGGAGCTGTGGAGGCACACATTAGAGTGCAAGGGTTTCAGACTTAGTAGGGCCAAGACCGAGTATATGATGTGTGAGTTTAGCGTGACTAGACATGAGGATGAAGACGTTAGCCTTGATGGACAATTGGTGGCCAAGAAGGATATATTTCGTTATTTAGGATCGATGTTGCAAAAGGACGGTGACATCGATGAAGATGTTAGGCATAGAATTTCAGCCGGCTGGTTGAAATGGCGTCAAGCATCCGGTGTCTTATGCGACAAGAGGGTGCCACAAAAGCTAAAAGGTAAATTCTATAGGACGGCAATTCGTCCGGCGATGTTATACGGTGTTGAGTGCTGGCCTACGAAAAGACAACATGTTCAACAACTAAGTGTAGCAGAGATGTGTATGTTGCGTTGGTTTTGCGGGCATACAAGAAGAGACCGAATACGGAATGAAGATATCCGGGACAGGATAGGAGTGGCACCTATCGAGGAGAAATTGGTTCAACATCGGTTGAGATGGTTTGGACATGTCCAACGGAGACCTCCGGAGGCGCCGGTACGTAGTGGGGTTCTAAAGAGAGATGCTAATGTTAAGAGAGGTAGAGGTCGACCTAACTTGACTTGGGACGAGTCGGTTAAGAGAGACCTGAAGGCGTGGGATATCCCTAAGGAGCTAGCTATGGATAGGAGCGCTTGGAGACTAGCAATAGACGTGCCGGAACCGTGATCTTTTTTCCTTCCTTCTTGCTTACTCGTTTTTGGCTTTTGTTCTTTTTGTTTTTGTCCTTTTTTTTCTCTCTCTCTCTTTCTTTTGGCTTTTGTTTCTTTGTCTCTTCTTTTTTGGGTTCCTAGGGGTTTCATCTCTAACCTATCCCAACTTGCTTGGGATAAAAAGGCTTTGTTGTTGTTGTTGTTGTTGTAATCACGAGCTGAAATGGTCAAATATAGTCATCAGCAGAGCTGCTAGGTGACGACTGATGATATGGCCCTCCAACATGACAAACAGTTCATTGCCTTTACTTTCTTGGTCCATGCTTCGTGTGATTTTTGAGAAAACTCCCCATGTGCATATATATTGCTAGATATGGTGTTTAATCACCTCTTATTTGTATCTCAGCCCCCTTCTCCTCACTCCACTTTTCAATCCCTAGTATGATGGGACTAACTTTCATCACATGTTCACCTCCACTCCAGCCTGACAAAGGCACACTACTTATCAGTGTCATACCTAGATTGCCCCCCCCCCCCCCCCCCCCCCCCTCCTGCTCCACAAATTCCCAAAAGCTGCCTCCCTGACCCCTAAACTGAAGTTGTGATAACAGTGAATTAGGTATTAGCTTTCAAAAAGGGCTGTCCATTCCTGGTCTTTTCAGGTACTGCAATCTGCTGTTCTGAAATATATCTTTGCACAAAATACAAGAAATAAGATTATATCACTCTTTTCAATTACATAGGACGTATAATTTTATTCCTTTTTGGATAGGAAACTGCTCTTGTTGCATGCTTGATATGTAACAACTTTATGCAATTTATTCTTGTTTATAAATCTAGTCTGGTTGGTAACTCCAGCTCTGTTGACCTACAAAAAAAAAAGCATACAACACTTGTATTGTTAAATCTGGACATAAGGTTTCACGATTGCAAGGCAGCACTTGTATGTTGCATCACATGAATATTACTGTAGTTCAAAAATACTTTAATGCTAGCATAATCTCACATTGATATTTTCTTTTACTTCTGTTGATATCTAGGCTGTTTTTTTTTTGCAGGTTATCACAAAACGGAACAGACTGCTGACTCTGAAGCTTGGTGTTTCTGAACATAACTTGCCAAATCCCAGCAAATTTGGTGAGCTAACTGTTCAGGCTGAAGAAAATGCAGGTTCAAAAGCAATAATGGAGATGGTATTCCGCTGTTCAGATCTTGAGATCAAGGATCTTCTCTCAAAAAGTGTAAGCTTATGGCCTTATGTTTCTATTCCTTAGTTTCTTCTTTTCTCCTTTGGGACTCATTTGCACTTGCTGTTTTGGCCACAGCGAGTGTATGTCCTTGTTATTTTAGTTAGTTTCACAGTTCTAATGGCTAGATGTGCTGTGACAGGATCCTTTCTTGCTAATATCAAGAATATCAGATAATGGAATGGCTGTTCCAATTTGCAAGACAGAAGTTAGAAAGAACGATCTCAATCCTAGGTGGAAGCCCGTGATTCTGAATCTCCAACAGATTGGAAGTAAGGCATGAGACTATCTTCTTCATTCTTTTCTTGTAAACTCTTGTAATTCTGTTTATATGTGTGATCAGAGCCATCTACTTCACAATATATTTTAACACTCTTGGAGGCAACACTGCATTTTAGATTGTTAGACCATTATTTAGTGCTTATAGTATTCTGCATTATCTTTTATTTGTTAATTATCAAATATCTGTATCAAGCTAATTGTTGTGTATTTTTTCTAATGGTCCTATTGTGTTGCAGGAGAACCCTCTAATCATAGAGTGCTTTAACTTCAGTAGCAATGGCAGACATGAACTTGTCGGGTAATCATCTCCTCATTCTCCCCTTTTAACTTATCCACTGCCTACACTTGCTGTATCTTGAGCAAATTACTTATTCCCCCACTGTATCTTTGTTTCCTTCTGGTCTGTTCTAACTATGCTGTATGGTGCCTTGAGAATGGGCCATTAATGCTTGAATTCCAATTTGTTTCCTGATTAGATACCCTTTGTAATTCGACAGCAAGATAGTAAAATCAGTTGCAGAACTGGAAAGCATGTACCATAATCAGAATGGTGAACACTTAGTTGTGCCTGCTAGCACCGCGCATGATTGTCACAGTAAGGAGGTAATATTTGTTATTTTGGAATCTCATGTACTGCTACATTGTGTAAATTGCGTTTCATTTTGATATGTAGGTACTGAAGAGTCAGGTATATGTGGAGAAATATGTTGAGAGTAATAGGCATACCTTTCTAGACTATATTTCTGCTGGGTGCCAGTTGAATTTTATGGTAGCCATAGATTTCACAGGTATGCAGCAGATGTGCTAATGCAGCAGTTCTTTCCTCATTTCTATTTCTGTAGCTATGAGCTCATGATTCTCATGTGTCATTGTTTACCCCTTTCTAGCTTCTAATGGAAATCCAAGGCTTCCAGATTCCTTGCATTATATTGATCCCTCTGGTCGGCCAAATGTGTACCAAAAGGTGAGTAACTGACTTACCATCCTTTTGTGCTTGAGTTATGACAACTCTCTGGTCATGTATTTGATATTGGAGATGTTCTACAGAAGAATGAACATGCTGTTGTCTCTCAGAAGATTTTAAGTTTGTCCATTTCTTCTCTCTTTGTAGGCAATACTGGAAATTGGGGATATTCTACAGTATTATGACCCAGCTAAGCGTTTCCCCTCTTGGGGCTTTGGAGCAAGACCTATTGATGGTCCTTGTTCCCACTGCTTCAACTTAAATGGTAGCACTTATCAACCTGAGGTATTCTAAACACATTACTTTTTTCAGAACTATTTTTTTCTTCAGAATAATTCCAAGCGTTACTTCTCGGAGCTTGTTTGAAGACTTACTCTTCTCACACATAATGTTACCTTTATACGGTAGATTTACTGCTATATTTACATGTTGAAGTAATGTGCATACCACCTTTTATTTTTCGGAGTCTTTGTATGCTTGTTAAAGCTGATTATGAAATTCTCAGGTTGACGGAATACAAGGAATTATGTCTGCTTATGTCAGTGCGCTTCGTAATGTATCATTGGCTGGTCCTACCCTCTTAGGTCAGCTGATTAGTACTGCTACAACAATAGCTAGCCAATCTCTTGCTGGCAATCAACAGAAGTACTTTATTTTGTTAATACTCACGGTATGTATACCTCTGAACTCATCCTCAGAAAAAATGACCAAGTTTTTCTTCTCTCAACTGTTAAAACATTTGCCAGGATGGCGTAGTGACTGATTTTCAAGAAACTATCGACGCAATCATAAAAGCTTCTGATTTTCCGTTATCTATCATTGTTGTTGGAGTTGGTGGGGCAGATTTTAAAGAAATGGAGGTAATGCAAGGGTCGGATCAGTCACTGCAGTCTTGTAATTCATTTGTGCATTCCTCTTTAGTGGTGCCAAAATTGAAGTTCTTAGCTACCTATCCCACAACTATGGGGACTCATTTAGCAAGTGAACAATTTAATTTCACATGTCTTCAGTTCAAAGTTCTTTCTTGCATCATAACATGACTAATTACTGTTGCTTTAGCATAAGCTGAAGTGTGTAAACGTATTTTAATATTAAAAAAATCTATTGTGCAGTTTCTGGATCCAAATAAAGGAGAGAGACTGGAAAGCTCAACTGGGAGAGTTGCATCAAGGGATATGATACAGTTTGCCCCAATGAAGGATGTTCATGGTATGCATGCATATGACTATAAATTCATGTTTCCCTTTTTAAATAATTTGCAGTGAACTTCTTAGAAGTACGCAGCTATAGATGACTAGAAGAACATAAATTTTATTTTCATATTGGTGTACCACCAGGACTTTTGCTTGTCAGTTTCTCCTGAATATGATTCATGTAGTTTTCCTTTTCCATCTTTGCTTGTAGAACTAAACAGTCTGACATTCAATCCATCTTCCATTCCAGGCAGTGGGATATCCACGCTTCAGTCACTGCTTGCTGAGATACCAGGGCAGTTCATTACATACATGAGAACAAGAGAAACTCAAGCAATTAGTTAATATATGATGCGAACTTTCTGAAGAAGATAAATCGTCTAAAGTTCTGTATTTTTATGATTTTGGTCATTTAATTACGTTGTTGTGCAATTCTTGAAGCAAGAATGACCTTCTGGATATGATAGCACACATCAAAATGGTGTGTTGGGGTTAGAACTGCAAGGGGTGGAGGCCGAAGAGCCATTTATACCTCAGGGGCTCAGGCCATCGTAATTTTTGGTCAAGTTTTAGCAGACTTCACTCTATTTGAGTTCTGAGACTCCTTAGGCCAATCTGTGATTGGAAAGATGCAATTGGTCATCTTTCTTTGTGCCTATTTGTAAGATATGACTTTAGCGTTTGAAGCTTGTAACATTGGAATCCAAAGAAACTTTTTGTTGTGCATTCATTTTTTGTCAAAGACTGGACTGTGATCCATCGTGTAGTCTGGTGTATATTGTTCAGAAATGTTGTATATTGATCTTTAATTTTTTATAATGTGATTTCATCTGTTTTGTACTCCCTCTGATGTTAAATTGTTGTTGTCGTTGACTTTTTTAGTTAATTTTGATCATTCGTTTTATTTATTTTTTTAAAAAATATCATATATGTTATTATAGTTTGTTTTATCGTCAAAGAAAATTGAAACATAACTTAATTTTTTTTATATTTAAAATAATGTTTTAAGTAAAATGAATGGTTAAAGTTAAATAAAAAAGTTAATAGCGACAGAAGTTTAAGAACGGATGGAGTATTGTTCAGGAGTTCATATTATTCTTTTTTCTTGGGAGGATAGAATTCGTGTTATTCATGTATGTACTTTGTAAGCATTCCATATCATGAGATATTTGAAAAGGGGGGATTTGACCCGTAGTCTAGTGTGGCTCTTTGCTTTTACTATTCTGTTTACTATCATTCCAGCGATAGATCCTGCAGGATGCCGTCGTGTCTGGAGGCTGATTTTAATTTTTTGAAGCAACGTGACTAGAATTTGGTAGTTCCAGAAACAGGAAGACGTCACAGATCATGTGTGTTTATAAGCTTGCTACCAATGATGTAATGAACTCGTACACTTGGTAGTGACTGGTAGTTTAATCGTAGGCACTAGCTAAGGGACGGATAATTTGTCCGGATGCTGTCATGCGCCGGGACCAATTAGGCTTGCTCGGTGGATTCGATACGACTTTGAGGGACCGTGTGTATGACCGAGAAGATCGATGCTCCACGAGTAAGTAATCCGGATGACAGCCTCAGTAGAATAGTTTATTTGGTTCAGTGGACATCTATTCGGGCAGCGGAAAGGAAATCGCAGACCTGCATTTCCATACGCCCTTCAGAGTAGTTCCAGTAGTGACAGAGTTGCAAACATGAATCCACTTCGAACGCCAGAATTTGTTCTAGTTACCAGAGGTGTGTAAAGCACGAAAGGTGGCAGTTGCTGCAAATATGAATCGCATGGATGGATGTATATACGCTCCGAGAGTATTGGCAATGTTCAATAACCTTCCGACGACCCGTGCTTTGGACAAAAGTACAAGAACACCACGCGCACGTGTGAAATCGAGGATCAATATCATACAAAAGGCTAATCTACACTTTGTTTAATTTAATTTCTAAACAATGATTTCTCGGTCTCATCATGCACTAGACGGAACCGCGAAAACGACATCATTGCCGACCAGCGACCAGGCCACTTTGATCCGTTTGACAATGTGATTTGATGACATATGATACTGACGGTGATCCGGTGTTTGCTTTTGCATTCTAGCGTGTAGCTGAGATCGACAGTCCTGTGGAAGTTATTTTGTCCTTTGTAGGAGTAGTATTTTTTTTTTCATAGCTATTGGCTTGCCTGAAATTATTTTGTCGGTAAGTTTTCGTTGCTGATTTTGTCATCACATTGCAAACTCTCAAAATTACTCTATTTCTATATAACAGAGGAGAGGTGTTTCCATTTTTATATAACAATCTAAAGTAGCGAAGTGGTGTACAGCGCGCATAATATCTTCCGCACAAAAAGAATCAGAGATAGCGATGCAAGAATCACGTTTTCTCCTGTATAAAATACTAGCAAAGAAGGATGCATGGCAAGGAGAAGTAAAGACCTTTTCAGCTCATCGTTTTCTTCACAAAGCCAACCTCTATCACGATCGCCACCTGTAGCAGGCTAGCAGCAGCACAGCTTATCCAATCAAATACGCAAGGTGTTGATCACAAAACCAAAATCGAAGGGAGAATCGTCTGTGATCGAAGGTGGAGCAACGGAGGCATGGCGGCAAGCGCCCTTTGCCCGAGCCTGACGACGACGAGAAGGCTCAGTCGGCGTCGACGCCGTCGCCGAGCAAAGAGCAGCGCCGCCTCCCGCGGCAGCAGATAGTGTTTGGAGGAAGTGGCGACGATGAGCAACACTGGAGAAGCCCCGCGCCGTTGTACCATGTGGAGGCCGAGCAGCAAAGCGCATCCACCATGCCGGCGTACCACGACGTTGGCATGGAGTCCTCCGTGACTTTGTCAGCGAAGAATTCTTCAAGTAATCTTAAAATGCTTAAAATTATACTATTGAATTCTAATAAAGTCTGAGATCGAGTCCGGGAAAGTGTGCAGATTTATGAGATACAAAGATTCAGTTCACGAAACCTAAGAAGCTAAGAGCCTTAACTGTTTCATCAAACGAAAAAAAAGAGCCTTAACTTGATGAGGATACAATTTCACTTTTACTACCTATGGTCTCCCAAATATATTGTCCGTCCCTCCTTAATTATGATCCTTTTTGCTGAACTGCATGCCGACGTCTTTAGCTAGTGAGTCGACGTGATGAACTGTTGAAGCATACGAGTATAAATTCAACGGAGATCAACTTTCTAGATTAAGCTTCATATCCAATTGCTATTAAGCAAAATGGCATATAGCCGACCAGCCTACTACGTTTGCAATAGTTTCTTTGTTGAGATCTTTAAGCACACAAATTAAACCACGATCGGATAAGCTTGCCGGTAGCCACTGACCGTTGGAGTTTAATTTGCAGGTACACCGACGCCGAGGCGGCACTACCGTGGCGTGCGTCAACGGCCGTGGGGCAAGTGGGCGGCGGAGATCCGGGACCCAAGCAAGGCGGCCCGCGTGTGGCTCGGGACCTTCGACACCGCCGAGGCCGCCGCCGCAGCCTACGACGACGCCGCGCTCCGGTTCAAGGGCGCCAAGGCCAAGCTCAACTTCCCCGAGCGCGTTCCACTGTCACTGTCGCCGCTGCAGGGTCAGCAGGGAGTGCCGCCGTTTCCCGACCTGATGCAGTACGCGCAGCTGTTGCAGGGAGGGCAGAGCAACGTTGGCGATCGCGTGCCACCGCCGCCACTGCCGGCGCCGTCGTCGCCATCGGTTCAGATTTTGGACTTCTCGACGCACCGGCTGGTCGTCCAGGGCTCGTCGGCGACGACGTCGTCGAGCTCCACGGCTACGTCTTCGTCCAGTACGTGGCTTGACCATACTGAACGACGCAGGAGTACGTAGCTAGAGAGAGTTGCGTCGCATTGAATTTTTTACAAATTAAAGGGGTTGTACATCTCAGATTGTGAAATGGTACAGGGGAGGAGCGCGAAGCCAAGACACATCTCGGATAGTGAAATGGTACCATTCCTTACTATTATTTCAACAATGATTAACAAATAAAATTCTACGTAAGAGACATACTGGGCACAAACTAAAAAGGCAGTGCAGTCCACACTATATAAAATAAAATAGAATAAATTTGATAAGAATACGGGAGTCCTCGCCCACCTTGCCAATACGGGAGTCCCCGTCCTCCCAGCCCTCCCCCCCCCTGTCGAGGTCGCCTTCAGTGAGGCCATGCTCAGCGGCGGTGTTCAGCTCTCGGTCGACCTCCTCTGCTTTGCCTCGTCGATGTAGTCCCGAGCGGCTTCCCGAACTCGGCTCCACCGTCGCAGGCGTCCGCCTCCTCTGCTTCGCCTTCCACGAGGACCTGCCATGCTATAGTTCCGTGCGGAGTCAACAAAGGAGTGTGTGCTTTGTCGACGTGGTACCTGACAAAAAGGTCCCACAACGCCACATAAAAGAAAGAAAAATGACATGTGCTGTTCATGACCACGTTGGACTGTTGACTCACACAAAACAACTCACAAAATCGCTCAAGGAGGTAAATTGTATCGGGTGCAAGATTTGAAGGTGCCGATGTTTGATTTAATAGGAGAGAGAGCTAAAGTGAGACATCACCATAAATTGAGGGAGTTGAATAAGACTTTTCTCAAAGATAAACTAGCTGCGTGTGCTAAAAAAAAGATGAGTTTGCGTAGTTACTTAATCTGCTTTGGCGGTTGCGTTGACGTAATACTTGTCCCCGCTTTCACTTTTCCTTCTGCATTCAGGTGTCTATGGATTTTTTTTATTTTGGCCCTTATGAAACTAAATTTTCATAAATACCCCCCAACTAAATTTCTATCCCATGGCCCTTTTTATCGCACCAGCGCATATGACGTGTCTATTGAGTACAGTCACGCCATGCGTATGGCGCGATGTTCTGCCACAGTGTCATGTGGGCCAACCTTGAGCAAGTCGGCGGCCGTTGACTTGCTAAGGTGTGTCGTGCCCATCTATTTGGCACGACGAGTCGCGCCCATCTATTTGGCGCGACTCAGGCCGGATTAAACCATCGCGTGCAGCCCTCCCTTCTTCCTTCCCCTTTCTTCTTCCTCTGTCCGAGCCTTCTTCTCTCTCCGGTCGTCATCGCCTCCCCACTCCCTCCTTCGCTGCGGCTCGATTTCTTAGGGGGACGCCCCCAAACTCGGTTGGCATCGTCCTTGAAGGTATCTTCTGCACTTTGTCCAAGTAGATTTGAAAATGATGCACTATTTTGGTTTTATCGGTTGATTAGGGTTTGTATTAGTTTAGTGATTTGTAATGAAGATTTTGATCGAATCGATTTAAGTTGGAGTGCATGTATCGATAGTATGAGGTTGTTTAACCATTCTGTTACGTATGATTTAGGTTGAATGCATAATGTAGTCCATTTAATTATGTGTAGCTAAATTTGTTGTTTTTACTTTTTAATATGTTATTATGTTGTGTTATATGTAGATGAATCGTGTGATACAATTATTTAGTAATGGGAGTGTCAATGAAAGGAATGAATTTGATAATATAAAAGAGCAAGTCATGATATTTAGTAAACCACCTGAATTGGAGAAGCTTGTTGAGAGAGTTAAAGCTGCAGTAGGGGTTGATGGTGATGTTAGGTTGCCTGGGAGGTTTGATGCTGGTGGTGGTGGTAGGCCTCGCTATGTTATTATTGACTTGGGATCGAATGATGAGTGGAAGTTGTATCAGGATTGTTTGATAGAGAGTCCAGTAAAAATTGCGGAGGTTATAACGGAGTTAGTGGTCAGTCATGAAGTTGCACAGCCTTGGAGTATGGAGATGGAAGGTGTTGATACAATGTCTCAGGAAAGACCTTGTTCTTCACTTGAATTCCACCGCAGTCGTGGGTTGTTGTCAAGTGCATTGAATGACGGGTCGATCGAGAACCATGTTGTCAATGTTGGTGCCCTAAGGACGGCAATGGCTGGGAAAGGTAGCACGGCTAAAACATTTGCAGAGTTGAATAGTGAAAGTTTTGCACTAGCAGTGGTGAATGATGAATTTAGTGATGATGGTTTTGAAGAAACTGAAAATAGTAACGGGAGTGAGGAGGAAATTTCTGGTGAAGACGATGATGGTGGTGTTGGTGATGGAGAAGAAAGTGATGATAATGAGAATGAAGATGTTGGTCGTCATAATAAGGGAAGAGACGGTCAAGATGTTAGTGAAGGTGATGATGAGGAGGTTGGTGTTGAGGAGGGAGATACAGACCGATGAGGTGTTGTTCATTGTGATTATGAACCCGGATCAGCGGTAGATGTTAATTGGTCATATGATTTCTCTCGCTCAGAACTAAGAGCTATGAAGCAGCTCCATGTTACTCTACCTACTACTCGTAACCACCTGAACATCAGCAATGTGGAGCGCGCTACATGCAACGATGGGTTCATGACTGCAGAAGCCGCACATGATGTTATAGAACCCACAATTCGTATAGGAATGTTATTTGATACTATGAACGAGGTTAAGTTCTTCTTTTAAGATTATGCGGTCCATCACCACCGACCTTATAGAGTACTACGATTAAACAAGGCTTCGAGGTACATGATCCGGTGCCAGCGAGAAAGATGTCCATGGGGTGTCTGGGTTCGACTACAGAAATGTGGCAGGTGGAGGGTATCTAGAGTTTGTCAACCACATATGTGTGGTTCCGCAAAGGTCGAGCAAGTTCATTCTCAATGCACTGCACGGTATTTAGGCCATCACATTTTGGGTATAGTTTGGGTTGATGCCGATGTGACCGTTTCTTCTCTCATTGAGTCCATCCATGCCATCACCAACTATCGTGTGAAGTACGGAAAAGCATGACGGGCGAAGCAACATGCAATGACCAAATTGTGGGGTGGTTGGAAAGAGTCCTATGCAAGGGTTCCCGAGCTCCTAAATGCCATTAATTATTTCAACCCGGGCACAACATGGTTCGTTGATACGGGGGGCAAGATGATGGTACAGTTCGATGGTACGAAGTATCCTGTCATGAAATGGGTATTTTGGTGCTTCCCCCAATGCATGGAGGCTTTCAAACATTATAGACCTGTGATGAGCGTGGACGCGACAATCTTGATCGGGAAGTACAAGGCGCACATGATGATCGCTATTGGAATCATGGCCGATGATCAGCTGTTGCCATTAGCATTTGCAATTGTGGAGTCAGAGAATGACGAGAGTTGGTCATGGTTCATCACTCTAGTTCGACGTAATGTTATTGGTCCGTCCCGGGCAATGTGCATGATATCGGATAGACATCAGGGTTTGTTAAATGCTGCTAAGGATCATTTGGATGGATATCCTCCGCTTGTGCACAGGTGGTGCATGCGTCATTTTGCTGCGAACATATGGAGGAAGCAATCTAGTAAGGAGGCAATAAAACAGTTGAAGGTTCTATGCAATTGTAAGGAGGAAAAAAAATGACAACAAACTTAAAGAATTAGAGAAGCTCCTGAATGATGATGCAAAGAAATGGTTACAGGATCAATTGCGTGAGAAGGACAAATGGGCCCTTGCTTTCGATGAGGGTGGGTATAGATATGACACTATGACTACTAATGTCTGAAAGATGTTTAACAATGTATTGAAAGGTATCCGGTCAATGCGATAGCAGGAATTGTGGAATACACGTTTCACAAGTGCAACTTTTACTTTGTCACTAGGTGGCGTAATGCAAGTGTCAGCTTGAACAGCCTAGGTATATGGGCCAAACCAGCTGCCACTCACTTACAAGTTGATGGAGATATTTCAGCAAATGAAGTTGCTTCACTACATGACCCCATGTGCTATGTGTATTCCGTGAGAGGAGTTAGTCGGACCAATGCTGGAGGCAAGATATCCGGAGGTCGCATTTTTAGAGTAGAGATCGGAGACAATGTTACGTGCACCTGCAAAACGCCCGAGTTACTACACATTCCATGTCCGCGGGGTTTCTAGCACGTCTACGAACTACTCCCTCCATCCGTGTATACAAGGCATAGTCCCCTTTGGTCCAGAGACCAAGACGGCAACCGCTCACGTTTAATCCCTCCGGTAATCGCGGTTTCCCCGCCGAACGTTCGTTGGCCCAGGAAATAAAGATCCCCATGTAACTCTCCACATGGAAACGTCACATCCCTGGGTCCTCATGTCATCCAGGCATGTGGTTGTTTTTCTTCCGCTGCTCACGCGCTCGACAAAAAATTTGGAAGGCACCCTCGAGGAAAAATTTGGAAGGCGCTCGATCTAAAATTTGGAAGGCGCTCAATCTAAAATTTGGAAGGTGAAATATTTTGGTCGGCGCCGCGCGCTCTGTTAGATCAAAAAATTTTCCACAGTGGCTATATATAGCAGATGAATGGCCAACGCATCTGCCTTAATAGCTTCCACAGCAATGGTGATCGACCTCAACTCGGAGCCGGTTAGCAACTCAGAAGACGGCCCTGTGGTCAACGTCGCACCCCGGCATGAAGGTACAACATGATATGGCCCTGTGCTCTTCCGATTGATGTGCCTCTTTGTTGAATTTAGGCCGGGATTGATGTGCCTCTTTGTTGATTTTAGGGATTGATCTGAATTCAGAAGCTGTTGAAAGTGATGAGGAGTCGGCTGAGTTGGTGGGTGAAGGAGATAACGAACAGCTTGAGGTCGACGATGACATGCCTTTCCACTGGGGATACAACGGTAAAGTTTTTTGATTCAATTTGCTACACTATCAGTATTCAGTTCATGTTCAACCGATGATGTTTTCATATTTCACTCACCTGTACTCCCTTTTTAAGAATGTGATTCAGCTCCTACTGAAGATGAACAAGCACATGTTCTTAGCCTTGGTAGAGAAGAACATTCTACTGAAGGAGCCACTCCTTCCACATTTGGTAATAAAGTGCATGAATGTTTTACTTTGTCATTTTGTTGTGACAAAATATTTTATGTAGTCAGTACTGCATATGAACTTATTTTTCTGTAGGTGCTAATGGAAGGAAGTGAAGGACTTACCCTAACGCTGAAAAGTTCAGCATATATGGTGAGTTATTGGCAAGAACAGATCCATCAGTGCTACGTCATGGAGTGGCAAAAGAAGTTGCTGCAATGTTTAGTATGCCACTCAGATCAGTACAAAAAATTTGGCACGAAGGTCAAAGTGGTGGATTTGAAGAACTGAAAGACAAAAGAAAAAATCGTAGTGGCTGTAAAAAGATTGAAATTTCCACTGAAGCCATAAAAAATGTTGAGTTGCATGACCGCACAACATTAAGAGATCTAGCCAATGCAATTGGTGTTAAAAAAAGCATACTTCATAAGCGTTTCAAAGAAGGTTGTTTCCATAGACATAGTAATGACATTAAGTTTAGCTTGACTGATGAGAACATGAAGACACGGGTACAATATTGTCTGTCAATGGTACGAGACACTAGTGATGGTGTAAAAATGTTTGATCCAATGTATAATATCGTCTATATAGATGAGAAATGGTTTTATAGGACTAGGCGTAACCAGAAGTACTACATGGCGAATGACGAGCAAAGGCCACGTAGGTCAGTGAAAAGCAAAAATTTTATTGAAAAGGTCATGTTCTTGACTGTGGTCACTAGGCCTAGATATGATAGTGAAGGAAATTGCATTTTTGATGAAAAAATTGGCATTTTCCCTTTCACTTTCGTTGAACCAGCAAAGAGGTCGAGTAGGAATAGACCTAGAGGTAATACTTGTACACAACTACGTTTGTGTTTTTCCCTTACTTAACTTTGTCAAATTTTAAGTGAAAGTTGCTTACATTTGTAGGTACCTTGGTCACTAAGGCCATGACATCAGTGAGAAAGGAGCACTGCCGAGATTTTTGTTGAACAAAGTCATTCCTGCCATCAAAGCAAAATGGTCGGCTGAAGAGAAAGGGATGCCTATCTTCATCCAACAGGACAATGCAAAGACTCATATCGATGTCAATGATCCAGCATTTGTAGAAGCAGCCCAAGCTGATGGTTGGGACATTCGTATGACATGCCAGCCTCCTAATTCTCCTGATTTGAATATGTTGGATCTTGGGTTTTTTGTTGCTATACAGGCTTTGTTTCACAAAGGAACACCGAACAATATTGAGCAAATCGTGAGCAAGGTGGAACAGGCCTATATAGAGTACCCACTTGATCGTTCCAACAGAATTTTTCTGACTCAGCAGGCTTGCATGATGGAAGTAATGAAGCAAAACAGTGAACAATACTATGACATTTCGCATATGAGGAAGAAGGCCTTGGAGTTGCAAGGAACGCTTCCCACATCTTTGGAATATGATATTGATCTTTACAATCAAGTCTTAGCATTTGTATCATAGTCTACTCTGTGCTCTATGTCGACGTTATCCTATCTTTTGTATTTTGTCATTTATAATCAAGACAAAAGATAAAGTACTTGAACAAGAAAGCAATGAAATTGGACATTAAACTTGATGTCGTACAGAACAATGTACACATGCGAGCTCGTCCACTACAACACATTCACAGGCATGAAAAAGAACCAAATCCTCCCATAATGTTATTGATGGAATAATCAACTCTGACATCATCGTTGTCCACAGTTGCACACCTTCACAAACATTTTGCAACTCCTCTTCGCTCCATATGCAGTAGGCTCTGTCATCGAAATCATCCAGCGGTTGTGCGTGTCCTCCGATGTCGACGCCAGAAGCATTGACCCAATCTTCTGCACCACCTGAGTACGGTTCATCTTCGTCGGTGTCGACGGAAACCTCGTCTTCATTTCGGTGACGCTGACGAGAGCCTCGGTTTCTTTAGCAGCTGAGTGCGCTTCATCTTCACCGCCGCCCACGGAAGCCTCGTCTTCGTCGGCACCTGAAGGAGTGACACCAACACGCGCCGTTGCCGGTGCATCTAACTCGCACCGTGGCCGTTTCTTCATGCTGCCAGGAACGAGTTGGGCGTAGGAAGAAGAAGAATGTGTGAGATGGATGGGGGAGGCGTGCAGTGCTGAGGCCTATTAAAGCTACATAAAACGCTTCGGATGGAGGAGGCGAGGCCATAATTAATTTAGCCTAAGCTGAAACGGTACGCACAGACTTCGACAGTGGGAAACAGAAACACGCCCTCTTTTGGTAGAAATTTTTTGACCTCTGTACGCCCTGTATACCCGGACGGAGGGAGTACATGACTCCATTTTACACCAAGGAAGCTAGTTTACGAACTTGGGAGTCTCGATTTGAACCATTATTAGATGAGTTACAATGGTCCATGTTATGTTCCCGGCCTCGACGCCGAGGTCAATAAGAAAAAGAAGGGTAGGTGGAAGAAGAAGAGGCTCCGTAGTCAAATGGATGAATGCGCTAAGGGATATAGGGACGACATGTACGGATTTGATGACTTCAATCAAAACCCTTCAAAAGTGCGGTACTCCATCTGTCATAAGAAGGGACATAAAATGGAGAGGCATAAGCAAAGGCCCAAAAATAAGCCTCCTAACTACAGTAATGCGTAACATAAAAGGAAACGATTGTCGAATAGTATTGATTACTCTAAGGTACTAAATTTGACGGTTTGTTTGTATTTAATTTTTACTTTATTGTACACTATATTATTAAGTCATTTCCTTTGTCTTCCCCTAACAAACCAAGGCGCGGCAAAGGGAGGGAGTGGCGTGGCGACGAGGAGGTAGAGAGAGAAGGAGCTCGGGCGGGAGGAAGAAGAAAGGAGAAAGGAAGAAGGGTGGCCTGAGTCGCATCAAATAGACGGGTGCAACCTGTCATGTTAAAGCATATGGCGCGACCACAACGCGCGCAGGAACCATGCGGCGCGACCTGGCAAGACAAAAAGGGTCATGGGATGGAACTTTAGTTCCGGAGTATTTGTCAAAATATAAAAATAATTCGGTGTCACTTTTCACTTCGCTCCCGAAATCTCAGGCACGCGCGAACGCAGGCGCTTCCCTTCGCGCCGAAATCTAGAGCCCTAGGCGTCCACCTCAATGTCGCCGCCGTCGACGCGGCAGGTGTCGGAAATCGCCACTGAACCCGACCGCGCTGTTGCATACGCGCGTCTCCTCCACCTGCAGCGGGGCTGCGCCGACGACCCCTCCTCCGCCGCCGACCTCGCTGCCGAGTTGCCCTCCACCCTCCTCCCGCTCCTTATCCGCGATGTGAACGACCCTGACGAGGCTGTCGCCGCCTCCGCGCTCAAGTGCCTTGGCTTCACGCTCTACCACCCCGTGCTCCTCTCCACCATCTCTGGTACTAGTTGTGCTTCCCTCTGTACCCACATTTCATCAGTTAAATGTTGAGTTAGTGTGGGTTTGTGAATAATTTGAGCGTGGGTTTGTGGATAAATTGAGGGGAGTTGGCTCGATTCAGCATTTATCCCGTGAATAGGCACGGTGGAAATGTGAGATGAAGCCTATTATGAGCGCAGATACATTGATTTTCATTGAGATGCATATTGGGCTTTGACAGGGACGTAAAACATCAAAACCTACTACTTTGCCCACATGCGTTGCGAATCTGAGGTTCCCAATCAGACATCACAGGAGCACTGTTGACATTCCATGGACATTTTTTTAATTATTATTTTGACTGCTGTTCAGCTGTTAATTTGAGTCCCCCCCCCCCCCCCCCCCCCCCCTCCTCTTGTTTTAGACGAATCTGAGTTCCTTATGTTTTGTAATGTTATCTGTTCTGATACTCCTCAAGGGTGGAGGGCCAAATATTTCGACCATGTCACTTTAACTGCCAATATTTTTAATTTTAGATTCATGTTTCTAAAAAAATTTCCTAGCCAGTAGTGTTGGTTTTCACACATTCTCCTCAATGTCACTGGTATTTATCTATGGGACCAAACTGCTTCAATGCTTTTGCACAGATATGCAGTCTCTATACATGGCAGTTCTTTCTTAAGGAAGATACCAGTAATATACTTTCTTACCATGCAGTTCAGGCGGCCCAATTGATACTGGATACCTTAGTGCAGTTAATCACTAGTACTCCAATGAAGGTGGATCTGACTGACCATTTTACTTTTGAAGTGCTTAAAGATGTTCAATTGTAGTGTATAGAATATATTTGATCTTTAGTATTTGACTCCCGTTTCATCCTTTTAAACTTTTCATTGCAGTCTGTATGCAATTTGGGAGTTTGGTGTGTCTCTGTTCAACAATTGGAGCCATTAATTATACAGGATCGAACAGCACCATTGCTCACTGCTATTATTCATGCACTTGACAATCAATTTGGTTCATTCTCAACAACATTTGAGGCAGCTCAGGTTATTCTGAATGCCTACTTAACCAATTTCATGTACAATTAATGATCAATTTGTACACGTAAATAATTGCTTCACAGCTTACCAAATAGCCATATTCTTTGAGAATTCCTGTAGTTTCAAATACATTTGTCTTCAAATCATGGAAAAAAATCATAATACATGGGACATCTTCCTTATGATAGACTGCTAGACATCCATGTGATACGTACCTTAATTTTTCTTTTTCATTCCTCCTTATGTAATCTTCTTTGGAAACTTGTGCTGAAGGTGATCATGAAACTTGCTGAACAAAGTCCTCAAAGAATGAGAGAATTATTAAGCTTGTGGGTTCCACCAATATATCGAAGACTCTTAAGTGCTGATAAGCCAGAAAGGGACATGGCAGAAAGATGCCTCATTAAAGTGTCAAGCATTCTCCTACCACCTCAACCGCTTCTTGCGAAGGTAATTATAAGATTTCTTTTATTAAAGATGCATTTGTTACTCTTCGAAGTAATCCATATGGATCGATATGTGTTACGAAACCCAACTACCTTGGTGCAACCACTCTAAAAGAGTGTAATAAAAGGTATAAGGAAATCTTTCTCAATTGCAAAAAGAAGTTATGGGGAGATTGGTTTATCATGATAAAATTCGATGGAAGATAATCAAAATATATATGAATGACACAATTCAAGCTGTCTGTGTAGCAGCCTAAAGGACTTGTCATCAAATTTTGCAATGACAGGCCTCGGAAGAATAACAAACATTTCATGTAGTTCATAGTTATCCAGAAGTTTTTATTACTTGGAAAATATTATAGAAGCCACGTTCTAACACAAACTGGAAATTATTTAATAGATTGTTCATTTAGGCCAGCATATATGACATAGGATGCTGGTTCCTATATTGGTGTTTGTGTGGCGTTTGGTATGTGAAAATCTTTATGATTCTGTGTTACCTCATGTGTTGTACTTGCTGGAGTGACCGAGTTTCCAGTCATTTACGAATTTACTCTGCCAGCTGTTTCCCAGTTAACTTTTTTTTTATGATATCTGTGTAGATCGTTGCTTCAGACCTTGAACAGCAGTTACTATCCTGTATGATGAATATGCTTGATGATCCTTGTAAGAAAGTCCAAGCAGTAAATTCATGGGGATGGATCATATCCTTGCTTGGTTCAAGTGCAATAAGTAATAGGCCTCTACTTAATAAACTTCTAAAGGTTCCTGAGCAGATGTTCGTTGATCATGATCTTCAAGTTCAGCTAGCTACAATGGTGAGCGAAACTATTTGTTCTTTTCTTTCTCAAGTAGAATTAATTTCCTAATAGTATAAAGTTCTCTAGTATATTATGGTAATTCTTTCAGATTCACAGGTTTCCTGGAAAAAATTGGTGGATGCATTTTTTCCATCTCAGACCGCAGAGCCTGCAGCTCAAGAAACAGCGGTTTCTCCACTAGTACTAAGAGAGCAAACAAGTGTGCAAGTGAAAAGGATAAGGTTAATTATGGTGCCTTTATGTCGAGTTCTGTCAAGAAGTCGTAGTATTGCACTGTGTACCTCTTGCTTGAGTACATGGCATTACCTTCTACGTAAACTTGGCCATTTGATCAACCACTTACCAATTCTGGAGGCTGCTTTTGTGCCAATACTCAAAATTGTTTTCTCCTTTGCAATCAATGATCTGAACAAGCCTCTGTGGTCATTTTGCATGAGTCTTTTTTATGATTTTGTCTTGTCAAAAGTTAGGCACAGAAAGAGTTTGAGTAACCCAGCAGATTGGAACTTGCTAACCCAGACCTGCATGCATCTCAAGGCCTTGTTAGATGTTGAGCATATCAAATGGTTACCATGGGACATTAATTGCTTACACTTTCATCTCGAGATTCTTGGCACAATTCTGAACCCGGAAATATTTCTAGACATGATTCCAGAAATGATTGTGATTGTTATGGATTTCACAGCACGAATTTTCAGATTTCTACTGCAAGGCATTACAACTGAACCCAAAGCTCAGCTTGCTTTTGCACAAGTCAGTGAATGCATTACTAACATATGCAAGTTTGTAAAGAAGTCCTTTCTGGATCATATAGGAAAGCATAATGGCAATAAAAGTGCAATGCTGTTGCAATTTGGTCTTCGGTTTGTAAGTGCTATTGTGGAGGAATTGGATCATACTCTATTGGCTTCTGAGAAGTTTGAGATATGCTTAGACATTGAACACATAAAGGTAAAGCAATATGCAGAATGTAGTCCAAAGGTGTCCTACACAGAAATCAGGCCACTTTCAGACAAAGAGATGGTTTCTCCAGCAGTTTACATGACTGCAATGTCTCTGTCAATGGTTTCTGAGTTTACTGGAGAGCTGTCACATGACATTGCTGAGAAGTTGGCTTTAATTCTCTTTTCTTCAGATATCTTGGAAAACTTTAGTGCGGCTGTTTCTTTTATGTATATGTGCCTAAGCTGTCCAGAATTTAATAGGGCGAATATAAAATGGTTAGTGGTATGGAATAAAGTTGCAAAGCACTTAAACAAACAAAATAACCTTTGCTTCGAAATTAGTCCTGGATCAAGTAGCCGTGGTGTGCTATATCAGTTCTTCTGTTATCCATTTTTCGCTTTTTTATACCCTCGGCCGCAATGTGTTTTTCCGAATTCTGAAAGCAGATCTGAGACACATGCTCCTGTCACACATGACATAGAGGTGGAATTGGTTTTAGAAGTTTATAGATCCTTTTCTTTGAACTCCTTTTGTGGTTCAAAGGCTGCTTCTCAAATTTTCTTAGAGGGACTTTATGAACATTTGGTTACTGTTATTGATGAGAACATGTCACTGTTCCAAGCGAACCTTGAACATTGCTCAGAGAAGCTTCAAAATACTGCTATCCTTTCTACTCTTGGTGAAGTACTTATTGGACTGCTGCAAAATGGCCGACTTTTGAACACTGATAACCAAGAATTGAACGAACCCAATGATGGTTCTACTGGATGCCGAGAACTTGACCTTTCAATTAGTTGGTTGAAGATTACTAAAAGGTATTTGACATACACTTCTTGATGAGATACCTCTGATTTGTACTGCCTACAACAAAAATGGATTCAATAACATCCAAGCATTTCATGATATATGCAGGTTCATGAAACTATCAAGCTTTGGTTTGAAAGCAAATCCAACTGGTCGGCACCATGTCACAAATAGGTGAGTGACCAGAGTTAAAACATTGCAGTCGTGGATGTTAATTTCAAGGACTGTATACTGTAAGCTGCTTTGATTGCTCCCATTCATTTCTCTTACCTTGGTCTTGCTTTAGGGTTTTCAAGTTTCTGTCCGCTTCTGTTGGGAACCTTATACTGAAGAAAGACATTCTTCTTCTTTTTGAGGTCAGTCACATCTTTCCAGTTCAAATTGTATGTTTACTATTCTTTTTTTTTTTACCAGAATACAGTAGTGGAAACCCCTACTATGGTATTTTATAAATAAAAAGAGACCCTAATATAACTAAAGGAAAAGGAGCATGTTTACTACTTGTTTATGTATCAAAGGGCACTAATCTTATGAAAACATACTTTATGCTAACTGCACGTAAAATACTGTTTCATCCTTGCAGACCATTGGTGATCAGCTTTTCGAATGGCTTTCTTTAGCTGGCACGTATTACTGTGAAATGCAACAAGGAGGAACCATTTATCAGCTTGAGAGACTTTGGATCAAGATTGTTGAGCGCCTGAAGATGAGTCAACTTATTAATGATGACTCCTTTTTGTCACACCAGAAACTTCTCCAAGCAGCACTCAACCACACACACCACCCCATTTCAATGGCAACAGCATCAATTTGGAGACCAGCCACATCAAGCAGCCAGCAGCACCCTGCATGCTTAGCATCAAAGTTGGACGAACTACTGAACCATAGACCAAAGGATCTCGATAATTTGGGCCATGCTAATAAAATTGTGCATGAAAGGATCGATGTTTCCAGGAGGTTTGCATTGCCATTGCCGGAGAAAAGAACCATCCCATCAAATGAAACTGAGCCCTACGAGGTAAATGGTGGGATTTTGAAGATCTCTGTGGGTTTGGGGAGGAAGAGGCTAAAGATTACAAAGTATCCAACAAAACCAAAGGAATTGGGAAAAAATGTTGCTCAGTTTGGTAGTCCTAGCCCTAGGAAGGATACTACTAATTTCTTCTCACCGTGTTGTATGGAAAGCAAAGTGTGTAGGAAACCAGAATTAATATTGGAAATGCTCAAGAGGAAGAGGTAGTTGTTTGAACGCATCAGTGTTTGTGGATGTAACTTGAGTTTGCTGAAAATTTGTTGCATATGTACTAGATACATTACGCTAAAACGGTTGAAGTTTAAGGGGAAACTGAGCGTTTGAAGAAAGCAAACGACCGGGAGGTTAGCTTGCGCTGACTTGTTCGTACAGCACTTGCTCACTGTCAGCACTCAGGCCCATGTTGGCCCAACTTCTCAAGGATCAATCCAAAATCAGTGCATCAACCCTGTTTGCTTCTTCACCGCCAGTGCTAACTGGCTGCGGCAGTGTCGCAGGGACCTCCACATGACCAAGGTTTACAATTATTTCAGTTCAGCATTCGTGTTTCTGTAAGTGACTTCATCAAATATCTCTAATTCATGTTTTAAACAGCCCAATAGTAATAAAAATGTCGTTGATTCTTTCTTCTTGGGGGAGCTATCTTAATTATACCCACAACCGTTTATGTTTATACCAGCTTTTAGTTGGATTCAATCGGCTTAAGAATCCAAGCTCATTTATGCTATGTCTATGATATCACAATAAAAGGGATCCGCCAAGAATCCAAAACCCGACGGTAGCGTCTGACTCCAACTATATACCTTCTTGGAAGAAGTCAATTTTACTCCTCTAAAGTATGCTGAGAGTCCACTTCATTTGTTTGGTTCACTTAACTTCTAGGTTCCATACACCGGTCCACTATTCACCTTTAGTTTGTTTGTTTATCTCAAATATAAATATGTGACATGGACTTAAGATCTAGTTAGTTTCCCTAATCTGGTGAGCCATATTTACCGTCCATTGTGGCTGGAAGGTAGGAAAACAATCCATTATCTTCATTGACCTGCTTCACATTGACGTGGACAAGGTCTGCATCTAGGTTATCGTCACAAATGAGCAATTGATTGAATTTTCTTGTTAAAATGGCGATGGTTTTGTTTTCGATTCAATTTTGTCTACCTCCTGGATCTATTTAATGATGAACCTGTTGTTTTAGCTGTGCTTTCATAGTGTGGAGCCGAGAATCTATCAGTATAAAGGTTCTTGAAGGTACTTCTTGCATATGAGCACTCTGTGTACAAGATGGAGGCACATGTACCCTACTAAATTAGTGAAACATCTTGAAATCGTTTCACATCACAAGTCAAAGATGAAGTGTGCGATCGACAAGAGGCACCATATGTTTACAAGTTCAGTGTGTCTTCACTAAGATGATATTATTGTTGTTCAATACTTGATTTAATGTTGGTTCACATCACAAGTCAAACATGGATTTAGATGATTTGATGTTGTTCAATACTTGAAACTTGAACATCCCATACAAATGACAATATTATTGCATTGCCTTCATTGGTTCGGAATTTATGATCCATGCGCTTGTATGCACGACGCAGAAACAAAAAAAAAAACTATTTATGGCCATTTCAATCACCGGATCAAATAAATCTGTTGTTTTTAAGTATAGAATTGAATCAATAGATGTATCAAACCCAGGAATCATGAGATAATCTTATTCAACCTTAGATTGTCCGCAATAGTTAATCGATCAAGACTTAAGAGGCTTCCGGTATAAAGTGTCATTCCTCCTCTAAAACCCTCCGGCATCTCCATCAAATCTGTAAGAGTTCTTGTGCTTGGATCGTAAAGCTGCAAGAAACACGGAATATCACTAAGAAGTTCGTTCTCTTTGTGGAAGGCATTTAGCATCAATATCCTTCCATCTCCAAAGATCTCGAGCGCTTTAAAAAGGCGCCAAGTTATATTCATTCGTATTGTACACTCTTTGACCCAAACACTCTTGTCGGGATTAACGAGACGCCATATATTCGTGTAACGATGAGACGGATAATCAATGGAACGTACTGCCTGAACCATGCTCAAGGTGCCCTTCCTCAACTCCGCGAGTGATGTATCCCAGGATTCCTTCTCTTTAGGGTAACCAAACGGTGGGCCATTGAGCGTGGTCTTCCACTCCTCGCTCTCTAAGTCAAAAGCGGCAATACGGTTCCAACATTGAGGCTTAGCTTGGGAAGGAAGATTAGCATGAGCAGCGGCATCTCGATCCAAGAAGTAAAGGGTACCATCCACCGTGGCAGAGCAATTAGAACACCGGCAAGTAAGGATAGGGGGCTCTGGCCTCTGCCGCCACGTGGGGTCCTCCAACGTGGCAACCTCACAGATCAGCTGACGACCGCCGTGCGCCCACGAAGTGTCACGGATACGAACGACCTTGTATGTACCGGACGGAGTGGCACAACCGAAGCTGGAGTGGCAGAGGACTCGGTTGCGATGATCGGCCGTGGGATCCTTACTTCCAGGGACGACAACCACCAGCCCCGTGGCCGGGTTGATCATCTGGCCACCATACAGTCCTTGGTCGACGAAGACGAGGTCGAGGCGCGTGGGCACCAGCTTCGTGCTTTTGACGTCCTTGATCACTCTGAGGACGCTGCCGTCGGCCGTGTCCATGACCCGCAGCTCGGCCGACGGCTCGGCAACACGCGATGGCTGCAGCGGAGAAAACTTCTCGATCGGCCATGGTTTTCCAAACATGCCGACGATGAGGGGGCGAGCAGCGCTGGCGGCACGGGAGCTCTGCGCGGCGGCGAAGGCCGGGTCGGACATGAGCGCGCGCCAGCCCTTGGACACGCATCGGAACCGGCACAGCGGCTTCACCGGCAGCCTGGACAGAACGTCGAAGATGATGTCCTCCGGCAGCCTGGGATTGTCGTCCTTCTCCTCGATCGTTTCTTTGCTGTGCTTGCACTTGCGTCCCAACGGAAACAAACAGGAAATCATCAGCTGCCGAAGAGCGCCTCCGGGTTTTCCCATGTCGTCGATTGATAGCTTGTTTGTATTGCTGCGCTTGCTATCAATTAGAGATTGCTGACGTCGGGCGGCTGCGCACCCCTGAACATGTAAATTAATAAGATTGTTTGGGAAGAATCCATATATGACCGCGTTACGTAACTGGATCCGAATCGGTGGATGGAACTAGCTGGCGCTCCAAGCTCTGGTATTGCAGGGCGTATCGGATCCTTCCCTGCTGTCGTGGTGAACTTCCCGTATGGAGCAACCATTGGAAACTCCACACCTTGGCGCCTTCGGACGCCTGGTGTCTCTGTGGTAGCTCTGCATGGCCGAAGCCGCGTTGTGCTTCGGCGAGGTCCACTCGACTTGGATTCTGCTTTTTGTCTCTTTTTTTTTTTGTAATTCACAGTCCAAAAAATTTGTTGGCCTAGAAGTTTTATCCTTTCACCGTCTCTCTACTTTAATCGTTTCATTTTCTTTCTCTGTACTGAAATGATGAGTGGCGTAGATGTCGATAATTTTATGAATAAAATTGGTCAAACTTAACTTGTATTGATTTATTCTGAAATAGAGAGAGTTGTAGCAATAAGTTAGGGGGCTCAAAAATAGAATATGTCTCATAAGTTATAAGAACACGTCTGCCATGTATACGTCATATAGGAATTGCTAGTTTGTCTTCCGTCGGCCCAATTGTTTTTCTCTCGAAAAACACAGGAGAATTACGCTTCATCGTTATATTAAAAAGAAAGAGATAACAAAAGACTCCGTTATATATGACACACACCCCACACCACACACACCAGCACCATTGTTAGATCGAGTTCGCGCCTCTTAAGCCCATCCAGTTGTCTCCAGGCATTATTATTGGTCTAAGACAACAGGCACCCTGTGCAAAGCGTCATTGGTCCCCTGAAATCCTTTCCCATCTCCATTAACTCTTTGAATGCCACTGTTCTAGGATTGTAGATTTGCAGGACGCACCTAGTGTCGCATTCATCTTGCACATCTTCTTTGAAGGCATTCAACATCAATATGCTTCCATCACCCGAGATCTCCAATGGTTTAAACAGACACCAGGTCCTAGGCATTTGTATCGTGTACTCTTTGACCCAAACGCTACTGTCGAGATCAAGGAGGAGCCATATGTTTGCGCAACGATTAGCTCGGTAGATGAGACGGGAGTCTACACTACCATAAATAGGGCTTGTAGCGACGGCAAGCAAACCGCCATAGCGATGCGAGCCAACGTCGATCACCGTTACTGAGTCTATGGGCACTGCTCACATTCAAACCGTCACTACAGAGCCCCTTAGTAGCGGCGGTTGATAAACTGCCGCTATAAATAAATCAAATTATAGCGGCGGTTGATAATGTCAACCGCCGCTATAAATTGCTCGACCTATATAAGCGCGCTCGGTCAGCTCCCCTGTTTCACTCGAGCAGTGACGGTCCGAAAATTTGGATAAATCACGAAAATCAAGAGGGGAAGATTTTGAGTTCGTTTTTGTTTTAAAAATTTGCTCCCTGAGGTAAGGGGAACTCATCCCATATGTAGAGATCTTGTAGTGATGGGAATAAGATCAGAGCTCCATCCACAAGAAAGAGCAAATAGAAAGTATTTTCTCTCCCCGGTAGCCTACACACTTACTATAGAGTAGAAAACAACATTCTATAAGTGCCCCAATGGGATAAAAGTACCGACAGGTTTCTCATCGAATATCAAGAATCTTGTGAACATAAAAGAGTTAAAGATAAGTGGGTACAACACACACGATTGCATCTTGGCCTCATATAACTTCAAGTAAATTGGATCACTACTATCTTTGTCATCTATCATATGTTAAAGTTAAAATTAATTATAGATAACTTGTTGTCAATATTATTGTAGCGATCGTTGGATTTGTTTTATGATAATTGCCACAAATAGGTAACTTCTGGTGTTGGATACTCTGTACTACGACAAGAAGTTATACAACGATATTGTGAAACTCATAGATAGATAACAAATTAGTCTATGTATATATAAATTGATAATGTTAATATCATCTAATAATACACTTTTGTCGATTGTTTAGCGCTTACGAGAAATATGTCAAAATAGGAGAAAAATATCATCGAAGACGGAAAAAGAAGATGTACTTCTGTCATAACTTTTGGGTAAGAATTATAAGCATCATATATATGTCTTTATTGTAGTATTCATCATATAAAATGTAACTAACGTGTGTTCCCTATTATATAGTGCTATAAGCAAGTAAGAGAAAGTGTGCATTGTGACTACTACACGTGTGTGTTCGCGTCTAGCTCGTCAGATTACCTGGACCATATCGTTGAAGAGTCCGATGAAGAGGTAAGTTAATTTTATTATGTCTATTTTACTTTATTCTACAATGGATTTTTAAGATCTTATATTAACATACTGTACTCATGCGACACAGAAAGCCATAAGAAAAAGGGCATCATGGAAAGTAAAGATGAAGAAGAACGACAAGATCAGAAAGGGTATGATTTCTCAAGAACATGTTCATTTGAGTACAAATTCCATGTATCTAGTTGTAGCTTCTCTTTGTTGTTTTCTTTTGAGAGAGGTAATTAGTCCAGAAGGGATATTGTTTGATTCAAATGGTGAACTAGCAACAGAACATAGGTTCCTTTATGAGTGGGCTGGTTCATGAGTACCATATGAGTCCAATGTGTCGGAAAAAGATGATGACTATGTATTACGAGCCATTTTATAATGCATGAACATTTTAAGATGTTGTATATACTGTGTGATGATATATTGTAAATTTCTGTGATGAGATGTTGGCTATATTCTATGATGTAAATATTATGTGTATAGATTCTATGATTTATGTGTATATATCGCAATTTTATTTTATTTTATTTGAAAAAAAAACAAGTAACAGTGGTTGAAGATGTCAACCGCCGCTACTACACGAGCCCAGTAGCGGCGGTTGACATCTTCAACCACCGTTATAAAGGGCTCTGTAGCGGCGGTTTATTTCTTCGCAAGATCATCCATCGCTACAAACACTTATTGTAGCTACATTTATGTAGCGGTGAGGTGGCCTGTCCGCCGCTATAGGACTTTTCAAACTACCGCTATAAATCTTTTTTGTTGTTGGGCTATGATCTGAAGCACACACAAAGTTCCCTTGAGCTCCACTAAAGTCATCTCCCATCTCTCGGCCACGTCCGGGTTCCCAATGGGTGGACCATCGATCATCGTCTTCCACTCCTCGCTCTCCGAGTCGAAAGCAGTGATGTGATTCCAGCAGCCTTGAGGCTCATCCCTAGGACTGGGAGGATGACTACCATGGGCAGGGCCGCACGATCCAAGAAGTAAAGGATCTTATCTTACCAAGCCACTCGATGAGAAGACCTTCGACAAGCTAAGAGGAGAACTCAATATTCTCGACCTCTCCAACTTCACATGAGTAACCCTTGAACTTGTCTTTTGTAATATATATATAGTATTTTGTTTGTTTTTATTTGTATCCTTGTTTGTGCTTGTTTCTCTTCTTTTGTAGGTTGACTTCGGACCTTTTTGAGATAGCAATGAACATGGGTTAAGCTTGGGAAGGTGGTTCACGGTGTACCCACAGCTTTGAAGAATGGTCCATTGTGAGCAAGCTTGAGAAGGGAACAACTCGTTGTTGACACTTTGAGTTGTAGCGGTTCTCTCTCTTTTCTTTAGCCCATCATGCATTGTATACTTGTTGCATTTGTATTTTTTGCATTCATGCATCTTCATATTGTGATACCATACATGCTCCCAAGCATATGTCTAGGGGAGTTACTCATTTATAATGTGAGTACATAACTCTCTAGATGATCAAATAGTGATATTTCTGCTTCATGTCCATTGAGCCATGTTCGACCGAGCTCTGAGGTTAAATCTACTCGCGCGGCTCAAAGACAAGTGGCTCATACATTTCCACCTCTATAATGACTAACCCTTGCACATTTGGGAAAATATGTTGTTGAGTCATAAGTGTAGGGGGAGCTACAATGGAACGCCACTTCGACCAAGGACGAGCACCATGAAAGGGGGAGTTATCCTAACTCTTGCCAACTATTTTATGCCTCTTGGTTTCGTTATGCTTTTGTGTGATTTTTGGTGATAGGTGAAAAAGGGGGAGAAGAAACATGAAGATTCAAAAGCCAAGTCTAGATCAAAGAGGGAGAAGAAATATGAAGATGATCGATAACACAAAGGGGAGGAGAACATGAAGGAGAACATGAAGAAGGAACGTGAAGATTCGGAGAGATGGAACATGAAGATCACATCAATATGAACATCTATACCAACATGGAGAAGAACAACGGTGGTGCATGTCTATGACGACAATGTACAACTTCACCGACATGAGCATCTACGTCCTTGGTGCGTGACTACATCAACAAGATCGACTACCACGACACCAAGGCGGGCGCAATTTCAGCTCAAGATTGAAATCAAGTGCGCTAAATGAGTGGGTAGTTCTCCCTCAACACCTAGAACATCTCAAGGGGGAGACTACTTCTAAGATAAGGACCAAGGTGTGCCTTTCAATCCTTTTTTCCTTTGGTTCTTTCTTGCTCGACCGTTTTGGATCATCATAAGTAGTGGTTGTCATCCATCACCAAAAAGGGGGAGATTGTAAGGTTCATGACCATTAAGGTCACCCCAAGGTATGGTGTTTTGGTGATGAATGACAAACATGAAATGTGACTAATATTTATACGAGTGTTGTTCGTGTAGGAAACCTCTTCTATCTTATGATGATTGTTAACGACATCATTGGCGATTGATGACAATGACCACAAGCATGGAGGCTTGTGAACTTGATGTAGTCCAAGGGTTGATGAAGATGGATCAAAGCGGAGAACAAGTTATGGAGCAAGTGTTTGGAACACTTGTCTAGTTGTTAGGGCTTTGAGTTCATAGGAAAAAACGGACTATCAAGGGGGTCTAGGTTATTCTCTTAGGTCATGTCTAGGCGGTGATGTGCAAGGTTGCTCAGTGAAATCACATGCACTAATTGACAGTAGAGAAGCTAAGGAGCTGTTCGGACAAGCCGGGAAACGAAGTCAAGCGAGGACGATGAGTTTCAGCTTCTGGACATAGAGACTAGACAGAGGGGTTAGTGGAGATCGGACTGTACGGTCACTATAGGGAGTTGTTCGGGACTTAGAACGAGGAGCAAGGATTCTTCCTATAGCAAATCCTGTAGAGACCGGACGGTCCGGTCAGTAGGGATGACACAGGGCAGAGAGGAGGCTTCGACGCAGAATATTTCTGGATTGGAGAGGTAAACGACCTACACGTTTCAGCAGGGTCAGAGTGTTCTGTACACTATGCTGCAATGACCGGACTGTCCGATCAGGCAATGATCGGACTGTCCAGTCAGAAGGCCCAGGAAGCTGATTTCGTGAAGCAACGGCCAGTTTGAGGTTGAGAGCCTATATAACTTCGTTGTTGTGGTCTTGGAGACCTCTCTTGGCCAGAGGAATACCTGAGAGCATTTGGTAAGGTCCAAGAGGAAAAGAGGAGAGCACTAGAAGGAGATATTGCATGTCTTGAAAGTGCTAGTGGAGAGTAACTTGAGCATCTTGCACATCTAAGGCTAGGGTGTCGATGATCGAGCCTATCGTGATTGGTTGTGAAGATCGTCACACGTTTGTACACGGTTTGAGCCCGCCGGTGAAAGGGGCATCAATAGTGAGCGCCCGTGTCGGCTCGGGGAGTCCGGCAAGTTCTCGAGTGAGGCGAGCTTGTGCTTTGTGCTGCAGTGACGCGCACCGTGTCTTCACCCTAGGAGTGATTGTGGGCTCGTGGGTAAGAACTCCACTTAGTGGCGAGAGGGATCGGGACTCCGACGGGAGTGGTCCAACGAGGAGTAGGGGAAGGCGCCATCCTTCCGAGACCTCGGGAAAGAATCATGAGCCATCTCTTACTCTATTCCTTACTTTGATGTATTACTTTCCGCATTTACATACCGTGCTATTCATGCTTGAGTGCTTGTCTTGTACTAGTTGATTACCTTGTAGTTTTGCATGAATAGGCTTCTTACTTGTTAGTAGTATTTGAGCTTCCGCATTTTGATTACTAGCATGTTTAGGAGTTGCATTGCCTTTAAGTGATTCACTAGTATGCTTAGGTTGTTATTCCTTTCATAGGTCCATTATCTTGCTAGTGTGATCACTACTAGAATTGTGTAGTGGTTGATTTGAGTGATCAGTTTAAAGAATTGGTGAATTTGGTAAATAGTGCAAGTTCCCGATTCACCCCCCCCCCTCTCGGTCACTCGATCCTTTCACGTAGGCGCGTCGTCATCGTCCTCAACCCTAATCGTGGCGACCTAGAAGATCTGAGTGACACCGAACTCCGCCAATGCGTCACTGAAATGGACGGCCTTGTACATGTCGGACGGTGCATCACCGCCGAAGCAAGAGTAGCACGACCAGAGCTTCATGCTGATGTAACTCACTCTGTTGTAGTATTCAGATGTGGGATATTCCTTGAAAGCATGTTTGCCAGTGTTGACCACCCGCCCGTTCGCCGGGTAGATCACCCGGCCACCGTGAAATCTGTGATCGATGAAGACGAGGTCGAGCCGTGCGCGCGTCAGCATCGTGCTATTGATGACGCACTTCACCACTCTGAGGACGTTGTCGTCGGCCATGTCAATGACCCGCAACTCCAGCGACGCCTGGAGCAAGCACTTTCGTGGCCGGGACGAGTGAAACTTCTCGAGCAAGCATGGTCTCCCGAACTCATCGATGACGAGGGGCCGAGCAGCGCTGGCGGCATGAGAGCTCAGCGCGGCAGCGAAGGCCGGGTCGGAGATGAGCGCGCGTCAGGCCTTGGACACGCACCGGAATTGGGCTAGCGACTTCACCTGCAGTTTGGACAGCACGTCGAAGATGATGTCCTCCGGTAGCCTGGGATTGTCATCGTTCCCCTCGATCGTTTCTTTGTTGTGCTTACAACCAAACAAAAAGAAACATGAAATCATCAGCTGCCAAAGAGCACCGGGTTTTCCCATGTCGTCGATTGTATGGTGGTTTCGACCGATTAGTTGCTGATTATAGGGCGACAGCTGTGCACACCTCTTTTTTTTTTGGTTGATAGAGGATCCAACATATAGTAACATGCCCTATTACATGGTGACCGAGTCGGATGCCTCCTTGCTCTTATTGGATTCAACTGGAGCATTAGGCGCCGCCAGACCTTGCGCAGTCGGCCGGGCGAGGAAGATGGGGCGCCGTCTCGGTCGGGACTAGAGGAGCTGGCGCCGTCGGTCAGGGGAGGAGTCGGCGCCGCCGGATCGGGGGAGGAGGAGGGAGAGTTGTTGGCTGGGGGAGGAGTTGGCGCCGGATCAGGGGTGGTGTGGGAGAGGGAGGCGAAGGAAATCACGCTCGGATGTGGAGAGAAGTGGGCGTGGTTAGATTAAGGATCAGAGGATTAAGGATTAATGGATGGGATTAACTAATGGATTAAAGTTAGGATTAAGAACAGATTAAGGTGACTAAGAAGACTGGCTCATAATTGTTAGGTAGTAGAGAAGGAATCCCGCTGTCGTAGGGGAACGAAACACTCGTATTCAACGTAAGTATCATGGGTCACACATTGCTGCATGTGTCAATCCGTAAATCTGAAGTATAAGGCTGACCCTAAACTCTGTAAATGATCCCTAGATTGATTAGCCACCACTACAGCAAAAACGGTTTGTAGCGGCGGTATAAAAATTTGTGTAGCGGTGATTTTAAAATAACCTGCCGCTACAGTGGTATAACAAGTTATAGCGACGGCCCATGTTGTGAACCACCCCTAAAAATCGATTTTTAGGGGTGGTTCATAATATGGGCTGTCGCTATAAATTGGATGTATTTTTAGTGGCAGCCCATATTAGGAACTGCCCCTAAAAACCATTTTTTAGGGGCGGTTCACAACATGGGACGCCGCTAAAGCCCACTTCATAGTCCACCATGACCCATTATCTCTCTTCCATATAAAAATATCGAACCCTAACATGCCACCCCCCACTCCCTCCCTCCTCGACTCATCAGCCACGGCCTCTATCGCCCTCTCCCGATCCCCCACTCCTGGCGCCTCTCTCGCCCTCCCTCGACCCCCCACCCCGGCGCCTCTTCTTTCCCTCCTCGACTCATCAGTCGCCGCCTCTATCGTCCTCTCCTGATCCTCCACTCCTGGCGCCTCTCTCGCCCTCCCCCGATCCCCCACCCTAGCGCCTCTCCTTCTCCAAGCGGCGACGGCGACAACGGGTGGCCGCCGCGGCGGTTTTGGAGGCGACCGCGACGGCGCGGGAGGCGGTGGAGCATGGCGGTGGTGGCTTCGCGCGGAGGCAGAAGGGTGGATCCGGCGGTGACGCCCCTCCTCCTCCGTTCCTCAACGTGGTGGTGGGGCGGATCCGGCGGGGGCGCCCCTCCTCCTCACTTCTCAGCACGGGGGCGGGGCGGATCCGACAACGACGAGGCGGCGACCGAGACGGGCCTAGCGCGGCGTAGAGAGGCCCGCGCGAGGCGCGACTTCAGGGTTGCGACCACCCCGACGCCCTCCCCCCTGCGCGGATCCGGTCGAACCCTGGCTAGATCTGGCCTTGGCATTGGCGGGCGGGTCGGGGCAGGGATGTTTTTTTTTATTTTTTTTCATAAATTCATAGTGGCGGGTACAACGGGATTATCAGCGGTATTTGTCTCGCTTATGACCCGCTGTAATAAAAATATTTTTTTAGCTGCGTTTTGATAGCAGCGTGTCGGTTGGGCCGCCGCTACAGTGCACTTCGATCCGCCTCTACAATGATGTTTTGTGATAGTGCATGTCGCGTATACCTGGCCAACGGGCCGGCACGGCCGAGCCTGTGACAGGCCGGGCCATTTCCTTGACGGACCAGCACGACCCTTCACGTGCTTGTGGCTAGGCCCAAACACGGCACAACTCGTCTTATACGGGCCGTGCCAGCCCAGCGGGCTATTTGGGCCGGGTTGGCCCGAAGCTCAGTTATTTTTATATACCTTATTTTCTCCAATTTTTTTATTTTTTATAGATTAAATATTTTTTATCAATAAATTTGAATTAAAAATATGATTCTCAATATAAATATTAAAATATTAATCATTTTATTTGACGGACTGTGCCGTGCTTCGCGGGCTAAACAGAACACCTCACAGGTTAAACGGGTCACGCTAAATGGGCCGTGCACGGGCTGGCACAACGGGCCTACGGCTAGGCCTAGGCATAGCATGTGACAAGCCACGGGCTGGCATGACCCAGCTAGCTTCATGCCGGGCCAAAATAGGCGGCCTCGTGTCGGCCCATTTAACCTGACCCACGTGGCCAGGTATGCACGCGCAGCAGAGCATTTGCAAGAAGACGAGAAAAGGACTCACAAAAACCGGCCGGGCAGGCAACTATACAAAGGACCTGAACACATTAGATATATGGCAATGGACCGTGTGACACGGCCACTCAATCTGAAACAAATAAATGAGCTGAATGTACACTTTATTTTGATTTAATGTGTATATTACAAAATTCAGATGTTTCAAAGGGTTCTCGTCCTCCCTAGATGATGGCATCGATAATGCCATCAAACTTTCTACAGGGCTGCAACAGCAACTAAGAGCAAGCCCAACGCGACCGGTCGAACCGACAACATACACCATGGTGCAAAATGCCTTGTCTCAACATGGGGTTTCTACATAATTTTTTATTCTCGACTACACAGGGCAATGGTGGACAGTCGGTCTAGCTCTAGCATGTGGGATGGGAGCTTTAACATGTCGGGCAGAAATGATAAGCTCAATTTTCTCCCTCTGCCACCTTCGGTTCCTGGCTGAATTGTCGATTAATTTGATTAGGGTTGTATTTGCTATATATAATGCCATCAATCTTTTAAGAGTTGTGTTGAGGTTTTCTTCATATGTTGTTCGTACTCGATCATTTGAACCAGAGTCTTCATAGTCGGCCAAAATCTAATTGTGTCATTGTAGGATGGCTCGATAGAATCCTAACATTGGCCTTTTAAGATTTGACAAAAATCGATCATTCTATAATCAAGATTATTACAAGGACAACATACACCATGCTGCAAGTTGGCATATGAAACACAAGCGACAAACCGTGTTTGTGTCTTGTTTGTTTGGTTAATCAGTTGTATTGTATGGTGGTACTGGTACCCGTCATCCAAGTCCAGTGTAAATTGGTTGAAACCATACAATAGTAGCAATAGATTGGCCAAGGACCAAATTGCATGAAACCACAGCTCAACAATCCTGCCCCTCCGCTCCACAACCTGCGGCGACCAGCTGCTATAGCCTTTATAAATAACCGCTCACCCTTTCCTGAATCAGAAATCAGACCCTTTAGCTTTAGAGCATTTCCCCTCCACGCCTTTGCATTTCTGGAATTCACTCTCCAATCCTCCGTGCGACTTTTCCACCTTTCCCGCCAGGATGGCCACCGAGCAGCAGCAGGCCTCCTCCGGTTCAGGGCAGGACAACAAAGACCCGGTCTATGGACCGCTCCAGCGCCAGGACTCCAACGCAGCCGACACCGCCTCTGCCGCCGCGGCGCCGCCTCCGCCTCCGCCTCCCCCTGCTGCGCCCGCCGACGACCTCCAAGGAGGGATCCATGAGCGACCCGGTGACGGAGGAGGGAGCCCCTCCCTGGCCGCCGCGGCGGAGTCAGCCGCAGCGGCCGACCGGAAGGGCAAGAAGGTCGTCGCGGTGACTTCGTCTTCTTCGTCAAGCTCCGTGAGCAGCAACTCGGAGTCCGCCTCCCCAGTTGTCTCAAGCTCCGCGAGCAGCAACTCCCCGCCCGCCTCCCCAGACGTCTCGAAGGTGGCCAGCGGCAGGAAGGTGAGGGTCTCATGGAAAGACCAGGTGGTGCAAGAGGTGGTGGCGGTGCCCAAGTTGGTGAGGCCGACCGATCTGAAGAACGTGTTCCAGGACCTGCTCCAAGAGGCGGAGCGGCAAGAGAAGGGGCAGGTGCGGTTTCTTGGAAATTTTGGAGCGCATTCTTGGGCGGTTCATCTCTATTTTCTCGTTGTCTGGGGCGAAATCTTGGGGATGATTGCGGTGAGGGACCCGAGAAATCTGTTTGGCGTTCTTGGGTTCTGATCGAAATTTGTTTCTTGGAGAATCGGATTGCGTTCTTGAGCGCTTATTTGCTTCTTGTGATTTCGGAATCCTAGGGATCATGTTGTTTCTGCAAAATTTCGGGGATGTTTTGTGCACTAGAGGCGTGAAATTGTGCAGCATTCAAGGGTCGAGAGCAGGTTTGCCTTCTTGGAGTGTGGAGGAGCGTTCTTGAGGGGTTCTTGCTGGTTTATGATTTCCGAATTTAGGGTCATGTCTTTCATGTGGAAAATTGGGGATATGCTTAGCGCACGGCGGACAAGAAATTGCGTAGCATTCTACAGTAGGGAAAAGTTTAGCTTCATGGACTGTCCGAGTATGTTCTTGAGTGATACTTGCCGAATATTAGGATTCTGTAGTTCATGTGGGAATTTGGAGGTGCTTAACATACTGCAGGCAAGAAATTGTGTGACATTCAAGAGTAGAGGCGGAATCCTTCTAGAATTAATTTCTCCCTCTGAACTGCTTAGACTAGCAACGTTCCTGCAGTGATTTAGGTGCACATTGTTCTGTTGAGTCTGATGCCACGTTCTTGTTAGCACTGTAAAATGCAATTCTTATCATATGTCATTGACCAGTCCTGGAGGCAAATGTTTAGCCTTTTATTGTAAATCAAGACAAGAAGTTCGAAATTTGTTTTCTGTAGTATCATAACAGGAGTTTTTATTGACCACTCCTGCTCTGGTTTCAGCCCCTGGCTTGTTAATGTCGCTCGGAAGCCCTAAAGTATAGTTCTTAGGCTATAGAGGGGTTTCGTTTTTGTGATTTTTCTCTTCCCTTGTATGCATATTTTACTTTCATGTTTATTTTGTTGAGCAGGTGAGATCTCGAACAGTATGGCCTAACAAGGACAGTTCCCTCTGGAGCAAAGTTAAAAGTGGCATGAAGGTACCGGCCTGAACTTTTCAATCTCTCTATTGTGATTCATTGAAAGTGTGTTCGTTTTTGTGCTAATCTTTCGTGTTGAGATCTGGGTTTGGGATTTTCAGCATTTCTGTTTATCCTTTTTTTATACAAAACCTTTGGCATGATTAAGTGCAATTGAGGCAACATAACACTGTTCAAAATGATGTACTCCTACTAGCATTGTAGCATCTGAGGGTTGAGATGAAGGCTTCGGCCAATGTGATGGAAATCAGGTATAAATGTGAACTTGAAACCATTTTCATTGCAACAGGTTTTGGAGGGAATAAGAAGTCAAATGCGCTTCAATCGATATTCCACATTTACTGCACCTCAAGTGAATGAAACGGTACGCCTCCATCTGCCACTGTGTTTGTCCTGTAACTTTAGCACTGGATTGTGGTGGGGTCTTAATCGGCCTTGTATTGCCTTTAATCTAGGAACAGTGGTGTGTCACATTCTTTTCCCTCTGAAAAGCAACAGGTCAATATCAAAGTAGAAATTATAATTAAAATGTAAAATGTAGAAACCTGAAAGTTGAGAAGCTTAGTAAAATTTGCAACAGGTCAACATTAGTACTGGGTTGTAATGGGACTTTATCAGCCTTGTATTGTCCTTGATTCTGGGAAGTGGGGTGTGTTAGCTCCTTTTTTCACTGAACAGCAACAGGGTGTGTTGCCCTTGAATCAAAGTAGATACTACATTTATCAGCCGTTTAAAGTACTTTGCAAAACGTGGAAACCTGAAAGCTGATCTGTTGTGCTCCATGTCAAGTCAGTATGATTTGGATTTCTTTATTCATTTGTTTGTCGCAGATAATCGACATAACTGGCATGAGTAGCCATTACAAGCTTCTCGAAATGGTTGCCGGAAGGAAGAATATTCAGTCCGAATGTGTTGCACCTTCATTGTGACTATTCAGGATTTCGTCCAGTGCTTGGAGATGGAGAGTGTTTCTACAGGAGCTTCATATTTTCTTATCTTGTATGTGTCCCCCCTTTTCTTTAGCATAGAGTGCACGTTTAAAGGCTAACTCCCTATTTTATACCATTGTGAAACAGGAGCAAGTTCTTGATAGGCAGGACATACATGAGGAACACCGTCTCCTTGCTGCTGTTAAAGAAGTGGCTATACGACATGGGGACCTTGGATGGAATTCCTCCAAGTTTTCAGAAAGACGCAAGGTACCTCCCTGTTTTTCCACACTTGACATTTCTGAGCTAGCATTGCTAAAAGGATTATTATATTGCACCTCAAGCTAGATACGGCGTCTTAGTTTCCTTATTTCTATCACTTGCCAGATATGCACTACTGTTCAGTAGTGGCATACTGACACATGGCCTTGACATAAACTCAAACTAAATGTACTGTAAATTTAAGAATCAAACTGTTGTAAAAAATGCATCTTGAGATAATTTCACTGAACTAAATTTTTTTTATCTTATTGGGAAAAAAGAGACAAGGAGGGTGGGGGTGGGGCCTAGCACATTATTGTACTGCTTTGTGTGGTCATCTGATCCCGAATCACAAATATTTTTTTTAATGCTACTTATCGGATATTTTCTTTCTTAGGTACTGATTTAAGCTTCTCGGATGAGTGTTTGTCATGGTCGTATTTGTTCATACCTTGTAACATGCTTTCAGCATTGTGTAATTATTACTGTAACAGAGAGAGTGCATTCTCCAGAAATGTTGCTTTGTTTAAAGATTATCTGGTTGTTTCAGGCATTTGAGAAGATGATAAAGAAAGTAATGACATGGAAGGGACACAGCAGATGGAAGCACGAATCGACGACTAACAGGTTTTCATATATTTTGCACCTGCAATTCTGTCAAAGGCATATATGCCAAATGCATTCAATCTTACTTGAGCATGAACTCTTTTTCAGCTACCGCAGAGAAAAACTTATGAAGCTCTTCAGCGGGCATGAAGCGACAAAACACAGTGAGTATAACATCCCCTTGAACCGAGCATTTTTTCCTTCACTTCATCTTTGTTCATAGTTATACCAATGCATTTGTTTTTTTGTCAGTTTTTGGTTTCCTCAGATTGGTAGCAGCTATCTGGATATGCTCACACCAGGAAGAGTACGCACAGCATGTTACTGGCCTCACCGATGTTTATACTCTTAAGACATGTCAGTATCAAATCCAGTTTACCTAGCATTACATATTTTGAACTGCCACTCATAATCACACTAACTGCACCTATTTGTTTTGTTTTTTCTGGAAACAGTGGTGCGTTGATGAAGTTATCCCACCAAGGATTGACGCGGACCATGTTCAGATGACAGCATTAGCAACTGCGCTTCGGGTGCCCCTCCGAGTGGAGGATTTCGTCCAAGGACATCGTCATGTGATCTACAACGGCCAAGGTGACCAAGGCCCTGAAGACGATGCGCCAAGATGTACATGTAGGCGACGTCATATGATGCCCCCTGATCACGAAGCGCCCGTCGTGACCGTGCTGTTTTTGAATAACCACTACGACATTATCTACCCTCACTGTCCGAATGGTTCGTTGCCCCCTGATCAACCCGGTGAGGGAGGAGGGAGCCAATCCCTGGCCGCCGCGGCGGAGGCAGCGGCAGCGGCTGACCGGAAGGGCAAGAAGGTCGCGTTGACTTCGTCTTCTACGTCAAGCGCCGTGAGCAGCGACTGGGAGTGGGAGCCCGCCTTCCCAGACATCTCAAGCTCCGCGAGCAGCAACTCCCCGACCGCCTCCGCAATCGTCTCCGTCTCTGGAGAAGAGGAGATGGCCAGCGGCAGGAAGGTGAGGGTCTCATGGAAAGAGCGGGTGGTGGAAGGGGTGGTGGCAGTGCCCAAGTTGGCGAGGCCGATCGATCTGAAGAATGTGATCGACGCCTTGCTGCAAGAGGCGGAGCGGCAAGGAAAGGGGCAGGTGCGGTTTCTTGGAGATTTTGGAGCACGTTCTTGTGTGGTTCTTGATTTTTTTGTGGTCTGGGGCGAAATCTTGGGGATGATTGGTCTGAAAGACCCGAGAAATCTGTTTGGCGGCATTCTTGGGTCCTGATCGAGATTTGTTTCTTGAAGAATTGGATTGCGTTCTTGAGCGATTCTTTGCTTTTTGTGATTTCGGAATAGGAGGATCATGTCGTTCCTGCAAAATCTCAGGGATGTTTAGTGCACTAGAGGCATGAAATTGTGTAGCATTCAAGGGTCGAGTGGAGGTTTGGTTTTTTGGAGTGTGGGGTAGTGTTCTTGAGGAGTTCTTGCTGGTTTGTGATTTCCGAATTTAGGGTCATGTCTTTCATGTGGAAAATTGGGGATATGCTTAGCGCATTGCATAACTGGAGTGTTTATTGACCACTCCTGCTCTGGTTTCAGCCCCTGGTTTCTTAATGTCGCTCGGAGGCCCCAAAGTATAGTTCTTAGGCTAGAGGTGTTTCGTTTTTGTGATTTTTCTGTTCCCATGCATGCATATTTTACTTCATGTTTATTTTGTTGAGCAGGTGAAACCACGGACAGTATGGTCTAACAAGGACAGTTCACTCTCGAGCGAAGTTGAAAGTGGCATGAAGGTACCAGCCTTTCAACCTCTCTATTGCAATTCATTGAAAGTGCGTTCATTTTTGTGCTAATCTTTCGTGTTGAGATCTGGGTTTGGAATGTTCAGCATTTTTGTTTATCCGGGCTGTGTGTGTGTTGTGTGTGTTGTAACTGGGCTCTAGCTCATCCTCTTTTCTTCTTAAATTAATGAAGCTCAGCTCTCCTCCATTTTTTGAGAAAAAAAAAACATTTCTGTTTATCCTTTTTTTATACAAAACCTTTAAAATGATCAAGTGCAATTGAGGCAACATAACCTTGTTCAAAATGATGTACTAGCATCTGAGGGTTGGGATGAAGGTTTTGGCCAATGTGATGGAAATGCAGTTTCTTGTTTTCCCTAGACTTAACAGATCTTGACTATATTATGCTATGACCTTTAAGTTGATGTGAAAGTTGAGACACTTAGTAAAATTTGCATCCCACAATAGATCTGGTGTGCTCCATGTTAGGTTGGTATGATTTAAATTCCTTTATTCATGTGTTTTGGTTCAGGTAGCACATGGAAAAGAAGAAATAAAACTTCCTGAAGATCTTGTTTGGGCTATTCTCCTGCACTTACCCCCACAAGCTCTTCTTCAATTTCGGGCTGTCTGCAGATCTTGGAGGGATCTTATTGATGAGCCCTCCTTTCGGAACATATATTCTTCACCTTCTCAAATGTCTCTGGTTGTTCGTCGAGGTGGACCAACATGGAATCTTCACATGTTGGATCCTCGAGATGATACAATGCATCAGATACTGTGCATTGAACAAAATCAGCTGGTTATCTGTGGTTCAGCAGCAGGTGTGCTATTGCTATCTACAAGAAATGGTGAAGTTTACTTTCTCAGCAATCCCATCACCAGAGTCTGGAGTTCAGTGCTCTCTTTGCCTTCGGGTTGCATTATTGAGGCATTCTATTATGAAGAGAAATCAGGTGATTTCAAGGTGCTCTTCAGTGAAAATCAGGACATCTGCATACAAGAAGAATCCCAACCCAAGCAATTTGTTCTATCAGTCAGTACGGGAGGCATCACTCCCACAGCTCGAAACCACAAAATGGGAATTCTGAACTCCAGATTCATCCCTCCTGCTATCGTTTGTGGAAATCTGCATTGGGAGTTTTGTCCCAGTGGAGTTCTTGTGTTTGACACTGTTGATCTCTCTTACTACTGGACAGATGCTCCACGTCTAGGAGCTGATACAGAGGTTGATCACTGCCGTGAGCTCCATGGATATCTTACTCTATCATGTTCCAGTCAGACTGAGCAATCAGTTCAGTTGTGGGTGCAAGACTATACTACTGGACAATGGGACTATAGATTATGTATCCTCCTTCAGCAAGCATTATGCAACACTGGCTCCTCTAATTCATCACAGATGATAAATATCTCGTAGATGACCATCAGGACCTAGTGCTCTGCAATTGCAAGGACATGGAGACATTGCGTTTCAAATTTATGGAAATGACCCGTCATGTCTTTAGAGCTAGTTTGAAGCTGCAGCATGGGGTCAGACTGGCCCAAGACCAAGAGGAGGGCTCCAATGCCCCTGGTGGGAGTAGTTCAAGTTGAGTGAGCATGGTGAAAGTTGAGCTCGGCTGCCGCCATATGAGTATGAGCCTGAGCGAGAGCATTGGTGACTGAAGTGATACATACTAGAGAAATAGACATACTTGTTCGCTCTTCTGTTGCACAAACGGATGGTGCCAATTGGATGATCAGTAGTTGTTCCCTTGTCTGTACGTGGTACGTTTATTCTTTTGTGAAATATTGACCACATTCTCTTAACTAGTCTTGTAAAATTATCAGTATTATTTGGTGTATAAAGGAACCGAACCATTCATGTTTACCTCTTTTCCATATTTCCCTTTGTAGTTCATTTTATAGTATCTTCTCTAGCTGTCAGTTCATTCATCATGGCATCTGAGATGCTCAATGATTCGCTACAGTTGAGAAGACCTCGTGAAACTGACTGACACTGCTCGTTCTCTCTCTCTTTTTTGTATAAAATATTTTCTCTTCTTTTATTTTGTGTTTGTGCCATGTATAGGTTTTTTAAAGGGGAATTTGTGCCATGTAGTTGCCGTTTCAAACTTTCAATTGTTCAGCCGACGTAAGCAGCCCAAAAAAGGCCCAGGGATCACTACTGGGCCGTTCACAAGGCGGTTTGCGTACGCCCGCTTCCTTTCTCTTCTTCTTCTTCTTCTTCTTCTTCTCAACAAGTCGGACGCGGCCTCTCCTCGTCCGTCTCCTCACCCTCGGCATTCGCTCGAACCGATCTCGCTTCCCCCACCAAACCGCAGCAGCACCCGATCCCTCCGTTGGAGACCGGAGTCTGCGAGCAGCGACCGAGCGCGGCCAGCTCGTCGAACGTCATCATGCTCAGGGTCGCGGGCAGGCGCCTCTCGTCCGCCCTCGCCTGGCGCCCCGCCGCCGCCGCGACCGCCGGCTCCCGGGGCCCGCTCGCCGGTGGCCTCCCCCGAGACGACGATGAAGACAAACGCAGGCCGCGATTCGCCATCAACTCCCCCTTCTTCTCCGCTGCCAGAGGTACCTGCACCCTTCTAGCCCTCGCTCCGATCTGGGCGCCCGTGGATTGACCGGTAGATTCGGGCGTGTCCTGCCCCCTGCTCCTAGGTTTTGGGAGCTTGCGGTGACCGTGAATGTTTGAGCCTTGACCTCTGAAGTCTGAATCGCGCCGTGAGATAGGGTTGCTTCGACTCTCACCATGCTCGTTGATCTCCCTGCATGCGTGATGTGTTCTTAGATCACGTCTTGCAGCTGCCTGATTGGATGGTTAGGCGTATTCCTAGATGCGTGGGGTCGTCTGGTTTATGACATCGTGATTTGGTTTATGCTTCTCACAATGGTCGATGCAACTGTAAGGAGGTATATGAAATGGAATTGAATTCTGACACCTAAATGTCTTAGGAGTTAGGACTGCATGAGCCAGAAACCTAGGGAATTCTGTTTGCAAGAACATGTCCTTAATTCGTAATCAGACCTAACATGTCCTTAAACATCCTTTATTATCTGCACTCTCTGCATTCTGATTTTGTTATTGTGACTTAGCTTAAAATTGAGCTAGCCAGATCGAACATAGTGGACTAATGGAACACAGGAGTAATAATTTTTGTTAACGTTTTCAGTGCTACTATTCACACATAGTGGGCCCATGGAAGCATAATAATGTGATAATAGACTCTAAAACATATCATTTTTATATGCAATGAACAAATTATCATGATATTTTGGTTGACATGGCGATAATTCTAGCCTGATTTGGCTCGTTGGAGCACATTTGGACAAAACTGAGGTTCACTTTGACATGTCAAGTTGAGAACGTAAATTCTATCTATCTATTGCTCTCTGAGTTCTTTGTCAGCTACTGAATGGTCAGTCTAATTTTGTGTTAATATTCTGGCTGAATTCTTTCTGAAGAATTGGCCATGTCAAAATTGACGTGTGCATATGATATAGTGTTGAATTTTATAGATCATATGTACTGTTACTGTTATGCACTAGTGTTGACAACCTAAGCGACCATGTGCCATTGTAGTTGTTTGCTTATGTAAACTAACTTATATACTATGTTTCTTATATAATTGCACATTTTTACGTTGTTACTGCTATCATGGAGGAGTTGTTAATGCCCTTTTGTGCTTTTGAATTTGGACCATCACTGTTTCTTAGCCCATTGTTGTTGTTTCTTGAATTCTTATCCCTTTGATCTTTTCACTATTTATTGAACCATTATTAAAACCTGTAATTTTGATTTCAAACTGATATTATTTGGTTCATGTCCTGTGAATTTATATTTCTGGGAGTATAATTTCAATATGAACTGTTCTTTAGTTGTGTAATACTGTAATGTAAATTAATGATGCTGTGTAGGTAACTTTGACTTATTGGGGAAATAGTTATGTAGTTTTTATTGTCTGAATGTGCTGGAAGATTGGAATTTCATAGTAACTTCACTATCTTGTGGATTGTCATATTTTTATTGCTTAACAAACCAATATCATCAATGCTTGTTAGTACTGTTTAATTCTACCGAAATGATCTTTTGTTTGGTTCTACTGTCTTTGACCACAGAAACCTGGTTTAAAAGGCATTTAAAGTAGTTCATGTTCGAAATGCGAAAGATTGACCAGAATAAACAAAAAAATGATGATGTTTATGTTTATCCCATCTAGCATAAAGGTAATGCATGTGGGTAATGAGTGATGACAACAGTTTGAATTGTCGACAGGAGATGTTGAAACAGTAGGCACTAGAAGACTTTAGGTGCTAACAATTACTATACAGTTACAATGCACTAGAGGATTGCTCAAGTACAATTTCTTGAAATTTTGCTGTTATGGATTATTTTCCTGCCAGTTTGAAGTTGGATTTTTTTTCTGTGCTGTTCTATTAATGACATGTCATCTAATGTTCTCCTGTGCAGGGTTTTCGACCGAAACTCTTGTTCCAAGAAATCAGGATGCCGGCCTAGCTGAGCTCCCAGCAACTGTGGCAGCTCTGAAGAATCCCAGTGCAAAAATCGTCTATGACGAGTATAACCATGAGCGCTACCCGCCTGGGGACCCCAGCAAGCGTGCATTTGCCTACTTTGTGTTGAGTGGTGGGAGATTCATTTATGCCTCCTTGCTGCGTTTGCTCATCTTGAAGTTCGTCTTGAGTATGTCAGCAAGTAAGGATGTGCTTGCGCTTGCCTCCCTTGAAGTTGACCTCTCGAGCATTGAGCCTGGCACCACAGTGACTGTTAAGTGGAGGGGCAAGCCAGTATTCATCAGGCGTAGGACAGAGGATGATATCAAGCTGGCCAACAGTGTTGATGTTGCATCTCTCCGTCACCCAGAGCAGGATGCAGAGCGTGTCAAAAACCCCGAGTGGCTTGTTGTCATTGGCGTTTGCACTCATCTTGGCTGCATCCCACTCCCCAACGCAGGAGACTTTGGTGGTTGGTTTTGCCCGTGCCATGGTTCACATTATGACATCTCTGGTAGGATCCGCAAGGGCCCGGCGCCCTTCAACCTGGAGGTGCCAACATACAGCTTTATGGAAGAGAACAAGCTTCTCATCGGCTGAGTATTTGTAGTATTGAACTTATTGTGCTTTTGTTTTGTGTTTGATCGTCAATTACCTTTTTGTTGCCTGGATATACCACTGTTGGGCTGTAACCTATCTCAGTGCAGTGATGTTGCTAGCACCTGATAGTAATGAATAATCTTCCGCTACTTTGATACTGTTAATCAAATGGAAAGTTTGGATATGTTTCTGAGTTAACAGGAACGGCCATGTAATACCTCGTAGCTGGCATTGTCCATATTATTGAATCTCATGTCGGTAGCTGTTCTACATTGCTTGGATGAGAAAAACCTTCTGCACCCTTCATATAGCCTGCAACCCCTCACAGATTGTTGGATTAAGCTAATTATCATGTGAAAAAGGTCCACTATTGCTCTCAGATGGACGTGGGTGATCCAGTGCAAAGTTAAGAGTGCTCTTTGACATTGAGAACACATACGGTGAAGCACATGATGTGTTCAGAACTGAGAGTGCTGTTTGAGTATTATTTGACAATGAAAGCACATAGTGAATCTGAACATGTTTTATTATGCCCGTTGTCTTTGTTTCCAGACTCCAGAGTAGTGGAACTTTGGACGTGCGCACTACGCACGCACAGCAGTGTGCCCATGCGAGCGCACAACTACAGCTAGATGATAACCTCAAAAAAAAAAAAAAAAAAAAAAAAACTACAGCTAGATGATCCCGTTGTATTGGCTGTTTCGTTCTAGGACGACAGGAACGTTGCTTCAATTTTCAAGCTCCGCAAGACTACAATACAACCACAAATTTGGTTGGAATCGCGTTTTTCTAGCGACGAACAATATCATTTGAGCAAGAGTTTTTGCGTTCCAAATGGAGCCTAGAGGGCCAGAAGCGGGCGCACACTTCACACTTGCCTATCGTTTTCTTCGAGGAGAGGGTTAAACTGAAATCACTTGTTTGCCCCATGTGAGACGCGTCTCTTTCGCCTTTCCTTTCAACGACTATGTTACGCTAATCAATGTATTTCAAAGTTCATGTTCGAAGCAGATTGATGACAGGACACGAATGCATCTAGTAAGGTCCATGATGGTTGATCATGGTAGTTGGGATTGAGCTCTCACCTAACGTTTCGATTTTTCCTGATCTATGTTTCCTGACTAGCGAAACAGTTCGTACTAGTACTAGTTATTAGCTTGCGATGATCAAGGACGCTGAGAGCTGAATAGCTGCAAAAGGAAAAGCAAATAAAGATGAGCGTTCTTTTGCAGTAGCAAGTAACTGCACCAGTGATTGCTTAGCGTAGTGATATCTTGACATAGGAATTTTACCTTTCAGTTTTTTTTTCTACTGTGAAGAAAAGTCCAATAAATTCGCATGACCTGGTTTATATAAAAGTGAATTTCACAGAAAAAGAAAAGGCAAGGATTATGATGCAGTGTGAGGTGATGAATCAAACTACGGATGGAGCAACACTTTTTGATTTTGTGAAACCAAATAGCACCATGTAGCTCAAACCCAAACAAGATGACAACCCCTCCTCATTGTCCTAGGACCAACATATTCTTCAGAACAAAGTCACCACAAATCAAGGCGCCCAACTACCCAAGTACAATTCAGTTTTCTTTCCTCCACGCCAATTTTCTCCAGAAATAAAGTAATGCTAAACATCAGCAGCATAACCTTGATTAGCACTATTCATTTTCCTCCTCCTGGTCAATGGCGTTTCCCCTACTTAGCTCTTGACCCGCTCATTCCCTACTCTGCAAATTCGTCCTCACAAGCAACAAACCTCTGTTTGGCTCCTTCCTCTTCTTTGCCCCTCCCCTGCTTTTGCTGCCTCCTCTCTCCTCCCCTGATCAGACCCGCACGTCTTCTAGAATCTTCCGCTCTGTCTGGCGAAGATGGGGATGACGGCTGGGTGGTGCCCCGCAGCTGTGATCCTAGCGCTCGCTGCCCTCTCCTGCCTCCTCTTATCGCCGATGCCTACCGCCGCCGAGGCCGCAGAGGTTGCCGGCCAGGCAGCTCACCGGAACACCGAGCGCATCGCAGGTGACCCCTTCTGGTTCATTCTGGCCCATACTTCCTCATCTTCTTGGGGGTCTGATAGATTTCTTGACTTGTGTTGTGACGATTGGAGGGTTAGTAGTTCTGGTTTATTTTATTTGCTTATGTCGTGAGCACGGTCAGCTTTCGGAATTTCTGAACTGGGTTTAACTCACCATTTCACCAGTAGTAGAAAGTAACAAAAATGGAATTTTTTTTTTTGTACATCAAAAGGGTCCTTATAAGGATCTTCAGTAGCCTATCAGTAGTGGTCTAGTGGATGTATACATCGATACCTCCCTAGTAAAAAATCCTCAGAAACTTGTTACAGACATATGCGGTTGAAAGACCTACCTGGTAATATATAGATAAAAAAGAATAATCTTTGATATTCATGCTCCTCCTTTTTTTCCTTTTCAAAAGGGGAAGCAAAGATATGGTTCAATGGAATTTTGTTCTCATTCTGTACTGTCTTTTAATTGGTGGATGGTTCAGGTCTCAGTGAACTTTGATGCACATGTAATCTTCTTATATCACAATAAAAGTTTGGTGTAACGATATGCAATTTACCCATCAACAATCAGAATGCTTCTACGTTCTTAAATGTTACACAATTGACAGGTGATAGCTTAGCCAACCATATCGGCCTGCGCAATCTGCAGAGCACCATGACGTTATGATATGCAAATTAATTTCAGTAGATGCATGTATCACTATGTCTCCATTTAAGGAACGGTTGTTGGGCAGAAGTTAGCCCATCACTTTTAAATGTATCAAAGAAATGATGAGAAATCAACCAAGGCACCATGAATTTGGGTAAAAGAATATCATATTTTGATATGCTACATTTTGGACGCCCAATCATGTTCAAACGATTCACTGAAATTTTCACTTCTCTACAATAGCAGTGATGCCTAGTTACCATGTTTGATTTAATATGGCAGCACGATTGGTTGCCTTTATGAACTTTCCGTGAGCTTTATGCGGTTTATATGGAGGATCTTGCATACTGTTACTAAGCCAAGATCATCCACCTGCAGGAAGTGCTGGTGACGTGCTAGAAGACAATCCTGTTGGAAGATTGAAGGTTTTTGTGTACGATTTACCAAGCAAGTACAACAAGAGAATTGTCACGAAGGATCCACGATGCCTCAATCACATGTTTGCTGCTGAGATATTCATGCACCGTTTCTTGCTCTCTAGTGCGGTTCGAACACTCAATCCAAAAGAGGCCGATTGGTTTTACACCCCTGTTTACACTACTTGTGATCTTACTCCTGCTGGACTTCCATTGCCATTCAAGTCTCCGAGGATGATGAGAAGTGCAATCCAGTATATATCAAGCAAATGGCCGTTCTGGAATAAAACTGATGGAGCTGACCATTTCTTTGTTGTTCCGCATGATTTTGGAGCGTGCTTTCATTATCAGGTGAGAACATATTGGTCATGCTATCTTCCACCTTCCATGCCTTATCACTGGCAAGATCTGTGCACCTTTTCAGTTTCCTACTAAAATATAGGAGTTATAGAAGGGATAGGATGTTCAATATGGTTCCCTCTTCTTGTTGCCATTGCTCTGAAGTTATAAGTCCGATCTTGATATGTATTTTACAGGAAGAAAAGGCTATTGAACGTGGAATTCTTCCAATGCTCCGCCGCGCTACACTGGTTCAGACTTTTGGTCAGAAGAACCATGTTTGCTTGAAGGAGGGTTCTATCACTATACCACCATATGCTCCTCCACAGAAAATGCAGGCTCACTTGATCCCCGCGGACACTCCCCGTTCGATCTTTGTTTACTTCAGGGGCCTGTTCTATGACAATGGGAATGATCCTGAGGGTGGGTATTATGCGAGGTACGTCTATGTATAGAATTTTCACTGGTGAGGTGATATGTATCTGTCTCTTCATATCTGAATTTGGTTTGCTAAGTTCACTTCAAATTTACACAGAGGTGCTCGAGCTTCACTCTGGGAGAACTTCAAGAACAATCCTCTCTTTGACATCTCTACGGAGCACCCTGCCACTTACTATGAAGATATGCAGCGAGCAGTCTTTTGCTTATGCCCACTGGGATGGGCACCATGGAGCCCTAGGTTGGTTGAGGCTGTGGTTTTCGGATGCATTCCAGTTATCATAGCTGATGACATTGTTCTACCGTTTGCTGATGCTATCCCGTGGGAGGAGATTGGAGTTTTTGTTGACGAGGAGGATGTTCCAAAACTAGATACAATCCTCACTTCCATTCCAATTGAAGATATTCTGAGGAAGCAAAGATTGCTCGCCAACCCTTCTATGAAAAAAGCTATGTTGTTCCCACAGCCAGCCCAACCCAGAGACGCATTCCATCAGATCCTCAATGGCCTTGCTCGCAAGCTGCCACATTCAAAGAACGTCTATTTGCAGCCGGGAGAGAAGCATCTGAACTGGACAGCCGGGCCTGTGGGAGATCTGAAGCCTTGGTAGCAGGAAACGCTAACTGCATGAGTAGCATTTACTTGTTATACGTTCTGCCTTCTCTGCAGAGGGTTCAATAGAATTAGTTGGTATTTATTTACCAAGTTTGTATGTGCTTTGATGCCACCGAAACCTGGATGGTGATTATACGGAACAGATTGTAACTTTGCAATTGTATATTAAAGAAATGAAATGAGTATGTTCTTGTGTGAAAGTAACTACAATCTACACATTTACAATTGCACGAGACCGGAATAAATAAGGATAGCATTAACAATTTACATTCCAGTTTCTGTTTCAGATTCTGCTTCCTGGTCTGGATGGTCTTGCCTTCGACGGCACTCCAGGGCCTGACCTTTGGGAGAAAGTTGTAATGTGAGGTTCTATTTCTGCTGCAGAGGCGATTTAGTTTACCTCTGAAGTTTCTTTTGTTCTGTACGCTGAAATGTGCAAGGTTTGGTTTCAGTGACTAATAAAGTGTTTGTATTTAGAGGGGATTTATTTGGTTAAGAACTTAAGATAGGGATTCAGAATAACCTGATTTTTGTGCAGTTAAAATACCTTCTTAATTACCGAAGTTTGTATAAGTATGGATAGTTATAGCAAATCAGATATTTGCAGATCATACATATACAAATATCAACATATTTGAATTCAATACCAAAGTACATTGGTGAGATTGTTTACATACACTAGGCATTACATAAGAGAGTCACTAACCATGACCCTTCAAGACCTCCTGCACTCCGGAGAACACAATGCAAACACTGCATAAATGATGATGAAGGTGATGATAATAAGTAGTACGAGATATCTTAATTAGTGGCATGAGAAATGCCTGTTTCTTCAAGATGCTTATATACCGTACGAATTCATATACTATGCTGTTGGCTCCGTGGAAATTTAAGTACGTCGATGGATCGGACGGTGTTCAGGCTCAGGCGTATGTCGTCCCGGCCTTGCGGCTGCCGGCGACGGCGTACGGCGGGGTGTAGGGCGGCCCGGGCGGTGGCGGCTTGGGCGCCGGCGGCTTAGGCGCGGGAGGCTTAGGCGCTGGTGGTGGTGGCTTGGGCTTGGGCCCCGGCGGCGGGGGCGTTGGCGGCTTGGGCCCAGGCGGCGACGGCGTGAGGCCGCAGCGGATCATGCAGACGACGCTCTTGGAGTCGCAGCTGATGATGCAGAGCGGCAGGTCGGGGCCCTTGCCCATGCACCCGAACGCGCAGCCGAACACCTGCGTGAAGCACCCCATCATGCACTGGATCATGCCGCTCAGCTCGCGCGCGCAAGCGCCGCCGCCCGCCGTCGCCAATGGGGAAGACGTCGACGAAGGCAGGAGCGCCGCCGCCGTCGTCTGGTCGTCGTCGGAGCCGACGAGCGACGCAGCGGAGGCCAGGTCGGCGGCGCCGGCCAGCGCGACGAGGAGGAGGACGAGGATGCTGGTGCCGCGAGGACGCGCCATGGTCGTAGTAGTAGTAGTACTCGTGTGTACGTGCATTGTCTCGATCGAGTGATGAGTCCGGTGCGTGTTGTTCGAAGGGTTTATATAGGAGTCAAGCGTGGCGTGTGATGATGCCGGGGTTGCGTTTTTGGTGTGTTCTGGGGTTGCTTTTCGGCGCACGCGCGCACACGCGATACGGGTGAGAGACGGATCCATTCACGGGGAACGTGTGATCTGGTATTATCTATTTTAATGTATCTATTGTTCTACCTCTCGAAAAGACGAGATGGCCGAGCGGTCTAAGGCGCCAGATTAAGGCTCTGGTCCGAAAGGGCGTGGGTTCAAATCCCACTCTCGTCAAACATTTTTTTGCAATTTTTCGTGGTTATATCCATATGGAGCACTCTAAGTTGAACAACACCATCGGGTGATCGTGCGCGTACTGGCTACATTTAAATATCGGAAAGTACATTTATGCCTGGGTCTGGGGTATATATCATGGTCTCATGGCCCGTAACTAACGGGTGTGTAATTGTAATATGAATATACCTTATTGCACCTTTTTTCTCCCCAACACCGTCATTGCACACGTTCACATGGAGCAGATTAGATTCGATGAAACAGATCGTGTGTAGATAGAACAATTTTTTTAGTAGATTTTTTCTTTTATTTTTTCAGTACTGACGAAGAACAATAGCCCTACTCGTACATGGACCGGCGCATACATTGGGCCACATCTGCTCCTCTTGTTAGCGGGCCATGGGCTGCGTCCTGTTAGTAGTAAAGTAACCTCCTGATAGTAAAACAGCCAGCAAGGACAAAGTCAATCTTCGTTCACACTTGAGTTGTTCAAGGTCATGGTACTCATGGATGGAGTGTCGGATACATACGTCGATGGTAGCGTGTCCCAGGGGCACGCGCGCCGGGTCGCCGTCTCCGGCCATGCACGTACGGCGCACGGCTGGCGAGGACGACGCGACGTACGCGGGTGAAAGTGAAACGACCAAAAGCGCGGGCGGCGGCCGGCGGGAACGGGTCCGGACCGGAGAGATGGACGACTCGCAAATTCAAATCAATCGGAGCCGTTTTCCGGCGATGCAGAAGCTTCGCTCGCTGCTCTGGGTAGGGCAGGGTAGCGACGTGCCGATGTGCTGATGAACGCCCCTACGCGCCTGATGGCCGACCAAATCAGCAGCAAACGGCAAACCCCTTCAGCGCCCATCCAATATCGCCGACCCCATGGTCTTTTATGAATCTTTCTTCGTGAGTGCAGCATGTCGGCATGCATGTAGGACGGCAGGAAGACGACCCTGACAGCAGCCAGTGGTCCTGGTCCACCCCCTACAGGTAACGCTTGTCACGACTTGCGAGTCGTCGTTCATCTCTCCAGACCCGTTAACCGGACTGAAGAATACCATATACTAATATGAGCAAATTCTTAGCACATCGTTAAGAGGATCAGAAAAACTAACTCGTCTCATTCTTATTTTAGCTGACACATAATTTATCACATCGTTCAACATTTTGCAGCTGAAGGCTGTGAAATAAAGAACAAAACTTGATGATGCAATTGAGACAACCAAACAGTTCATTGAGTGTTACGCTTTGGAGTCATGCGTACCATACTCTTATTGTTTAGGTGGTCAGAATCTGGGTATGCTGATGATGTAGACTGGTTATATTGCACCTGCGATAAGACTACTTCCATGTGCAGCTTCTATGATTTCTGTAGCTGCTACATGTGCCTTCATTCTGTATGCATGTACCGAACAAAAGAGGGCAAGACTAGTTGAAAGAGTCCAGCTACCTAGTCATGATTTTTGTGCTTGGACTTTTCGCATTACATTATAGTGAAGAAAAACTTTGCATGTTATGTTTTTCTTTGTTTTTCACTTCGACAAAAATGTTTATTTTGGTATATTATCACTAACAAGGTATTTTTCTCACTAAAGGAGTGGGTTAGCTGAATGGGAAACAGTAACTTCATGCAGGCGTTACTGTACATGAGTTTTTATGTATATATTCTGCGGTTAGCATGAAGCTTTGACGAAGTGGACTGTGCATGTGATGAACCGCCACAAATTAAATGAATGGCTATCCATAGTGACGATGCGAAGTTTATGAGAGAAAAATGTTGATTCTGCGACGTACTCCATGTCAATGATACCTGAAGAGACATGAGCACTGTGATATCAAATCAAATGGCCTGAACCATGAATGGAGCCAAAACCTAAGATCTCAAACGAACTAACACATAAATAATGGAAAAATTATAGTTAGTGTACTTCAAACATATAATATATAACACAATCTCAAGCGAAGACTAGTTGAAGATTCTATTAGAACAAAATAAAATTGAACAGTGTACCTAGCTAATAAAGTAACAAATTAACAGTTTATAGCTAGCTAGATGCATTACGTGTACTTTTGGAACATAATATATTATACATGTGCATAACCAAACAGAGAAAAGATTCTACACATGTATTTTACTTACATATATAACTCTATGCTTTTGTAACCAACTACTTTGGTTGTCACCTAAAATCAATCATACCCAGTTCCATATTTTTTACAATGAATATACATCAGCTGAACTAAAATGGTTCTGCTTGTGCCAAGTGCCGAATGATTATTGCATATTATTTATATGTTGGATTAGTGTAACTATAGCAGAAACACAAACAAAAATCTTATTTTATGCCCATTTCATCTTAGTAAAAATGGGTTTAACCATAATCCTATCTATGAGTTATGGTATATATTTTTTTGTGCTGATATGTTTTATGTTATTGTTACTTTTTTTGTCACATGTGTGGATATTTATTTATATATTTTCAATGTGGAGTGTGTTCCCGCAATTGTTTCTTAATACTTACATACTGTGCAGAAAAATTATAGTAAAACAGCTATAATAGTTTTTTTCCTAAGCCTAAATTGTATTCCAATTATCTTTAGGAATGTGCACTTCAAAGTAGGAACCCAACTATCATCTGCCATTCAAATCATCAGAAGATTCCCCCAACTGATGAGGTAAGAATGAGATTCCTTCGTTGTGTTGAATAATAATAAGCTTATAATCAAAGAACAGGTTCATAGTTTTAAATTCAGCAATTACAAGTTGCACTGGTATGCTTATGAACCCCATACGAAGTTTCTTATTTCTATTATGAGAATGTATATATAAAATACAGCATGCATATGATTGGCATTACACTCCCGCAGTCCCGCTTTGTAAATTATGACACTGAAAAGTTAAAAGGAATAAAACTATAGCTCTGTATAAATCTGGGTAGAAAAAAAGAAGCCCCTCAGGAGCACAGTTTCTGTCTTGTTCTTCCACATGCATATTATGTGTTCACTACTATTTTTTTTTTTGCTAAATTTACATGAGTAGTCTCGGGTCAGACTTATTTGCGCTTGTGCCTGAACAATGTATTCAGCTTGCATGTTCTTATTCTATTTATGCTTAATTGCACTCTTTCATAAGTTAAAGAGCACAATTGAGCGTAAATAAAACATGAAAGAGCTTATGAAAGAGCGCAATTAAGCATAAATAGAACAAGAACATTTAAATATAAGTGATAGGAGATACAATTATATGTCTCATTAGTAAGTCAAGATAAGAGTTTCCAGACGAGTGTTGTTTCAACGAATTTACAGAGGTTCAATGCGTGTTTAACCTGCATACGGTACGAGAACTTGTTATATGTCTCATTATAAGGTTGCTCTCATATCTCGATTGTCCTTGCAGGAACTGCTTTGAATCCTCTATTTCTCTGCTGTCCACTGTTGCCACAGCAACAGAGTATAGCAGTAGAAGTAGTATTTTCCACCATTGGGACTGGCACCATGAGACGACAGCACTGGACCAATAATTCTCTGTGTTGTTGTCCTATCCTAGCTATTTCCTATCTAGCGTCTACTAAGAGTGAGCATCAACATCGATGTCAAAAAAGAAAAAGAAAAAGAGTGAGCATCATCTATCTGCCGGTTTCTTCGAGCTGAGTCGGATGGATGTTACACGGCAGCAGGACACACATTTCAACATCAACAGAGATATAGTAGCATATCTAAGAAATCTAGGTCTGGACTATAGTTCAGCTCTCTAGTTCAGCGTTTGTCTCCTCTCGTCCAAGTGTTTGCTTAATTTCCATAATCAAGCATAAATCAGATTGGTCAGTCAAGCAATCAAGCTTAAAAAATATGGCCCTGCCATAAGGCTTAGCAGCATGCCACCCCCCACGCCATTGTGCAATGATCGCAATGGGTGTTTTGGCATCAATACTAATACAAAAACATTGGCGATTTTATCTCTTAAGTACGAGCTCAGCTACCACATATATATCACAAAAGAGGAAAAAAGAAGAAGTCATACGTCATAAGAGACGCACCAAGAATTTGGATCCACCTGAAACTTCAAATGTTGTCGAGTAGGCTTGCTTGTGGGATGCCAATTTGGTCACCATCTATGTCTATTTCCTTCAGAAAGGGTTTGATTTGGTCACACACCACGTGTGGTGGCTTACTTGTCCTATCGTGTTGCCAATGTTGATCATCCATCTTTCTTATGATTGAGGAGCGTCATTGTTTTTATCTCTCTGCAGGAAAAAAAGTTGTGATGACAAAGCCGCACATACCTTTTGTTTCAAAACGTATATGTTGCGTATCCGTCTTTATCCAAGAAAAATGCTATTCTGAAACTTGTACTTTCTGGTGAGTAGTATGTTGGCTCAAGATACATTCCAGTTCCAGCTTAAGGAACAGAGCACGTTTGTTTCGTCTGTCTTTGTTCCATTTTGGGGGTCAGACCGGGAGACGGTCACGGGCGGTCGGTGGTGGCCAAGGCAATGACAGCGGCAATGGCACCCCGGGTCATCGTCACCTTGCCCTCCCTGGCTCCCTCCCCCTTCCTTCCTCGCGCCCATAAATGGATCGCGAACCAAGTGCGCGCCATTTATAGCGCGCATCACCGCAGCCAATCGCTCGCCCCCTGTTCCTCGTCTCTCTCCTTATCGCGTGATCAGCTTTCAGCTTCCCGGCTTTTCTTTTCTCAGAAGAGGAGGGGAAGATAAGATCGTGGCGTCATTGCCGGCATCACCCGCCCCGGCCTCGCGTCGCGTCGCGTCGTAGGCAGCAGCCGTCGCTCTGCCTCCTCCTTTGTCCCGTCCCTTTTGATTCTACCCGTGCTCTATTTATAAGGCAAAAAAAGGTGAGTGGCTTCTCTTCCTGTCGCTGCTGCGGCTTCCTTTGTCTTCTTGCCATTTTTCCTCTCTCTCTCTCTCTCTCTCTCTCTCTCTCTCTCTCTCTCTCTCTCTCTCCCCGCCATTCCTGTGGCTCCAAGCGGGCAATTTGCCGTACGCGTGCTCACATACATGCCCGTCGTTGCCTGCGAGTTTGCAGCGACCATGTCGTCCGACAAGGTGGCCGCCAGGAAAGGCCGGCTCAGGCAGCGCTACGACAACGACCACCGCCTCGTCGCAGGGTCGGTGCATGCTTTCCCTCTGCTTTTTACAGTTGTTTTTTCAGTGTTCGTATTGATCTCGGGGAACAACGGCTCACCTTCACTATTGAGAATTGAGATCGGAAATAATGGATATGCAGGTGCGTGCCGTACCGGGTGAAGAAGGACGACGAGGGCAACCCCTGCAGCAGCCCCGACGACCCGGCGCAGGTGGAGGTGCTCATGATCTCCACGCCTAACCGGAAAGACATGGTCTTCCCCAAGGTAGAGTAATTCATAACCAGCCGCAGCGACGATCAGCATTATTCTCAGCATCACGGCCCAAAATTCACTTCATTTCGACCGGGCGGGTTTCTGAAAAATCTGTTGATCCTCGGCAGGGCGGGTGGGAGGACGACGAGGACGTCTACCAGGCGGCGTGCCGCGAGGCCATGGAGGAGGCCGGCGTCAAGGGCATCATCGACGTAAGCAACGCCCTTTCCTTTCACCTCTCTCTCTATCAGTTCCATATATCCTTCTTTATTTCCCGCGTGCCGCTTTGCCATGGCATTCAGTAACACCTGCAGTTCCAGGCTCTGAAGAACTCCCAGTGTTCTGAAAGCCGGTAGATTTAATTCTTTGGCATGTCGTTATACAAAATGACGCTGACCTACGTAGTGATGGTGTCCCCTGCCGTGTTGTGTGATAGACGCCTGAAATGGCTGACGCCTATTTCTGAGGAAAATTTATGGCCTCGGCAGTAATTTAACGCCGCGATTTGGACCTATCGTCCGACTGCTTCTGTCACATCGAAAGCTAGTGAATGGTAATTTAGGGCGAGGTTAGCATCTCCAATCAAACAGTTTAGATTATACGGTAGCGAACGGCCTCAATGACAGCTCCGTAGGCTGACAGTGACCGAGCATGACAGAGAAGTTTCTGCATAGACATTTCTCTTTGGCAAGGCTTGCTCTAGCAATAGGAACGGCAACAACAGCATCAGCTCATTTTGGTGGTTTGCAAAAATCAGTGTTTGATACTAACACACCAAATCAATATCGCGGCGTGCAATAAGTTGGGGCGATAAATCGAATCATTACCCGCGTTTTATAACGTGATGATACCCCTAAATCATTGTGATTTTCTAGTTGGCGAGGATCTCGGCGTAAACTGTATTATTGTTTCCTCCCCATTTCTTCCATACTTCGTTCCTTGGCCTGCTTGCGGCTGGAATTTAATTTCATACGGATCCTGAGTCAATATGCTGCTATTTTTATCTCCGGTGCATACATGATCCCAACCACTATGCATGTGGCATGTTTCCCACTTGCCCTACAGTGCCCCCCCTGCACCACCTTATTGTTCCAAAATTCAACTTTACGAGGTTTGAATGGCTAGGTACTCTGAAATTCAGAATCATTATTATGGGTTATATGCAACTTGCAACAATGATAAACCTATTGGATTTTACTAGGGATGCCGGTTTCGTTACTGATCATCGTGCCATTTTGCTTTTGCTGCACCAGAGCTCTGCCTTGGGACACTGGGTGTTCAAGAGCAAGAGCAGCCAGAACAGCAGCAGCCCCAGGGGAGCCTGCAAGGGCTTCATTTTCGCCATGGAGGTCACCGAGGAGCTCGAGTCATGGCCGGAGCAGGCCACCCACAACCGGCGATGGGTGAGTAGCTCCTGTCCACCATATCTGAAGCTGGCAATGCCGATTTATGCACCACAGGATTCAGAGATACTACAGAGACTAATCCGAATACTGTTAATTGATCATGGCATGATCACTGGAACAGGTCTCCCCGGCCGAAGCCTATCAGCTCTGCCGGTATGACTGGATGCGCGAGGCGCTCACGGCGTTGCTGGAGCGGCTATCGGTGATCGAACCGGTGGCGACAGCCGGATCGGCGGCGGCGCAGGAGTTGACCGATCAGGCGGGCATGTACATGATGCTGCAGACGACCTCGGACGGCGCGGTTGCGCTGTGCTGATGGACGTTGACGCTGCTGCTGCTGTGGATAACTGATGAACGCAGCTAGTTAGCTGTCTCTCCGACCTTCAAATGCAGACATGGCAACCACGGAAACACAAAATTCAGATCCGCTAATCACTCGTTTAGACCACCCTCCTCTTTTTCTGAGCAGTTAGTGACGAGTCTTCAGTACCTGTACAAGTGTCGTCCAGTAACAAATGCAACCTGTCGCGTGTGGCCCATTGTTGTCTCGTCGTGGCCTGAGCCCCCAATTGCAGGCATCTATGTCCACGAGTAACGTGGTCTTGGTTGGCTTCGAAATGTAAGGGCAAAATTAGGGGTGAAAACGGATCGGATATTTGCCGTCCATCTGATCGACCGATGGAGTTCAGATCGAAAGCGGCTATTTCTTTCGGATAATCCTCGGTTACGGCTACGGAATCGGATAGTCTTTGTCGAATACGGTTTTGAAATCGGCACGTTGGTATCCGTCGGATCGGGATATACCGTTGTTGTTGTCGGATATTTCCGTATAACTACCAATTGGATATCCGATGATTATGGCCCATCAGGCATCAGCCCATGTTTAATGCACGTAACATAACATAAGTCTTTCTAAAAATACGTATATGTTTAATCCTAGCCGCCGCTTTTCGTACTTTGTTTCTTCTATTGGCGTTTCCTCTTCTGATCTAGATCACGCCATCGCGGTGGCCTGCCATCTTGCCGGCGACCGCTGTCATCTGTTTACTAGCTCAAGAAAGAGAAATACGCTGCATGCACGACGTCACTTTGCCAAGAGCAAGTAAGTTAGAGGTTTTTCTTTGCATTCAGTTTTGTTTCCGTGTATGAAGTATGAATCCTATATACTTACGTCAGGATTTGTTTTCCAGCCAAACTGCATGCCTCTTTGTCTCTGAGATGGAACACAGAAATGCTAGCTCACCACTCGCTGCTCATGTTGATGAACCGACTGTTGCCGCATTGGAACTGCAAGCAATGCACACGGATGGACAAGGACCTCCTGAAGGGCTAAAGGATGATAGTGAACCTGAGATCATCGTAGAGAATAATGGGCCTCCAGGCAAAAGGCAGAAAAAGCGCACCTCTAAGGTATGGGACTACTACACTAAGAAGACTGAAATAAAAATAGATAAAAATGGTGTAGTCACAACAGAATTGTGGGCAAGTTGCAACAGATGTACTTACAAAGCACGTTGTGAGTCAAACAGGGGCACATCATGCTTTATCAATCATTTGAAAAATAGGCATTCAATTGTACCAGGACAACAAACAATTAAGGTAGAAAAGAAGGAAGGTAACATTGGATCTGTTCAGACATACAAGTTTGATGCAGAAACTAGCCTTAAGAAGTGATATTTAGCAATTGTTATGCATGAGTATCCCTTTAAGATGGTTGAACATGAGTACTTTGTTGACTTCATAAAATCCTTGCGTCCTGGTTTTGCATTTAAGTCTCCTGTAAGTACCAGAAATGAAATTATGGAAATGTTTAGTGAGGTATGCATCTGATCTTCTTGACATTCACGTTCTTATGTAGCTATTCTTTTATCTAATCAGAGAGTATGTCTTTATTTTTTATTAGGAAGGAGGATGGCTCCTTCAATGATTTGGGAGCACTTCGTCAAGTACAAGGAGACATGCATGAAGGATGATGGTGCACTGGAGGAAAGAGTTTGGACATAGTGCAAGAGATGCAACTATAAAGTTCGTGCTGAGCCTATCAGAGGCACAGTGCACCTGAGGTATCACTTGAAGGCACATGGAATACCTTTCCAGCAGTTCCAGTTCCATATTCCGATGGGTGTAAGTGAAGGTAACAACACAAATATTCAAAATCAAGCTGGGATGGACGTCAGTGAAGTTATCAATCCAGAAGGTTAGAATGGAGTTGACACAGTGAAGTAAACAATACAAATTAGGTCTATGAGCCCTACCTAGAATACATCTTCAGTGCACAAGATGGATTTAGGATCACATACTATTAGTAATTTGTTTTAATATGTTATCCGATAAAAAAAAAATTGTTACCAGGCCGGTTTCGATATATATTCAGTTCGTATTTGTGTCCGATATTATCCATAACATATTCGTATCCAAGTCTATCCGTGTTCGACTTCGAATCCGAGGAGAAATATGAAATAGGATATGGATGGAGCGATATCCGTCCGATGCCAATCCGTTTTCACCCCTAGGCAAAATTGCCCACTTGCGTGATCAGTCCGATGCCTGCGGGTCATTGAGGGTTCCTGTGTGTTCTTTTGTTGTGGGATGTGTAAACATGGCATGGCGACTTGCACATGCCTGTGTCTGTAAATGCCCTTGATATCTTTACATGGACTTCTTAACGTGATGAAATGTTGTTAATAGAGTTGCTGCTCCTATGTCTTCCCAATTAAACTAGAGCTATGGAGTTCTAATTGCTATTTTTGAAAATAAATAAATCTCATATCGGAGCTCTAAATTTGAAATCATAAATACTGACCATTTGTCCTGGCAACATTTTGGAGACAAGGGAAAACTAGCGTAAAAGAAGAATTGAAGGACAAGACTTCATAAGACCAGAAACCTATAATTGATGGAAAACAATTATGGTACGAGATGGTAATCATCACGTATTTTGTAAGATAAGCCCATGAACGTTCTAGCAACACTGTTAAATTATGTTCGGCTGTTCCAATAAAACATTAATCATTTTCAGTAGGAAATTTGACGTGGTCATGGTCTGTCTATTGGCCCAAGTATCATCACCAGCAGGCCTGAGCAGTCTATTGGCCCAAGTATATACGGCCCACGTATTGGCCCACAAGGGCTCCACCACATACGCACCGACGAATGGGTAGGGTTTAATAAAGTGCTTCCCCTGCGCCGCCGCCTCCCTCATCCCTCTCATTGCCTTCCGTTCTCCTCCTCGGATCGGGAGGCGGCTTCCCCCAACCCAAGGTGAGTGACCCCCTTCCTCTCCCTCTCCTATGGACTCTGATTCGTGTATGCGCTGCTGATTGATGCTTCCGTGTTTGCTTGGCTAGTGGTTCCTAGCTTCAGTTGAATCCGCACTCATCTGATTTCCGTTTCGCAAAGAGAGTTGCTGTCGATTGATTTGATTGATCCCAAGGTTTCAAGCCTAGAGGTTGTTCTAGTGATTTTTCGAGGTAGATTAGTTGTAATATCTTGCCTGCGGATGTGTATGTTACTCGTTTTATAAGATTCCCGTTTGATGCTGACTTCACTCGGAATGCTTATATACTTGCGCGGTCAACACCTTTTGCTCATTTGGGCGAAGACGCCGCTTTGGTTACCGTAGATCTATCAATTTTGCGTGGCTTTGTGGATCTGTAGCGTTTTCAGTGTCTAATGATTTATGTTCAAATAGGTAGTAGTCTGATTTTGAGTGTTGTAATCAAGCTTCATTCGTGGAAATTCGCTGGAATGCCCGTTTTTTAATCCATATTTTACAATTTCCATTATTGCTTTAGGCATTGACATATTTTCTTGTACGTTTCTAGTGATGTTCTATGGATTAGTTTTTCACTGTTTGGGTTGTAACTAAACTTATTCTCGTGAACCAGGAATTAGAAGTTGCAGCGTGATATTCAAAGGAAGTCAAGATGGTGAAGTTCACAGCAGAAGAGCTGCGGCGCATTATGGACAAAAAGAACAACATCCGTAACATGTCTGTCATTGCTCATGTGGATCATGGTATGTGCCATAGGAACCATCTACAGAGAAACTTTTAATTCTTTACATTGGTCATCACAATGTCTAAGATGCTAATTTTATGTACCACACCTGTTTTATTTGATTCAGTTTTCATTGCCTATGTTCTGTTACTGTACTGTATTATTGATATTTTTTATCTTCTGTAGTATTGCACCATTTGATTGTTGTAGTGTCTTCCATATGATTGACATATATTCGTATAGCCAAAAGGTAGTCCTAGAATTCGATAGCTTCATATTCATTTTGACTTCATGATGATTGAGTCATGCTAGAAATGGTAAATCAAATACGTCTTGAAGAACAGCAGCTAGTACAAGCACTCAGCTATTATTCAATGCATGATTCTTAAGATAATATGTACATTGTGTTGATGCTTCTTTGCCTTTCCCTGTTGCTATTTTGGTTTCAGTAGATTTTTAAAATGATGTTTGTTACCTTATTTAATCCTATAATTCGTCTGTGCATCATTCAAAGATCATGGTTTCTGTTCCAAGGTTGCTTTACTTTATTTAATTGCTAGAGCCTGATCGTTTTGTCTTTCTTGAACTGTAACGTACTGAATATTTTGTTATATCCTTGTTTCAGGCAAGTCTACGCTTACGGATTCTTTGGTGGCAGCGGCTGGAATTATTGCCCAGGAAGTTGCTGGTGATGTCCGCATGACTGATACTCGTGCAGATGAGGCAGAGCGTGGTATCACCATCAAGTCCACTGGTATCTCTCTTTACTATGAGATGACAGATGAGTCTCTCAAAACCTACAAAGGTGTGAGAGATGGTAACGAATATTTGATCAACCTTATCGATTCACCTGGTCACGTTGACTTTTCCTCGGAAGTCACGGCCGCTCTTCGGATTACTGATGGTGCTCTGGTGGTGGTTGACTGCATTGAGGGCGTCTGTGTTCAAACTGAAACAGTGCTGCGCCAAGCACTTGGTGAGAGGATTAGGCCTGTCCTTACAGTGAACAAGATGGACAGGTGCTTCCTTGAGCTTCAGGTGGATGGTGAGGAAGCCTATCAGACTTTCTCCCGTGTTATTGAGAATGCCAATGTCATCATGGCAACATATGAAGACAAGCTCCTCGGTGACGTCCAAGTCTACCCGGAGAAGGGAACTGTTGCTTTCTCTGCTGGTCTGCATGGCTGGGCCTTCACCCTCACAAATTTTGCCAAGATGTATGCCTCCAAGTTTGGAGTAGATGAGTCTAAGATGATGGAGAGGCTTTGGGGTGAGAACTTCTTTGACCCAAGCACAAAGAAATGGACCACCAAGAACACTGGTTCTCCTACTTGTAAGAGGGGATTTGTTCAGTTCTGCTACGAGCCAATCAAGCAAATCATCAACACCTGCATGAATGACCAGAAGGATAAATTGTGGCCCATGCTGCAAAAGCTTAATGTAACCATGAAGTCTGATGAGAAGGAGCTGATGGGCAAGGCTCTGATGAAGCGTGTTATGCAGACTTGGCTTCCAGCTAGCACCGCTCTTCTTGAGATGATGATATTCCACCTTCCTTCTCCGGCAACGGCACAGAAGTACCGTGTGGAGAATTTGTACGAGGGACCCCTTGATGATGTTTATGCCACCGCTATTAGGAACTGTGACCCAGAAGGCCCTCTTATGCTGTATGTTTCTAAGATGATTCCAGCATCTGACAAGGGTAGGTTCTTTGCCTTTGGTCGTGTCTTCTCAGGGAGGGTTGCTACTGGCATGAAGGTTCGGATCATGGGCCCCAACTATGTCCCTGGCCAGAAGAAGGATCTGTATGTCAAGAGTGTCCAGCGTACTGTTATCTGGATGGGGAAGAAACAAGAGTCTGTTGAGGATGTTCCCTGTGGTAACACTGTTGCTATGGTTGGTCTGGATCAGTTTATTACAAAGAATGCTACACTGACAAATGAGAAGGAGGTTGATGCATGCCCAATCAGAGCAATGAAGTTCTCTGTGTCTCCTGTTGTGCGTGTTGCTGTTCAGTGCAAGGTTGCCTCTGATCTTCCCAAGCTTGTGGAAGGTTTGAAGCGTCTGGCGAAGTCTGATCCTATGGTTCTCTGTACAATGGAAGAATCTGGTGAACATATTATTGCTGGTGCTGGTGAGCTTCATCTTGAAATCTGTTTGAAGGATCTGCAGGAAGACTTCATGGGTGGTGCAGAAATCATTGTTTCCCCTCCTGTTGTGTCCTTCCGTGAAACAGTTCTTGAGAAGTCCTGCCGCACTGTTATGAGCAAGTCTCCGAACAAGCACAACCGTCTTTACATGGAAGCCCGTCCCCTGGAAGAGGGTCTCCCGGAGGCTATTGATGAGGGTCGCATTGGTCCACGTGATGATCCCAAGGTGCGTTCCAAGATCCTATCTGAGGAGTTTGGGTGGGACAAGGACCTGGCCAAGAAGATCTGGTGCTTTGGACCTGAGACCACTGGCCCGAACATGGTTGTTGATATGTGTAAGGGTGTGCAGTACCTTAACGAAATCAAGGATTCAGTTGTGGCTGGTTTCCAGTGGGCGTCAAAGGAGGGTGCACTGGCTGAGGAGAACATGCGTGGTATCTGCTTTGAGGTGTGTGATGTTGTTCTCCATGCTGATGCTATTCACAGGGGTGGTGGTCAGGTTATCCCAACTGCTCGAAGGGTTATCTATGCTTCTCAACTCACTGCTAAGCCCAGGCTGCTTGAGCCTGTCTACCTTGTGGAGATCCAGGCCCCTGAGAATGCTCTTGGTGGCATTTACGGTGTTCTGAACCAGAAGAGAGGGCATGTGTTTGAGGAGATGCAGAGGCCTGGTACTCCACTGTACAACATCAAGGCTTACCTCCCTGTTATTGAGTCCTTTGGGTTCTCGTCTACTCTTAGGGCTGCAACTTCTGGACAGGCGTTCCCTCAGTGTGTGTTTGACCATTGGGACATGATGTCCTCTGATCCTCTGGAGGCAGGTTCCCAGGCCGCGCAGCTTGTCTTGGATATCCGCAAGAGGAAGGGACTGAAGGAGCAGATGACCCCTCTCTCCGAGTTTGAGGACAAGCTCTAGATCTTCTGTTTTGTGTGTTCTGCTGTTTGGCTCTGATACACAGTAGTCTCCTCTATCGTTGGGAGAAGTACCTTCGTTATTTTTCATTTGTTTAAGGTGTCGCTATGCATGTGTTTAACGTCACAATCTGGTTGTAGTTTATGGTGGACCTGCATTTCGCTGTCTTTGATGGTGTAACAGATGGGAAACATAGCTAGAACTGTGGTTAACCGGCAATTTTTGCTATGCTATCTTTTGAATATGAGAGTGGTGTACCTTATACCTCGTTTAAAACGTGTCATTTTGGTTGTCAATTGTGGCCTTTGGTTGGATGTTCAATTGGCTTCAGTATTTATTCATGTTATGTGATATTTTGATGTTAATTTTCTGTTTGCTTTTGTGCCATTGTATCATGCAAAATTAGTCGTATACTTAGGTATTTTTATTGCGTTGTGACGCGTCAGGGTGACTAATGAATAGGCGCGTTGCAAAGCCTCTGTCATCGACGATGCCTAACATTCCAGGGACGTCGCTACTGTATTTTTTGCTATACTTATCTTTCAAAGCTATATGTTCGATCTCAGTTCTTCCAATTTCTGTGATTATTGATTCTCTGACAAAGGTGTACTTCAGCATAGTCGACGGACCTGATCACGCCTGGGACCAACTCCGGAAAAGTAGTTCCGCTCCGCTCCTCTTTGCTGTACTACTTTCATGGTAAACTTAAATTCAGAGGGTCTATATTAGTTACCGACACAACAGGGAATGAAGCACTTCTGAGCATTTAGTGTAATCTTGATCATAATGATCAAATCATACTTCACTTTTAATTTGAATATGTTTGATCATTGTAGGTCTTTCTCTCGGATGGCACTCTGTTCAAAGATCTACCAGCACCGCCAACAATGGTATGTTGATCAACTACCAAATGCTGTTCCAGTCATATACATCGTTCACTATGCTATTCGTACTAAGGGGTGAACATTTCAGTATTCGTAGTACATTCTCTGGCATTTATGTTCAAGAAAATATTCTTGGCAAAAATTTCACTTATACAATCTTTATCAATTTTAAGAGATGGATGTACGGTAAGATTTACCACAAAACGTTGTGTTCTTTCGCTCAACCTCTATTCACCCTAACTTTCTCTAATTTTGTATGATATACTACGAGCATATTCTATGAAAGTACTTGTCCATATATTTCCTACTGGGTTGACACATTTCAACGACCTGTGCTTCATACCTCCTTTTCGTTGAAATGTTCTTTTTTACATATTTTTGGGAGTCTGGTCCTTCGGGAACAAGCCGTGAAGCGCGACATCAAGCTGGTGTCGTATATTCTTTATAAATTACAATGTTTGTACTAAAACTGGACTGTTTGATCTATACTAAAACTAGACTGTAGATATTTCAACAATTTTCTCATTTAACCTATCTTAGTGTTCGGGAAGTTTAAGTATTTTTAGACCATGAATTAACACACATCGCCATGGTACCATTTCTCATTAACTTTCGACTGAAACTGGACAATAGTTTATGAAAAGATATCAGAAAAAGGTAATCGGCGAACAAAAAAGAACTTTACAAAATGGAAGCTTGGTGGACTGACGAAATGAACTAGAGCGCCAGCAAAGCAGTAGTATTTGCCGACTAAAACTTTACACAAGGTACCGAATAAACAAGCCCAGACTCCAGGCCCATCTCACCAAAGCAAAAGAGATTTGGTTGGGCTCCACGACTCCGACTCCGACGAACAACACAGGAGATTGAAGATTGAACACACACACACAGCAAGCCAAACAGCTACTGATGCAGACACCACACTGACTCACACCTGACCCCACCACGCCGGAAGTGTATATGTAATCCCTCCGGCGGGCGCCTAATCGCCGGCGACGATAACAGTACTGATTGATCTCCATCGATGATGGCGATAATCATCAGTAGTAATACGACGAGGATGAGCCGCCGAGCTGGAAGGCGTCGACCTCGTCGGCGGCCGGCATCGGCGAGAAGAGCGGGCTGTGCACGTACCCTTCCTCAAAGTACATCGACGCGTTGGCCGATTCGTCGCCGTACCCGCCGGCGAACTCCAGCTCCGACGCGTCGCACCAAGCCCTACTGTCGCCGGCGCCGCCGCTGCCGTACATCATGTCCATCTCGGCGTTCCCGCCGCCGTAGGCCATCATCGAGGCGTCGCCGCCGCCGTACGAGGACATCGCCGGCGGCACGTGGTCGTAGGAGGAGTAGGCCTCGCCGCCGTGAGCGGCGCCCATCATCTGGTGGTCGCCGCAGACCGGCTGATGGGCGGCGGGGACTGTGGAATTATTATTATTATTATCGGCATAGAATTGATGGAGCTGGTCGGCGGAGATGTCCGGGGAGAGGTATGGCGTGACGGAGGAGCCCGGCGGGAGGTCGGGGTAGGCGAAGTTGGTGCGGGCGCTGGCGCCGCGGATGTTGCGGGCGGCGCGGTCGTAGGCGATGGCCGCCTCCTCCGCCGTGTCGAACGTGCCCAGCCAGTGCCGCTCCTTGGTCACCGGGTCGCGGATCTCCGCCGCGTACCGGCCCCACGGCCGGCGGCGAACCCCGAGGTACCTCGTCGCGTTGCCGTTGTCCTGTTGCTGCTGTTGCTGGCGGCGCTTGGAGGACTTCTTCTTCTCTGACGACGACGAGAAGAAGTAGGATAAGTCCATGCTGCTGGATTCTCTGAAACAGGAGAGATGGTTGGTTGGTTAGTTGTGGCCGTTGGGGATCAGAGAGTGAGGAATGGAGGTAGTTGCTGCTGCTGCTGCATGGGGCGGTTGCATGTGGAGGAGTATATATAGGGCCGGAAAAGCAAAAACAAGAAATAAAGAATTGGTACAGCACTAATGGCCAATCTTAAGAATGATTAGCAGGAGTGATGGAAGGAGGGAGGGAATGGATGCATGCGCGGGTCCCGTTTAATTTGATTCGGTGTTGTGGGGGCGGCAAAAGTGGTCAACTAATGATTTGGACCGGTGGTGGCATGGGCAGGGTGACTGCACGACGCATGATGGGATCAACGTGACCGACCTCTGCTTCCATCGTCCTAATTGTATCCCGAGGGCGTCCTCTCATGATCGTATGGACCATTGCTTCCAGTTTGTAGCTTTGGCACTGTAATGTAACAAACCACCAACCCAATGTTCCTGCTCAAATTCCATTGAGCCTGAAGGCCTGCAGCTTTCAAATGGGATACTTCCAACTTTTCGTACCATATGAAACTCCCTTCATAGTATTTGGTCTTTCAAATCGATGTAAGAATTATGCTTCAAAATGTAAATTTTTAGATTCTTGCATTTTCAGTCGATTAAAGACAAGGAAAAATGAAATTTTTAACTTTCAATAATAGGACAGAGAAAAAAGGTTGCACTCGGGACAGCTTTGCATCAACAATAGGATTACTGTGAGATTGCATTGTGAAAAAGTTGCTGTAATGAAAACTCTGGCACTGTCCCACAAGGCAGAATATTCAGGCGGACAAAATGTTATTACAGCATCGCATTCATCAAAGGTCAATGCCAGTGAATTCAGACATGTACCAACTACCAACGTGCCTGAATGGGAGTAGTAGCAGTTACTACTTACCAATACCGAGTAACAAAACTGAATTACTCACTTTGGTCAAGCGTAAAAGATGACTATACAAAACTGCCACTTGATAAATCGATTTATAGTTCACGTAATATTTCACTAGAAAGATCCAAACCGACCAAGGTGTGATTCTCGTTATATTAATGCCAAGTGGCACTAAGAATAGCTCTGTGATCTGCTCCGTCTCTGATCATATATACCCTGTACTTGATTTCTCAGTCCAAGTGTAGGTCAAAGTTGTAGAGGCAAGAGTTGAACGCATAAATACCGGAAACATCACATGCCATGCCACACCTTAGTTCTTGAGAATGAGATATGATGCCGTTGTTCCTTCGACTACCTATAGTAGAGAAAATAAGATATGCATGACCTTGTTTTTAATTTCTTCCTTGTTTGAATTAGGTGCATTTAGTCCATGTTATGCCTCTGATCTCTCAATGCTAATAAAAAGGAAAATCAATATTGTGTTGCTGACGTATATATGATTGATGATAAAAATATTCGAGCAAAATAATTTTGTTCATGTTTTCGTATAAATCTGTTTTTGTTTTTAGAGTTAAGATCCTTCTAGCTAGTTTTCAGTTTCATTTAGTCCACAGGACCACAACCATATGCCACAAGGCCACAAGGGTGAGAATCAAAGCTATGGTTGATATAACTATGAACTGATGGATGAGCGCTGTCACATGATTCACATCAACCGTTCGTTTCTTTAAATCGGAGGAATTGGTGCACAATATAATAATATCATGTTCTAACTAAGTGCAAGATGCTCGCCGAACAAACTGGGTCTTCTTCTTCTGTTTCTATTTAATAAAAAAAAATCAGTAACCATTTAGTGCCTTTATTTTTTTTATCAACTGCTCCATTAGAAAGTAGTAAGGCTGGATGATGAACTTCAGCGAATTAAACCTCCAGAAGCATACTAGTTCCTACAGTAATTTGGATCTCATTGCATGGGAGTCAGGATTAAATAACTCGTCATGTTAGGCATGTACGTTGCCCTGATGGTCTGAAGCCTAGCCTTGATACATGGATGTCTTGTTGTCATCCACCAGTCTATCATCAATGCATTCAGTTTTAGCATCACAGTATTTTAAAATGATTTAAAACTTATGCATGATTTACTTTCATACAATTATTTACTTGAAAAATATTACTACACAATATTTTGACCTTGTATTTTTCATAGATTTAATTTCCACATGCAACAATCAATCGAGAATCAAATCAGCACTGTGGTTGAGCCATGTCAACAAGAAAACGTCATCCCTATAACTTCTCCACCCTTTATATCCTTTCTTATTGTTTATCCTCTCTTGTTGTACTTTTATTTTAGTATGTGCTTCGTGCTTCGTACATTTAGGGTATGTTTGATAGACCTTATACATCAACTTATTGAGCAGCTTATGTTATCATAAGCCGAGCTCTATCAAATATTTTAAAAACATAAGCACTTATTGTAATAAGTAGTCATATGCAAAAATCCCTTTTGTACTATAAGCCATAAGTAAGAAAAACCTTGTTTTCCATTTTATGGATCACCTCTTCTAGTATAACATATAGATTAAGCTATTTTACCAAACGGATCGACTACTTATGCTACAATAAGCCATATAAGCTGGATAAGCATTTTTGACAGATAAGCTAGACATAAGCACATGCTCTACCAAACATACCCTTAAGTCTGCAGTGTCATTCAACGCATGCCAAATTTATCATACTCATAACATGTGGTTTGTTTCCTACTATTTTGCAACGCAATGCATGTGTGTTAATTAACACACACACACACACACATCGCGGCGGCAAAATAACAAATCTTAGTTCGCTTCAAAGCATTGCAACAATATCCAAGCAAATTTGTATGCGCCGATATCGATAAATTGGACTGTGCGTGTTCATCTTCATCCGAAAGGTCGCAGTGAGTGATCAGTATCCATCATGCGATCACTTTTTAACACCTCTTATGATTGCCCTCTGATGCAAATGAACCTTCTAATGATTAAAGGAAGAAATTTAGTATAGATTAAGGCAGAGTTAAGTAATCATTGGATGCACACATATAACCTTGTTGCATACAATGGTCACCAAAGGCACAAGTACCTTCACATGATTAGTTGGGCTCAGATAAATGATTGGCATGTGCCTTCCATTGCCTTTATAGGTGCCCCTTCCTCTTGTAGTTTTGTTGGTTCCGAGTTTTATAAAAGTAAAAATTCATTCAGAAAGCTAGCTAATCATTTGATGCATTGCATACACTAAAATATCATCTAAAACTATACTTCATATATGATATCCGTCCTTTAACTGAAAATAAGATCTCTGCATATATGTGAGGATCTTACTCAAAAAGGAGATCAAGAGTACTATCCCAGTTAGGAGATTGGGAGTTGAGTTTTCTTTTTGATCGTGACGATTGGTGGGCAGTCCCCTCCCTCTCCTGTTGCCTTCACTTGGACGAGTAGACGCCTTCACCAAATTTGCTTTTTGGGTGCAAAAAGTGAAACAGGTACCACTTGAGTGATCACAATTGTGCATATGGCTAGAATGCTGAATGGTACGAAGCTATGTTTATTTAAAACATTATTGACGAATGCATCTATGATCCAATTTACAACACAAGCAATAAATTTGAGTTGGTTATCCTAGGTGTGCGTATTGTCCAGCCTGACAACAATAGTATATTCTTAAGGCTATTCCTAGTGGTGAGTTCATTTCATTGTTTCCAAAAGTGTCAAATCACATACTCCATTCGTCCTAAAATATAAGCATTCGAGGCTAGAATAGAGAGTATCTAGATTCATATCATCTTCTATAAATCTAGATCAAGTCTAGAAATACTTATATATTAGAACAGAGGGAGTAAAACACAAATGGAGTACACTCCTTCAGTCCTTACTTTTATTTTTGTGTTTCCTAGTATTACTATGACATTCAATTCTTCCATGGTTATTGATCAAAATTCCATATGAAATGAAATGCTTGTTCTCATTGATAGTTTCATGCAATTTCATAGTCTTGGAAACAACATTATCACAATTGCTGACATGATAGGTCATTTATTTAAAATACCACCATTGGAAGTAGCCTAAAAAATACAGACGACTATCTGTGTTCTTGCAATTGTTCTCTTCTTCCAAGTCCTTATTACACTAGATTTAGTCACATGCCTTGTAGATTCATCTTGTTACTAAAGCATAATTTCGTGGATTTTTGTCATAGAAATAGGAAACGAATTAAAATATGAAATATCGAGGTTTCACGTAAGACAGGGCATGTCGATGAATGAAATCTCCGGTGAAACACACTCGAACAAAGTCATTGGTCCTCCTTACACTGCCAATGCTCCCTCGAGAGCTGCCGGTAGCCTCTGCATGTTCGGCTGGGCACAAGAAAGGCTACAGGCGACCGAACTGATCAGCGCTCTCCCCTGAGTTGAACGTTTAGTCAGATGGATTTGAAGTCTGTTCAGTGAAAGGTTTCTCGACCTAACTGTGCAGTGCAACGTTTCCAAGTGGTAGTAAATTCTTTAACTTGTAACTACTCATTACAGATAATATTTGTAGCAGTTTAAACTGACATTCATGTTAGCTGTACAAATAAAATTACTTGCTCTTTTTTTATGATGAAGATTGATATATACCTCATGTTACAGCTAACATGAATATCAGTTTAAACTGCTACAACATAATATAAAATGCTAAAACGTGAGGTAAATACTTGCTATCGGTGTACAATCGTTTGTAGAAGAATTAGGCATAAAACATAATTACCACCCTAGATCATCGACTGATGACGATAACCAACAAGTACTAATTTCGTTCTTAGAGACCTATGGGCGTCCACGTCCACCTTCTACAAGCATAGTAATGCAGAATCAGAATTTATAATCGTAGATCAGTAAAATAAATAAATGATAGTGTCTTCTGTCACTACATTAAAAATAAACAAGTTGTGGTACGTCTCAACATCAAATCGAACAAGAGAGAACTATATCACTACATTACCACAGGTGCGGAATTATTGAAACCATCATAACTGAAATAACATAGTAGTTTAAAATCAATAGATCTGTAACATGACATTAATGCTATCCAATCACATGTTACAGAGAAGAAACTGAAAAAAAAAATCTCATTCAGCCTGTTAATTTTGCATGGTCTTAGGACAGTGGATAAGTCCAGAAAAAAAAGGACAGTGGAAACTCATGCCTTCAGCAGTCCAGGCTATGAGATCACTGCCCCTCCATTGGAAATGAATCATCATAAAAGAGAATATATATATATATATATATATATATATATATATATATATATATATATATATATATATATATATATATGTGGTGCATAATAATTCTATTGACAGAATCAACCAGTTATCAAAATTGACACAGAAGCTTGATCATCTTATTACATTATTCAATAGAGAGCCCTTTAAACTACTAATGAATATATTCAATTTTTGACTCGCTGTTCCACATGTTGAAACTTGTAAAATGGTTGACTGTCATTCATTATACAAAAATTATTTGTTTCCCTTTTGTCCCACAAAAGCTTCCTGGAAGTATTTCTTGCTTTCTTTAGTGATTTAGTCAACCAGGGATATCCTTTCTGGTAGCATCAAATGAGAAAATAACATAATCACATCCAAATCACAATGAGAAAGTTTTGTTTGCATGTTATATCATATGAGGGAGAGTCAAAGCAAAGGTTGCAGCATAAATAAACTGACTAATGAATATAACTCTCTCATAATCACACATTTCATCCCCGCATTGCAGCAACCATACTTGCAAAAAGTAGAAAAGGAAAACGTTGAAATTCAGAATCACATTTGAAAGATTAGAAATGCATAATATGTATCCTAACAAGGGATAACTATCAAATATACATACAAAAAGTACTATGTTGAGGAGTATTGATCAGAAACTGTGTAGTGTTGGCCAAGAACTGTCAAAATTGGCATCTAGAATATTGAAGAGGCAAATGGAGACTGATATGATCAAAATATAAAGCATCATTTTGTTCATAGGAATACATAATGACAAAAGAAATGTATTGTCGTCAATTCTGGATGATATTGTTCTGAACGAACTACATCTTATTGTTGTTCAAACTAATATGTGTTCGTAGGAATACGTAATCGATATTGTTGTTCATAGGAATACATAATGACAATAAGTGTTCTGACCGAACTACATCTTATTGTTCCCACTAACTTAACACAGGATGATAATCCAAATCGACATATTTACAGAGATGAATCATGAAATCGGAAGTAATTATACAGTCTGCTGCGTGGGGACTGTATTTTTATGCAAGGACAACACCTAAGTATTGCGAGCTTATGGATCTAATTTGACAGTCTGCATGAGGACTGTATAATATAGTTTGCTCGCAATACTTAGTTGCTGTTCCCACTAACTTAGCACATCTTATTTAAAATGCACCACAGAATGAGCCAAATAAAACCATTTATGCAAGGACAACACAAGTATTGCGAGCTTATGGATCTAATTTAATATATGTTGTTCCTTGTACCCTTCAATAAAAGGAAGCTTTGATGAAAATTTTACTCAGATGGTGACACTATGCAGCAAACTTGATGCCGGAGAACGGCGCTACCCTTGATTATCATAGAACACAGCTCATCATTGCTGGAGGTAGATATGAAGAATTTTATTACCAAGCATAAGAGGATATATATAGCCAGAGGGATAAGAGCATCCAACTAAGTAGATTTAACCTTTTTGTCACATGTAGAAATATTAATTCTATAATGTACCGCCTGTAGTTACTAACATTTGCAGCATCCATCTCACAGAGGTTGCTGAAGTCATGTTCTCCAATGAATTTAGATGCAGCTTTATGCATTTCCTGTGTGCAAATGAAAGATGGTAGCTCAGTAGAAATGAACAAATACTTACACATGTAGCCAACAAGAAATATCCGATACGGAAGATGAAGACGCTAATGACGTGATAGACATTGACATCGAAACTGCAGCAGATGAACTGAAGGGTAGATGGTTGACGGTGGCCCTGTTCTATTCCAACCAAAGAGCTAACCCCAAGAATATTTTTCTGGATATGAGCACTGCATGGGGTTTAAAATCTCCAGCTATTCTCCGCGACATTGAGAAGAACAAGTTCCTGGTGGAGTTTGATTCAGAGAGAACCTTCGAGTATGTCGTGAAGGGCAGACTGTGGCGGTACAAGGGTGATGCACTTATTATGGTGACGTATGATGGGGTTTCGAAAGCTACTGACCTAGTGATCAATTCGATAGCTTTGTGGGTACGTATCTTTGACCTACCTGAATTCATGATGAATGAGGATCAGGCTAGGAAGTTGGGGGGAAGGCTGGGGAAGGTGATTGAGTATGGTGGAGCAATTCGGAACTTCCTGCGAGTTAGGGTGGATTTCCCCTTGGAAAATCCTCTAAAGCCCTGCTTCAAGATCAGAATCAATGGGAAGATCTCTTCTATGCCTATAAAGTACGAGAATGTTCCAAATTTCTGCTTTATATGTGGTGTCATCGGCCATGCGGCTAATTCTTGTGATGACGAGGAGCTTGTCTCTCGTGGGGTTCGCTTTGGGACTGACCTGCATGCCTCACCGATGAAGAGAGTATTTGGTACTCGGTTTGCGACTCCTGTTGTCCAACCTTTTGTTGCTCGTTCACTGATATTTCAAGGTGGTCCGAAAGGAAAGACGAGATCAACGACCAGCTCCACTAAGTCGACTAATAAGGGGCAGGGGTTTACAACTGCTGATGGCTCGACTCATGCTGAGCTTGGGGCTGCTAATGAGAAAGACGAAGTCAAAGAGGAGGAACATGTGGTTCCTCCAGAGATCTCTAATGCCCTGGAGACTGGAGTGCAGGCAATGGTGGTGGACACTAAGGAGGCCACCCCTGGTGAGCTACCCGCTCAATCTAGCCAGAATACCCGCCTGGACCGTGTCTCTTCTAGTGGTGACTGTCATCTGTCAGGCTCCTCGAATTCGGTGGAGGGTGTTTTGCCACGTGATGGAATGCGACGGGCCCAGGCTGGAATTGTTATACCTTTGGAGACGCTTGCACAGTCTAGGATGGATATTGACATGACGTAGGAGATAGCAAAGCGGGAGAAGTCTACAGCGGAGATGGAGGATGTTTCGGCAGCTAAGCGGAGCAAGACGATCGTGTCGGGCCCGATTATGCCACCCCTGGTGGGAGCTCGTGGAGAGCCCCACCAGGCGCAATGAGTACCCTATGCTGGAACTGCCGGGGGGTGGGGAACCCCTGGACAATTCGAGATTTGTGTGCCTTGATAAAGGCACATAACCCCAAGCTTGTCTTCTTGTCGGAGACGTGGCAGAGTGAGTATAGAATGAAAGGTCTTAGATGGAGATTAGGTTTTAGAAACTGTTTTACTGTCCAGTCAAGTAATAAAGGTGGTGGGCTTGTGCTTTACTTTGATGAGTCTATTTCGGTTAGCTTGCAATGTTACTCAGAGCATCATATTGATGTGTTAGTTCAGGAATCACCAACTACTCCAGTTTGGCGGGCTACCTTTGTCTATGGGCAACCTAGGGTAGAAAATAGACACCTCATGTGGGCTAAGCTTAGGCAAATTAAATGTGGAGTGAATGAACCCTGGGTTTTGCTAGGTGATTTTAACAAAACATTGTGGCAACACGAACACTTTTTGGCCACTAGAAGGGGGGAGAGACAGATGCAGCTCTTTAGGGACGTGCTTGAGGATTGTAGTCTCTCGGATCTGGGGTTTAGTGGTCTCCCATGGACTTTTGATAACCGGAAAAGGGGGGAGAGAAATGTTAAAGTCCGGCTGGATAGGGTAGTTAACACAAGGGACTGGTCTCACCTGTTCCCAGCAGCTGAAGTCCTACACCTTGTCTCACCCAGGTCGGACCATTGCCCGATTTTGCTGCAGGTTGCCCCTCAAATAGTGAGAGAGAAGAGTAGGGTCTTGAGGTATGAAATAATGTGGGAGAGAGAAGCGTCGATTGAGCAGGTAGTGGGAGAGGCATGGAAGGAAACGGTTGATAAGAGGCACCTAGGAGAGGTGGCGTCATCACTTAAACTGGTAATGTGACGTCTACATGTCTGGAGCAGGGATAAGTTTGGCTCTGTGCGTAAGGAACTGGAGGGTTTGCACGCACAGCTTAAGGAGCTACAGGATGCCATGAGTGACCAGAATCAGGAGGCCATTCTGGACACTATACGAAGAATGGATGAGGCACTGTACAGGGAAGAGATGCTATGGCTCCAACGGTCACGTATGATGTGGCTAAAAGAGGGTGATAGGAATACTAAATACTTCCATCGGAAGGCTGTTTGGAGGGCGTGTAAGAATAGGATTAGTAAACTGCGAAGGGAGGATGGCCAGATTACAGAGGACAAAGAGGAGATGTCGCAGCTTATTATCGAGTACTTTCACACCCTATTTACTAAAGATGATTATGTTGATCCTGAATAGTTAATGCACTTAGTAGAAGCGGTGGTTACTAAGGATATGAACGCTGAGTTGTGCAAACCTTTCACGGACCAGGAAATCGGGGATGCGCTGTTCCAAATTGGGCCAATCAAGGCGCCTGGGCCAGACGGATTTCCTGCCCATTTCTTCCAAAGAAATTGGGCGCTCCTGAAAGAGGAAATTGTTTCTGTAGTAAAACGATATTTTGAAGGAGTGATGCCGGAAGGAGTCAATAATACTTCTATTACCCTAATTCCCAAAGTTGATCATCTGGAGCATCTAAAAGATTTTCGCCCGATTAGCCTGTGTAATGTCCTATATAAAATAGTCCCAAAATGCATGGTTAACCGGTTGCGACCTATTTTGCAGGGTATAATATCGCCCAACCAGAGCGCCTTTGTTCCGGGAAGGTTGATCATGGACAATGCGCTGATTGCATTTGAATGCATACACACAATACAACAGAAGAGTAGAGGCGGTAATAATTTCTGCGCATACAAGTTAGATCTTACCAAGGCATATGACCGTGTCGATTGGAACTACCTTAATGGTGATATGTTGAAGCTGGGCTTTCATCGCAAGTGGGTATGGTGGGTGATGGGTTGTGTCACCACAGTACTCAGTCAACTTCAATGGAGTCCCTCTGGATTCCTTCCAACTGACGCGCGGGCTACGCCAAGGTGATCCCCTATCCCCGTACTTGTTTCTCTTTGTTGCTGACTGTTTGTCACTTCTGCTAAAAAAGGAAGTCATCTCGGGGTCAATTGTGCCGTTAAAGGTTACACGCAGAGCTCCGGAGGTGTCGCACCTGTTATTTGCAGATGACAGCCTGCTTTTCTTTAAAGCCGGACACTCACAGGCAAGTCGTGTTCGGAATGTACTACAGACCTTCTGCCTAGCCACTGGTCAACTGGTTAACCCGAGCAAATGTTCGTTGTTAGTGGGGGATCAGTGTCCGGATGACGTTCTAATTGAGACACAGAATACTTTGCAAGTCCAGACCACCACCTTCGAGGCCAAATACTTGGGCCTACCCACACCAGAGGGGAGAATGAAGAAGGAAAGGTTCCAGCCTATAAGAGAACGACTTGGCAAACGGATGTTGATTTGGTCAGAGAAGGATTTGTCACAGGGAGCGAGGGAGGTGCTAATCAAATCGGTGGCGTAAGCTATTCCGACTTATACCATGAGTATCTTCAAGCTGCATGACAGGGTTGTACATGAGATGGAAAGGATGATCCGAAGCTATTGGTGGGGGGAGGGGGGGGGGGGCAAGCATGGGAAGAGGAAGACACACTGGCTCACTTGGGAGAGACTCATAAAATCAAAAGACGAAGGGGGCTTAGGATTCAGAGATCTTAAGTTGTTCAACCAAGCGCTCCTGGCCAGACAAGCATGGCGGTTAGTAGAGTTCCCTGAGAGCTTATGTGCTTGAGTTATGAAAGCCAAATACTATGCAAATGGAGATATTCTAGACATGGCATTCCCCCAATGTACCTCTCCGACTTGGAAGGCAGTAGAACATGGCTTGCAGCTATTGAAGATGGGTATAATTTGGCGGGTAGGCAACGGGAAAATTATCAAAATTTGGCAAGATAATTGGTTACCACATGATTTTGGGATGAAAGTAACATGAAGAAGACGCTCGTGCTGACTGAAAACTGTTGACCAACTGATGAACGAAGGGGGCTAGAGCTGGAATCGGACAATACTTGGGCGCTTTTTCTAGGATCATGATGCAGAGGCCATAGCGCAGGTGAGGATTGTAGGAGAGGAGCATAATGACCTACTCGCTTGGAAACATGAAAGAACAGGCATATTTTCCGTTCGGAGTGCGTACAGATTGGCAGTTAAGCTCGAGGCGGCCGATCAAGGATTGCGGGCTTCAAGTACTACGCCGCTGGGAATCCGGCCTGCATGGAGGAACATTTGGAAGCTCCAGGTTCCGCATAAGATTCGGGTGTTTGTATGGAAGGTGGCCACAAGAAGCCTGCCCACAAAGCTAAATAAGTGTAAAAGGAAGCTAGAACCCACCGGTCAGTGTGCGTTATGTGGCCTTGAGGTGGAAACTCAACACCATGCACTGATTAACTGCCCTCATGCGAAATACCTGCAATGGAAAATGGCGAAGCATTGGTGCTTGCCCACGGATAGCCAACTTCGGGATGGGGACCAGAATGGTTACTAAGGGTTCTAGGAAGTATGTCGTAGGAAGATGGAGGTAGATTTGTGCTGCTATTGTGGAGAATCTGGCATGTGCGTAATAGCATCATACATGAAGGCAAATGGCACGAAGTTGAAGCTTCAGCCCACTTTCTTCGGAGCCATGAAGAAACACTGTGGTCCTCCCAACAATGGGAGCAGGTGTGCAAACCCAACGGGAAGAGCCCGATTGTCACGATTGGCAATAAAATGCGAGGCAGAAGTAGTGGCAAGTGGGAACCACCCCCTCCAGGGTGGATTAAAATAAATATTGATGGAGCTTAGGATGATAATAAAAGAGGTGGCCTGGGCGTAATTATCCGGGATGAGAGAGGCCATACCCTGCTATCTTCATGGAGGGTTATCTTTGATGGCCGCTCGGCGGAAGAAGTTGAAGCTAGAGCGTGCAAAGAGGGTCTCATGCTGGCGGGAGAATGGGAAAATAAGAAGGCGATCATAGAGTCAGATTGCCATACGCTGATCAATGCGCTGATGGTGCAGGGTAGTCCCAGATCAGAGCTATGGTACCTGCTCAAGGACATTAAGGATTTAGGTGCTGCTTTGCCAGATGTTTTTTCGGGTTCGTTAAGAGAGAAAGGAATAGCGTAGCTCATGATCATGCACAGTTGGCCAAGCGGGTTTGCCACACGGCCGTGTGGCGACTACAGACGCCAGTTTGTGTCCAGCATTTGGTTGCTCGGGAATGTAATAGTCCTGTTGAGTAATCAATAAAGTTTCTCTCTTTTCGCAAAAAAAAAAAAGGTTGCTGAAGTCATGTTCTCCAATGAATTTAGATGCAGCTTTATGTATTTCCTGTGTGCAAATGAAAGATGGTAGCTCAGTAGAAATGAACAAATACTTACACATGTAGCAACGATAGAAATCAAGGATAGCACAACTCCCACTACACAGCTCACACGGACAGCTGAGTCCTTATGTATGGATAGAGAGGGGTTTGGGGGTTTTCTCGGCCTGCATAAGAAGGTTTTTCTCCTTAATATAAGTCGTGGGAGGTGGCTTCTTCCCACGGCATGTCGAGTTTTTTTTTGGTTAATTGCACAAATCACCCCATAATTTACTTGGAGTTTGAGATTACCACCCATAAGTCATTTTGTTGTAAATCCGCACCCATCCAGTGATTTTTGTTTCAAAAATCACCCCAATATGCACATGTTTAATTCATTTAATATATTTTTGTTTATTTAGAATAGCCAATGATGTTCGTATAAAACATATAAAATTTTGAAAGTATAATCTTTATATTGTTTTATAAAGAATATGTAGCCAAAATATCAATTAAAGTTTGAATGGTGTTTTACAAAATTTGAAATTTCGATATATTTTTCATAAAAATAAGAGGATTTAAACACAATAAAAATTTTAAACAATGTTAAACTTATTTAACTTGGTTTATTTTTAAATTTATATTAATAAAATGTATGAAATCAATTAAACATGCGTTAATTGGGGTGGTTTTTACAACTAAACTCATTCGGTGGGTGTGAATTTGCAATAAAAAGATTTATGGGTCGGAATCTCAAATTCTAAGTAATTTATGGGGTGATTTATAAAATTATCCCTTTTTTTTAATCTGCAAAATAGGAATGTGAGAAATCAAATGCTATTCATTACTCATAAGTGATGATTGAGTAAAATAGCCTGATCAAAAGAGGAAAAACTTCTTTATCTTAACACAAAACATCATAAATTTAACAATTGCTAAGGCAGTGGTTGGTTTCCTTCTCAATGCTGCCTAGCTCGGTCAGCAAGGCCGTCTGGCCAGCAGCATGCGAGCCAGGCCAGGGAGAAACGAAATCCAGTTTCGTTTTCCGGGAGCCAGGCTGAGCGCTGTTTCGTGCACGCAGGGAAGCGATCGCGCTCCGTAACGAGAAGGTTCCCACTTGCAGTAACAAAGACAAGAAAACAGTAGCGTAAGACGCATATACGCCACCCTCATCCGCACGGCCACTCACGCCCCCGCTCGCATACGGTCAGGGTGATGAAATACAACTGGTCAAAACAGCGAACTGCCAAAATTAAAATTTTGGACTCGCAAAGAGCACGGTGATTGTCAAACAAAATCTACTCATCCAAAGAACAATAAGCGGCCTCAATGGACATCCAGTACAGACTTACAGTTGGAACAGAGTTACCAAGAGGATAAAATTCCTGCCGTGGCAGGATATATAAAAATGTTGTTCCATCAGTACTTGGAAACGACATTACACACGATTTAACACCTCAACAAAACTAAGCAATAAAAGTTCTCACATTTGATGAAACAGACCACTAAAGAGGCCACTAGCTAACAGCAGAATTCGCACGGCAGAATGATTACAGCTTATCCTCGAACTCAGAAAGAGGAGTCATCTGCTCCTTCAGCCCCTTCCTCTTGCGGATATCCAAGACAAGCTGCGCGGCCTGCGAACCTGCCTCCAGAGGATCAGAGGACATCATGTCCCAATGGTCAAACACACACTGAGGGAACGCCTGTCCAGAAGTTGCAGCCCTAAGAGTAGACGAGAACCCAAAGGACTCAATAACAGGGAGGTAAGCCTTGATGTTGTACAGTGGAGTACCAGGCCTCTGCATCTCCTCAAACACATGCCCTCTCTTCTGGTTCAGAACACCGTAAATGCCACCAAGAGCATTCTCAGGGGCCTGGATCTCCACAAGGTAGACAGGCTCAAGCAGCCTTGGCTTAGCAGTAAGTTGAGAAGCATAGATAACCCTCCGGGCAGTAGGGATAACCTGACCACCACCCCTGTGAATAGCATCAGCATGGAGAACAACATCACACACCTCAAAGCAGATACCACGCATGTTCTCCTCAGCCAGTGCACCCTCCTTTGAGGCCCACTGGAAACCAGCCACAACTGAATCCTTGATTTCGTTAAGGTACTGCACACCCTTACACATATCAACAACCATGTTCGGGCCAGTGGTCTCAGGTCCAAAGCACCAGATCTTCTTGGCCAGGTCCTTATCCCACCCAAACTCCTCAGATAGGATCTTGGAACGCACCTTGGGATCATCACGTGGACCAATGCGACCCTCATCAATAGCCTCCGGGAGACCCTCTTCCAGGGGACGGGCTTCCATGTAAAGACGGTTGTGCTTGTTCGGAGACTTGCTCATAACAGTGCGGCAGGACTTCTCAAGAACAGTTTCACGGAAGGACACAACTGGAGGGGAAACAATGATTTCCGCACCACCCATGAAGTCTTCCTGCAGATCCTTCAAACAGATTTCAAGGTGAAGCTCACCAGCACCAGCAATAATATGTTCACCAGATTCTTCCATTGTACAGAGAACCATAGGATCAGACTTTGCCAGACGCTTCAAACCTTCCACAAGCTTGGGAAGATCAGAGGCAACCTTGCACTGAACAGCAACACGCACAACAGGAGACACAGAGAACTTCATTGCTCTGATTGGGCATGCATCAACCTCCTTCTCGTTTGTCAGTGTAGCATTCTTTGTAATAAACTGATCCAGACCAACCATAGCAACAGTGTTACCACAGGGAACATCCTCAACAGACTCTTGTTTCTTCCCCATCCAGATAACAGTACGCTGGACACTCTTGACATACAGATCCTTCTTCTGGCCAGGGACATAGTTGGGGCCCATGATCCGAACCTTCATGCCAGTAGCAACCCTCCCTGAGAAGACACGACCAAAGGCAAAGAACCTACCCTTGTCAGATGCTGGAATCATCTTAGAAACATACAGCATAAGAGGGCCTTCTGGGTCACAGTTCCTAATAGCGGTGGCATAAACATCATCAAGGGGTCCCTCGTACAAATTCTCCACACGGTACTTCTGTGCCGTTGCCGGAGAAGGAAGGTGGAATATCATCATCTCAAGAAGAGCGGTGCTAGCTGGAAGCCAAGTCTGCATAACACGCTTCATCAGAGCCTTGCCCATCAGCTCCTTCTCATCAGACTTCATGGTTACATTAAGCTTTTGCAGCATGGGCCACAATTTATCCTTCTGGTCATTCATGCAGGTGTTGATGATTTGCTTGATTGGCTCGTAGCAGAACTGAACAAATCCCCTCTTACAAGTAGGAGAACCAGTGTTCTTGGTGGTCCATTTCTTTGTGCTTGGGTCAAAGAAGTTCTCACCCCAAAGCCTCTCCATCATCTTAGACTCATCTACTCCAAACTTGGAGGCATACATCTTAGCAAAATTTGTGAGGGTGAAGGCCCAGCCATGCAGACCAGCAGAGAAAGCAACAGTTCCCTTCTCCGGGTAGACTTGGACGTCACCGAGGAGCTTGTCTTCATATGTTGCCATGATGACATTGGCATTCTCAATAACACGGGAGAAAGTCTGATAGGCTTCCTCACCATCCACCTGAAGCTCAAGGAAGCACCTGTCCATCTTGTTCACTGTAAGGACAGGCCTAATCCTCTCACCAAGTGCTTGGCGCAGCACTGTTTCAGTTTGAACACAGACGCCCTCAATGCAGTCAACCACCACCAGAGCACCATCAGTAATCCGAAGAGCGGCCGTGACTTCCGAGGAAAAGTCAACGTGACCAGGTGAATCGATAAGGTTGATCAAATATTCGTTCCCATCTCTCACACCTTTGTAGGTTTTAAGAGACTCATCTGTCATCTCATAGTAAAGAGAGATACCAGTGGACTTGATGGTGATACCACGCTCTGCTTCATCTGCACGAGTATCAGTCATGCGGACATCACCAGCAACTTCCTGGGCAATAATTCCAGCTGCTGCCACGAGAGAATCTGTAAGCGTAGACTTGCCTGCGACAAGGACAGAACAAAATACTCAGACATTACAGTTTGAGAAAGACAAAATGATTAGGCTACAGCAATTAAATAAAGTAAAGCAGCCATGGAACAGAAACCATGATCCTAAGTAGGCAGAGACCAATTATAGAATTGAATAGCGTAGAACAACAACAAAAAGCCTTTAATCTCATGCAAGTTGGGGTAGGCAAAAAATAAGGTAGCGGACATTATTTTAAAAATCTACTGGAATGAAAAAAAGCAAATAGGGAAGGGCATAAAAGCATCAACACAGTGTACACATGATCTTAAAGATCATACATGCTTCACTGGATGTTCTTCAGGACAAGTATTTGATTTACCAATTCTAGCATGACTCAATCATCACTAATCAAAATGAATAAGAAGCTATCCAATGCTGGGACTACCTATTGGCTATACGAATGCATGCCAATCATATGGAAGGCAATATGGCAATTAAGTATTAGTTTGCTAATTAAATGGTGAGGATCCTGGCAACTAAATATTAAACAGCCTTGAACAGAAACCATGATCCTTAAAGAATGCACAGACTAATGACTTTATTGAATAAGGTAGCAAATATTATTCAAAAATCTCCTGGAATCAAAATAGCAACAGGTGATACAGGTGAGCATCCTGAAAATCATGCATCCACAGAGTTGCTGACTGCTTTCACAAGCTGTTCCTGAGGGTATCTGACTTACTAATCCTAGCACGACTCAATCATCATTATGTAGAAATAAATAAGAAGCTAACCAACCCTGGGATTACCCAATTTGTTATATGAATGTATGTAGAATCATATGAAGGGCACTACAGCAATCAAGTATTAAGTCTGCTCATTAAATGGATTAATATTTCATATGATGGGAAAATCAATGGTCCAAGACAGTACTGGAACATAGGCAACAAAATACTGAATAAAACCAATGCTGCAAGAGAGCACTAGAACATAGGCAATGAAAAACTGAATCAAATGAAGCAGATATGGTACATCAAATTAGCAGCATTGACATTGCAACAACAAATAATGAATCTTTTCTGTAGAGACGGCTCATATGGCACATACCATGGTCCACATGAGCAATGACAGACATGTTACGGATGTTGTTCTTTTTGTCCATAATGCGCCGAAGCTCTTCTGCTGTGAACTTCACCATCTTGACTTCCTTTGAATATCACCGTCAAAATTCTAATTCTGATTCACAAGAAGGCTAGTTATAATCCAACCAATATAAAACAATGAGTACTGGGCCAGAGAATATCACTGGAAACTGATAACAATTTGTATTAACGCATCCAGCAATAATTAATGGAAATTATAGAATGTGAATTACAAGATGAGCATTCCAGCCCACTTCCATGAACGAATCTCGATTTTGATAGGTACAATCAGACTACAAACTAACTCATCAACTTAAATCACTAATCACTAAACACTGAAAAGCCATAAATCCACGACACCTCGCAGAAACTATAGATCTACGTCACCGAAACTTAATCCATGTTAGAGCAAAAACTATTGAACTGCATGGAAACGCAAGTGATGAACGCAAAAAGGCATCTATGCATTTCGAGTGAAGTAGTAATCTTAAGCACCAAAAGCATGGCATGGAGATCTTCAGAAAACAAGTAACATTCGCTGATTCGCATACGCACACATGCTATTACAACTAATCTACTCAAAAAATTACTAAAATCCACTAGGTTTGAACCCTTGCGACCAATCAAATAAATCGGCAGCACCTGTCACTACGTAACGGAAATCGACTGAAACTAGGAACCACTCGCACAACAAACAGGGAAGCATCAATCAGCAGCGCTTACACAAATCACCGGAGATAGAGCGGAAGGGGGTCGCTCACCTTGGGTAGGGTGGAGCCGCCTCCCGAACCGAGGAGGGTGGCGGAGACGAGACCAAGGGAGGAGTGGAGGCGGCGGCGCAAGAGGAGCACTGAAACCCTACCCATTCCGTGCGGCCGTATATGTGGTGGAGCACTCGTGGGCCGGACTCCGGAATCTCCGCCCATCCTGGGCCGTTACGTGGCTCGCAAGCATCCTGCTTCGAGATCTCATCATTTTCAGTTTTTAAAGTTCGTTTTTCAAAATTAAGAACTTTAATTTTAAAAAAAAGTTCTCGAAGATTTAATTAATTTTTTTATACTTTAATTGTCCTGTTTCACGTAGATTTCAATCACCTAACACATGGATACATCCATGTATTTTAACAAAATAAGATGACTCTTCTAGATAGGACATTGTTGGAAGATAGGAAAAAGAAAATAGATAAGCCTATAAATTCTCAACCAGAAAAGAAAATATTGAACTGCAAATGCGTAGGTTGGCCACATTGTTCCAGAGAACAAGTGCGCATGCAGATCACGAATTCACGATGATAACCGAGGCATGCATCCGATCGAACAATAATGACACTGGTTAGTATACGGCCCAGTTAACACAAGGTCACAAGACCTCAATTTATATCATCATACATGTCCTAGTCTAGTCCTAGTGGGATCGAGATCGACTTGTCGCTTTGCTCGTAAACTTGAACATCAACAGTTTCACATTTCCTTCGTCTTTGCATCTCCTTTTATTTTGTCTGAATTTACATGCAATTTGTATCCATGATATCAAGCATGCGAGGTTACTTTGCTTGGACCTAAACAATTTTGATACCTGACAGGAAAGGAATGTACTGAGAACAAGAGAGCAACACAAATCGATTGCACACATGACACTTACATTCTTATTCAGTGACTCATCACCGGCTCACTGTCAAAATATGCAAACACCTCACACGCACACACATATAAATTTCTCTCACTGACATGTCAACACACGCTCACTCGCACTGTGAACTAGCCATTATTCTAGCTGAGAACTAACACCCAACAACACACAACACTCTGATCGAGCAGATTGAGCATACACGGACATGGCTAAGGACAGCAAACCAGTAAGTAACGATAGCTCCCTCCTCCTCCAAACACTCGGTATTTAGATGGAGAGAGGGAGACCTGGAAGAAAGGCTTAGCCTTCCCTTGCCGATAAGACTTGCCTTCTTTCTTCTGCATTGCTGAAGCACCCCTGCTCACATGCCAACCCCCGGTAGAGCTCCTCTCGGCGGAGGATGGCATGGCAAGCATGCTTCTTCACGCGCAACACGCCGCTGGCAACACTGCCAGTGATGCGTTCACAACCCTTTCCTCTTCTTCTTCACGCCCCTTCTTCCTCTTCCTCTTCCTCGACATCGTCCACCAGGAATGTTCTGCTTAAGTCGTTATTAGAACTTATAACATTGATCTTGTCATAGCCAACCCCCTCCTTATATAGAGATCCTTGCAGCTGCTGAATCAGTGATGCGTATGCGAGCGATTGGCCTATAGGGATTGTTAATTGGCAAATTGCGGATTCTTTGGGCTGCGTTATGGATTCTCGCATATCTGCGCCCACTAATCTTTCAACCACTGGATTCTCATGCTTTTGATGCTTTTTATGGGTGGCCATTAAGGCGCTAACACTTAGTTAAGCCTAACACTAGGGTGATAGGGCACCAATGGGAGGCCTTTTATGGCAAGTGGCTGATCCTCTGAGGTACGATCAGTAGACACCTGTCGACAAGTAACAGCGACACTTCCGCGAATACCTTTCAGATGCAGGTCGAAAATTCTCACCTGATCGTACAAGCAAATGATTTTCTGATTACAACTGCTGCTGCCACAAAATTTCTATCCGAAACAGTTCCGAGTATTGATGTGCGTCGTCAAACTAGATAAAGTATTAAATTAAGAACAACAGTATGTTTGCCGTGCAGGCATGAATCGAGCTCTTTTTTTTTTGTTAAGTGCCTGAAATGAGCTTCACAGATTCAATACCAGCATGCTTGTCAAAACAAATGTTTTGCACTTTTGTTTGTAAACATGATTTATTCCATCTGTAGAATAATTTGCTTTTGAGAAGGTAAGATTTCATGGAATTTGTTTTAGCATGCTGACAATTCCAACTGGAATGAGGAACAGAAGGCGACCAATCGAGTTGCAGCACCAGAAGATCCAGACATTCTTGCCCCTGCGAAGAAGAAGTGTGGAAGGAGACGACTCTCGGTGTGACTCTCAGCATGATTCATCAAGTGCTGGACAGCAAAGCAAAGCTTAAAGAGTTGCACGTTTTAGAAAAGCGCCATGCATGAGCACGTCCTCTTGCAGGAGACCCATCATCCCTCTCAAAAAGGAAACAGCAAATCACGCCGGAATCTGAATTTAATATATATGGATCACCCAAGCTTTCAAATAATCAAATGGGCTATCCATCACTCAGCACCATCCAATGCAGAATGCGGTGCGTGCTGAAATATAGCAGACCTGTCCTCTTCCGAACATCGGATTGATTCATATACACTATTCTCAGCGTCTGAGCTTACACCGAACTCTATCCGAATGGAAAGCAAGGCTTTACAGTTTCCACTGGGCGGGGTTGATTGATGTATCTGTCCTAAGTAATGACCTTATCGCCTTCTAATTGCCTTCAACTTGCATAAATGGAGATCATTATGACCACTTCCCATGCTTCTGCCTGCCTTTTTCTCGAGGGGATATGGTAATTTATGGTGTGGGAGGGAGTGAAGGACAGGTCATGGTCTGGAGATAAGAGTTGATGAGTGTGACCTTGTTGGAAGTGGTTTCTTGGTTATCAACGGCCTCTACTTTATTTTCGTCAAAAGTATAGCAAATTAATGGTATAAGGTCTACTTATTTCTTCTCATCAAGAAATGTAAAGCACCTGGTTGTGAGTTCAAGTAGTGATGGATTAATTAAGTTGGTTCTGACTTCATTATTCAATCTTAAGTTACGGTTTTTAGTTGATGACTTTTAACTTGAAAATAAGTTCTATTTTTTTTTTCTAAACCAATCAACCAAAAACTGGAGGGAGCAAAAATTAAGTAGATTACTATTTGTTTGAAACAGATACTGTTTCAATAGCATGCCACCCTTTTTGTTTGAAAACATGTATGAATCTGATTTGTTATATATGTCGATGGGTTTGTCTTTATTTTAGAACCACAACATTTATAGGAAATATTTAGAAAATGTAAAAAAATTGACTAAATCACATGGTCTTTAGGTGAATTATACTAAATTATATATATATATAAGTATGAGGACATACTCAATTTTATATAGTAGTAAATGCGATATATGTTCATATGCTTATAACTAGAAAACCATTCAAAAAAATTTATAGTTATCACTCTTAAAAATCTTTTTTTAAGTATATGTACATACTCAAAATGATAAATGGGTATGAACACATACCCAAGGTGGATTTTTCAGCGTGGGAGTAACTACACTTGGGAGTAGAATGGAATTACCTTATATATATATATATATATATATATATATATATATATATATATATATATATATATATATATATATAATTCTGGTTACTATTCAAATTCAGAATTTCTACAGTGCAAGCCCACTAGTACGGTGGAGTATGCACTCACCTAGTGCTTCGGCACTATTTGAATTACTATTTACTACTATTTAGATTCCTGTGCACTACTATTCGGATAGCGATGTCTTCGATTATATTAAGCGTCTTGCTAATATTATTCTTCTTTCAGGATCTTTGCTTAGGCTGGCGAGGCCAATCGGACTGCCGGGCGGTATAAGCTCTCAGGTGTAAAAATCCTACTCGGTACTCACCATACTTCTCGCTAATTTGTTTCAGAAGTAACGAAGTCTTTCCCCATATTAGCTAGTCACAAGCATATGCAGAAAGCTTTTATCGTCTCCCCAGGCAGTTCCACCCGAAGGGAACACTTCTCCACGGCCACACAGGGTCCTCCCTAACGCCATGATTCTAGGCTAAAACGAGGACTACACCATAGAGGTTTCTCCTATAGGGTCCCTAGCATAAAAACTTAATTCATATGTAAGAACTAGATCATATCAAAGGATTTTTAAAGACAACATTACTTCATTTCCACAAATATAGCTTACATATAGTTTTTCCTTTCGGGAAACCCCCGAACACTTAAACACAAGAAAGAAAATTACCTTATAGGCGTTATTTTACAGTGGAGTTACACTCTCTATTTTACAAGTGGATTCTACTACTACTTGGTGGCGGAGGCGGAAGAGCGCTCTCGAGGATTACAGTGGATGGCTTGGTGACTCTGCGATGGGTGTTGTTCTTCCGAAGCCAAGGTCCTCCTTTTATAGTCGAGCGAGCGGTACTTCCTTCCTGTTTATTTAGCACACGTAACCTCCATCTTTCTATATGAAGGACACACGTATCCTCCATCTTCCTGTATGAAGGACACTCAGTGCTTACTCTTTTTTCTCCTTCTGGTGGCCTTGCATGATAATATTCTCCCTCAATGACTCACAATGACTTAGGCTACTTGTCTTTATGCATAGCCTGGACACGCAATGTACTATCAACAGTAACCTTTTGCCTTTTTATTCTTTTTGCCTCATGATTTGGTCTATAGTTCCTTTGTCTTGCACGAACGTGCCTTGCAGGATTATGTTACTATGTCATTATTTTGAGCTTAACTTTTATAGGGTCACGCCACGCTTCCTATTTGAGAATATCACTCTTAATATTTTTATGAGTATTATCATTCTCAGTTCTCAGTATTATTATGAGTATTTTTATGAGTCTCACCACGCTTTCGCATTTGAGACCATAATTCTCAATATTTTGAGTCTTTATTTATATTTGATGGGCTAATTCTGTTCGGGTTCTGGGGGTTGCCCATGCCCTCCAATATCCATAATATCTTCATCTAAGAATGAGTTGGCAATTTTATCATCATATGACTTTTGCATTTCTTCAAACTTTTCTTTTATTTCCTTTCTTAGCTCTTTCATAATATCTTCTTTTATTTCTTTCTTCCATTCAGGTGCTATTAATTTAAATTTTTCTTCTAGTTTCCAATCAATATATTCTCCATCCAAGAGATCAACTTCTTTTGTTAAACATTCTTTGTATGTCAACTTCATGGGTGTAGTACCTTCTTCTTTAGCCTTTATTCCAATTGGCTCTCTCGATTTTGTTATAATTTGTCCTTCAAAGGTGTTATTATTCTTTTTTTGAACCAGCCTGTAACTTTGTATATATTCTTTTGCAGATGGTTCAATATAATAATTTGGTCCTATAGCCATTCTTGCTTTGGCCAATGCTTCATCAACATCCATGTATTTTGCGAATGATGGAGATAACCTTCTTCTTTTCATGTCTTTCTTTAGGATCACAATTTCTTCAAAGGATGTATATATTTCTGGTCGTTTTCTATTAAATATCACATATAAAGGTCTTGATTGTATTCTCTCTGGACATTCAGATGATGGTAGCATTCCATTAATCATATGAAAGTGTTCTGAAAGGCTATTTAATATGGCCAGATAGTACCCTTTATCTTCCTTCTTATTGTTGTAATGATACCAGAAATTATCCAGTAAACATTGTTGTACTTCATCTATGAAAATATGATTCTTAGGCTTGAATTTAAAAGTATTTTCCGGGAAAACTTTCAATTTATTATCTTGCCTAAAAGTGTAGTATTCAACTTCAGGGTTCATTGCTCTCTTCATTCCTGCAAAATGGAAGATCGTGAAAACAAGTCAGGCAACTTATTATCCTTTCCCTTTATATGTTCGAAATTGACTTTATAGCCATTTCCAGTAATGATATCTTCAAATAATATCCACCTTCTACTAGAACTTTTCTTACTATTAATTTAATTATAGTATCTACAAATTGCTTCACAATCTGTTCGTACAGTAAATTCTTTGAATCCAAGATATAAACGAAATGCATTTATTGTAGAAATTATGGCTAAAATTTCTCTGTCAGTATTATTCATAGTTTTTAATTTATAACTTCCTGATGCATATCGACATATTTTTTCTTCTAACTTAGGGGAATATTTATTAGGTTTTTGTTTTAATATTGCGCCCCATCCTTCCTTAGAGGCATCCGTTTCTATAATAAAATAATTATCATCTAGAGATAACTCTAATGGCTTTAAATTCTTTACCTTCTCCTTTATAGTTCTTACTAATTTTATGTCTTCAGAATTGAAATATTTTTGACCATTCTTTCTTAATTTAGAATATAATGGTCCAGCAAGTTTTGCTAAATTATCTATATAATTTCTTGCATAATTTACAATTCCTAGAAATTGTTGCAAAACCTTCGTTTCGTTCATAACATCAGGGAATTGTAATATCTTTTTAGCAATATGTTCTTGTAAGTATATTTTTCCTTCTCCTATTTCATGACCGAGAAAATTAATTCTCTCTTTGCAAATTTCCATTTTCTTTTTAGATAATATTAATCCATTTTGTTCTACCTTCCTAAAAAATACTTCAAGATGTGTTATATGTTCCTTATAAGTTTTTGAAAAAATTAGTATGTCGTCTATATATACTAATATAAATTCTTGAGTTTCATTGAAAATATTTTGTATCTTTCTTTGAAATAAGGTAGGTGCATTTTTTAATCCTAGTGGTATAACAAGCCATTCAAAATGTCCTTGAGGACACGTAAATGCAGTTCATTCAATTGACTCTTCAGCCATTTTAACTTGCCAGAATCCAGCTTTTAAGTCAAATTTCGAAAAATATTTACTACCTTGTATTCTGTTAATTAATTCTTGTTTGTTAGGAATGTTAAATGCGTCTTCTACGGTATTATCATTCAATCTTTTATAATTAATAACCATTCTAGACTTTCCTCTTACTTCTTCTGCATGATTTCGAACTATAAAAGCGGCAGATCTATGTGGACTTCTACTTTCTCTTATAGCTTTTAATTTTAATAATTTTTCAATGTGTATTTTAAAATCTTCTATATCTTTTGGAGTAGCCTCAATTGGGGCTGTTTTGATTATATAGTCTGAGTTTATTATATTGATCTTGCATACTATACCATTTTTCTCCCAATGTTTCATAGGTATTTCCCCAATAATTTGGATATCTTCAAGCCTCTGTATTATCCTTTCTATATCTTTTTTGAACTTTATATCTATATACCAGTTTGGTGTAAATGATTGCAATCCAATGCATTCTAAATTAGAATTTTCTATATAGTATTCTTCTATATTTGAACTAAGTTCAAAGTTTGTGTGATCTTCAAAAAGTGTATTATCTGGATCTGAACTAGAGGTATCTACATCTATATTGCAAATTTGTTGTGTACTATGACGCTTTCTAACTTCGGAGATATATGGTACATTGTCTTGACGTGGGATAAATGTAATTCCTTGTTCATGTATAATTGTTGTTTGTACTGATTGTTGTAAAAATCTTAAACCAATTATCATATCATCATTTATCATAGATAGATCTCTTATTGTGATCTCATCTATTATGTATTTTGTCTCATTTATATATGCTTCTATATTATAAGCTAATTGATTATGGATCTTTCTTATGCCTGACATATCTGTGGAGACTTCTGCCTTACTATCATCTATAGTATGTACTATTTCAGGGCATCTAATAAAATATTTGTCATAGATGATATTTTTGGTGCAACCTGTGTCTACTAATGCTAGTATTTTATATGTATTATTTGGTCTTAATTTTACTTTTACTGGGATTCTTATGCCTAATATTTCTTTGAATGGCAATTTTACTATGTATTTATTTCCAAAGCTTATTAAAGCATCTCTTAATTGTATAATCTTATTGTTCTTATTGTCTTTTATAGTCAAAGTCTGTTCTTGACATTCAATACTTTCTTCTTCTTTTGTGATACTATTACCAACCTTTGTATGTAGTATTTCTAATTTTGCTTCTAATTTATTTATTCTATTTTCTAGTATTCTGACTCTACTAGATAAAATTTTATCTTCAGGTTCTAGCTCTACTTCATATCTCCAAACTTGTTTTTTTACTTTCAAACATTCAATGCATGCTTACTTAAGACACGTACTACAAGTAGCTCTATTATCTTGACTTGGATAATATATGTAAAAAATATACTTTATATTATAGTCTCCCTTTCCTCTTATCCAATCATGTTCACATTCTATTTGATTCATCATTTTAATTTTTAATCCAGCTAAATCTTCTATTAAATCTGGTTCTTCATCACTTGACTCATATTCTGTTTCAATATTCTCTATTTCATCTGTTTCTATGATAGAATATATCGATTCATCATCTTTTATTTCATCATCACATATTAAGATATTCTCATTTACACTATCCACTATAAATACCTTTTCTTGTTCTTCATATTTACTAGAGTATCTTTTCTGGTCTTTATTTGGATAGGTTTTACTTAGGTGATCTGGTGAATTGCATATAAAACATCTACATGTTTTATCATAATTCTTTTGGGGATTATAGCATCTTACATTTCTTTTATGTAAAAATGGAGGTCTATTATCAGATCTTCTTAGGAAATATCTTTTCTTTGTTCTAGGATTACTGTATTTTCTTTGAGGTTTTCTGAACTTTTTACTTCTATGTCTTTCTTCTCCATATGTTAAAGGTATTTGTACTATGTTATTGCAAAAATTATAATCTGAATGCTTCATAGATCTTTGAGCTTGTATGCTTGTGCATATTTTTCTTAACTGCTTGAATACAAATGTTATAGCTTAAGATATATTAATAACTTGTCCTTGAGTTTCTTTTTTATATTCCTCAAATATCATACTGCCTAAGGGATCTGGTAACTTATTGAAATATCTTTCTACTACTCCTTGATTAAATCCTTGCTTTGCAGTAGTTGCATTGTATAAATAATGTTGTGAAAATTCTTTTATACCTTTCCAATTAGTTAGTGTTAATTTTTCTATTTCTCTTAATCTTTCATTTTGTAATGCAGTATTTCCTAATTCTGGGTCTTCTGCTATAATAAGATGTGATATTATGTTTGCAAAGTTGTATGGATTACTTCCAGCTCTTTTCAACTCTTCGTACTTATCAGGATAAGATTCTACCCATTGCTCCCATAGGACTTTTGTTGCTTCTCCTAAAAATGTTTCTAAATATGTTATCATATCTTCTACCCTATTTTCTATATTGTGTTGATTCTGTATATATTTTTGAACTATTAATCCTTTCCATACACTTAGCACATTTGACCAATCTATTGGATCATATGCAGATAAATTTAGTATTACACCCTCACTCTTATAATTTTGGAATTTTACTGGTTTTTCAAAATTTCGTTTTTTGGAGCCCATGTATGCATATTGACCTGGGATATAATTATATGGAAATTCTTCTTTCGGTGACGGCCAAGTTCCAGCTGATCTAAAGGGTCTTTCTTGCTCCCCTTCACTTTTTACTGAGTCTTCACCATATCTTTTTCTTTTACTAACCCCTAGATCCATTGCTTCCATAGCATTTTCTAAGTTATGTAATCCAATATCATCTAAAGAATCTATGAAATCATTATGATCATCTGCGTCATTTCTAAGTTGTTCTTCATTATAAATTTCATTTATTAATTCTTCTTCTTCCTCATAACTTTGTTGTAATAATTTCTCATTCATGCTCCATTGTTCTTCTTCACTTATGGATATAGTATTGTCTTGAGCTATATTCTTACCTTTAGTATTTAATTGATTTTCTTCATGGGTAAAATCTTTCTTATCCTTAACCTCTTTCTTGCTCTCTGAACTTCCTACAAAATTTTCTTTATCTTTTTTTATTCTTTTTAGCCTTGCCAATTCTCTAAAAAAATAAAGTTCTTTATCTCTAATTTTTGGCCATTCGTGCAGCATAGAGCTACTATATTCATTATTTATTTGTTTCAATTTTTCTTCACAATAACTTATTTCTGTGTTTATATCAGGTTTCTCCATAAATTCTGAGATACTGTGTCTTCTACTGTTATAGAAACTGAATCATCTAAAGATTTTGCCTTATAATTTATAAATCTAATGCTAGTCTTTCCTTTATTATTCTCATAGCTGATATAGTCTTCAGGTATCTGTAAAGTCTTCTTTTGTATTAACTCACTAATGTACCATTCTTCTCCTGCCCTTTCTTCAGAACTTATTTTTAAAGGACTCATAAAATTTATTCCTTTTGATTGCATATTTTGAATAACATCATCAACATTACCTTATATTTTGTCCCACTTTTATTTGTTAATCTTCCAATAAATTCTATGCTTACTAGTAAATTTGTTCCCTTAAAGTCTTCATATACTTTCGTCTGAAAGCCAAAACTCATTTTTTCTATAAATTCTTTTATAGGCATCATTAAATCTGGTGCTATATATGTTATTAAACTTCCTTCATTTATATCTCCTTCCAAAAATCCTAATGCAGCTTTATTAATTGTGTCCCATATTTTGTCTAACAAGGATATTAAACTTTAGTTCCTAATTTCTTTCTTGTCATACTTTTAATCCCAATTATATACATTCCTTGATGAATGTATTTGTAACCTGAATATTTCAGACTATTTTCAATTTGCCTACTAACAACTTTTAATTCTACTGGTTTTGTTAAAACACTTAATTCAACTTCCCTTGATATTCTATATAATCCACTTCTACTTTCGAAAAATCCCATGTGATATATTTGTTGTGGCTTTATTTTTCTTAATGTATCCTTCTGATATTGTTTCAGATCAGTTTCCACATTAATGATTTATTCAAGATTTTCTATGTCTTCACTTTTACCTTTTAATCTATCCATTAAAGTTAGAGGTCTTGCATCCTTATTCACTATTTGAAGGGATTAGTCTCCTCTGCAGATACCTTTAGATAAGTCCATTTATCTGAATTTAAAGTTGTAGTGGAAGAAACTATTCCAGCAGAAGATAGCACGAGTTTTTTTCCAAAACTTTCTGTATTTACCTTTTCAAGGATTTGGGTTAATAGCTGAACTATTGTATTATTCTGTTTTATTTTTGACTCTTCTTCTTGTAACTTGATTTCTTTTTGTTCTATTGTAACTTTTTTTGACTCTAATTTCTTATAGATCAGAGAGACTTCTTCTTTGATATAATCACTATTTTGACAATATTTTATTTGTTCTATTTTTCCTTCTTCTAATTTTTGTAACACAAGATTTATTTTATTCTGCATCAGAGAATAATTTTCTTCAATCTCCTTATGATCTTTATAAAGTTTATCAAATTTTATGTCTAGTTCGTCTTGCCTTTTACCCCAAGTTATATACAAATTATGTAGTAAGTCAACTAGTAAATTTAATTGTCCTTGTGAGCTATGCCAAATATGTTCTTCTAAAAAATTAAATCTGCACCTTATATTGATATTTTCTTTTGTATTCACTACCTTTCCAGTATTTACTTTAGAATTCAAATACTTTAATTTCTCAATTGTAACCGGCTCTGATACTACTATTCACAAATATTATAATTAAGGAGCAAGAATTTATATTTTTATTTGCTTATTTATATTCAGGATACTATTCAAATTCGGTTACTATTCAAATTCAGAATTTCTACAGTGCAAGCCCACTAGTACGGTGGAGTATGCACTCACCTAGTGCTTCGGCACTATTTGAATTACTATTTACTACTATTTAGATTCCTGTGCACTACTATTCGAACAGCGACGTCTTTGATTATATTAAACGTCTTGCTAATATTATTTTTCTTTCAGGATCTTTGCTTAGGCTGGCGAGGCCAATCGGACTGCCGGGCGGCATAAGCTCTCAGGTGTAAAAATCCTACTCGGTACTCACTATACTTCTCGCTAATTTGTTTCAGAAGTAACGAAGTCTTTCCCCATATTAGCTAGTCACAAGCATATGCAGAAAGCTTTTATCGTCTCCCCAGGCAGTTCCACCCGAAGGGAACACTTCTCCACGGCCACACAGGGTCCTCCCTAACGCCATGATTCTAGGCTAAAACGAGGACTACACCATAGAGGTTTCTCTTATAGGGTCTCTAGCATAAAAACTTAATTCATATGCAAGAACTAGATCATATCAAGGGATTTTTAAAGACAATATTACTTCATTTACACAAATATAGCTTACATATGGTTTTCCCTTTCGAGAAACCCCCGGACACTTAAACACAAGAAAGAAAATTACCTTATAAGCGTTATTTTACAGTGGAGTTACACTCTCTATTTTACAAGTGGATTCTACTACTACTTGGTGGCTGAGGCGGAAGAGCGCTCTCGAGGATTGCAGTGGATGGCTTGGTGACTCTGTGATGGGTGTTGTTCTTTCGAAGCCAAGGTCCTACTTTTATAGTGGAGCGAGCGGTACTCCCTTCCTGTTTATTTAGCACACGTAACCTCCATCTTCTTATATAAAGGACACACGTATCCTCCATCTTTCTGTATCAAGGACACTCAGTGCGTACTCCTTTTTCTCCTTCTGGTGGCCTTGCATGATAATATTCTCCTTCAATGGCTCACAATGACTTAGGCTACTTGTCTTTATGCATAGCCTGGACACGCAATGTACTATCAACAGTAACCTTTTGCCTTCTTATTCTTTTTGCCTCATGATTTGGTCTATAGTTCCTTTGTCTTGCACGAACGTGCCTTGCAGGATTATGTTACTATGTCATTATTTTATATTAAACAAGTTATCTAGCACCATGTAAAAAATTTATGGTTACGGGTAAAACATTTATGGTTAGAAAAATAAACTTAGAATTTTTTCATATAGAAATAAACTTAGAAATATATACTGTCTATAGAATAGATTTGTTCAAATTGTAGATTTTCGTATCGTTCAAAACATAAAGGGACCAAACTAAAGAAAGTTGTAATCATTTTGGATGTACGACGGTTTTAAAAAGCAAAATTGAATCTTTTTTTTTTCTTTTCTTAATAGGTGTGTGCCCGTGTGTTGATATGAGATCTAAAAGTATACAAAAGAGAAATTAGTGATATCTATTATTGACAGTATGGAGAAATTAGTGTAGAATGACAGCCAATAATAGTATAGTATCAGAGAATAATTTGTATGTTCTGATGATTTGGTGCTCAGAACCAAGCTTTGTAATGAAATTGGTCTTCAGTGATATGCCGGAGGTTTGTATTTGAGGCCTTCATCTTGCGGCATATCACGGCTAGGCATGCGCACAAGATCAATCTCACACTTGTGTAAATATCAGACGTCCAACAAGCAGCAGGTGGATGATCCTAGCGTTCTTTGCCAAAGGCCTGCTCAGTGCCACGTCCGGTTCCTCCAAACGCAGCGGCGATGGCCAGCTCCATGTGGTGCCGCCGGATATTTAATTTTTTCTATTGCCCACAAAATCGGTGGGTCTCGGTAAAATATACACGTCCCATTGAACTTCGGTGAAATGAGCCATGAAACCATTGCACCCACCGGTAAACTACCCACGAACGAGCTTTTAGAAGAAATTACCCTCTCCCTTTCTTCTTCGTTTCTCCAGCAGCCATAGCCGTCTTCCTCTTCCTCTGTCTAGTAGCCTGCTTGTGTCGGCCACCACAGGCTTGCCAATAATAGGGATAAGGCACCACCACTACCCCGGGTGGCTCGCCTATCCCAGCCGCGCCTTGCTCTACTCGTTGGCCTGGCCACGATAATCGCACATGAATCTTACCCGCCGCTTGCCTGCCCCATCGTGACCACCCTGCCCGCCCGCTCCACCCGCATGCGCGGCTAACCCGCAACTTGCCCATCGGCCCCACCCTCACATGCGGTCGCGCCTGCCCCACCAGAGAGGTCGTCATGGTCATGCCTTGCCCGCCTGGTCATGCTCGCCCTACCTAGGCGTGCGGTTCGCCCACCTGCTGCTAGCGTGCTCCGCCATGGGGAGGTCACACCCACATACGCGGCTCACCGCCGGCCGCCTCGTCTGACAAGACTAGCTTCGAGCTTGGGGAGGTGAAATGATGATAAATTAAGGAAGAGTAAGGGCAATTTTATTCGTGAAATTAAATATAAGGCCAGTTTTACGGTACCTCGAAATCATTATAGACCGTTCATTTTAATTACATCAGCCAAGTATTACCTCTTAGGAGGTAATACTTCTAATTATTATTTTTAGAAAGACCTTGATTGTTTGGTTAGATTTTTTTCCAAATTTGTTAGGATTCTATTTCTAAAAAACCGTGATACGATCTCACAAGACCTTGATTGTTTCGTAGGATTAGTACGTATGAAACAGAGCTCGAATTAGTACCAAACAATCGAGCTAATTCTTGGCTGCAGTACATGGTCGGCCATGGCTGCACACTCACACACGTCCTCCGAATATAGCCATGATGAGCACATGCCAAAGACGATTTTCATGGAGATGTCGTTCATGAATTAGTACAGAATATGATCATCTATTTGGAATGGCAGACGCTAGTGAGAAAGAGAGAGGAGATAGGAAAAAATGGCGGCTGCTGGAGGTGGAAGAAGATGAACAACGATTTGTGATCTGCGAAATCCTGTTGCACGAAGTAAGGAATGGATTACGGCGCCGAGCAGAAGAATCAGAGGCTGACACGAGCGGAAGAATCGGAGGCTGACACGAGCGGAAGAATTGGATAAGAGATTTCCTTCCGTCAAATGTGTGTCGATTCCTCTCCAACTATTTGTTTTTTTTCAATTATATAAAAAACTATTTTTTATTTTTATTTACTTTTTAGAAATCAAAGGCTCAGATTTAATTTCACGTCTTACCCCTCCCTCGAGAGGTAAGACTTGGGCTCTAGGGTACCATAACATAGCCCAAATATAAACATCTTACTGTAATGGATGTTGGTTTCGTGGGCATTTAAGTGAAGCCCAACAAGACGTTGACATTTTATCGAGCTCACAGATGTCATGGGCAAAAAAAAATAAAATAAAATAAAATAAAATAAAATAATTGTGCCCCGAGACATTGCTCGCGTGTACGGCTGTACGCGCTCGGGATTGACAACAAGGAGGCAGGCCGCTCTGAGCAATGTACTTGACAGACCATAGACCGAAATCGTCAAAAGAAAATAAAACGCTCTGCTATTAGCACCACCAGCTCACGGATGGAGATCCTAGAGCGGTAGAGCTAGACACGCTGCTCAGCATGGAACTCTTGGCTCAAAGTGGCTGTGACCACAGAATACGGAGTGCTTTCCAAAACACTCCAAAGCACGGACTATATACACACAAATATATGTAAGTGAAGCGGATTCGAGGGTAGTCCGTCGTGGTCCAATTTGATTTATTTCTCATGTGCGGGCAGAACCAATCAGGTAGACTGCAGATCTTTATTAAATTTAATAAGTAGTAGAGATTATATTTCTTTCTCTTTTCTTTCCTCGCTCTCTCTCTATATATATGGATCCAAAACCGGGACCATATACGGACCAAATAGAAACTTTCCAGCTTTAGTATCAGAATATAGACGGCACACATGACAGGGAAAGTTGGAGGGGGCTCGATCTCTTAGATTCCGGCACAAGCTGCAAACGGAGGATGCTGAAACCGGCCGGCCCTAAAATTTCCTGATCCTAAGAGGTGACTTGTCAAGAATGAACCTACTGATTGTTTGTCTACGCGTGGATGACAGAGACGCCATATTGAATCTGCTTTCTGTATCTGAAACACCGCTCATGGTGAATGACAGCGCAAATTTGAGCATCATCAGGTTGACACAGAGAATTCTGCACTTGTATTTGGATATATGTGCCTGAGAAGCCAGAAGCCCAGAACCTCAAGGCTGTGGGCTGTTGCCATAGCCGGGTGTAACGGGCCAGTCCAGTGCTAGCTGCTCAACGATCCGTCCAGTCTTGCGAAAGGATCGACGGTGGCCCACTCGGAGCCGGAGTCGGCGTCCGAGTCCGAACCCAGGATACGCGCCGAGAGTCCACCACGCGCTCCATAAATCTGAGGAAGCGTGCCACCAGCCAGCCCGCCGTGCAACAACGCCGAACACGCGCAACCCCGACGCATCAGCCGCTAATACATACTACCACGCGAAGAACCCGGCGAGAAAGGAAGCCCGGCTCGCTGCCTGCGCTCTCGTGTCGCCACGATGAACAACGCCATCGGCACCGGCGGAGTTGTACCACCGCGTGCACCGCGGCGTGGCGTCGTCGTCGTTCCGTGACGACCCAAGCCCGCGTAAGCACGCGCACGAGGGGCTGCTCGTGTACAAGCGGGAGGAGTTGGCGGCGACCCGGGCGCCAGGGAGATGCTGCCGGACGTGGCCGGGACCATCCTCAAGGAGGAGGACCTCGTCAACCTCATGTACGGCGACGCCGACGACTACGCCGCCATCGTCATGCAGGAGGGCACCTACGACATCTACGTCTGCCGACCGACCTAGCTAGCTGATCGTCGATATCGATGGTGTGCTGCATATACGTACGTCTCTAGTAGTAGTGGTTTCCCTCATCAGTGTGTGGTGTTGATGTGTTGGTCTGTTCGATCGATCGGGTGTCTGCCAACACCAAATCACCAATAACGTGTGTGTCCATCCTCTCGTAGCTGTAGCTTTCGTGCATCATCGAGTGCGTTCAACAACTGGTGCGCAGTATGCTAGTTGTATGGATTTGTCATTGTAACTGAAAAGAAATAAACTTAATTAGCTGTTTGTTTGAAATTAAACTGCTTTTAGATCGTTTTGCACAATTTGTTTATAGGATTATTCACATGTTTCCTGCTTTGGGCTTATGAAATTCTAGGCACTTGCTCGTGCACACTCCCAACTGCGTCGTTGATATATGTTCAGCTGGAAAAGGCCCTGATGCGCGGTTACAATCATCAACCAGCCCACACAGAATAATTACAGAAACAGTGTCCAACTAGTACACGGAAAAGCTGCAAACTCGTGCGCGAACCCTGCATCGATATCGATACGTGCACGCGCATTACATGTATCACCTATGATGAACTCGTTGTATCACATACCAATGGACGCGATAAACATTAGCAGTAATAAGGTACTGACAGCGCACCGAGCAAATTGTGTTCCGAGATACCAGTTCCATCAGGTCGAAAAGAAGCGCAACAGGGAGGAGGCAGTGCGCGGACAGCAGGTCACGTCCCCAGAGATCAGATCGATCGATCAAAAGCACGAGTACACAGCACGGCGGAGATCGATCAAGACCAAGCTGCTGCTGCCCTGCTCGCAAGCCTCCAAAGGGTCCATCACTTCTCCACCGGCGGCTCCCACTTTCCCGTGTCCTGCTCATCTGATGCAATTCTTGTTGACTTGATCGGCAGATGACTATCTATACGACAGCAAAGGCGGGGGAGGGCGCAGCAACTGGCTGTGGTTCGTTTCATCGGACCAACAAATAATCACTAGTTCAGTATACTAGCTATGACAACTGGTCGCTGCTGTCCTAGGCCACTCCCGATCGCCACACAGCACAGTGGGCGAAAAGTTAAAGGCAGGCACGAATGTCGTAGTAAGATTACGCTGCTTGTTGGTTCCTGCTTTCCTTTTGATGACCCCGTATATGTTGATCTTGGTGATGGGTTAGTCAGAGGTCAGACAGACGGATCCATCTACAAACGCATGCACTTTAAAAAAGAAAACATTAGGGAGACAGACAATAATGTGCTAGTATTGTCGTACGCGTTAACATCAGAATCCACAGAAAGATTACCCACCTGCTGGGTTTCGGAATCACACGGAATGATCTACAATTTTACTTACAAACGTAATCAGAATGAAAAAAAAAAAGGCTATAGATTGTGCCTGAGAGATGGTAGGTGTTTTTTTTTAATGGGAATCGGAGAAGGGGCGTGTCCACTACCACAGAAACGGATTTTTCGGTGACACTAAAACCCTCACAAAAATGAGAAAATTCCTTAACGCTTTGCCATGTTAACCAATTTCAAATTCAAAAATGTTATAGGACCAAAATATTCTCCAACAATAAAAAATATTCCCCACATGTTACTCTATAGATCTACAAATTTTCATAAATTTTGGAGTAAAGAAAGTATCTTTTTCGAGCTAGTGAATAGCGGAAAATGTTAAGCATTATCACCAATGGCATACACGACATAAAAATTTAAATAGTTGGTACAGACATAACTTTAAAATTTTTAGTGACACATAAGGAACTGAAAAAAGTTTCAGTGGCATAGAGGGAATTGGCTCCATGAAAATAGACTAAACCATCACGAAAATTATTCTCATGAGTGAACCGTCACAAAAATTATTCCTATGAAGGGACGTCCCACCTATTTTTCATTGCACTTTCTTGAGTAGCACAACAATGCCTCTCAAAATAAACAAAATGTTAAATAGCACGCCCAAACACTTATGAGCAAGTACAATGAGAAAATTTCTTAGTGGCCATTAATTTTTTTTACGTTTCCTTATTGTCTATATTTTTTTTTTAACTTTCTTAGTGACCATCGAGTTAGTTTTAGTTTGCAAGGCCCATGACTCGTTTTCGTGGGTGGGTTCATTATGGTGGAACCAACTTCAACATGGGCATGAGGCGGATCGGCCCAGTGGATCTTTGAACCCACCCACGAAAACAAGTCCATGGGTCACCATGGATCGAATAATAGGGCAGGTGGTCCAGGTTCCTTCGATTCCCAAGATCGAGTGGATCGAACCGCTGCATCAATTCCTCTCCTTCACCGCCGCCACTGTCTCTGCAGCCGCCACAGCCCTGCTGACTCCTCGTTGCCGTTCGTACAACGATGTCGAGTTCTCCATTGCTGGCTCTTTGTGCTGCTCGAGCTCTCCATCTTGTATGCCCTCGGCTCCTCATACTTTGCTCTCCATCGGTTGTCGTTCCTATGTTGACTAGTTCCCACACACGGCGGCAACAACCAGCACCTGACTACGAGCTCTAGCACCTCGCAAGTAGCAGCAAGCTAGTACATGTTGCATGGCCAGGTTCAAATTCCAGATTTCACATGGGTATTATATTTACGATAAATTATTCTTTTTGTGGGAGGTGTCGTAGCAGCAAGGCGCCATGATGACTTCATGAATCTCAAGATCAAACCGTAAGTATATGTAAATGTGTGTCTAGACTGTGTTTAATTTTTTTTTAAAAAAAGGTTAGGCTAGCCTTCCACATGAGTGACACGTGTTCCAGAAATTTTGGAGAGAAGAAAGATGGACAAGAGAGAAAAAAAGGGTTACCAAATTGGGCTTCTGAAACGAAAAATGAGCCTAGAGGCTATGTATCGATTGGTGCATTCCGATCCATAGGAATTATTTAACAAATTCATGCAATGTTCCGAACAACACTTAACATGCATGCATCTTTCTACCAAAATTGTCGATTTCCAGCTCCAAGAAAAAAACGACAAAGAGTTAGGAAAATTGTTAATCAGATTAATTAACACGTCATAACTACTTCACGGGCCGGGTGTACATGGACAGTACAGAACAAGTGAAGATCGCATAAAAAGTTTGTAAAAGCTCGACCTGGACCCAGTGCCCAACAGTAAGTTACCACTAACACGCCGCGCAATCCACTGCTCTTTCTTCACTAAATCATTGCGAAATGGACAACTAACGATTGGGGCTACCCAAATCTCTCACTTGTTGCTCACAGATGCTTTTTTGTTTCGGCTGGTTCTCACGCCCTTCACTTTAAAAGTTTCACGTGAAGTCTCTATCTATATATCCCTGTACTCAATACCATGTTACCATCTTATATGCTTCAACAAGCTGAACGGTTCTTTATGGTTGGAATTTAGTTTAGCTGCGACTGCATGCCCGCGACGACAGCGTTCGTCTACCGCAAGAACCTGAAGAGGTCATATATCTGCCTGCCGCAGGTGGCTTAGCTCATCATCGACGACGAGCTTATTAGCGCTCTGTGCGCTGTCTTCAGGTAATGGATATATCCCTAGCTAGCCACCCTTTCCTTGACTGCATGTCGGCTCTCAGTTTAGTTGTCGCTCCCGTGCATATGTCACTGATTAACCATGGAACCATGCAATCGGCTGTAGTAATATAGTATAGTATTGTTTAGACACCGCTCCCGCTATCTTGGTTGAATGATCTAGAGATCAAAGATCCAGGGAGATGTTGCTAGCTTGTTATTATTAGGGTTTGTTTGACAGCACTTTCAAAACAGTTTCTCAAATAGATTCTGCTCCTATTGCTGAAAAGCTAGCTAAAGGGTTCAAAAAAAAATAGATTCTGCTCTTTTTTATTAGAAGCATTTTATAAATTTGTACTAGAATCTAAAAATACCTAAAACATAGCTTTTCATGGTTTCTCTATCCACTTCATATGAAATATATATAAGAGAATTCGTTTTACCAAATAATTTTTTTTAGAGAATCTATTTTTGTGTAGAATCTATTTTATGAAAATTCACGAACGAGCCTCCGGCTCGGTGGCAGCGCGGCCGAGTGCCTGCGCGCCCATCCGGGTTTGATCCCCAGGATCGACTCTCGGTGTCGCACCGCAGAAAAAAGTCCCCTCATCCTCCCCAGGCCAAAGCACATGGTAAAACTTCGCGCCACATCTTACACGGCCAGCTGAGTCCCTGTGTATGGTTGGGGAGGGGGTTCAGGGATTTTTTCGACCTGCGTGAGAAGGCTTCTTCTCTTTAGCAAATGCCTCGGAGTGGCTTCTTCCCCGGCAGATCAAGTTTTTTATTTTATGAAAAATCCGTTTTGTAGAAAAGCACTGTCAAAGGGATCCTTAATCGTTACAACTCAGAGTATGAGGGGCAAAAAAATGATGGACCACACTGCATACAAGCAATCTGGTCTCCTCAACGGCCGGAAGTAAGCCCCGAATTGATCAAGGCGGCGCAGGCACGATCTTTGGTGACCTTATGTTGAATCATGGACGGTAGAGATCAAGCCACATGTCCTCTGGCTGGCTGATAGCTTGCTCAAACGGCCTTGGTCGTTGTTGTCGTATATGATGAACAGCACACAGAGCCGGCTACTACAAGCACACGTTACTCATAATCAATTTGGTACGGCAACTAAGAAAAGAGAAGTGTTTTGATGGAGCTCATTTGAAGTTTATACAAATCTTAAAGTAATAGACTAATTAATTTTTACTATTAGTTCTCTTAATCATGGACCCAACCTAATCCATCGAACCAAGACCGGAAGCCCAACTGAGCTCGGTCTAGGCCGTTGAGCAACTCTTTGTGCTCCTCCTCTGTCCATACCGTGCACGAGTTGTCCTCGCGCCGCACTGCGCTGCCACGCCAACCATCTCGGCGATTTCCCTCCCATTGTCGAGCTCCGTCGTTGTCAGTATATCTGCAGCAGCTCCAATGAAGTGTACTTGGATTGTGAAAGTTGCCTAGAGCAAGGGGTGGAATAGGCAATTTAAACTTAAACTTGAAAAAACACTCAGTTTTGATAAAAAAACAGAGACGACAAAACTTGTATGAGGAATGAAGTTACCTAACTTTTTCTTTAAAACTAATTTAAATACGGATGACTTAAGAGACAGAGATACAATACTTGACGGTAGTGAAGCTATAGCAATACACACCTAGAATTCTTTGAAAGATAGGTAGCAACACAATTAACAAGTGAATCGAGTACAATAGTATGAAAGGAATGCACAAGCACACAGGGGCAGAGCCAGGAATTTTATATAGAGAAGACTGACCGACTAGATAAAGAACATTATTATATAAAATATGTAGTCGTAATCAGTTAACTATATATTTGAATAATTTTATTTATACAAATTGTTTGTATACTAAAATTTAAGATCCTATTACTTAAAAAAATAGTAGAAATAAATGTTTACACAAGATCAAACCTTTTTTTATCTGAAACATACTCAATGTTTTTTTATATCATAAAAGTCATCGATAAGAAAATAAGTGATGAATTCAATTACAATCTCTTTCTTAGTGTAGATTACGAGATAATATCTTAAAAATTAATCTCCTATTTTATTTTAAAGTCTTGTCTTAACAAATTTCATTGCTGAAAATACACGCTCCTATTTGGGCTTGAAACTTCGGATGTGCGAGCAGCTGGCGGCAGGCGATGGTGGCGTAAACTTATGTGGAGGCGACGTAGATTAGGAGGCGGCACAGACTCGCGTGACGGTGGGAAGCAGCGTAGACAAACGATCACGATCTTGATTCTCTCATGCAGGACTGCTCTTGTGATTAGATTAGGGAGGCCCTCTCACGTGGGCTTACAAATCACCGTGGTGTATGATCCTAAAACAATTACTAATGATAGCTACTAATGAAAGTCCATAACATATTATACTAATTATTTTTTTGTCCCATTATACACTGTTATAGGGACTTTGCATTGGCGTTAGGAGGAGTCGTGGCCCCTGCTGGCCCCTCCCTGCCTTCGCTACTACAAGCACAATAAAATGCGGAAAAGTAAAAAGAGACACAAATAATTAACCTGAGGTTCAACAACCACACTAACTAGTTCCTAGTACTTGTTGAGGAGTCACATAAAGTGGTCGGGTCTCTCTCAACCCGTTTCCCCGTCAAGCAATCACAAAGATTATGTTCGGATTTCTTTCTCCACTTGATTCTTTTCTTCCGGAGGCGAATCACATCTTCACAAATGTCCCGACTCACCACAACAAGTTGGGAGTTCAAGAGCGACGCCTAGCCGTCTAGGAGACCAAATCTTCAAGAGTAACAAGTAAATCAAATCTTGATGGTGAAGGAAAGATGTGCTCAATCTTTTAAGTGGATGAATTAATTCTTTTTGTGGTTGGATCTCTCTCACTTTATTTAAAATCTCAAGAACAAGTCTAGAAGTGAGAGAAGAGAGTTTTAGTTGAAGATGGAGTGAAATACCAAGAAATCCAACCCTTCCTACAGGGGAAGGGGGAAAGTATTTATAGGGACTCTTCAAAAACTAGCCGTTACATAGCTTTTTTATGTCTGACGGAACTTCCGTGATTCTCTACGAAACTTTCGTCAGTTTAAAAAGAGCCGTTGCATGGTCAGTTTTCAACTGAGTCAGAGACGATGGAACTTCAGTGATGAACATTATGGAACTTCCGTCACTCTCGGGTTTGCAACTTAGAAAAACCTGAGGACGACGGAACTTCCGTGGAGGAGTACACAAAACTTTCATAACTCGCGAGTTGGCTGGAATTGAAAGATTTGCGATGACGGAACTTCCGTGGCTTAGAACCACGAAATTTCCGTGACTCTCTGTTGAGCTCAAAATGGATTGATTCTTTTGGGCATTTGTTGACTAAACTTTCACAAAACTTTTAGATTGGTTTACTCACCTTTATAGTTCGGTATGCCTATAACTCAATTAAGATAAAGAATTACTCTTTGAAGTGATTTTGAGTCCATTTTTCTTTTTTGTTTTTGAAGTAATGGTCATTTTGTAAATGTGGATTTGGACAATATTTTTTATTATATGCACATTCATTTCATAAATATTATTAGTACAATTTTAATTTTTCGTAATCATACACCAAAACCCACTAAAAAATAATTAGATGCATCTTCAGATTGTCGTATAAGCAGGGGCTGTCACCGATGGCGGCGGGTCATCCCCCACTGGACTTTGGTCCAACGATGCGTCGCCACCGTGGAACATTCCGGCAGCGGGCATGGTCTCCTGCAAGTAGCCCATTTCCGAAGGTCAGTATCTCATGGACATGGTGCACCCCCAATGAGTCGGCGGCCAATTGCTTTGTGCTTGAGGATTCGTCATCCTGAGCAGCTGGAACTCCTGGAACAAGTCGAACAGGTCCTCAGCACCGACAAACTCAAACAGGTCGTCCGTCCAGATGCCGTCGTTCGGCAGCTCCCAGAACTAAGCCAATGGATCGTCGAGCAAGTACTTGGAGTACTCTGTGCCTCCCTCCATGCTGTGCGTGATAGCAGCTAAATTTGAGGAATATTAGCTAGAGAGGAAATGTGCTCGCGAGTGGGGAGAAGTGGTGTGGTTTTGTTTGATCCGATTTCCACGCCTTGATCGGTCTTAGCTGGATTTCAGGTCCGGCCCGTGATAAAGAGAATTAATAATACAAAATTAATTAGTCTATTGCTTTAAAATTCGTGCAAACTTAAAAATAGCTAAAACGGGTCGGTGTGTCATCCACTTATTTCTTTTTTGTACTTTTTCCATCCACTTATTTCAGCTTCATATCATCCATGTCTAGAAGCGCACGTTGAGTCACAAAGGAAATTTACTAGAAAAAGTATAGTGTGCAACCGGCACATATGATCTGGCCTACCCCATTCACATGGATCAGTCCACGAAGAAGAGAGCGGAGAGTGGGGGCTGTGCGGCGCATGAAGTTGTGGTGATGAGTGGATATGGGGAGCAGGCGGTGCAACACGGTGATGAGAGCGTTATCGTAGGCGGTTATCGCAACAGGTTTAGAATTTTTGGGTTGTTTGGTGGACGAATGGTTACGACAACTCTATATTTCTAATGAGAATAGTTAGGGTTTAGGACGGAGGACGATAGAGGTGGAGCAAGGTGGCGATGGACCAGCCATGTAGCCACGAGGGAAGCAGGCGTGGCTGACCAGTTAGCGACGGTGGCAACTTAGAGGATGACATAGCATCGCCGACTGCCAGAGATGATGTCAGGCATGGAAGAGGCCGTTACGATGGATGATAACGATGATGGAGGCCACAAGACGGTGGCGTGTCGTGGTGGGGCAGTTGTCGACGACGACACACGGTGAATTGAGATTGACGACCTTTACGTAACGCACTGTTCTGAAAGTGTGTTCATTTTAATCTTTGTACTTAGAGTATTACTCCTTCGGTTTTGAAATGTTGTTGTCGGCTAAGTTGATTTGTAAACTGGTCGAGGATAAAAAAAAAAAAGAAACGGACGAGTACTTGTCATACGAATCTTAGTAGTGAGGTCAGAGTCATAACTAGTTTCCGTTTCCAGTCAGTGGGCAGTGGGCATATCTTCCCGCCCGCTTCGTCCACTGTTGCTGGCTCAAGTCAAGAGTCAACTAGTCAAGACCGGCATTACGTTTCAAAATGGCCATGGCTTGGCAGCCAACAGCTGATGCATGCTAGCTGGACCAAACCAAATATGGCAGGCGCGTTGCTGGCAGGTGAAAATAGATAGACAGCACACAGCAGGGACATGTAGAGTCTCCCTTGCATTATTCTCGTGTGGCAACGAGAGAGGCTTCAATTAAGTCTTTCCAAATTCAGCACGGGAACACAGCGCGATGGCGTCTGGCTCTGAGAATGGTGTGTGTATAAGATGGCGGCAGTGCAAACGGGGGAATCCGTGATCATCGAGCGCGGCAGAGGGGGGGACAATACAGTCTCGTGTTTGCAGCCCCTCCTTCTTCGGGTCCCGGGTACCTCCTTCCCTACTCTCCTTAATTCTCCAAGATCCCACCACACGGCTTGGTTTAATTTCGAAGTATCCCCCTGTGTTTTCATGGCGTTCAACGGGTGATTTTTTTTTCTTCTTCTGAACCATATCGAGCCAATCGTACGTGTTTAAACAGTCGTAGATGTTTCCCGAGAACACAAGACTTTGATTTAGATTTGTTTCGTAATCTTCAATCATTCATTAAAAAAGAAAAAGAAAAATCTATCTGCATTGCGAGACGATACTGTACCTCATAAGATTTCTCCTTTTATTACAGGGCGGGCCGGGATCTGAAGCACAGAGGCTCTGCAGATCGCGAGTACACGTCGGCGAAGAAGAAGAAGAAGAAGATATGTCGGCGGCGGCGGCCACCCCAGCCATGGCCCCGCTCAAGCGCCATGACTCGCTCTACGGCGACGCCGAGAAGGTCTCGAGGGAGAAGCAGCACGGATCCGGCGGCAGCTGGGCGCTGACGCTGCAGCTGGCGTTCCAGAGCATCGGCGTCGTGTACGGCGACATCGGAACGTCGCCGCTGTACGTGTTCTCGAGCACGTTCCCCGGCGGCGTCAGGCACCCGGACGACCTCATCGGCGTCCTCTCGCTCATCCTATACACACTCCTCATCCTCCCCATGCTCAAGTACGTCTTCATCGTGCTCAAGGCCAACGACAACGGAGACGGTATCGATTATATAGATCCTTTTTGTTCCTCTTTTCAAAATAAGGACATGGTTTTTTGTGATGATCGAGTGACGTGCTGGTGGTGGTGCATGCAGGGGGAACGTTCGCGCTGTACTCGCTGATATCGCGGCACGCCAAGATTCGGATGGTCCCGGACCACCAGGCCGAGGACGCGGAGGTGTCCAGCTATAACATCCGGTCGCCTAGCTCCGGGATGAAGAGGGCGCAGTGGCTCAAGGAGAGGCTCGAGTCCAGCAACGCCGCCAAGATCGCGCTCTTCACCATCACCATTCTGGGCACGTCCATGGTCATGGGCGATGGAACCTTGACACCGGCAATCTCTGGTACATACGTGCTGCTTATTATCTATCCTCATAGACATGAGGATTATATTTGAGGGCTGCTAATCTCTGTTGCTGACGATTTGTATGTTCTTGTGCAGTGCTCTCTGCAGTGAGTGGGATCAGGGAGAAAGCGCCCAACTTGACTCAACGTATGTTTCAACATTCAGATACCAGTCCACCTGTAACTGTCAGACTGTTTGACGGTAGTCAGCAAAAACGCCTGATGAACTGCTTTCTTTTTTCTGTTGTCGTTTTTGCTACAGTGCAAGTGGTGTGGATCTCGGTAGCCATCCTGTTCTTGCTCTTCTCGGTGCAGCGGTTCGGGACCGACAAGGTCGGCTACTCCTTTGCGCCCATCATCTCGGTGTGGTTCCTCCTCATCTCAGTCATCGGGATATACAACCTCGCCGTGCATGACCGCACAGTCCTCCGAGCCTTCAACCCCATGTACATCGTCTACTACTTCATGAGGAACGGCAAGGAGGCCTGGGTCTCGCTTGGGGGTGCCGTCCTTTGCATCACAGGTATGGCTGTGTAGAGAGAAATTTCGTGGAGCAAATTTCTTATTCGTCACTGAAAGCTATAACTTTCCCTTATTCGCCGCTGACATAAAAAAATGTGCAGTTTCTCTTATTTACCATCGGTTTTAGTTTTTTCATCCATTCTACATATAGCTATGCCATTTTTATTACAAACTTGACAAAACATTTCTTTAGAAACTTCAATAATCTCTTTTTCTTTATGACAACATCATTTATATTACTTTATTTATAGACATGGGTACCTAAGCTGATTGTTGTGACCTCACTCCTTGATCTGATTACACAAACTTTAATTTTGTGATATCAATTTAATTTGAGGGTATGAGATTACATTATAATATGCAAGTCTACATTATTACTTAACAGAAAGCAAACATATCCCAATCATGTAAAATAAATAAATGGCACGGAAGGGATGAAAAATCTAATCGATGGCAAATTAGGAAAATGTGTATTTTGGATGGTGAATAAGGGGAAAATATAGGTTTCACTGATGAATAAGGAATTTGCTCTATTTTTTTGGTTTCATGACTGAGCCAGAATGGCGAAATGATATGCAAAGTTGATCATCTGTTGAGCCTAAATTTCTTTGTTCAAAACAAATAAAATAAATGGTCTAACTTTTTTGTGCAACAGGCACGGAGGCCATGTTTGCCGACCTTGGCCATTTCAACATCAGGGCCATTCAGGTTCGTTGTGGGGAGAATATTGCTTAACTTGTCTCCCTGTTTCAGCTGTCTGCACTGGAACATTTTTTTTGTACAAGTACTCAAGTAGTAGTAAGTGTATTGTTCGCGCTGTCTGTCTGCAGATCAGTTTCACCGGAATCATCTTCCCCTCCGTGGCGCTATGCTACCTGGGTCAGGCAGCCTATCTCCGCAAATTCCCCGAAGACGTAGCCGACACCTTCTACAAATCCATCCCAGGTAATACACATCCGGTTTAGCTTTCTTATGTATTACGTATCAGAATGAAAAATCTGACGAGATGATGATCTTAATGAAAACAATTAATGCAGCGCCGCTGTTCTGGCCGGTGTTTTTGGTGGCGATCCTGGCTGCCATCATCGCGAGCCAGGCCATGCTGTCCGGCGCGTTCGCGATCCTTTCCAAGGCGCTGTCTCTGGGGTGCTTCCCTCGCGTGCAGGTGGTGCACACGTCGAGCAAGTACGAGGGCCAGGTGTACATCCCGGAAGTGAACTTCCTGATCGGCGCCGCCAGCGTGGCCGTGACGCTGGCGTTCCAGACCACCGACAACATCGGCAACGCGTACGGCATCTGCGTGGTGACCGTCTTCTCCATCACGACGCACCTGATGACGGTGGTGATGCTGCTGGTGTGGCGTGCCCACCCGGCGCTGGTGGGGTGCTTCTACCTCGGCTTCAGCGCCGTGGAGTTCCTGTACCTGTCCTCCATCATGTCCAAGTTCGCCGAGGGCGGGTACCTCCCCTTCTGCTTCTCCCTGGTGCTCATGGCGCTCATGGCGTCGTGGCACTACGTCCACGTGCGCCGCTACTGGCACGAGCTGGACCGGGCCTCCGACGCCGCCGACGGGGTCGGGGCCGTGCTGGCCCGGCCAGGCGTGGGCCGGGTGCCCGGGGTGGGCCTGCTCTACTCGGAGTTGGTGCAGGGCGTCCCGCCCGTGTTCCCGCGCCTCGTCGACAAGATCCCCTCCGTGCACGCCCTCCTCGTCTTCGTCTCCGTCAAGCACCTCCCCGTCCCGCGCGTGGGAGTCACGGAGCGGTTCATCTTCCGGCGGGTGGGCCCCGCGGCGGACCGCGTGTTCCGGTGCGTAGCGAGGTACGGGTACACGGACCCGATGGAGGGACACGTGGAGTTCGCCGCGTCGCTGCTCGGCGGCATCAAGATGTTCGTGCAGGAGGAGGCCGCCTTCGCCGCCGTGATGCCGCGCCCGAGCCAAGAAGGCGAAAATAATGGCGACGACGACGACAGCAACAGCAACGCGCGCCGTGCGCAGGCAGAGTTGGAGGTGGAGGAGGAGCAGCGGTTCATCGACGCGGAGGCGGAGCGCGGGGTGGTGTACCTGATGGGGGAGGCGTCGGTGACGGCGGCGCCGGGGTCGTCGGTGCTAAAGAAGGTGGTGGTCAACAAGGTGTACGGCTTCCTCAGGAGGAACCTCCGGGAGGGGCACAAGGCGCTGTCCATCCCAAAGGACCAGCTGCTCAGGGTCGGCGTCACCTAGGAGATATGATGATCGTCCACAGCGATGATGATGGAGCCTCCTCCTGTCGATTCTCTTCTTCCTAGCTACACCGGGCTTAATGTTCCTGTACTCTCTGTTGTTTAGTAGTGACGTGCCTTTAGCAAATGGAACCATTGTTAACATGCGCATACATGTGTCAAGAGCTCATCAAGCCTCCCCGATCCGTTGCAGACTGCCAAAGGTGCATTTCAACATCACGGACCGAACGTGTGATCAGATCACTCGCAATTGAGAATAAGTGATTGGGTATTGCCTGCAATGCAACAATCACCTGACGCTCCATGCTGCCCTTCCCAGCTTGCTGTTCTCCTGAAAGCGTAAATATCTTGTCCTTTCTATTGTCTCTTCGTTCTCGGAAGGACACACTCACAGGCTGTATCTTGACCAGGATACAGCATAGGGCAGTCCGGATAACGGCCTTGGCGCTTTGTTTGTACTGTATTTGGTGTCACCGAACCAACAAGGGCCTCCCGTCCCCATCAGTAAACAGAGCACTTCTTTTTTTTTTTCCCTTTTTTTTGGAAAAAAGAAAAACAGGGCAAAGGAGCAATGACCAGAGCCGGCATAATTTCTTATGATTTGTTCTATGCAAGCAATTCGCAAGTGTATCGGGCACTGGTTATTGCGTAGTGGCACTGCTCAGTGTGAACATTCCTACAAAACGAAATATTCTTCTCATTAGTTTCTTCATCAGGGATTGCCACAGAAGCAGCACCCTGTTGAGAATAAAAGCTCTAACCACAACAGTGATGGTATCAGAAATGCGCAGGTCACAGAGAGGCCATAGGATCCACGAGATTACGGAATAACCCACAAATCAAGGTCATAGGTATCTGAACCCTGCTACTCACTGTGATAGCTAGACGCCAAATCGACGAGCGGTTCATTTGTCATGCACTTTAGCATCTTCTGATATCCCAGCTTCTGCATTGGAAGACATGACGTAGAACTCTTCAAACCACCAGGCTCCATGCAGCGGCAGCACAGGATGCTCCCAAGTACTAGAACAAGGGAGGATCTATCAGTTGTACCGAAGAAGGTTAATACCAGGGCAACTTGGATATAAAACTGCGGCCAACATTTGTCTCTTCTCCCGGATCTCACCGTTGTCACCCCTCCCTTGTACCGACAAAACCGTCTCCAGCTTGCCCTTCCCACCGATTGCTTCAATTTTATTCCTCCATCTGATAGTGACATTGTATAGAGATAACAACATTATCAGTTTACCACCCAAACGATCTGTCTTGACGCTGACAAGCTAGTTTATACCCAGGGTGAAACATGACACACATTACAACCTCTTTTGTCGATAATTGCAAAGACCTACTCAGCAAAAATTCATCAGCAGGAATTACTGTCCCCCTAGTACGCATCAACATAAATATTAGTGATCTTTTAAATGGCCATTCTATCAACAGAGTTCCTCACCGAGCATAACACAATTGAAGTTTGATGAAAAGAGCTTACAGTAACATGCACCAAATGACTAGTTCTCGTTCATGTAGAACTTTGCTTAGCAAACTTAAGGATACTGACAAACTCATTAGAAACAATAAACAGAACATTCTTACTGATGATGCAATCAGATTCCCATTTCATTGTTTAAATAAGGGCCAAAGATTTTGCAGGCCTTGATGCTGATTGAAACTTAATCAAACAATTATTCAATTGTCTAATTTCCAACCCTCCGCTCCATTGTGCATAAATCACCATCCCCCCTCACTTTGCTAGCACCCTCTGGAACCAGTATCTAGATCTCCAAACAATGTCACACACGTCGGAGGAAGAATCACTGAACAAATTTCAGCAGCAAGCGAAGCTGGAAATTTGCGCCACTGGTTCAAGCAAAGGAGACACTGTCATGCCTGTAGTGAAAAAGAGACGAGGTCATCAAGGAAATCTAGGTATGCGGCTTCCACTTTTCAATTGATAAACTTGGTTTCTTGACGCATTTAATATCACCACTTTTCAAAGATGTTGGTTACTTGGTCATCATGTCTTAAGGAATAAATCTAAGCTTGCTTTATTTCCAGTCAAGATCGTCTAATTACATGAACACACGTGCATGTGCTATATGATAAACACATAAAAACACTCTTCACAGAAATCATGGTTCTTCGGTTGTCCTACGAGAATTAAACAAAGGATAAAGCAAGGGTAATCTGAAATTCTGGATGCTATGCAGAAATTTTACAGAGTATTTATCTTATCCTTTTTGTACCAGATAGCCATGTTTTACCTTTGATTCTACTTTTCGACAATTTATTTCTGATTTACTAGTATTAGATCTAAAGCTCCATAGTATCCCCCATTGCTGAGAGGGGAATGAAGTGCTTGATAGTTATATTTAGCTCCCAATCATTTTAATCCGAGCTCAATCAATCACACTACAAGATCTGAAACATGTAGAAGGAATTGAGGGATTCTGAATGGATATGACAAAACCCATACTAGCATTTTTAAGGCACTGCGATTCATTGACATCTGAAGTAGTAGGATTAACTGGAATATTATACTTGAGTAGAAATTGAAGTGATGACTATGATAACTGCATTGTGCACTTCAGACTGGGAGACCTAACAATGGTTCATGATATCAATCTCGCAGATCCTGATGTAGAAGTAGTGGCTTTGTCACCTAAGACACTCCTGGCAACAAACAGGTACATTTGTGAGGTCTGCCATAAGGGTTTCCAGAGAGACCAGAACCTCCAGCTCCACAGGAGAGGCCATAACTTACCATGGAAGCTGAAGCAGAGAAGCAGCACTGAAGCTAAGAAAAAGGTGTATGTTTGCCCTGAGCTCACTTGCCCTCACCATGAGGCAAGCCGTGCCTTGGGCGATCTCACAGGCATAAAAAAACACTACTCCAGGAAGCACGGGGAGAAGAAATGGAAGTGTGACAGGTGCTCAAAGAAGTATGCTGTCCAATCAGATTGGAAAGCTCATACAAAGATATGTGGCACCAAGGAGTACCGATGTGACTGTGGAACCATCTTCTCAAGGTATCTCTCCCAATAAACCAAAAATATCATACACAGTAGTTAAGTCAGATATGACTGAAAATAGGATGATTATTCGAAAAATCTGGTGTGCTACAGTCATACTTCTACACATGTGGCCATATGAAGTAAAAAAAGAACATGATTACAATCTAACATATATAAATGTGATACATGGGCTAAATACTTCAAGGTTTAGAGTAGAAAGATGCACCGCAACTAGCTGTCAAACTGAATCATCAACTGTGGTAGTACAATGCCACTGAATATTTGACCTTTACATTCCTTGACATATTAGAACCAATGGAAGTATCCTATCTCACATGCAGTTTATGGAAATTTAACTTCCATTATACTTTATGTTATTGCAGAAAGGACAGTTTCATCACACATCGAGCTTTCTGCGATGCTTTGGCAGAAGACAACTCCAGGGTTAACCACACTCTTGCTACAATGGTGGGAAGTCTGCATGGTCAGCAGCAGGACGTATTTTCGCATGGAATTCCCAGCTTCACCGCTTCACCAACAGATGTGATCTCAAACTTGTCTAACAATGACCATAATTCAGACAGCCATCTAAGAACTTTGTCCCCTTATGCTCTCATTACAAGGAACACAGCATTGTTTTCGAACCAGATATTGCACAAAGATCCCGGTTTTCCACTTGATGGAAATGCATCAAGCTTCCCTTACGTGTCCATGAACTCTCCATACATGTCTGCAACTGCACTGCTACAGAAAGCTGCTGAGATGGGAGCAAAAACCAGCCATGATCCTATATCACCATTGCTTCTAAAAAGTTTCCCAAGTAACGTGACCAATCCTAGAGATCATATGGACATATCCAGCGGAAGCCAAGGAGACTCTCTAGGGAATTCAGTGGCTAATAGTGTTGGCATGAAGACAGCTGAAGATGATGTCCCTTACATGAATAGCCGTAGTAACATTCTGTTGAACTCTCCATGGGCAAGCAGCTGCGTGAGACCTACTACGGTACCTTTGATTGGTCTAATGAACAATCCATTTGCCATGAGAGCAGAAAAGGAGAGCCCCGGTATTTTCTCTGGAAGTCAAACGCAGCACAACAGACAGGAAAATATTTCTGGGGTTGGAGATGCTGGGCTGACCCAAGACTTTCTAGGTTTAGGAGGCAGTGGGAATTTGGATATGAGTTCTGAGACCTACAATGCGGATGTGACAGCATTAAGCTATTCTGATGAGCAACAGAAGTCTCATGACCATATCTACTCTTACCATCAGTCATCTCTAGACTCTGCTGCATTAGATAAACCCATTTGGGAATCCTAATATGGACACTTTACTCACTCTGGTAGTTCAGTTTCAGCTAAGCTGTCCCTGGAGCATCAAAAGTCATGTACCAGGCAGTAAAACCCTTGCAGTTCTATAGGCCGACTAAAAATTATAGCTCAGTCTTATGTATCAGAGAGACCACAGGGATAGCTTTACAGAAATTTTGTATTTTCACTTAAGAGATAGTATCAATAAATATGTTGTAATCTGTTGCGAAAGAAAAGCATGGCAACACGGATGCAGATTATCAAACAATCTACTGAATACTGATGCCAACGATCTTTTCTTTGTGGCAAGAATATCTAATAAGAGAAGAATTGCAAACAACAGATTGTTCCTTTGCAACTCTAGGAATATGAGTGTGATGTGCCCACGGTTTCCCACTTCTGCATAAATCTTAATCTGGAAGCATGGTGGCAAGTCTTGTGGCCCCAGGCCGAGTTCCAATTGTTAAACATTTGGTTCTTTACTTTGATGTTATGTCTGTGACCTTTCTTTTTTCTTATATGATCAAATGGGGAGATAACAGGGATCCAGACATCTGTGTCGGTGTCAAGATTCGCATATAATATGACTATATAGGATAAAAGTCAAGATACTAGTGCTGACCTGTACTCTGTAGGCAGATCAAACACCAGCAACTTGACACTAGAGTCAGTGTTGCAGAGTTAAACGTGCTGGCTACTTTGGCATGTTGTAGTATTGCAGAATTAGTTGTTGATGGAGTTAAAAATTGATGTCTCAGAAGCTACACCTTTCAAATACCGGCATTATCCATATGCTGATAATAAAAATAAGATGTATATATGTCCTAAATTTGCAGCAACGTAATCTGTTTTAGTTGCAGTTTACCTCGAACAAATCCTCCTGCTCAGGAGCAACTCGAGTTGGCTGGCCTCTTTAATCTCTAGTCTTCATAAGGCTCTACAACGATCAGAAGCTGCCTTTGATGAACTGAACAAAGGATGGCAATCATGAAACAAAATTTGACTGAACAAACAAGAGCAATCTGGAGTCTCTGAGTCCGAGCCAGTACGAGCAGGGGCGGATCCTCCTCGCCGAGAGGAGAGGCGATGAATATGGACGGGTAGTCTCTTCCTTCAATGATGCCGGATAACGGCAGCCGGCCGGGCGGGGGAGAGCAGCCGCCGCCGTGCGCCGTCACACGCCATGGCCACCGACGCTGTCGGCGGAGGATTCAACGAGAATACGAGATGTGCCAGGCGTGGGCTTTCCTGAAGGATTTGGGCGTCACAAATCTTTCTTGGGCCTGGGCTCTCTGGACGCACATGGCAGCGGAAGAGCTCGCCAGTTGGGCACATCTCAATCACAACAAATGTTTGGCGTTCTAGCACACATGTTTGGTATAGAGGGAGCCACATCCGTACTGTGTTGTTAACAAAACGCAGACGGCCTAACAGACGATAAGAAACTCTTTGCCAAAGGTTGGTGGTAACAGCAGTCGGGTGCAGCAGCACCGGACCCCCAGACACTGGAACTGGATGGATGCACGTTCGCCTAACCCAGTTTTGGTGGGTCCATCATCCGGTACACCCTTGCTGGCAGCGTGCCTAACAAAGTCACCACGAGACTGCACATGAGATCGATCGATTATCTCGGAGAACAAGCGTCAGGTGCAGAAGAATCTGTGGTCTTGTTTGACCTGATTTATACTAGCTTCGTTGTAAAGTACAGTAACTAATGTCTTGTTTGACCTGCCCAGTAGAGTGGTAATGACAAATCTGGCGAAGAATCCTCATCGGAGCCCGTGCGTTGGTCAATCATGTCGCCGTCGCCGGCAGCCGGAGCATCGCCGTTGCTGGGATTCGAAGCTTCCTTGCGTAGCGCACATGCTCAGGACTTGAAAAATTTGGAGGGCGGCAGCAAGGCAGGAGAGCCAAAGGGGACGGACAACAGTTTAGTCGAAGTTGAAAGATGCCCGACAACGCGTTGATAAGTAGCCACCGACGACAGGAATCCACCTGCAAGAGGTGGGAGCTCACCAATCTTGTACTACTAAAAAACACACACACTCAAAACTGGACCATTGACATATGTTAGATCCAAGGAACTGATTCAGAACTAGAACTTTATCATACCATTTTCGATTTTTCAAGAAATGACGTAATAGCATACTTATTCATACAGTGCGCACCATAATTATACTCATTCCAGTTTGTATCTACACAAATATTATTTTTTTTGAGGATGAAATGAAAGTCCAATCCTCAATTTCTCTATAACATTTTCTCATTTCACTTTTACTCTCGGCTCTCTGCTTAATTATGTGTATGAAGTACCCATTTTTTTTTATAACAAACGCAAAAGTCACACGTCACTAACTTCAGAAAATGACCATCTTTTCACAAACAAAAGGAACAGTTTTCGCAAAAAAAAAAAAAAAAAACAAAAGGAACAGAACTTATACTAATCAAGTAGTACTACGTAGAAAGCTGAACCTCCATTCCTCATAGTTGGTAGCTTAGCTTAATTGCACCTCAAAGCCACTATCAAAAAATTGGGAATGAAGCAAACCATCTGATTTTGCTGAGGGCGAAATGGAAGTCCAACCCCCAACCGATGCTGGGACCGTTGTTTCAACTCGCCGAGACCATCAATATTACTCCATCAGAAGAAGCACACACGACATGAGAAAGAAAAAAAAGGAATTGGCTGGAAAAGCTGATGAAAAAGAGGGAGACACGCCAAAGCAAGCCGCCCTGCTGTCCCTCTCCCGATCCCACCGCACCTCGCCAGATCCCTCCGCCCTCGAGCACCGCAGGATCGGGATCTGACGGCCAGCGCGAATCTTGACGTGCCCACCACCTTTTACCTTTCTCCCTCCCCGCCCGACCTTCGTCGTCCTCCTCCACCACGGAAGACCACATCGCAGAGCTTCCCCACCGCTCGCCGCCTCTCGCGTTAGCCGGCGCGGCCGAGCACTCCTTCGTCATCAATCGCCGCCGCAGCATCTATTTGCCTCGCCGTGCCGGTCGTCTCTTCCTCCCTCCCCGCGCCGGCGAACTCGGCGGGCTCGGATCCAACCTTCGCGCCGCGAGAGGGCGTGCCCTTGGCCGTTGGCCCTGCAACGTGCGGAAGCGGGGTCGCCTTTAAGTTTGAGAATCGTGAGGTAACATTGGCCTAGAGCTTATCTCATGCATCATCTGGAAGCATTTCATTTTGTTTCCCCCCAAATCCATATGAAATGCGCGCACCAATCCGTACCCCATTTCCCAATTTTTAGGAGGCTCCGATTCGCTTGATTGTTCGAATGCCCACCAATTTCTGTAGCCATTTTGGTGAAATGTTGCTTCGCTGTACGCGTTTAATGCGGGAAAGCCGTATCTGCTTCTTCAGGATTACTTCTTCTGGCTTCTGTCGTCGTCGTCCCCGCTCGCTAGATCTGAGCCGTAATTGCCGCAACGCGGGGTTTTCCCCCTTCTTGCGTATACATTTGCGCTGTCGGTTTATTTGCGATGAGATCTGCCGCGTTCGTAACTTCGTAGTCCCGTCCATGTGACCACAGTTTTGTGGATTTGCTTGTTTGTATGTTCAAATTGTTGGGTTCTTGCTGTGCTTGCTTAGGTTCATGGATACGCGCCGGTTTGGCGATTAATTCACGGCGGGACTGCTGGAAATTTTGGTTGATTCCATCTGGCGATTAATTAAGGAACATAAAAGATGAGTAGTTGAAAAGGTGAACAGGTTAGTCTAAGCTTAGCATTGTCATTATGGAAAACAAAGCTAGCTGTCCTCCCCAGGAATGTTCGATGGAACATTCTGTTGCCAAGTGGTAAGGCTGTAGCCTCATGATACGCATGCTCCACTTACTCAGCCACGCAGTTGGTCCTCTTTGAATGCCTTGTCAAATGATGCTCATTCTCTTTCTCTTTCAGCGCCTCCTCAAATGATGCTCTACTTGAATGACAGTCATCCTGATCGTGTGTGTCTGGTATGTCATTGACACCCTTTTTTTTTCAGGCAGCTCTACAGTGTTTATTGGAAGGTTTGTGGTGGACTATTGGGCGTGAAAAGGCAGCCGCCAATTGAGTGTGAACAGACCCAACAGATAGAAAGAAAGACGTTTGAGTGTTTCGAGTGGTTTCTCAAAACAAGACCAATGAGCTGTTGTACAAGGGGCTTGTTGAAGGAATATACAATACATTTGTAGGAGATACCTGTAGGCTTGACTCATGGGTGACTGGGTTATAGGGGCGTTGATAAACATTGTGGGAAGTGTTGCCATAAACTTTGGTACCAACCTTCTGAAATTGGGACATGATCAGGTATACATTACATTACATGCCTTTTAATTGGGCTGCTAGATTTTAATTTACCAGATGTATATGTTCAAGTACGAAGTTATGCAGCTGCCTGGCTTCGACCCAATGGGTTAGCTGAGGGCGGAAATACCCTTGGTCTAAATTCTTCTCTTTTTCTTTAAAAAGAAATAAAATCCTTGCAGCAATGTTTTTGTGCTCTCCTATAACTCTCATGATAAAATGTTGGATTGATAAATTAGAATCATGAGTGGTTAAGTGAGCTAGCCCTCATGCACTTGTGCATGTTGTAAGCAATACGATATGCATTTGATGACAAATAGTAAGACAAGATGACATAGCATTGAATATCCAGGCCAATTTTAGGTAACTTACAACTTTATTTCTATGCTACTTTAGTAAATACTGTTTACATCTGTGCTGAACATCCTGTGGAATAAACACGTCTGTACTTTATATGAATGAATTCGCTTGTTTCACATGGCGGTACCATTGTTCTGTTGGATATGGCAATAAAAGTTTTCTTACAGTTTCAAATCAAGGTGAAGCATCAATTGAAATAAATTATTTCCTTTTGGCAGAGAGAGAAGCTTTCCGCAATTAATCACAGTGAAGGCAATGACAAATTTGTCCCAAAATCAGTTATGCATTTCCAGACATGGAGAATTGGTATTTCTATTTGATAGAGCTTATTACCAGATTTTATATCTTTGATATATTAATTTAGAATCCTCAGCTTTAATGCTAAATATGCATTCAGGTATACTCTTTTTTTCCGTTGGAAACTGCCTCAACTTCATGTCCTTTGCATACGCCGCGCAGGTCAGTTACAACCTCCTCAAAGGCAGATTCAGTTTTAACAATTAACGTGCACAAAAAAAACATTATATATGTGGGAAAAGTCATGAGCAATTGTGTGTATACCCGTCTAGAATAAAGTTATTTTAGAGATTGTGGACTCGAAGTCCATTCTCTCAGAAATATAGGTGTAGTCCTTTTTCCCTTTGGTTGTCCAGGTAAAAGATGAAAGATGCCCCAATATTACCACCTGTGCTTGCATCTTAGTTAGAATAATGATACCATCTTACCATTTTTTTCCTGTTTCCAGTCTATTAATTTAGTGTGGCAATTGAAGGTTTGTTTAACTTGATTGCAGTCGCTTCTCGCAGCTCTCGGATCAATTCAATTTGTTTCTAATATTGCATTTGCCTACTTTGTGTTGAACAAGACTATTTCGGTGAAGTATGTATGTTTCTCACTTGCTGGGAGCTGGAATATAAGCTTAGATTGATACGTGAAATTGTGAAACTAATTAATACGTTGCTATGCTTTCCAGAGTCATGGTAGCTACAACTTTTATTGTCTTTGGCAACATATTCTTAGTTTCCTTCGGCAACCATCAGTCACCTGGTATGAGTTGTTACATGTGCCATTTTTGCTATATATTGTCCTTTAGTAAGAATGATAGAGAATTCGATTATGCATGCTTGCTTTCATTGTCTTGGGCACTAGCTGTAACACTTCCCTGTATGGAGAACATGAAACCTTAGCTGCAACATATTTTTACAATGTATAAAGCTATAGGCTTGAAACTTTACGTTTTTCTTCCAAGTGAATTCGCTGATAATAAAATCACTTTGACAGTTTACACGCCGGAGCAGCTGATCACAAAATACAGTAATTTGGTGTTTGTTCTCTATTGCATGTCACTTGTCTTTGTGGTTGCATTCAACCATTATCTCTATAGGTGAGACATTGCTCTTATAATCTAATCTCTTTAGAAATGGAGTCATGTGCATTTTATAAGTTTAATAACTTTTTTTTGCAGGAGTGGAGAAACTATTCTTTCAAATAGTTCAAAAGACACAGGCACATATTGGCGAACAGTGTTACCATTTTCTTATGCTGTTGTATCTGGTGCTGTTGGATCTTGCTCAGTCTTGTTTGCAAAATCACTGTAGGTTATATTGTATTCAATATAAGATCCATGACTCTAGCATGCTGATTCTTTCCAATTATTTGATTCTAAATACTATGGGATCTTGCTCAGTCTTGTTCTGTCCACAGGTCTAACATGCTGAGGCTGACTATGAGCAGCAGATACCAGTTCCATAGCTGGTTCACATATTCAATACTTCTGCTGTTTCTGTGTACTGCTGGATTTTGGGTATGCCCAAGAACAGACTCTAACCTAACGTATTGTTCCTTCATATTGGTGTCTAATTCAACTCCTCTATGTCATAGATGGCAAGATTGAATGAAGGGCTGTCTCTCTTTGATGCTATATTGATTGTTCCGATGTTTCAAATTGCTTGGACCTTCTTCTCAATTTGTACAGGATTTGTTTACTTTCAAGAATATCAAGTGAGTTCCTCTGTGATTTTTTGTGATAACAATGTGAATTATGTTGCTCTTGTAGAAACTGAAGATTTTCTTTTCCTTTGCTAGGTATTTGATACCCTCAGGATAATCATGTTTGTATTGGGCATGACGTTTGTCTTTATAGGAATCTCCTTGCTTGCTCCTGATGACAGTAAAGGTTGGTAAAAAGTTGATTTTCTTGTGTTTTAACCCCAAAACCATGATTTTGACTTTTGTTCAATTCTCAGCTGAAACCAAAGATGGTTCTAGCGCTACCCAGGAACCAGTGACTGATACAAACAGGTCCCTTTCACAAACTTGTAGAAAGTTCAAGTTTTCTTCATAGTATTTTTCCTATTCATCAATGGACTTGTATCTTCAAGTGAGTGAATTTAGTGGGTTAACGTATAACTTCGACATTGCAGGACTGGAAAGATGCAGACGGAGGAGACAGAAGTAGATGAAACAAACTCCTTTGTAACATCTGTGAAAGTAAAAGCAAGACGTGTACTGTCGAGGGCGAAGGTGATTTTTATGTTCCTTCTAAACCTAATTCTATTGTTGTTGTGTACTGCTTAGCCTTTCTCATATAACCTTATTTGCAGTCGGCATGCTCCATGTCACTTGGTCTTGGAGAAGAGACCATAAGCGCTTCTTCTGTGCTTGCGATGCCTATGGTCTCTTCAAGAACAACTGGCTTCAGAGGAAATGAGCGATCAAAGTATGTTCCTTTACGAACCACTGAATGGAACAATCTATAGCTGGTAACGATCCATAGATACACATCACAGGCCCTTACTTTTGTTGTTGCCAAGCGGATGCCAGTAAAGTTTTTTGTTGCTTCCGAAGGCAATTGTTTGTTCCATGCCATAGTTAGCTGTCACACGAGTGTATAGTCAACGTTATTCCTTCACACACTGTATGTCCATACTCAGATTGTAATTCTTGGAAACAGCTGCCCACACTACATGTAAAAACACGCCTGTTCAGAAATGAAACTTCAATGTATTTCAGTGCCCCTATGAAAGTTTCTATGTATGTCAGTATATAGAAACACACAACCTACTAGATTTATCCTCTGTTTCCTCGGATATTTCAGTGTGCCTGTTAAGCATTTCTATGTATAAATAGAAACACACAAGCTACTGAATTGAGCTTTCATCTGCTGAGATATATCAGTGTGCTTGTTAAGCCTTTCTACAGAAATTAGCGTAACGCATCTTTCAGTGAAGTTGGCGCAGAAAAGTCTCAGTAATGACTTGTTCAAAACGCGGCTTTCAGAGAAGACCGAGCGAAATTGCATGCTTTATTTTTTGTGTGAATTGTGATTGCTGGAATACTGACGTGGCTAGCGTAGCATCAGCAGCTTAGTGCTAGTACGTGCTCCGTTCAGAGCCGTCTGATCTCGCTTTTCGGCCTGGTCCGACATATCTGAATTGGAGTTTTTTTTTTTCTTTCCTCGAAAGAACCTTAACATGAAAAAAGGGAAATGGAACAGATCGGTACAGGTCTGCCGTGCAATTGGTACCCGCGTATTCATTCAGTCTAACTACCACTATCCCTTTCGATCACCAGAATTTTCCTGCATCGCAATGAAAGTTGTCCAGGAGGGCGGGAACACGGCGCTTTCTGACAGCGTAATACCGCCAGAAGAAGCTTCCGTGCAAGTACGGGTCCGTGCCAAGCTACGGCGTTGGATCGTTGGGCTGCTGACCGGTCCCGTTCAATCGATTCTTATCAGCGTCCCATCTGGAGTAAATGCCCAGTCGACATTTCCTTCCTCCTTCTAAGACTTTCCAGGTCGTCTCCCGCCACCGCGTCATCGCCTCCACCACCGCCGTCATAACCTTGTAGCGAGCCACTTATTTTTCCTCGTCTCTTCGCACATTCCCGACCACACCACTGTGAGGTCTGAACTCGCTAGCTCGGCTCTCTGTGCTAGCTTGGCGTGCTTTACTGAGTCGGAGGACCTCAATATGGAGCTCCTGCGGCGGCGGCCGGAGCCGTCGGCGATCGACATCACGTGGGTATCGTGCCGTGGCGTGAAGTCGCCGCTCCCGTTCCACAAGCCCTGCCTCTACGCGTCCATCTTCGTCGTCTCCTCGTCGTCGGCCACGAGCACGCGCCGCCGCCACCGCGTCAAGACGCCCACCGACCGCTCCGGCGGCGAGAATCCCGATTGGGACGCGCCGCTCCGGCTCTACCTCCCTGACGCCGCCTCGCCGGAGCCCTCGGAGGCAGCAGCTGGCGGCAAGAACAACAAGAAGGACGACGGAAGCGACGTCGAGGACGAGGTCCTGTTCGTGAAGTTCGAGCTGAAGGCGGAGGTGGCCGTGCTCGGCGACGTGCACACGGCGTCGGCGGCCGTGCCGGTGCCCGACCTGGTCGCCGACGGGCGGACGCGCCGCGTGTCGTACCAGCTGGTGGGCCCCGACGGCAGGGGGCCCAACGGCGTCGTCTCCTTCTCCTACGCCTTCCACGAACGCAACGGCGACGACGACGGGATGACGAGCGGCAGTGACAGCGAGCCCGCCACGCCCACGCCGCCGTGCTGCCCCATCACCCCCGCCGTCGCCGTTTCATCGCCGCCCGCGACTATCGCGGCGGCGGCGCCCCGGCTGTACCCGGAGATAGAGTGGACGCTGACGGCGGAGCAACCACTCGTTGTTTACCCGCCGGTGACGGTCAGGAATAATACTAATGATTTTACCGTCGCGCCGCCGCTGGGTACACGTTACTACCCTCCTGTCGCTTTTCCTCCACTGCTACCGTCGTCGCCTCCGGTGAATCCCACCTCGGTTTACCCGCTGGGGTCTCCGGTAGATCCCGCCTCGGTTTACTCGCCGGTGTCCCCTGTAGATCCCGCTTCGGTTTACCCGCCGTCACCGGTGCCAGAGACGACGACGTCGTCCCGCAGCGTGTACCCGAAGGTGGAGGAGCCGGCCAAGGCCAGCGCGTTGTACCCGACGGTGGACCTTGATCCAGTGAGCTATTATTACCCGGCGGCGCCGGCGTACGGCGTGGGACTCGGGTACGCGGCGGCGCCGGGATGGGGCGATCCGTGTTTCTACGGCTGAAACCGTTGTGACGTCGTGGATTTTATTTGACTTTTTCTTCGTGCAGCCTGCCGCCTGCCTCCGCGTTCCTCGTGTCATGTTACGCGGAGCGCGCGTGCAGAGCTTTTTTTTTTTTTTAGTTAGGGGACTTTTTTATTCTCAATTTTTTTCTGTGAGACTATGCAGTGCGCAGTTCAGCAACCTCTCTTGTGTTTCCAATCTTGCTTGCCACTTTGCAAGTACTACCTCCAGATTTTTTTATTGATGTTTGGATATACAATTTTAAATCCGGAGGTGGTGTACGTTGGTTTAACTCAGAGTTTTGATTTGTTATTCTTGACATTTTAGTATATTCTCTGTAGTTTTAGTTATTAAAACAGATTGCTTCCCTAGTGCAAGATACCTATCAACGCTGACTTGGATACACCAGTTCATGCCAAAATGTAAATTAAAAATACTTCAAATATTATTGCGCAATTACATTTTGCTTCACAGAAACAAAGAAAAAATTAGACGCTGATTTCAACAGAAAAAAAATGTTAGAATCCAATTATTTTACTGATAAATACCACATTACTCAATTCATGTGGTGCAATAAAAAGACGTATTCTCATTTCAATTATCACATTCAATTGATCGAGTGACTAACAATAATTAAAAATTTAATCACCATCTAGAAAAGGTCTATACCAGAGGATTCCAATACGAGTCTCTGCCTTGCCAAAAGCCCTCTGCCCTCCTTATATTTCCGAAGGGCAGAGACTTACATGATAATCTTCTAGTCGGTTACAACAGATCCTACCCATATCTGCTAACCTAGCTTGCTGCTTACTCAAATAAATATCTAAGTAAATATCTCCTGGGCTAAATACATCATAACCGAGCCCCCGGCCCATTCAGGCATATAGCCAAGTGGTTAGGTATCCCGGGTACATATGTCTCACAAATTATCACATTCAATCGATAGAGTAACTAACAATAATTAAAAATTTAATCACCATCTAGAAATGGTCTATACCATAATTCCATCCTCGTTGAACAATGACGAGTTCACCATAGCAAGCCATTCCTTAAAGGTCCCAATCAGAACTTCCTAACTCTTTGCAGGAGTGAAGTTACATACCTATGACCACGTCGTCCGACCCGGCCATCCCATCAACAGAAATCGGGAATTAGCAATTAGAGATTAGTACCATCCAAGTATCCAACAATCAAGTAGTTGGATGGGTAAGTCGGATGTAAAGTATTTTCCCTTACTTTAATAATGTTCTGCAAAAATAAACCTTATTAACGATGTAACTGAAAACATTATTGAAACAAAGATGATAACTATATTTGGACGTTTTGTATTTTAATTTGGAGTTCTTGCCGGTGCAGTATGGCTGTGTAGGTGACAAATGTGGAGATGTTTTCATGGGCACACGAAATAGATACTATCATTCATCTTATTTAAAATATTAGTTCAAATATATAAAGTTCTTAGTTATATTTCAATTTTCTTTAGTAATAAAATAGATCATGAAAGATATATGGTAATTTTTAAAAAAAAAGAAAAATAAGACAAATGATCAAAGATAACTAAAAAAGTCAACAACAATAACAATTTTGGAGCGGATGGAATATGTTCTAAAGCACATTTTTGTTTTATGTTTTTTTGTATCTAAATATTTTTAGTTAACACAATGAAATGAATTTAGTCTGTTTTTCCACATATCTACTACTTTACATTTATTCAAGTTTATAGAGAATTACTAGAAGTTTTTGGAAATTCTCAAATGGGTGATTTAATTTCTACCAAAATCGAGATGCGCGATGTTTCTTTATTGGGACAAGCTATGCATTAGCAGAATGATAATTACTACTAGCTAATGGCAGAAAAAGAAATGTTGTAGGTATAACCCAGTTGTACAACCAGTGTCCAACCAAGACATATCTAATATTTTTAACCCGACATGCTGATATGATTTTGTATTAGTTGGACATTGGTTAGACAAATTGGGTTGGACTTTCATTACAACTATTAGCTGTTTGTTAATTGCTCAACAGTTAAGAAAGTGCCCAAACGTAGTCTATGTGGATTTTCAGGAACTTAGAATTTTGCAGTTGGGCCGGTTTAATCAACTGTTTCATCAATACTCAGTCAATAGCTGGGCTGGATTGTCAAGAAATAAGCGTGCATTATTCAAAACTTTCCGGTCTCCACTGTGACCATTGCTTTCAGAAGAACAAGGCACTGGTCATGCATTCACAAAGGATTAATAAAGATCAGAGCTGGCTCCTGCTAATGATAGACACTGCTACTATTAGCCGTCTCTGTTCTATCAGCAGACTGTAGGCGACCTAATTAATCTCTAGCTAGGTCAGCTAGGACTTTGCCGATGCAGTGGAGACAGCTTAATTCAGGTGGCATCCGCTATACCTTTTTACCATGAAACCATTGGCGCCATGTAAAACTGCACCCCGGCGATCAGCTATCATCGCTGCGGAAGATGTGCGTATGCATGTTACATGTTACAGAGAACAGTTATCCGAGAATTCCCCCAGAAAAGTTAGCTGCGCAGGAATGATCGAGTGCTCATATCATCACCAGGCAGTTCAGTTGAGTCGAGAACGCGGAGTAAAAAGGTATACGCGGGATAGTAAATTAATACTATAGTTTATCTTAATTAGCTTTGGACGATTGCGGTGAAATGAAGCAAGGCAAAGGTCATCAGGCTAAAGCTGCTGCTGTGCTGCGCGCTTAGCGGCGCCGGTCCGCGGGGAACAGCAGCTGCTCTGCTGCGTGGTAAGCGATGGGCACCCCGGTCTTCTGGCCGTTCTCCAGCATCTTCTCCTCAAGTAACTAGGCGGTCATGCGAATGGGCCTGCTGCATGGCTAGCTGTGGGCCATCTAGAATGTCTACCCGAGAATTGTTTTTATGCGTGCAGATAATGATTGATTGAGCTTGTGTTGTGTATGTGCTGACAAGTGACAAGTGTGTTCCTTGCTTGGGTATGAAATCTGGTGTGGCATGTACTCGTAATCGTGATGGCCAAGACTAGTGTGGCACATATGTGTCGACCGTGAGATCTTTCTCTTGAAAGGAAATCAACCGTGTTCTCTTCTCGACCGGACCTGTTTTTCTACTGCTTAATTTTCTTCCAGAAGATCACATAATATTTTCATTTGTACTATATTGCTCTTCTTTGTTACTATATATAGACAATTCATATTTATTCTGTCATACAAATTGAACATCAACTCAAGCTTATGTTCAAAATACAATAAACATATTGACTCAAATATAAGTGTAAGTGTAACAACATTAACATTGTTCAATCATAGACACTTGCAGTCGGTTATTTCAAATTTATACAGCGAGAGAGCTAGTTTAAGCTGCTTTTCAAATATGATATCGAGTTGCCTGCGGACGCTTGAAATAAGCAGGAAATGTGAGTGCGCCGTGTCACGCACCATGAGGAACAAGCAAGTTGCACACCTTAGGTTGCGGCGAGCCAGCTATCTCGCACAACTTGCTTCCCTGATTCACCAAACGTTTTCTTGCCCCGAAATCATGCAACTCGCCGTTGTGTCACCTATGACTTTCACCTGAATTAATTTTTTTTTTCAGAGAAAACTTTCACCTCAATACTCCCTGAAGATGAACATTTTTGTGGCTGAGCCTCTCCTCCCAGCTAAGACCAAGCTATAAAAGGATACCGGCTTTGCTTGACCATATACAGCTCAAGGACATATACCTGTGCAGCAGTAGCACACATACATGTAATAAGCTCGGAGCAAAAGCCCTAGTAGCTGCTTCACAGCTCCCGGGCGGGCTTGTACGACTGGCTGCATATGATGGAGAACCGGCGGCAGCGTGCGACGAGGCGGCTGCGCTGCCTGCTGGCCCTCGCCGGCGACTACCTCAAGTACCTCTTCATGAGGCGGCGCCGCCTCGTGCACAAGGTGGCGCGCAAGACCCTCGCGCTCGTCCACTACCACCACCACAAGAACAACCCGTGGCCGTGCGCCATCACGGAGCACGAGTTCTCCTGCGCCGACAGCCCCAGCCCCGCGTTCCTCGCCGCGAAGAGGCTGCTGCTGCGGTCACGGCTGCGAAAAAGCAGTGACGCCGGCGTCGTTATGTCTTCCTGCTGCTTCGGCTCCTTTATTCTAGCGCCGCCACCTTTCGGCAGCTGGCACGAGACGACGATGGCGCCGTCAGAGGCGGCGGAAGAGTCCACGGAGGAGGAGGAGGATGTGGAGACGACGGATGATGATGAAGAAGAAGAGGACCAGGGAGACGATGAGGAGGACGGGTGGCTGCAGTACGGAGGTGAGATGGTTGATGACGTGGACGACAGGGCGGAGGAGTTCATCAACATGTTCTACCAGCAGCTCAGGGCGCAGAGCTTCGCCGCGGTGTTCCACCAGGGCTCCTCGCCTTGACCGCGTGATCTGACGATGGAGTTCCCAGTGTTCGTTTTCAGCTTGCGACACTTGGCGCGGCGTTTGTGATGTGATGAGAGAGGAGCCTTCACTTTCGAGGGACTATCGAGTTTGCAGTGTCTGTTCATTTCGGTGTACGGAGAGATGGAGTGCGTGTGAGTGTGAGAGGCAATACATACATGTTCCATATACGTAGCGTTGTGACGACTACTTTTGTGGTTGTGACTGAGTTGCGATCCAGTGTACAGTGGACGTGTATTCATGTACGTTGTTGGTGTGTTTGAGAGATGAGATCATCGATCAATCATCATGTTCAAATAAATAATCCGTACATGGCAGTTTGATAACGGCGCGCCATCAGGGGGTGGATCTTACTAAATAAAAGAGCAAGGTGAGGCGTGGAGACATAACTCTTGCAGTTGTGAGATCTAAAACTTCCAAGCATATATCATGGTCGACGCGCTCTAACAAGCTCAATGAGTTTGTCAAGATTTAGACCCATTAGCCGCTTTGCAGCTAGCTATTCACCTTCCTCAACTATCATCCGAGTCCGGTTTTTCTTCTTCGGTTACAAAACCAGGTATATAGTCTCTCTAAATTACCAATACTGACGGTTTTATACATGTGACGCATGTGATAGTGATTTCACATATTAGATGCTACTTCATTCTCTTTCTTTCTAAAAATTCAAAATTTTACCTTCACAATTTTAAAAAATCTCAAGAATTTCCCATGGACATCAATAATTTTGTTTTGGAAATTTAGAAAGAGTCATTTCTGTTTCTAAATTAAAGTTCATCAAACATGATTGTCAGTTCAAAGAAGATTGTAAAATGAAGCAAGGTGCCACATCTCCCACATAGCAACTAACTAAATCATTTGCTTGATGAAATATATTCCCTTTATCTAACAAATTAATATATGGATCCAGCTGCAACATGTGCGTTGCATAGGACAAAATCCCTGTCCAAAACAACCATAGGACGAAAATAAATGGGATTGATGATTCCGTGAGTCATCATATCTGGTTTTGTAATTAATCGAGGAAGGAAATCAGACTCCAGTAAAAGTTGAGAGAGGTTTATATGGAACTTGTCTCATGGGTTCTAACTTTTTTCTTTTGAGTAAATGCATGTCTCATGCTTAAATTTGTCCGAACGTGTCATCTAGGTTCATGAATTCTTAAATTTACGTTTAAGTTGTGAACTTGCTTTTGTGTTTAATGTGTAAATTAAGAGTTTAGTAAGTAGATAACACCCTTGCTTATACAAGTTGAAAGACGCTCATACATTTTTTTCCTTTTTGTTCCAACTCTTGTAGGAAGACACACCCATGAAACTTTTTGCACTAACCAACTTCAATATGATTCCCGAGGGAATATTATTGTTGGACAAAAGTGATTGTCTTCTCATAATGCCCCGGCAATTGCATTGATCCAAAGTTTATGCGAAATGGCACGGATAAGCTCTCGGTCTAATTAAGCGGGCGGGCTCCTTAAGCTGTTACGTGCAATGTGGAAACGTATCAAACTTCAACGAGAAATCGTTCCTTCACAGCTGAGAAATGTTAACAAAAAGGCGAGAAGAACGTAGCAACTTACACTGGCAGCAGCACTCAAATAGCAATTTACATTGCATCATGTCACAAAAAAAATATATAAGTACGTTTCCGACTTGTCTTTTTGCAAGTCTGTATGCATATTTCACTCTCGCCAATCCTTTTCAGCCGGCACATAGCTACAGACTACCGGAGAAAGTCCCGGTAAGTTTCCACGCGTGTATAAAAATATAAATTAATCTAGTCGGCCAATGTACACGGTGAGTGCACTGAAGCTACTGTTTTCTGCTGGGAAAAATTAATCCGACAGTATGATTACTTTGAAATAAGAAAATGATTCGTATACGTGGCGAAGGAGACTGCTTAGATAAACAATTGCCTTCTGTCATCGTTGACTTGCCGAAGTGTACGTGTAGTCGTGTAGGTATAAACAGTCTGCGGTCCTTCAGCAGGAGTTCAAAACGGTGTGAAAAGAAGATTGCACTAAATAGCATTATGTCTTGTTTACGTAAAAAATGTTGCCAACAATAATTATTTTTATGTGATTGGAGAACATTCCATCTTTTCATATTCCATTTCGGGCACATATATAGAAGAGCAGTTTTGAACAAAAATAGCCGTGGGAATGTTTTTATAACCTGAAACATGATTTCAGTCCTTCGGCAAAATTTCTTAATGTTGTTCCCTAATTATGGATGCTAATACATGGTTCTTCTATTTAGATCATGGATATCATTTTTCATGGGATTTTGATAGTGTCCGCACAATAAGCACAATAATTGTGGGAACATTTTTTTAATGACAAAAACATGAACCAATTCGAAGATGATATATTTTTTTTTAAAGGTGAAGATGCTATCAGCCGATCACATCAACCTTCTGCTGTTTTGCAAGGAACCTCTCACCCCTTCCCGGAAATTGACCATGCAATGGTACGGAATTCATAGTCTGAAAGATCCCTCCTGTCCCGTTGATGTTCCAGCCATTTTCCAAACTGCTGTCCTTCCACCTGAAGCTTTCTACTCCTAAGTAGAACCCTACAAATACCACCTCGCCACCAAGCACAAGTACGAACCAACCATCACCACCTCAATTGACATTTTAGTGGCCATTACATTCTTGATCCGCTTTTAATTTCTTCCCGACCCAACAATGAAGCTACAGCGTCAACTGTCGATGACGAAGCTATCAAACGCCGCGAGGGACCTCCTCATCTTCATGGCGAGGACGAAGCTCCCTCTGCTTGCCATTGGCACAGCCGTCGTAGCGAAGTGCCGAAAACTCTGGGGAGGCCTCATCACCCACCGTGGCGAAGGCGGAGCCTGCCCCGCTGACGACTACTTCAGATGGAGCTACGAGTTCTCCTGCACGGCCACGCCGATCAATGCTCTGCCCGTGAAGCTGAAGCGCCGCCGACATCGGCGCCTGCCGCCGTGCATCGGTGGCAGGCAAGCACGGGAGATGATGCAGGTGAGCGTCGCGCCCAGGGACGAGGACGACGAAGGGCGATCGCCGAAGCCAACAGAGCGGTCGCCGGGGCCCGGAGTGGCCGTGTACGGGCACGAGATCGACGGCCTCGCCGAGGAATTCATCAATTGGTTCCACGAGCAGCTAAGAATGCAGGGTGTGAAGATGCAGAGTGAGAGCACGGGATGACGAGGCCCTCCTCTGTCTCACTTAGGCGCGCCATGCGTTGCGCCAGTGACGTGCGTGAGCCATGGAGTTATAGTTCGTGTTTCAAATATACGTCGTACAAATTTCTTGGTGTTTCTGTTTGTTTGATGGAGTGTCAGCTCTTACTTTTTCAAATTTTGTCTAGTTTTTTATTCGATACGATTAGTGGTGTATTGTAGTAACATTCAGACCAAACGGGTAGAGTTTGTGTGCTCTGGGTCTTGGTTGTCATCACCATCAGTCCATCACCTTGTGGAGTATGAAGAATTGCCTGTATGAATAATGGAAATCTTTCTGTTTCTGGCTTTCTGGTGCCTGCAGTATTCCCACGCCAGCAGCTAGTGACGTTCTGTACGTTTTGACTGTAAAAAATGTTCTAACTAAATCCAGCCCAAAAGTTCTAAGGCATGTACCAGTAAAGCATACAGTAAATCTGCGTGTTCCCCCCGCAGCGTGCATCCAGAACGGCACCAGAGTTGTCGTACTGCCAGAAGTGCATGCAACCATGCTGGTCAGCTGGTGAGCAGATTTGCAATAGGAGGGGACCCCCCCTCCATTTTGCGGGTGAAGACTGAAGAAGAGCACTGTAATCACTATCTAGTGTGTTTAAACAGAAGCAAACATACCTCATCGTAAACTACAAACTCTGCAACACTGAATTTTGATTTACTGCAATTCTTTAATATTATATATTCTGTCTACAAAGAACCGCAGCGCACAAGGACACGACCTTATTAAGTTTGGGGGAAAAACAATGTATCTTTAACCTGAACCTTACTTTGTAAAAAACGGAATAACTCGGCATCAAAAGTGCTCAAAACCGAGAAAGTTTCGCCTCACTAAGTTCTGTTCTATATCTGAATAAATAAGGTAACCCCTCACTCTAAAAAGTTCTCGTCTATAACTCCCGGCAGAGTCCCCACTTGGGGTGCCCAAAACTTCATAGCTGACCCAATCGCTGCCTGAACAGACTTGTACCCTCTACCGACGGCCACCAGGTTTCCTGCCAGCTGGAGCTTGCTCCTCCTCATCCGACTCGACATCTCCATATTGCCAGATCCGCAGTCTTTCCTTCTTTGCTTTCTCTTGGAACTGCTCCAGGTTCTGGAGAGCCGTCTTTCTTTCCCTAGTGTCCCATCTCTTGCTTCTTTCAAGCCGAGCAAGCCCTTCCTATAAATACACACACATTAGGCAATGGTAAGTAATAAACAGAAGCAGTCCAAAACATCTTTGCTATCTTCAACAGCAGCACTGGAAGACCAAGAAAACATTTTGAATAACATATAAATTACAAATTCTCTCCCTTCATAAATTACAAGTTTTGAGCAATGCACAAATTAGCCAGACCACATTTTCAACAACACTGGTAATCAAGCACCAATGTTCTCCCAACCTATATGAAACTAATCTATGCAAAACCTTTTTAAAAAGCTATGGACAACATAAAACAGTAGCAATGAACATAATAATTCAGAAGTACTACCATTCAAAGATGATTAGAAATGCATGGATAGATTGCCGACCAAGATTTGTTAGTTAAAATGATTCCATCTTTTAAAATCAAAGAATAGTCCTTTGATACTCCGTAAAACAAATTTTCAGCATACTAGGGAAAGGAAACTCAATTTTAGTTACTGGTTTAAGATAAATGAGGTCAGTTGCACAAACCTCGAGCATGGTAGCATTTATACTAGTTTCTGTCTCCGCATCCACAAGAGTAACAATAAGAACATTTCCAGTTCCTTGTCCCTTAGATTTCCCCCCAGATGTATCACGCTCTTCAATCATTGCTCGGTATTGCTTTGAGCTGCCGAGCAAACATTCACTTAGATATTCTGCAGCTTCGTGACCAAAATCATCCTCTAAGTTTGGTACTTTTATGAATGCAAGGCTGCATAGCTGAGCAAGAGCAGGAGATGCAGAAACAGATGGGTCTGCAGGCCGTATATGACTGTATGGAACCACTTCTTGGTTGCCATAGTCAATGTAGAATACTTCATACTTGTCATTTGGAGATTCTACAGCTCGAGGTCCATTCACAATCTGCACAAGTCATGATTGAATTTAACAATGGAAATGCTAAAACTTTGCACATAAACTCTAAAACATGCAGCAATTCCAATAACTGCGACAAGATAATGGCATAATTGGAACCAAAAAAAAACTTCAATTTATATGGAAGGACACAAATCCAGCTCAATCACATAACAGCAGCTATAGCTATATCTTGGTGATCACATAAAACACGTCTAAACGATTCAAGGTCGTTTAAATGCATCCACTAGCATAGAAAGTGGAGGTACTGAAACCTGAGGAGTCATCTACTAAAGTGTGATTCTTATTCAACTTGAATCTAGTCCATAAAAATGCAATCAAATGGCCATAAGTTTGAAAAAGCACTAGCAGTAACCTACACAGATTCAGACACAATCATTGGGTACATGATGACACCAGTCTAGAACAACTCGAGGTGGCAAGACATGGACGCCGATGGAAGAGAAACTAGGAGAGGCAGACTAGTGGGTCCCATTAGCACAAGGTCACTTGCCCAATTCAGGTTCTAATACTTATTAAAACTTGATAAATCGATAAACATAAATGGTGAACTGCTAACAAACAAGGTCACTTGCCTAGTTCAGGTTCTAATACTTCATTAAAACTGGATAAACTGATGGAAATGGAAGAGGAACTAGGAGAGGCTGACTAGTGGGTCCCATTAGCACAAGGTCACTTGCCTAGTTCAGGTTCTAATACTTTATTAGAACTTGATAAACCAATAAACATAAATAGAGATCTGCTAACAAACAAAAGTTACTGTGTTTTCTTTTTGAAAGCTTGACTCATGAAGTTCATTTGGTTTCAATGAAGTAATTGTAAAACATACCATAGCCCTGTTCCAGGAGTTGTCAAGGCTAAACTGTGCAAGTACTATCTCTCCCTTCACAGGATTAAAAGCGCCAATCACAGGTGCATCTTTCAGTTTCAATGATGCAAGCTGCTGCTGAACTGAAGCCACCCTCTGGTCACCCGCCGTCTGGACATAAAACTTTCCACCACCGAGGACTTCCGTGACAGCAACCTACAGTCAAATGTATAACACAAGAGAACATTATTTTTCCAAGAAAATGGAGTGACATTTAAATTCAGATTCTCATGAACAAACCTTGAGTATTTCCTTTTGCTTCGATTCATGTGTAGATCCATTTGAAACCTCTTCACCCTCCACATAATTCTCCCATATCTTAGAAAAGTAATGAGTCAGTAATGTTTTCACTAATGACTAATCAATACTCCATAAAGCATGAAGAATAAGAAAAACGATACCTTGAGTTTTTGTTGCTTTGCAGACTGTTCAGCCCTTGTTAGGATATTAGCATCAGGAATCCTATCCAAGCCAAATGAGCTAAGCTTCGCCAGCCCAGCCTCTAAGAGAACTGAGGCCATGTTGGTCCTAGACTCCCACAAAGAACCCAAGAATGTTCCGGTTCTATCGACTGCTTCAACCTCAATCTGCATAAATCACTTACCATCCTTTAGCATTTGAATTGAAAATGCAGAAATGGATAAGCAGCAGGTGATAGACAAAGTAGTACCTCCACATCACGTTGTAGAACTCTTCTCCTCATCAAAGCAATAGCTTCATCTGAATATGGCTCACCTTTACCAGGGCATCGAACACCAGAAAATGAGAAGGCAATGCTGCAAGTCTCCTTAGGAATAGTTAGTTTGAACCGATGGCCACTGAAGACATATTCAACAATGGCAGAATGTCTTTTATTCCTCTGTAGGAAGGGAAGGAAATCCTTGGCCTTCTTCGCAGAAACCTGATTAGACATGAAGCACTAATAAGTTAACAAAGTAACAACATGATTATTGAATGACATAAGCAAGTAAGGGTATCTAACCGTTGTTAAATCTGTTATATGCATCACAGGACAATCTTTTCCAGAATGCATGCCCTTCTTTGCTTTCTCAGCTCGTGATTCAGCTGCTAATAAAGCATCATAGTAATGTGATCTTTCCTCGTAATCACGGTGTTTGGATGTTTCAGCAAATCCCCGCGAGAGCAAAAGCTCAGCAACATTGACTCCAGCCTGGCTGGCTGAACTTGGAACAGAGGATAAATCATCACCATCAGCTCTAGAAGGTGTACCAAGAAAAACTGAGCCATAATCCAAAACTCTGGTATCAGCAGAGCTGGTTGTAGGAGCAACATTTTGGCCATCCACAGTGCTGATCCTTCTAGAGTATTCCATTTCAACAGTGACCTGAAAATTGGAGAAATAACTAATGAACAATTGCAGTAATTTTTATCATTAGATTTCACCAGGTCAAGCCCCCTATACATACTTGTTTGCCAATCAATCGTGTACGCAAGAATTCCTTTGCTTCACGAGCAAATTTTTGAGGCTTATTATCGTCTCTACGAGGATTGCCCAACTTAGGAGCCCTAATGCTTGACAGATTAACCCGACGTTCAGCTGAAGGGCTTCCGTAAGGAGCGGCATCATCAGCAACAATAATGCAATCTCCGCTCACAACTTCTACTACCTGTAAAGAGAGAAAAAATAAAACAAATTAGTAACAATCACATGAATCATGGAATGAAACCATCAATGAGGAAATAAGACACACCTTTCCCGTAAATTTTTGGTCATGGATAGGCTTTGAGTTAGTGACTGGGGGCTTAAACCCTGTCCAGATTCTAAGCTGGTCCTTTTTGGCCTGAAGCTCTGCGTTCTTCAGCTTTATTTTGACCTCAACGTCAAGCATATTAGCACTCCATTCGACATACTTTGCAAGACCCTACAATAGAACAAAACCAGAATTTGTCAAAGCAAGTATATATTTGACGATCTTCAATAAAACGTGAACATGTAGTTTTACTAAACAGGAGTATGGACTAAAAAACAGCATGGACAAGTAATAGAAAAATACATTTTCAACAAGCTCAAGAGCCAAGTCCTTGGCAGTCTCCCCATCAGGGTAATACACCGAAGCAATTATGTTACTGAAACTGTCTGTGCCCTCCACCACAATACGAACCTGTGAAATTTTGTTGAAAAAAAATCAATAAGTAATACGACAAACTCTTTATTCCCTAAGGTGAAGACTGAAACTTGTGGAGGTAGCTTACATCTCTGTTAAGAACGCGAGTCTCTGTGAAGTGCTTAGCCTCTCTTCCAAACCTATCCGGTGGAACCTCGGTAGCAGCAGATGCAGCAAGTCTTTGTGCTGTAGTCAGTTGTGCAGGTGTTCCCTCAGAATCTTCACCATTTGCACCGTCAGCAGTACTCTCCGTTGTAACAACCACATTGGGAATGGAGGACCGTCTCCCCATGGATGGTGCCTAGATTTATTTCAAATTAATGTTTGCCATATATTTGTAAAGAATAACAGCAAATAGTGTACAAGAAGAATACCTGTACTCCAGCAACGTATATCTGCACGAATTGGAAACTTGGAAGCAAGTAAACACGAACGGTGCTTCCATCACGAACTTGTTCAACAATGGCTTCCAAACTCTTGCCTTTATTGGCAACCGCAAAACCCTTTGCATCAAAACCACTTGCTTCACCAATTGCAGATGGAGGAAGATCTCTTATTGATTCTTCAGCAGCACCAGGTTCCTGAATGTTAGAGAAGAGAAGATTTGTACAGCCGAATATCAAGAAAGGCATTCATCTCGTGTAATAAAAAAAGTAGGACATGTAAAGAAAAACTTGCCAACCTTGCTCCAGCGACCTAAACCCTGTTGCTTGGCAACTTCCTCTAGTCTTAGCAGCTCAGCGAGGTACGGGCTTTGTTCACCCCCTTTTGGACCTTGCTCCTTTACCTGAGCAAGCAAATAAAAGAAATCAGCAACTATTTAACACAATTTATTGAAGAACTAAAACAAGAAGTTTGCTTACTCTTGCCCATCCAGCAGAAACGACTGAGTAGGCGACGTTCTTGTCACCAAGGTAAACAGTACCAAATTCTCGCCCAATGTTAGGAGCTGTATAATCTACTCTGAATGTGACCTCCTGTTATCATAGTTTTGCATTGTAAACAAGTGGAATCTATGAGTAGAATAAATTATATGAGAGCTTAGTAATATAAAAAGTTCAAAAAAAAAGAGCACCTTTCCAATGCAAAGCTTTCTCAGAAACTCCCTGCTTTCCCATGCAAAGGGCTCATCCACTCCACCACGACGAGCCTGTGATGGTCATCATGTAAATAATAAACCAAAGATAAAATAATGAAACAAGAATACTTAGAATATATTCTTAATTGTGAACTTTAGCATAAAATGCAATCGGTTGATGGGATGAATCAGCTCAAAAGCATAATACAGAAACAACAAAACATTCTTCAATTGAATTCATGACACAAAATAAAAGGGAGAAAATAATTTAATATGTTAATCCATATCCTACAATACAAACAACAGTTTCAGTGTGGAGTGAGTCTTACCAGCCTTGGGGCCATAAGGTAAGAGAGAGTGATGGACTTCTCCGGTGGGATCTCTGCCTTTGTGCTTCCCATGATGAGAAGACAATCCCCAGATGTCACAGCCTTCACCTTGCCCCTCAGCCATCCTGAGGCTCCTGTGTTGGACGCCATGATAGCAGCTTACACCCCCTAACATGAAACAAAAAGATGAACTCTGATGTCAGATTGGTGTAGCCTTATGTTGCCTTGGTTTCTATCGTATACCGCATCACACATTTTTCCTTTAATAGAAATGGTACAGACACAGAGGTGTACTTGAATAAATAAACATATATAAATGACAAAGCAAATACTTAATTGAACAATGTCCGTTTCTGCATAATTCGCTACCATTACGGTTAAAAAAAAGAATACAGCTGTTTTCCCCATTGGAAAACAAGTTAAGATCAATAAAAAAACAAACATCACGTAATAATTAAAAAAAGAAAACTGAAATCACAGAGCTAACGTCAGGAACTTAAAAGTCCACAGGTTGTCTTGTCAGTGGATGAGCTCCTACTTTTATCCGGAGCAGGAATCACTGAAAACGAGCAGGTTTCTCAAAAGGGAAACCTGTGGATAAATTGCAACCGAAAGAATTTGGCCCACTCCCACCTCCAAATACCCGCAAGGGTCCAACCAAACCACCCACTGACCCTGGGTGTCACGCGAACCCAGTCATCACCTTTCTGCCACGGCTAAAAAGCGCGGGCAGAACAGCGTATCAATGCGCGTATAAGTCAAAATGAATCTAATCTACTGCCGCGAGACGGGTATGCAAAGCTGCGCGCCCGTACACGCGCTTGCAGATCTGGCACTGGCACCTCGAGACCCCGCGCGATCCCGCCGAATTCAGATCCCGGCCACCGGACCCGGAGCAGAGCACGCCGCGTCGACGGCGTGCAACGTCCGCGGCGCCCAGATCGGGCCGGGGAGAGGCGCTAAAACCCCCAGATCTGCGAGCCAGCCCGCCCGTGCCGGAACGGAAAGGAACGCGCGCGTCGGATCAGGAGCTCACCTGGCCTCGGCGGGATCGCCCCGGCGCGGCCGAGATAGACGGAGAACGCGGGCAAGAGGGAGGCTAGATCTGGGCGAGTGACAGGTACCTCCGCGAGCCTCCTCTGCTCCGGCGTCGTTGTACGGTCCCGGCGACGAGGCGAGGCCGGTGAAGGGAGGTGGGAGCGCGTGAGGTTTTTGGGTGCAGCGAGTGACGGGAGGAGGAGGAGGTGTGGGGGAGAAGGGAGGCGCGGTTTATAGGGAGGGGCGTGACGCGGGGGAGAGGAGTCAGGAGAAGCGAGCTCCAGGCCGGTATGGTTGGGGCCCCGTCCCGTCCGCGTGCGCCCGCGTCATGGATGGACTCGGCTCGGATCGCTTTCACGGAAACGGGTGTGAGGTTTGTTTGGCGGGCGGCAGATCCGACGCTGGCTGATGTGGAGCTGCAAAGGGATAGCCCCGCCGTGCCGGCTGGTGGCAAGAAGGCGTGTCTTCCTTGTCCGGAGACTAGCTTTGCTTGCCCTCCTGGTTTCAATTTTTTTTTACAAAACAAAAGCTTTGCTTACCCTGTTTATGGTTATCCTCTCTTGCCCTGGATGATAATAAGCAAATGATGCTTTGTTTTACGTTACTAATTGCCGACTGGTCTCGTTCTCCGGTTAAAAGATAATTTGTCGTAATGATTCACAAAATTAATTAAAGAAAGAGGGAGAGTGAGTTAACAGATGTGTCAATGATCTTGAAGGCAATGAGGTAGCAAAGAGGAGACATAGATAATGGGAAAAAATAGAAATAATATATAAACATTGATCAAGAGATAAAACCCCTTCAGTTACATGATCCTGGTGTATTAAATTTGTTACCTATGCAAGTTAAAAATGTATATTATTTCTTATGTTTGTTATTTTTATACTTTTCTTTGTTAAATGTTTTTTGCATTTATTATAATCCAACCAATGATGGGTTGCCTTGCAGTGAGTTCTAACGGATGCATTTCAGTCATAATAACGACTTTTAGTTTCATTTAATGCGTAGGTACCAACGGTCGTCGTATTTACGAATAGGCCAAAATACTTTTTTTAGAAGTAAAAGATAGAAACACTTTACTCTCAACGTATGTCATGTAGATATGTCTTAACGTTCCCGCTTGTCCAACCGTTTGTTGTCACCATATCTCTTTCTTGGTAATTTAATGTGTGTCATTTAATTATGTTGACAAAAGATACTCAAATTACTTTGAGTTTCTTTTTGAGAATATGTTGAATATGCTTTCTAGAAGGAGTGAAAATTTATTATAAAGTTGATATGTGATCTAGTGGAAAGAGGTGATTTCTGCTAAGTTCTTATATGCTTCCTCTAGTTCAATTAAATGTACCTTGCTTATATTAAGACGTGGAATATGGTAATGAATTTGCTATCATTCTAGAATGGGAGAGGTCACATTATAGTTTATATTTGGAGAAGCACATGTGTCATGTTGAAAAACTCTAGCAATGCATTTTCACCTAGATTTGGAAGTAATGAAATAATACCTATAAGTTGATAGACGCAATGAGAAAAAGAAGGAAGGTTAGAGAAAAATATACATGTAGGTGTCCATATGCGCATACCGGACCCTGAATGAGAATTGTATAGGTAACACTGTTTGTAAGTTGGAACATATAGGGGGGAATTTTTAGCTATGTTAAATTCAATTTACTGCTGTTTACGGGACAGGAGCTTCATTTTTTGAAAGTTGTCATGGTACAAATTATGTTATTCCATCGTATTCTCAATTTTCACCATCAATAAAAAGTTTAGCTACATCACCAACACATTAATTCCCCCCCCCCCCCCCCCCCTAAACCTCACCGTAAGTCCACTAAACTCAAGACAATGTTTGGTTGACTAATAACGACACGTATGGATCTCCAAAGATAACAAGCCAAAAAATCTGAGAGACGTTGTGTTATAAGTATAATCAGAAAGGGCGCTGAAGAATAGAATTAAAGAGTATATGGAAAAAAACAACTCTCCATGGGGCGTATATAACTTGATAATTTGGTACACGAGGTGCAAACTCAAACTGTTTGAGTTAATGGCATAGACAGTTATTCAATTAACACTCCTCATTTCTTTTGTTATATCCTTCAAAGAGCTCAATAAGTGCAACATAAAATTACACTAGTTAAATAGCCTTTTCTTCATAATTTTGATTTTTATTTAGACAAGTTCATGAGGTTTTAGTTTTGTGTATGAAACACTGGGACTGTTATATTTATATGTAACGACCTGCTCTCTGTCTCAAGAAAAAATAGGGAGATGTTTATCAAAATAAAAAAGAAAAATATGGAGAAAGATAGGCAAGGGATAAGTGGGCCTTGCAGCCCAGCAAGGCAACTCATAGAAAAAGCCCACGAAGTACCTTCCTCCATCTGGCGAGGTTGAGCGCCGCCGCTGCACCATCCTTCTCCGGTTCTCCCCGCCGCCGCCGCTTCCCACCATACGCTGCACGGCCTTCGGACGAGCGAACCTGGAACGTGGCCCCACGTTTCCGGTGACTCAGTCCCAAACCGCGAAGTGGGCGCCGCAGGTCTACTTGCAGAAAAATACAATTAAAAGTCACGGAGCAAGCAAGACAGGCCGCGGGGGAATGATCTCGAGATTCGCAGATCTCGTTAAATCCCTCCCGCGTCGAAGCCCCGCGAACCCCTTCCTCCTCCTCCGCCCGGCGCCCGCTCCCCGCGCCCGCGCCATGTCCGACCTCCGCGCGCCGGAGCACCAGGTGGCGGGCCACCGCGCCTCCTTCAACAAGCTGGGCCCCCTCGTCGACGGCGCCGGCCTCTTCTACAAGCCGCTCCAGGCCGGCGACCGCGGGGAGCAGGAGGCCGCCTTCTACGAGGCGTTCTCGTCCCACCCGGCCGTCCCGTACCGCATCCGCGACGCCTTCTTCCCCGGGTTCCACGGCACGCGCCTCCTCCCCACCGCCGCGCGGCCCGGCGAGCCGCACCCGCACCTCGTCCTCGACGACCTCCTCGCCGGCCTCGACGCGCCCTCCGTCATGGACGTCAAGATCGGCGCCTGCACCTGGCCGCCGGCCTCACCGGAGCCCTACGTCGCCAAGTGCCTCGCCAAGGACCGCGGCTCCACCAGCGTCGTCCTCGGGTTCCGCGTCTCCGGCGCCCGGGTCGTCGGCGCCGGGGGCGCCGTGTGGCGGCCGGAGCGCTCGGAGATCAAGGCGCTGGACACCGCCGGCGTCCGCCGCGTGCTCCGCCAATACGTATCGTCCGTCGCCGAAGAGGGGCCAGACTGCGCGCTCGCCGCCGCGGTGTACGGCGGGGAAGGGGGAGTCTTGTCGCAGCTGCGCGAGCTGAAGGCGTGGTTCGAGGTGCAGACTCTGTTCCACTTCTACTCGGCGTCGATTCTTCTGGGCTATGATGCCAATGCGGTGGCAGCGGCCGCGCCTGGAGGTGGGGTGAGGGTGAAGCTGGTGGACTTTGCGCATGTCGTCGACGGTGATGGGGTGATCGACCACAACTTCCTGGGCGGCCTCTGCTCATTGATCAAGTTCATTTCTGACATTGTTGACGAAACTCCTGGGACGCAGCCTTTGGCTGCTTCTTCTTAAGAAGGAGAACTCTGCATTTTGGAGCTGATAAGAAAGGTATGCCTTATATGTTTATTGTTCTTTTGGATTCTTAGATTTGCTGCTTTATAGTTTATATTGATGGCAATAGTTGGTATTGGTTCAAGAATATAAAGTAGAAGATGAAATTTGTTCATGGCTTAGATGTTGCATAGTGATGGGTGGAGAAAATAAAGCTAATGATAAGAATCTAACTACACCGTTGTCATGAAATTGGCTTGGACACACGATCTTCTAAAGAAGAGAATAGAATGTTGTCACTTGAAAAGTGAGGATGGCAAATACACTTTACAAAAGAAAGAGTTGATAATGCTTTTGGAGAAGTTAGGGGTACGTTGTGGTAGCTTTTAAGCATATTTAGAAATATGAAAGTTGAATGATGACAACAAATTGTTTTTTGCTCTGAGTATATATATTTTTATGGATTGTAAGTGGTATGTACAACATAAAATAATTTAGAGAGAATAATCTGGACCTTTTAAATTCTTGTACAATGTTGGATTCTGTGGAATTGTACCTGAATTCTGTTTATTGCCTTTGACTATGATGGCTATAGGTCTGATCCTCCAAAACTGTGTATTGCTCCAACTAGAAGCCCTATTGAGATTGACTGTTAAAGAAAAAAAAAACTGAGATTTCGATCTGCCTAGGTTAAACATTTATAAGGCTCAAAGAAGCTTAATCATTGCCACTTCTGTTCACTAAGAAAGATTTTTTGCTAAGAATATTGTGATGTCGACCTTGGTTGCAATAAACAAATGACACTGACTAAAGTAAATGCACTTTTGTTCTAGGTGAATACTCATAACTCCTACTCCTTGAGGTACTGCATGCTCCATTCTACAGCCCTTTTTCAATACTTTGGCTGGCATAGATCCTGCGTTTCCTATTGGATCGCAAAATAGGAAAGCGGAGCAGCATGTCGTTCTCTATATATGAAAAGCAGTTTTTTAGGTCTTTGTTAAGTCAGTTTCATATATCTTATTGTCTTATTAGATCTGAATAAGAAAAGCATGACCAATTGCTGCTTTGCACCAGCTAATATAAAGTAATTTCTTTTAGAAACAATGGAATTAGTTTTTGTTTGTTCCTCAAATCTACTGACTACGACATCCACCATATTGGGCCATGATAAGTTCCTTCTCTTCGGACAGTTTACTATAACCATAGTTTTGATGCTAACTTCGTTGGTCCTTTTATCTGCTTCTGCTTCTTTGCGATGCTACTGACCTATGTTTCTAGTTTAATAACAAAAAAACAAATGCAAGTTTATGTGTTATGCACTGAGCCTGTACAGATTTTGGACTCTTCGGTTGATTTATGCTCACAAATAATAGAGTTAAGTCAGATATTCGTATCCTATAATATAGGTGAAATGTTGTGACCCCTTTGATGTGCTTAGTAACCCCCCTATAATTAGTTAAATTTGAGAGATGAGACTGGCAGAGAATAGTATAAACGTCTCGAAAGCAGGAAGAGGCTGGACTAGAGTCTGCCGTTGTATGCTATGCGTGCACAACTGCACATGACGTTATCAGATTGAGCTGTTTGAGTATTTGTGCTGTTTGTTTTATGCAAAGCGTTCGGTGTCCGGTATGGATTTTTTTTTCCATGAATAGTAAAAACAATGCTCCATTTAATACAAAGATCTGTTGTTCTTTATGCCTCCGACAAGGAAGTTTTACTTGCGATGATCGATGAGTGATAAACTCTTATATTATCATAATACACTCTCTTTTATCGTTCCATGATCAAGTGCTTGACACATGATGCTGTCTTGCAGGTCCAACATTTCGGTCTGAGAAAGGAACGTCCGATCGAGTTACTGGGAATTGCCTTCCCTGCAAAAATACGGCAACCTGTACCTTTTTTCCAAATCAGATCTCCTGAAAAACATTGGGGCTGGAGTACATTGGATCTGATTGCATTAAAAATACCATGGGTTGTCCTTTCTAAATTAGAGTCTGTTAACCCACTCTTTTTGTTTAATAACTTGTTAAGCATGCAAACGCGGTTAGGCGTGTTGATCCGGCAACTGTGCTGTACGACTGGCCTTCGCTATGTGCCTTTGTGAGCATTTTTTTTTTTCGTTTCTGAGAAGAGAAAGATTTCAGTTGCATGTGCCAGTTTTCGAGTAGCATTTCCGCTATGTTTTTTCTTAATCTCTGACCTTCTGCCTCCCACCGGCTACGCACGCTGCTTTAAAAAATTCTCGTATCTCTCTGTCACGTTTGCCTTATTAGGTGGTTATAATGATGGGACTCGAACCGCTCTGTTTAGGCGCGTACCGAGTTCCCAGCCAGCAGCGGGAGTATAGTACATGGTACTACATGGTCAACGAATATGCAATCTGGTTCAAGACGAGAAGAACATTACCTCTTTGTGCCAGAAGAACGTGGAGATGCAGATCGCATCAGCAACTCTGGTCAACTAGCCTCGTTGGCCGGCTGCCAAACCAGAGAAAATCGAACGAATGAAGCTAGATCGAAGGAAACGGAACCGAAACCAGGGACAAAAATACCGCCTTCTGCAGCTATACTCCAACGTAAAAGTTCTCCTCTGCCATGGATGGGGGTGCCGTCTGGGCGCCGCTGCGAGAGCAGTTAGACGACGTTGGCTGGTTGCTCAACAGACGTCCCCCTTTTGCTCGCATTCCAGATCCAGGGACCAGGGCACATGGATTCGGTGCCGTGACGTCGCTGTTCTTGGAGTCTTCAAGCTGTCGTGTTGGCCCTCTCCGGCGTGCTGCATCGTAGTTATCGCCTCGGTTCGTCAACCTCCAGCCGAAGCTACGAACCTACTACTGCTATTAATGTCCGTCTCCGATCAAAGTCATTTGGATACAGGCTGAAATGGTGTTGAATGCGATCCGAAGGGATGCCGTCTGAACAGCGTAGCACAGCTAGCGCTGCAAGCGGGGCGGGATGCCGCATCAGCCGCAACTCCGAAGCGGGCTGATGCGGCTGCCCGCATGCGGCCGCTTGTTTTTGGCGGGCACCGCAAGCCGCCGCCTGCAATCCCGCAACCGCAAGCGCTGTTCTGATATGCTCAGCGTTGTTATTTGATCTTTGCTCCGCGTCGTTCGTGACTTTGCGAGTCGTTCTCCCCTCGGTGTCGCTCGCATGCATGCCTGGTTCATTTGCTGCGCCGATGACCGCTGGAGGGCGCGCCGACGACGACGGGCCGGGAGGCAGGGCGACGAGACAATTAGCGATTGGCCTGATGTCTGGTGTCCGACGGCGGCTAGAGTTGATGCGGGCGTTGTGGCGCCGCGGCTGCCTGCGGGACGACCGCGTTGTCCCGTTTCGTCTTAGCGGGCGGCTATGCGGGCATTTTGTGGACTGTAGCGCGGGACGGCCCAGCGGAGTTGCGGCCAGTCTCGCGCCGCTTGCACCCTTAAGCACAGCGCGTCACATGTTCGTGCTGGGTAATGTGGATCTTTTTTTAAAAAGAATGGGTAACGTAGACTTTTTTTTTTTTGAGACAGGCTGAACGTAGATTTGGCCATACTATACATATACTGATATACATGGTGCTACACGGCAATATTTCAGGTGTCGGAGAATATAATTGAACACACTCTTCGTTGTGGCATACTGGCATTGTTTTTTATGCCGCCGCACCGGTCAATCCCAGCGGGCTGGGGTGTATTAGAAAGCCAGTATAGCCATGAAGTAGAACACTGAAATAATAAACCAAAATACCTGTTTCCACAAAAGAAAGAAAGAGTTAATACTTAACTCTGCCTTTGCGGGAGGAAGCAGCTTGCAAGCGATGAGCAGGTAGGGGAGATGCATAATGCTACCACCAGCAGCAGCACGGAGCCTGGGACCAAGAAACATCAACCAAACAAAAAACTCCATCGGGAGGGGGGCGGGGGGTAAGTGCCCCCGCGTTTCACATTAAGAGGAAGAGAAACCCCTCAAAACCGTGGCCGAGAAACCTCCAATAGAGAGATTTTTTTTAAGCCACGAGGAAGCGACCACAACCTTAACAAATAGGCTACAGTATTCCGTTACAATAACTGCGACTAGTGACGAACTCGAGAATGTGGGTTGCCAGCCGGAGGTGCTAACCACTCCAAGTCCTTTAACAAGAAACATCAACAAGGAGGATGAAGACCAAGCAAAGGAGTAGATATCTCCTATTTTACATCATTGGTGACGTATTTATGAGTAGTGCTATATGTATGATTTGATTGTCCGACTGTGCCATATGACTAGCACTAATTAACTGTTAGCATGCAATCAACGAATAGCTATTAGCACTAATTAGAAGGTCTAGTCGGACGTCCCAAAAGTATACACATTTTTCATATATTTTTGGACTGTAAAAACACTTGTACTCCCTCCGATTTTGAAATACTGATAAACACAACACTTACCAAACAGTAGCGTAGGGTAGTCCAAATTTTTTTTTTCCATACCACAAATTTAAAGGGGAATGTTCGGCGCTACGAGCGAAACAACGTTCGGGGCTAGGTTTTACTGCGTTCAGGGCTGTGTTCGCATCGGGGCCTGTCGACTAGAGCCTGGAGCAGGGACTGGAGCTGCGTTTGGGCGCTTCGTGGGCTATGCTGAGGTCGATGGGCATGACTGGTCCGCCAATTCTTAGGGTGGGCCGTGGCCCACCCGTGCCACCCCCTAGATAGGCCCCTGTTACCAATGTCAACATTTCAAAATCATATGTCTTTTTGAAATGCCTGTGAGCCAAATTTTTGAAATTACCTCATGTCGTAAATCAATGATGATGAATTAAAAAAAAACTCTTTGATGACCTCCAATTTTCCGTTTCCCTCCGGAAATGGAATCGAATACCCCGATTTAGAAAAGAAAAATATGTGACTCCCTAAACTATTATCGTTGTTTGATTTTCCTCCTTCATCGGAAATATCAAAAAATCGGAAATATCAGATGTTGCTCACTCTTCAACCATTCAAATATCCAGGACTGATGGGGCCGAAGAATTCCAGTCCCAGTGAATAAGCCCATTGGGCCTATCTAGGATCACTGACCTAAATGGAAGGAAGAAAACAGGTGACACTCATCACAAGGCGAAGAGCTCTAGTGCCGCCTAATTTGAATGTCAGTACATTTCGCCTGATCATCCAGGCCTAGCTTGCTGTTGCTATGTGCATACTACTACTAGTTACGGAGAAACGTTCGTTGTTTTCACGACCTAATTTGTTTTGGTGAAATGCCGGCGCGTTGCTTGTGGACAGCGGACAGAACCATCCATCTGTCTGTTGATCTATATCTATAGAAACAAGAAGTTTCCTCGCACGGAACTGAGTTGAACTATGCGTGAGCTCACATGGCCAGGCACACGGACTCCCATTGACATCGTGGAGCGAGCACCCGGATCGATCCGTCACCCTCCCGTGCAGCAGTGTACTATTTTCCTTGTACCTACATCCGTCACACGCGAAAAACGAAGGCCCTTCCAGCCGTAGACGACGACGGCGACCCCTCGCCGTCTCGTACGTGTTGATCTGTATCTGACGTGTTCGGGGGACCCGTGCATGAACAGCACCTTAATTCGCTGGCAAACGGTACGTTACGCCGTGCAAGAGGAAACACGTGTAACGATGCTGGTACCGGCCAGATGAGTGGTACGACCGTTGGTCTCTCTCGATCACAACCTCTCTCTCGGGGTCAACAAGTCCGGCCGGATGAAAGGATGATCAGATAGAAAAGGCGGAGAGGAATCCATATGTACGCATATAGACGTGCAGTTAGGTCCAGATCCACCGCGTTCCGGGGCCGTGCATGTACACATCCACATCATCATCGACCGTGGGGAAGTAGCCCCGGCCCGCCGGTCATCTCGATCGCTTCTCGTCGGAATCGATGGATCCAAAGCGGCTTTTGCGTGTGGTTCGTGTCTGTCATCACCACGGGTCGTTCTGGCTTGACTGGGATCACGGGACGATGGCGCGGCCACCGCACCACGCGCATTGGTCAGCCATTGCGGTGCACCTTGATTGTCGCTGCAGCCAGGCAGCACCACGAACTGAGGATTGGAATTGACGATACGGATGATGATGACCGTGCTGGCTCTGAACTTCAGCAAGCTTTTTCACCGCTAGTGATGGAGATGGGCCTATCCAGAAATTGCAAGGAAAAGCGATGGCACCACGCCGCACATTATCCCCTGTGACGTGTAGTTCAAGTTGAACCGAACAAACGCAAGCCTGTCCTTATTCCATGGTCAAGCCGTCGCCCACCCGCGCGCGCTTGCTCGGCACAAAACAGCCGCGCCAGTCGTGCCGTGCACCTCCGTCCTGTTGCAACGCACACACACAACTGATGAATCGACCGAGACACGCCGGGAATAAATAGGAGGGATGTGGTGGGGTGGTAGGGAATAAATAGGACGAACCTGGTGGTGGGCGGCGGTGTACTGCGCCTGCACGGCCATCGGGAAGGAGGAGGAGGATACACTACACGCGAGGACGACAGCACAGGGAGGTCGAGGCGCGGCTGGCGTCGGGCGGTGTGGTCGTCACCGGAAGTCGTAGTTGCGTCACACCACACGAATGGATGCGGGGTCGTGGGTTTCTACATGGGTTGGGTGGGAGGAGCACAGAGAGCCTGAAGTTATGGATACTGGATTAGTACTGACCTCCCCTTTCATGTTCTTTGTGTTTCCTCGGTAATGCCGCGAAGTGGCCATTCCAAGGCCATTCGCTTCTTGTTCGGGAAGTACGGAGCTAAAGCCTAGATTGAAATTAACGTAGGTCTACACTGATCCAAAAATTAATCCCGTTCAGAACTGGGGACTAGTCGAAGGCCTGCATGCATCCGAGCGTGGAGACGACGCACGCGAGATACAAGCAGCTAGCGAAGCGCCGTACGTAGCTCTAGGTGTCCACCGAACCATGCCTCGTGCTTAGAACTGGTGTTTGTTATTGTTGTAATCACCTTCGCGAACTCGAACGGTAACCGACAGTTTCCGGCCACGGAGTCATGCACGATGTCCAACAGTACACTGTACCACGCGCGCTCGACGGCGACGGTACGTGCGCGCACAGTGATCAAGGTCAACGTACGAACGACGCAGCCCACCGACAAAACATGCGGCGGCCACGATGATAGTAGGCGCCGGCAACAAGCACCGGTGGACCACACACGTTATGTAGGTTTGTGGCATTTCTACCGCTAGCTCGGCCGTAGCATAGCATGGCGAACGGCGATCGAACGGCGTGATGATGAGAGTACACGGTCCTGCGACGACAGATCGTCGGCGGGGACCGGGATGGCGCGCGATCAAAGCCGATCGGATCCACTGCCTCTCTATTGAATACAGCTAGCACAGTAGTATTGATCGATCGCCATCATCACCATGATGCATGCAGACCGACGACGCCGACTCGCGCGCCGGTGATGCATGCAGACCGACCCGCCGCAGCGCATAAGCAACAGGAGGAAAGATCCAATTGACGTGTTTGTCCGTGGCCACGGCCTTGTCGGGCCGGACAGTACTGCAGGGGCGCACGCACACATGGACGTGATCTGCTGGTTTGTTTTCGTACTGCTGTCTAACGCGTGCACATCGTGGCGATTAAGACCGATCGGTCGAGGGAGCAGTGTCATGATTATTGATGGAACTAATGGGACTGAGGCGAGGAACAAATCTTCTTGGTGGGGTAGACAGACGATAATAGATCTATACGTACGACCAAATGGTCATCAGTACATCAACAGCGTACCAATGCAGTGATAAGCTTGGCCATTTGCTGTCCCATCTCGTTTGTGACGACGGTACTCTCGGGGATGCCGGTGTTGCTATGGGTTTTACGGAGAGGGGCATCTATGGTCAGCAGTGTCTCGTTGTACAGTACAGGATGCGGCAGATGCGTTCGTACTATGCGGTATGCGTGCGTGCGTGAATTGCGACCGATAGTACTACTGTACCTCGTCTCTCTGTCCAGCACAGGAGTACCTTTTTCTTTTCACTTTTATCGGTCTGCGCTTTGTACGAATCCATGGGACGGAACAGCAGCAGCATGAGCCAGGGCTGTGCGCGATCAAACTACGCTGCTCCAGTCACTGCAGCAACTGGGATTGCAAAAGCAGCAGCAGCAGATGTACTAGTAGTACACCGCAGGGCGCAGGTCTCGATCGAGCTGCCTCCTCAAAAGCCAGAACGACGCGAAATAAAAAGAGCTGAGGGTGACCACGGCCGTGCAGGAGCCTATAACTAGTAGCCCCGCGTCGCGTCGCAAGAAAGCCGAACAATGCCGTGCATGCGGCAGATTCGATCGGATCTGGCCGCGCACGCGCGGGCACGGGTGCCCTGTCCACACGAGCGAACGCACGCGTGCATCGTGTGCTTGTGAGCCTGTCATGGTGTCGTGTGTGATCTCAGCTTCGAGCGCCGTGTGGTTTCGGTCGCTGGCCGCGCACCGGGCTGTTATTTGGTCGCGCGCGCCTTTGGAGGAGAGAGTGCGTGGCGTGCCTAGACTGAACCCGATCTGCGGAGATCGCGTCGATGAAGACGACATGTTTTACTTACAAATCAGCACGATAGGCATGGTGGAGTCTAAAGAAGGCATCTATGGTTGTTTCTCGCATTGGGTTCAGTCGATTTCACAGGAATAAAACGCCGGCCCTATTTTTCAAACTCACATCTCCAAAGTATTTGAGTCAGTCTGTTGGGACTACCTCCTAACCCTCATGCAACATCTCGGCTTTCACAATGATGGAGGAACTGGGTCACAACCATCTTATCCACATCCACATCAAAAATACTACTAAATAGTGTCCTAGGACAAGAAATACAATACGGCAGGGGCTTACACCAAGGGGACCCACTATCCCCATTACTCTTCATCATCGCCATAGACCCTCTGCAAAAGCTATTAGACATGGCAAAAGAGCGAGGCCTTCTCTCCAAGCTCAAAGGAAGGCAAGTGCGCTTATGTACTTCAATGTACGCCGATGATGTAATGGTTTTCATTAACCCAACTAGCGAAGATGTTATAAATCTTGCTTCAATATTGCACCACTTTGGGGAAACATCGGGCCTAAAAACAAACTTCGAGAAATCCATGATAGTGTCCATCAGATGCGAAAATGTTGACTTGGATGAAGTTCTAGAGGGGTTGGCCGCCACACGCACAAACTTCCCCCTCAAGTACCTGGGCCTCCCACTGTCAGTAAGACGGCTACGGAAGGTAGACCACCAACTGCTGGCAGATAAGGCAGTGGGAAGAATGATGACATGGAAGAGAAAAAACGCGGGACTAGCTAGATGGGCGGCCCTAGTCAAATCAGTGTTGACATCACAACCGGTGTACTTCCTCACAACAATAAAAGTAACTCAAGAGACTAATTTGGAGCTGAATCACCAAATGAAAAAGCTAATGTGGGCAAACGGAGATAATCTAACTAGAGGAAAATGTAAAGTAAACTAGATGCAAACCTGCATGCCAAAGGAGTATGGAGGACTAGGGATCTTGAACTTGGAAAAGTTTGCACGAGCGCTACGCCTACGATGGCTTTGGCACGAGTGGAAATATGTGGACAAAGCTTAGATCGGACTCGGAAACTCATGCGACGACACTGAGAGGCTACTATTTTCAGCAGACACCTCCCTCACTTTGGGAAATAGGTCCAAAACGAATTTTTGGTCCTCAGCCTGGATCGGTGGATGCAGACCGAAAGACATAGCACCGATGATATATAAAATCTCCAAAAAAAAAAGCAAAGGAAGGTCAAAGAAGCATTATATCAAGACACATGGATAAGGGATCTCAATCTCCACACAAACACAAACATAACATCCCAGCGTATCCAACAGCTCGTCAACCTATGAAACCTTGTGCAAGACATACAACTAGACGAGAATAGGAAGGATGTTATCACTTGGAAACTTGCGAGCTCACGGCAATACATAGCCTCCTTAGCATACAAAGCACAGTTCATTGGATGCATTCGGGTGACATATGACAAGGTGATCTGACAGGCATGGGCGCCACCTAAATGCAAAACCTTCGCTTGGCTCGTGATCCAGAACCGTATATGGACGACAGATAGACTAGAAACACGCGACTGACCAAACAACAAGTATTACCCTCTGTGCAGGCACACTTTGGAGACAGCACACCACATGCTATCAGATTGTCGATACTCAAGGCGAATATGGGATGGCATCTCGTGTTGGATGAACATTGAAGAGCTAAACCCCTTAAGCTGGACACAGACCAACTCAGTTCACCAATGGTGGACGTCGCTAGCGGGATCGTCAAATGTACCACGAAAAAACCTAGGATCGCTTATTCTACTTATCAACTGGGAAATTTGGAATGAAAGGAACGCACGTATCTTGCAACACAAAGAACTATCAGCAGCCTCTCTGATCGCCAAAATCAAAGAAGAAGCAAGGATTTGGTGTCTTCCTGGAGCTAAGCATGTGTTGTAAATGCTGCCACAAAGTTAAGCTGACATGCGTGTGTTTTTGCTGCAACTTTTATTTCGAGCTGTGAGCATCTATGCTCTTATAATTATATGCCCTCCGTGGCAATTTTGTAACCCCTTCTTTAATTAATGAAACAACACAAGCTCGTGCCGGTTTCCTTTTAAAAAAAAAGTAGACCTGAGCGTCGCCTCGGCTGCTGTCAGCGCTACGGAGGAGGGCGACATGGCTGCACTGAACCGGCGTTGCATCCGATTTTTCAGGTTCTTCGTGGTAGCTCCGTCGTGACCTTGATCAATGCAGCTACCGGGCTTCCAATCCCTCTACGTTGAGTCTCTTTCTCGTCTGATAATCAGATTTTTCATGGCAATGGCCACAGCTTATTCTCTATGCCTACGACTATGACTTTATACTAGTAGTACACACGCTAATTTCTCATGGATGTGGATCACCGTGGTACTAGTGGCGAAGCCAAGGGGGCTGGAGGGGGCCTGCCCCCCCCCCCCCCCCAACGTTGCCATAATATCAGAGGACCCCCTTTAATTTGCTTGCTAATCAACCTGGGTTAGCACGTCCAGCCCCCCCCCCCCTATGGATAGTTGGGCTTCTCTTTTCTTGGCCTGTTAGCAACCTGCAACCAGAATTGTCAAGTAAATCCGGCTAGCCCAACTTGATCGTGACTCTGAGTCCTATCTATGTTTCGCTATCTCACGAAAATCATCGTCACCGCCGCCGATTAGACTAACCGCCTTTGCATCTTCTGTTTTCGACTCTTTGTACGAGTGCCTCTCCATCTCTGATCTCCCTGATCTCCCAACCCCAATCTTTCAATCCTAATAATCTTAGAGGAAGAGGATAGAGGTACGATCAATTTCTTTATTTGTATTTGATACCTACATTCGATCATTACCAATTAGTCAATTACTATTTGTTCGTTAGTTTATTTGTGTCCCTCGTGTGGGTAGCAGAATGAAAAAGAGATTAAGGACAATCGATAGTTTTTACAAGCCGCTGGGTTCTAGTGTGAACTCAACTGAAGCTGGGAATTCTAGTCATAATCCATCTGTTGTCCAAGAAACAAATGAGCCCGATCTTGAAGCTGCCAATCAGAATCAGGATACGACAACACCTGTGCAGGTTGAACAACAAGATCGTGAGACAATTGCGGCTACACAATTTGAGAGAGACCCAGGCAAACGTCTTCAAATCTTGGAGCTCCCTGCTGATCAACAAGATGAAGCTAGGAGATTTTACATATCTGAAGGGCCATATCAACCTATTTTGACAGAATATTCATTGAATGCATCTACTCATCGGCGCCAATTTCAGAGTACTTGGTTTAAATCCTTTAATTGGCTAGAATATTCACCTCACACAAATCGTGCTTATTGCTTGCCATGTTTTCTCTTCTCAAAGAAGCCGATTGGAAAGTCTGGTTCGGATGCATTCACAGTCGGTGGGTTTCAAAATTGGAAGAAAGTTAATAATGGAGAAGAGTGTGCTTTTCTAAAGCACATGGGTGATGCTAGCTCTGCTCACAACTTTTCAGTTAGGTGTTTTGATAATTTAAAAAATAGAATGGCATAGATTGATGTTGTGGTGACTAAAGAATACGACAAGCTTGTGGAAGGAGCAAGATTATGGCTTACGACTACAATCGATTCTATTAGATGGCTGACATTTCAAGCATGCGCCTTTAGAGGCCATGATGAATCTTCAAAATCCTTGAATCAAGGAAATTTTCTAGAAATGATAAAGCTTTTGGCTTCATATAGCAAGGAGGTGAAAGCAATTGTGTTAGGAAATGCTCCAAAAAATGCAAAGTATACTTCTTCAGATGTACAAAAGGAAATTCTAAGCATATATGCTCAAAAAGTGCAGAAATCAATTAGAGAAAAAAATCAGAACTAGCAAGTTTTGCATAATGGTTGATGAATCCAGGGATGAGTCTAAAAAGGAGCAAATGGCTTTAGTTATTCAATTTCTCAATAAAGAAGGCCTTATAAAAGAGCGTTTTCTTGATATTGTGCATGTTACAGATACTACTGCATTGACTCTTAAGAAAGCCATTTGTGCTGTTTTATCAGGTAATAACTTGAGTGTGCAAGATATAAGAGGACAAGGTTATGATGGAGTAAGCAACATGCAAGGGGAGTGGAATGGACTCAAGGCATTAATTTTGAATGAGTGTCCATATGCTTATTATATTTATTGCATGGCCTATCAACTTCAGTTAGCACTTGTTGCTGCATCAAGAGAGGTAGAAGAAGTTCACAACTTTTTTCAGCATGCAAATTTCATTGTAAATGTTGTTAGTGCTTCTCCTAAGCGCAATGATGAGTTATTAGCTAATCAAGCTGAACAAATTACTCGTGAGATTGAATTAGGAGAGCTTGATACAGGAAGAGGGGTAAATCAAATGGGCTCTCTACAAAGGCCTAGGGATACTAGATGGAGTTCCCATTATAAGTCAATTCAGAGTTTAAAAAAGATGTTTGGTGCCACACTTTTAGTTCTTCATAGTGTAAGAAATGATAGATCAACAACAAAGTATTCACGGGGAGATGCTGCCGGTGCCCTACGATATATGGAGAAAATTATGAAGATAACAGATGTATTATGCCAAACACTACAGAGGAAATCTATTGATATTTTAAATACAGTAGATTCTATTGGTAACACAAAAGTTCTACTAGGTGATTTACGAAATGATGGTTGGGAATCTCTTCTCGAGGAGGTCAAATCCTTTTGTGTGAAACATGAAATTGATATCCCAGACTTTGAATAAAAAGTGAGTTCTTTTGTCTAAAGTATTATATATGAACTATAATACATCGTGTTATTTTTCTTTTAAAAACTTACATGTATTTCACTTTTTGCAGACATGTTGATGTGACTAAATCACGAAACAAAAATGATAACACCACAACTTTCCACCATTATAAAGTTGATGTGTTTAATGTTGCAATTGATCACAACTGGCTGAGTTAGAAGATCGATTTAGTTCTCAAGCAACAGAGATTTTATCCCTTTGTGCATCTTTGAATCCAAGACTGGACTCATTTGATATTACAAAGGTATGCACTCTAGTAGATAAATATTATCCTGCTGATTTCTCAAGTCAAGAACGAGCTCAACTAGAGTGTCAGCTACCACATTTTCAACTGGATGTATGCAATCATTCGGACCTAATAGTACTCCCATCTCTTGCTGATCTAATAAGTGGACTCATCAAGCTCGGTAAAGATTCTTCTTATCCAATGGTTGACAGGCTATTAAGGTTAGTCACAACTCTTCCAGTATCAACTGCAACAACGGAAAGAGCCTTTTCAGCTATGAAACTTATGACGACACGTCTCCGGAGTAAAATGAGAGATGAGTTTATGCGAGATTACCTACTAGTTTATATTGAAAAAGAATTAGCAGCACGGATAAGCTCTAATGACATTATCAACACCTTTGATCAAGTTGGTAATTGTAAAGCCAAATTAAAGTTAATAAAGATGTAAAAACTCAGATTCAATGCTCTATTTATTATATATTTTTTTCAATATACTCTTTATATATTATGAAATATTGATATATCGAGTATCATATTTGTCATTTTGTTGTTATGATTGTGTCGACATCTGGCCTCTCGAATCTCGCCCCCCCCCCCCCATGTCCAAATCCTGGCTTCGCCCCCGTGGTACAAAAACTACCAATGGTACATGGTACTAAAACCAATGGGACATGCGTATATGCAATGTCTCTCCAGTGCCTAACAGCCAACCAGGAAGAGGAAGCTGAGCTTACATGCTTTTGGACGTTCCTGTGGGAAATGGAGTTTCCTAGGGACCAAGGACCCAATATGGTGGTGACCTGTTGCTCAAGGCACTGAAACAACCCTTGAATGCCTGATACCCATTTCCTTTGCACTTTATTCTTGCTAGGCCAGGCACTCTTTACACGGAATTCCTCGTCGGACCACGCACGCGGGGTAGCTGGATCAGAAATCTTGGAGCTGGAAACCGCCACGGGAGTGATGATTTGCTATATGCTTTTCTATGTATGCTCTCCTTAATTCTTTGTACCGATAATCAAAGCGTACGGCGATCTGGCCATGGCATTTCCATATAAGATTACTGTTTCTACATGCGAATTTCCAGTGAAACTACGCTTTTCTACACGTTCAATCACTTTGAATTCCGCTGTGCTAGTGCAACCATAACTTATATTAACTGGAGTAGAGAAAGGAAAAAAAAGGTCCATTCTTGTTTTTAATACAAACCCTTTTTCTGTATAAAAACAAGAATAAAGAAGCACAAATTGAGCTAGGAACTTGCATTATTACTCTAAAAGTCTTATGTCTTCTGGGTGAAATAGTCAGTATCTCAATGATATCCTTTAGTTTTCACCAAAAACTCAAAATTATCCGTCATTTTAAAGAGAGCAATTTAGTCCCTGAACTTTGGTATACATTGAGTCCAATTTCATCCATGTGGAATGCCTAATCTGGTGCTCTAAAGTCTAGACCGGTGTACACTGCATATAGAGGTGTCCATGACACTTGGCAAGAGCTCCAGCTCCATCATGGATGACGAATGGCCACATCGATGGCCAACTAGGATCAGGTTGAAATTGGTATTAAGAAAAGTTTAAGGACTAAATTGACCTCTTTGAGAATTGAGGGACAACGACCTTGAGTTTTCCTCAAATGTTTATTGTACCTTCTTTTTCAAAGTGCTCCTTCTAGTATACCTGGCCAAGTAGGCCGGGCTAAATGGACCGGCACAAGGCCCACCTATTTTGGCCCGGTCCGAGCATGGCACGACCCGAAGTTAGAGGGGCCGTGTCTGGGCCTAGCCGCAGGCCCGCCGTGCTGGTTCGAGCACGGCCTGTTTAGCATGGCCCGCTTAACCCGTGAGGTGGTCCGTTTAGCCCGTGAAGTACGGCCCGACCCGACACAGCCCATCAAATAAAATGATTAATATTTTAATATTTATATTAAAAATCATATTTTTACATTCAAATTTATTGATAAAAATATTTTATCTATTAAAAATATCATTTTTTGAGAAAATTAGATATATAAAAATTAAATGGGCTCCAGACCAGCCCGGCCCGAATAGCCCGCCGGGCCGACGGGCCGGCACAGCCCATGTAAGACGAGCCGTGCCGTGCTTGGGCTTTGATGCAGGCCCGTTGGGCTGGCACGGCATAGCCCGTTAATTAGAAGGGCCGTGCCGGCCTGTCTAAGAAATGGCACAGCCCGTCATGGGCTCGTGCCGTGCCGGCCCGGCACGGCCCGTTGGCCAGGTATACCTTCTAGCACCACCATCTGAGTATCAGTAGCAGAATCACGTTTCTATGCTCCACATAGATCAACGCCTTTTAACGCAGAGATGCAGGTGTAATATTGTATATCATTGCCCATTCTCAAAATGTTGCCGTGACCGCACCCACATGCCATATTTCCAAGACTGAAGTCGGACCGCGCAAAATATGCTGTGAGATGTATTGCTCAGCATCGTTGAATTTGCAGTTTTATTCTCACTTACCTTGAATTTCATGTCGGCAGCTCGGCATGCATGTCAGCAAGCATAAACCTAGGCAAACACAGAACTTCTCTTCATTCGTTCTGCTGCAAACATACATACAAAACGTTAAGATCAGAAGAGTTAAGCGAGTCTATCCACGATAACGTGACGAATACCAAACGCTGGGAAGCAGGAATACATTACCGGCCGCCGGTGCCGGTGTCGTAAAGGCAGGGCTCGTCGGCGTGGGCCGGCCGGTCACATGTTCCGTCAGGTCAATACACACGGCATTGCACATCGGCCACCATGTTATGTCGCCGTCAGTTTCTCGGGAATCATCCTATCCTCGTTCAGGAACATGTCCATCTCAGTGGAGCCCGTCAGTCAAGCAATCGAGGACATGATCAAGTTGTCTGGCTCGACAAGTCGTACGACTGAAACTTTGCAATTGCAAATGTAAGAGACCGCACACGGCTGTTAGTTCTTGGACCAGCAGAAGGTGGGGGCGAGCGTTCGAGAGAGACAAGGACGCTCTGAAGGGGGCAGCTGCTGCCCTTCTTCCTGAAGGGGACAACATAAGACTCACTGATTATCACGAAATAAATGAGATCTGAGATCTGGAAAAGGATACTTACAAGGGTGCACATTGATTGATTGCTTTATTTAGGTGTCCAGTTTATGGCTTCACAATGCAATCAGATGATGAGATTGTGGTCCAAGGAGCAGGTGCATATGCTAGTATGACCGATACCACTCAATGTCAGATGAGGCACCTGTTTGACCTAACTAAAATTTTTAAGTGAACATATATCTAACTTATCGATGATCCAGATTGCAACCTAAATTGTAAATATCAGAGTTAATTATCTTTTTGCCAGAAAGATGTATAGTTGGGAGCCTGTTAGGTATCAAATCTGAATTGCAGAAGGTTTAACATGCCGTACGTGCAAGTTATCATAAACAAGTGTCTAGTCAGTATATGATATAATTTGTCAAGGACAAGACTGTCTTTTGCTTTTTTTTTTTTGCAGGAAGTAACACTTTATCGAGAACTAAGTAATGTTATTACAGACCGGACTGGACACACTCTCCTTCAGAACCAGGTCCTGAATACAACTCAGAATAACAGAAAAGGAAACACAACTCCTACCTAACCGACTAGCTTCCTGCGCTAACACATGCGCAATCTTATTCTGACATCTACCTATCTTAGACACTAACAGAGTTCCTAACCTTCTCCGCTCCAGCTTGAAATCTTGTATGATAGGGGACACCGAGCCTCAGCTTGGCCACAACTGTCTTTTGCTTTTATATTCCACAAAATTTAGTAATAGTACTCATCATACATACCCAACCCAAGACCGAACAAAAAATGCTTGTTATATGGAAAGCCAGCAACACCAAGTACATAATTTTTTTTTGAAGAAACTACGGCAACTCCTTTGGAGATGCCAGAATTTTATTGCTCAATGTAAACAAAGTTGGCATATAAGGATAATGACTAATATCGCATAACGCAAGTGCCTTTTCTTTTCTGGAACTAATTTCCCCGGCGTGTTCAGTCTATTGTTTCCTTTGTCTGCAGAATTTAATTGACATGAAGACTTTGAACAGTGTGACTGATAGCTACTTCAATGATATTGAACTGCATTTCGCTGCAGATGACGCGTAACCAAAGAAGATTTCAAAGTTTTTGGTCGTGAATACTGACCGCCATCGTCTTATAGTAGCCACAACATATTATTTGGTGCAATGACTGACCACTGACCAGTCTTATTATTCAGAAACTAGAGTATCCATTTATATTTTGACGTTGTAGTACAAGCAATTTACTGATGATATATAGCATGTGTACCATAAAAATTCCTCAACATATTAGGCATTGAACTTGGAAATTTGTGTTTTTCTTCACAAAGAATACGGTGTCAATGTTGTGGCAAAGTGACATAGCAGCCTGATGATTGAGAAACTGAATCTGGGGTGTTGACTGCAGGCCATGCATGCTGAACTTCGGTACATCTTTGATTATTGCATTTCTAAATTGGAATTCAAGTCTTTGCTGTCTCTGTAAATTGTGGCGGGTCTTCCGGCCACTGGGACCAAGTAGTGAACATGGCAGTTGGCAAATAATGAGCTTGTCAGTAGATTAGCACCAGCAGTTAGTCAACATCATTATTCTATTGTACTGATTTTAATGTCTCCATTAGATGCAGCACTGGCACATCCAAAGTTCTAACGCTGAAGATATACTCAAGAAAATGAGAAAGTGAGAGAGTTTTGGGCAGAAAAATAAAATTGATGTCAAGTTTCAATAATCTTGGATCCATAACCCTCTTGTGGTCCTAGGGAGCCTATCAAGCCTTGTACTATATAAGAAAGCTAAAAACAAATTATCCTCCTATTGTAGTACTACTAGTACTCGTCAGTGGACTGCTTATTGCCACTTGACATGTTTTGTGATCATGCATCACATGATGCATGACTCAACGATTAATAATTGACCCCTCGTTTTAGTTTTAGATTGCCATCGGCGTCGTCATGTCCATCAGCTAAGAATTAAAACAGTGTGTCTTGTCGAATATAAGCACCCGTCCTTGTCATCTTAAAATCGGTTTGGATGAGAAAGTGACGCGACAGAAAGATCCCTAGCCGCGCGACAACTGGCACGGAAACGGACATCTAAATTAAGGCACATGTAAGCGCACCCGTACACCGCAATTCATGCCCACGAAAACGTCGCGGTGGACGGCAAGAGCGCTACCGGCCGGCCGGCCGGCCGCTCTCTCTCTACACGATTCGGTGAGCAACCGAGTGAGATCGACGGGGAGCGCGCGCGAGTCGCATGCAAGAGTGGTTGGGTAGCAGGAAAAGCCCACACCACCATTGATGGACCTGGTTGCGTGTGCGTGACCCGGCGGGAAGATGATGAACAGTGACGACGCACGCGCAACAAGAGACGACGGCGAGTGCGCCTGCTGGCTGAACCGCACACACAGACACAAGTTTGCGCCACGACGTCATGGCCGGCCCGGCCAGGTCGCTTGCGAATACGTATCGCCTTGTTTATTTTGTGATAATAACTGGTGAGCACTGATGATGAGTGGCTCTATTTCTATTTGGCTGGATGTTCGACGTCACTGGCAATGACCGGTTAGCAAGCGGATAGGCATGTAGAGATACCTCTTGGACGTTAGGTGAGAGGCAAAGATCGGGTGACTTCACATATATACTGATATCATATTCAGAGCTGCATATGGAAATACAGATACTCCAAGCGGCCTAAAATTATGTGGGTATCCCTTTTATTTCTTGGGAAAATGTTTGAGCAGCCATATGGGCAATTTGCACAGTAATTAACCTCTCCAAGCGGGAACCACTGCGCGGAGTGGACAGAGCAGGGTCCGCCCAAACCAAACGAGGCATCGCTGCGATACGATGTGTCCCCATCCATCCTTCTTTTGACCCCATCACGTACGCGCAGATTCCACGGCATTCGTGTCCCCGTCTCCGCCGCCCTCTCTCGCTGCACGCCGAACCAACGCGGCGACGACGTGACCTCCATCCGGGTCGTGCGAGCCCATCGTCGCACTGGACTGGGCAATGACCGAGACCACACGGCAGCCCAAGCACAGACACTACCACCGCGTCATGTCACAAGCAAAGCAAGCAGCACGACGTGAACGTGAGCGACTGATGAGCGTGCGCTCGTGCAGCCCAGTCACCGCTGCCCCGTGCCCGTGCCCGTGCAGTGCACGCCGTGATCCCGTCAAATCCGCCGTTCGGCGTGGCACTGCGAGCCACCCCAGTGATGAGTACAGTGGCTAAGCTTTGTGGAGTCCTATGTATATATGCGCTTCTGTTTCACCACAGCAATGCCCGCCTTTGCACGCAGTCACAGCTTTTCTCTCTCTCTCTTTTTTATTCTTTTTCTATTGGAGCCTCTCTCTCTCTCTCTCTTTTCCGAACAATTTCTATTGGAGGCTTTTTCTGGATGGAGACATGCACTGCAGTGGCACTGGAGTGCTGCCAGTGGACTGGGCGGCAGCTGGTGATGGTACGCACGGACACGGTCTGCTGGATCGCCCACAGCCCTGGTTCTGCTCCTGCTACATGCAACGCCTGTGTGACGACGATCAAAGCTGAGAAAAAAGTGAAAAAAAAAAACAAAAGGTAATTCTGTGCGGATCAGGAGTACGTACCATGTACGCAGCTTTTTTACTACTAGCACTGTGCTGGGCAGCAGACGAGACAGGCATCGGACAACGACAATTGTACACCAAAGGCGTGCAGGGTTCGTTTTTTTTTTTCTTTTGAAACTTGCAGGGTTCGGGTTGATGCACCAGTAGCAGCGGTAGTATAAGCAGATGCATGGGACGACAGTTAGACGGGTCCCGGACGTGGTGCCATCGGCAGTAAAACCGGGACCCCAACCATGCGCGTTTGCGCCAGGGACGGCCGGTGTGTAGTCGTCACAAGCTCTCCGATCAGATCAGGTAAACGACGGCACGAAAAATGGAGGAAAATTTGGCTTAAAAAACATGTGTCCTGCCACTGCCAGGCGTCGAAGTCATGTCCATGCATGTGCACGCGCACAGGCGAGTTTGTACACATGGACCCTGCGCACAGTGTACGTCCGTGTGCACGAACATCACCCGTCGTGTGCGTCCCACTGCACACGTACGTTACGTACCAACCGACGGATCGTATGCCGATAGAGATGGGTGTGACACTTGCCACAGCGTAGTACGTCGGCCCCGGCCGACAATGACGATCTACTGCTTTTAGTTTTAACTGTGTGCCAGTAATTCCACGATTAACGGGTACCTTTGTATGTGGTTTCCGATATGCAGGCTACATGCCCGGCCGGACGGAATGGACTTTTATTTGCAGGTTGCGGCTGAGGGTACGCGCGTACGGGCAACATGGTACAACATCTTACGGTCAAGGTAGCTAAGCGCTGGTAGATCGGATCATCCATGCACCGATGCACATGTATCATCAGGAGAGATACAGTAGCTATTAGCTAGAAACCAGAGCTTCATCCAGAGAGTGATCTTGACTCCGGCGTGATCACCATACGTCTAGAACTAGAAACCAAGCGCAATAACCTTTTTGGTTCCCGTGGGGTACGTCGTCCGGATCCGCGACTTAGTTAATATATACTGCGCACCATGCACGGTGCTCCGTGGGGCTGCCGTCGATAACCGCAGGTTCAGACTGTTAATCTGCCTCCGTTATATGGGGTACGCAAGACGCACGGATTTTTTATTTATGATTGTTGGAGTAGTAGTGTCTTGCGCGCGTTATCTCATGCCGATGCCGGCCTTTTGACTAAACCGGTTCTATTATTGGTTTCCTTTTTTTTTTTTCTGGAACCGAAATGGTCAAGCTTGTGCTTGTCTTCAAGCTTCAAAGCGTAGACTTCAGAGTTGAGGCGCAGACGTGCAACAGTACGATGATTTTGTGTTTGGGAATACCGCATTTCCTTTTTCTTTCCAGTTTGATTTTCTAGTCTGACAAATATTAAACTGTTGTTTAGTAAGTTCCAAGGAAAGCAGTACTTTTTGTTGGGAGCATCAGATAAGTAATTTTTTTCCCTCCCTCGGAAAGAGGAGTTCAACAGTTCCCACACATGCCAGTAGGCCTGCTGGTCCTGATGCCGAATCCCGGGTCGCATCACCATCGCTGCATCAGAAAGCAGGAGCAGAGCCCTGGCGAATATGGTAATCCATCAAATTATTAAAGCTGGGGAATGAGAGAAAGGCAAAGCAAAAGCGTGGCATCCGCATCCGCTTACGGATCCGGTACCCAACCCAAGAAGTCAGTATTTCAACCAGCGTCGTCCCCATCCGCTTCCTGCTTAATAATCCAGCCGGCCAGCCGTATATATGACCTCGCTCGCTTTCCACCGTGCTCTCTGTGCCACTGCTCGCCTAACAACGAACGTCATCCTCCTCGTCCTCCTCTCGTTTACACGAGCTGATTGATGGCCGTGCAGGCTCATCATCATCATCATCATCAGTACTACCTCGCCCACGCCTCCTTCCCCCATGACCATGACTCCCGCGCCATCAGGTACATACCGCACTCACTCTCTACCCGACCTCTCCCCTCCGTTCTCGCTCGGTCACGCGCCCCGCGCTCCACCGGCGCCGCCTATTTATGCATCCAGTCCTCCCTTGGAAGTTGGAACCAAAAACACCCAACGTCTCGATTCACAACATTTCATCTCTGCCCCGTGTTCCACAGACCGGAGGTGCTGGAGAACGCGTCGGTGCTGCTCGGCGCCGCGGCGCAGCAGGCTGTGTGCGGGAACGCGGCGTTCAGCGACCTCACCTGCACCAACAACAACAACACCGACGACGGTTTCTTCGAGCCGCGGAGGAAGCGCGCCCGGGTCGGCGACGTGGCGGGTACCGGGTTGATCATGGAGGAGGGGCATGACGGCTCCCTTCTACCACCGCTCCCGGCGTTCACGCCCGCGACGGACGTGCAGCAACAGAGCTGCAGGGTGCTCTGCTCTGTCGCCGCGTCCACCAGCGGGCGCCCCTCCCCGGCGTCGGGCCTTCTATCTCTTCTCTACCGCCACACCGTCGACATCGACGCGCTCGTGCGCACCGAGGTGCGTTCACTGTCGTCGTCGTCCCCCCCCTTTTTTTTTCTTCTAGTCTGGTTCTGCCGTGACCGGCGTCTGATCGCGTCCTGCTTCCATCGCAGAACGAGCGGCTCCGGGCGGGACTGGAGGCGGCGCGGCGCCGCCACGTCAGGGCAGTGGTGTCGGCGGTGGAGCGCGCGGCGGCGAAGCGGCTCCGCGACGCGGAGGCGGAGCTGGAGCGCGCCCGGGCTCGGAACGCGGAGATGGAGGAGAGGATCCGGCAGGCGAGCGCGGAGGCGCAGGCGTGGCAGGGCGTCGCCCGGAGCCACGAAGCCGTTGCCGCCGGCCTCCGCGCCACGATCGACCAGCTCCTGCGGCAGACGCCGTGTGCCGTCGAAGGCGAAGGCGACGCCGAGGACGCGCAGTCGTGCTGCTTCGAGCAACAACAGGAGGGCGACGACGCCAGGGCGAGGGCGTGCAAGTTGTGCGGGGACGCGGACGCATGCTTGCTGCTGCTGCCGTGCCGGCACCTCTGCCTTTGCGCCGCCTGCGAGCCGGCCGTCGACGCGTGCCCCGTCTGCGCCGCCACCAAGAACGCCTCGCTCCACGTTCTCCTCGACTGAGTCTTGAGCTGATCTCAGCGACCCACACAAGAACACGGCAACGGGCAGAGAAAAGCATTGCTTCGTTTGACGATCGAAGCAACAAACACAACGAATGCGGGCACACCACCGAGTCCTGAACCAACGCAGTTCGCAACAAGAAGAAGGGTCGTGTACGTGCACAGTGGACGAAGAGCATCGCGTGTTTGACAACTCACATGAGGCTGCGGTGGTACACTAGTGGAAACTAGGTTGCTGTGCAAAAATTCCAAGCCATTGCTTTGTACAGATACTATCGATAAATGAAGATTTGTAAAGCTTGCCAAGACTTCGTTTTTTTTGGTTCCTTCGAATGAAAACTTGGGATACTACGGCGTAAAGCCCACATAAGCAATTATCATTGGTACGGCGCAATAGTGATGAAGTTTAGAGATACGTTCTGCAAGGAGTGACCTGCGAATGCCAAGCGTATTATACGGTACTAGGGTGCTGCCACATGGCAGCCGGTTACATGGTTCCCTTTACATGAGTTTCAAAGTTATTAAATGGCATGTCACATAAGCAAAATCAATGACGTGACATAAAATTTATGATGAGAGAGAGGAGTTGTGTTTTACGGGGATGAAAACTTGTGTACATGATTACCTAAACTATGAAACTAGAATGAAAGAATTTGTTTTATCTCTACATATTTTATGGATTACCATTAGTCAATTAGATATAGCATTTAAATAATATCTTAGCCTATAAAACTATAATATGAAACTTTGCATTGAGAAAACTTGTTTTATTTACTATTTCAAATATATATATATATATATATATATATATATATGACATGACACTTTTGAAAACCGTGCAATGAAACATTGCATTAAGACTGGTCTTATTACTAACTGCATTCATAAATGTAAGCATTTTGGGTTTCATTTAAGTCAACTTTGATCAATAATACCTGTCAATGTAAATTATTTTAAACAGAAAGAGTCGTTGGTTTAACTTTTATTGTAATCAAACTGAAAAGTTTTAACATCGATGAAACCCATGAATGCTTACATTTCCAGATAGAAATTGTACAAATTAAAGATGACCTGCCCGGTCAAGCAAAGGCCTTATCACTCGTTTTGACGTGCCATCTGCCTTGTGTCAAACACCATGCGCTCTTGCAACCTTTTGTTGCTGCATCTTCCACAAAATGAGGTAGATGTTGGCGACAGAGGTACGGGTAGCTTCCATGCTATCTCAAAAGTGACGTTCTGCATCTGCCATGAGCTGAACAGATCAACCGATATCATCGTCGGTGCTTTAGGCAGGAGCCCGGAAGAGGTGATGTGCATGCCCGAAGAAAACGATGACATAACCGAAGAAGATGGGAAATGGGGGACCTAACATGCGTACACATGTGAAGACCGTGCTTGAACATCTTGGCTACATTTTGTAGAGATTTCTATACCTATCTGCTACAGATGTGAAAGACTCTATGTGATGATCACAGCTTAACCGAATCAAACAATTTGTCAGTATCCGACTCGGTACTCGTCTAGTAGTAGTTATATGATACTACTAAATTATAGGCTCATGACTTGATCTATTGCTGAAATCATGAACGTATTTATAATCGATCAATGGAGCGAATAAAACAAGCTGCTGGTCAAATAAGCATCTTTCAGATAACAGATGGTACACGTCTGAAATGGGGAGTACGCACAAGCTAGCTAGTAGTACTAGCAGCCTCTGTATTACTATAATTCTTTTTCTGATCTAATGTATGTACAAAAGCATTTGGATCAGTGAAGTTAAGCTAGAGTCCGTCCCTGGAGCATTTTTTTTGGTGGAGGATTGTTTTTTTAGGAACCGTCCACGAGAACATGACTGAAGACCAGGCCAAATAATCAGTGGAGTAGGTCAATATGAGAACGGTTCGGTTCGGGATGATCCTTTCCGTGCGCGAGCGACCCGTGTGACGGTTTGGCGGTTCGAGGGTCGCCCCGCTCCGGCTGCTTTGGATGATACCGATACACCACGGTGACCCATGGGTCGCTCCGTGCACGTACGTCGCTCTACCGGCCTGTCACGTACGTCGCTCTACCGGCCTGTCTTTTATGTTCCGCGGAACTCCAGCGTACGTCGCTTGTGTGGGGACTTCAACATAATTCAGTCATGTCTTTTACGCTCCAATAACTCACGATGTAGTGTGCAGAAAAGTAGCAAGTTTCATATTTGGGAAGTGCAGCTCACAAGTATGATTCGTTCAGGCTGATCGAACCATGGTTATGAACTAAGAAACTACAGTTCACACGATGTAACATGCAATATACGCCCACAACAAGTAATGATTATTCCTCAATGAATATGTGCAATTATATAACATCTGACATACGAAATCAATGAAGTACATTGTTTTATGGGAAACAAAGCAACATCTACAGATCAAAGCAAATATGACAGCCCATATCAACCTTAGGGGAAAAGAGTGACACTACTGTTGGAGATACGATAGTACTGCTGAAACAAAGTTCAGGCATTCAGTTTTGTGGTAGGTTTTTCGAGCACTGGTGTCGCAGCAGTTCCCTAATCCTTAATAATATATAGTACTGAAATCAGTTCCTTATAGTGCATAGTGATTTTAGTAGAATACATCATCCACATATCATTAATAATTTAAATGGAAAAGTCTACAAACAGCTGCTGATTCCATCTAAAGAAAAGCAGTTGACCAACGAAAAAGCATCAGAACATGGAAGATCCCAGCTCCAAAAGCACCGTTGCCACCATGGTCAAAGTCAAGTCGAGCTGCTATCCTGTGCAACCAAAAGCAGACCTCTAAGTTAGTTATAAGCTACCAAACTGAATTTTTATTAACATTATATGGAACTGAACAACCACAATTCATGAACTACCAGCAAAGAAAAAAAGGCTTAATAAATAATTTAACAACACCCAGGATTTATATTAAGTACATATACCATATGCCCTTTTTCAATGTTCACATTTGCATATCCTCAGGAACAACCTCATGTATTGATGCCAAGCTAAATTTAGTACATCATAGACATGGATATGGTAGTTAGAACACATAAATGACCATTTCATGAGCTAGAACTTTTTAATGAAACAAGTGACAAGACAACACAAATCAATATTACCTGCTGCTCTGTACCAATCCTGCAAACATATGAGAGCTTCAACTGTTTCCGGTGCCAAGCTACTACGAAAGTCACTTATGATCCTTTTTCCTGTGCTAAAGGCTGACTCAGATGCTACGGATGAGGCAGGAATGGCTAACATATCTCGTGCAATGCGAGCAAGGACAGGGTACTTGGAACTGTTGCCCCTCCACCATTGCAATGCTTCTGGACTAGCACCATCAAAAGACCTTTTATGCCATGAAAGTTTCATTAGTATAAGCGTACAATAATTACATAACTAACAATGAGGTGTATTAAATAATAAATGGATGAGCTATAGCTCATCGTGGTTCAGCAAGTGTGAGATGCGGGCTCAAGTTTTGACAATCCCGTCTTTCATGGTGACTAGGTGTGCTTTGAGGCATAGGAGCAAGAAGAGGTGATATGAATGCCCCCCCCCCCAGTCATTAGGACACGCCTACACCAATGTGCATAAATGTCATTGGTGAAAGATAAATATTAATTTATATATTTCACTGAAGTTTCTAACTGAAAACTCAATACCTTTTAACTACATACCGAGATTTGAAATTGCACAGATGAGAAAGCAAGAGTACGTCTAAAGGATACATCCACAAACTCTCTAAAGAATACGTCTGGACATGGATTTACTTTTCTACAAAACCATATTATGAACTATGTATGATCAACGGTTCAGAAACTGAGCAGAACGAGGTTTGCTAGCATCTTCATTACAAAATCCCAACCAATGCTACTAACTTCAGTATGATTGAGTAATGACAGAAGGCTCTAGTCCTATAAGATAACTTGCTTTGATGACCAATAGCATTTGACTATCATTCATGTACACTAAAAACTTGCTACGATACAACCAATACTACTAACTTCAGTATGATTCAGTAATGACCACCAATCCTCAATGTCACACGGAAAACAAATTGCAATACAATATCAAAATGATCTGCTTACAATTAAAACTTCACGTGAATGGCGAGGAGCAACAATGCATGTCCAAACAATTTTAAAAGCAAAGTTTTTCCTGATTCGTACCACTTTAGAAGAACATTACGAAACTACACTGGACGAAACCAATCAGACCAAAGAGTGAGCAAAGAAGAGGACTCGCCGTGACTTAGCAGGAAGACCAAATCAGCAGGGGAGAAGAGCCACCCGCATTGCCATGTGATTATCCCTGGTCAGGAGGTAGAGAATGGAGCGGACGTCGCCTGGATTCGAGAAGCCACCGGAAGATGGGGAGGGGGCGGATCCGACGGCGCCCAGGTCGGCGGCTTACGCGACGGCTCCCAACTTGGCGGCTCACCCGACGGCGCCCAACACGGCGACTCTCCCGGCGACGCGAAGCTCGTTCGCCCAGCTACGGTAGCGGTACCAGGTCGGTGGCGGCGGTGCCAGGTAGAGAAGACGAAGGAGAAAGGTTCGGATCGACCCTTGGGTCAAAGGGTTCTGCAGCCCAGGAGACCCGGTGTCGTTTTGGTTCGAACCGAACCGATTCGCTGCTGATATTTTGGTTCAGGTCAACAAACCGAACGGGCCGACCCGAACCGTTCTCAGATTGAGGAGTAGGGTTATATAAGTTGCTTGTGCCGGTGTCGTGAAGGCAGGGCTCGGCGTGGCCGGCCAGCCGGTCATATGTTCCGTCAGGTCACCATGCGAGCACAGCACACAGCATAGACCACTTCACTTTGTCGCCATCAAGATTTCGGGAATCGTCCGTTGCCTGATCAGGAACATGTCCAGGTCCAAGTCAGTGGAGCCGTCCATCTATCATCTGATCAGTCCCGTAATTGCTGCCACCGTCGCATCGGGCGTAGCGCTTTCAGAAATGGAGGCGAGCAACCATAGCATCGTTTCATTTCGGTCGTTGGTACAATCGCATTGCCATTGATGCACACGATTGGGGGACAGGACTGAGTTGTTTGGTTCAAGCACACGTCAGGGTTGTACTGATGGAACGTAACTTTCCAAACGCAAATGAGAGGATCCGTGGCACGCATGGCTGGTGTTCATGGGGGGGCCAGCACAGCAGGAGGCACTTGTGTAATGAACTGATCGGGACACAGGAGAAAGCGAGATGAGGACTATAGGCCGGAAATGAAGGATTGAAGGGGATCAGAGATCTGGAAAAAGGAAGCATGACTGGCTGGCTATACGCCAAGGGCTCATTTTGATTGGTCTCTTTATTTGGGCGTCCTAATAATAGCGTAGCCAGCGACACTTAGATGACACCGCTATGTTGTGGTCCATGCGTGCTGATGGTACCGGCGTGGCAGCGTCAACTGTTAAATTGCTTGTTGTCAGATGAGGTGCTAATTTGATCTAACTTTGTAACTTTGAATGAAGATCCCTGACGCAACGTTGATCGAGATATCCAATCCAACCAATTGTAAATGCAAGAATTGTGTAGAAGGGAAGCTGCAACGAAATGTGTAGGGAATACAGTATGAGCTGACAGTTTAACATATTCAAGTTATCATAAGAAAATGCCTGGTCAATGCTACGATATATAATCACTTGTCAAGAAGAAGGCTCTCTTTGCTTTCATGTTACCACTACTAAATAATCTTATTAGCTGGTCAGTGGTACTTGACATTCCAGAACAATGGCTATTGAAAACACTTGGAAGACTACACAAGTAGAATCTTGTACGCATACATAGATTAACACTTGGGGGGCATGGTATCACAAGACATTGACTGCAAACGCAATAATTATAACGTTACTTTCAAATTCCTTCAGCATACTGTTTCCTTCAGCCTGTAGAATTTTTCTGACGTGCGTGCCGACTTTGAAACGCTGGGGAACAGATAATAGAAAACTGCGATCATATATACTTCAACGACGCTGAACAGCTCCAATGCACTGTGCATGATGCGTGATCCAAGAATATCTCAAAACCCTTTCTTATCGCTGATTGATATCACCTTCTCCTCTGTTTGACCGAAGCTACGAGATAAAACTAACAACATCAACATCCAACAAACCTTCAAAGAGTATTTATTAAGGCAATTATATATAATCCTTATCTACCAGTGAGAATGAGGTGGCGTGCCACTAGACTGCCGCTTTTTCCGATGCAGTTAGATCTCTGTGGAACTGTAGATCGCCGTACGCGGTTGATGATTTCTAAGGATGACAGGCCGTGGACAACGAGAAGCATAGCATTCAAGTATCCTCCCATCGATCTCTAAGTGAGAACGTGAGGTATTTGTTGTCCCACAATAGCATGCCTCTTCTGATCCGCAGCCAAAATACAAATACTATACTCTCTTCATACTCAAAAAACAACCCACTTGTTTTTTCAAGATATAAAATATAATTTTGACTACTGCTTTTTATTATAAACTATATAAAATATATAGTTAAACTATGCTTTTATGAATATATAGTTAAACTATGCTTTTATGAAATCACCTTTTTCAGATAAATATACTAATGTTATTTTCACATTTCCGAACTTAACATACAAGAATTTATTTGCAGTCAAAACTTAAAATATGATAAAGTCTACTTTACTGCCTTCACGTATGAGCAAAGTCTAGATAACCTTCTTAAACTATTGTTTGATTTTTTTTACGCTCAATGTTTTGTTAAATTAGACAGTTTTACACTTTTCACCAGTATTCTAATCCTGATTATGGATATAGATTGAGATTAAATTGAGATTGCCCATCTCAACCTTACAAATGTCTTGTTCGACCTAAGAAAATTAATTTATATCACACACAACACCATCACTTGCCCAATTCTGATGTGTGTATTCTTATTTCTATTTCCTCTTGTCTTTTTTCCCTTTCCATCCATCTCTTAAGATGCTCGGCCATTAGGAGTTCATGTTCACCAACGAGCCCTCATTCCTACTGATTAATGTGTGTCACTATAATTTCATCGATTCACCAACCATTGACTTCTCATAGCTCTATCTGAATTTTACCTTTCCTTGTGACATCATACGAGAGAACAAAGAAATATGGTCACACACAAAAAGAGTATTTACACGAATAAGGTTGTGTAACTTGTTTATTCCTTTGTCACATTATATGACACATGTGTGAAGGTTGAGAGGGTAATCCGAGTTCAATCCCAATCTATATTAGGAAATTAGGATTAAAATACCGATCAAAAGTATAAAATGATCTAATTTAATAAATTACGATGATAAAACAAACCAAACAATAGTTTAGATGGCTATCCGGACTTCGAGTATACTTGGAGGGAGTAAAGTGAACGTTATCCTAAAAACTTAACTCAAGGTATGCTATAATATAAGTTTATAGAAAACCAAATACTACTTCTGTATAAGTTTATAGAAAACCAAATACAGGGACTCACACGGCCTTTTCTCCAGGGAAGCACTTTAAACTGGCTAGAGAGAATCAGATTGGCAGGAGATAAAAAAGAACAGAAACGCTACGCTGGGATTCTTTTCTATTTCTGGTGGAGAATTTGGAAAGAGCGTAACCGTAGAATCTTTAAACAAAAGGAGAGTTCCTTCATACAAGTTGCCTCAAACATTGTTGATAGGAAACATATCCTATGAGAACTGACTTCGTGTGAGAACTATGAGAACTCCAACCAAGATCACAGGATCCTCATTCGATGGCCAGGGATAGAGATGTGTTATTTTAGCTGGGGATTATTTGTAAAATAAGAGATTAGGTGGGATAAGTGAGGGGTCTAAATGCAAAACAATCTAACTATCGGATGAGGATCATGTGATCTTGGTTGAAGTTCTTATAGTTCTCACACGAAACTAGTTTTCATAGGATATGTTCCCTTGTTGATAATGTTCGCTCCTTTCAGGCGGCCTGGTATACAATGCCGCAATCTTAGTTCTGTGCCCCAACTTTGAACGGATGATTTTTTCTCTCTGTTTTTGTTGTGTAAGCACCCAACCTGTTGGGATTTAGCCCTTGTAAACATTAGGATGTAATCTCCCTCTCCTTCTTAATGAATGGCAGCACTCCTGCCTTTTTTCAAGTAAATAAATAAATATAATACCCGCTGTCATACTCAGTTTATCGTTATGAATTATCATTACACCTCTCCCTATTTTAGAGGGGCATAAGCAGCACGTCGGTCCATCCCAACACGGGACCAAATCGAGCAGACACCTTCATCAATAGTTAAGATCTTGTCGATTCAGCAACGCCTACACGAACAATTCCCCCTTTGGTCGGGTCATATTACCACTCCCATCTACCCCAGCTAGTAATGCACGGACACAGTGACACCGAGTGCCCTACCATGAATATACGCCCGTACGATCCTGTCCGTATTCCGTGCGGTTGGATAAATGGACGGATCGGCGGATCCCAACGGCCACGGCGGCATTCACGGCCTTGTCTTCCTGCCTGATGTGTAGTGTGTAGTGTTGTAGGGCAGCAGCTTGATTTGGCGGTAAAGGGGGTGCCTGGTCTGAAGGGAGCTCGATCAAAATATGGACCCTCCTGGATGCTGGATCAAAGCGGCAGTCGAGTTTGGTAGGCCTCTACCCCGCAGTTGTAGACACCGGTAATATAACGCTAGCCGTTTTCTGCATGCGTTCATTGTTTCCTTGTATAATTTCCTCATCTTTGATAATGAGCTGCGGAGTTTATTTCGTCAATCGTCCTTACGAGAAGGAAAAAGACTGACGGAGAGAGGAAGCCCGGTGCCAGCTGGTGCCGAGAGAGACTGACATGTACTCATGCGTAAGCGGACTCGGCAGTATCCACGACCAGACAACCTTTCCCGGTGGATGGCGGTAGCTATCGGCCGGAAGGCGGCCGTCAAGTTCGCCCCTATCATCAACACAAGTCGTCAGAACCGGACACCGGAGAGTAGTGCGCATGCATGCCTGAGGATAGTCGCAGACGGACGGCGATGAAAACCTCGGCAACTATTGAGAGCCAACCCAAGCCATTGTCGTGATCTGGAGGCGGGCACCGGGGGCGGGGCTAGTGCGCGCATTAAGTGTATGACCCGCGTGCGGAACGCCGGAAAGAACGGTGACATGCACACAGTGGGTGTTTAGATACAGACGCTGTTGATTTCTAGCCTGATAGTTGGGCAGGATTATAATTGTTAATGACCATATGGCAAATCAGCTAATCAGCTCTCGGATATGTATGGAGAGGTCTCTCGAATTCTCGGCGTTAGGTGGTGGGAAAGCATCAACTGACATCACTAGCGCGGATCAGAACCATATACTGTGCCCATCTGCTTGCTTTGATCATAATGCTAGCTAGGTAGCAACTGCTGACCGGTAGCTGCTGGCGTCTCACATGCGTGATCGATGATGGTACCGTATTACTAGATGTCAGTTGATGGCGTCTCACATGAGTTGAGTAGAGTAATCGTGCGTGGACTAGCATCGGAATGCGACGGATCGGAAACCACGAGGCTTTTGATCCCCCGCCCGGCCTCTCGCTGCCAGTGATTGTCGTCGTTTGCATTGGGGTTTGTCGAGCACTAGCTAGGGGCGCACTCGCATGATGACACGCGTGGGGCTTATTGGCGCCAGTGAACAAGCATGGGAATCTAATCTAGTAGCATCGGGAAAGTCAGAGAGAGTAGTACAGTATCTGCTGCCCATGCATCACTTGGCCACTTCCGTCGTTTCTCATCATGAGGTGGCATACAGTCAGCAGTGTTGCAAACAGATGGCGAGAGTACAAGAAGGCATGCTTTTGCGTTGGTCATAGCGAATAGCGATCATCTAAAGGCGGTGTCTGCCAACAATAAACCACGGCTATGGAAACGGTCCCCCGTTCATACTCAACGTTACACACCACCCTATCGAACACACCGATGCGTGGCTGTAGCAAGCACAGCGCTTTCTTCGTTTCCCCAACACACTTTCTTCACAGTACAAAACGAAGCCAGCAGCAGCCGGGGATCAATGGTACGGACACCGCCTTTGATCAACCACGGCCCTGACGACGCTCGCCTGTGTGTGCCTCGCGTCCATACACGAGCAGAGCAGGCCGAGAAAAAAGAGAAAAGAAAACAGTACTGCTTGCTGGGGCCAAGAGGAATCTCGATATATAATGGACACTGTATATGCAGAATGGTGAAGACGAAAACGCAACAGACCAATGCAACAGTAGTAGGATGGGACGAGGGTATAGCACGTACTCGTCCAAACTAGCGTGACACGTGATAGGTCCCTGAAACCCAACGGTGTCATTGCGCCCCTGTCTGGTACACGGCACCGTGGCGCGCCCACCACGTCCGGTCCAAACCATTAAAACGAAAACGGGCCACGCATATAGGCACGGAGCCGAGAGTACCGGCACCGTGAGATTATTAGAGATAGTTTGGGAAGCGAGGAAATGGCCTTGTTTGTGCCAGTATTCGATCTTCCCGGCCCGTTGTTATCAACGATCAAGTCTACTCGTTGGTATATATATATATCATCCCATCTAGATCGTCCAAGGATCTACGGAATACATCACTTTCTTTTCACCCGATTCATTATTGGTCAACCATGGCTCCACATGTTTCCACACGCTGAGATCAACGCACGGACGATCTGTGGCACAGTACGTGCACAAGCTGGTGATGTCCATCATCGATCTCATCAGCACAGCGCAAATTGATCCACGGACAATCCGCCGGTCAATCCATCCCAGCCCGGCCATATGCATCCATCCCTGCGGCGTCGGTCGTGCTGGTGTCGGGCCCGTCGAGACCGATCGATCCCGGTCGTCCGGCCAGCAGGGAAAACCAATGATCCCTCTAGCTACTAGCTACTCGCAGACGCCAGCGTCGGTGGGTCATCGTGACCATGTGCACGATATGAAGCTAGGGCTCGTACGTTGACCCTGTGCACGTACTACATCGCGTCGATGCGCCAACTGATGATGTCCCATGCACGATGCGTGGACCAGGGGTACGGCGTCTAGTAGCGGCTACATGTATATAGGTAGCCCAAATGCACTGTGCACGGCGGCCGTGCACGCAGACACTTCGCGCGGATGGATGACGTAGATCGAGATGCAGGTCGATTAAATTTGACAAATGCCGGGCTACGTATATGTACGGATGCAGTGCATTCGTTGTTGTGAAAACGTACGTGCGTACTGGCGATCGATGTAGTAATACGCAGTGCGATACGGTCAAAACTAGATCGGATCCTTGTTTATTTTAGGACCTACGTACCAGGTTCATCGGCACCGCTGGCCTCGCCCTCTGTCGGCCAACGCTGTTGGGTGGGAATCCCATTTCCTCGGATGGCAAGCTCTTTGTGTTTCTTTTTTTTCGTTGCTTTTTACCTTGCTTTGGCCGCTTCTGCACCAAACCTTAGACTGGCTGCACTGGCATCCTGTAAAGGAGCCTGCAGTACCGATTTACAGGAAAAAGCCCTGCAGCGGGGACCTCTAAATCGAACGCTATGGAAGCGGAATGGGACTCGCACGCCAAATCTAGCGTACGTGCGGACGTGGTGCTGGGCCCATACGGCCCAACCGTCGGAAGCTGTTGCTGCTGGGGAGAGAGCGCTGCCAGAGCTCGTGCTCGAGGCCGGCGGGCAGTAGGGAGAGAGAGGGCCAGAGAGAGACGGTGCTAGATCGGGGCCACCGCAGCAGGGAGGGAGAGGGCGGGTGGCGGCGCCAGATCCGGAGAGAGAGAGGGTCACCGCGGAGAGAGAGGGCGACAGGGAGAGAGAGGGCCACCGCAGGAGCCCGCGTCGGAGCACCGCCGCCTCTGGTGCCAGATACGAAGACCACCTCGAGCGTGAGGAAGAGGGCGGCCGCGAGCTCGACGCCGGGGCGCCTTTGCTCCTCTGCTCCTTGACCGATCTGGAGGAGGGGAGTGCGAGGGCAGCGGAGGGTGGAGGGAGGAGGAGCGCGCCGCCGGATCTGGAGGAGGGTAGCTCGAGGAGGAGAGTGAGGGCGGCGACGAGCTCGAGGCCGGCGGAGAGCTCGGAAGCGACAGTGAGGGCGGCGGGGAGCTCGAGGCCGGTGGTGGGAGGACGCGCGCGCATCGGCGGTGGGGGAGGAGGGCACACGAGCGGCGGCGCTGCGGGGGCGGAGAAGGCGCGGCCGACGGCACTGTAGGGGAGGACGCGCGCGGTGGAAGAAGGGAAAGAGAGAGAACGGGGAGGGAGAGAAAGAGAGAGAGGGAGAGAAAAAAGAGAGGGAGATGCTGATCTGTGGGTCCTGCGGGAGTTAGTTGGGATAGAGGATGGGATTTAGAGTATGACAGGTGCGGAGAAAAAGAATATAGAGGAAGGAATCTTGATGATCAGGATATATAGAGGATGAATTTAGAGTATGACAAGTATGGTCAGTCTTAGGTAGTACTCGGCCAACAACAGATGGGAGTAGCGTCTGTTCAGAATGACGGTGCCCGAACAGACGTTACCTAGAGCAACTGATGCGTCGATTCCTTCACAAATGTACAATCCGCTTACCAAACAAGAACCTCCGTAGCCTGTGTAAAGGTATCCGTCAAGAAAAGGCCACTCTCATGTTAAACATTAGCGCCCCCCCCCCCCCCCCCCCTCCCCTTCCCCACGCTTACCAAGTTTCTTAACAACTAGAATTGGCTGCATGTGTTATCTTTAGCTTATTATATGGGCAAAAAAATGATTACCTAAAATTGGAAAGAGAAAAAGAAAGAAAATTCAGCCTCCGCTCCTATTACAAAACAAAATTAGCATAAAATACATATACATGTGTTACAACTAACCACTGCATCATTATAAAATATCCTAAATATACATACACATGTTGATAAACTAGCCACCACAATTATTATGGAAAACAATTAACACAGCATATCTATATAGCAAATTCCATACCACTAGAGACTTTCAGCCGAACATATACACAGACTAGTATTTTGAAAGATATATTTCAATTTAGTAGTGTTTCTACGAGTGCAACATATGTGTTATGTGATTTTGCAATTAGAAATTTTAAATTGAAGAATCATCCACTCTTAGATAATAATAATAACTCATGTGAGCCTTTTCGATTTGGTTGAAGATTTTTTACACATCAAACTTTTCAAAACTCCACAAATAATATATTCATAAATATGTATACTCTTATTTGAAAATCAGATCATTATTTTATTTTTTAGTTATCTACTAATCAATATGGACAATTTGAATGTTTAAAATATACACAACTCATATAGTTTGCAGCTGCTTTTAGACAAAAAAATAAAACTAAAGGAGGAGTTATTTTAGTTTTTACATCAACATTAACTTCTTCGATGCATTATTGTATATTTATTCATCTATTTTGAATTAAACACTTATGTCCATGACATGTAGTAAAATATTCTAGAGGTTTCCCCTATCTTTTTGCTCAATTGATCCAAGATCACATTGGCATCTTGAAAAGCAGTGTTTAATGTATACTTAAAGCTGGACATAATTGTTATGTATCTGATTTGGGGTTGACTTACTAAGCCCATGGGATCTTTCACAACTAATTTTGATCTTTTATGTTCATGAAATATACAAATCCTTGCCTGATTCTAGTATGTGAAGTAAAATAAGTCTTATCCTGTTACCACCACTAAACGCGATAGAGCATGACCAGCAAGTTACTGGCGGGATGTCCACTACCTGACCAAATGATGTCTCATTCACATGTGGAATCTCCTTCTCTAACCTATAGCTCTAACCATCGCAAGCATAAGGCATTCATCGATCGTTGATGTGTTTGACGATATGATGACACATAGATACATTAAGTTTATATCTTTGTTGTGAAACTTGAGATGATTGCAACCGTAGTGAAACCCCAAGTAATCAAATGACAATGACTTATAATAGGATTTTATTAGGATTTACATGAATGTTTTAAAAGATGATTCCAAATATAAAATATAATATTATGATTAAAAACCCTATACATTAAAAGTCAAATAACGAGCGCAATTACTATGAAAAATAACTTTAAAATTACTATTAATTGCAGTTAGATTTTTGAGACTATTCTGCAGTTTACAATCACCTACCTAGTTAATAAAATGTAAGAAAGGATCTGTCATAACCATTACAAAGAAATTAGGCAGCCACATACATTTAGATTGCTATTTTTATCAACGCTTATGCAAATGTATAAACCTGTCACTGCTCCACCATGCGTCAGTAGGGGAACACATCACACTCACACAACATCTCTGCGTGATGCACGCAGCACCAGCAGTGTTAGCCGTGCATTATTCCACTCTCGATGGATGATGAACTGATAACACCATGAACACATACAGTCACCACTGCTAGTAGCATGTCACTTTGCACTTTAGCGATTTTCACAGGATAGGAAACACAATCATTGTGCTGTTGAGAATTGAATACATTTTTCAATCCTGTGCCAGTACTGGAGCACTGGCGCTGCTAACCCTGTGGATCGAGCACGAAAGAGCACATGTGGCCGCACCTCATACACAGAGCTGGTTATCTGAAACGCCACGGTGCGGACAACTCTCTCTTTGTTAATTATTGGCGTTTGAGCGTGTTCAAACAAGGCAAAGACGAGATCCGGTTCTGCAGGCCAGGGCATCACGGCAGGCACCGTTGCTATACTTGGCGTACGTCGTTCAAATCCACCAATAATATAGTTTTTAACGCGCCCCATGCACGACGGCCGGCCTCTATAGGCAGGGTGGGGTGCCTCGCATCGTACGTGTCCTCTCCTCTCGACCCGGCCGTTGCGCATGCACCTGCGAATTATTCATGCTCGGTTTACGAGCAAGTTACTCTGCTAGTTAGTCACCACGGATCAACCACCGATTCGGCATTAATTAAGAAGTAATCCCCAGCTTTCAAGCAAAGCGTAGTACAGTGCGGTGGGCAGCACGCTGTGGCGCCATGCCCATGCGTGAGAGGAGGAGGGTGGACGTACGGCGCCTGGCTGCTCGATCGTATCTCGCGTGCGCTGTCCCCCCGGTCGCGTGGCGGGCTTTGACCACGCCCGGCCGTGTGCAGCTAGTTTATTATTAATTTTTTTTTTGAAAATCAGCAGATCTCTGTTTTTATTTTTCTCGTTCCCTTTTCTTCCGCGAGAGACAAGACAAGCTTCTCACGGAAGAAATGAACCGGATCGGATGCTGTGGAAACATAAGAGACGTGCCTACACTACTAGTAGTCTAGTACGTCCTACGGCGCCTAAATGAGTTGTGCAGATCAAGTGTCAAATTTCTTGCATTTCCCAGCAAACTCGCGCAAGATGATAGGGCACGTCACATTTTGCGAGATGGCAGGAAGCAGTCCGACGTGTGTAGACCGGCAAATGAATAGACAACAGAGAATATACTAAAGAAAAGGTGTCAGTAGTTCATGATAAACTACTATTGTCAGCCAAATCAAAATTGGGCAACAATAATAGGAACAAATTAAACATCCTTACGAAAATCCGGAGGTATTTGAATATATACCTCTCCTTTTTATTTTCCCGTGACAAAGGGAGGAGTACGGCGTGCATGAGGTCGCGACAGACGACGCCGAATCCCATGTCCCTTCATCGTCGCTGCATGTGAAAGCATCACGCAGGCAGAGTTAGTTTTCCCCCGGCCCTGGCGAGTGGCGAATATAGTAAGCCAGAAGATTTGTGTTTAACAATAAAGCTGGGAAAGCGAGAAAGGGGAAAGGCATCATCCCCAGCCCGTTCGTTGCTTGCTTGTTGGTTGTCCACTCCCCCCGTGACAGGCTTTTACTTACTTAACCTCGTCGAAATAAACAAGCTTTTGTCTCCCCTTGATCCAACGTACGGCCCACCCGTGCCGACGTGTCTTCCGCTTCCCATCAGCTTTCTTTTCCTCTCGCCCCGTTCCCCCGCGCTTACCGCGAAATCCAATGGCCCCGCCTGCCATATATAACCTCGCGCTTCCGGGTGCCCTGCCGCACTGCCGCCCCTGCTCTCTCTCTCTCTCTCTCTCTCTCTCTCTGTCTCTCCCCACCCACCCACGTCTCCTCCGTGCTTCTTCATTCGGCCGCGGTTGCACACGCACTACGAGTCTCTACGACGCCGTCGATCTCCGATGGCCGTGCAGGCGCAGTACCTCGGCCACGCTTTCCGCCACGATCCCCGCGCCATCAGGTCCGTGCCGCCCCGCACCTCCTTCCTTCCGCGACCCGGACGACTCCGTTTACTCATCTATTCCGTGCGTGTCTGTCTCACCACAGGCCGGCGCTCCTGGACGACGCGACGGGCGCCTCCTCGGTGTTCCTCGGCGACGCCGCGGCCGGGAACGACGGCCACCTGCTGCTGGCCCAGCTGCAGTCGCGCGGCAACACGGTGTTCAGCGACCTCACCTGCAACGACGGTGTCGACGGTTGCTGCTTCGTGCCCAGGAAGCGCCCGCGGGTGGACGGCGGCGTCGACTACGCCGGCGCGTCCCGCCTGATGATCATGGAGGGAGCGCTGCTGCCATCGGTTCCGGTGCCGCCGCAGGCGTTCACGGGTGACGTGCCGCAGAGCCGGGAGCACGGCTCCGGCGCCGCGTCCACCAGCGGCCGCCCGGCTGCGGCGGCGGCCTCGCAGGGCCTCCTGTCGCAGCTCCACCGCCACGGCGTCGAGATCGACGCGCTCGTCCGCTTCGAGGTCAGTCCATCTACTAATCTCTTCAATAACAGTGTCTCCGCTCTGGATCAACATTTGAGGAGCATTCGTATTGATTTGTGATGGGATTCTTTATGCGCAGAACGAGAGGCTGCGCGCGGGACTCGAACAGGCACGGCGCCGGCACGTGCGCGGCGTGGTGTCGGCGCTGGAACGCGCGGCGGCGCGGCGCCTGCGGGCGGCGGAAGACGACCTGGCGCGCGCTTTGGTGCGCGGCGCGGAGCTGGAGGAGAAGCTCCGGCAGATGGTGGCGGAGGGCCAGGCGTGGCAGGGCGTCGCCAACGGCCACGAGGCCGCCGCCGCGGGCCTCCGCGCCACGCTCGACCAGCTGCTGCAGCAGCAGTCTTCGCCGTGCGCCGAGGGCGAGGCCGCGGCCGTGGCCGAGGACGTGCAGTCGTGCTGCTTCGAGCGGCAGGAGGATGGCGCCGACGTCGAGTCATCAAGCGGCAGGAGGGCGAGGGCGTGCAGGTCGTGCGGCGAGGCGGACGCGTGCGTGCTGATGCTGCCGTGCCGGCACCTCTGCCTCTGCGCCGGCTGCGAGCCGGCCGTCGACGCGTGCCCCGTCTGCGCTGCCACCAAGAACGCGTCGCTCCACGTCCTCCTCGACTGAGCGCCCGACCCGGCCAACGTGTAGATTCGGTAGATCGTGCATTCCAAGGTCGTGTCCAGAAAGTAGCACCTTGGTTTCTTTTCTCTGTCTCTCTTCAGTTATTTTTGGGGTGAGAATAGAATACCTCGCCAGCCAATCTTCTATTTATTTTTTCGGTGGTAACGGATTGGATTTTAGCTGAGTTGTTGAAATGGTTCGTCGAGATTTTATTCTTCCGAAATTTTGTTCCTTGGGGCAAACTGATTTGTTCGTCTACTAGTTGCCTTCTGTTCACAGTGCGTACGGGCATGCAGGTAGTCAAACTTTTCCTGAAGAATGAACAGGACGTGTAACGCTTAAACCCCAAGCAAGGGGACCTGCACTTTTAGTTCGATTAACAGCGCCAATCACCAATAAAAAGCACTAAAGCGGTACCGGTACGTGAAAATCGGTTGATCTAGTGAAAATGGAATGCGTGCTTACGTTCCATTTACTTTGTGCATTAGGCCACGTGACAAGCTTTTGCTGAAACCTGATTAGCACAACGATGTTCAGATAAAATCATTTTCCATTTCCTTTCTTCAGTTCTTGGGGTATCATATATATATCAGAAAGGTTCTTGCTGGCGAATTCACTATACTTGCAACATTCTGCAAATTGCAGCTCTTCCTGCTGACAAGCTGAAAAGGTAACCTGTGAGCGACATAGGTACGTAGTAGAAAATTACATCTCGTTGCTGTTAAGAGCTCCATATTCGTCAGTGAGTATACCGATAATCGTCCTGCGGCTGTGGAACTGCCCCTGCAGAAACGCAGAATTGATGGTGCCTGCAGTTTCACCAAATTAGCAATTCAGGCCATAAAAACCCGCAACAGACAGCATACCCCCAAGGCCCCAACAGGTTTCTGCTCTGACTGATCTAACCACGCAGACCGGAGCAGCACCAGAGTATGGGATCGTCTCCCGATCAATTGAGAGTGTAGGCAACCACTAACCGCTGTCTGAATCTCGACAGGCAACCAGCGCGCCTGTAGCTCCTAAAAACGAACAGGAAAACGGACAGGGAGGGATCATTTGCCCATGCTGGCCGGACGAACCGACGATGAATGACTTGTCCGGGGAGAGACGTAGCTGTACTGGTAACGCGAGATCCGGAGCTGTTCGAGATCACGCGCATAAATGGGTCCTCTGGGTCTGGGCAGTACTCCACCATCAGTGCAGATGGACCTGTTCTTCGGTTGATGAACTCCTTCAATTATTGGTTTTCCAGGGCCCGTTTTGATCGTATCCGCTACTGCATGTAGTTACTGCGATCGATCTGGTACTATAGTAGTATGACAGCAGCGTGCTAATGCTGCCTAGCAGCTTTGGGGCACTGGTTTAACAGCGGCCGGTCTCAGCAACTGGCTAAAGTGCTACTGCTACCCGTAGCACACTGTCAGCGTCCATGTCAGTTGTGAAACAATAAAAACACGACGAAATGAGTGCGCTATTATGCCAAATACTTCTACTATTACTAGGTTCATGGTGTTCCTTGAACCGAGTGATCTACCATAGTAGCCTGGAATATTAATTCCAACGTCATTGCCATACTCTTTGTTTCTCTCTGCACATCTACAGCATCAGTACCGCCTATATACATAGATCGCTGCCCTGTCATTGTACAAATCATTCGTGCAAATGTCGTGATCTCGCTAGGCGTAGTGGCTAGCAGCACGGGGCGATCGATGGAGGGGACACTGCGTGTGCTTGATAATGCGTCCGAAATGTTTCGCTGTTGACCACGCTGTCGGCTCTCTGTTCGCCGCTGCTGCCAGTTCACCTGCTCCCGCTACCTTTTGCCTTTTTTTTCCTCATCAGTTCACTGGTAACCGTGCTTAATCAGGAGGACCGATCGATCAGAGACCATAATTGCGGTGTTAGTGCTCGGTGTCAGCCTTTGAAGGCCACCAGCCCACCACCACCGCGCCACGCCATTGGGGATGAAGCTTAGGCCAACCTAAGCTGTTAGGAGAAGATGCTTGCATGCGCTTTCGATTACTTTTGGCGCCAATGCCTGTCGATGTATGAAACCGTCCTTTTTTTTATCAGCACTGGCTAGACAAAGACTGTCAATTATTTTCTTCCACTATGATTCTAGTGCTGAAATGAATTCATTTTCTAGAGACGACGTTAAACTATTTTATCCTCCCTGAAATTTCGGCGGTAGATGTAAGCCTCAGAACAGGCAGGCATGCTAGTACTTTTTTCTAAAACAACGAGCGCGAGCTTTTTTACCTGCAAACAAAAAGTTACCCACGCGCTGGTTCTCCGTGTTTAGTTAGTGTGGACCTCACCGATTAACTAAGCGATCGATCCATCTAACATGCAATTATTGTGTCATGTCTCTTTGCTTGTGGGTCCTTAATTGTTATCATCCTTGCAACAATGACCGTTCCCAAAATTCTGCAATCTAGTGACAGTTTGTCCAGGCGGATGTATAGTCGGACAGCCATATCTAAGTTAGACATGTAGAGGAAATGCCCCCCCCCCCCCCCCCCCCCCAAAAAAAAAAAAGAAGAATGAATGAAGAGCAGTAGTCGCCTGCCAAAGGAAAAATGAAAAGTGTATGGATGCACGCGTCCATCGGATCGAATAATTATCACAAGTGACGAAATGGGAACGAAAGGAAAAGTATTCTTGTAGCGCCAGGATAACTTTAGGCAAGAAAAGAGTGAGATCTCCCCCGTGGTGGTGCGGGTAGACCAGAGGCAGTAAAACAAAGTGAAACTTAAAGCGTAATGTTGGTGGCCAACAAGGCAAAGCAGCGTAATCTGCCTCGCACATTTTCTCTTTTTCATTCTCCCGTCTCTCTCGATGCTCTATCCTAGATTTCTCCACCCATTTGCCACTGGCGTGCAAGCCAAGACGCTGAGTAAACGCATCATGCATGAACATGTGTGCCGAGGGAACCGAAGTAGTTGCAGTAAAGCAACCAACAATGCTCTTTCGACGCAACAATAATCAACAAGCTGAAAATAAAAGGAGGGCCTCGATTGTGCCTGCCTGCCGTGCCCCCACATGAGGTGGCATATTCCGCTCTGAAAAGCATGGGTGTTTGCGATCTTTATTTAGGTCCTGCTTGCTTGCTTGCATCTGCTGAACGGTGATGATCTCCAACCAATGCAGGTGCAGGGCCTGGAAGGCAAAGGAAAAGGACACTTTTGTAGCACACTATGCATGAATGAATGCCCTCTCAGCTAAACAAACTCCATGCTGGTGCTTGTTGCATGCCCGGCCTGGGGGAATGGAAAAGCATGCAAAAGTGAGCCGAGGAGATCTCGTCTTTTCCAAGGTTGTGCATGACCCACTTTGAACATGTCTTGGACCTCTGATTGATCATGAGCGCGAAAGATAAGAGATGCCGCGTGTTGTCACCCCACCACCCCCGGTCCACGAGGACACGCACCTTCTTCTTTGCGATTGCGCGTCACTTTACTGGAGTACTAGTACATGTTTTTTCTTCTTCTCAATCTCCATCGATCCTTTTCTTTTTTCTATCTAGCTAGTAGCTGCATGGGAATCTATGCATCATGTACATATCCTTGGAGAGCCATCTACAATGATGACGGATCACACTAACGATAACACACCTTTGCTTGGCATGGTGGATTGGTGGCGGTGGCGTCTGGATCCATTTGGAATTGAATTCCTTGCCTCTTTCCCTCGATTTGGATGTGAGCTCTTTTGGAAGTTGCAATGTGGCCGGTGGTGTTAGTGTCAAGGCCCAACCGCCCGGGCCCCCTCAAAGGTAGGGGTATTCTTCAGTGCACATATGCATGTAGGGAATCAGAAAACAAGCATCGAATGGAACGGATTGGATGCCTTGTTCTTGTTGGTTCCTAGGCCTCGTCGCGATGTCATCACAGGCCACTACTAATAAGCCGGCCTAACTTGTTCTTCTCGGTGGAATGGTGTGTTTCTGCCATTGCAGCTGTTGGCCACCTTCCAAAAGGTAAGAAAGAAAAGATGTGTGCTAGCCTGCAGCAAGCATGCATGTGTCGATGGATCGACGGTCTAGCTAGTGTCGAGTCCCACTGAAGCCATCCTTGTCTGCTAGTTCTGCAAACTGTTGCAGTTGAGAGGTGTGCTTGATACTGTGGCCTCATCCATGTATAGTGCCTTGATTTATTTGCTCGAGGCCAATAAAATATCCTTTTCGAAAGACCACGCCAATAAAATATCACTGGCTGTGGCTATGAAAGAACTTTATCCAATGCTGGAATGAAGAAAGAAACAGTCTCTTATCGTGCATTATTAGGACCTGGTTTGCATACCTACTCCGGTAACACTCTAGTCTTACCCTCAGCTTTTTGTATCTGCTGTGCGTGAAACGTGCGAGACGCGCAACAAATGCAACATTCAAACAACGCTGTCGGTCCGCCGGACATATACTACTGTTGGTCCTGATGCACGATCATCAGATCTGCGTGTACCACATTAACTAATACCACCGACCTCACAATTCCCTGTTCATCACCACGCACAGTACAAACTTAGGCATGGCGCTGTGCACCCCTGCGGTACAATACAATGGATACTAGTCTTGCATACGTACATACAGTTGCAGGCATACGTACCAGCTGCATACGGAATTACGGATGTCTGCAGTAATGGAGTCGGCCGGCTAGTGCGCGGCGTATGCTAAGCTGGGGGAGGCCCTACGGATATCGTACTGGTTGGGCCAATGTGTTCCTAAAAAAAAACTAGTTGGCCCAACGGGCCAATGAGCTAGCAGCCCGGCAATCATCTCTGCCGCCAACAAATCAAGCCTTGGCGCAGACCTCCCGGTCCCAGGTCCTAACTCACGTGCTGTTTTGAGCCAAGCTACGTGCATTCTCGGAGTCGGAGCGAATTGGCACAAAAATTCATATTGCTGCTTCAAACGCTGATGATCAAATAGGGCTATAGAGCATGCAGAAAGTAAAGATTCCTAATAGAAACTTTAGAGGTTCCGCAGATAGTGAAGGGAATAGCTCAGAACACAACAAAGAAGAGCTATGTAACATATAAAGTAACATACACACACAAAAAGAAAACATCAAATTGACAAGGGCACCACTGACTTCAAAAGGGAACTTTCACGCTTCATTGAATATCATATGCATGCCCTCATTCAGTCAAATGGTTGAAACCTCTCACAAATCCATACAAAGAATACAAGACAAAATGGCACATATCAGCCACTAAAATAAAATTAACATATAACACCTAAAATGAACACCGTGTCCAGCATTTTCATGAACAATCTTACTACACCTTTATAATTGACAAATATAAATATTCCCTGCCTATTTTTTTGCAACATTAGAACCCTTTCATCATAAATCAGCAGAAGATATGAGCTAGTACAAGAAGTCATGTTGCCAACTCAAACAAAATAAGCCGCATGCATCAGCATATAAAACCCTAATATCCCCAACCAATCAGCACAAACACCCACCCAGAATCACCCCAAGTTTCAACTCTAAAGTTAGCATACACATTAACAAGAGAAAAATAACAAAACAGTAGTCCCTTTGAATACACCTGTTTTCTTTCTCTTGAAAAGCATCCAATTTTCAATTGAGAAAAGCATCTTTTTTTGGTTCCATTGAGAAACAGAGGGCAAGGCTATAAAGGTGTGAAAGCTAAAACAAGAGGGCAGACTATTTTGATTTCTCCTGTGATTTATGTCTAATAATGCAAGTTCCCAAAAGCCTAATCAAGGACAAAGAAAAAGGAAAAATACAAAACAAGGAACTTGAAGAAGCATGCAAATTTTGCAGAATATTATGAAAATCACACCTTATAGAGCAACATTGACCTATATAGATACATCTTTAGAGTATAGCAGTAAGACTATTAAATGTCTTTCATGGAACTTCAAAACTCAATTAGAATTCAAAAGCAAATGAAGGAAGATTTAGACATTATCCAGACAATGAAGTAATACACTTTAGAACATAACAAAGAGCTATATGACTAGTGAGACATTAAAAAAAATGACCAAAAGCCACTAACATGTAACCAAGAGATGGTAAAACTCAAGAGCCGTTTCTTGACTCAACAAGGAGAGTTTCCCACTTCAGCTTAGTGAGTAATACCCATTGTGACAAATTCGTGTAAAGAAAAGTAAACCACAAGCATGTAGTATGCATTTAGTGCATAACAATGTATCATTATGGTATTAGCTTATTACTAAAGCATGTAAAATGACATTCCATTGTTGTAACAACACTACAACAGATCTATGTTATCTTGAATCAGCACAAACTATGACTAGACATGAGCTAGAAGAAGGCAAGAAGCCATAATAAATATTGTGAATCATGCACATCAGCATATAAGACCCTAAAATCATACCGACAAAAGCTAACAGCAAGGTGCATATCTACAGGGTGAAATTAAACCAAAGGACAAGAAATATAACATATGGAGATGAACCGACTAGCTACAGGTTTCCTTGTACCATCACAAACATGAAAACAATCAACAGAAGAAATCCATAAAACTGATAAATCAACATGTAAGCAAACCCTATAACTCATAAAACATGCACAATGGCTGCAAATTTCAAGTACATGGGACTGGGCTGAACATTCTATGAACATAAAAAAGCAACTTCAGTTCTCACTGGGGCAGATACTCCATAAATCAAGATAAGTACCCAATCCAATCTCACTAGAAAAAATCATTTGATTCTGTCACCAGAAACAACACAGCATGAGTATCACTTGTGCCATGACCATGACTTCCATCACATTAAATCCTAAAACCAAAATAACATCAGCACTCTTAGGCAACCTTATCAGTTATAGAGCATATATGACGATTGCAAGTTCCAACATCCAAGTTAATAGGTGAATCTAGGATTAGCAAGCAGAACAACCTAGCACAAAGAGCAAATTCTACAGCTTTCATTATCACCAACAAAGTATTGCAGCTGCTACCTCTCTAATATAGTTCATTCATTGCCAATTCCAACTTCTAGCTAGCAAATTATCTGTTCTACCACCAGAAACAACCCCCCCTATGCACATCCATTGTGCACAGCATAAATAAGCAAACAGAAGCATTTGCGAGATCAACCTGCTCTCATTCCCTGACCTTATCATCCAAGTTTGGCTTCTTTTCTCCTTTCTATGAGACATGTGCAATCAAGAAATCAGACCCTGAGGATCTGAAGCTTATTGGCAAATGCAATGGCAACCCAGTCAGGCTGGGTTGCTGACCACTGAAGCTGTTCAATCTCTGCCCCTGCAGTGTATGCCAGAATGGGATCAAGGCCGCCCTCTGCTGCTGCAGCTGGTGCAGCGTTACCATTTCCACTGCCACCACCATTGCTTCCAGTGCCCATGGATGAAAGGTCCCATATCAGCGCCTGTGAGTCATCCCCAGCAGTGCAAATGTGGCAAGAGGAATGGGGTGCCCATGCGATGGCATTGACAGGGGCGTGGTGGCGGTGCAGCTCTACCACAGGAAGCGTTGGGTAGCGGATGTCAAGCACAACGACCTTGGGGCTGTCCATGATGATAGTGGCCATGTACCTTGGGTCCTGCTTGTTCCATCCCAACCTGACCAGTGGTGTGGGAGACGCAGCACCACCATCCCCAGCACCCGAGTTGGAGCCACCACCACCACCTGAACCAGACTCATAGATGATTGTGGAGTGCTCCTTGTCCCGGAGGTCAAACACGCGGACAGAGCCATCAGCAGAGACAGACGCAAAGACCCCAGCACCGCCCCAGGCGATGTCATAGACCTCCTTGTCATGGGCAATGAGCTGCGTGTCGACAGCCTCGCGCTCGACGTCCCAAATGGTGCAGGTGGTGTCGATGGAGGAAGTACCGATGCGGCGCGGGTCCGCATCGTTCCAGTCGAAGGAGGTGAGAGGGCCGCAGTAGTCGCTGTTGCGGTTGCCGTTGAGCTCGCAGCGGAGCTCGACGGCCGGCTGCTGCTGCGGCTGGGCGGTGCCGTTGCAGCGGACGGAGCCGGAGTTGGCGTTGGAGGGGGCCCCGTCGTCGTCTTCGGTGGAGGCGATGCGCCAGATGCGGAGGTGGTCGGCGGAGGTGGCGAGCAGGTCGGGGCGGATCGCGTGCGGGTCAGGGATGAACATGGTCTTGGTGGGCGGGTACTGGTGGTCGAAGGCGAGGACGGGGGCGATGTCGCCGGAGGCCTCGTCGAGCTGGACGACCTCGACGCGGTTGGGGACCTGCTCGAGGAGGCTGGCGATGGCGAGGCGGTACTTCTTGTCGCGGCGCACGCTCCAGTTCATGGCGTAGATGTGCCATGCCGCCTCGTAGGTGTAGATCTCCGACCGCTTCGCCTCGCCGCCGCCGACGCGGCTACCCCCGCCGTTGCCCTGCTCCTGATCCGCCCACGCGTCGTTGTCTCCGCCCATGGCTGCGCCGCCGCCGCCGCCTTCTCGGTGGGAGGAAGGGAAAGGGAATCCCAGGTGGATAGGGAAAGGGCAGCGGATTTGGGGAATTCAGTCCAGGGGAAGGCGGAAGAGTTTGTCGACGACACTAGAGTCTAGCTCGACTGGGTGGGTGGAGGTGGATTGATTCAGCTGCTAGGCTGCGTCCTACGTGTTTTCCTTGGCGTTATTGTGCGACTGGGTTGGGCTTTTTGCACTATCAGCTGCTGATATTGGGCCTTCATTTTTTAGCAAGTGTATTGGGCCTTTTGAAGCCCACTAATTGGATATCGTTCTTCGTCCAAAATATCGTCCGACTTTTTTTTTTGAAATGAATATCGTCGGACTTGCTCAAAACAGAAAGGAAAAAAACAAGACAGCACATGCAGGATGTACGACGCAGTCGTTTCCATATTTGGGGTTATCCGTTGGCCTCTGTTGAATTTGGACCCAGCACCGAAACATGGAGCACTGTTTGTTGATTGTTTTGTTGCGAGCTCAGTATGGGCGTTGCAAATCAATTATCAACGCACACACTGCGTGGCATCACTGTAGTGTATGTCAGCAAATGTACAGGTTTGGATCTTGTCCTTTCGCCCTTGGACCGGCCACCGGTATCTTTTGGAAGTGGGTCCAAGTTTGTATTAACCTGTAATCCGGATGAAATGCTTGAACTTCAGCGGTGAAAGGTGAAACCAGCTCAAAGCTCAACTAACAGCCAAGAGCCAATGCAGGCAGCATATATCTTGTTTGTCTATTCACGGTGCGATTCTTCGTCCAGATCTTATATCCGCAGGAACTTATCGGTGAAGGATGGCAGATTCTTGGAGAATCTGTCCGCAAGAAGCTACGAGAAAGAGCAGAAGGAATATATGTTTCGACTGAACTTTCTATTCCACTCTCGGTTATAGTTGTTGCTATTGCTAGTATGTAGTATCAAAACGGGACGAAAAAAAACCTCCACGATCTGTTGATAGAACTTGAAACACAGGAAACATCAGCTCAAGATGTCAATACTTTCCATCACCTCCTAATAATAATAATACATACAGAAGATGTCAATACTTCCACATCCATGTGGAGCACCAACCAGTCCAGTCGAGACCGGCATGAACATAGGCTAAGTTACAGCAATGGCCAATGGGAGAGAGTGAGAAAGATCTAATACGGCTTGAGGTAGTCGAAGAGATGGTCTCGGAAGGACGCCGCCTCCGCCGTCGGCGATCCAACGGGAGACGACCACGCCCCGCCGCCGGCTGGCTGGTCCCTCGGGCTCCCCTGACCGGAAGCTGCACCCTGCTGCGGCTTCCTCTTCGCCGTCTCGATCTGTAGCGTCTTCATCTGCCGCCGGTGGCGCTGCTGCTGCCTCTGCTCCCGGCGCTTGTTCACGTACTCCTCGTGAATGAACACCTCCATGCTTCCTGCTGGATAGCACACACTGCTCTCTTGCTCTGCAGCTCTAGGCTAACACTACCGATACCAAGTACACTCTGCTTCACTGAACTACCTAGCTACTTATAACACCGGAACAACGGAATCGTTACAAGGTACAAACTTCTAAGATCCGGAGAATGTAGTGAAGAAAGAGGAACCCACTAGTACTACAACTGAAAACACACTGTCAGCTACAAGGAGGTTGCGCTCGTATTTGTGCCAAGCTAGAGCTTAGCTTCCGCATCTTTATAGGCCACCAAGTCAAGTCAATTATTCGTGTGTCCAGATTTTTTTTTTCTTTAACATCTGTTTGTGTTCAGACACCTGTCCAAGTTAGGAGCCATCAGGTTCTACTAGACATGGCTCATGACACTGCTTGCACCACCGGCAGAGCCCCAGCCAACAGTGTGACAGGAAAATGCCTGCTTAGGTTAGGCGCAACACACCAGCAAAGTAGGCAGTATTATAAGTACTCGGTTACTGGCATGTGATGCAACTGTGGTGTTTTTGTTTGTCAGGAATCGGATCCCATTCCTAATCCACTCGACCTTATCCGTTAGTACGAGCATCAAGGCTCTCCGTTCTTACTGTCTCCCAGCATGCATCTCATTTCAGGACTTAATCAACACCCAAAAGATGCTGCCACAGATGATCTGTCGACTTGACAGGATTATAGAAACCGGCGAGGCGTGCCGCTCGAGGGGAACATTGCAGAGGGACGGTGTGTGTCAGTCCAGGTGGCCTCCTTGCCTCAATCCGGGAGCGTGGTACCTGACAAAACGGGATTAACTAACTTACTAAACTTACTGTGGCGAACAGCCGCGGCATCAGTTGACATGTCATAATGCACGGTCAAGCATCGCATTTGGAGCAATGAGCGCATGCAAAATGGTAAACTGTATTATTTCCTCCTGATTTCTCTTGTTGACATTAAGATATGATTCTTAGTACAAATTTGAACTACCAATCCGGTGATCCCAACTGGATTAGATCTCTAGGACTGGAGCCGTGGAGCGCCAGGTTCGTACTGTTCCTGCTGCTTGATGAGCCCAACTGAGCAATCAAAATCCGGTGAGCGCTGGTCGCTGGAAGCTGACGGGCCGGGAAGTTATGAATTGAACGCCTGCACTTGGGCCTTGGACATACCGAATTGTTGGTAGGCCGGGGTCATCTTATGTTCACTCCCTTGAGGCCTTGACTATCCGCCTCGCGCCCCCGCTTACGATCTCCATTGCCGTTACCAGCAGCAGCAGCAGGCCAGCCGCCGCAATCCGGAATCTGCACGTCAGCCAAATCAATCACCGACGGGGCTCCACCCACTCCATGATGCCACAATCGTCCGCAGATCTCTCATCGTTCACCCAAAATCAAATCAATCATCGATCGCGCAGCGCTGGCTTGCCTAGAAAAACCCGCCCCAGAACTGCACACCCCAGATCCCAGCGTTCATCACCAGCATCAGCAACCGTAAAGGCGAGTCCACCTGCATCCAGCGCCACGAAATGATCGATCTCTCTCCGTCACCGTAACCAACCCCCACATGATCGTGATGGGGACGGGCGGGACCCGGTGGTTGGGTTGGGCAGCGAACGAGAACGAAGAGCAGCAGTTCAGGAGGCCGAACCGCACCAAATAAAGACCTAACTAGAGCTGTTGCACGAATATGGGCGTGACAGAACCGGGAAGGAAATGCCGAACGAAACCAACCTGAACAGCACTGTGTGTGTATGCATTTACCTGGACTGCGCGACTTTGTTAGTATTTCGGATGATGGTGGTCACGGATCTGAAATTCCGGATCTACTTCTGTCAGATACACGTACGCGGTACTCGTGCCCGTATCAGATCTTGTCCCTGGCGCGCGCTGTTGTCAGAGGAGCTCGGAACCCCGGGTAGATTTTTTCGGTGGAGGTGAGAACCTGGATGAGATCGAAATGCACTGACAAAAACAAAGAGGTCCCGTCCTAATCCTAATCCCAATCGCGACCCATCATATTGGAAACAGAGAATTCGGCGAGAATTGACCCCGCAACCAACCAAAGCACTCGCATCGTCACGTCCACCTTCAAGCTGCTCTCCTCCGTCTCCCAATGAATCTATAGAATATACAAATCTCTGAAAAATTCCAGCTCTGAATATTGTAAGAACAGCACCGGCTCAAATAGAAAGGAAACATCTGCATACTAATCCACACATATCAGCAGGTCTGTTCAAACCACGATCTCTCTGAAGATCACATTTCAGACAAACAAGGCGGAGGTACTTGAATAGTCTCGAATGGTAAATGACGGTAATTACATAGAGCTGGAAGGAGGACCTTTCATTTTCACCATATCTCAAACTCACGATACAGTTGAGATTGGAGGGACTAGGGAGCTAAGGAGAAACCTGACAGGAGCAGGGAGTTTCATCGTCTGAACTCTGAAGGGAGGGATGGGAAAAAAGCAGAAAACGAGGGATCCCACACAGAATGGAGAAGAAGAAAGAAAAAGCAAAGCAGAAAAATAATCTCTGGATCGCAACAAGGGGAATACTAATAGGCTCCCTTCATCTGATACGAACAACATCTTGTGTTGTTCCTCTCCCTTTCCCCTGCTGTCGTCGCTCTCCTTTTGGTTTCTGTTGGTCGGACGGTTCCGGCACGGGTGGCGGCGGCCTCGCTCACTGCGCCTCGACGGTGCGGGTGGCGGCGGAGGACGGGACGCCCTGGCGCGGCGCGGCGGACTCGGCGCCGGCGGCCGGGGAGGTCGGCGGGGACGGGTGCGGGTGGCCGTGGCCCTGAGAGTTGGTGCGGTGGAGGCGGCACTTGAAGGAGCCCGCGTGGGTGGCGGGGGCGCACACGCACTTGGGCGCGCCGGCGCCGCTGCCGTTGGAGGAGGCGGAGGAGAAGCTCCGGCGCATGGTGCGCGGGGACGACGCGGCGGCGCCCGTCGGCGTGGTGCTGCTGCTGTGCGGGCCGTGGAACCTGCCCTCCTCGCCGGTGGTGTCGACGTAGTTGGACGCCATCTTCGTTTCTGGTCTGCAGATTGACAGAGAAACAAGAGATGATGAGGTCAAGGTGTACTAACAAGTCCTCGAGTAAAAAACACAAGGCCATTAAATTCCACTCGGAACTTCCACTAAAATCACGTCACGTCCGTTTCTATTACAGAAGTTCATCCCCCCATGGTAACAACAGGGAACCGATCCGGATACCATCACTTTGTGCGCATAAGTTCACCTCGTTCTACTTCCAAGCAAACAACAAAGGCTCCTAGACGAAAAATTCACTTCGAAACAAAAGATCAGGATAAGCTTATCATGTTTCCTTGACAATTTTTTTAATCTAGATAAGATTGAACGAGGGTAAGACACAGAAGGGACGGAGAGGCTACCTAAACGACGAAGAGAAGTGCAGAACAGCGGAAGGAGACGGACGGCGGCGTCACAGAGCGGCAAACTGCGTTCTGCAGGCCCTTGGCGCCCAATTTATAGCCGCGTCCGAGGGGAGGGAAGGGCAGTACGGGGATTTCTCTCGCCAAACCCGAAACGCCCCGGGCCCACGGCTCAGCAGCGGCAGCCTTGCAGCGCTGCTCGGGTGGGTCCAAAAACCTCCCACAAATGACGACGCTGTCCTCCCTCGCTAGACCGTCCCCGGGACCGGACGCGGCGGATCCTACGGCGCCCGAGGCGAAGCGACGACGGGTTTCGTGTGCGCTCGCAACGTGACGCGAGCAGGTTTTGGTTGGAGCCGCGCGGCCATTCGGGCGCGTCCGACCCATGGGGGCCGGTGGTGGTGGATTGGACCGGACCCTCCCGTCACGACGTGGGCGCTGCCGAGTTCTACACGCGTAACGTTTTCCTGCTGTTTTCCGATCTAACTAATCTATCCGCTGATCCGTGGGCGCGCGACGCCGAGAACGCAGATCCCGATCCCGGCTGCCCACGGACTCCGAGCCCCGTTCTGCGTGCCAGGTAGCAGTAGTACCCTCCCCTAAAAAAAAAAAAAAAAGTAGCAGTAGTACCCTGTGAGAAAAAAATATGACCAGTGCGAGGAGCTTGTTGCTTCCAGCTAATAGGAAGCAAACGGTTGTTGCGTGCAGCAATGTTACAACGTGTCAAGGTGTCGATCATGGCGGGAGACACACGTGATAGCCAACGCCGCACATGGCCAGGGCCCTAACCCATGTCTGGTTATCCCTAATATATTTTTATTCACAACACCGAATAGAGAAAAACCCGTGATAGTATTTACTGGACTACTAATAATATGGACGTGTTTGGTTCAACATATTGTAACGTATTCTAATTATAGGGGCACACAATTACGATAGATTATGTTTATTTCAGCCGATCCGTAATCGGATACAGGTGTATACAAAACCGATACCCTCCTCCCACCGTGGGAATCAAATTGATTCCATCGTCTTCTGCGCTCGACCTGTACGGTCGCCACCGCACCGCCTCAAATTTCCGTCGTGTCGTCTCCCTACCGTCTTGGTTGCACTCATCGAGCCTCTCCTGTCTCCTCCCTACCACCATCTCCTTTATTCCCTGTCATGGGAGAGAGTTCCTTTTCGATCCCTCACCTGAATGCCGCTACTGTGGGCTTCCTCTGGCGCTGTAATCATGTAAGACGGCCACCATAGCTGTGGAAGATGAGCTCCAATCGAGAGAGAGAGAGAGAGAGAGTAGGCCATCCCGATTCTCCACCAGATCCGTCGGGATTCTCTACCGTATCCTCCAATCAAAGAGCTCGAGTTCAAGATTGTGCCCAGCTTTTTGTCCTCGCGAATTTGCAAGATCTGAAGCCATGGTGTTGTCTACTTTGGTCTTGATGGCCTTATAATGGTTTATAATTTTGCTACTGGTTGTTTTATCGGCTCCTCAATCTTTCAGTTCAAGTGTTCTGAGTTCGTCCAAAACTTTGGACTGTGATTTCATTTCGTTACAGAGATGAAACCAAATAAAGTCTGGTTTATCCCATTCCCTTGGCCATATCAGTGCATTCTGAAAAAGTTTGCGTTTGCGTTACAGATTTTGAACCAAACACTTGCTACGACACCACAGCGTCGGGAGAAATGTGTACCGTCGACTGTGTCCTTGTGTGACAAGCTTCCCAAAGCCTTGCAGCAGACAGAAAACGCTCAACCGGTTGCGCGCAAAAGAATGGCGAAACGCTGCCGGCCTAGCCGCGCGTACTCGGTGGTGACGTGTCGAGCGAGCCGCCGGTGGTGCGTAGCGCGTTTGTTGGATTTGGACTGGTCCGGCCGGTGCTGACGACGCTGCACCGCGGCGATCGTGTTGAGGGCGTGGGCGGGTCGGCGTCATCGCCTGGCGCGATCGATGTGGCGGCGGCGCCGAACTGTATTTCCAATCAGAGACGCGTCGGCCGGTGAGGGGCGGACGGGGCTGCGCCGGAATCCTCAATCTCATCTACTCATATCGTACCGCCTTTCCCGTCGTGGTCAGAACACCGGACGGGTTCCAGAAGCCAGCGACTTTCCCAGACCGAGTTGCCGTCCGCGCAGAGCTGTAAAGCGGATAACACTATCTACTCTCGGCAGTACCAATTGGGTTTGGCGATAAGATGATTGCTCGGATCAATTTGCCGTTGCGTGTTACCCACTACCACTCCACCACTAGAGGTTCCACTCTTCAAGGAGTCCTCCACTCAACCATCGATAAGCTTGCTTACAACGACCGAAATGAAAATATCGCGAGCCAGAACAGGTGGTGGGGGGGTGGAGGCCGGTGCCCAGTTGTTGTTAAAAGTATTTGTCTCGTATCGAAGGTCCATCATTACAGGACAAGAAAACAAAACATTGTGGATAAACACCGAGGCTGGGGAGGGAGGGACGGGTCCCTGCCTGGGAGACGCTGTTGCTGCGTCGCGGTTCGTCGCATCTCGCCGTGCGTGGTGACCACCCGGGTTCCGTTGGCTCCACTCTCCTCCTCCCAGCGCCCCCACCGAGGACAACACATGCTTGTCCTGCTTACTATTTTGGTGGCAAATTGTACGTTTTCGTGTCACGGATCCACCGAGTTTATGATTCTTTCGCAGAGGATCGTGCTTCGTGCCCGTATTATGCGAAATAAACTACTCCAGTGAACTAAGTAGCTGCCCGGGACAGAGGCTCGTAACTTTGGCGTTCTTGTATGTTTCTTTCTTTCCTGGTGGGTAAATTAGCACACGGAACGGTCACCGGTTGCCCAACGTCTCCCGCGTTCGTGCATGCGGGAAAGCCAAGCAAACCAGAGCGGCACCCGCCGTCTCCCGCGCGTTGCTTTCGGGGGCCATCTCCGTCGTCGTGACATGGACGCAGCCATTAGATAGCTGGACCCGTCTAATTAAGCTCCGCCTGTTCATGTTTGCTGACGAGCAGTGCCACGCATCTGCCTTGTGTCCACAGCACTGTCGTCCGGTTCGCCCCACATTAGCATTGTTGCAAGCTCTCTCTTCTCATCAGGAGAGTTCTCTTCAGTTCGGTGGATGCCGAGATACTTCTCAACCGAGATGTTTGCCTTGATACCAAAATCTACACAATGGCTTGTGTCTACTCTCTGCGTCTGAAGCTGCGGTTTAATCCAGAAGGTGAGACAAGCAAGATTACAAGGCAGCCACCTAACCTCTTGCTCTGTCGTTAATTGAGCTGATTGTGAAATCGGGACCCACTTGTCAGCGGCAGGGCAGCACATGTCGCGATCTGTCCCTCCATATCGATATGTTTGCTACAACGACCTGCTATCCGCTCGTGTCGCCCACGCCCTGATAGCAGCTTCTCGACTTTGCCTGTTCCACCAAACGAGGAACACCACCGTTCAGCAGTGTTCCTATGTTTTCTGTTTTCTTATTTGAGGCCTTATGTTTTGTGGCTTGGGAGTGATGAGATGAGCGTTCAGAAGATCATCAAGCGCTACGTTCCCTTCTTTTTATCTATATAAAAAGAGACAATACCATACTGGTCCTAGTCCTAGCCAGATATGTATCTTCTTATTTGTTAACGGTTTTATAAGGTGTAGCAATTCATCGTACGCTGCGGTCCCGCTGTTGTTTGGCTCGTCAACCTGAATCTTTCAACTGAATGCGGGCAATCTTGTTCTTCTTCGTAGTGGTTAATTATATTATAAAAAGTTAAGGCATGGTAGGAAGATATCTCTATCAGAGTAAGTGGCTGGACTACACCAGGACGAGGAGGAAAGCAGCAACTCATCACGACCATGCAGTGCATTTTTTTTTTCCCTTCTCGCGCTAGCAACCATCACACAATAAACAATGGCCATCACCATTACGTACACCATAACCTTGTAGGTTAATCCATTTCAATGTGTTGAGCAAGTCAATGCACTTACAATTATTGGCGCCTTGAAGCTCATTCTGCTTCTCCCTTGTATACGCATGCAGGAGCAGGGTAACCTTATACTGTAGTACACGTTAGTTGGCTATGATGGATAAGGTTTTGGATAAACAGTTGAAAAGGTCAAAGTGGAGAAGAAGTCCGGCTCAAGATTTCAAAATAGTAACGCATTGTTGGTCGACGGTTGCTTGCAGTTATTTACGATCGATACCCGTCATCATATCATACCATGGTTTTAACAGCTATCTGCAGTTAATAGGTGCACTTATCATCAGTTGAAAGCTATCTGCAGACTGAGTAAACTTGATAAGTCCGATGGTCGCTGAAATCCACTATTTCATTTCATTCCATGTTTACTGACACTAACATGTTTATAATTGAAGCAAAAGATCGATACTACAGTACGTATTTCCTTTCCCTCGAGACTGCAACTGCCACTAGTACATCTGCACGAGCACCATTGGAGATTACTTCCCGAGTCTCACTGATTCCTGTCATTCGTTACGTTCTCAAGATAATTGCCTTTTGCAGCTTTTGCACGATTCTGGGCATTCATCATTGCACTGTCATCCTAAAATCAAAAGTCTGATATACAAGGAGCCGACGCGACAGCAGGAGGCACAACACTGGAGTGAGTGCTTTGGCTCTCGGAGCAACGAAAGGGCACTTCAGTTTTCATCAACAAGGGAACAAGAAGACTGACTGCCGAGGACGGAGGACCCCCTCGCCCCGAATCCATGGGCGCCACTTGAACCTAATTTAGTAGATACTAAATCAGTCTCACCGAAAATATCAGCAAAATCTCATCATCTCGATCAAGAAACGAGCAGTGCATGCAGTAACGTTTTCGTTAGAGCATCCGCCGTACAAGCGTAAGCATGTGCTTAGTGGCGGCCGGCAACTGGTCGCTATCACGTTCTTATTAGGGGAATTACAATATGGTAATTATGTGGTAATAATAGTACTTGCAGCGCATAGGCCATGCTTATCCTTAATCTACATATATATAAAAGATGCAACCCACTCAAGATCATTAATTGGTATTTCTCTGCCTTCACGTTACGCCACGTCATCTAAATTATTCACACCGTCAGATCTTCAGCTTTGCCTCCATTTGACCGTCCATTGCAGTACTCAGTTCCTCATGCACGGGCGCTGGCTGGCTGGCTGTCCACCGCTGCCTTCCCGTGCGCGCCTCCATAATTCCATAATTTACAATGAATTGCATGCCCTCATCAAGGCAAAGAAACCGCCGTCCATTCAATTCCGGTAACTGATGAATATCAGTCCAAACAAATCGTCCGACGTCCGTTGCTTGTGTCCTGTTTGCTCCTCATCAACGGCCTTTAGTGTTCACATCAACTGGCGGCACCATCCCGTGGTGAGCGACTGGTCATCGGGTGATATTGGTTGTCTCATCTCCCTGCAAGCTACAGGCAAGCCCGCACCCATGGCCGATGTGTGAGCCTGTGACTCCAGGTCTGGGGTGGCACTAGCATTAGGATGATTGATTGTCTTATCTCACTAACGTCCGTCCCTCCCTGGTAATACTATGCACTATGCTGAATGTACCTTCCTCCGTCGGGCATGCATTCATTGTGTTTGAGGAAATAGCCAAGTACAATAATGCTATATGAATTTTATGTTACTCACATATGTTTACATTATATTTTTTTAAAGGTTGTTCTCTGAAACTATAAAATACTGAAGTTGCAACTCTGCCTTGTACTGAATGCACTATAAAATACTGAATGCTACACTCTGCCTTTTTATGGCTATGATAAAAAAAAATAGCTACTCTGCTGTTGTAATAGTTTCCCCTCTACCTCATTGCCCACTTGGATCTCGTGTCGTGAACTTGAGTTAGGTGACAGCCGCGCAGAGAACCATGTGGGCACGAGGTACAAGCTGACAATAACGACGGTTTGAGTGATTTCTCAATTACAATTAGTTTCATGATTTTATTTTTTTACATCATTCCGTCCCTATCATAATATTGTATACTCTTAAGTTCATTTCCATATATCTAATGCACTGGTTATTGTAGTGCTTATATGCATGCCATTTTTATGGAGTGCCTATATGCTTTTGTCGTCCTCAGCTGATGAATCGAACATTCAAAGATTGAGATTAATGTTGAACTGTTACTATCTTTCAATACAATTCTTCTCTCGAAGGTGAGCTGAAAAACAGATTTAAAAAATTTTAACAACCCATTACAATTAGCTACCTCTTTCATTGGAGTGCAACTGAACATTCAGAGGAGGTGGATTCCAGTTAAAGTTTCACTTTCGCGTAGAATATTCTTATAATATCCATGTTTCAATATAGTATATTTCTTCTATTGAAGCAGATCGGACTTGCAGAATTAAACTTGGCCAACTATTTATTGATGGGCATGTATTCCTTGTGGTGTATGAAACTTTCGTATCCACTACATACAGATTGCAATGGAATACTGGTATTTTTCTCACCTAAACTGTTCATCAGGTTTTCAGTCTCCCTTATTTCTGCTCAGTACTAATGTCCATGAGTTAAGAGATTACTGGATCACCACTTTGTTTCATTTTTCATAAATCCATTTAAATAATTTGTCAATGTGGCTCAAGTTCCCCGATTTCACCTATTATTTGCTATGTATATCAATTTCTACCATCATTCTCACCCTTAGTGATGTTGGATTATGCTAGAATGTCCGTAGTCTATTCCTGTTAACTGGCGACTGGTCAACATGTGCAAGGTCCACCGTCCACGGCATGCTTATTAGTTATTACTTGAGCTACTATCCAATACGCTCTTATTTGGTTGAGGGAGTAATGTGTTGTGTTTCTGTGGGTACTGCTATTGATATTGTACCAAAAAACATCTTACAAACTAGAAAATTCTTTTCAGATATGCTACGTCAATCTGGCTGCTACTCTTTGCCCAAGATATACAATTTATTGTAAAATAGGCTCAGGAATGCATATAATCCCTTTTTTAAAAAACTATATACCTTCCCCTTTTTTGCAACTCATCGTAAATGGATTGATTGTTTCTTGGTTTAAGTAAATATGGATTATGTCCCTCTCTCCATTTGCTCACTTTTGTATAATACCATTTTTTTATAGAAGAGGTACTAATATTATAATTTGTGACAGCTATAATATTCTTTCTTCATAATCTATGCAAGTACATTCTAAATCAAATTTAACATTCCATATTTGTATTTTATTTCCATGTCATTTTCTTTTCTTTTCTTTTCAAGCAATACATGGCAACACTAACTCTATCCCGCAATACTCATATACAACATCATGGTCTTCAATTAATTAATTAATTAATTATTCAATCAATCTTTATATTATTTAGTTTTTTGTTCTAAATTGCCGCAGCAACGCGCGGGGAATTTAACTAGTATCTTAGATAATCTTAGCAATAATGGACCAATAACAAGAATGATAATTGATGATTAGTTGAATGAGCATCGATCATCAAACATCTCCTCCTTGTTTGCTTTTTGGTTAAAGAAAATAGTTTTCAGCCTACTGTTGCGTGACCTCACACCACATGTTCTAAGTGTTTTTTTTTTCTTGAAAAAACAAGGTCTAATATTAATTTTACATTAATAACAGACAAATAACTCCATGCAACAAATGTCAACAATGAGCTCACAGTCTCAACTCTTCCCTTGCCTTCTCGTGTACTCCCTCTAAGAATTTATATATGGATTTAGTCAAAATTAAACAAGACTAACAATATCTATAAAATTAAATTATTATAAATATAAACATTGTATATTGTGATAGTTGAATTTGAGATGAATCTAGTAATATCAATCATAAATGTTCAAACATCGTGAATTATTTACTATTAATAGTCCAAATTATTTATTTTTTGACTTTGACACGAAACCTAAAAATCCTTGCATATTAAAACGGAGGGAGTAGTCAAGTCTAACTGTAAAAAAAAATGGCAGCGCTAGGAATTGATCACACGGGCTGCTGTTCAGGAAAGTTGCTACAGTATTGCTCGATCCATGGGACTAGCGCATGTTGTGGGTTAGCCGATATAAACTATAGTACTGAGGTCACGTGGCATTTGTGTGGGAGATTGTCTCCCTAATACCAATTTAAGCATAGTAGGATGAAGGCTTGGAAATTAATCACACAACTCAAATGAAAAACGAAAGTCTAATGATATTTATTCAGAATTTTGGTATTGTTGATAAACGTAGTTATTGTATTTGATTTTCACATATTCTGGTTCTTTATATGTATTATGGTTTTCTAAGTCAGTATTTTGCATCACCTGTATTCTAATTGCACATGCCGGTTTGTTGACCAAGGATTGTAGATAGCAAAAACGAGAAGCGAATGCAAATGGACAACAGGCAAACCCAGAAACCACTGTCCACTGCCATAGAAGCCCGTACAGGGCCCAGAGTTCCTAAGCCCAAGACTTATGGTTTTCCAAGTCAGTATTTTGCATGACCTGTATTCTAATTGCACATGCCGGTTTGTTGACCAAGGATTGTAGATAGCAAAAACGAGAAGCGAATGCAAATGGACAACATGCAAACCCAGAAACCACTGTCCACTGCCATAGAAGCCCGTACAGGGACTAGAGTTCCTAAGCCCAAGACTTAGCTAGGCTAGATTCCTACCCATCTCTAAGCATATGAAAAGTAAGCGGGCCGGCTCGATTATGTCAACAATGGGCTGAACATAAGCCCACTCTGCATGCACTAGAAAATTAGCCTGCACCTGAGTTCGGACAGCAAGCCATCTCTTGTTCACCTCCCGCTTAGTGCTGTCCAAAAAGACAGTGGTCCCATCTAAAAAAAAAAGAGTGGTCCGTGGGCCGGACCAAAGCAAGCAAAAAAGCCCAGTACAAATCTGTTACAACCCGTAACAATTTCATTCTGGGCCTGCCCGACACGAGATAATGAGTCATGCTTGGGTCGAGGGGGCAGCACAGACACAACCTAATTAGCCAACGACATGTGAAGCATGATATTGGGCACAGCCCAGTAAAAGCCCGACATGAAACAAGGACTACAATAGTAAAAAAACAAGTCAAGCAGATTAAGAACGTGTTTGGCATGGCTCTAGAGCCGAACTTCTGTTAGGAGCGATTCGGAGCCAGCCAAACACCTCAACTCCTAAAATCTTTGGAGCAGCCAAATTTCAGGAGTTTGAGGAGCTCTAGTTTATTTTTTCAGAGCACCTCAAACCCAACTCCGAAGACTGAAAAAACGTGGAGTTCGAAGTATTTACCCGCACTGCCATCGGTTACATAGGAAAAAACGGTTTGTTCTATTTTTTTTCTCCCCACCGACGCCCTTCTTCCTCCCGTCGCATCGCCTTGCCGTCAGCCCGCCACCCGCACCGCCTCGCCCCCAGCCTACGCCTCCACCCCATCTCGCGCTAGCTCGCATTGCCAACTCGATTTGCGCCACCCGGCGTCGCATCGCCTCACGTCAGGCCGCCCTACGCCGCACCGTGCTGCCGCCTCACTCGCGCCTTCCTAAGCTGCCGCCTTGATTCGCGCCGCCGCCCCGTGCTGCCGCCTTGCCTCGCGCCGGCTCGTGCTGCCACCTCAATTCGCACCGCCTGTGCAGCCCGAGCTCGCTCCCCATCGCTCGTGCCGCCTGCGTCGCCCTAGCTCGCTTCGATTGATGCTGCCTCGCCTCCCCTCTCTGATTTGCGCCGCCGAGGTCCGATGCGCGTCATCCATGCTCCGATTTGCGCCTCCCAACTATGATTCACGTTGCTCTCGCTCCGATTAGCGCCGACGCCCTCGATCCGCCCTCGATTCGCCGTCGATTGGGAGGAAGGAGTATTGGACAAGGAGATCGGGAAGAAGGCGTATTTTGTGTTTTATGTGTTTGACCATTTTTTAAGGAGCTAACTAGCCAAACATCCTCAAAATCAACTCTTGCTCCATAGAGGAGCAGCTTCACCATGGAGTTTGGGAGCGGAGCTGCTCCGGAGAGTAGAGTCCTCCCAAACACGCCCTAAATCTCCATCTGGCCGGCCCAGCTGACCTAGGTCACAGGCTCCCGTGGCTCTTGCCCTCTCCTCTAGCTCTCGCCCCACCGCCGCTATCTCGCCCTCGCGTCGTCCGCCCGCTCCCGTCGTTGTGTCGCTCGTTCCCGCCACTGCACCGCCCGCTCGCGATGTCCTTGCACTGCCTCGCCCGTCGCCCTCGCGCCACCTAGCCCGCTCCCGCTACGCATTGCCCCCTCTACCACCGTGCCGTCTGCTCGCGTCGCCTGCCCAGGAAAATATTAAAGGCCAGAACCTCCTAATTGTGAATACTAACATTAAAATTCATGTATTAAAAAAATAAAATTCAAGGATACAAGACATTTGTTTTTTTGCAGAACAGAGGACAATGCCCTCTAGAATTTCATTACCGAAACAACGAATTTACATAAAGCAAAAGAACAGAAAGAAAACATGGAGATGTGCATGCAATAAGTTGGCCCTATGGCTAACTTAGACCCGAGCGCAAATATCATTCCATCTGGTTAGCAGCCGGGATGAGTATGGTTTGCACATGCATCCGTGTTGACTTCCAAACTTCTTACTAGATCAAACTAGGGAAACTGGAAATCCCTACTACGTGTTCCCACGTCTACCAATGGACAGCTTGGAAGGTGGGATAAATCAAAAGAAATGAGGATCGAACAGGTCAAAACTGATTTTCTTCTGATGTTTCAGCAAATAAAATAAAAAGCCCGCACAGCGTGTGACTGTCCAGCAGGTTCGGTGGATCAGACGCGCGCTACAATTAAATATGATCCAGAAAATTCTTATCCGGCAATGATGCCATTAGGTTATTCAAATATTTTTCTAGGAGAATTGTTTGTCTATAAACCTTCTGTTCTGTTCATGCTAGTAACATGCATGCGAGACCCCATGTGAGAGACCCAAAAGGTGGTCGTTTAGGATTTGATTAGGAGCACGCGACTGATGCGGTGGCACTTCGAGCTCTCATAAACATAAGGGCATATACAATGCGGTGAGTCAAGCTGTCTAGGAGAAACGTCCATGTAGGATTTTATCCGAGCTGGCGGAAGGAGAGAGGTAAAAGAGAGAAAAGTCGTCGAGTGCATGCTCAATGATTTATTTGCATGGAATCCGGCTGCTTATAAACGACTTTCTCTACATTGTGGAGATGCCATCTGTAGTTTCACACATTTTCTTCCTCATCCTGATCCGTTGCTCACACAATCTCTCTTTCCCCGCTCTCCCCGCATCAGTTCCTCTGAATCCTCTCCCCGCTGCCCGTGTCTGCAATTTGTTTCACCGGCCCGGCTTACTCAGATACTCAGATAGCCTATGATCTCCTGGTCTCCTCTTATCCTTCGATGCTTGGCGAGGTTTATGGGCCATGCTGTCGTGTCTAATCTAATGCTACTCTACTCCGATGAGAAGCTCCGTAGTCAATAGATTTACATGAGTCTCCGGATCCAATCAAACAACAATTACTAAACGAAAATGTTGCAAATTTAGCCGCAGTGCAATCCTTCTGGCTTCTGGAGGCTATGTCCAATTGTTTGGAATAACTGGATAAAATAGTAAGTATTCGGATTCATACGCATAGCTACAACTTGCTGATACAAGCAGATTATTTCATACTCCTATATTTCATTTCAGTTTCGTTTTCCACAAATAATAATATTATATATTTCACTTATAGCATCGTATACCGAGAAAAAGGTTCTTAACCTGTTCAATTACTACAATTCAATTTAGCACAATTAATTTATAACACTTCATTCATTTGTTGCAATATCCAAATGTCCTCGAAAATAAGCATTGATGTATATAAATGTTTATCTGTTTTCACGTTCATCCATGGAGACATACCAGTGTACCACAACACAAAATGACCCACGAAATTAGAAACTTACTTTAAATCAACACTTATCTCTTCAGTGCATGCAAAAGTCAAAGAGATTAAGATCTCTAATAGACAGCATTAAAAGACAACCATTAGAGAATGTGTTATATGCTGTCTGGAAATGACATGGAAGTGTATATTAGACGGCTGCTATCTGTACCATTGTACATGCCCTAAACATAGGGTGTGTTCGTTTTCTGTCCTTTAATTTTTAGATCTGTTTCATCAAATATTATAGTATTAATTAAAAATATTAAATATAAATTATTGATAAAACCCAATTCATAACCTAGTGATGAGACAAATCCATCCTTTTTGCTAACAGTCAAATCTCTACCCACGTGTTTAAGACAGGGATAAAGAGAGGCAGGTTTAAAACATAGATAGGTTTTAAAACACAGATCATATGGAACAATAAACTTCAATTTCCTGATGTGTGCAACCAGTTTCTCACCTAACAATATATGAGCAGATTAAGTAAATACTACTAACAGTTAGGCAATAGTATAATTGTCGTTGCGTGCCATAAACTCATCAGTCACCACACATGCATGCACCTAAAAAAGACATCGACATGCATATGCCCAAGCCATGTCAGGACGAGTTTGCTTTGCTTGATTTATAAGCTAGATTCGTGCTGGGCAGAGAGCTACCAATTTAAAACTTGGCGTGTATTGCTATCAACATCACATAGTGTTGCCCTGCCGTTTCCTTTGATAGAAACTGTTTTTTTTTTTCAGAAACACAAACTGGATTTCTCTCTTAATAGTTCAAATTTTATTGGATGAGCAGGACTCTGTTTGACACTTTTGAAGCTAAAGCGACCCAAGGGATATTTTCTGTCCCCATTTATGGATGCCCATCCTTCTCAGTTCATCATTAGAATTCAAGCGCAAGGTGGATATTTCAACCAATAATGTTGACGTTGATCCATCTCCTCTTCTTTGATTTTAATTAAGAGCGCTTGCCTTTGTATAGGATTGCTCGACAATTACCTACTAGAATTATTTATTGACGTCATCGGTCTTTTTTTCTTTCTAAAATCACTTAGCAACTATAAAGTATTATACTATTATCAATCGACGACAATGACATGATTGCACACATGTTTGCCTTGAAGTCCCCATGCTAGAAGGACACATTTGAAGACTGGAATTATCATTTCTTTTATCAATGTTAGCAAAATAAGTTTTTCCATGACAAAAGCAATTGGGAAGTTGTAACATGATGACATCAAGCCATCTAAGTTTTTAATATAATTTTCAGTTACTTTCAAAAGAAAAATATATAATTTTCAGCCATACAACAATATTGTAGAATACTAAGAGATGTTACGATCTAGATCTATAGTACACCAAATTAAAGGCGTCATTTCAATTTCATAGGAAAATTACCCCTCCGTCTTAATTTTGGTGTTGTTAGGACAAGAAAACTATTTTGAATGCGTGGCAACATTTGTTTGACCCAACCACAACAAAAATAAATGAAACTACTGCATGTGGTTGGATTACATATCACTAATTTCTCGGTTGTTGGAGGTTCAAACTGAAATTTCACCCTTAAGTCTTGACCAACCATATATATCGATTCCCATCCTTTTCAGCTCATCCCCATGAGTCATGACCACACACGATATTTCAATTCCAACATTGATTCTTCTCTCTTTGTTTGTTTCAACATTTCGATTCCACTTCATTTTCATCACCCAATATCTCTAGTTGTTACTTTGATTTAATCATCAATTTTGTTTTACAATACCACTCAATAACTATTTATTAGTATTTGTTGGTAACAATGACATGATCTGGCACAATTTAGTTGTGAAGTTATTCATTCAAAGGTTGAAATTATAACTTTAGTTCGTGTATCACCATCAGCAAATAGTTTGTCACGAGAAAAATGGTTGGGAAATAGTAACTCGACAGCAGTAAGATATCTTTTTAAGCCTCAAACCCGTTCTAAAATAGTTACAGATGTGGACATCTACAATTCTAGATGGTATGCTAAATGTGTTGTCCAAATTAATCGTCTTCATCATATATCTAAAAAATTATTTTGTAGAGTGCAACTCATATCACGGTCTTGTTTGGTACAGCTCCAAATTGTTGAAAATGAAGGAACATCGTTCTATGACATATATTGCGGCAGAAGACGATCTTTCCTCCGTAGGATCGAAAATGGTCCCTTCTTTGGAGGCAAAGTCCATGTTCGGCCGGCGACAACAGAGCTGCACGGCGAGACGCTCTTATGGGGGGGGGGGGGGGGTTCACATTAACACGTTGCGCAGATGCGGTTTCTCGGTCACTGTCGCACGTAGCTGCAACTAACGCTCCCGTCAACCGAGCCCACACCAACACTTCGCATCGCATCGATCCTCTTTGCGCGTCACATTTCACCCGTCGGTCCGCGCGTGATTCGGGTGCGCGCCGCTTAGCCGGCAGCCAGCTGTACGAGCGAGGCAGCGGCGACCGGTGCGATGCTTCCTGCACCAAGTGGCCGGTCGTGTTCGTGGTGTGGTGTGGATGCCCGCGCTTCCCCGTGTTTCTTGGATATAAAATTGTTACGCGCCTCCCGTTGTTCGTGCGCGCGCAACCAGCGTGGGATAGGATAATCGATCTTCGCTTCCTTCCTGCTCCCGAGTCCCAACTAACGCAGAACAGATCTACTGAACCAGCACTATCCGCCAGCAAAGCTGAAGCTGGTGCAACGCAATTAACCACTGCAGTCAAAGCTTTCCAATTACTGGCTGTTCATCACTGGCTTTGGATTGGGGTGGAATATTCGCTCGAGCTGTAAAAAGAAAGGAATGAAGCCAGAGAACTTGGTTTAGGGAACAGTTGAACTGAATTGAAACGATGACAGATAAGTAGCGTGACCACGCTGCAGCTTGGACGTGACCACAATTGTAATTTTTAGATAATGAACTGACCGGTTTACTCGATACTACTCGGTAAACTGAATCTAGATCTTCTACGCCTCAAGTTGACCAAATACCAAATTCGTCGCATTTTCATTTTTATTCAGCCCCCTTTCACGAGAATCGAACGAAGAAATGTCGTCGCGGAGAAACATGGAAAGTCAAAACATGTACTAGGCCGGGTAGCCGTCGAAGCAGAGAGATCAATCAATCGCTCATCATTTATAAACTCCTCCGGTAGCCATCGCTGACGCCGCCCCGCCCCCGCCTGGATCTCACTGCACCTACTCGCCCGCCCGCGCGCGCTCCCCGTCGCCGTCGCCGTTGCCGTCGCAGGCCACCACCGACATCCACCGCGGCCATGGGCACGGCCAACGGCGACCAGCCGGCGGGCACCTCGTCCGACAAGCTCCGCCACGTCGAGTCCATGTCGCAGCTGCCCTCCGGCGCCGGCAAGATCTCCGGGATCAACGCCCTCGTCCTCGGCGAGTCGCTCGCCGCCGAGGAGCACGACCTCATCTTCCCCAGCCACGAGTTCTCCGCCAGCGCGCTTGTGTCCTCCCCGAAGCAGGTAAGAAGCACAGTTCGAATTTGAAACTCCTCGTGCGTTTCTCTGATCCTTGGTGTTGAAGCCAAAATCTATTAGTCTTTCGACTAGTCAATGGCTTGCTCGGGATCAAAGACTTTAGCGTTCGGACGCTTTCCATTTTGGGCATCATGCAGCTTTGCAAGCATGAGCGATCGTAATTTGCTGGTAAAGTCCGACAGTGACATAAATAGAACGGCGAAACTCGGGAATGTTTCCATGTATACTCATGGTTATTTGTCTTCTGCGTTCGACGATTGTGATGTGATGTTGCTGTGTTTTCTTATATGGTCTTCAGTACCGGGAGATGTATGAGAGGTCCATCAAGGACCCTGCTGGCTTCTGGTCGGAGATCGCCGATACCTTCTACTGGAAGGAGAAGTGGAACCCCAGTGAGGTCTGCTCGGAGAACCTTGATGTCACCAAGGGGCCCGTTCAGATCAGCGTAAGTATCGTCCAGTGGTTGTTGACTAAATTTAGCACTCCTTTGTAATGCTGGTTCTGAATCATGTTATCATTACTGGTGTCGGACAGTGGTTCAAGGGAGGGAAAACCAACATATGTTACAATGCTGTTGACCGCAACATAGAGGTTGGTAATGGAGATAAGGTGGCCATGCTCTGGGAAGGTAATGAGCTTGGCCAGGATGGGAAGCTCACCTACTCTGAGCTCTTGGAGAAGGTTTGCCAGGTAAAACCCATAAAATGTGCTACCACACATCAGCTTGTATCTGTGGAGTTTGGGGGTGGAGATGCCTGAGTTTAATGTAGTGTTCTCTCTTATGCATTTTGGTAGCTTGCAAATTACATGAAGAGCGTTGGTGTTGGCAAGGGTGATGCCGTGGTGATTTACTTACCAATGTTGCTGGAGCTTCCCATTGCCATGCTTGCTTGTGCCCGCATTGGTGCTATTCACTCGGTATGCTACATCGTTATTGGATATCTTGTTCATCCTAGTTCTATTCTATGACCTGATACATTATGCATACATCATGTTCAGGTTGTTTTTGCTGGCTTCTCAGCTGATTCACTAGCCCAAAGGATTGTTGATTGCAAGCCAAAGCTTGTGCTCACATGCAATGCTGTGAAACGGGGGGTCAAGCCCATCTTTCTCAAAGATATAGTGGATGCGGCTTTGGTTGAAAGTGAAAAGAACGGAGTGTCTGTAGGTACGCACTAGGAACTGTTTTTCTAGGCTAATTGTGTATTCGAGCTAACTCTTAATAGCCAAAGCAGCTTCTTTTTTGTGGTGTGGTTGAGTGCATGTTAGAACCATTCAATGCGATCAAATTTATATTTACTTATTACTGATGTGGACTTACCATTGTGCCGACTAGGGATCTGTTTGACATATGAAAATCAGGCAGCCATGAAGAGAGAAGACACAAAATGGAAAGCAGAAAGGGATGTTTGGTGGCAGGTTTGTGTTTCTCTTCTCATGTAGGACCAGTACTCATCCTACACTTCAAGGAAGGCAGCTATCCTCTGAGAATAGCATTTCCATTTTACTATCATTTGTTGTGCAACATCCTGCAGGATGTTGTTTCAAAATTTCCAACAAAATGCGATGTAGAATGGGTGGATGCAGAGGATCCATTGTTTCTTTTGTATACAAGTGGCAGCACAGGGAAGCCAAAGGTAGTTGTAATTAAATTGGATTATCTAGTTATTTAATTGATCAAATGTTAATCACTCCTAGTATACGTAGGGTGTATTGCATACTTCTGGGGGCTACATGGTGTATACTGCAACGACTTTTAAGTATGCGTTTGACTACAAGCCAGCAGACATATACTGGTAACACATAAACCTTCACCTTTGTTTGCTGTATAAACTGTTTATTGGGTAGTGGAACTATTCATACAGGCTGCTATTTCCTTATACATTCCACTGTTTCGGTTGCACCAGGTGCACTGCAGACTGTGGCTGGATTACTGGTCATAGTTATGTAACATATGGTCCTCTCTTGAATGGTGCCACAGTTCTCGTTTTTGAGGGGGTATGTTTCTAAAAGATCTTTTAGTCTATATGTGAATCAAATTCTGTAATTCTTTTATTCACCTTTTTCTTACTATCTGCCAACTTATGTATTCAATGAATGTTTTCGGCATTCAATCAATCCTCAGCAAGCTACTCTGTCAGGTTCTAATTTTTCATTGTCATTCCTGAAGTACTCCTTTGAATTATACATGTAGACTCCAAACTACCCTGATTCTGGCCGATGCTGGGACATTGTGGACAAGTACAACGTGACAATATTTTATACTGCCCCGACTCTTGTTCGTTCACTCATGCGTGATGGTACAGAGGTATGTGTAGTTTTTCTTTATGCGAGCCATCATGTTCAGGGTGTAAAATTACCCTCACTGCGTTCAAGTCAGTATCTTTTAAGTGATTACCAGCTAACCATGATTGTTTTATTTGTTATGTTCCGTTTGCTAATGTCTGCCTTTCCAAACTAGTTAGTAGTACTGGACATGGATAAAACAGTCAAGTATCAAGTGTTATATAATACCTGTATGTATTGTTACTGCTACATGTTGTTTCCACAGCTCATTGGACCTAAACTTATTCATTAATGATCTATTACAACCTACTTTATTTGCAAAGCTCTTATTACTAAAACTGGAGGGTCAGGAGATGATTGTATTACTTGTTTTGGAGAATTCTAATTATTGAGTCAGCTAATGCTTTTTATTCATATATCAGCTTTGAATATTTCGTTTCTGATTTTATGCTTTTGTCATGAAGTATGTTACACGTTACTCTCGAAAATCTCTCCGAGTTCTGGGAAGTGTTGGTGAGCCAATCAATCCTAGTGCATGGAGGTGCGTAGAAACTTTTTTTGTCAAGTGTAAAAGCTTTGCATAGCATGTTATAAAAATCTCTCATATGTTAGTTTTATGCAATTTCAGGTGGTTCTACAATGTTGTTGGGGACTCACGGTGCCCCATATCAGACACTTGGTGGCAAACTGAAACTGGTGGTTTCATGGTAATTTCTTTATTGTGTACACCTCTTCTGAAATTTCTCTGTGGATCACAAAGTTATTGCGATTTTCAGTATGCTTATTTGAATTAACATGCATGTTGTTTACTAGATCACCCCTTTGCCTGGCGCGTGGCCTCAGAAGCCAGGTTCTGCAACCTTTCCTTTCTTTGGTGTTCAGGTAAAAACAATTTATCTTTGAAAGGTGAAGAGATATGATCTTGCTGATTATTAGTTCTGAACTTCTATCTCTATGATTACAGCCGGTCATTGTTGATGAGAAAGGGCAAGAGATTGAAGGAGAATGCAGTGGATATCTTTGCATAAAGAAATCATGGCCTGGTGCTTTCCGGACTCTATATGGGGATCATGAGAGATATGAAACCACATACTTTAAACCATTTGCTGGCTACTATTTCACTGGTGATGGTTGCAGCAGGTAAGTTACCAGAGTCTTTCCTGAATATGATATGGGGTGGAAGCTTATTGAGATTGTAAATGATTTAGCTAATATCTATTGCATTTCAGGGACAAAGACGGTTACCACTGGCTGACGGGAAGGGTAGATGATGTTATTAATGTCAGGTAAGCTACCTATTTAGTTTCATGACATCATGTGCTATATTTTAATTTACATACAGCATTGCTAACTTTCAAGTTATAACTATCTTTCCCTTCGTGCGAAATGTAGTGGACACCGAATTGGCACAGCAGAGGTTGAATCAGCTTTGGTTTCACATTCACAATGTGCAGAGGCTGCTGTTGTTGGTGTTGAGCATGAAGTAATGAACTAAGGAACACTGTTATTTCCTCTCTCTTTTCTGCATTCCTTATCATCATTGCTACCCTGCCATATATGATTGTTAATTAGTAAATAACCTGCTTCAGGTTAAAGGCCAAGGAATTTATGCTTTCGTAACTTTGGTGGATGGTGTTCCTTACAGTGAAGAACTACGCAAAAGTCTCATAATGACAGTCCGCAACCAGGTATTTTCCTTACTGTGCGTGTTTTGACGAATGATCTGTGTCCAATAGCTGAGCCTTCATTTTTTTTTTTGAAATATAGTCTTCTTTCATTATAAACATAGTCTTCTTTGATTATAAAAGCAAGTTAGGGTATCAAGTATGACACTTTTGGAGAACCTAGAAAGATGCCGTATCAAAGTTGATTCTAGTAACTAAAACAATTTCGTATTAAAGCTGAGACTAGCATTTCATTCTGATTTTTTTTGTCATTATCCTCGCATCAATCAAAGCAGCCACATAAGCAGTCAATCTGTCATTCCCATGAAGTAGTATGCAGTATTTAGATGAACACCCTTCATGGTTCAGGCAAATACTGTGGACAACTTTAGGGCAGCAAAGAAGTTAATCTTCATGTCTGAAATGTCATTTTCTCATATTGGCTCCTGCTTTAAAAAGCTCCTGCATAGCTGATTCGTTCATATGCTTAGTCATGCTTTGAACCAAAGAAGAAAAAAAAATGGAAACTCTTCTTCACATGATTTATCATGCCTTTTTTGGCAGATTGGGGCATTTGCAGCTCCCGACAAGATCCACTGGGCTCCGGGACTTCCTAAAACTCGGAGTGGCAAGATCATGCGCAGAATTTTGCGTAAAATTGCTGCACGGCAATTGGATGAACTTGGGGACACAAGTACCCTTGCTGATCCTGGTGTCGTTGACCAGCTAATAGCGCTCAGTGATTGCTAAGGTTGTAAATGAATTGGTGTGGATGGATTTTCACCTTTGTATGTGTGTTCCATACCTCCTGCATGAGTATTGATTAGTAGAATAATGTGCATTTTAGTGTCCACCTATTCTTCGTCAGTGCTAGTGCTCGTGGGGCTCGAGGACCAAAGTAGGATGTGATGATATCGTAACATGCTGCCCTGGAGCTTGAAATACTTCTATAAACTTTTGTATCACATATAGGTTCATGAATGTATTGATTGACTCAATAAAAATTATCAATAAATAGCTATTTTTTATTTTTTTTCTTCTATATGAAATCTGTTTAAAATTTGCTATTGAATTCTAGAATCAACTCTTTGATTTGTTTTATTATTACTTGTAGTTTATGTCATGTGTTATGCGACTTTAGAACAAAAATCATTTGAATTTTGATGCCAAATTTGCATGAAACTGAGTTTCTGGAGTTCATGTTCTATTACTTTGGTTCCAGAAACAGGCGCGTTTAAGCACCTTTTAAGTTGGTTATAAACGGCTTTATAACAAATCAAAGGGAATCGGTCCTATTGGACCTTTTTCTTGTCAGAAAAAGAGAACCTTAACTTTTTTTTCTATATTCTTTTATGAAATCAGTCCTATACCCATTTTTGTTGCAGGAACTAGAAATTACGTAAGGACTGAAACATTAGCTCCAGTTTCTGACAAGCTAGAACGATTTTCCTTATAATTCATCGGAATCTGTACTATATTTCATCTGAATCGTGGTGTGTTATCAATTATCATATACATGAGTAACTCGTCATATACACAAGAGCTCAGCGATAATGAACTCTCCTGCAAGTGGCAATAGCCATTGCCCAGCAGTAACTGGTGAAATAGGCAGCTCATGACCGATGTATTGAACGCCATCATGTTAGCGCAGCAAAATTGCCTGATCGCGTACTGCTGCATCCTCTTGCCGTCCAGACTTAGGCCTAAGATCTGTATACCATTTTATGTGGCCCATTTAATTTTGCACCAACGGATAGGGGGTGATGAATTTCACGCCCCAATGCCGATGAATTTCAACTGTTTCCAAGCAAGAAAAAAAGTGTATCAAAACATGAGCTTCAGCTGTAGGATCCAACAAACTTTGGAACCAAGAGAGTAATGTAGCATGTTATCATATGAAACTTACAAGGTTGTTCTTGGGGTCCCTCCAGTAGATGCCGCGGATGAACATAGGCAGGATGTTGCAGGCCACCAACACATATATCATCAGCGCGTGCTTCCCCATCCACTCCATGGGAATGGTAGGTTTCCTGAATCCATGCACATCCACCTGAACGACTCTACTAGTTAATACGAAAACTCAGAGATGATGGATTACGCTAAGCAAGTGTATTCTTGGGTCAAAGAGGACCGACCAGAGCATAAATTCCAGTGAAAAGTAGCCCGGCAGCACCAGCAGTAGCCAAAGTGTAACTAACGGTGTATAGCGGCTTGTTCATGCGCAATCCTGAAAAGGATCACGAAATTGTTGATTCATCTCAAGTTCTCAGGATTAGAAACAGGAAGCATTTGGTTGGATCAGTGTTTGGTAGACCCTTACCAACGAAGTCCAATAAGAAAGCTAGGGCTAGCATGCTGAAGGAAGGGGTCAACCAATTGATGATCCGCCCCCTGTGTTTCTGCAGGGATCGGAAAAGATAAGAATATTTTTCCAGATTCCAAAAGAAGGGCTCAATCTAGAATCACAAGCCAGCGTTACCTCAAAATGTACAATTATATGCCCAAATTGCAACCCAATCAAGCAAGTGACAATCGCCATAACAGAGCTGAGATGTGAAGAAAGAACTGTCAGAACGTTCAATTGGATGAGCTTGCATTGCAAGATATGCTACGGAAAATGAAGAAGAGTTGGTGAAGCACCGACCTGAGGAGTCCTTCAGGATCAAATGGTGCCTGGCACCATGATGGAGCATCAGGTGGAAGCGGTCCATTCTCCGGATAATTTATACTGCATTGCTGAAGGGAACCCAAAGATATTAAATAAATTTTGTTTATGACAAGGGATCACACACACACAAAAAAAAAAATTAACTTATTACACTGCAGATCGAACCTTTGTACGTGCATAAACTGGACGTCTATACAGATGATCTATCCCTAAAATTGTACGGTCCACCATTCCGACTGCATTGCAAGCTGGTCCAGTGTTCCCTCTTACCCCACATTTCACCTGGTGAATTCAGATGTAAAAATGAACATCATCACTCAGTTCAGTGTTCTGCACTGAACATGTAAGAAGAAAATGAAAATGCACTTACAGAGAATGATTTTACAGTGGAACCAGGACCAGATATCTGGTACTCCCAGTCTGGAACGTACATACCGTACAAAAGAACAGTGTACACAGTCGAGAGGACCATTCCTACAAATCTGGTAGCACAACAACGAACGATGGGTTAGAAGTATAAAGAAATCAGTTTCATGTATATTGTTCAAACTGTACTGTACTAGACACTGAGCAGTTCAGGCAGAAGAAAATATGAAAACAATTCTATTTTGTCATTTCTGATAATGAGGATAATTCGTTGTGTACTCACAATTGGTAGCGGTACTTCCTAAGCAAATCGGTTCCATAATCTACATCGTCATCTCCCTTGAGCCAAATTTCACATATCGCTGCCAGCAGATAGGCTATGGCAATTCTCTGCAACAAATATAATCCCACCATATTTCGTTCAAATGACTTGTAACTTTTTCTGATTCTGAACACATCAGTATATATATTCGGAAGTATTGTAAGAAAAAGTGGTTGACCTGAAGTATGCCCATCAACCGTATTTCGGTAAGATCAACACCAAAACTGAGACTGTGAACACCGTGAAAAAATCCACCTGTGTAAAGGAAGAGCGAATATGTGTTTGATCATAACACTAATTATTTAGCTTTTTATTTAGTGACCCAGCTGTTAATAATTGTGAAGAGCCAAAATACCTTGAAGAACGAGACCGAGGCAGAATAATTTGAGGGCACGAAGTACAGCCTTCTTAGTCGCCTCCGATTTGTCAGGAACCCGCTGCACAAAGTGCCATGGTTAACTTTTGACATACCGATAAGTAAGCGTTTTGTTGATTTCAGTGTATCGTACCTTGTACGATAGTGTTAGTGAGACTCCAACAATGAAAAGAAAGAACGGCATGACGAAATCAGCTATAGTTAATCCATCCCATGGAGAGTGATTCAATGCTGGGAGGAAGGCTCCGGCATCATCAACGATTATCATAAGCTGCAACAAGGAAAACGATCACACTCTGTTCGTTTCAGTTAGCCAGAAAAAATATAAATACTTTTTAACATTTCATTGATGTTTTCTCCTATCCTTTTTTCGCGAACACAACATCAATATAATTGCTAAGAGGGCAAAGAAAAAAAAGATCACAACTTGTTGCATGAGTACTTTCTTGAGAAACGATGGGAGCATAAGCCGAACGAAACTCATAAAGTCAATGCTTTCCAGGACTTAAAAACATGAATGTCACGCACAAAGAGAACATAATGTGTGGAGAATAGTATATAACAATACTAAACTTCTCATATCTAGGTTTAGATCAACGATGCATAAGAAATCGAGAAAAGTCAAATAGACACCAATTATTGCAACAGATCTGATGCTATACTTTTATTAACTTTTTTGAACGAACATATTTTGATTAATGATCCATTTTAGTAGTTTATTATTCGATCCTGACATCATGCAACTTGCGGCTAATGCATGAGTAACCATCATTGTCTCTCTCGTTGATTCGACGCCATTCCAGGCCAAGCAAACGAAGAAGTTGATGCCGATGGCAACAACCAACAAGACCTGTGGAGTTAGGATGGAATCGGATTCGCAAACCGGTTAAGCTAAGCTGCATCTAGTTTTACTGCCTTTATCTTGAACAGGGGAGGCACATATTCTGTTTACGCTTGAATGGACTAGCTCATGACACCAGAGCCTTTCTTGGATTCCGGTACTAGGGTTCCAGCCAATACCAGAAAAATGCAGAGGTTCAGTTGCACCCAAAAGAAGAGTTTCTTATGAAGACCTTTTTGGACCATAAGTCCATAACCACATAGGAACCACAAGAATTCCTTTAAATTTTTTATACAGTAAAAATTATTATATTTCAAGAAAACTACTACTTATCTGAAAAAAAAACAAATTACTTAAAAAATTGCCATAGTCCCTCTAAGTAAGCAAGTGACGTAAGGGGCCTAATATTAATACTAGTACTAGTATTCCCTCAAAGGGAAGCCGCGTACATCATCGGTGGTTGGACACCCCACCTACCGTCAAATTGATCTTGACCTTGCCGTACGTGTCGCACAATCTCTGACCTTGAAGCTTCGATTCTTAATATCAATCTTGGCCAGTACATATCGCGATCGCTGCTCTGATGTTTTAGTAGTTTTACCTTCAGTGCACGCCCGTTTTACTGCATTTCCCTCTGATCCGGTTACTGAATCCAGTTCAGGACACACAAAATGCTACTGGCTCATATGAGTACTTTGTCTGAGATCCAGGCATATAGATACCGCAGCATTAAAAATTAAAAGAAGCATGCCGCACCAGAGACAACGACGGAAAAAGCACTAAGGATACATATAAAGATATCAAAATAGGGATACATAATAAGGATTAGACTAGTATAGTGCTACAGGTGGCATGGTAACTCAAAAGTTACATTTAATAAAAAAAAAATGCCTAATAAGATATTATAATACTCCATCCGGACATTTTTTGTTAACCTCCACTAGTGTAAATTTGCACTAGCCAATGTCAACAAAAAAAAATAGAGAAAGTAAAAAATATCAATTTTAGTATAATAAAAAAAATAAGAAACTAGCCACATACATGCATGAGTCACTTTACTAGTTTATACACCTTTAGATAAATGAGACTTAGTGTTTGGCTCAGTCAAATTTTAATGCATCGACAAAGTGCTGCTGAAGATGCATAAGCACAGGAGGATAAATAGAGATTGAGATGTATTAAGAAGTGAGAAACAAGTAATTTGAAATAAAAGTATTGGCTATAAATAAATTAAAACTCAGGAATACAACTTTTAATGGCTATCGATTTGGAATCGCATGTGCTCCATGATCTGTCTTACTACGGATGTCGACGTCTTCACTGTCCAATTTTGCCCCGTCTGGACCAGCTGCGCGGTTGGGGTACCCTTAAGAGAATTCGTATCTAGATGCTATGTCATTAGTTTCACTATTTGGGATCTTTTGTGCTAGGAGTACTGCTAGTAGTATACCGTACTCGTGTAAAAAAAGGTATACTGTACAATTTAATCTCGACGTCAATAGAAAAGAGAGCTTCGCACTGGACAAGTCGAAATGCTCCTCTTTTCTATTAATTTTATAGATGTACCTTCAGATAAAATTAACTAGAGTCGGTGGATCTTGACAGCATGTGAAAGTGGGTGCTTTCGAAACATATATTGGGTGGGGTGCTTTACTTCTCTTTTTTTTTTCTTTGAGCTTTGGTTCTTGTCAAACTGCAGTTAGTGAAGAGAATGACATCACGCTCTGGGTGCTTGACACGACGCTAAGGAATGTAAAGAGGCAATAAGTGCGGCGAAAGCTGAAAAAGAATGCGACGAGATGGCCTCGTTGGGCTCAGACATCACATTCTTTTCTGCTAAAGCCTGTCGTCTTAGGGATGTTTGGCTACGCGTCATGCATGGGATTAAGATGTGCATGAAGTGCGACGCTCTGTGGCTGCACGCCACAAGCTCACAAAGTTACAAGCGGTAGCTTTTTTATCTGCAGGACCCAAATGATGATGCATTCAAAAGGCAGAAAATTGTTTTCGTTATCTAGGGGAAAAAAAAATCTACGGCACCGAATCGATTAAAGTTGGCAGACAGATCTTGCGATGACAAGATTCTTACGCAACTCTACTTGGCAATCATAAAAATACAGCCAAGAACACGCATCAGTAAGCAAAGTATGAGTGTGTAGCTCCTAATAATAAGCTAGGAGCCCCATTTTTTGGGATGTCGCTACTCGTAACTGGCATTGGTCGCGCACCAATCGATTTGCCGCACTTGCAGGTGAAGCAAAGCAGATCAAATAAAAGCCAAGCAAAGCCGGCCACGAAGCGGAGTGACAGATGGAACATCGTCACGCTTCCAACCAGGGGAAGTGTGGATGGGTGATCCAGAACATATGTGTAAAGCACCAACAAGTTATCGTGGTGCGGCATGACTCAAACCTCCAATTCACACGTACACGTCGCATGACCAGTTGCCGACTTGTGCGTGTACAACCTGGAGGAGCAGTACCCTGACAAATGTACCTCTAGGGTGGTCGGTCGATCGGTGCTTATTAATGCCACTAAGACAATGGATTATGGCCAGGCTATAATCATGGTCGTCGCCGTCGTTTCTATACTGCTACAGAACAGGGTACACATCAACAATGTGTGTTTACCAGAATCTTTGATCATGTGACATCCTGACAACGAGAGATATCTCGCCATGTTAACCAGCCCATATTTTTCTAGGATCAATACTATTAAAATATATCCAAGTTAGCCAGTCCATATCTTTTTAGGATTACTACTAAAATATAGCATAATAGGAAGCTCCCACATGGCTAGAACGAAGAAACATCTGTCCGTACCATATAAAGCCGGCAAGTGGCGAGTGTAAACAGAGGGCTCCTGTGACCCAAGTGACCGTGGTTTGGTTTAAGCATCACTTCTTATGCGCGCTTTCTCTCTGTTTTTGTGTGCTCATTGACCCTGACTCGGATTCCTCTGTTTCTGTCTCTTCTTTGTTTAAAGGCGTCTTTAGCGCAAAGTAGCGAGCAACATAACTTTCTAGTCGATCGAACGAAGGTATCATGAGTTGGGAGTGGAGAAAGAAAGGAAGGGCATGCGTTGGTTGTACGGGAAAGCAAAGCAAACCAAGCCGGGCGCCTCCTAATTGAGAAGACACAAGAAACTACTAGTATGAAGGGGAATATAGATATACGCGGACAAGGTAGAGCGCGCCAAAGAACAGGAGGGGGAGCTGAAGATCATGGTGGGCACGGGACAACCTCACGCATCATTGCGATATATACGTAGAACATGGCGCGGTTGGTGTGTCTGTGCCTTGATGGATGGGCGAAAGGGAAAGCGCAGCAGCACAGGCTAAATGCTAGTAGTACTTGGTAGTAGTAGCAATCAAGACTCAAGAGGGGACAGCTGAATCGTGAAAGATGTGAAGGGTACGTACCAGCACGGTGATCCCGCGGAAGACGTCGAGGGAGACGAGCCGCTGCCGCGCGGCGGGCAGCGCCGCCGGAGCCGGAGCCGCAGAGCCGACCGCGGCGCCCTTGGCGGCAGGAGCGCCGAACTCGAGGTCGTCGGGTGCCCCGAGAACGCCCGCCGCTTCGTCGCTCCTGACGAGCTCGTACCCGCCCATGGCCGATGATGCAGGAGTCCTCCTCTGCCGGCAGCACCAGGTCGACGACGAAGGCACTCCGCCGGGCAATGCCCGTCCTCCTGCATTATCCGCATCCACCACCCCCGTCATCATCACCCGGAGAAGAAACAGAGGCAGGCCTGCCTTTTGCCTTGTCTTTTTACCTTGTTACCTTATTAGATCGATCAAGATCGAAATCGAAATCGAACCAACACTCCGATACTTGCGCGCGCGCGGCGTTGCTTTGCTTGCCGCACCCGGACTCGGCCGCCGTGGCTTCCCTCTCTCCTCTTGGAACGCAACAAACTCACGATCCCTTTCGATCTCCCGGTCTCGTCAAGACTCTCTCGGCAAGACTCGGGACACCTCTCTAACTCCCTCGCGGTATCCGCGCTGTGTTTGTACTAGCTCGGTAGGGAGATCGATCGATCGATCGGGGCGGGGCCAAAGCGCCTTTCGCCTGCTCCCAAACCTGCCCGCTCTGCTCCAGGAGAGAGAGAGAGAGAGAGAGAGAGAGAGTCGCTGGGGTGGTCTTTCTCACATATATAGCGCCGCGACCCGCTCTCACTCACTCCTCTGTTTCATTCTTCTTGGACCCGGCCGGACCTGATCTGATGGCCCTCCGATTCTTTTATGGCCGGACTCACACAGCTCGCGCCTGCCCCCATCCCATCATTGCCCGCCCTGTCGCGCTCCGCTCTGTCTCGCCACCGGTGCGGTGCACGCATGTTCGGCCTTTCCGTGAGATGCCGCCCGCTTTAACGCCGCCTTCCGCTCGGGGTATCGTCGCGCTGGTTGGTGCTGGGCTGCCCGCCGCCGCGCCGCGGTGCCGTGGATTTGACGGGTGTTAAGTGTTACCACCGCCAACTTTTTGGTGGAACGGGGAACTCGTACGGGACGGACACTTGGGACTCTGCGGGAGTGGACTGGTGGAGGTGCCCGGTAAACGGATCAAAAAGTGGATCCGATTCTTCGCAGTGAGTCAGTGATGCCTTCCTTCTTTTTTGTCTCAAGAGAGGAGGACACTTATCGCCGGCATTGCTTCAGTGGTGCTGGAAGTGTGGTTCCGATGCGCTCATCACCCGTCACGGGAGGAGTGCCGGTTTCCAAACGCAATTGTGTGGCCGTCAATTTGAATCCTAATTGCGCGACTAAAAAAACAACATTAACCCGAGTATGCGGAACATATGGTTTCGGCGGAATGTTCATCGTCATGCATTCAAGGTTTCATTTATAGATGCCTTTCCACGCAAAGAAAAAGGCACAAAAGTAGTGGCGCTATGGGCTTGCTTATCAAGTGGGCCTCTTTCTTTTAGCGAGATGTGATTCTTTTTATAGGGGCTACAAAGTTGGGTCTCTTGTAATTGCTGGGCTATGCGGTGATAAATGGTCACTCTGAGCACATTGTTTAGTTCGGAATTTGAACCACGGTGACTACAATCACTCACTGCTCACGTCCTTACGTATAGATGGTCAAACAGGCGGCCCGGTCCGGGTCTTAAAAAGTCTGGCACATTTATTTTCAGGTTAGCATGATGCACGGGCCATTTTGGGTCGTGCTTTGTTGGCCCACATGCCCAACTGTCGGCCCTCATAGCCTGACACGAATTTAACTACATGTGTTGGGATGACCCGTTAAGTCCGTTAACAAAAGGATCCATTAGCGATTTTTCAATCCATTAATTATATAAATGGTGAAAAATTAGAAAAAAAAAGAAACTAGATGGTGGTTTGAACCTTTGACAGGGTGAAATCAAGATTATACCTTTACCATTAGACCACTTAATCCTTATTCATATAAAATTTATTTAACAAACATTTAGGGTCGTGCTCGTGCCGCCCACCGGATCACACATCCGCCCCAAGCATGGCACATCTCCTCAGGCCATGTCGGTCCGGGCACAAAATGATTCGGGTCATATCATCTCTCGGGGAGGGGGGGGGGGGGGGGGGGCAAAAATATCGTGCTTCGGGTAGGCCTAGTAGACACGACCCATTTGGCCATCTATATCCTTACGCAGGTGCGTGCACCTCAGGCCATTTTATAGTACATAGTTTCATCTCATACTGGAGGGTCCTACTGAAGAAATCATTTTATAGTAGGACCTGACACAGTTTTCTGGCACCCTTTTGACTAATAATAATATGGATATCAAACATGAATACCTGATTGTAGGATAGAATTTTGAGTTCAAGTTCTATCGTAATTTTAAAATTAAAGTTTGCACAAAAAAGTTTGATACACTAGTTGAATAGAAAGTTTGGCCTACATTACCAGCTGCGCCGCCACCACGTGTGGATGAATTGATGATCAATTGTATTCAATTCATGTTACCACTCAAACAATGTTTAAAAGAACAGCGGAATCTTGTGAAACTCTCAAGATGCAGCTATATGGAAGGCATAGAACATCCGCACAATCCAAGATCAAAATCAAAATTCTGGGAACTGAGGTAGTGCACCAAACACGGAATACCAAAGGGGTAGGTTTAGGTTAATATATTGGCGTTGCATTTGTGGAGAAATCCAATGAGACTAGAGTGGAGGTGTTGCGTAGGATCAAGCGATGTTATAAAATTCTTAACTTGGCAAGTTACTCTGGTGCGAGTGTGATGCAAGAGATGGCTTGTGTTGGAATATAACATGGAATGGGCTCAATTCTAGAAAGTTGGAATTAGATTGTGCTTCTATTACATCGGCTTTGTCACTCAAAGTGATAGATAGGTCAAAAATTAGATTTACAATAGTAGATAAGTAGTTTACATAACTATGATAAGATATGAAAAATTCTTTGAAGTTAACTGACATTGTAAGAATTTATGCATGAGTTAACACAATTCTATTTAAGAATAATTAATAGAACATTATTAGTTGAGGTAAACATGTTATCTTATAGAAATATAAACTATAATCTCTTTCACGTAAGGCGACCTAGGCTTAACTTAAATTGTTTCTTGACCAAATCTTCATTTCGGGACACAGACTTGTACTGCTGAAGTGGCAAATGTGTTATTTCTCTCATTAATGCTCTATTACCAATTTGTTAATGCTAGTTTATTATATTGATAACAATGTCAAATATATGTGCTATCCTTAACTTCGGTGCAATACTATGGTATTTATGACTTAGTTTGAGAAGACGTTGGGCCACTTGCAGCTCATCCCCGCAAGGTGACGTATAATTCTAGCCTTTGTCATGATAAGGTGGTATATTCTTTACAACTATTTCTTTTGAACTGTATTTAATATAATGCATAATCATTCTTAGAGTCTGTCATATGTAATTTAACTTTGTAGATTATTTGACATAAATCATATTGTTATTTCATATAAATTGTGACTCGTAATCTAGTCTAGCTTCAAATAGTCTTTATGTATTATCATCTCTGTTACAAGACTCAATCTTGACAAAGAATATATAATGAATAAATAGCATTTCAAGCTTTAAAATTTTGGCCAATGTTGATTTCTCATCCTATGAAAGATTAATTTTTTCAAGACAATGGCACACACATGTAGTTTTTGTCTTTAGAAAATTCACTTTATATGGAGGCAATATTGAGAGACTCTCTAGCTTGACCTGCACACGGACGGACGATAGTTCACTGAAATGAAAAACAATCTATCCTTGTAAGCATGTCAAACATGATCTGTGTGTCGAAAGAGGGATGAACTGAAGCTTCATGAATTGGGTGTCTTGCCTCTTGATCCATCAGATACTTATAGTTTTTATATGGAATATTATAGTGCATAATATATCTATATGACTCGTCAAGAAAATCAAAACTGCCCGATTTAATTTAACAGTCAGATATTTAGTGAGAAGTTTTGGGATAACTACTATGTTTCTGAAAATATCTTGCAAACAACTCAAATGTATAGTCAACTGTCACAGGTGAGAAGCAACGCATTGACTGAAAACGGGGCCGGGCAGGTGGTGGCACACATTTTTCCCCAGCCTTTAAAAACGAGAAAACAGTGCGTTGAAGCAGTAAGCACAACAAAGCATCTAGTCGTGTAGGGAAAGGCTTCCCTTCTCTTTCGCCCTCTTCCGCACGCAAGTGCATGTGGTTTGCTTAGCTTACTCCTTGATCTCGCCTTGTTGCTGTTGCGTTCCGTGTGCGAATTCACACTTGGCATCGCGATCTGGTGGCAGAGCAGACTGCCCAGCGGAATAAGCTCATAAACAGGAGTTTAACCCTGCTCTGCAGTGAAGTGGAACTCGGATTAATGACTTGATTAATTACTCTGCCGTCAACTCATTAATTATGTACGAGGTTTAACTGAAGTACGACCAGATTGGTTCAGTAAGCCTGGATTGGTTCAGTAAGCCTGGAACTGTACACGTGGCTCTTCGCCCGTTCCTATCCTCTCCGTTTGAAAGCATTGTGTGCACACAACAAGCGTTTGTCTGGTTGTACAGCTTGACCGGTTTGGTCGCTGTTGGAAAGTTTTCTTTTGAAGGAAAAGAGGCCGAAGCATCCAGATAGAGAAGACACTTGTCTCGTCGCCTCACGTGTTGTGGCTCCGCGGAGAAGAGGAATACATGTGACACTGAGATACTGGTATCTGGAGTCGTAGCGTCCTCGAAAAATAACGGAGGCCAGGGGAGATTCCGGAAGCCAAGTGATTGCTGTAACCTGGGAGCACCACGCAGGATGCATGGTTAACAAACAGGAAACGGTGCTCGTTCGTGTAGGTAGGTACCCACCCGGCCGCCGCAGGCTGTTCGCGGAACGCAACAGCAACAAGGTTACAAGCGCGAGGTGGAGTAGTGAGCTAAGCAACCGTGTCAACTTTCACCTGCGGTGGCGTCCTCGTCGCACGCTGCGGAATCGTGCGATTTTCAGACACGCGTGTAGAGTAGAGGCAGCAGAAGCTTCCATCCCGTGCGACGCACCGGCGACGGCGTGCGACCGCTTGGCTGGAGGCCCCGTCGGCCACGTCGCGGCCGGCCTAGCGGCGGATGACACACGTGCCGACGTGAACGCTGAACAGTCGTGCGCCCGCGGCACGGCTTGAACGACGATGAACGCGAGCTGACCCGGCGGGCGGACCCCCGTGCGCGGCCGCCAAAGTCTACGGAGAGACAGGTGCACGGAACGTGGACCGCGGGTGCGGCCTCGCGCGCCCCGGTACGACACGGCGGCCCGGCCCGGAAACGCCAGACGGGAAACGGCCGAAACAGTGGCCAAACAGACCGAGGAAGCCGCCGCCGCACGGCACCCGCCGATCCGGCGCCCGACGGCCTTGATCACGGCTGCCGATCGCAGTCGGACGGACGGCCACGCCTTTCGCCAGTTCGCCGGGGGCAGTTGAGCCGGCCTCCCGGTTGGCGCGGTAGAGAAACAGAGAGGGCCCGGCACGGCAACCGGATAGGACCAAAACTACACCGTTCGCTTTCGACCCACGAGCGCGCACAGGCACAGCCCCCTGAGTTTGCCAGTTCCGACCCGACCTTCCTTTCCCTTCCCTTCTCCCCCCTCGATCGGCTCCTTCGTCGTTGCGTGCTTCCTGGGCCTTCCTCCCTCCGCTGTCCACGCCGCGCGGTATTTTTATACCGCACTCCTCGCCTGCTCGTTCCGCCAAGTAGACCGGAAAAGCTTGCCAACTAGGAGTACATCATCGACACACACGCAACAGCGTAGTTTAACATATTTTTCTTCTTCTTCTTCAAGTACAGTAGTGCTAGTATATTTCATTTGTTCATAGGGAGGGGCGAAGGAGCCTTCCGAGTCTAGTATACTCTGTTGATTCACGCGCTGAATTAACGCGATGGAGGTGTGCTGCTGCTCCACCTCGTCCTCGGTCCTAGCGGGAGCCCGCGGCGCCGGACGGAGGCTGGCCGCGCCGGCGTCGGCCGCGGCGCGGTGGGGCGCGGCGGGGGGCGGGAGGGCGGTGGTGCTGGCGCACCCGCTGCCGCCGCGCCCGGCGTTCTCGGCCAGGCCGAGGCAGCGGGCGCGGCGCGGGGTGATCAGGGCGGTGTTCGAGCGGTTCACGGAGCGGGCCGTCAAGGCGGTGGTGCTGTCGCAGCGGGAGGCCCGCGGGCTCGGGGACCCCGCCGTCGCGCCGCGCCACCTGCTGCTCGGCCTCATCGCCGAGGACCGCTCCTCCGGCGGCTTCCTCTCCTCCGGGATCCGCATCGAGCGCGCGCGGGAGGAGTGCCGCGGCATCGCCGCCAGGGACGCGGGCGCCGCCGCGCCGGCGGCGGGGAAGGCCGCCTCCGGCCTCGACACCGACGTGCCCTTCACCGTCGAGACCAAACAGGTGTTCGAGCTGGCCGCCGTGCTGTCCAGGAACATGAATTGCAGCTTCATCTCTCCAGAGCACCTCGCCATCTCGCTTTTCACGCTCATGGATCCCACCACCAACAGTCTCCTCAGGAGGTAGGTACCTATTGTGCCCTCATCATTTACAGTTGATTATAAAATCCATCGGTATGGATGCTATATTGATATGTACTGATCAAACAATCACCTAGAGCCAATCGGTTAATCACATATGCTTTAGACCAGTTTGGTGTTCTAGCGGTATAATATGATCAACCCAGTACTTCAACATACTAAAGGTCATTCTCTAATTTGTCAGTATGCTTGGTCAAAAGCAATAATCATGGTACCGACCGATCATACTGATGGATAAGATCTTCTGGTACTTTCAACTTGTACACCATCATTGATGAATGTTGTTGGTTGTTGCAGTTTAGGAGCCGATCCCAGTCAGCTCTCATCAGTTGCGGTCACCCGTCTCCAAGGAGAGCTTGCAAAAGACGGCAGAGATCCTGCAGGAGCATCGTCTTTCAAAGTCCCAGAGAAAGCTCCAGCTGGGGCTGGACGATCCGCCTTCTCCAAATCCTTGGGTAAAAAGAAAGGTCAGAAGCTAGCAGTTTCATGAGCTTACACTCATGTTTGTTGTACTATAGGATAAGGAACTTCAATTACAACTTGTATCGTTTGCCTCTTCCAGATAAGGGTGCATTGGATCAATTTTGTTTAGATTTGACCACTCAAGCTAGTGGAGGGTTCATTGATCCTATCATTGGCCGTGAAGCGGAGATTGAAAGAGTCGTTCAGATAATATGCCGACGGACAAAGAACAATCCTATTCTTTTGGGTGAGGCAGGTGTTGGCAAAACTGCAATTGCCGAGGGGCTGGCTCTTCGAATTGCAAATGGAGATGTACCCATTTACCTTGTGGTAAGCTTGACTCGCCAATGATGGGTATAGAGTTATGCATTTGAATTTCAGCTTCAAATCAGTGGTATTCATATTTTGTTATTTGCAGGCAAAGCGCATACTGTCACTGGATATTGGTCTGCTTATTGCTGGTGCAAAAGAGAGGGGTGAACTGGAGTCTAGGGTCACTAGCCTAATTCGTGAAGTCCGGGAAGCAGGTCAGTTAGTAAAATGTGATCTGCAATGTTATCAAACAGAAGCTTCTTCACTTGATCATGAATTTAAACATCATATGAAAATTATGCAGGTGATGTTATTCTTTTCATCGATGAGGTTCATAATCTTATTGGATCTGGAACTGTTGGTAAAGGTAAGGGTGCTGGCCTTGACATTGGCAACCTACTGAAGCCCCCGCTTGCCAGAGGTGAACTACAGGTATTACATTTATCTGTTTTCTTGCTTAGTGCTCTCATTATGTGTGAGGAGCATCTACTTATCACCTATCGTATCTTATCTTTGTTCTTTATGTGTATTTATAGTGCATTGCAGCTACAACTCTAGATGAACACAGGATGCACTTTGAGAAGGATAAGGCATTGGCCCGCCGGTTCCAGCCAGTATTCGTAGATGAACCTAGTCAGGTATCGTAATTTTTTTTCTTATGGAAGTCATAGACTTAAAGGTACATTTGTTTCTCAACTATTGCTAAAACATACTGCAGGAAGATGCTGTGAAGATATTACTTGGACTTCGGGAAAAATATGAAACTTACCACAAATGCAAATTCACTTTAGAAGCCATCAATGCAGCAGTTTATTTGTCAGCAAGATACATCCCTGACAGGCAGCTTCCTGATAAGGCTATTGATCTGATTGACGAGGCTGGAAGCAGAGCTCGGATGGAATCATTTAACAAGAAGAGGGAAGGGCAATCTTCAGTTCTCTCGAGGTCACCAGATGAATACTGGCAAGAGATAAGAGCTGCTCAGGCCATGCATGAAGTGGTAATGGGACATTTTTTTTAATTTATTATTTGCATCAATTAGTTAGGTCTCTCTTGCAATAGAACCATCTAATATTTAATTCTCTATTCATTTCTCAGGTATCATCTAACAAAATGAAATATTCTTCTAATGAAAATGACAAAAAGGATGGTAGTGCTGATGTTGGAGCACCATATGGAGAAATTACTGAGTCAGCATCTGCTTCATCACTCTCAGTTGATGAGTAAGTTTTTTCTTGTCAGCATGCCATTCATGGTAAATCTCTATTTCTACATATTACTTATCAATGAATAATTTGAAATGCAGACAAGTTGTAGTTGGGACAGAGGAAATTGCAAGAGTTGCTTCACTGTGGTCAGGGATACCAGTGCAGCAATTGACTGCTGATGATAAAAGGATTTTAGTTGGACTAGACGATGAACTCAGAAAACGTGTCATTGGCCAAGATGACGCAGTTGTGGCAATATCTCGTGCGGTGAAGAGGTCTCGTGTTGGGCTTAGTGACCCTGACAGGCCTATTGCTACTCTGCTTTTCTGCGGTCCGACAGGAGTCGGTAAAACTGAGCTTACCAAAGCTCTAGCAGAAAGTTATTTTGGATCGGTAAGTTAATCATATTATGATAATCTTTCATCATGTTGCTGTTTCAACAACACTTATGCCTGATTAATACAATTTGGCCTGACAAGACGCTTTGTTTCTTATATAGGAATCTGCTATGCTTAGATTAGACATGAGCGAGTACATGGAGAGGCACACTGTGAGCAAGCTGATAGGCTCTCCTCCTGGTTACATCGGATATGGTGAAACTGGTACTCTGACAGAAGCAGTCAGAAGGAAACCATTTACTGTGGTATTGCTTGATGAGATAGAGAAAGCTCACCCTGATATTTTCAACATCCTTCTTCAAATTTTTGAAGATGGACATCTGACAGACTCACAGGTACTAATTGAACCAATTGACATGAAATATGTACTGGGAAAAAAGTATTCTGAACTTGGCAGTTCTGTAAGTGTATTAGAAATCAAGACAACATGGAATTCAACATGTTAAATTAGATTAGTTCTTGCATAGTTCTAGGATGCACTGTTAAGTAGCTTTTAAGGGTGTGTTCGTTTCTTTGGGTCTAAATTTTAGTAAGGTCACATCAATCATTAAAATGTTATATATGATTATTAAATATATATTAAATATAAAATTAATTACAGAGTTGAATGCGCATCAGCGTGACAAATTTATTAAGCTTAATTAAATCATCATTAAGAGATGTTTACTGTAGCATCACATTATCTAATCATGACCTAATTAGTTTTAATAGATTTGTCTCGTCATTCAGAGGGAGGGTTATGAACTGGATTTTGTCAGTAATCTATATTTAATACTCCTAATTAGTATCACAATATTCGATGTGACAGGTCTAAAAATCAGAGGGGTGGAAACGAACACACCCTAAGTGCTTAAGTTCATAATATTTTTTCATCTATACTGAAGCTTGTTTCGACTTCAGGGCCGCAGAGTTTCCTTCAAGAACACATTGATTGTCATGACGTCAAATATTGGTTCGGCATCAATATCGAAGGGAAGGCAGAGCATAGGTTTCTTGAAGGAAGATACAGAGTTGAGCTCGTACATTGCAATGAAATCCCTAGTAATTGAAGAGCTGAAGTCATTTTTCCGACCAGAGTTGCTCAACAGAATTGATGAGATGGTTGTATTCCGTCCTCTAGAGAAGTCGCAGGTATGTTCTTTTACATTTGGTTCTGATAATTCAGATATCTACCACAACTGATTTTCTACAATAATGGAAATAAAAACTCTTGCTATGACCCCAAACCACTTCTGGAAAGAAGAATTAATGGTAAGACATCGATATATTTGCAGATGCTAGCCATTCTTGATATCATCCTAAAAGAAGTGAAGAGCAGGCTTTTAGCCCTTGGCATAGGCTTAGAGGTGTCCGATGCAATGAAGGACCTGATCTGCAGAGAAGGATACGACAAGAGCTTCGGCGCGCGGCCACTGAGAAGAGCTGTCACCCACCTAATTGAGGATGCCATAAGCGAAGCGATTCTTTTTGGCGAGTTCAAGCCTGGTGACACGATACGGGTGGACGTAGATGCTGAGGGAAAGCCTTGCTTGAGCCATCTGGACGAACAGATCATCCAGGTTTCTGACCCAACGTTCTGAAGTTCTGCTTCCAATGTGTGGTATAGTAGTAGAGATCAAATTTTTTATTCTTTCAAGCATGGAGGTTATTAATTCTTTCATATACGTAGGGGCAGAGTATTCCATTATGTACATATGATATTAACAACATAGGGAATTCTGATTAAAAAAAAAAGATAGGGGACTTTGGATGGCTATTGTTGTTCCAAAATTTTCCAACTGTATATTGTTCCCGTTCAATTGATCAGATCATGCTGAAGTTGTCCTGTGACGACCCGATTTTACCAAAAGGCAAAACCGTACTGTTTGTACCTCATAGCTATTCCAGGAGGATAGCTTGTATATCTATTCACAAGTAATACCATAAACCATAAAAAGATCAAGACACAAAGATAACATAGATCAATAGAGTTCCTTCTTCATAAGTTAAACATCATTGTTTAGATACATGAACATGACACGCAGGCCAAAAGAGAAGCGGAAGTGGTGAGACAAATGCACAACAAAATCTACAGCGGAAGTCTTCATGACAATACATCTTCACAGGCAACTCGAGTGCAGGCGTGAAATCGATCTACTCCTCGAAGTCCTCGTCATTAAAGTTGTAGTTTGGCTCGCTGACTTCTTCATCTCCTGAAAGCGAGAAGGGGACAGTCCTAAGTACGTGTCGTACTCAACAAGTCGATCAACCCCGAGTACATGCCGTACTCTGCGAGTCGTACTAATCTAGCAAATTATGCTATGCATGCAAGTATTTCAAGGAGGGATTTTGGCTGAGTGCAAAAAACTAAGTTGACAAACATTTCCTTTTAAAACATTTTCAAAAACATTTCCATTATCAAGTTTTATTATCTGGCCTTATTGAGATTAACACGTCCCGACAAGGTTCAAATTTTAATCCCACCTAATATCCTCCCAACTGGGCCACAGCTCTACACCGGATGCAAAACAAGAGAGGGGGGAGAGTAGTAAAACAAATCTCAAGTGGATGCTCTGAAGATAGTTGTCCATTACCGATAACGTGGCTATGTACATAGATCATAACTCTACAGAGTTTATACACCTGTATCCATATGATGTGGCTATATAGTATAACTACTGATGTATAGTAATATAGCACACACAAAATTCATCCTCAAGCATTAAACTGGTGTCTCCCGCATCTCCAGAACTGAGGCCCCAGAGTCTCGCAAGACAAGGGTCCTGAAGCTGTGACAGGCCTACCACTGATCAGGTGGGATATCCCTCTCGTGGAACCGGGTCGCAACCTGCGGACACCACTAACACCTACCTCGTACGCCTACGGCCAGAACACCAGTCTTTCGCAAGTATCAAGATCAAGCCACTGTCCAGACAGGATCGATGTGGTGTGTAAGAAATGTCAGGGAGTCATACAACACAAGAATCGGTCCTCAAATAGTAGGGGCGGGCAAATCCTCCTATCTCCTCTTCCAAACCTCAACAACCAAACCATAACAAAGACCTATAGCCCAAGACTCTACTCAACTGTGTCCGTCACAGACACTCTCCCAATGAGGGTTGCCCAATCTATCCCCCGACACCTGATCACTTACGCCCACCCCCACTAAAACATTTTTAGTAGAGTTTATTTATAAACACTCACGCAGATCACAGTTTAAATCATTTATATAAATTCATTTTATAATGTTCAAGTGAGAGTTAAAATTATACGACTAAGCACACTAAGCATCGTCATAGTAGTAAAACATTCCTATGCCTTATCAGTGGAAAGGTAAGCATATAGGGGCTTAGGTATGATCTAGCGATATTTTAAATAGTTGACATACAAAACAGTTGCAAACAAACCATGTAGTTTTGAAAACTGGGTAATCAATAGTGATCAAGGAAGCGGCTTGTCTTCTTGCTCGTGGACCCTCAAGGGCCCAAGTCCTCGTGTAGATCACGTCGGTACTTCATAGTCATAGGCATGATCGGAATCTCTGGATCGAGAACGGAGTAAGTGAGATAAAATAGCTAGAGATTAAATGAGCTATGAATAAAGAGAGATTCTAACGTCGAACAGGTCTCTGTTGTGGTTTGGTTGTTGAAGTTTGGAGGAGTAGGAGATAGGAGGATTTGCCCGCCCCTACTGTTTAAGGACCGATTTTTGTGTTGTATGACTCCCCGACTTACACACCACATCGACCCTGTCTGGGGAGTGACTTGATCTTGATACTTACGGAGGACTGGTGTTTTGGCCATAGGCGTATGAGGTAGATGTTAGTGGTGTGCGTAGGTTGTAACCCGGCTCCACGAGAGGGATATCCCACCTGATCAGTGGTAGGTCCGTCACAGCTTCAGGACCCTTGTCTTGCGAGACTCTAGGGACTCAGTTCTGGAAATACGGGAGACACCAGTTCGATGCTTAAGGATGGATTTTGTGTGTGCTATATTACTATACACCAGTTATACTATATAGTCACATCATGTGGGCACATATGTATATATTCTGCAGAGTTATTATAATCTATATACATAGCCGCGTCCTCGGTAATGGACAACTGTCTTGTGAGCATCCACTTGAGATTTGTTTTACTATTTCTTCCCCCTCTCTTGTTTGTATCCGGCCTAGAGCTGTGGCCCAATTGGGAGGATATTAGCTGAGATTAAAATTTGAACCTTGTTGGAACGTGTTAATTTCAATGAAGCCAGATAATAAAACTTGATAATTAAAAATATTTTAAAAGAAAATATTTATCAACTTAGCTTTTCGCACTCAGCCAAAACCCCTTTTTGAAATACTTACATGCATAGCATATTTGCTAGGTTAGAGCGACTTGTTGAGTACGGTATGTACTCACGGCAAAAATCCTTATCACTTTTAAGAGATGGCGAAGTTAGCGAACCAGACTACAACTTCGATGATGAGGATGACAAGGAGTAGATCGGTCTCTTACGTGCATTCGAGTTGCCTGTGGAGTTGGATCGACCATGAAGACTTCCGCTGTAGATTCTGCTTTCGTATTTGTTTTTACGTTTCCGTTAAAATTCATGTTCTTCTTCTTTGACGCCATGATCTTGTACCCAAATATTAATGATTATGTTATGGAGATGTTACTATTTGGATCTATCTTATCTTTATGTCTTGATCTCTTATGGTTTTATGATATTTACTTGTAAATGGTTGAGCAAGCTACTCTCCTGAGAGTGGCTATGAGGTACAAACGGTTCGATAAGTGTTTTTTTTAAGGGATGCGGAACTTACATCTACAGAATCCCAGTCTCCCGGACCATTTTTTTTTTCTTCCGAATTGAACTCCCGGACCATTTTTACTCGTAATCAATCGTTCAGGTGGGCTCTTCGCCCTGTTGTTCCGTCGAAAAAAAAAAGTTGCAAGTTGCCACTACTACATTTGACACTGCTAATCAAATTTCCATTTTGGGTAAAGAACATTAGACACAAGCTCCGAAAACTTCGAGCAGGTTAATTTGTGTGAATACATCTAAAAATGCAATTCTGACAGTTTTTTGGGATCATTAACAACCTATAAAACTCAAATAAACTCACCTGGCTGCATCTACCGCTGGACAGCACGGTTGGCCTCACATTGACACATGTTATTTGCTGCTTTATTTTTCTAAAACCCCACCTCCTAAAATCGATGGCCATACAAATAGCAACAATCTGGCTCTGTCCTCTTCGATTTTGATGATGAAGTGCGCCTTCTCCTGCTATGCATTCTCTATACTCACTAGGTCCACTCACAAAACATAGACACAAAAGCAATGGTAACCATTGATCTCGTCCTCGATGGCATCTAAATAGTGAATTCGCTTCTTTCGCGCCACTTCCCTCTCACCGAGATACAAACAAAAAATAGTGATGCATAATCTCAAACTGCAAATTCCGTTAGGTACACCAGACCATGTTTTCTTAAATATCACGCAACTAACTATTATTAAAAAAATCCAAGGGAATGGGCACAAATCAATGGTTGCCAAATAATAACTAAACAGATAAATACGTGCCTGGAAAGCATATTGTTAAGACAGAGATGACATCACTTTAAACCCTATGCAACTCATAAAGAACCACCAGTTGACAGTGGCAACTTCACTTTGATTGAGCCAGCTCAGGATCCCTAGCAAATTAATACAAGCAGAGATCAGGGAAATATTATTCAAACCAAGAGACTGAAACCATAAAATCTTATTACTTCAACAATCCAAACCTTCTAATCTGATCAATTATAAGAAGTCTGGGTCCAGGGGGGATCTTCACATCTCTTAGAGCACTGAAGCATCAGAATAGTGGAACATCATATGTACACTGCAACTATTTCTGTCCAATTTGGCCTACAAGACTACAAATTGAAAGATTTACATACCTGTCAGTAAGGAGTGGTAAGGTTTGATCAGTGAGGAGACCATTCTTGAAATTTTTCTCATATTTTTGGAGACCCAGTCGGTGCAACATACTTCTTGTACGAGAGTAGTTTGTATCTTCAGTCTTTGGTTTTGAGAATTTCTGACCAATCTACATCCAGTAGTTCCACAAGGAGAATTAGTATACAAATGACAATTAGATTAACAGATAGTCCATTGTACTTAGCAGCAAAGTAATTCAAATAGCAGGTTCACCGAAATCATATTACAGCACCTATCAAAAGGTATGAGTTAGGCTTTCAGAACTTGTTCAAATAATTCTGCGAGGAAACAAAACGTAGTAGAGCCAGGCAGTCCTATGCAAATGAACCATAACAATTTCACTATTGAAATTGATGCCCCTTAACTCCATTTCAAGAACTCTATCCACTCTATTAACACCTGATTCAAACTACTTCAAAAATAGCACTTTCCTTAGTTTCCTAGCCCAAGATCTAGTTGCCTACTCTCTCTGATTACAAATGTAGGTTGTCTTTGCCTTCTCATCTTTTCTTCAAATGTATGTCATCCTAGAACTTCTATGTATTTTTCACCATTTTATCCTTGACCCTGCTTAATAAATGCTAGTACCCAACACAGTTTAAAAGAAGGGTGACCAAGTCATTTCATCTACTTTCCCAATTCGTGTCCGTCTTAGCAACTAACACTAGTAATCAGAGTATTTGTTTTCTAGATACCTAAAGAACAATAGCCTATAAGTAGTACATAATCTGAATCACATATGAGCATGTTACAACACAATTCATAGAAAATCTTGTAAAAGCAACTAGATAAAGCTCATTGCTGCCACATCTATCTGGATGTTAAACATTCTCATGCAAACCCCATACTTTAATTAGCAAGGCCCACACTCTAGAATCCATTAAGCTAATAATCTAATGAAGCATTATGAGTTGCCAGCAAAACTAGAGTCGGGCAATGTAACCCAAGTCTACAGAAAAACAGCGATATTCACATCCGAATCCATTTTTTTTCTCAAAAGCAGGAATTGCAATTGAAAATTGTCAAAATACAGTTAGTAACATCAAGAAGTTAGTGGTGAAGTGACTCCAACTATTGTTAATTATCAAAAGTAAAGCTAGCTACTTTAGTACATACCATGAAAAAGCCACCTTGAAATACTGCAAAAGCAACACCAGTTGTAATTGCATTAACAGCTGGATTAGGAGTTCCCATTCCACTCACTATGGAGAACAGAGCACCAGAACCGAATGCAGCTGCCATGCTACACAAACAAGGTATTGTCAAATACAAATATGACAAGTTGTAAATTATCATTAACTAGGACTGGGGTCACTTTTGCTTCCCCCAACAATAGGTGAAAGAAATATAAAAATTACTAGGTTGACCACATTGGGTATGTAAGTTTTCACATATTAACATGGGTAAAGACTGCAAATTCACTACTACAACAAACAAAATGAAATTCTGAAACCTCACCTGCCCTGAATGTCCTCTCCCCCTCGTATCCTTCTCATAATGCAAGATATTCCTGCATTTGCTCCAGTCATGACTGCAAAATTCCGTGCTTGCACTAAGGGTCCAGCAGCCAAAGCCTATAAATCAGTACCCAGTTAACGTTGAATGTCAGAAGTAATTCAAAGAAAATTCCATTAAGAATAGGAAACATCCAAATGATTCCAAATCCACCAGATAATGAATTAGAAATGCTAGAACAAACAAACTTCACGATCATATAAGGCTAAGAAGTGCATATCACAAATAAGTGAGCCTTAATCCTATTTCATGTTGGGGCTAGTTATTTGACACATGCAATGAATGATTCGCGCAGTATTATGATTTATGCTCTTCTTATCGAACTGCTAGTTTTCTCCACCTTGCTTAAAATATGGCTCCATTCTCCCTCGCCTAAATTTTGTCCTGGACTCACAATCCCATTGCCCACCGCCACTACTGCCTGCATCTAGCAGCACAACAGACTGAGCCGACAGAGACTTATAGACTCAATACAGCGTCACAATTAATTCATAAATGCTATTATTATGGTCAAACAGTCGAGCAGGGAGAAGAAACAAATCCCTAATTGCTTCCTTCAAACAAACATCCCACAGAATAAAATAATACATCTACAATTCGAATTTCGGGATCAAATGTTTCAATTTCACCCAAAAGGATCAGGGAAAAAACGCAGGAGAAGACGCTGATAACCTGAGCCTGCTTGAATGACGCCATGGCCTGCGGGTCGGCGTTAGGTGGCGGCTGCGGCATCGGAAACAGCGACCCACCATCGGCCGTGAGCGAGCCCATGAGGCCCCCCATCGCGCCGCCCTGCACCGCGCCGACGGCCGTGCTCACCGCGGCCTCGATTTGGATGGGCTGCTTCGCCATCCACGCGCGGAATCCGGCCTCTACTGCCTTGACACGAGTGCTCAACTCCTCCAGCGGGTTGCCGCCGCGCGTGGCCCGCGCCATCGCTACCGACGACGGCGATGCCACCACCACAGCCGAGCCCTCCTCCCGCTTCCCGTCAGCCATCTCCTATCGCGTCTCTCTCGGCGTCTGCGAAAACGGCCAAGCTTTATCCCCTCCCCAATCTTCGCTTAACCCCTAGAGCCTAGACTTCTCACGGGCCGCCTCCTCTGACGGCCCATTACTTCATTTCCAACCCCATTTTCACAAGGCCCAGTTAAACGAGGCGGCCGCTGAGGCTCCCATGGCGTGGCGATGGCTGCGGGCGCCGGCGACGGCGAGGAGGAGGGGATGGTGGGACGCGACGCCGCGCGCGCCGTCTTTCGCGGCGGAGCAGCGCGCTACGCTGGTGAACGTGAAGCTGAAATGGGTCAAGGACAAAGAGCTGGACGCGGCAGTGTCGCGCGAGCGGCACCTCCGCGCCGCCCACCAACTGCTCGACCTCGTGTCCAGCCGGCCCGGTCACCGCGTCTTTCGCTCGGACCTCGTCGCCGACAGGTCTGTCAAGAAACTGTTCGGCTCCGCGGACGCCGCCTTCGAATTCCTCGCCAGATTCCACACTCTGTTCGCGCTGCACCGCGCTGGCGTGTCGCTGACGGACGCAGGGCTCGACCTGCGGCGGCGGGAGGTGGAGTGCCTCTGCGCCATCGAGCCCGACATCGTCGAACGCCTCCGCCGCCTCCTCATGCTAACTCTTTCCCGCAAGCTTCCGCTCCACACCGTCGACCTCCTTCGCTGGGACCTCGGTCTTCCCAGCGATTACCGCTCCTCCATCCTCCGCCGCTACCCCGACCACTTCGCCCTCGAGCAACCTGACGGCGACGAACGCGTCTGGCTCCGCCTCCTCTCCTGGGATGACTCACTTGCAGTCTCAGAGCTTGAGAAGGGTGCTGACGGCGGCGACACCGGCTGCCTCTCCTTCCCTGTGAGCTTCACAAGGGGATTTGGTCTGAGAAGCAAGTGCATGTCCTGGCTGCGGGAGTGGCAGGAGCTGCCGTACACCCGTCCGTACGCTGACCCGTCAGGCCTCGACCGACGCACAGACGTGTCGGAGAAGCGGAACGTGGGGGTGTTCCATGAACTGCTCCACCTCACTGTGGCGAAGAGGACGGAGCGCCGGAACGTGAGCAATATGAGGAAGCTGCTCGGAATGCCGCAGAAGTTCACCAAGGTGTTCGAGCGCCATCCGGGCATTTTTTACATCTCCAGAGTGCTCAACACACAGACGGTTGTGCTCAGGGAAGCTTACGGTGGTGGAAGCAAGCTACTTGAGAAGTATGTGCACCCACTTGCTGCTATCAGGGAAGAGTATTCCACCATGCTGAAGGCAGCATTGCCACCAAGGACTAGGGGCAGAAGAAGTCATGATGCATCCAGTGAGAGTGACGAAGGCTTTGAGGGAGAAGAAGAACAGGAACTCACTGAATGAATAGGCTGTTAGTTCAATCAATCTCAACTGCACTCAAATCAAGTAATCAGATCAGCATGCCTCGTTGGATTATTAGATTCAAGAGGACAATTACTGAACATTGTACAATGGATCTACTGCAATTATTCAGCGCGTATATGCACTGATCACATCATCATGGACTTAATATTGTCGTACTGTTTGCAAGACTATGTCCGCCTTATGCCCTCTGTGAGTATAACGAATCGGTACACTTGTACTTTGTTGTTGTTGCGGACGAAGAAAATTGTATTAGCATTTCACTTGACTCAACATAGTTCAATTGACAACAACTATTCTTCATGTGTGTTTGAAGCTCCTGATTTCCTATATTGCCTATTGTCTACAAAAAGTCAGGTACTCACGTTGTGTTTTAGTTAACAGAATTTTCTATAACATTTGCCTTTCAAGATTGTTGTTTGCTGTCATTATGAGGACCTATCTTATGTGCTACTGCTGGTTATTTAACTATGGTTATACTATTATTGTTCTACCATTTAGTGATTCAGAAAAAGGGAGACTTAGTTGGATGTCATCTTCAGTTTACCATTTAATACTACAAAAAAAAAAAAAACACTCTGAAGGTTCCTTGCTTGAAAATTCGTCCTGTTTTAGTGATTTCTTTGTCCACAGTCAAGGGGTGTTCCGTGAAAGTCCCATGGAACTGAACCAAAAAATTGGTAATGGTAACACTGAACATATTTAACCACTAGATTTTTTTTAGTTAAATTTCGCTTTCTCGTGGAGTTTTGATAATGCAAGGACTTTTTTACCTAGTGTTTGGGCAGTGATCCAACAAGAAAGCGATTTTAGGAGAAAAGATTGAAAGGGGTAGATTCGTATTCAAGATGAGTGTCAGGCTTGTCTGAACAAATCATTCCTTTCCCTGCAGAAGCTAATAGACATTACAAGTGTTGCATGTGGCACTACTAGTAACAGTTTTTGATAGTAACATACTCTCTATCCTCAGTTATTGCATAACGATGATGTCTTATGATTAGTTTCAAAGACCAGTTGGTGAGTATAGCTGTTTGTGTAATGATTGATGCTTGGATTATTCGATACATCATTCCATCATCAAGCATACAGTGATACAGACACTGTTAGAAGCCTGTTGTATGAGAACTATTGGGCTTTAGCAGCGTATCGTTGCACGCACTACTTACTGGACACCCCTTATTGGCTATGTCTGTAACAGCTATCATTTTGTCTGTGTCGTTGGGACTAATATGTAACCTCACAGTTTGCTTTCTTAGTCTCTAAGCACTGACAAATGGTATATGAAAACTAGCTGTCGAAATGTGGAATTTTGTGACAACATCCACTTGGACAGTTTATTTTAAGGCTAAAAACATATATTTTTTTTACCCTAGAGCACTTCAACTATATTTGATTTCGAGATCTCAAGTTTACACATCAAGTAAGACTGAAAAATTTACTGTGGCTTTTCTGAGAACTATGTGGACTTCTGTGTTTTCCTTATACTTAAAAACATGTTTTGGATCGTGTCTGCCTTTTAATGTGAGATCTGAATGCTTAGAAAGTTAGAATGTGCACAAGACAAGAGACAGTACCTGTTACTTGTACTAGTTGGAAGAGTCAACATCTTTCAGTTAGAGTGGAAATGTTCATGCCAAGCCATATCACTCTAACTATAGGGTAGGAGAAACAAAGGAATAGGAAAAATATAGGAATTGAAGTAGCATGTTTTTCCATTCCTATAGGGTTTCAAAACACAGGAATAAGGAAGTGAAGTCCTTTGGTAACATCATAGGAAAACAAAGGAATCTACCAAGCACCCTTTTTTTTCAAGTATGAACAAGTGCATGTTTAAATTTCTTTATAGAAATTAAGAAACTATTTCATCTATCTCCTTCATTTGATTTCTTTTTATGGTACTTGAATTCATTGCATTCAGTTTGAACTGCAACACGCACCCCCCCCCCCCCCCCCCCCCCCAAAAAAAAATCTATTTCTGCTGCACCCAAAAAAGGAATCTATTTCTGCTGCTCCTTGTCTGGAGAGAAAAGCATGTTAACGCCAGGCACAAATTTAGCACGAACACCTGAGCGGCTTGTGCGTATGCTCTCAGTTGGCCACAGGAAATTTCCAAGAGGTCACACCTCTTGCTTCTTTACCTATGAAATCAAGCTCAGGAATGCAATCCTTTGGAAATTTTCCTTTGTCTATCCTGTGAACCAAAGTGTGTGTATAGGAAAAATTCCAAAGGAACCAAATCCTCCAAAAATCCTGTGATTTTCTTCCATTCCAAAGGCACCCTCAGTTCCTACTCCCTCCGTCCCATGAAGAGTGTCGCTTTTGACTTTTTAACATTGTGTTTGACCGTTTGTCTTATTCAGTTTTTTTTGCAAATATTATTTATTTTTTTATAATTAGTTTTATCAATAGATATACTTTAATCATAATATATTTATTTTAATATTTACATAAATTTTTTGAATAAGACAGAAGGTCAAAAATGATGTCTCAAAGTCAAAAGCGACACTTTTCATGGGATGGAGGTAGTATATCTCAAAGGACCCTCATAGGAAAAAATCCTTGGGAATAGAATACTACAAAATTCCTTTGAAAATCCTCCAATCCAAAGGAGGCCTTAGACTAAATCTATCCTTATTTTATTGGAATATTGTTGATATTGCTGTAACTAACAAATAGATACATGTCTTTTCACCATTTTTCATCCAATATAGCAGAAAGTCTTGATTAGCACATTTGACAGTCACATATTAATTCTAGTGCTGCAACATCAATGTGGTTGAAGCCTATTCATCTGATTATTGATCTCTGAGCAGATGATACCAATGCTCGTCTGATTATTTATCTGTTAACAGATGATACCAACACGAACATTTTTAAGGTGATATTCATTTTTTGCATAGATCCTCAGTTATTTTTACTTCTTTCAGGATTATTACTCATCATTGAATTGAGATAATACTCTCAGTGACGGATCCAACAACACGTTTTGAAGAAACAGTTACAACAGACATTCAGAAAGGTACATCCAAAACTGCAGTTGCTGCCTAATCGTGATTTCCAGTTTGTTACTAATGAATAAGCAAGTTCAAGGTGGATATACAACCTAACAGTAACTAATGTATATAATGTACTTGGTTTGCTGGTTGCCTGTTAACTTTGAGTCCACTTGTAGTACCTCGTAATGATGACCTTTCACTATCCACTTTGTGTTATAGATGTTGATGTACTAAAAGGTACTACTGTTCAAGCTCGTAAAGGTATTTGATATCAAGAAGGTACTGTTCAAGCTCGTAAAGGAAAAAAGGGTATGACGCCCCATTATACCTCTTCATGCAACAAAAAATGTTCACCTGTTCTCTGAGCATCTGGTCGTACTAGTATAGAGATATGGCAAGGTTCACTCAGTCACTGCTATGCTTGCTGTTCATACTTTGGGGCAAGACATGGGTGACCGTATCGTGCTTTTACCGCAGCCGAGGAGTTGATCTAGCATGTGCATCAATGTTATCAGGTAGTAGTACACATGTAATGGCCTGCAACTGTTGGGCAAGGCTACGACACAACAGCTACAGCCGCATCATCTTGATCTACTACCACATTGCAATGGAACAGTAATATAGGCTGGAGTGGGGGACCAGTCCTTGGTCAATACACTCATAAATCTGCGGTTGCTGCATGTGAGACTGCATCAGAGCTCACTGACCGGAGAATCCTAAACTATTTTGTTAATGGTAAGACCAAGCGGAGGCAAAGATGAGGATAAAAAGAAGGTTGAAAAAGTTGATGGGCACCCGTGCCATCCATGTTCTCCACAAATGATGTTGATTAACTTGCCTCTGGCGTTGCTAGCTGATCTGTCTCTCTCCCAATTGATTAACAGGCTCGCTTGATCTGTTGGTCGGCACACAGCCTTTCGCCGGGAACAAAGCGTTCCCTGCCTCCCCACTCGAGTTAGAGGAGATACCACTTCATTATACAAACTCCAGATTGACTTACGATGAATGCTTTGCATATGTGGCAAACGGAAGCAGGTGCGTAGGTGCCATCTCTCGATCTAACTCCTTCATTCGAGGATAAAACAACAATCTACTTTTTGTCTTCTGTACTAAATTCTAATTTCTGTTGCAAAATTCCGTCAGAAGGAGTGATGAGAGGCTGCCGGAGCATCAACGAACTGTGACAAAAGTTGCACACATGTTGTGGCCTTTGGTCAAGGGACAGGAGGACATGGATGGACACAGGTAAGGTGGCGCGGGCGTGTCAATCGACGGGCGGCCAGCAGCGAGACATGCTGCGTGCGTGCGCGCGCGCGCGTGCGGCCGATTCTAAAAGCAATGGGGGATGCTATGGCTCAAACAAGAGGTAGTAGACGATCGCCTGGGAAACGGATGCTAGTTGGCTTGACCCTGTCGTGGCGTGGCCATATCCATAGCTCGGAGCGAGCGCACACGAAAATCGTCGAATGATTGGTGCCTTCACACAACACGTTCAAATCATTGATACTGGAAGGAAGGTGTGCTGGTGGCGTACTGTATAGTAGCACTGTACGCGTCATGACAGGCACGGCCGCGCTGGAATTCTGGTCGTGTTCGAAAGTGCAGCGAGACGGATGCATAGCACGGTTGGTCGGTCAAAGATGGGGTCGACCGCGTGTGCTGGCACTGCGGCCGGTGCGAAGAGTTGTCGACTTGTCCGCTGACGGGAATCTTTATCTGTGATTCGGCCGGACGGCGCCGTGGTGGCTTGAGCTGCTGCGGCGTCAGGGTAGACCGGAAGACCACGAAATCATGCTCCCTCAAGACCGTGTTTGCGACGATTGACTGATCGGTGGACAGCTGAGCTGCAGGAACCCGACTGATCGGTGACGAGCTGCAGCAACCGCAGCGTGCCAGCGTCGGTCGGTCACTCATGATGCACAAGTGCTCGTCGCGCGCGCTCTGATCGCTCTTCTTGGTCGCCACGACTAGTTCGGATCGTACCATGATCCTTGAGCAGAGGTGAAGAAGGAGCAAGTACAACGGGAAGGAATAGGAAACCCGCGTGCGTGGCATGGAGGGGTCGGAGCGCCCGGGCCGTCGTCACATGCCCACAGCCACCCAGCTTTTAGCAGCGGCACCTGTGCTGGGAAGGAACAAGGGACCATCGGCGGCACCACCCCACAGCCCCCCAAAACCACATGATTGATTGATTGATTGATCTTCCATGGATCGATCGGTCCGTCGCCCGCCGCCATCAGTGCCACAGAGGCGCGCGGCTCGAGTACTGTACTGTACCGTCCACGCGACAGGTACGCTGATCCTTCAATGCCCTCTATCATCATCATCATCATCATCTGATTGATCAATGCTACACTACTAATCCGTGGTTGCCGAGCGGCGGCGGTACGCGACACGTCGCGATCGAGCGAGCACGAGGCGTACAGAGAGACGGACGGGACTGAGCACGACGCGAAAGGACGTCGCATGGAAAATGGTTGGTTAGCCGCGACAAGATCCGCGAAAGGAGTGCGCATCATAAAGGCCCCCCCGGTCCGGTGGTGGGGGAGGGATCCGGCCGGGGACCCGGCGCCTTTTCCAGACCACGACGAGGCCTCGTCTCGATCAAATTGACCACCCGTGTCAGGTTCAGGCCACGGCGAACCCGAACCGAACCGGGTCACGAGCTGCGCCTGCATCGGACCGTGTTTTATTTTATTGCTCGGCCTGGCGTAATGCATGGTCAAAACTGTGCTTGTACTTGGAGGTAGGGATGATGCTGGCCGGCTCGGCGTCCGACTCGGGCTGGGGGCTGGGCCTGGCCTGCCCACCTACTGAACTGACAAAATGGTCACACACACACTGCCATGCCATGGGCCTAGCGATGGCCTCCTGCCAGTAACAATTCTTGTTTTGTTCTTCCCCCACCGTTCTACCCCATCCCCAACCACCACAAACGGATCGTCCTCTCGCCGAGCATTACTACTTGGAGTATTCCTGATCGGAGTTAAGATGGATTTCTACCACCCAGTTTATGGTTGGTTGGATACTTGGATGCATCAATGTGTGTCGAGTGTCGACATGTTGAATGGTTGATGCAATGCATCTAGTGTGTACTACTATTCAGCATCCCATGAGTTCTGCATCACATGGGTGGGTGAAGTGGATTTTGACGAACACATGGGTGAAGTGAAACCGATGAACAGATCAACAAATTCAGGTGCACTGTACTGTTGTAAGCCTAAGCAGAACCCACATAAAACGCACGTCAGGATTAGCAGCAAGATCAACCCAAAATCCACAGCACATTTTCAACTTATGAGCAGTTTTTGTTCTTGAAATTACACACAAGAGGAGAGAAGTAAAGAGAAGAGGCGCCAGATCAGATGTATACGCGACGATTAACAAGAGGCAGCAGGAGGAATGAGGAAGAAGCAACCGACCGTGCGGCTTCAGATTTCTTTCAGTTCATCGCCGCCACCGCCTCCGCCGCGGCGACGGTCGCCTCGGAAGACGGCTGCGTAGGGGAAGATATCGACAGCGACGACGACGACGTGGCGGCGGTGGTGCCGTTGCCCACGTGGCTGGGCGGCACGGCCGTGATGATCTTGGTGGAGGTGGCAGAGCTCGACGTCGGCCGCAGCGCCCGCATGGGGCTCGCCAGCGCCCACGCCCAGCTGCGGTGGCTCCGGCCGCCGCCGGACTTCCTCGCGCCGGCCGCACCCTCCGCCGCGGAGAGCCAGTAGGATGACGCCGTGGCGGGACCCGCGCCGCCGCCGAAGAACCCCGCGCACTTCATCATGCCGCGCTGGTGGTGCGCGTACGCGTCGTCGTCGTCGTCCTCGTCCTCGTCTTCTTCGTCGTCGGCGTTGCCGCCGCCGAGATGGGCACCGGCGCGCGCCTTGTGGTTGTGCTTGGGCTCGCGGTGCGACTCGACGCGGCGGAGCGTGCAGTCGCCGAAGGAGAGGCGGTCGAGGAAGTCGCCGGAGAAGCTGCGGCTGCCGCACCCGACGGAGCGCGACCGCGCCACCTTCCGGCCGAAGGAGGACGACGAGGAGGACACCTGGCTCGGGCTCTCCGCCGGCTCGCCGATGGCTTCCAACGTCCGGCCCAGCGTCGTCGTCGAGGTCGCCGTCCCGGTGCGCGGCGGCTGCTCCTGCGCGCCGCCGCCCCTGGCCGCCCACGCGGCCGACGCCACCGAGACAGATTTCCTCCTCGCCGCGGCGACCCCGTTGCCGTACGGCGCGGCGACGGCGGCGGCAGCGGCCTGGTGCGAGGAAGGGAGGTAGAAGAACGACCAGAAGCTCTTCTTGCGCGGGCTCTCGGCCGTCAGCGACGACGCCGCCGACGAGTATGGGAACTGGTGCTGCTCCTCCGGCCGCGGCGCCACTGACTTGCTCCGCTTCAGCCCGCCGCTCCCGGCCATGGACGCGGACAACGTGGTCGTCGACGCGGAGGACGACGACGACGACGACTTCTTGCGGTGGAAAGGGATGAACTTGCGCGAGGAGGAGGGGCGGTGGAGCGGCGGCGGGGGGGGCTCGTCCGCCGCGCGACGGAAGGACGGCGGCGACGACGGGGAGGCGGACGGCGGCGGGTGGCCGCCGAGCGGGAAGAAGGGGCTGGACTTGGAGGAGGACACCAGACGGCCCAGCTTCTCCTGCAAGCAGAACGCGCAGATACCCCCGCCGGCGACGGCCGCGGCGGCCGGGCCGGGGCGGTAGGGGTGCTCGCTGCAGTACTGGACGCCGTCCAGCGGCGCCGCGCCCGCCTGGCCGTCGTCCTGGTCCGCCGCCGCCACGTCCGCAGCTTTCTCCCCCATCATTCTTCTTCGAAGCTCTTTCTTGCCTTGAAATCTTCTTGGCCGAAAGGAGGATCTGGTTCTTGTCCTTTGGCCACAGCTCAGAGGAGCAAGCTACCAAGGCGGGATGATCCCCGGCATTAACCGGTGGATTTTCTGTGCTGGATACGACTGATTTACCTTGACCACCACTGGGTCGCGCCCCCGGTTCTTTGATCTCTCCTCTTCCGTTCGTTGTTGGTACAGAGACGAGCGAGGGAGGGGGGAGAGGGAGGAGCGCACTGCAGTCTGCAGCTGCAGCTTGCAAGGAGAGAAGAGAGAGAGTGAGGCTGAGCTGAGCTGCTGAGAGGAAGGTGGTGGCGTGGCTCTTGTGTTTGTCTGTGTCCGTGCCTTATTTTAGCGCGCGGGGCTGCGACTTTTTTTCGAGCGCCATTTCGCGGGTTTTGTTTAGTGCGGCCGGGAATACGAGGGAGGAGAGGTGCGGTGCCCAAGCTGGGCGGCCACGTGGGGGACGACTCCTTTTCATGCGCCGCGCACCTCGTCTCCAGTGGTACGTGCTGCACGACGTGTATCGTGCCCCGTATCGTATCATATACTACTGTACGTCGTATGTGTACACGTACTATGCCTTCTTGAAATCTTGTACCCTGATCCATCGCTATCAGCAGCATCTTTAATTTAATTGTGGATGGCGAGCAGAGCCAAAGGGTGTGTGGTACATCCACGGCCAGCTGCAGGCTTTCTACTTCCGCTTGGTCCACTCCTATTCACCACAGTACAGTACCATGCGTCACAAGGCCCGCTACACCATCCCATGCTCCCGTGGCTGACTGCACTGCGACACCGCAAGAACTCGCCTGCATGTGCCATCCCTGTTCTTAATGACGACACCGTCTACCGCCCGTAGGCCTCCGGTGAATTCCTTCCTTCCTTGTTTTGCTCCGCCGTCTACGCGAGTATGCGGCGATGCATGATCCGCCTACCCCCACGACGCGCAACTGCTCCCGCTAGTACTGTAGCTTCCTACCAGTAGCATTTACACGGGTGATCCGGCTCCGTCCAGCTAGGCCGTCATGTGCGCTCGTCCATAAACTACTGTGCTACTGATGGTTTACATCGAGTGTATAGCAAGTACATTGAACGTAATAGTATACTAGTACTAGTACTAGTATTGTGGTAGATGGGACGATTAATTAGCACTGGCAATTTGCACACTCTAAATTCTTCCCCTGATGCAGGGATGCCGACAGGACAGGTTGGTGGGGCAAAAATAACAAGTCCATGTCATTGTGTGGCCTTTGACTTTGATCTCCGTTCGGCCTGACTGCCAGATGGGCACACAAATGCAGATCAGTAGGGGAACGTTGGTGATCTCTAGAATGTTTCTCCATTCTTCGCTAAAATTAAAATGTCGAATCGTATTTAAGAGTCATGGGGATTCCGCTGGATGGGCTCGGTTTGTCTAGCCAACTACTAAACTTTTGAACTTAGCCCATTAAGCTTGTTGGGCCAAAAGAAACTAGGCTAATATTTTGGACATGTCCATCTACTCCGGATCTTTTGGATGAGATCGCCATAGTCTTCGTACTCCTGCTTCTTTGTCCTGCCTCTACCGTGCCACCGCTAGTAGTTTAGGCTATCTTCAACGGTGAATACCTAAATTGAAAATCTAAAATATCAAATAGGTTTTTCGGTGCTCCAAAAATTAAGACCCAAAAATTTCAATCTTTATCAAAATCTCATTTTTTGTTTTATGCTGGTTGCTCTCGCACCGCTCCAATCACTTGGTGCTTTGGCCCTCGTCGCCTCAACGTGCCGCAGTCACCCTGTGGCCACTGCTGTCTCACTCGACGCTCCGGTCCTATTGCCCTTACGTAGCCGTCGTTGCCCTTTACCATCGTCGTCCTCACGTAGCCGCCGCTGCCCTCGCACTTCTGCCGTCTTTGTGTGACCGTTGTTGCCCTCGCGCCGCCGCTGCTGCCTCTCCCAACACTCGGGTCGTCGCCCCTACCCTCCGCGTGACCGCTGCTGCCTTACCCCACGCTCCAATCAGCGCCACCCTTGCGCGGTGAAGTGGAGCTCGGGAGCACGATGGGGAGGAGCTCAGGGGGGCGGAGGAGAAGCTCGGGCAGGTGGAGGAGGAGCTCGAGCTCAGCGGATAGTGGAGAAAAAGCTGGCGTCGAAAGTGGGGAGAAAGGGGAAGAAGGGTGTGAGCGTTTGGGTCAGGCTCATTCATGCTTTATTTCTAGGTCATCTGTGGCACGGCTCTAAAAATAGGTATGGTAATTGTATCCTCCGATTATCGGAGTTGTGTTTTCTGTTATTTAAGACTCATTTTGAATATGGGTCACCAATATGGTGATCTGTTAGAAATAGACTTAGTTCGTTTATGTTAAAGCTTTTGTCTATTATTTAAGACTCATTTTGAATATGGATCATCACTATGGTGATCTGTTAGAAATAGACTTAGTTCGTTTGTGTTAAAGCTTTTGAGCTTTAAAAATTGACCGGTGGCTAGTAAGAAAACTGCCGCATGAAATTCTAATGTTGATTTTTATAATAGATATAGGAGTAATGTTTTAAGAACTTTTGGGCGGCAAAAGAGAAATTCGCTCTGTACATGCCTTAAGGTTGATTCCAACAAACGTCCTATATGAACACCCAAACCTAAAATAGATCTTAAAGTGCAAAAAACTGTCTCCAACGGAGTACCCAATCGGGCGACCCATTCTGAGACACGCCCGCTCCGTGACTCACAAATGGGGCACGCGAGCGCACAACCCATCGACTCCAGCGCTCTTGGCCCCACGCCCGTGCTCCTCCGCTACTGCCGTGCGCGCCGCGCCCAGCTCCTCCTCCAAATTCGCCGTCGCGCGCGCCGCGCCGTCCTCCTCCTCAGCTATTGTGCGCGTCGCGCCCTCCTCCTCCGTCGCTGTTGCACGTGTCCGAGCTTCTCCTCCACCACTACGTACGTCCAAGCTTCTCCTCCGCCGCGTGTCCGAGCTCCTTTGCCACTGCGCGCGTCCAAGCTTCTCCGTCGCCACGCGTCCGACCTCCTTCTCCTCCGCCCGTGCTCCTCCGCCTCCGCCGCGTCGTGCGCCCGAGCTCCTCCTCCCCCTCCACCGTGCTCGAGCTCTTCCTCCCCCTCCATCACGCTCGAGCTTCTCCTCTGCCTCCACCCGCCCAAGCTCCTCCTCCACTTCGTCGGCTGCAGCTCCAGCCAGTCAGCCACCCGCATCTGACCCTCTATGACCAGCCATGCTCTTAATTTTTTATCTTTTGTTGAAGATCTTTATTTTTAAATTCTCTCCCTTTGATACTGTGACCACCCATTCATCCATTTGAGTCTCTATTTTGAGTCTTCACCATTGGAGATAGGCTAACTGACCGTGAGCCCGTGACTGTTATATTTGTTCGTCGTCCGCGGCAACCGTCGTCGATCCTTGGTCCTGAGAATGGACCTAACGACGCTACTGCTTTCGCCCATGGCCACCCGCGACGACGAGGACGACTTCGGTCTCCTCGGTGACGACGACGCCGACCACACTCCCCCCGAAACCAAACCAACCCCGTTTCATCTGCCTCAGCTGCAGGGTTTGAGCATCCCTCGCAAGCTGCACATTTCCCCCGGCTTCGCCGCCGCGGGCAACCTCTCGATCGACGCCCGGGACGACACCGTCGACACCAAGAGCCAACAGGCGGCGGCCACCAAGCGAGGGGGCGGCGTGAAGGAGGAGGTACCGAGTGATGTCGATGAGTACTTCTCCGACTTCAAGTTCAACAGCGGCGCCTCCGAGGACTGCAAGAAGGGGAGAGATCGCGGCGTTGCCTCGTCTTCGGGCGCGGAGTTCTTGGCCAACAAGGAGGTGTGGAGCGAGGATGCCATCCGCACCCTCCTCGACGCGTACATCGAGCGGTGGGAGCAACTGGAACGGGACTGGCGGAACTTGAGGCTCCGGGACTGGGAGGCCATGGCCGCGGCCGTGAACAAACAGCACCCTGCCCAAGACGGCGGTGGCGGCAAGAGCCTGGACCAGTGCAAGTACAAGATCTATAGCCTCAAGAATCGGTACGAGGTGGAGTGCCGGAAGATTGCCTGTGGCGTTAATGCTTCCAGCAAGTGGCCATGGTTCAAGAAAATGGAGTTCATTTCCAGTACTGCTAGATCCGTCGCCCCCCGAAAGCCTGCATACTCCAGAAGCGATGAAAAACCGAGGCTCCAGCAGCGGCAGAACGAAAGGTATAAGAAGCACAATCCCACCCGCTCCCCCTAAGTAGATGCCTCACACAAGATTTGCATTGCAGTTGCACACCTTCTAGCGCTGGCCTGGTCAGTGTTGGTGTTGGCTCTGGATTGGCACCTCCCTTGAATCCAAGATGGAAGAGGGCGGTCTTGAAGATTGGGGGCAGTTTGTTAGCAGGAACATCTTCGGAAAATGTTGATCCAAAGGTGTCTATCGACTATGGATTGAGAGTCTTATAGTTTTAAAATTTTATGCTGCTTGGGCTAGATCATACTGCTGATAATCTTGCATATATCTCTTCTAGATTATTATGCTAATCGCCCGAGAAGTTCAAGTGGCGAGCCTCCATGGTGTTCAGGTATGTAGAACAGTTAAATTAATTCAGGGGTGGACCAGGGCTGGGTGGACAATGCATTCTAATAATCTATTTTGCTATCACCTGACAATTGAAATGAAACCAGGTAGCTATTGTTGTGGGCAGTCGAAATATATACTGTGGTGACTCTTGGGCTGCTGCAACAGGCATCGGTAGGGCTGCAACATATCCAATAGGGTAACATTCTCTTGACGCCATTGTTTCTCTTGCCTGTTTTCTGCTATGTAATTTCATTTCCGCAATGCTGCTTCTTATTGACAATGCTCTGCTTTCATTATACTGTCGAAAAAGTAGCCAATTATAGCATCATTTCAGTATGAATTAATTAGGTGGTTCAAAGATCAGCAGTAGCAAATTTCACAGAGGCATCATCTTTATATGGAAGCCTACTACGAGCAGGTTTCTCTGGGGTTACTTTATCACCCTTATTTTGAGTAGATTGGATTCAATATGAACATAATACTCTTACTATTTTGTCCCTTACATTCATGCACATGGCATGAGATGGTAGACCTGCACATTTTAGTTCAGCTCAGTGGTGACAGACTGACAGTTGTATCCCTTGCTTCAATATGGTTCTGTCACTGCTTAGGAGAACCAAACCAGCTGGATGGGAGGTAAAAATCGCTCTTATTTAATGTACACCGTCTTTTTATTCTTGATTTCTTGTAAGCTTCTTGCCATATCACATTGATATGTGAAATTAAGAACTGACTTGTTATTACCCTCATTTCAGCAATTGAGATATCTCGTTTTGATTTCATATCATGCGCCTTCTCTTAATAAAGTTGTGTATTAGAATGTACACCCTGAAGGATAAACGTAAACTTAGCTTGGTTTAGGCTGTTGATTATTTTGTGTGACTTGTGTCTATTTGATATCTATATGAGTACATAGTTGTTGAAAGCTGAAACCATTTTCTTTTCTATTCTGACTCCAATAAATGATTGAGGCTGTCAATTCATTTTACCTTTTCCTCTTCATGTGTTTTGACCTTTAATGTCGATCTATTTGTACTTTTTATCTGCATTTTTTACCAGTGAAGTAGCTAATATAAATGTTGGTTCGTTTGGGGGATTTTCTGGCATAAGAAACTATCCCAATTATCTGTGACATTTGAACGTATCCTGGAGGTATTTTGACTGACCTGGAATATTGCCATCCCACTGGTTTATGTTTATTTGGTTCACTTTCTAAAACCAATACAAAGAGTTTGTCTTTGAACTTGAGAGAAATGCCCAAGCACCAGTGTAATTTCTGGATAGTCCATGATCTGATTTGATAAGAATGGAGATTTTTTTTGGGGGGGGGATTACACTGATAAGAATGGAGATTAATAAGAGTGGGAAATCTCTTGATAGCTACTTTTTACATTATACCATTTCTTTTTTAAAAAAATCCATTTAGTGGGAAAGACATCCCACTAAACATTGTATTAGAAAGAGACCCACCAAACAGGAAAGTGGGCATGTTTTCCACAAATAATGCGGCACCAGGGATCGAACCCAGGTGGGCACCCTTCCAATATGGTGGATTTACCACCGCACCATGGGCCTTCGCATTTCTTGTTTTGTCCCACTAATGTTTGATAGCTATGGTGAACTTTTTTGTGGATGTATGTAATCATGCTAATATTCAGTTAATCAACCTGTTTATTTTCCTTGGAAATCAGAGTAACCTTTTTTTATTTATTTTGACAAATCATATTGGCTGGTGATTCAACAACAGTTCTTCTAAATTCGTGAGTCTTGGAAGTTAACACTGGCTCTTGAATGTCTTAGGATGATGGCATCAGTGATGAACGCTATATTGCTACAAGCATCATTTGAAAAGATAGGCATTGAAACACGAGTCCAAACTTCGTTGACAATGCAAGATGCCACTGAACCATACACAAGAGCGCGAGCTATATGTCACCTTGAAAAAGGCAGGGTTGTTATTTTTGGAGGGATCGGTACTTCAATGGGGAATCCGCTTTTCACAACGGATACAACAGCTGCCCTGAGAGCTTCTGAAAGTATGTCTTGTTTGTTTACTTCATTTCTAGATTGATGAAATCTAACAATTGTGGTGTAGAAATGTAACAAGACACTGTTAACCAGTTAATGCAGGTGTACTCCTTAAAGGCATTACTGGAGATAGCTTATCTGATTGCGCTCCTGGAAGCAATGGCAATGAAGCATTTGAACACATTTCGTATAAGGAGTTAGAAGCAAGGGGCGCCAGCAAAATAGATGTAACAGCAATTACCTTGTGTGAGGAGAACAACATTCCTGGTCAGTATCCTGGCCCTTTTTTCGCTCCACTTTTGAGGTTGGCAACTGTTAGGTTCCCCAGCTAAGATGACGATTTTGTTTTCACTTGTTTCAGTTGTCCTTTTCAATATGCTGGAGCCTGGCAACATGTCTAGAGCACTCTGTGGCGATAAGGTAGGAACTTTGGTCGACCAGACGGGAACGATCAATCAATTTAATGCAATTGACATGAAAGTATCAACGCCTGAGTGATGTATTGCATACAACATGTGGGTTCTCATGTCCTAAGAAGGCTTTTGCACCCTCTAAATTGTCTTTTGGCCTTGCGGGAAAACTTTATGAATGGCAGGAGTATTTCTAACCTACTTTGTAAGTCGAATAGAAGTTGTACATGAGATGGTCAGTGAATGTCTGAATTAGGCAGTAGAGATTAACCATGTTCTTTACTGTTCCTGGTCGTGGTTTCTAATTGAACAAATGGCTCTCGTTTGTCAGCACTTTTGATCGACTGAAATTATTCTGATGCAAGCTGCTGTGTCTGTTTTATTGAATATAAGCATAACAGATAATTTGAGTTTAGTTATTTTTAATGTTTATAGCTCTCACATGACTGTAGAATCTGAGTAAAAGTCTAACTGGGTTCACGCTGTTCGCCAGTCTAACTTAAGTTCAGCCACTCGTAATAATAAACTTGTAGTGCGTTAGTTTACCTTGCTTCCCACTCGGCAACAGTTATGTGCAATTATCGTGCTTTATATGGGTGACACGATGGAATTCACAATCCTATGCCAATACACAACACTACAATAGAATTACAGAACTACGTGCACATCATCACATTCTGTTCTCGAAAAAGGAAATCTCAAAGCGAACTGGGAAACTGGAGTAGCATGTAGAAAAATCAGTTTCCCCGCCGGCCGCTGCTAAGCACGAACGGAGACAGGGCTAGTTTGGTTACTGTCCTCACCGAGTGATTTGCATGCCCGAAGGTAAGGCAACCTTTGGTTCATGACCTGAAATAATGCCTGGATAGAGAAAGCAGCCAGACAGTGTTTGGCTCATTCATGTGTTTGAGAGTATAGTTATCATGCTATAGAAACATGGTGATCCTATCTATCTAGCTACAACACTTGTTGATCCTTTTTATCACATCACAAATACCCTTTAACTTGATATGAAATGGAACATTAAGTAATATCAACATCTAACATTTGTTCCATAACATTACAATAAAGTTTGCTCACGCTGATAGAGCATCAATACAAAATATATTATTAGAGGCCAGCACTTACAAAAGAGGACCAAAAGTAAGACTACAGCAACTACTCATGCTGTCATACTAATACTATTATATTATAATAGTCATCCTAATACTTACATAAAAACAAAAGAAACCATCAAAGTTTTATGATCATCATCCAATAACCTCACACGTCACCAGGATCATCACCAGACAAATACTTGTACACCCAACACTCTAGGTATGCCTTACCCACGTTGGCAAGAAAGTTCTGATGCACTTCGAATTCTGTCTTGCAAAGGTGCATGTCTATTGTCATTCTTTGATCTGGTGTCATTGGAATTTCCTTGAGCATTTCCCATAATGGAGCATATGGATCAGGTGGTGGTGCAATCTGAATTGGTTTCTAGAGGTTGTAATGGATCCCCTGCAAGGAATTGATGATTACCATATCCTGATTCACATTATCTTACCCTGTAGTTGTTGTTTTTAACCTTAACTTGATCTTATCATTGTATTGTGGAGGTAAAGCATTCTTCTCCTTCCTTTTAAAATCTTTCTTGTGAGCCTTCAAAACAGCAACACTGGATAAAGAAACTTGGCTGTCAGCCACACTTAAAATTGCAACCTCCTTACAAGCATCACTATCTGATGATAATTTGTCAAAATCATTCACTTTTGGATCCTTTAAGTCATCTTATCCAAAATAATTTGTGTCTATGTCAATTGCATCAATGTCATCATAGTCAGAATTAGCTGTAGTGCTAGAATCTTGTCTAAATGTCCCATCTGTTGAGGAACCATTGAACAATTCTTTCAGATTGTTGAAAAACTGAATTGGTTTGGTTAGCACCCCACGATCATTCACCTACAAAGCATACCTTTTTAGAATATTATAAAATGAACATACAATTTATATCCAAGTCTCTAGGGTAAGTAGGAAGGTGGGAAGATCAAGACCGTTACCATATTCTAGAGTTGCATAATGGATTATAAGACGAAGTTCTCACAAATGTAAGAATAAAGATAATATTATATTGAAGATTGTTGTAATGTGTGTCTCCTCTATGAGGGGGGGGGGGCGTCCTTGCCGTCTTATATATCCGATTGGCAAGAGTATACATGAAGGTAGAATATAACAAGTCTATGTAACTTCTTTACTTGTCAGATTGACTCGGTCGGTTCCTCCTTATGAGCCATCCTATTATCCACCGACTTTAGCCTTGCTATGGATACCAGTAAGGTAACTATTCCATAGATTATAGTATGGGACCCACTCCTTTTAAATACCTTGGCATACCAATGCATCATAGACAGTTATTTATTAGTGATTGGCTAATGATTAAGGAAAAGTTTCATAAAACTAAGCAATTGAAAATGAAAGCTTCTTTCGGTCGGTGGGCAACTAGTCTCGACCTCCAATTCAGTCTTGACTAGTTTAGCCATGTATATGCTCTTTTTTAAAAAAAAAAACCTTAATGGAGTACTTCAAAAACTAGACTATTATCGATCAAGATTCTATTGGCAATGTGACGAACACACGAAAAAGTATATCCTAAGTATTATGGTGGATTTGGGTATTCTAAACCTTGATATCCAAAATAGGTGTCTTTTGTCTAAATGGTTGTTCAAACTACTTAATGAGGATGGTGCTTAACAAAGTCTTTTGAAAAGGAAATATTTGCCTAGTAAGATCTTAACTCAAGTTAAAAGACGGGTGAGAGACTCTCAATTTTGGACAGGTCTCATGAAAGTTAAAGATCAATTTTTGAAATGCAGACATTTTCAAATCAATAGTGGCACCAGAATTAGATTTGAGATAAACACTTGGTTTGGAAATAAACCACTTAGGGCAGAATATCCCAAACATCACGGTGGCTCAATTGTTGAGTACCACACCTTTGAATGTTTCATAGGGCTTTATGGGACGAAAACTTATTGTCTTGGTATGATCTTGTATCACGATCAATATATTTTTATTTGGAACTTGCACAATAGTGGTATTTTTAATGTTCGCTCTGTATATAAGTCCATTCTACAAAATGGTGTTATATCTCAAAATTGCATTATTTGGAAAATTAAAGTGCAATTGGAAATTAAGATTTTTCTGTGGTTCTTAAGAAAGGAGTTACTTTAACAAAAACAATCAAGTCAAAAGGAATTGGAAGGGCGATTTGAAATGTTGTTGTTGTAGTAAACTTGAGATCATATAACACCTTTCTTGGATTGTCATTTTGCTCTTTTTTATGGAATACCATTTATATTATTTTTGGAATTTAATCACCATCTAGCATGTCAAATATGTTTGATTCTTGGCTAAATGGTTTGAAGCCAAAGCTTAAAAACCAAATTCTATTAGGTGCCGTGGCTCTATATTGAACCATTTGGTTAAATAGAAATGATATGTTATTCGATGATACTAAGTCTAACACTTTTTTCAGATAATCTTTAGAACAATATATTGGATCCGTATTTGGTCCTTCCTACATAAACAAGAGGAGGATAGGAGGATGATCAAGGATGGTTGTAGGCTACCGAAAAATGTGACCATGGAAATTTTTACCAGATTTGGTTGGAGGTTTTCGAATAGAATATAAGCTTAGCCTCTCTTATTCGAATTTGTATCCTCTATATAATTATCTCTGTTGGGTCCGAGTTGGGAGCCTAAGTGCTTTTGAATGATGTGTACACCTTTTGTTCCATTCTCTTCAAAAAAAATTCCACATAGACATAGCACTGTCTGCGGCTGACCTACGTCGATCGATCCCGTTCCCCGAGTGACGGCGGAGGAGCAAACACGCTCCGACCGCCGCCACCCTCCGCTCCTCGTCTTCCGCGCGGGGCCTCGGCTCCGGGCCCGTGCAATCGGGCCTCTTCGCCTCCATCACAACGCGCTCCCCGCGGTAAGGAAGCATGTGATCTGTGCTACTCTTCTCATTCTCTCCACCCCTCCGCCCGCTTTGTTTTCGACGAAATGCTGCGTCGAGCCGTGCTCACTGCCCCCTTCATCTTCCCTCCCTCCACGCAGGTCGCCGCGATGCTGCGCAGCTTCCCGCAGGCCCGGAGGCTCCTCAAGTGAGCTTTTACCCTTCGCTTGTTCCTTGCCTCTCCTTGTCCCTACAGTTTTATGACGTTTCGCCATGCGTATGTGGGGGGAATGACAGGCGGATGGGATTTGAGAAGGAGGACGCCTACTTCTTCAAGCAGATGGGCAAGGCCATGCTTTGCACCTACACGCTCTTCGGAGTCGCCTGGCTCTGGAACGAGACTTCCCCGCTCGGCTGGTGGACGCTCAAGCCCCGCCCCAAGGTACTAATAGCCCTCACTGGTCCCCCGTCATGTTCTTGAGCCCCTGGGTTGTGCTGTGAGATTGTAATTGTTTATTTTTGCTTGTCTGGAATTGGAGGATGTAACAGCTTGTGCACTTCGCACTCGTGTTCTATTAGAACCTCCTGTAGTCTGTGTATTGCTTACAATCGAATTATGGAAGTTAATACTATATGGGAATTTCAATTTTTAATTGCTTCACTGATATTATTAGTTTTACTCAATCTTTGATGGTGTGTAATGCACTTTCATTTACCTTTCATTACGAAAGAGAGTGAGAAAATGCCCTCCTGTTTTAGAAATGATGTATGTTTCTGGACCAAGTCTAGGCTTAACGTTGGGATATATATTATTACTTCCCTTTTGAATTGCTTAATTTTATTTGACCTCTCCCCCTCAAAAATTGAATATTGTAAGCTATATGTTTGAAAAGTTATGCACTTACCCTATCTTGGCCCGGGAGGTAAATATAATTAATATACATCACAAGGCATATTTAGTCTCAGCTGTGGTAAAAGTAATTGTGGGGGTTTTATCAAAGATTTAGTTACTTCCTTCTTAAGGAACAAATAAACCACTAAATTTTGTTTTATACTTTCATATTTCATTTTTTAGAATCCTATATGCTACAATTAGATCAGCCATAGTATTTTAAAGCCTTGGGCTTCACATTACCAAAAGGCTACATAAGTGAGTTGCTTGCTAAGATTTTGGAAGAACACATCCAACCTTATTGAAAAAAAAAATGGTAGGAACCCTACCATTTATCATAGTAGAAGAGAGTTTTAAACGCGTATGCCAGCCTCATTGGCTGGAACCAAGGCAAGGCAACTACATGACAATAAGAAGCATCGCCTCATAAGTCATAACAATGAAACTCAAGGACAACTTAACCATCAAACAACACACCTCAGATTTGCAAACTCGCCCTAGAATCCTCCTTTGCCAAATGACGAACCACTGCAGATTGGAGTGAAGAAGCTTAAGATTTCCTTTGATTTGCTGTTCTAAAGATTCCAACACACATTCCACTGATCTCATGGTTCGAATCAAAATTCTTGCCTTTCTGTCGAAACTGAAGTTGTGTCCCATACTTCTTTTGCATAGTTACATTTAGTGCAAAGATATATTGATGTTTCTGGTTCTTGGTTGTGGACGACACAGGACTCATTGTGTGGCCCGGCTGTGACCAACTTGTTTTTGTACTAGAAGCCAAGCAAAAAAGAAAAAAAAAATCTGTTCTTCCCTTGAGCTTCTCAAATGAGGTGTGATTTTTAAATGACAAACAAAAGGAACCCTGGAATTGAAGGTTGTATGGTGATTGAACACCAAGTTATTAAGTTCCATCTACACAAAATTTATTGTGGACTTCCAGCTGGGGCACAACTCCCCACAGCTCTGTTATGCATTTTCCTTGCATCCTTCTGCTGCCCCAGCTTTAAGAATGACACTCAAGAAATGAATCTAACAGGCGTTGAAAGAGATATACTGTCCTGTAAGGTTATAGATGACAAGCCTGCAAATATACATTTCAGCCTGTACTGGGGTCTCAATGCATCCATGCTCCACAGATAACAGGGTTCTTTGGATAACTGATACATGGTTTCCTGAACTATGATGCTTCAATTCTTGCCTATAACTATCTTCAATTATATCGGCAAAGACACACCTCAAGCATGCTACTACATTTTGAATGATGCTGTGCCTTAAAACTTATTGTGTTTATGCATTACCAAAAATATATCCATGATAAGATTTATGGCAAAACATGCCTACTTGTAAGAATCATGTAGGAATATAGGATAATCTCCACTTCCTTGCATTTTTTCATCAGGGTTACTGTGGACCATTATTTCTAATGCCTATCCTTTAAAGAAGCTTTGCTGTCACTCTATGCTTTCTAAGATGATAACATTTTGCAGGAAGAAAGAGAAATGGCACACCTTTATGAGCGCAGGGAATTCCCATATCCAGGTGATGAAGAGGCAGTCGAGGAGTTTATAAAAAGTGGAGGTGCTCTTGGCACAACAATTGGACCTAAAGGTTTTGCTGACGCCAACATGGATTCTGACAACATGCAGAAGCAGCTGCAGTCAAAAAAGTTTGAGCAGGAAGCACAAAAACTATGGCTTCGCATGAGGAATGAGGTTATTCAGGAGCTCCAAGAGAAGGGATTTGATATTGAATAAAGTTTCAGTTCTGCGTTCTGGTCAGACTTGGGCAGTCACCATTGGAACTGATGAATCATAAATGTGAATGTATGTAGTATGTACCACAATTATCTCCTATTCTGGCATGCCGCTAGTACTATCTGATTATCAGTAATTTATTTTGCCTTGCGGTCAACTGATTGTCTTTAGCTCATTTCACCCTCCAGAAAAGCAGTTGCTAACTGAGCATCAAAAGAAATGTTTCGCCCTCGAAGAAGTCCACAATGTAAAGCACGTCTGTGCCTAAAGGCACATCCGCACATGCACCATATACCCATACCATTGAGGATGCATTGGTACACATGGTACTCCATATTCTACCAGTATAAATGCATTCCAGGGCGTCCACAGTAATGTATAGATGGGTTGCTTTGTGCTCCTATGGGTCTCCACTGCTTTTCTCTAAACTCTATATTCTTCAATCTTGGCCACGAAGCTTCAATCTTTTTTTTTTCCCGAGGAATAGCTTCGATCTTTTGTTAGGTCTGGGCTGGTGATCCTAGTATTATGGCCTATGGAGATTGATGAAGCATATACGTGATTGTAAAAGTCTGCACTACCCACAGTGAGGTGTTTTTGTTTTTGGCTGTCTGCTACTCCCTCTGGTATAGATTAATTGATGTCGTTTGGCCAACAATTTCATTTAAAAATGAACTAGAAATGTTATCTTAACATCAACAATTAAAAACAAGAATCAAACAACAAAATAACAGAATAAGATGTCATTGTAACTTCACAGCCACATTATGAGGAGCACAATATTGAGACTCTGTTTTATCCATGAGTTTGGTAGCAAACTTTGATAGCATTGTTACCTCCTTTACCAATACTAATCCCAGTGGAGTGAGTACAATACCAAGATGCCAATTGAACCAAGATAATGGTCTAATAATCTTAAAGCATCTCCAAGACACTAGGTAAAATGTTAGCTAAATTTAGAGTTTTTATCTTTTTTTATAAAAAATAGAAAACATCCTAGAAATACGAGCTGGACCAACAGACTAGCCAAATCTTTATTTTGTATATTTTATAACTCATCATGTCATCATGGATTTTTTTAAGCCATCCTGTGTGTGTCGTATGCTAATTTCGCCAACGCCTGTATCCTTCGTCCTTGCCCACTACGTCCCTGATCAAAGGTTGAGTGCTCAGTTAGGAGCTGAATCGCCCTCGCCTATGCGAGGCAAAGGCGCCTCTCGCCAACGACACCTGCCTCCCCTCCCCACTGCCTCCTCATCTGTCATCGATGGCAGGCGGCATGCCCCGCCGCCTTACTGTGCCACCCCGCCGCTCCTTCTGTCCTGCCCTTCGTTAACTCGCCGGCTCTGACGCACCCACCAGCGGCCACCACCATGGTTGGCGGCGACGTCGCTGCCTCGCCGCTCGCCCAACCAACCACCGTCGTGATAACTCGTCCAATCCAATGCCCCTGCCCTTACTCCTCCCACCGCCGGTGACCACCACCACGGTCGGCCTTCCTCCATTTTCTATATCCGACAGAAAGAGGATGAAACTTGAAAATACAAACTCTACGCAGCTAAAGAGTCTCAGGACGACTAGTGACGCATCAGCATCGAGAGGTGGAAGATGAATAGCGCGAAGGGCGTTGGCGTTGACGTTGGCGAGCGTATGCCAATGCAATTCGCTCCAATTCAGTTGGGTGTTTGTTGCTAGGTGCATCCCTGATGAAAAGCTAGTGCATAAAGCTGTTTTTGCTTTCTAGAGAACTAGAGTAGAGGTGGCTTTTACGGAAATCTTGAAGACACGCGCGTGAAGGCTAGGACGACGTGTGGGAGTGAAAAGCTGCACGCGGGAAGGGACGCGTGTGCCCATGAATGAGGATAGCGAGCATCGAGGCCTCGACAAAGATAGCGAGGAAGGGAGCGTGGATACCTGGCGAGAAATTTGCCAAATGAAATAGCTATTCTGTTGGACATAGTTTTTTTAGCTGGTATTTAATATTTCATATTTTTTTAGCTTTCAGTCGATTGAAAATTCATTTATTATTTTATCTGTTGATTTTTTTAAAAAAATATCTATATAATAATTATAAATTATTAAATCTAGATTCATTAGCTCATAAAGTGATTAAAAAAAACCCTTAATATTTATATTCTGGCTAACAGCTCTATTTACAGATTGTGTTGATTGTTGGGAATTTTTTTATTTTGGCCCTTTTTTCTCTAATTTTTTTTTAAAGAGCATCCCGGAACTAAATTTGCAACCTCTGGCCCTTTTGGTCACGCCGAACTACGAGGCGTCTGCATATGGCGCGACCGGTGGCCACGTCGTCCATGTCTAGCCCGCCTGGGGCCCGCGCTTAGTCACGCCAAGTCATATGGCGCGACTCAATCGCGCCCATCTATTTGGCGTGACCGAGCGGGTATGTACTCGGCGCTCGAGCCCCTTTTTCCTTTTCCTTCTCCTTTCTTCCTCCTCGTGTCGGCGCCTGTTCCTCTCTCTCTCTCCCGCGTCGCCCGACAGTTCCTCCGTTGCCGCGACCTCGATTCTTGGCGGAGGAGCCCTAAACTCGCCGGGGTTGATGCTTGAAGGTAACTCCCTCACTTGAACCGAATGGATTTGATTTTCTATCTATATTTAGGGGTAGCTAGGGTAGCTAGGGTTAGGTTGATTTAGTGTCGATTTAATATTTGCATAATGTGGTTGATTCTATTGTAGTCGGTGTGCACGTATCTATAATGTAGGGTTCTAGATTATTTTACCATTGTATTACTTTAATTTTAGGTAAGCATATAATCTTATGGTGTAGGTATTTGTGTTGTAGGTTGATGCATTATTAATTTTAGTAATATAATTTTTAATGGAAACGTGGCTTTGTGTTGTAGATGAATCGTGTGATATAATTGTTTACAAATAGAATTGTTAATGAGGTTAATGAATTTGATAACATGAAAGAGCAAGTGTTGATATTTGTCAAACCGCCGGAATTTAGTGAGGTTGTGGACAGAGTGAAAGAAATAATTGGGGTTGATTGTGATGTTAGATTGTGTGGGAGGTTTGATGCTATTGGTGGTGGTAGGCCTCGTTATATTATTTTTTAGTTGGCATCGGAGTATGAGTGGAAATTGTATCAAGAATGTTTGAGGGATAGTCCAGTTAAAGTTACGGAGGTGATCGCTGAAGTAGTAATTTATGATAATATTACGGATGTAGAACATTTACCGTTGAGTTTGGATATTGATGGTGTTGAAAACATGACTCAAGACGTACCTTGTTCTCCACCTGAACGTCGGTCATGTGGTGATTAGGTGGACAGTCCATTAAATGAAGGATTGACAATGGTAATTGCCGGAAATGGCGGAACAATCAAAACATTCGCACAACTGAACAATGAAGTATTTCCACTTGCATTTGTGAATAATGATTTTAGTGATGATGTTTTTGAGGAGGAGGGTCATAGTGATGGCGGTAATATGGATGATCGTTGTTACAAACCTTATGTTTTAAGGTTATGGGCTCATACCGAAAGGCAACAAACGAGTTCTAGTCAGACTCGTTTCCTACCCGAGTCACAGTATGACTCGATTCCAAGTCCCAGTAGGATTCTGCCTACCCGACTATATATATGTAACCAGGTGCACCCGTATTGAGGAATTCCAGTGAATAATAGAGATTAGCACCACCCGACTTTGTCTCTTGTGTCTCTTGTCTCTATTGATCTCGCCAGGTTGGAAAGGGAGACGGGGAACTCTGCCATCTACCTCATGCTCAAGTTGCTGCCGAGAGAGAAGGGATCAGATCGGGGGATTTGTGACGGCTGCCAAAGGCCATATTTTACAACACGTTATCAGCAGCTATCCATTGAACTACGATATACTGTCAAATCCCCACCGAATCTCCCTATTTGATGGATTCGGGTGGTCCATTTGGTCTGTGTTAGATTGATTCTAGCATGATTGATGACCCGTATGATTGATGTTGGATTCAATTTTCTGCATGAAAATTAGCCCTGTTGAGCTACCCGATTTTAGGTTATTTACTTGATGTTTCCATATACGACATAATGGTTGATGCACGATGCTGAAAATCACTGATGGTTGCTTGTTGCTTCCATGAAAACGTCATCAGTTTGGCTAATTGGGTATCTAGTGATCTTGGCGATCACTTAAACAGGAAGTCTAGTTGATTTTCAAATCGGGTTGATCTCGTTGATCACACAAGTGTGGAAATTTCATGTTTTTCGTGACCGACTCGGATTTTTTTAAGTAGTCCTGGAATCCGGGTAGAACACTCACCGTGTTAGAATTGGACTCTATTCTAGTTCCGACTAGGATACGGAAACTTCCATATTTTTATATGGTAGCACCCCTATGGAAGTTTCACATGGTTTTTACTTGATGATATCATGTTTCTGAAAATAGTTTTATATCTGACCCATACATCACAACCCTACATCGGATTCATGCTAATTCCTGGAGTATTTGCATGATAGGTGATGACAAACATTGCATCTCAGCAATTCCCGCCACTTGCGTTGAACGGAAGTAACTATCAAACCTGGGTGAATTATTATGTCAACCACCTGAAGGCAATGGGATTGAGCCATACAATTGCTCCACGTGCACCTGATGATGCCGCAATTCCTGAAAATGAGGTCGCTAAGGCTTATATTTTCATATGGCATCACATCCATCCTGATCTCATGTTGGAGTATTAGGTAGTGCAAGATTCTCTTGCGCTTTGGATGGTACTTGAGGATCGGTTTGGTAAGCGCAAGTCGGTACTTCTGCCTCGAGCACGCAATGACTGGGGTCAGCTTAGATTCCTTGATTTCAAGACAGTTGAGGAATATAATCATCCACTGCATCGCATTGTTGGCCAACTCCAATTTTGTGGGCAACAAGTTACTGACGAGGAGATGATTGAAAAGACACTTGAAACTTTTCACCCAACGAATATGGTACTCCAGCAGCAATACCGGAATAGAAAGTTCAGGAAATATTCGGACCTGATACATGTCCTGCTGATAGCTGAGGCCCAGAACTCGCTTCTGCTTAAAAACTTTAACATGCGCCCTGCCAGAACACAAGGCTTGCCTGAAGCACATACTACTGTACATGATGGCAAGGGCAAAACCTATAATAAGGGTCATGTTGGAAGTGGAAAACAGAGCAAAAAGGGTAGAAAATTCAAGCATTTTGACAAGAAAGGCCAGAAGCTGAATAACCAGGGGAAGGGAAAAGGCAACGACCCCGATAGTGATGGGGCTAAAAACCCCAAAACGGGTTGTTTCCGTTATGGATCACTAAACATTGGTCCTGCACATCCACTACCGAGAAACACCTGATTGATATGTATCAGGAGTTCAAAAAGCGCCAAAACCCGGAAGTTAACTTCGTCCAAATCCCGGTACCAGTGGATACCAGGATTGATGACCCGGTTCCTGAATCGGATTTGCCTGTTGCACCATCAGATCTTCTAGCCGAAACTGGTGATATGGACGTTGATAACGACCCAATTTCTTCTGGTACTGTCGTAGGTGATGCTGATGGTGACATTGATCTTGATGAAGATTATCTTAATGATGAACTATATGCGGACATTGAGTAGTCCCGTTTGTTAATTTGCTTAGAGTTTGTGATGGTCGTGATGTAATAAGTGCTCTTGTTGAGCCAGTCCCGTGTTAAACTTGCTTAAGTTTGGGTCAATAGCTTGTATGCTTTTACTTCCATAATAATGATATGTGCCTATGATGTCTTGTTCTATATGTGCAATTTTTATGATTTGGTTTATGCACGTATGTAGCCTCGTTATATCCTCATAGTGAGCGCTAACTTAGAAAACATTGAATTTTCTAAAATAGAACAAGATGTATGTTCCGATGGAGGTTGACGCTGAACCGTGCCTGGTTGATTGTGCTGCCACAAACTCAATACTTAGAGAGACTAAGTACTTTCAGACACTTCAGAAAAGGACTGAAGATGTACTTACCATTGCTGGTCGCAATGGGCATATTGTAGGCTCTCGATGAGCTACAGTAGTACTCCCGAATAATACTAAGATCTTCATTGATGAAGCATTCTTGTATCCGGGAGCTGAATGAACTCTCCTCACCTTCAAAGACATCGGTCATAGCGGTTATCATGTTCAAACCGCAAGTGAAGGCAGGGCTGAATTCCTGTACATCACTGATGATCATAATGGTGTATCCAAAGTACTTGAGAAAGCGCTGGGTACCTCCAATGGAATATATTACACTCAAATTAAGCCCCCGGAAGAATATGTTGTTATGCCTACAATTTTTAAGAACCCAGAATCGTTTAGAATCTGGCATGAAAGACTAGGTCACCCTGGATTATCAATGATACGTCGTATTGTCAATAATTCTGCTGGTCATAACATCAAAATGACTCAATTCCCAAAACCAGAAGATTTTAATTGTGATTCGTGTGCCAGGAGCAAACTTATCACTAGACCGTCTTACCTGAAGATAAAGAACGAGTCTCTGAGTTTCCTTGAGCGGATTCAAGGTGATATCTGTGGCCCGATTAGTCCTTCATCGGGGCCATTTAGATATTTTATGGTACTTATTGATACCTCAACGAGGTGGAGCCATGTATGCCTATTGTCTACACGGAACCATGCTTTTGCAAAGATCATTGCCCAAATCATCCTATTGTGTGCTAGTTTCCCGGAGAACCGCATTAAGGCAATTCGGATGGATAATGTTGCTGAGTTTACCTCAAAAGCATTCAATGACTATTGTCTTGCTTTGGGCATTAATGTTGAGCACTCTGTACCTTATGTTCATACTTAGAATGGGCTTGCCGAGTCATTGATCAAGAGAATCAAGTTGATTGCTAGACCGCTTCTTGAAGATAGCAGATTACCCACCAGTTGTTGGGGTCATGCGGTCCTGCACGCTGCCGCTTTAATCCAGTACCGACCGACTGCATATCATTCAACTTCCCCGTTTCATTTAGCACGTGGTCAAGAACCGATGATTTCCCATATGCGAAAATTCGGTTGTGCTATTTTTGTGCCGATATCACCACCTCAGCGTACATCTATGGGGCCTCGCCGAAAGATGGGGATATACATTGGTTATGAAACTCTGTCCATAATCAAGTATTTGGAGCCTAGAACTAGAGACTTATTCACGGCTCGGTATGCTGACTATATCTTCCATGAAGATCACTTCCCGACATTAGGGGGAGGATTGTACCTAAATTCTAAGGAATGCCGGGAAATCCAATGGAGTGCCAGTAGCATACAATCTCTTGACCCATGTACTAAAGATACTGTGCTTGAAGTTCAGAGGATCATAAACCTGCAACAACTAGCCAATAAATTGCCTGATGCATTTACCGATTTAAGTGGAGTGTCAAAGTTGTATATTCCTGCAGCCAATGCACCGGAAAGAGTTGAGATACCTCTGAAGGGTTTGAACTCATCTCAAGTCCCTCGTCCTAGGAAAAGGGGGAGTAATCCGGGTAATTTGGTACCAGCCAAGCGGAGACGTCTGCCATGGCCGGGTACTGAAGTGATTGCATTATGTTCCCGTTTAGTTGTCCTTGAGGAGACACACCCTGATGGTGACACTTGTGAAATTGTGCGCACAAACAAACTTGAAAGCACAAGAGATTTGGAACAAACAAGCTCACCGGGAAATCTTAAAGAGCTTGATGATTCAGATGGTGAAATAGCCACTAATTATGCTAAATTGAGAGAGTTATACAATAGAAAGTCTACAAATGTCGACATCTATTTCGTCTCAAAGGTCGCTGAAATGATCATAGAGGACATTGAACCCAAGTCCATGGCAGAGTGTCGGAAGCACTCAGATTGGGTTAAGTGGAAAGAAGCAATTGAGACAGAATTGTGCTCGCTATATAAAAGGCAAGTTTTCGGGCCAGTCGCCCGCACACCTGCCCATGTTTCCCCTGTCGGGTATAAGTGGGTATTCGTCCGAAAGCGCGACGAAAATAATGTGGTGATACGTTATAAAGCAAGACTGGTAGCACAAGGGTTCACGCAGAGACCCGACATCAATTATGATGAAACATACTCTCCGGTTATGAGTGGCATAACGTTCCGGTACTTGATATCAATGGTTGCTGGTTTAGATCTAAAAATGCAGTTTATGGATATTGTGACCGCATACCTTTATGGGTCACTTGATTCGGACATTTATATGAAAGTCTCTGATGGGCTTAAGGTTCCGGATAAATCCAATTGCAACATGTACAACATTAAGTTGCAAAGATTGTTGGACATTTATATGAAAGTCTCTGATGGTCTTAAGGTTCCGGATACCTCCTGAAGAAAGGTTATGTGAATAATGAGGATTGCTCCTGCGTGTTCATTCGAAAGTCTAGCAATAGATTTTGCATCATCTCGGTCTATGTTGTTGATTTGAACATAATCGGTTGCGCAGAGGATATTGAGGGAGCGTGTACCTACCTCAAGGCGGAGTTTAAAATGAAAGATCTGGGTAAAACCAGATTTTGCTTGGACCTGCAGATCGAGCACCTCCCTGATGGAATTTTAGTACACCAATCGACCTACACGAAGAAGGTCCTTGAGAGATTTAACATGTCAAAGGCTCATTCTTTGAAAACCCCGATGGTTGTTAGATCACTCAATAAGAATAAAGATCCTTTTAGACCCAAGGATGACAATGAGGAATTGCTAAAACCCGAAGTCCCTTATCTTCGTGCTATCGGAGCATTGATGTATCTTGTAAATAGCACAAGACCGGATATCGCTTTTGGTATTAATTTGCTTGCTCGGTACAGCTCCGCATCAACCAGAAGACATTGGGTTGGCATTAAGACAATCTTGAGATACCTCAAAGGCACCATTGAACTCGGACTATTTTTCCCGAAGAAACATGACTTGACCATGGTTGGATATGCAGATGTAGAGTATCTTTCTGATCCACATTATGCTAGATCTCAGTCTGGGTTTGTGTTTCTCTGTGGTGGTACGGCCGTTTCATGGCGGTCTTGTAAACAGACCTTAGTAGCGAAATCTACTAACCACTCAGAGATAATAGCCCTATATGAAGCCGCACGGGAGTGTGTTTGGCTTAGATGGATGACAAGTCATATCATGAAGTCATGTGGTCTGGAAATCATCAATACCCCTACTGTTATCCATGAGGATAATACAGCGTGTGTTATACAAATACAAACCTGATATGTAAAGAATAACTTGACGAAGCATATATCGTCTAAGTTTTTCTATCCTCACGAGCTCCAGGTGAAAGGTGAAGGGAGGATCCTGCAAGTTAAGTCGTGTGAAAATCTTGCTGATTTGTTCACCAAATCCTTACCGGCTACCGTTTTTCAAAAGTATGTTCACGGTATTTGTATGAGGCACTTAAAGAGAATTGCAGGATTCAGGGGGAGACCAATCCTAAACATCACCCGAGTTTGAATTTAACCTGATCTTGATGATCATATTGTCCAGAAGACAATAATTGTACTCTTTTTTCCTGATGAGAGTTTTACTGAAGTTTCTTCAACAGGTTTTTAATGAGGCAACATGTACAACGCACTAGCGGTAACTATGTACTCTTTCTTCATATTTTTCTCACTGGATTTTTAGGAGTTTTAATGAGGCACGAGATTATCGTGGTATTCGCCCAAGGGGGAGTGTTATAAACCTTATGTTTTAATGTTATGGGCTCATACCAAAAGACAACAAACGAGTCCTAGTCAGACTCGTTTCCTACCCGAGTCACAGTATGACTCGATTTCAAGTCCCAGTAGAACTCTGCCTACCTGACTATATATATGTAACCAGGTGCGCCCGTATTGAGGAATTGCAGTGAATAACAGAGATTAGCACCACCCGACTTTATCTCCTGTGTCTCTTGTCTCTATTGATCTCGCCGGGTTGGAAAGGGAGACGGGGAACTCTACCATCTACCTCACCCTCAAGTTGCTGCCGGGAGGAAAGGGATTGGATCGGGGAATTCGTGACGGCTGCCGAAGGCCATATTTTACAACAACCGTGATGGGGAGGATAATACATCCGGCAGTAGTAATGAGGACGATACAAGCGACGATGATGAGAGTGATGAAAATGATGGTGATACTGATGATGGTGAGAGATATTACAGGCGCCAGCGCGAGGAGGAAGAAAGGAGAAGAAAAAAGGAAGAGAGGCTCGGGCGCCGTGTATATACTCGCTCGGGGCGTGACTGAGTCGCGCCGTATGACTTGGCGTGACTGAGCGCAAGCTTTGGACAGGCCAGACACGAACGACGTGGTCATTGGTCGCGCCATATGCATGGGCGCGATCGTAGTGTCTCGTCAGATCTTGTAGTTTATCGTGACCAAAAGGGCTAGAGGATGCAAATTTAGTTTGGAGGATTTTTTTTTAAAAAAAATAGAGTAAAAAGGGCCAAAATAAAAAAAAAATCGATTGTTGAAGATGCTCTAGATAATGACCGAAAGCACGAGTGCACGACGCCCCTCTTCCTGAACCCACAGGTTCAGCCCAGCCGCCCGCAGATTCCGACTCGTTGGCACGCGCCGCCGTGCTCTGGTTGAGTCCTCCGCCCTCACGGTTAAAGAGGAGAGACGGTACGGGGGAGGCGGCGTGCTCTGGTTGAGTCCTCCTCCGCTCTCACGCGCCGTGCTTTGGTTGAGTCCTCCGTCCTCCGCCCTCCTCTGGTTGAGTCCTCCGCCGTGCTGCCCCGACGCCGACGGTACTCAGCAGCGTAGCGCCGGCGAGGAGAGGAGGGGATTTGGCGGCACCTGGACGCGGAGAAGAGCGTCCGGAGATGGTGATTCTGGTGGTCGCGACGACGTCGGACCCGGCGTCCATCGGCCCCGCCGCCGCCTTCCTCGCCATGCCCGGATGGTCCCCCGGCCCGCCCATCGCTGTAAGCAGTCGCACTGCCCCCTGTAATCTGACCCCCTATACATCTCGATTCCATCCATGCTGTTGCGTGTTGCGTCCAGACCTGTGATTAACTGTGCTTATCTCGGCTTCCGGTTAGAGTGCCCCTCAGTGTTGAGGTTTTAGATGATGCCTGGTGTTAAGTATATATTGGACATGCAAAAATAACCATAGCAGTTAAGACAATGTGTGTAATTTTGTTCTGAGTAAAACTGACACAAAACACTGCTACTGAAAGTTGAAGCTGACATTTAGAATCAGATACATGCATCATCGGGCAATACAATATGTTGATGTGCTACTTATTCTCAACCAAATGGACATTCTTAATCTCAACCAAATGAACATTCTGGGATAGACTTACAATAAATGATATCAACGTTTTGAACAATTACACACACACATCAGATTATTCAGGCCATGGTTCTGAACAATGTCAGACAACAGATTACTTACCTTGTTGAGTCGCCACCTCAACAGTTGTGGCCGTCGTCGTGCTCCTACCAGGATTTGCAGTAGCAGCAGGTCGTGGACGCGCATGCAGCCCATCTGCAGCAGTCTCTCCCTCCCTCATCCCAGTCGCGCAAGCCGGGGCAAGGGACCAGGGACAGAACAGAGGTAGCGGCGAGGAGCTTCTGGAAGAGAAGAGTGAGGAGCTAGAGCCACTATAGTAAAGGGACGGAGCTCAGTGGTGGTGCTGTGGAGGCGACGGCGGCGGCGGCTGCAATTTCTGAATGGAGACTGAACTACTGGAGAAGTGAAGAGAATGGGGATTGAATGGCTAGGCAGGCGAGTAGATAACATTTCAGTCCTCAATTTAGCTTGGCGGGCTGCACACTTCGACTTGTGGTTGCACGGGTCTTTCCCCGCCAGCTGCGAGCGCGGTTGATGGCGGAAAATCAGAAGGCTCCAAAGAATTTGGGCAGTACACAAATTATATACATCCAAATGGTTTTCGTTTGTACCTTTGAAATTAATTAAACAGGCTGACCATTCTATTCCCTAAAAATATCTGCTGATTCTTGTTTTGTAGGAGGGGATGGAAAGCTTTACTAATGGTGATGTTCGGTTATTGAAGCATGAACACAGCATTATTGCTGAGGATCATCTTGACCACAGGTGGCAGGAAACCACTGGAGAGATAGTTTCGGAGGTCATATTCCTCAGCAAACACACTGCTGTCTCAAACCGTCCTGCACTCACTGTCCATCCCATTGGTACGTTTACGACTCATATGCTCCTTTCTCCCATTTTTGGCCCAATGCAAGTATGATACGTTCAAATTCTTGATGTTCTGTGTTTTAATTTTGTGCACTACATTTGCTGCATGATGTTTCATATATGTTTGTGTGCTGAATAAATTTGAAAGTATAATACTTAAGTTGAATGGCACCTAGCAACATATTCATGTTTTTCAATGACGTGAACGTACATCTATTGATTTGTTGAAATTGATGGCTTTTATTTCCGTGACCATTAATTTGCTTGCAACCGGACATGGTGCCCTTATTGTTAAATGCTCAACTGAAGGTGTGCCACATCTGAGAGAGGATGAGACCCCACCTCAAGGAGGGATTCCTGGATGGGCAGCAATGCCAAACCCGCGAATTGGCCCATGGCTTCGGTTGATGCAAAAGGTCGCAAAAGACCAAGGTCTTGTTCCAGAGTTTGAGGTACCTTTATCTCCATTAGTGACGCATATTGTTTCTTCAACAAATGATTTTGACTATGATTGCTTTATCTTATGAAGATTACACTTGAGGCTACTCACCATGGGCCTGTTACCAACACACCCACCATGTTTGTTGAGATAGGTACAAGCTTATATCTATTCTTCTATTTTTTACTTCTGGCATGCCATCATCCTTAATTGCGGAAGTTTGAAAATCATTGTACAAGTTACTTTTTTATGTGCCGGACCCTCTTCTTTCAGAAATCACTTACACTCGGAAGACTTCTTTCGACTTGTGGAATTGATTTTTTTCTTTGGCTCCTACATCATACTCAACTCCTCTGCACATTATAGAATTTACAGGATATTCCATTCCGTCAAAGTTGCAAAGTACAATTACGGATGTCATAATGATCATGGATCTTTGAATCATGTTTTTTTTCTTTTACAGAAACAACTAGCATAAAGCATTGACTGTCATATTCATGAGCAAGTTGCACTTGTTGGTGAGATATTAGCAACCATGCAACAAAGTGTGGACACAACCTCTGTTAAGACATCTTGCATGGCAAATCCAAACTGAGGATTCAAAACATTTAACTACTCAAAAATGCTACTTATGCGAGTTTCTCCATCTAGCCTGCATTTTGCATTAGCAGGGCCTTCATGTGAATTTACCAGTTTCATGATATAGCCCACCAACCCACTCCTGCAGCTAAACTAATAGGCATACAAAATGTCAGGAAGTACGGAAGAATACTGGGGTAGACAAGATGCTGCACAGGCAGTTGCTCTAGTGAGTCCTCTCTCTCTCTCTCTCTCTCTCTCTCTCTCTCTCTCCAGTTTATTTCGAATTACTCTTATAGCCAAGTATTGTCTTTATTCAAACCTTGTAACCTGTTCTCTTGATGGGCAGCCTTTGGTTTCTTATAGATCAAATGCACCAAATTGGGTATCGTGTGAACATTAATCGAACGTTTCATTGGACAACATGTTTTGTGTAAGGAGAAAATGCGGGAAAGGCTAGATCTGAGCTTTCCAATCTTTGCAGGTTCTATGGAAAGGTCTTGGTCTTGAGGATGGGAATGCTGTTGGAAGTTGGCACAGGTATGTCCGTACAAGTTACTTCACTGTGTGAGATACCAGATACAAAAGTTGATCTTCTCTTTTCTGTCTGTGTTCTTTCTGGAGGCTAGCATTAGAGTTTGAGAGGCTCTTGTTGGAATAAAAAATCCCACTTTGGATCATCATATGTGGATGTTATGTTTGGTTATCTTTTGGGATCTCACCTTCAACTGTGATAATGCTGCAGCACATAGCTGTGGTTGGTCTGACTATCTGTCAGGTTTAGCATGAATGGTGCTGGAGTTGCCGTCTTGATCCATCCCCAGTCATCAGCTTTGTGAAGCATTTTCGCTGACATATCCCCCATACACAGAATCCATTGGACCGAGCACCATATATTCCATAACTCAGGAAGAGTAAATGTTACAGAAATGTGCTACAGTTTGGAAAGCTATTGCAAAACAACACTAAGATAATAGTAAAAAACTACAGTTCTACTAAAATCATTATAACAAAACACAATTTTCTTGAGATCAGTATCACAAAAAGACTTTTGGAATCAATTTGTTTAAACTGCATTTCAACTGCCTGTGCACGCTGCAAACTACACATCATTGTCATTCTGCATCAGATAACTGCACTTTCATATGGTTTAAAAGTTTAGTTTTTGTAACAGAGCACCATTACATGTGTCGTTTTATCATGGAAATGTAGTTTTGTGAAGTTGGTTATAAAAAGTGTATTTTGGCAACAGGCTTTCCCATTTTAGTTGTTGTGAAATATGCCCTTTTAACATTGCCTCAAGTTCCATTATAACAAATATTTTCCAGATCCAATCAATAATTTATTTTTCTGACTTTCTTCTGTCACCATATATATGTTCCATTGCACATTGCACAAAGTAAGCAATCTTCAGTAGTGTTTTAAACAAACGATAGTGGTTCCTTTGCACAAGCTTCATAACTACAGCTGGTGCCAGAGTATTTTCGAAACAATACATAGAAAAATTGGGCAAGGCAATTGGCTGAAAAATGTTTACTAGTAAAACATTTTTATTGCCCTAAGGTTGTAAAACGATTCATTGATAGGTGCAAGCTGATTACATTTCTATCTGATCCTGATTACATCAAACCAAAAGATCAATATCAATCATGTAATGGTAAAACTGAACTAGGATTGCAAAAGTTTTATCCTAAGAATATGAAATTAGCTATCGTACAGCCAGAGTCATACACTCTTGCCGATAGCAAACTATCTGCCTCTTCTGTCCTGGTGATTTGACTACCGGGTACAAAACATAGATACATGGAGGCTGTTTACTATGTATGTGCGTTCTGTCACATCTTGAACTGTCAAAATGATGTGCTGGACTTCTTTAAACTGTTCTGATGCTTTTCTCAGATGGTTTCTGGTTTTAAATTTGATTTTTGAACCTCCGAAATAATACAGTTAGATTGAGCACCTTATTTTCATTACCAGCTGCATAAACGAATATTTTCAATGCTTCTGCATACCTCTCTGTTGACAAAATGTTATTGTTTCTCAACAACTCCTACCTTACACACTTTGGCTTATTTGTATTTCTTCAAAGAGTTCACTGGTTACCTTGCCAGATCTCTTTTCATTTATTTATTAGGCACAGAAATCTCATGTTATGCAGAAATGGTGAAAAAGTTCTACTAGGTATAGGCGGTGGTCACTACGCTCCTCGTCATATGGATATTGTCATGTAAGTGTTGTGATGTTATTGTTGAAGGCAATACATAGTAATGTGTTGTCTCCTGTATCATTTTCCTTCCATGTTTTAGCGCCTTGAAAGTATCAACATACTTGTCTGGTTACTTCTTGTACGCATTCAATAAAACTGGTATTTATCAGTGCCTATATATTATGGTAATATCTCAAGGAGAGAAGACTTATTTATCAATGTACCAGGCTCGGATTGCAATTACTATTATCTTAAGTTACCTTTCGTAACTAATGATATGCTTGCTTTACTAAAGGACACAAAATTAAGCGTTTTACATGCATTGGATTCATATTCTAATGTTGTTTCACATTCTCTATTTCAGAAAAGATGGCGTATGGGTGGGCCATTTGCTCTCTGGTTACTCTTTGCCAATGGAAACACCAGTGCAAGTAAATGGAAAGACTTCTGGTGAGGTTGGTGGAATGTGGAAACACTCCATTAAAGCTTCATATGAAGCCACAAAGGCTGCATTTCCTGAGGGTGAGATTATAGCACATCTTGATCACAAGTAAGTGTCTCAACCAACTTCTGCAGTCTGCTGATGTGCCTACTTCTGTAGAAAGCACAAGTATATTTTCAGATAATTTGGACAATAGATTTGAATTGGAAAACGGATTCAATTTTTAAATTTATAGTATAATAGGTTACAGGAATTTATAATGTCAGTTCACAAATTGTCTTGCCTTTATGTCCTGGCTTTAGCTGCTCCAGTATCATCCTGCTAACTTACTAATGTTGCCTGAAGGCTGAAAACCCTACGTGCCTTTTCCCTTTTCCAATGTGGCACAATGCAATTTTCATTGGCACATTCAAATCGCATGCATAAAAATTGTCAAGAATATTTTTTCCCCCAAAAATATGCAGGAGAGCTAGACATCTTTGTATTTAAGAAAATGCAAACATCATCTCCTCTTCCTCGATCAAGGAAAGAGGGTGTTTTATGTTACACATAGAAATTTGTTGATTCCAACAATAGACACATGATCCCACTTCCAGCAATGAGCTAAATCTTGTAATCTCTCTAGTCTAAGGGTTCAGAGCCCTTTGGCCCCTACCATACATCATGACTAGTGGTCATCCTTGAGGGACCTCATGACCTCACGGGCGCTCGGGGAGGCACCATGTGGACCTCATGACCTCACGGGTGCTGGGGGAGGCACAAGTATGTTTGTTTTCAAATGTTTCATGCCCCCAACTGTTCGTCAAGTTAGAAATTACATGCAGCATATGGGGCCAAAAGCTAAATGTGAAAGAACCTCTAGGGACGACCAACTATACAAAGAGAATAGGCGCCTTTTGACTATCGCATTTTGATAGTTTATTGCACCAATATGAAAGCCTTATGTACCTGAAGTTCAATATTTTTATCTCAATGAGTTAAGTTTCTAGTTACTTGTGCTTATAAAGATATAATGTCACACTGTTTATCTTCTTTTACTATTATGTAATTTTTTTATAATAATATCATGTTCTATTTTGTTCTTTTCTGTCATAAAAATAATGAACTGTTTTGAAAGCATTTGTAATGGTAAGAATATTTTTTATGCTGCTCTGAACTTACTATGAATATAATCTTGATTTATTCTAGCACCAAAATCTTATTTTCTGCCTCTTCTTTGTAGGAGCTTCAAGGGCTGGCAGAAAAATGCTATTACGAGCTACTTGCAGGAGCAGAACATTAGGATTGGAAAGCCGAATGATTTTCTCTAATATGCTCCAACATGCTCCAACAGTGCTCAATAAACTTTTTCGCATTGGGCTGCCTGCGTATTCTCCTCGAAGTTCACTTTTCCCTAATCCGGCTGAAGAATCTTGTAAATGTAGAGCACTGTACCTACGACCACAGTTTCAACTGCAATGCAATAGATGTTCTACGACCTGGATGTCCTAATTTCTTTTGTCTTTGGTTTTTATTGCCAGAGCGGATAGGACCTGCCAGTCACTGAACTATACTTCACTTTATCTTTCTGGCCCAGGCCGTGGCCGTCTCACATTGGCGGGCAGAGGTTCGGGGGGTTTTGTCGACCTACGTGAGGTCTTCTTAGCAAAAATGTCCGGGGCTGTCTTAACCCTCTTCCCTCGTAGGCCGAGTTATTTTACTTCAATTTATCCATCATTCTAGGTTTGAATATTTTATCAAATCATCTATCATTCTCACTTCCCAATCCCAATGCAGTTTTCTTTATTCTTCATACATCTTTATCTATTTCCTTATTTTGTGTGCATCATATTTTTTTACCTTTCTTTAACTTTTATGTCCAGAGCTAAAGTGATAGATAAATGGAAATGGAAAGAAATGGAGTATGTAACAAATGAACATTGAGAAGTGAGAACACAAATGGATGCTTAGAATTTAAGTGTGTTTAATACTTTAATTAGACTTCCTCCATTTCACCTCTCCTGCATTCTAGGTTTATGTTTGATTAAAGTAATTTTGGCACTGACTGTCAATAGTAAAAGAAAAAGGGCGATCATAAATATTGATGATGTATAAATGATTTTACTAGATTTTATATGAAACTAACTATTATATAATTTGTAACTTGTTCTATTTAAAGTAACTTTATGACTGTATATATTATTGATCAAAGGTAAAAAATTTTAACTTTAAGCCTAGAAATGATTTTTTAGGCACTGGAGTACTATTTTAACATGTGGATACATGCCTCAGCCTTGCAAAAGAAGAATAGAGATAAAAAAAATGAAGGATGAGAACACCAAAATAAAAATAAAATAAACCAAGTTAGCTATTTTCTATTTTGGCTTACCAGCTATATCATGAAATTTGTAAGGATCATCAAGTCTATAGGAGTGACATGGGACATATATTATTGTACATAGCACCAAGTAGTGTGGTGGTGACCTAAATATTGTCTTACCACCTACAAAAATATCCGGTAGCAAAACAAAAGAAAAAAGAAAGTCAAAAGTTAAAAACATCACTAATATCAATGAGGGGGTTTTCTAGAAGAGTGATGGAGTTTAAAGACCCGAAGAAGCATAAATTTATCTCTGATTTAATAAAGAAACATAACTTAAGTTTCATAGCAATCTCTGAAACAGGAAGGAAGAGTTTCACAAATCCTTTTCTTTAAAATCTATGTGCGGGCAGAGATTTCTTATGACATGTCAAAGAACCTAGAGGCCGATCAGTTGGCATTCTCTTGGGAATTGACTTTAAATGTCTCTGATATAGGGGCAATCAATGAAAGGGACTTTTATGTGAAATTAGACTTGTACAATAAATTAGATAGCTTCAATTGGGCTCTAGTGGTAATCTATGGCCCTGCTGAGGTTCCTTTGAAAGAAAAATTCTAGCGAAATTAGTCAACATATGTAGTTATGGACGTTATACTATTCTTATTGCTCGTGACTTTAACATTTTAAGATCTTCTAATAAAAAGAATAATAGTAATTACGAAGATCAGTGACCTTTTCTATTCAATGCAGTTATAGATGGGCTTAACCTAAGAAAACTTGATATGCCAGGAGGAGGTACACTTAGGCTAATTCACTCAATAACCTGACATATGAAAAGTTGAATAGAATCTTATTATGCATAGAATAAGAATAAAAATACCCACTATCTACATTAGTCGTGTTGTCTAGAGATATATCTGACCATACGCCACTACTTTTAAATACCGATGATTTATCTTTTGGTAATTATCAATCTATGTTCAAATTTAAGTTAGGTTCGCTACTCAGAGATGTTTTTTTAGATATTGCTCGTAACCTGTGGACTAGCGAAAATAGTGATTTAACTCTAATAGATAGGTGACAAACAAAAATCCACAGACTTTGCCAATACCTACGTGGACAGGCTAAAAATGTTAGCGGTACATATAAAAAAAAGAGAAAAGGGACCTCTTAGACAAACTTGATGAGCTCGATAAAAAATCAAAGAATACTCTTATCACAATAAAAAGTGGACTTAAAGCAGTATTTGCATAATCAACTTGATCAATTACTAAGAGAAAAAGAAGTCAAATGGTATTAAAGAGCCAAAACAAAGGACCTCCTACAAGGGGATTGCAATACAAAATATTTTAATAGTTAATGGGAAACATAAAAAAAAGGATTTTCCAGTTACAAGATAGGGATCAAATAATAAGTGGTGATACTGAATTAAAAAAAAATTACCACATATTATAAAAACCTCTTTAGTGCAACTCAGGAAAGCTTTGTGCAATTAGATACTACAAGAATAGATGACATCTCACAAGTTACTGCTGATGAGAATCACACACTAGTAGAGGATTTTACAATGGAGGAGGTTAGAGATTCTATTTTTCAAATAAAGCATTATAAAAGCACCAGGGTCAGATGATTTTTTAGTGGAATCCTATCAGGTTTTCTGAAAATTGATAAAAGTTTATGACTCTTTTTTCATGAATTCCATAGGAACACGCTTCCCCTGTTTAGTCTAAATTTTGGGACAATTATTCTGTTACCCAAATGCAGCGAAGCAATCAAAATACAACAAATTTCTCCTCTCTAATGAGAAGGTAACTTGTATCATTTCCCTCTTTATCAACACATACATGATAAATTAAAAATAACAAAAAAATTTGTTTTCCTTTCACATGCATGATAAACTAGAAAACCTATAAATAAATAAATTTACGTGTGGTACGAATGCTTAAGGTTTTCTATGTTGAGATGATGAATAGTTACTCTGTTTTATATATTTTTTATATGCGCAATTTACAACCTAGTACTTTATCTAGTTTTAGGTTTATTGACTTAAATAGAATTTTACCTTAAAAACATTAGTGGGTAGCATAAGCATTGTCCTATCTAGGTTGTTGGTAGAGCTTCTATGATCTTGTTTAATTTGTTAAATTTGAGGTTTAGAAAAAAATAAATTGACAAACATGACAAGTTACTAAATGATATAAATTTTTATAACAGCCACATATTAATATTTATTGTAAAATCTTATACATATGCTACTATTTTTATTGAACCTTGTTAAAATTTTAAAATTCTATTAACAAATATTTTTCTACATTCATGATCAAGTCTGCGCACTATCACGCTAAATTTGCACACTATAAATTAGCTAACCATTTTTTTACACATCTATCTACAAAATAAAGACTATATCTTCATGACAAGTCTCTCCCTAAGAAATCAAAGTATGTGGCCATTGTAAAAATAAAAAGACAATGTTTTTGCTATATGAGGAGCTTGACAAAAAGAAGAGAATAGAAAAGATGGCCTCCAAATTCCAAGGTAGGGAGAGACAAAATAAATAAAAGAGTCCACATTCCACTCCATCATATCTAAGATATATGCACATCTTAATCATGTTTGTAGGAAATGTTTTCTTCATGGATCCACTCTTTTGACTCGGCGACATATAAAATACATGTATATCATATTTATTCTTACCCTGAGCTCCACATATTAGCTTTTAAAGATAGGATTTTTGAGACATCATAAGGCTTGGTGAGGAATATGTATACACATCGAGCGATGTGAGTGAATCATTTGAGAAATTTAGATTTGTCATTAAGAATTAATTTCCGGGGTTAAAATCGAGCAAAAAGAGTATATGAAATAGGAGCCTTACAAATTATTCTGTCTTCCAACAACTTAAGATTTGTAGAAGCTATAATGCCCTACAGGTAATAAGTGAAATACCCATGCTAACTTATTTCAATTCTATATAGAGTGTCTTAATTGTGCACTTGAATATCTGTTAAGAGTAAAGCAATATCATTTTACTTTAACCTCTAAAAAGAAGAGAACATTCGTATCTCCCTCTCTCTCTCTATTTATTTTTCCATTTCAGAAATATCATCTTCATTCGTAAGCAATAAAAGGAGGAGGAAAACAAGCAAGAGGCGTCTGTTCTCACTTAGCTGCACCTAATTGCGGTACAAAAAGAATTTGAGGAAGGCCAATCCTACTGGATGAATTATCAATGAGAAGAGAAAAATAAAAAGCGAAAGAACACAACCAACCATCGTTACATTTTAACGATGGAGAAAGAAGTTGAATGTAACCTACTCGATGGTGTCAATCTCATCGGCGTACAATGTTTTTATGGTCAGATTCATAGAGTTTCCTTCTGGGAACAACCCTAGTTTTTTCAGATGCGTCGAAAAGATACGATAGAAAAAGAGGTGTGTGTGACAGGTAAATAAAGAGAAGCTTGAAAAGTGATGGTCTTTTTTATAGGAAGGTAATTTCACTCAGGTAACGTACGTGACACGAAAGAGTGAATTCAGATGTCCGATTTTCTACGCTGAGTCAGTTACGTGTTCTCAGGTAGCATCATACTTCTTTTCTCGGATTGCAACCAAACACAATTTCGGTACATCATAGACACGAGCTCAGATCAGTCATTTGCACCGAGGGCAGCAACCAAACTAGCCCTAAAGTATAAGTGCACATACATACTGTATTATTACACATACACACAAAAACAAGGGCAATTTGGTCCAGCTGATTCTTCCCGCGAAAGCCATTGGCGGCGGCGCGAAGCGGGCGGGGTTTGGGGGAAAATTTCGCGGGCCGGAGTCGGAAGCGCCGCCACGCCGAAACAGATGGGGAAGGAGCGGGAGGAGCAGCTGGCCATGGTGCGCGCTGTGCTCGGCGAGGGCACGACTGAGATGGACATCATTCGCGCACTCCACATGGCCGGCGACGACCCCACCAAGGCCATCAACATCCTCCTCGACTTCGACAACAGGCCGCCGCCGCCGCCTTCGCCCTCCCCGCCGCCGGCCAAACCCGCCAAAACCCTAACCGAATCAACCCCACCAAGCAAAGCCCCCACCCAGCCCAAACCCACGGCAGAGAAACCTAAGCCCGCGCCCGCGCCAACAAATGGCGGTGGGGAGCACTGGTGGCTGGTGGGGAGCGCCGAGATGGCGGGGCTGTCCACCTGCAAGGGCAGGCGAATCGCCCCTGGGGACACGGTCACCTTCTCCTTCCCGACCGCTGCGGCTGCCACTGCCGCCGCCAAGAGCCGTCCAGGCCGCTTCGCCCTCGCTTCCTGCTCCTCCGAGATCATGCGGTTCGCCACCCCGAATCACGGGGAGGTACATTACCTTAACCTTGTCCTTTGACACTGAATTGCACTACTGTATGATTAATTGGTAGCTGTTTAGGTAGGTCGCATCCCCAATGAGTGGGCACGGTGCCTTCTTCCCCTTCTCAGGGAGAACAAGATTAAAATCCAGGGTTTGTGCAAATCAGCTCCCGAGACACTTAGCATTATGGACACTGTTCTCTTGTCTGTGAGGTATAAGACGGAATGAGTTGCAGTAGCTTCAGTTCATATGCAATTGAGCAATTTGGTTGTTAGACCCACATTGTTTTGAGTTTGCTCTTGTACTCTGCAGTGTATATATCAACAGCTCCATTTTTCGTGATCATAAGCTATCAGCACCCAAAGCGGCCCGGGTTGCTACTGAGGACTCCACATTTCACCCACTACCTGCACTTTTCAAGTTGATTGGGCTTGCCCCTTATAAAAAGGTGACCTACTTGTTCTTATTGTCTCTTATTTGTTTTTAGTAGCAAGTGAAAATGCACTGCAAAAGGCACAAGTCACAGCTCTTGGTATGGGTGAAATCATCGTTTATAAATATGCTCTACAAAAACTTTAGGAGCTTTTTGTTATCATTAGAATCATGGTTGATTATATGCTGATGTGATGTGAAAAAAGTGCATAAATATACAAAACAAAAGGAATGCCCCTATGGATATCATATGTGTTGCTCTCTTGATAGAATCAGCATATTTAATATTGTTAATTGCAAATGGAAAACATGTTTAATGTTACCTGATTTTTTTGGTTTACTTAAATTCAAACCAGGCCGCATTTACTCCAGAAGATCTCTATTCCAGGAAGCGGCCGATTGAAACAAAGGTAATTGCTTAGTGCTTCGTACATTACGCTGCTATTAATATTATTAAGATTGACTTCATATCCATCTGAGCAGAGCAGTATTGGAACGCCTGCTGCCAAGTTGTCATCTGAGAAATTGAGAGCATCTTCATGTGAAAATGAAGATGATCATGGTGGAGAAACTGTTTCAGATTCAGATTTGGATGATTTAATTGGAATCTCAGACAGTTCTGCACTGGAGGTAATTAAACAACCCTTTGCTTGTTCAGAGTTTTGGAGACTATAATTAGTTTGTTTTTATTACACTATTGCCCTTAATTTACTTTAACCCTATTTTTGTAGGAAAGGGACCCCCCTGATTCTCTGCTGTGTGATCTACGCCCATATCAAAAACAGGCCCTTCACTGGATGCTGCAGCTTGAGAAAGGCAGTTCTTCCCATGATGCAGCAACAACCCTTCACCCTTGTTGGGAAGCATATAAGCTCGAGGACAAGTATGCTTGTTGTATATTGTAGGAGCTGTTTCATATAATCAAGACTGTTCAAGATGAACATTAACATTTTTCAACTTACTGCATGATTTCAGGAGGGAACTAGTGGTGTACTTGAATGTATTTTCAGGCGATGCCACAACTGAATTCCCTAGTACATTACAACTTGCCAGGGGAGGGGTAAGAATATTCTTAATGTTTCATTTGTAATAAATATTGTTCTCTGATCTGTTCTATTAACTGATTTGATGATTTGCAAGATTCTGGCAGATGCAATGGGACTGGGGAAGACTATTATGACTATAGCTCTTCTTCTTTCTGATTCTAGCAAAGGACGCGTCACCACTCAGCATTCTGCTCAGACCTGCGAAGAAGCTAGTGATTTGGGTGAAGTGCCTACTCATTCTTATGGTGCTGTGAAGAAGCTTGCCAGCCCTTTCTCTTTTGGTAAGCACAGAAAGCATAAGGCTCCACTTATTGGAGGTGGCAATCTAATTGTCTGCCCGATGACTCTACTAAGCCAGTGGAAGGTATAGTTCCTGCAGTGTCACCAGTACGTCATAGTTCATGCTGTGTTATTTGCATGCTCTTTCAGTAATGTAGACAAGAGTGTAATATAACTTAGACCTGTTTTACTAATTTTATTTCTAAATGTAATGCCACAACTAATATTTGCAACACTAGAATTTAAAATCTTGAATTTTGAATAACAGGCAGAGATTGAAGCTCATGCTAAGCCTGGCACTGTGAATATATATGTTCATTATGGACAAAACAGACCAAAGGAAGCAAGCTTTATTGCTCAGAGTGATATTGTTTTGACGACGTATGGTGTTGTGGCTTCAGAATTTTCAACTGATGTAAGCTCTGAGATCATGCAGTTGTCTTTCAGTTTGCTCTTAGCCTCTTAATATGCTCAAGCATTTGCTAATCCGTTTCATTGGTTGTAAGACAAGATAGATAGCACCACTCCATGCGATTGACTAGCTGTTTGCATACTTTAAGTCTTTAACTATGACCCCTTCACATCTTTTATCTTTAGTTGGAGTCTTTTTTTTAAGACATAAGTCAAGGGAATAGTGGAATACAGATAAGGCATCAACTTTTTGTGACCTTTAATCCTTGCCATCATGAATGTATGTACATCTGTTCATTATGTTATGACTATGCAATTAGTTGGTAGCAAGCATGGCTTGCTTGAAACTGGCCTATACATCATCAGGGTAATATAAAGAAGATAGCCACATGGATCAAAGTGGGCTCACAATTATGGAGTACTTTACTGGCCTGATCACCATTAGTCTTTAGTTGATTCCTGACTTAACTTTGGATATCTGCCTGTAGGGTCTGACAGAAAATGGGTCTCTTTACGCCGTACATTGGTTCAGAGTTGTGCTTGATGAAGCACACACAATAAAATCTTCTAAAAGTTCAATATCCCTAGCAACTGCTGCTTTGACTGCGGATCGGCGTTGGTGTCTCACAGGCACACCAATTCAGGTGAGGATATGTTATGGATGAATAAGTGATGATAATATCTATCCTTAATGCTGGTGTTGGAGCATAAAAATTGTAAGAATGTGCACTTATTTTACATTCATAAATTTGCATATTAAGTGCTAATGTGTTCAAATTTCATAAATTTTACTTTCCTGACAGAACAACCTGGAGGATTTGTATAGCCTCTTCCGGTTTTTGAGAGTTGAACCATGGAGGAATTGGCCTTTGTAAGTTTGACATTACATTGCTTTGATTCATCAGTGTTGTTATATTTGGCATACCTATTCGGGCCTTGTCAAATTATAAGTATTTGGATAGCTAAAAATTGATGGACTGTTGAAAGATACTGATCTGACTTTATTTACCACTCTGGTATGTATCGCACAACTTTATGTTGTCTAAATGGTTATTAATTTGTAGTGTATTTGATAGGGAAAATGTTAGTTATGATGCTGACAAAGTTGGGCTAGACTAGAGATGAAATGCGAAAGAACTGGAATGAAAAAGTTAAGAGAAAGAAAAGGAAAGCATAAGTAAAAGCAATAGACAAAAACACTGAATTAAAAGTCACGGTTCTGGCACGTAGATTGCTAGTTTCCACGCGCTCGTAACTGACCTTTTGGAAAAACGAAATCTGTTAAGTGGTTAAAAGTATGTTATTCTCAACGAGTTTATTCTATCTTGTACACATCAAGTATGTATAGATCATGCTACTATTAGTCTGATTGTGCCCTCCTAATCATTCAATAAATTTGAAATTTAGTATGGTGCTCAATGCATGACTGTTGTTGGTTATATGCTATATAGGTGGAATAAACTTGTACAAAAACCATATGAAGAAGGTGATGAAAGAGGCTTAAAGCTAGTGCAGTCCATTTTAAAGCCAATAATGTTGAGAAGGACCAAAAATAGCACAGACAAGGAGGGGAGGTATGCTCAACTTTGATTATGTTGCATTATATCCTTTTTCTTTTCTTTTGTGGAGTAGTTGACCTGTATAAAATTATCAGAAAGCAGGAATATAACCTGGCACTGAAAATAGCATGCACAATAAATCAATTGTACTGTTGCTTATTAATTGGGTTTCTTTGTACGTGACTTGACTCATGCTTTCACGCAGACCAATCCTTACTTTGCCCCCTGCTAATATTGAAGTAAAATACTGTGATTTATCAGAGGCTGAGAAGGATTTCTATGAAGCTCTATTTCAAAGATCTAAGGTAATGTACTTTCTTACTGAAGAAGATGCATATTCGTTCAGAGAGAAAAATGATATTTGTGCTGTTTATAGGTAAAATTTGATCAATTTGTTGAGCAAGGAAGGGTCCTGCACAATTACGCTTCAATTTTGGAGTTGCTTTTGCGCCTTCGACAATGCTGTGACCATCCATTCCTTGTTATGAGGTTTGTTTTATGCATTTCTCATTTGTTCTTACATTAACAGAAATAACTTAATCCAAAATTTGACATCAGTATTCTTATTTTATTATCATTGGTTTGTTTTTGATGGAGTTTTTTTTTCAGCCGTGGGGACACACAGGAGTTTGCAGACCTAAATAAGCTTGCGAAGCGTTTCCTTCATGGTGGTAATGGTTCCACTAATGGGGATTCTTCTTGCCTTCCGTCTAGAGCTTACGTTGAAGAGGTTGTCCAGGAACTTCAGAAAGGTGAAGGGGAGTGTCCAATTTGCCTGGAGGCCTTTGAGGATGCTGTATTGACACCCTGTGCTCACCGTATGTGCCGAGAGTGTTTGTTATCTAGTTGGCGGAGTGCAGCAGCTGGTCTTTGTCCTGTTTGTAGGTATTTTATGGTTTCACTCTTGTTTCTCTGGTATATCATTTTTTTCTTACATTCTTCTATATTCTCATGCCCATCAATCTTATTGTGTTGCAGAATGTCTATGAGTAAGCAAGATCTCATAACTGCTCCAACCAATAGCCGCTTTCGAATTGACGTTGATAAAAACTGGGTTGAATCTTCCAAGATATCTTCTCTCCTACAGGAGTTAGAAGCTCTTCGCAATTCAGGTGCAAAGAGCATTGTGTTTAGCCAGTGGACTGCATTTTTGGATCTGTTGCAAATTCCACTTTCAAGGTAAATGCTGCTCAGTGACAATGAACTTGATATCAAGCTTGCACGGGTGAAATATTAGTGCGTTTTTTTCTCTGCTTCATGAATGACTGAAATTGGCTCTTCCTGTCTGCCAAAAACAAAATCTCATGTCCAACAGAAATCTTATAGTAATGGTTTATACTCCCTCCATCCCAAAATATAAGCATTTAAAGGTTTGGTCTAGATTCATAGCATCTCCAATGAATCCAGACAACATAATGTCCAGATTCATTGAGGATGCTATGAATCTGGACATTCTCTCATCCCTTCAAATGCTTATATTTTGGGATGGAGGGAGTATCTTTTGTCCAATCATGCTTTTATCCATTTTGTGATGAAGTTGACCTTACTAACTAATTTTAAGTTTTCCATGACAGAAATAATTTCTCGTTTACTAGACTGGATGGGACATTGAATCTTCAGCAGCGAGAGAAAGTGATAAAGGAGTTCTCTGAGGACAAAGGCATCTTGGTAATTTTTTTTTCATTTGTCTAAATACATTTTTTCTGGATTACTTGCGTCATAACTTGAAATGTCTGTTTATTAAAGAAGTGCGGACCCTTCAGTGCATTTGATCTATGCAGGTTCTGCTTATGTCTCTGAAGGCCGGGGGTGTCGGTATAAACCTTACCGCTGCATCTAATGCATTTGTCATGGTATATTTCTGTTAAACCTTTGCAAAGTTTCCATTACGGGGTGAAACTCTCAGTAGTTTAGCGGGGAAACTGCTTCAGGTTTTACACCTGCTTAATCTGCCTAGATAGTGAAATAGGACACATGCAATTTTTTTACGCAAAGTAATGCTTGCAAGACCCTTGTAACTAGATCAGTCATGTTTCCTTCAGGACCCTTGGTGGAATCCTGCTGTTGAAGAACAAGCCATCATGCGCATCCATCGAATAGGTCAAACTAAGACAGTTTCTATCAAAAGATTCATTGTGAAGGTATTTGCCCTTCAAACCTTCATAATACAGATTTTAGGGCTCTGTTATCAGAATGGAGCTTCTTTTATCATTCTGCGGTGTTTATAGTATGATACTTGTTCAGGGCACCGTGGAAGAACGAATGGAAGCTGTGCAAGCTCGTAAGCAGCGGATGATTTCTGGAGCTTTGACGGATCAAGAAGTCCGCACCGCACGTTTAGAAGAACTGAAGATGCTATTCTCTTGAGACGATAAAATGGTCGTTGAGCATTTGATAACAGTCTGTGGACATTGCATCCATGGACAACGGCGTTGTTTTTTGACCACGCCGAGAGGAAGGCAAATGTGGGATAAGAGTTCCGAGTGCTGCCACCCAAATAGGTTAACATTATTCGGCGTTTAGTTGTTGTTGTACACATAATTTTGTATATATCATGAGAATAGATATTTGCTTAAAAAAGTGAGAGTCGGCTGAAGAAAAGGTGTATTGTTTAGTTTACTCGGTGCATTTTTTATGCAACGGTGCATATCATATATTGACATAATTAGTGCCTTAGGGATATTGGATGCCCACTAGAAGTCCAAGACGCCTCTCTGAGTGGGACAGAAAGAAACATGGAAAATGAAGGTGACGTGGTCTTTTTCCATGTTTCTTTCTGATTCGATGAAGATAATCTGTTTAACATCAATCATCCCGCCACTTGTCTCCACTTGCTTTTAAATGTCAATACAGGCAAAAGGTTATATTCTACAGTAACTATTACCAATAGGACCAAGGAGGAACAACCCTACCTGAAAATGAAAGATTGGGAGGGCCAACTGGATTGTAGAAAATGGAAGATTATTACGAGGAATGAACAGCTAGATTCCAGATTCAGAAGAATCTTATCTACTAACATATCCAAAAAGCCAATCACTGGAGAACTCTAAAAAAATCACTGGAAAATCCATAGGCACAAATGGAGGTAATTCTATGCTCAATCAATAATCTTGACAGTAATTCGAGTTTGTGGATTGAGCTCCAGCCTATGAACCTATATGAACAAAATAAAAGGAGAGGCTACAACTTTCGTGTGTGTTCTCGTACAATATTCTAGTACAACCGAGACTACTACAGCAGCGGCCAGAAGTGCATTAACCCAAGCCATGGCACTTGCATGTTTGGTCTCTTGGCAGGGCTTGCCGTGGCCTTGGCTGTTTCAACAACCGGTGAGCGAGCAGGGGAAGCATCAGCTGGTGCAGCTTTGAAGCAGAGGAAGAAGCTCCTGCTTCCCAGCTCCATGAGCTTCTCTTCCGGGTCCAATCCTGTTTATACGTAGAAAAAATACCGTCTCAATAACTGAAGCAGAAAGAAATCTGAGTGCAATGCAGGGTGAGCAGTAGCTAGCAGCATATCTTAAGATTCGTGTGGCAGTGACGTCACGTACTCTGCAGGCTGAACTGGGAATAATGGAGGGTGAACGCCGAGGGGTCGGCCGACGGCAGCAGCGGCCGGCGGCCTTCCCTGACGTAGAGCTCCACCGCGGCGGCGACCAGGTCGGCGACGCGCCATGACGTGCAGCGGCCACATGCTCCGCTGCACGGCCACGGTCACCAGCACCTTGCTCGGCGGCGCGGCCGTCCTGCCGCCGCCGCCCGCCCACGGGACGGCGGCGGCGTCCGTGCCGGCTCCTCGCTGGAGGCCTTGCTCCCTGAAGCCGGCGAGCAGGTCCGGCTGCGTCCGGGGCCTCTGCCTCAGCAGCTGGTGGCGCTGCTCGGCCGAGCCGGGCCCGTGGAACGACGCCGACCTCCGTGCGAGCGCGTCGCGCGGCGCCGCCGCTGCTCCCCCGGCCTTTTCGGCTTGCCGCTGCCGTGGGCCGGACTTCTGTTCCGCCGCCGGCGCGAGAGGAGGCATGGTTATTTTCTTCGATGGCGCGGCGCGCGACGACCGATCTGAAGAAGCAACAGATTTTGAACACGGCGGGTCACACGCTAACGCACGAGGACATCGAGCAGAGGCTGGGTGCCTGGATGACCAGAAGGTCCACGAACAGCAGCATCTGCCGATCTTGGTTCTCTTGTTATTAGAAGAAGAAACTATATTAGCCACTCGCCGTGAAGCTTTGCAGCCTTTGGTGGACAGGAGGAGGAGGAAGACGGGAAGAAGAACCCGGAGCTTGTATATATGAACTTGTTATGGAGTGTACACAAAGTAGGACGCGATTATTGGCCCATTATCAGTGACGGGACCGGTTCGGATACAGGCGACGCCACGTGTGAGGTGTGCCGCGCCGGAACTCCTGATTTTCGTGTATCAGGTTTAGGGCAGAGCCATCGACACATGGAACATACGTGCGGGACCAGAACTAGGTAGCGCGACCCGGTGGTTGTGCTGCCGTCAGAGCCAACCGATGATCGTGACCTGGATTTGCAACGATGTGCCCGAATCAAAAACCTTCACTGGCAAGGTGTATGCTAAGCCAAACCCTCTCTTGTTTCCTTCCCAGTTTTTTCTCCGTTACCAGTCTCGTGTTCCTTTCGGTTCGGGGAAAAAAATCTTGCGGTTTTGCTGAATATGGCACAAAACTGCTCCGGCTGAAAATTCACAAGGAACAGTCGTGAATTCTCCATTCTTCCACTCAGATACCACAATCCAAGTGGGGCACAAAACTGACTGTTTCGTTACAGGATTTTTTTGGATCGCCACTGGCTGCCTAGGTGCTGCTACCCGGCCGGCGTTGCAAGTCCATAACTTCTAGCTCGTTCCACAAGTACATCACGTTAGGCGCCGTCCTCTGGCCGGGTCCGATCTGGCTTTTGCAGAGCACTGATGCGAATATGCCATTCGGATTGGCATGCTACAAGCCTGGGGGCGCGGGAAAGGTCGTTTGGTTAGGCTTTGGTGACGCAGCACACAGCTGATGAGGAACGGAGAGAGCGATGATGAGCTGCGGTGCAGCTCGTGTCTGGGGGCGGCGGCGTCTGCTGGTAGACTGGTGAGTGGGGTGGCAGCCACGATGATGTATAGCTCTGTTCCGTGATGGGAGCTTTGTATGTGGAAAGTATCTAGGTTGAATGAAAATAGTATTAACATACTAGTTCAGTTGACGTCATTCACGAACAGAGCAGTTGAATTAGGCAGGATTCTAGTTACGGGGAATGGTGGGACACTGACCCCCCTGCTCCTTCCACTAAGTGGTCACTTGGCAACTTGTAATTGATGTCAAATTAGGAGGGAGCAGTTAAGTTCCCAACTCGCGAGGTTCATGAGTCGGGTGCCATCACGACACAAAAACGACTATGTAGTATGATTTTTACAGTGACATCAATGAGAGCCTTAGCTATCCTAGATCATTCCAGAGTTATCAGATCATCCAAACAACTCAGCTTGCGCCAACTGACTCAGCATAAATGGTCTCTGTTGTACTGTACTAGTTCACTCATCTAGATAAATCCAGAAGTTCAAGCAGGCTTCATCATGATAATAACTGCAGGAGGATCACACCAATGACAAATATCACGCACAAGCTATGAGATGCACAAACAGCTCAAACAGCAATCACGAGATTCATCCAAACTACTCACGAGGTTCAAGAGGTAGTAAATATTCAGCCATCTGATGATGATGAGAAACAAGGAGACAACGGCAGAACACACAAGTATTCAGCGGTATGCATTCAAATATCTTGGTCTTTGAGAATGGAATAGGACGTTGTAATTCCATAGCTCATTGCAAGACATTTGCAAGAACAAAAATCAATGACAACTGGCGACAAAAAGAATGGGCCAGAGCAGTTACCAGCTACTCTGTACAAATCATAGGATACAGGAGGTTTCCATTCAAGAACACCGGGATGAACGAATAGGGAACAAAAACATGCTACTACGTCTTAGTGCCATAGTGGACACATTCAAAAGTTCAGTAACATCCTAAATACCAAAATAACTATCGCTATGTCCATAGCTAATCGTAATATTTAGGTGGATAAGGAATCACATCCTATATCCTCTATGGCTTCTTCATATTTCGTTGTTGTTACTGCTGCTGAAGAGTCGGGTCATCAATAGCACACTTGTCCAGCTGCAGGTCTCCCTCATCCAATGGCTGAAAATCGAGGTCCCAGAATTTCTCAGGTTTGTTGGCAATTTCCATCAAATAGGGATCGCTAGCAAGATTACTGTAGGCTTGCTGGCTACTGCCACTGCAAGAGCTTTGCAAAGCTGCCAAGGTATCCATGCCCCACATTTGCTCATCATCTCCTGCCGTCTCTAGCATGGTGCCCGAGAGCGTCCCCATATTCTCAGATAATGATCCAAGGCAGTCAGCTTCAGAAGAGGTCGCATCCAATCCTGGACACAGCACATTCTTTCCCTTGTACCTGCCAATTGTGGGATCATGGCCAAGAGGACCGGAAGTTGGAGGCATCTTCAGTAGCTCAGCTCCACTACCGAGCTCATCTTGTGCATTGAACCCTTGAACCAATGCCCCAATGTCTTCTGGAGGTGCCTCGACACCATCAAGCCCAATGTTTTCTGGATTTATACCAAAGTTGAGGTCATCATCCTCCAAAAGAAAATTCTGAAGGTCTGCAATGTCGTCTTGCACAGCCATAGGAGAACTTGCTGGAAAGTGTGAACCACTCTCTCCGGTATGCAGTGAGCTCGACTCACCTGACTCTATGCTGCCGTGTGGCACATGCTTCAGAAACTTTCTTTTCACCCTGGTGGAGTCAATCTCCTTCTGCTCCTTGTGAAGTTTCAGTTGTCTCACAAAAGTTGGGTTCTGAAGGAGTTTGGCCAAGAAAGAGATCATCTGCTTCTGCCGGTCCTCGGCTGATTCCAACCTCTGATTCAGTGTGCTCATGTGCTCAATTGTCTGATGGTGCTCCTGTTTCAACCTGGCCACTTCCTGAAGTAGCGCAGTCTTCTCTCTTCTCAAGGTGTCGAGTTCGGGATCCAGACTGGATTCCGCAGAAGAAGATGCAGGTTGAATGCTGCTTTGTTGTGTTGGAGAGGACCTGCGCCTGACGATTCTCTTCAGCAAATGTTTGCTATCTCGCAGGAAATCTTCATGTGCAAATTCCCATCTGTCAGCATGAACCTTGCGGAAACCCTGGATACATCAAGTAAACAACGTTATAATGACCAGGAAAAGAAAATCCCTTTAGAAAATGGATCGTACAGAGAGCTGCATCATGATTATTCAAAAGTGTAATAATGAATTGAATTGTCTCAGAAGTATTGTCATCTACAGCTACTTCAAGAAAAAGTTTTGATATACAACCTACTTCAAGAAAGCATTCCATCCATAATAATAGCAAAAACCAAGCATCTATAAAGAATTAGCACTAAATATCCCCACCAGTCCACCACTACGCTCCTACCCAACTTGATTATAGTTTACTGATCAACTAGTTCCCGGTGTTAATAATTTAAAATCATTGAATTGATAAGTATATACCTGCCTCACAATTAAAACCCAAGAACATCTTAGATATTCAGGAGTACAAGCTCTAGATTAATGGAACCAATTTGGTCCATGGTTTATATATTGCCTCCATATCATTCCTACACTCCTACCAGTCAATAACAACTAAACTAGTCTTAACCAAAAAGACTGCATCTGCACTGTACAAAACAATTGTAAGATGTCTAAAGTGCTAAACTAGTAAACTACCAAAGTACAGTGCGACAATCCAAGATCATATATCATAGTTAGCTAAGAAATATGGCAACAATGAGAAACGGTAAGCTGTAGGAAAGAAAAAAATTGACCTGCACCATACCAAACCTGTGAAAAAGGGAGGCAGAGCAGCAGAGAAAAACAACAACAGACTCTGTAGCACTTGAACCTTGACAGAGTAAAAGAGAGACGAATTTGCAGAAGAGGCCTATGGCTATTGCAGCATGCTCCTAAATAAAGAACCAAATTGCAAGGAAACAGCGTATGCACATGTGGATGGTGAGCTCACCTTCGAGAGCGCGGCATTCCGTGAAAGGATTAATCTTGCCCGTCACGGAGATCTACTCCTCAGGACTGTTTCCAGTCCTAGTCCAATTTATACGCGGCCAGTTTCGTATTACATACATGTTGCACTCAAGAAAGCAAGAAAAGTACATACTCCACACACAGGACCGGTTTTACAAGATTTTCACACGATACAACACCAAGAAACAGATTAAGAGAAAGAACGAATCAGCAGCAACATCTCCATCAGCAGTCTACACGGAAGCAAGAATCTCAGGCACCCAATACCATGAATGAATGACAGAACAGGGGACCATAAGCAGAGCATGGCAAAGGGAGGGAAGGAAGGAGATAAAGAGGGGAAGAGGGGGTCCTGTACGCACATAGGTGTTGAGCTGCCTGACGAAGCTGGAGAAGTTGTTGTGCTTGAAGTTGTGCGGCAGCACGTCGCGCGCGAAGGTGGAGGGGTCCCATACGACGAAGCTGTTCCCGGCGGCGCCCCATGAGATGACCCCGTCCAGCGCCGGCTCGGTGACCAGGTCGTAGGTCTTGGACAGGAACGGCGGCAGCTGCGGGCCCTGCAGCAGCGCCTCGAGCGGGCGCGGCGGCGGGTCCATCAGCTGGTCCAGCGGCACGAAGGGCCCCGGGGACGACGACAGCGGCTGCAGCGCCGCCGCGTCGTCGTCCTCGAGCTTGGGCTCCAGCAGCAGCGCGGCGGCGGCCTCCATGGAGGCGGAGGCGGGCGGGTAGTGGGGCGCGTCAGGGTTCATGGCGGCGGCATGCGGCGGGTGCGCGGGGGGAATCGGAGGAGGAGGAGGAGGAGGAAATGGGCGGCGTGGGGCGGGGCGGCGGGGAATTTATAGGCTTCGGGTGGGGGTGGAACCGACATACTGTGCGGCGAGGCGGCCGGCGATCCGCGTGGACTGTGCTGGCGCGGGTGAGGTCCCGGCAGTGAGGTGGCGCGCCGACTCCACGGGGGGAAGTGGTTCGGGGGCGATCGCGGCGGGGCCCGCCTCGGATTCTGGCCACTTGGCGGCGCGGTGCGGCCGCTGACCACAGGGCGAGGCGGTGCGCGCGAGCTACAGGGGGAGAGGGGGGGGGGGCGGTAGAAATATCTCGGGTGGAAAGCGCAGGCTTGGCGAGACCGCCCTGATCTGACCGGCGGGGAGTTTTGCTTGGCGGCGAAGACAGGACCGGATATTTTTGGGGCGTGTGGAGCCAGTGGGTACTGACTGGGTGCCAGGCTGAAGGTGGGGAAGGCGCGCGCGTGGAATGGTGTGACTGGACGCAGAGGGGTCCGAGTGGCGTCACGAGAGTCACGACAAGACCGTGGTCATCAGCAGGAGCCACGGCTCCGGTGCCGTTGCTCCCCGCGACGAAACAGAAACGGGCTCTCTGTTTTCCCCAATTAACACTGTTGCAATCGGACACAAAAGCATTTCCCCTTCCAATTCGTTGAAATAATATTATCAATGCAGTGTTATTTGCTACTACCTAGCAGCAACACGAAGGTGGTAAGCGGCAAACAAATCAAATTCTCGTTGTGGCTGATGCTCCGTTAGTTCATATCAAGAAACTCAGCTATGGTACATGACACATGGCGGGAGCTGGAAGACATCCATCACGCTAGCCAAAACTTTATATGGTGGGCCCGCATAATGCTTTTCTGACTAGTAATTAAATATTCTTAGCTACCCCATTTGACATGCTTTTGACCAGTATCCTTTACCACAGTGCAATTCACAATTGCATGCCATAAAAAATTATAATAATAAACTATCAAAACAAGCTAAAGAGCAATAGTGAAAGCGACAAAAAAAGGTTATCACGACTCATAATAAAACTTAGATAAGGTTTTTATATAAATAACAAGTGATGGGACATGAAATGGCCTAGAAATATGAAAGCAAGTGTGGACAGCCTAAGCTTACGCACAAGGATCAAGAACACGCCCAAAGAGGAAACTAACACTCAGTCTCACTTTAAGCAAGAATGGCAGTAGTAGTAACATTTTCAGCTAACTATAACAGAGTTAAAATATTACGATGGAGAAATACAGGGCAAAGCTATAGATTTTGTTTAGCTTCAAAGTGATTGACAACGATGATTGTTGGATATGATAGGAAAATCCCTCGTGCGAATAAGGGTTGGCAGCAAAGATATGTTTTGGCCCCCAGTTAGGTCCGTCAGCTATGATGCTTCGTTCATCTCTCTCTCTCTCCAACAAATTTCCTTTGGTTTTAAAAAAATATTTAACACGAAAATACTTATGAAATAGACAAATATCCTCTTTGACGCCATCATCTCCTCCTTAATTATCATACTTTAACAATGTATCTCAGTATATATACAAGTACGCCTGAAGGTAGTAGTCATTATTTTTAAAAAATTAAGAAAACGTAGGTGTAGATTTACTACAACATTAAGGTTCCTACTAGCACTATATTCAGGTCATCTCTCTCGATAGATCGCGGGGAGGTAGGGGAGAGATATATGAGGTATTGAGGTAACCCTAATAATATTTCTCGGCAGGTTCTCTGTCGATTCTAGAGGTTTTGTAGAGTACTTACAATTAGGTTGGAAAAGTCAGCAATGCTCACATACATTTGGGACAAGTGTAATTTTCCCCATATGTTCCAAACAAACCCAGAACGCTCTAGAGCTGACAAGATTTGCAAGTTGCAAAACAGGGCCCACAGCCTCAACGGCCGATTGCACCAGCTGTGGTTAGGCCATTGTTCCCGCAAAGAAGAAGTATCTGGAAAAGCGAGTGACATTTTGAAGCTGTTGGATCGCATTTGCATTTTAAACTCAATCTAGGTCCCGCCAGAACCGCCGCCGCCTATTGTCTAACTCGCATCCTGTGACTCTGCAAGAGCCACGACGGCAGATGACTCCGCCAAATCCAAGAAGGCCCCACTGATCCTGAAGAGAACTGCAGTTTTTTATTTTAGCACGAGAGGCCCGGCAATTTTCGATCTTGAACCAGCCTGATGTAACAATTGAAGAATTGTTTGGCAGAAGTGCTGATGTGATCAAGTCATAGACGTTATTTGGACCCAAATAGCCAAGGTTTATTTTGTGTTCGGACAAGCAAAACAGAGGGACTGAGGGAGTACCATCCCTACTTCAGGAATGTTGAATTATTTTCCCTCTTCTCAGGAATGCTATGTACTTCTCGTGTATTTCCTGTATCCATTTTTTAATATATAGATAGAAGAGTAAAATAACAATTCTCAAGGTAACCAGGCTCCCAGTAACTCGATGAAGTTTGAAGTGTCCCTTTTTTCTTAAATAACACGTGAATTCCTCATTGTCGATGGCTGAAGAAATTATCATCAAAACCATTGTAAATAATGAGGTGAAACCTAGAAGTAGTAGATGCCTAACTACAACCATGAAGTGTTGCATTCATCAGTTCGATCTCAGGTCAGTGGTGGTTAAAAGATAGGATCTTGCTAATTTTTTATCAGCTGAAAGTTTGAATAACTTTCAATCACCGCTTTGATCCTATGGATCTAGATCCAACGGTTCAGAAAAATAACTTTTTTTATAGTTTATATATCAACAATTTTTTTCTCCTCTTACTGATACATATAATCCTATAAAAATAAATATACTAGTACAAATCTAATACAAATTCAACTATTTTTTCAGTTGCCTGAAAAGAACAAAATATGGTAAAGATATGATGACAGCGGTAAATATTTGGTTTGGACTCTGGCAGAACTGCCTCATTCAGGCAGCTCTCCTAGGCAGGTGTCTGCGGTGGCCGGCGAGCTGTGGTATGTGATCCAAACATGTCGTATATTTTCTCCATAAAATTATAATTTAAACCCCTAGTCACAAATAATCAGCAACTTTGACTTTTACTGTTCATGCTCGATGAAACATTGGAGTGGATCTGCCCCCATCAGTGATCTTATTTACTACTTTGTTATGCAAGATTTTATAAGAGCGTCTCCAAAAGTAGAATCAGTTACTGACTCTTATTCCATCAAAAAGTCAGCATACGAATCAGTTATTGACTCTTTCTATCGCAAAGTCAGCATAAGAATTCATCCTGATTCTAAAGTAGTAAAAATTCCCGCATGTCAGCAGCTCAATAAAGTTAGAACTAGCTTAGCTAGCTCTTAATTTCTTTTTCTTCTCTCCATGTAGGATTGAATCTTATCTACATGCACTATCTCTTAGCAATGCTCTAACGACTTAATTTAGCAATGCTCTAAGAGTTGTAGAAATATCATTGGATGTCAAATAGTGAAGATTATGTTACATGTGAACTGATGAATTTATTCAGGGAGCTAGTCAATTTCCTATCATCCTATATACATTACATGTGGCGTTCTTACAGGTATCGCCATGAAAATCCCTCTTTGGGGGATGCAGTTGTCTATGTACCATTTCTAAAAAATGTAAGAGTTACAGTGTGAACAACTTCAAATGTATGTATAGAACTAACATGAATAACCTCAGTGACAAAAAAATAGGATACCTGGTCACCTTTGCTGACTAAATAGTCCAATGCTTGTGTCTGCTCTGTGGGATGCTGAAATTATTGTGAATGGTAAGTTGGTAACTAGTTTTCCTCCGGGAGTTGATGAGGTGGTAATGTCTTGATAAGCGGCTTAAGGGATTCCATGATACTGGCAAAAGAGGGGCGTCTCCAGGGCTCCCTGAGATAACAAACAAACATTTCATCAAAACAAATAATTGAGTCGTGCAAAAAAAAATATGTAATACTAACAAGTATGATGTTAGATACCTGACCCAGCAGGACTCGATTACTGCCGCCACTTTTGGATCAACACCACTTGGAATCTCAAGCCTTCGTCCCTTGAAACCAACAGCTGCTACAACCTGCAAGTGGACAGGTAAACTAACAGTTAGCAGCATATATATTCTGAAAAAACAAGCTATGTAGAGTTGTTTCTGAAAAAAAAAAGGGAGAAAATTACAGGATTTGTGCAACCCAATATCTCTTAAGCTTAGAATGATGCATAAAACTCATCAGAAGATATACAAACCTGAGCTGGATTTAGGTTACTCCATGGCTGTTGCAATGTCATAAGCTCCCATAGGATAACGCCAAAGCTATAAACATCAGACTTCTCATTTGATGGCTCATCACGTAAAACTTCTGGTGCCATCCACTCCGGCTGGATAAAATGACATAGAAAAACACTTACCCACATAGATTTAGTCAATAAAAAATGAACCTTATGGAACAAAAGGTACAACTTACAGTCCCTGCTGCAGTCTTGGAAGACAAAAATGTATTTGCCTTCAATCTGGAGAGACCGAAGTCACATACCTGCAGGTTACAAAAGTACTTTGGTTGAAGAAAGTCGGAACAGAAGAATGACATCAGACAGTAAGCTGGTAATTTTATCAAAAAGCCAACATCCCCATGTCCATGAAAATGAATTGAGTTTAGCTTCCTTTTTTTATGATAGTTTGGTCATAAACACATGAATGTAACAGCTATAGCCTACACAAAATAAACGATGATAAATCAAGTTAGGAAGTTTATATTACTTAAATAGTCATTTCAAGAAATTAAAGGGAAGTGTGAACCTAATACAAGTAAAAGAAGAATAAGAAATTCCATACTTTCACAGTGTACTTTTTGTCAACCAACAGGTTTGGTGACTTAAGATCCCGGTGGACTATAGGCGGATTACGCTTATGAAGATAATTCATCCCTTTTGCCTGTATAAAAAAGAGTATTAAAAAGGAGCACAACTTTAACTTTATGTGACACACATGTCTACTTAACAATTCATCATTTTTTGACAAGTGACATCTGTATGGAAGAAAGTATGTATCCACTGTTTGAATACCCTGATATAGCAATGCTACACCTGAATATAGCTGACAGAGAGTAGTGATAGCACCAGCTGTTGTTGCTGTTACAGATATCGTATTGTAGTAGCAAATTATTCCCTCCGTCCCGAATAACTTATCATTTTAGCTTGGGCATAGGAATTAAGGAGAAGTGAAAAAGGTAGGTGTGCAGAAATCGAGGAGAGAGATAGAGATAGAGATAGAGATAGGTGTATTGGAAAGAGAGAAAGGTGCATTGGGATGTGAGGATAACAAGTAAATTGGGAAAACTAGATGGGTGTAGGATGACAAGTAATATGGGATGGAGGGAGTACACCCTTCCACAAGCCACTTATAGTGTATGGCCTCTAGCTGTACTTCAGTGTCAGTGCATTTCAAATTTTAATATTTTAAGTTGCACATTCTAATCAGCTTTCACTTTGAAGTAGTACTCGAGGACTTCAGATATGCACAAAAATAGAATTGATATCTTAGGCAAATCTACCAAAGAAGTGCCTGCAAGATCGTGCTTCCACTACATGCTATTTATTTATATTCTGATGAAAAACTACACACTATTCAAATATATGTTACCACGTCAAAAGCCATACTCAACCGCCGCCTCTCATCCAGACTTTCCCTTGTACCATGCCTATGTAAAAGTCTGTACAAGCTTCCTCTGCAATTGGAAAATAAAAGGATTGAGTGCTGCAATCTTAAATCTAGTATGTTTGAAACCCACATTAATCAGAAAGTAAGACGCACCTTGAAAGGTATTCAGTTACAATTGAAAGGTTTGGTGGCTGAGCAACAGCGCCCATAAGAAGAACAATGTTTGGATGCCGCAAACTTTTCATGATCGCAACCTACAGAGATGTCCTGACCCAGTTAATGACAAATCAACATTACACTGCTATACACGACAGCGGCTTAAATGTATGATTCTTCACTGAGGTAAAAGCTTTACCATCCAATATTCAAATAATACTGGGTATTGATTTGATAAACATAAAAAATCAACCCGGATACACAAACACATTGAAAATGTTCTCTGTAGTCAGCCGATGGGAAGTGAATGAGAATAGAGCAAGATGCAGTCTCATGCTCACATACCTCTCTCAGAAATTCTTTGAGACGTTCTGGGTGGAAATCCTGCTCCATTAGAATCTTTACAGCAACATCCTGAGTTCAAAAATAGAAATGTTAACAAATTTTTTCATCATTATCAAAGTAGTAATTAGGATTCAGGCTTGTGATGGAGAGCTACTATAAGCAGCTTAGGATGCCTAGGTTTGTAACCGACATAATAAGGATGTCCTGTATGGAGATATAGTGAATATGCATTAACCCCAACTACAAAACTGTGCTTGTGATAAGTGAAAAAAAGGAAAAACATACCGAGCCATTCCAATCTGCACGGTGCACAGTGCCAAAAGAACCTGTAATATTTCTGCATTAGTAACAAAATAAAAAAAAGCATTTATATTTGAAAAGATGACTATGTAAATATTGTTGTTTTTCCAATACAATCACTTTCAATCTACATGACCTTAACAAAACTTTTTCAGCTAATTATTCACCTTGGCACCTGGAATATTTCCACATTAGTAAACAATAGAAAATCATTTATATTTGAAAAGATGACTACGTAAATATTCTTTTGTTTTCTAATACAATCACTTGCAGTCTGCATGACCTTAAAAAGACCTTTTTCAGCTAATTATTCACCTTCACCAAAGAAATATATAGAATGCAGGAGAAAATGCCATGCTATTCTGCTGCAACACTGGTAAATAAACAGCCTACATACAGCTTATAGGTGTATCATTTCAGTGAGGAAACACACCTGCACCAATTTTCTCTCTCAAAACAAGTTCGCTCCATGGTATAATCAAGTCTTCTATGTCAAGAGACATATCACTAAAGGGGTTGCTTTGTCCAGACTGAGCATCCTCAGAGAAACTGAAAATATTATTAGCTTATCAGTTTTGCATTATAAAAAAAAATACCTTATTTATTAGGTAGCAACCTTAGTTATGTACCTCCTTTGCATTATAGAATGTCCTTCTTGACTGTTGGGTTGAGCACCAGCCTTAGGGTGAGGAAAGGCAGCTTGACAATCACTGTTTGCTGCATGTGATGAGTTTGGACCAAGATTTGACCCCATAGTCTCATCTAAGTCGATAACTGTTCCTGAAAACATGCCATATGTTATTTCCAAGAGATAATCATTTCTATTTGGTCAGCATGCTGAATTTTCAATTTGAACAGACACACAAACCAGCTGCTGGATCATTGAACATGAGATTAAGTGATTGGCAATCAACAAAATATTGCTTAGCCAATGATTTGAAGTTGTCAGCAATATCAACTGAGTAGTGTTTTGGTGGGCGCAATGGTGAAGAAATCGAGATGGATGATAGTCCATTCAAGAGGGAGTCAGGTTCAGATAAGAATCCCGGGTTCCCTATCAAATCGATTTGATATTCCCTGGGATCAGAAACAAAGTCAAGAACTGATTAAGTACCACGTCACATATGCAAAATAAAGTCAGCATTAAAAAGCTAAGTTCATCTAAAACAAGTTAACATTATAATGTCTCCAAATGTTTATTTCCTAGAATGCCCACTATAAGAGACTGTTCGCAAATAGAATGATGATATAGTGAAACCTTTTATTCAAATAAAAAAAATCATGATATCATTAGAACTGTCTCTTTGAGAAAACTCAGTTATGCATGTCTATCATGGTAAAATTTTCTGGATACTCTTGAAGAGAAGTCTAGCAGTTATATAATTACACTGTGACCTAAAGAAGAAGATTAGCAGTGTAGGTTTCACTTAATTGACCTCATTATCTTCATCTTTATAATGATCCAAATTGTAGAAAGTGCAGTTTATTTTGTCATAATAGCAAACCTGTCATGACCAAAGCGCACCAAGCAAGAAGCAGCGGCACCTGCTGCACAGTACTTGCATCCTTTGACAACACGACAAGGGAGATTGATGGAGTCGGCTAGGGTCTTTTGTTTTTTCCCCCAAAGATAAGAAATACGAACATCAAAAGAAACAGGTTAAATAAGAATAATGACATGACATGAACCAAAAAAGTGATATAAAGTAGAATGGCTTATTTATGCTTATGGAAGAACCAATGCAATTGAATAACTTTACAAATATTTGCTGAGATAATGAGAATGTTATACGACAGCTGCTTAAAATTAAAAGGCAATGAAGTAACTGTAACTCTTAGAACTTATATATGTTCAGCAGATGAGCAGACAATGTACAAGCAAGATCAGATCACCTTGAACAGCAAGGCTCGATGCCAGCAACAGCCAACTGATAACTTTCCAATGGGAAGCACAACAGAACCAGAGCTAATCTTCAAGAACCCAACAGAATCTCTCCACCGGGGACCTAACTCATGTTCTTCCGTAGATGCTACTGATCCCCTTCATCAAAGGTGTACAACTTAAGACAAGGGGGGGCAATACACTGAAAGTAAGACATGGCAACTGCATTGTTTACTGACCCCATCTTCGCGGATACAATGCCAGCCAGTCGTGTGGCGATCTCCTTGAAGTCAGCACGGGTGCGAGAAACGTCAATGACCATGCCTATCAGCTGCCTCAAGTCATAGTCAGCCACCTTATCTACAATGACCACCTCGATGGCAGATTCGGCAGGATCCACAGCCTTGAGAGATTCAATGGAGGGCACACGGCCGCCGTCGTGCACGTCATTGCAGAGCGTCCATATGAAAGGGTCCATCCCCTGGATGTGGTAAAATCCGTCGGGGACCTTGTCGGAGTAGGACAAGCTGCCATTGACCTGCGCACGACACGGTGGGTCACTCGGATCACTTGACATTTTCAGCAGTGATGGTTGCTAAAAAAATGACAGAATGACACTGACAGAGAGATGTGCAGACCCAGAATCGGTGAGAGAGTGACTGCGGCGACGCGATTTGCTGGAAGCGGTCGGTGGAGGATGACTCGAGGAAGTTGGGGTCCGCGGCAGAGGACGCCTCGGAGCAGAGGCGGAGCGCGAGGGCGAGCTGGAGGTGGTAGGCCTCCTCCGCCTGCTGCGCCCAGCTCTTGCTGGTGTTGCTGCCGGCAGGCCGGTCCGCGTCCCTGTACTCGCCGTTGGCGAGGGTGGAGACGGTGGACGACCCCTCCATCTCGTCGCCGCCGACGCTGCTCCCGCTGGACTGCCGCTGCAGCCGCGTCATCCAGTCCGCCACGCCGAGCTGGGGGCTGTTCCTCTGCGGCGGCTGGTGGTGGAACGAGGCGGGCCCGCCGTCGTCGTCGGACGCGGGGGCGGGAGGGTAGTGCGGCGAGCACCCGTCGTTGCTGACGCTGGTGGGCGGGGAGGTGGCGAGGAGGGTGTACGGGGCCCCTCCTCGCCTCGCTGTTCCCCCCGCCGTCCACTTGGCCGCGGCGTCCCTCATCGTCGTCCCGCGGCCCCGGCCCCCGCGCGCAGTGCAGGTGGAGGAGGTGGAGGAGGAGGTCGCGGCGCTGGGCGGCGGCAACTCCTCCGCATCAAATCGATCGATCTAGCGCGCCCGATCCCGTGCCGTGTAGGCGCCTCTTTTCGCTCGACCCGAGTTCGCATGTGACTATGTGAGGGGCGGCGCTGACTGGTCGTTGGACTCGACGACAGGTGGTGAACTGGGAAGCCGGGCCCCGCTCGAGGAGCTCACGCATGGCACGCACCGCAGGCGCGCGTGGCGTGGGGATTCTCGGAGCATGTCGAAACGGCGCAGGTGGACACGGGAGACACGCACGCGCGCGTGCCCATCAGATGCATGCACCGCTCCCGGTAAATCTCCGGCGAGTCCACTACCTCCACTTGCGCACTGGTCCCGCGGGCGATCCGTGTTCTTGCCTCCGAAATCCGACATGGACGGTGGACTCAATCTGATTGCGTGATCCTCTTTCTTTCTCCATTTGGTTCTGCAAGTTGCTCTATCATTATTTTTTGTACTAATTGATCACCTACACTGTTTCACAATTTTTCGCATTTTCAGAAAGAAAAAAAAAAGTCATATGCAGCACAGCGACTGTTTTTTAGCCAGTCTGGTCTGGGCCGTAAAGCAACAAACAACACCTTGCCTGTACAAAATCCAGTCCAGATAGTCTGAAAAGTCCTATGAGCCAGGCCCAAGCGCATGTTTCCTTCAAAAAGAACGGCAAAATGAATGTTTCCTCGTTCTCCATTTCTTTTGTACCAAAGTCGAGTGCCCAAGATAGCCAGCCTTTGAGCTCACACTTGTTAATGCTACTGAATAAGCACGAGGACAATTGAAAGGCAGCATTATTTGTGGAGTTTTCCACTGCCGTCCTTGCTTTGCAAGTCTTCACCAGGAATTAAGAGAGGAGGAAAAACATCTTTGCCAGTCTAACATGTCGTGCGCCTTACGTATGTTTAGTACTTTTCACTCCCCAACCCCCTCCATAACGAACCATGGAAGCGAATGAACAGGATCGATCGGTGTAAAGCAAGTCAAAAGGGCGCCGCCCCACACGTGACTAACATTTCGTACCGTTGACATTGAGCATATAGCTTAGATCTTTAATTTACGGCCCCAAAAATCGAGAGCACACGCACATAAAAAATGTCAACGCTGCAGGGTTAAATTGCTACATTAATACTATCTCCGTCTCAATAATTTATTTCTAGAAAACTAAACTTTGACTAACTTTTTGAAAAAAAAACAACTTTTATAAAATCGAACAAGTAAATTATAGAAATATGATCCATAATGATTATATGTATTAGTCCCTCGTTCTAAAATAGTTGAGTTTTAGCTCCGGGTATAAGAATTAAGAAAAAAGTATAAAAGGTAAATGTACAGAAAATAAAGATAGAGATAGAGATAAGAATATATTAGAAAGAGAAAAAGTTATATAATAAGTTAGAATAATAAGTATTTTAAAAACAAATAAAATTAATTAAAATATCAAATATTTTAGGAATAGTTTGACTTTGACTGACTCCGCCTCCTCTGACATCCAGATTTTTACTTGCACTCAGACCTACTGGAACTAAAAAATGCAGCTTTGTCGGTTCTACATTCAGAACAGTCGTGAAACATAGAATCACCCTTTGGCCTTTTGCTACAAGCCTAAAATATGGAACGGTACCCGCTATAGTGTGTGCGTCAGAACTGGAGCAGGCCGAATCCAAAACAAACAGAGGGCTAATTTGCTGTCACAAGTACTAATACTCATTTTATAAGCTTGATCGAAAATAGGACAATTTAGTTTTAATTAGTTAACTCTAAAAATAAACTTATTTTAAGATGGCTAGAAATACATCATACGAGTAAAACCTTGCAAGAGCTACTCGTAGTGGCTTTGACCAACGACCCTGCTCCCTGCGCAGAGCGTTCGAGGCTCGACGACCATGCATAAGGAATGGGCATGCTTGCCTCACTCGTCAACTGCAGCTGAACGAACAGTGCGTTAGACGGTTGGCCGCCCAACCGCTTCAGCTGGAGCCTCCAACTGTTGCCGGTTTATGACACAAGCTGCGCAGAAGTTGGCCAATGCAAACCATTCTAGAAACATGTCAGTTGACAAACACGGGCCTGCGCGGCGAGTTCGCATCTTTGAGACTTTGACCCAACAATACGGTGTGGTATGCAATGGCCAATGGATATCGTAGCATGGGAGTCTCCTTGTATTGCACGTGTTGCTGATACAAGGGACAGAGTAGCATGCGCGTTGACTTGGGAAAGACTATCAAATCAATATGATGCAACCCATGACGAAACGTGACAAGATCATTATGTAAATATAATCTCAATATGATGATAAACAAGCTGAACTAAAGAGCGCTTGAGTATTCTTTTCTCAACCTCAGCACTTGATTTTTTTTTCCAATGTACGACAACAGTAATCTTTCTTCAAACTTCTGATGATGATCATATGCCCCTCTTCTCATCACGCCCGACTTCTACCCTAACGTGCTGCTGCTGCCATCAGTGCCACCCTAGCTCAGTGTGTTAGTGCCTCACCGAAATTTCGCACCAGACACCACCAACACAGAGCTCCGAGAGAGCCTAACCTACCGAGCCCCTACCGTCGTACCCCCTCTCTTGCTGCCTCGACACCGCCTAACCGCCATCCCTCACAACCTCGGCCATTGGCATTCCTGATGCTTCACCGCCCGCCCATGACCCGTCGTTAGAGTCAGAAACGAGAATCGATCTTGCTGGATTTGGTAGAGAAATGTGAGGAAATATGAAGAACAAAATTATGAGTGTTGGAAGGCTGTTCTAGCATCCGAGTTTCTTTTAGGATTTCTTGAATTATATTAGTACCTTATTATTCATAAAAAAAGGAAAATGGGAAGAAGTCATACGGTTTCTACGAGCATAATAAACCGGGAAAGGTTGGACGGGGCATGATTTTTGACACACACTGACAGCTAAAACTCGCACCATCCAAAAGCATATCGACACTAAAAACTAGGTACTACAATACAACCCTAGTCAAATCAAGGAGCCTTGTTCAAATTTGCTACTTCTACTCCATGTAACATGCCGAGTAGTCAACGAAACAACACATTTTTGCACGGTTGGTATGAACGCGACGGCGAGTATAATTGTCCGATTCAGCCTGCGTGATTACAATAATAATAATGTAATTGAAGATAGGGCAGGTGGGCAGACTTTCATCTGTCGGCAGGTGAATGTAATTTTCCGAGTATAGAAATTTCGGTTTGTCTGAAGCATCCTTATTGGCATGTTCTCCAATCGAAATAAAATGGCACGGTGCCATGCAACATCCAACTGGTTAGTTGAGCAACCATGTTAATGTTGACCTTGCAGATCGTTTGACTTCGCACGTCTCAGTTCACTGCTGCAACGAAACTGAAAAGGTTAAGGGAAGGGATATGAGCAAAAATGGTAGGAGTAGGCACGCCACTCCAATATCTGATGCTCAGATGGATAGGAAGAGTATTGAACCGATCACTCCTCGGGCGCCGTACTTTTCATCTTCAAAAACCGATGGAAGTCACCCTTTCCAACTGCAAGTGGGCAAGTTCAATATAAAATTCATAGCTGCTGATCGTAATCTCATGGAGGAGGAAGCAGCCAGCAGGCTCGCAATAATCTAACCCGTGCGTTCCCGGGCTCAATGCTCGTTGACCAAACTCCCAATCCGCTCCATGTCGGAACCGTCTCTGCTTTGTTTGGCTACCACTTCACTCGCCGAGCCCACGAGCGTGCTGGTGCTGGGAATCACTCCCACTCGCAGCAAAGCTAGCTCCCACCCGACGATCGCATTGGACAAATAAAATATTCGCGGCTTTTGGCTGCTCCTGCTCGGTACTGATCTTCGTCCAGTATTTTGCTACCGACTTAAGCTGGGCTGCCCTTCATCTCAAGAATCCACGCAGGGTTCGTTCAAGTTCAACCAAGCTTGGGAGCACTGATCATCCAGATCAACCAATGGAAGCAGCGCCGGGAAGGAGTCGTCTTGCTCTAGCGCTATGCGTGGCCGCGGCGGCGCTGATGGCATCTTCGGTCGCAGAGGCCGGAGATGGAGGAGCAGTGGCGCAGGAGCTACGGCGAGGCTTCTCCGCTGCCCACGACCCGTCCTACTCGCAGTTCCAGCCGGTGCTCGGCGACCCGACCGGCGCATTCGCGTTCGGCTTCCTCCGCGTCGACAACACGTCGCTGGACCTCGCCGTCCTCCACCTTCCGTCATCGTTCCCCCTCTGGCGCGCCATCCCCGACCGCCCAGTTTCCTGGTCCACCGCCGCCACGCTCTCCTTTGACGACGCCGGCGGCCTCGTGCTCACCGACCGCGCGGCGAACAACAAGGTGCTCTGGTCCACCTCCGGCGGCGACCGCGCGGTCCTGCTCAACACATCGAACCTCCAAATCCAGAGCAGCAGCAGTAAAGGCGGGAGCGTCGCGTGGCAGAGCTTCGACCACCCGTCGGAGACCATCGTGCAGGGCCAGAACTTCACCTCCGACGCGTCGCTGCACTCCTCCGACCGGCGCTTCTCCATGCGGATCGCCAACCCCAAGTACTTCGCGCTCTACATCGAGCCGCCGCCGTCCGCGTCCCGCGGCGCCGCGGCGGCGGCCATGTACTGGCGGCACACGGCGATGGAGGCCAAGGCCCAGATCGTGGACGGCGGCGGGCCGACGTACGCGCGCGTGGAGCCCGACGGGTTCCTGGCCATGTACCAGCGCGAGGGCCCGCCCACGGACGTGCTCTCCTTCGACACCTTCAACCGCGGCGTGCGCGCGTTCCGCCGCATGACGCTCGAGACCGACGGCAACCTGCGGGCCTACTACTGGGCCGAAGCCCGGTGGGTCCTCGACTACACGGCCATCACCGAGCCGTGCGAGCTGCCCACCACCTGCGGGACCTACGGCGTCTGCTTCCAGCCCAACGCGCGCTGCGAGTGCCTGGCCAACGCGACCGACGGGTCGGGGGCCTGCGCCGCCGCGGTCGTGGGGAACAGCGGGCTGTGCGGCGGCGAGGTCGGCGGGGAGGTGGGCGGGCTGTACCGGGCCGTGCGGAGAAGGGGCGTGGAGCCCGCAAACAAGGAGCTGATCGGGTTCGAGCACGCGGCGTCGGCGGCGGATTGCGAGGCGCGGTGCGACCGAAACTGCACGTGCTGGGGCGCCGTGTACAGCAACGGCACGGGGTACTGCTACCTCATGGACTACCCGGCGCAGGTGCTGGTGGCCAGCGACGACAGGAAGCTGGGATACTTCAAGATCAGGACCACGGATGACGTGGATGGCCGCGGCGGCGGCAAAGGCAGGGCGGCAAAGGCGGCGCTGCTCGTCGTCGGCGTCGCGGCGGTGGTCGCCGCGGCGGCGTTCGGCGCGTACAGGGTGTGGGAGAGGAGGAGGCGGGGCGCCGCGGACGCGAGGAGGGAGATGGGTGTCGTCGATGACGGGCTCTCACCGGGGCCGTACAAGAACTTGGGGTCATTCAGCTCTGTTGAGCTCACCAATTCTTTCAGGAGGTAATCGAAACAGGACAGCGACGACAAAGAGGTGGAGTACTACTCCAATTGGTCGGTGAAGCCGCACCGATCGGAGCAGGCGGCGGCGCTCAACCAGGCGAGGGCGGCGGCTGATCGGAGAAGATGATGATGGCCAAACACAAGCACCGTCCGACCTTAGCCGAGTCGATTTCGGCGTGTGAAGCTATGAGCTGATTTTGCAGAAGGGGAAGAGGATTCTTCAGTTTTGGGGCATATTTTTTGCTAGGTTTTGGCCCAATCAATTTAACAGGCCCATGTAAAGCCAATCACTCAATTGGCACGCTCCATGCGCAATCTACTGTTCTTTGTTTGAAAGTTTCGGCACAATTTATGACCTGGTAAAGTAATAATTAGAAAAAGAAAATGAACTTCGGCATAATTTATCCTCTTCAAGAAGCGAAAAATTCCCTCCCCAACCGAACAGCTCTGTCCAAACTGAAGGACCAAAATTTTATTTAAACATCACAACTTGGTAAGGAATTATATCACAGAAGGACCAAATTTTCATTTTCAAGAATTGGCAGGGGCCGCGCGAACGCGTACCCCCTCTACCACAAATTATGACGTCCACTCTTCTACTTTGAGAAGATGGTAAGCCAGCGCACCCACAAAGTGCAATGTGGGCCACTGGCCTAGGCCATGGCCCTTCATGATCGGCCATCGACCCCGTCCAGGTAAGTATGGAGAACGGTGGCCCCTGGCCTTCGTTTTATATCCAGCGCTCCCATCCCGCAGTCCTCTAGCCGCCGAGGTGGTACTAAACGAAAGCGGACTTTGCCTGCCTGCCGAGTGCCGATGTACTCGACTCGAAACCGGAAGCCTTTCGTGGGCTGAAATATTATTGGTGGGCTTTTGTCGCGTGGGCTGTTCCAGGTCGAGAGTCCATGTCAGGTCCACACGCGGCGAGCATAGTAGTACGGCGTGATTCATTTGGTCGTTGTACGGCTACAATATTTTCTCGCAAAAGGAAAAGAAAGAAAGAATACAGGTGAGGATCGGCTGGTCCACTCGCTCGGACCAAGCCCTGTTAAATCAAACAAAAATCAATTACAATTTGATTCCAACTCTAATCACAGCCATTCTGAAATCGACAGCGTACAAATTCACAAAAAAGGACAGAAAAAAAAAAGAAACTGATAGTGTACAAGCAGCACTAGCTAGCAATGCTCCGACGCGCTCTGCCTCGCCGTCTCGCCGCAGCCAGAACGGTCGACGACACCGGCGCTGTGTTGTTGGTCATCGGAAGAGCCCGCCGGCTCTTCGATCACTATCTCCAGCCGGCCATCCGTCTCCGTCTGTTCCGCGGCGGCCGGCGGAGGAGGCGACGCAGCGGTGACGCCGGACGACGACGCGGGGACCTGCTGGGAGCGTGGGTCCGGCGGGGCCCTCTCGGCGGCGGCGGTGTGGTTCTTCTTGGTGGCGCGGAGGGAGGCGCGGCAGACGGGGCAGGTGGGGTGGTGCTGGAGCCAGGCGTCGATGCAGGCGGCGTGGAAGGCGTGGCCGCAGGCCGGGAGCACGCGCACCACGTCCTTCGCTGCGTACTCCTCCAGGCACACCGTGCACCTGCATGCGCCCAACAACACACGCCGTACGCCCTGTGTCAGACAAAAAGAAAGATTTCTGTGCAGGACTGGTGGTCATGTACTATTGTTCTGCACACGTGTTAAGACATCCAGTCCATCCCTTTATTATCCAAAGAAATTAAAAAGAGACATGGCAGTGGTTCATATGTTTTCCTCCAATTGGACTCTGTAATTGGCATCAGTGCCTATGTCAACAACCGCAGTGTGCCTAGTCACAAAGGCAGAAATAAGTAGTATGGCTTTTAAGCTGTGGGATAAGCCCCTTATAAAGCAGAGTGGTACTGGTACTACTATTCTTTTCTCCACTTTTTTTTCCTCAAGTTTTTTTTTTCCTCCTCCACTTAAGGTAAGCCACAACATTGGAGAAGGGTCTAGTGGTCTATACGAATTATCTATTGACATGGTGCGCAAAGGATTGGTTAGCTCAAGTTGAGGCTGCCAGGTGTAACCAAAAAAAAAAAAAAATTGCAGGTTTGGTTCGTCCACGAACCGTCAAGTGGTTGTTGTTGTTGTTAAGACTCGAGAGCTGCGACTTGCAAGGAAGAACGAGCATGTGCAGTTGAGAATGATGTACGCAACAGAATTCAAGTACCAGATGATGCAGCAGTATCATCGAGAACAAGTAAAGTGCAAGCAGACAGAGGAAGGAGAAGAGTGATGAAGAGGAAGATGGTATCTTAACTGTGACTCCTCCTGCCCGGGCGACCGTGGCGTGCCGTCGCTGAGCTTGACCGTCGGGAAACTCGTCACCACGGACGGCTCCAGCCCGCGGATCCCGCGCTCCACCTGCGGGCGTGCACAAGTCAGTCAGTCAGTGTGAGTCACAATTTCAACAACACGGCAGGAGGGGAGCATGAATTCGATCAGGATGGAGCGTGGAGAGGAGATGCCAGCCTGACGTTGTAGGTTTGCACGACGAAGGCGTCGCCGGCGTGCGCGGCGGCGTGGGCGGACCTGAGGTGGAGGCGCGCGCAGAGCAGCCTGATGAAGACGAAGAGCACGAAGAAGGCGCTGACCGAGAAGGCCATCACCGTCGTCACCATGTTCATACCCATGCCGCCCTTGGAATCGGCCGGCGGTGACATCGCTCCGGCATCTCACTGCAGGCCGGCCACACCTGCAAATTCAGCCCCGTTCATGCTTTGGCATCGGAGGAACTAGCAACAACCCTCTCTCTCTCTCTCTCAATCGGAGAAGACACGTACCTGATGGCAGCAAGCCGTTGTTTCCTTTATCTACTACGCGCCACTCGTGGTCGGCTCGCCATCAGGGACTGGACTGATAAAGGAAGAGGAAGAAGAGGAACAGTGGACAGAGGCAGGCATGGCGATAGCGAGAGCGTGCCGTGCCCTGCCCACGGGAATTTGTTTAATCGCTCCCTCCCTACTGGTAATAATTTATCCGCGCTTAGCTTGTCGACCGATGGAGACGCTCATCATATCTCGAGGAATCTAATACCGCGCTTTTCTCTGGTTGGGGATTAACCTAACCCGCGATTAGCAAGTCAATTGCCGAGGGGCCCTACCGGCCTCTCGCTTTCAGTCGCGGCGGGTGCCCGCTGGTGATGGCTCCGCTGCTGCTGGTGGTGGACTGGTGCGTGCGTGTTCGCGCGGTCGAGCATCGCGCCGTGCCGTGCCGTCCGGATTTTTTTTTTTCGCTCCTTTCCTGCGGCAGCTTGCGAATGCGAGGTGGGCTGTGGTGGACTATGGAGTTTCAATTCGGCTGGCTTGGCCTGCGGGGGCAAACCACGTGCGTGTGACTAGCAGCATTATTAGAGCAGATGGCACGGCATGCCGACTGATATCTAATCCTGGTTATGCTTAAGCACATTGCTTTGATTGACGATACATGTCAACATGTGAACCACTGTTTTTTTTTTTTTTTGCTAGCATGTGAAACAGAACCATTACATTACGTTTACATGCCAGCGTGATAATGGCAGTGACATTGTGATCATCGGTAACAAACATATGGCGATACATGTGAAGCCGCACAAATTCAACCAACCCCAATTGCAAAAATTGCAACGAGCAACAAGCTTTCTACTACTGTGGTGGCACCGGAAACGTGACGTCTCCTCTGGCCTCCCTACACATCTAATGAACACGCCGGATGAGGTCTAGTAGAGGGACTCTATCGTCTTGTTTAGCTCTTCAAGCTTCTTCATCCGCAGCCTCTCGCTTTCGCTCACCAGCTGCTCAAAATTGCACAATTATAAACATGTGTAAGATCCTGGATAACTAACGAAAAGAAACAAAAAACCTGGGCTATACTAGGCCCAGCTTGTTGGGCTAAACCAAGCCCGAAGTCTAAGCAAAAATGGCCAGGCCTAAGCAGTTTAGAATAGGCCCACCGGTTATTGTTGGGCTAAAACGAGTTATGGGCTAAAACATTGTGCTTGTGTTTTCGCCCCTTTTGAAATGATGAACCTTGAATCAAATTAGCGCTCCCCTAAAAAAGCAACTTAACACGATTTTTAAGATGCACACATACCTACTATGTCGCAATTTACGAAGTATTAAATGACACATTATCAGTTGCTCCAATTAGCCAGAAGTCTTTTTTACCAAGTATATATGTAGTAGATGGCCATGGAACATATGATTTGGTTGGTGCATGACGATTGAAATTAATCTACACATATTGGTCGTGGTCGATTAGTTAGTCACCTCCATTAGCCTGTTGACGAACGTAGCTTTCTCGCTGCTCTTCTCATTGTACGCCTCGAGGCACATCTTGTATTCCTTCTCCTGCTCGTGTCATTTCCAGAAAACAAAACGCTTCATCAGTATCTGGCTGACCAACCACTTAGTTGATGATCCAAGTAGAAATCCAAGGAAAACACACTAATCTACACTACACTACTCGCCGGCCGGTAGCAAACATGAAACATGTATGCATGCAGTAGTGTTACCTTCCTGAGGCAGCTCTTGCCGAGCGGCTTGAGCTGCTTGTTGACCTTGTCGATCCGCTTGCGGATGGCGTCCACCTCCCGGCGCGTGGGGTCGGGCATGGCCTCCAGCTCCTGGCGGATGAAGGCGAGGCGCTTGGTCTCCTCCTCCACCCGACCCAGCATGGAGAACACCTTCTCCCGCACCTCCAGCTTCTTCCGCTCGATCTCCTCCTCCTTCTCCTTGAACAGCGACAGCGCCGATCGCGACGACTCCCACTCCCCCTGCGGCTCCTCGCCGGTGGACGCGCTCCTCACGCACACGATCTGCATCTGCTGCTCCTTGCCGCTGCTCTCCATCTCCCCCGGCTGCATCATTTCTTCTACTACGACGTCGTCGATCTCGCTGCCAACAACTAGAGCTAGCTCGACCGATGGCTGGACCGACGACTCACCGAACAGGCAGGGAAGGCCTTGCCGTGCAAGTCGTGGAAGAAGATAGCAGAGCAGCTAGCTAACCAATCACTACTCGTCTATTTATCTCTCTTCTCGCTCTCCCTTCTGTGCTTCTGCCACCAGCTGGCGCTTATTATTGTGTTTCCTTCTTTCTTCTTTTCCTTTTTTTTTTTTTGACTTGTAGATAGATAGAGGGTCGAGAGTTGAGTACCACCAGGCTAGCGCAATCTGAACCTTTAAGCAAGCAACGGGCGATCATGTTGTTTAGTTTATCTATAGTTATCTTCATGCAGGTGTCAGGCATAGCTCATGACAATGATGGCACAAGTCTCCTTGGCAATGGACCAGGAGGAAGGCGCTGTATGCCACGGTCAAGCGGCAGCATCACTGAGGCGAGCCGTCCGGCGGCTTTGGATTGGCCCAGGACCAGGAGCAAAAAATCATGAAAAGCGTTAGGTGAGGCACTGTCTGCGGCGAAGAGGTCGAGTAGAAGCAAACTCTTGAGCAAGTGTTCCCTGTCACGAGTTGGTGTGAGCATGTGCCCGGTTCTCATGTACTTTTAAGTTTGCTGTGAAGGATCGGGCCGGGCGGGCATGCGCCCAAGTGCATGACTTAGCTTTGCAGGGTCGATCAGGGTTGTTTTCCATTTTCGTTACCGTGTCCATTATTTGCAATGTAAACATCAACTTATAAACCAACGCCAAACAAGGGTACTCGGGAGTGTGCAGACGTGCAGTGCCTTCAGGGGTTGAGTGCTAGTGCTTTGTGGCCAAGTGTTAGTGCAACTGTGCTAGACGACATTCTAAGTCTAAAGGGTACTTGGGGAGTAGTAGCAGTCAAGAATTGGGCCATATAGCTTCTCTTCAAGCCAAGGCTGGAACTCATTTACCGTCATCTAAAGGGTACTTGGGGAGTAGTAGCAGTCAAGAATAAGAGAATCGTGGCCACACCGGCACACTGCTCGATCTGCAGACGGATATGACGTACATGCTTTCGACTCCTATGCTGTCAAACCTAGTGACATAAAAGAATCCTCGTCATATCTCGTCGGGCCTATAGCATGCTGCTCAGTGCTCAAACCCAACATCGCTCAGCGTAATAATATAATTAAGAGCGCGCACAAGCTCTCACGAAGCAAACATCATCATCGAAAAAAAAAAAGGAATCAAACTCTAATCACGCATCAAGCATTCCAAGACAAACGAAACATCTCTGTTCAACCAACCCTGCAAAAGGGTAAGTAGCAACGATCTACTGGGGCATCGCATCATGGTTTACAAAAACGGTGACTTGAGAAAAGGTTTCTCACTGCCGGACAAATAAGCAGAACCTTGACATCCTAATCTGAAGCACTTGCCGAGACTGCAGATAACTAGGCACCCGGCTCCAAATACTTTCCTTCCTCACGACGACAGCCGGGCATTTGCATGCACTTGCTATCATTCCACTGGAGCATAGACAACGCACGTTCTGCTCGGAGTATACACCGAGAATGAATGAGGCCGGTTATCATGATGGCAGTCCTGCAATGCATGGGGGCAAAAAAGGTTTGCTCAGAATTATCAATGACTAGTTTAGACGACCATAAAGTAAGAAATCTCATAGGACACAAGTCTTACGGTAGTGAAGTGCTCGGCATCGTGATGGATCCTGCCAAATCCACCAAAGAGTCCAGCATCCGAGTCCAAGACCACCTGGTAGAAAAAATGCATGCACATCCAAATCAGCATGCAAGTACCTAACACACCCGGCTCATATGTACAGTTCAACTGCGTGATAACTGAGTAAATGGTTGGAATTAATTTTGTAGGCAACTTGTGTGACGTGTATGTGCTAAAAAATGGAAAGTATCCCGAGCATGGGCATGCAACCGCGTATATTCTTTTCCCCCCAAGGTTGACACAGACATCATCAGCCCCAGGAAGTTGTATTTTGCTTCCTTTGCCTATTTATCCTCCTACTTATTCCTAGGGCTTTGGGCAAGAATCTGAAGTGTTGACACCAATAATTAACTTCCTTCGTTTTTTCCGGTCAAAAAAAAAACTTCCTTCCTTTTTTAGAAATATGACTTCATACTTTTTTCTCTGTCAATGCAAGAGGTTGATAATGACACTTGATTTAGTGAATATTCGATATGTCTGATTCATTTAGTGAAAAGTTATAGATCAACGAAAAAATACACATATATCCTGGGTAATTCATGATAGCTGCGTACCTTATACTTCCCAGGCTTTAAGCAACCAACACGGTAGTCAAAATAGCTGTTATTGCAATGGAAGTTGAACACAAATACCAAATCCCCTTTTTCAAACACAATCACCTTATCCCCTTCATGTTTCCGAGAAATGTACTGGTGATCTGATGTCATGAACTGCAATTACACAGCCAATGTAAAAAGTATTCGTTTCTGTTACAACATGTTGCATCTGTTAACAGTAATAATCATGGAACTTGCTAAAAACTAGTTCGATAAATTGGCACAAAGGGCAGTTAAGCAGCCACCATAAAACATATTAGTGACGCAACTTAAAGACACCACAAGAGCACTTCGCAATTTCAGACAGAATTTGGTGCAATGTCAATTCAAAGTAATACAAATCCTTTAACCATTGAAGTTTTTTTTTGTTCCCTTAAGGATGGTTGAAACTACATTTTAATGTGAAATGTTCTCCTGCATTTTACGATGAAAATTTGTATTAAAGAAATCCATAAGAAGAACATTGTGTTACCATGGTTACCAGACATAGACTAATGTTCTGTGCATTATAGTTACTCATGATTGTTCAATATATATTTTTCAAAATTCCAAAGTAGGTTCTAGAAGTACACACAATTGTACCATTCATACTATATTCCAGATAGTCATTTGTTAGTTTTGGAAATTAAGATAAAAGAAAATACATCACGCCAAATAATATGCAAAGGAGCATCTGTGCAGTAATAATCAGGTTTAGAGAAGGGTTTCCTTGGATCATCATGCCAAAAGTATAGCTGACTAACTAAATCAAATACTCAAATAGCAAAGTGAAGTGGAACAAAATGATACTTCAAAATACGGAGATCTACTAAGACAACTTTATTACCAATATATATCATGACTCAAATTTGCAGAACTAAATAAATAAATATTAAACAGTACATACCCCAGTTTTTTCCTCGAGATGTTGCATTGCCCGATCAAACTCTTGCATTCCACGATACCTAAGATATTCTGCATCTCCCTGTCAATGTAAAATAAAATATGATTGATTGTTTAGTATAGGTGGAAAAAATTATAAAAATACAGAAATAGTCTAATATTTCTAGTCCTGAAAAAGGAAAATTATATAGAGACAAATTGATGGCCAAGATACCACTACATACTGGTAACTGAAAATCATAATTAGACTTGTGAAGGTACAAATTACTTATAATCGTAGTAAGTTTACCAGGTCAAATCTTCGACGGCATTTGTCATAACTATTGTTGTTCCCTGGAATAAATTTACCACTTGGAAGTTGCTGTGGACCTCTTGGAAAATCTATCCATTCTGCAAGAAAAGAAGTAGATCAATGATATTAAACTGCATGCACAAGATCCAAGGAAGGTGAAATGCAACAAAGCAATCAAGACTTCACCAGGATGTCCAAACTCATTTCCCATAAAATTAAGATAAGCTTCTCCTCCTAAACCCATCGTGATAAGTCTAATCATCTTGTGCAAGGCTATCCCACGATCAATGGTCGGTGTTGAAGGTCTGTCCAGAGCCATGAAATCATACATATCCTGTAAAAGTAGAATGGATATAATTTCCAGAGAACAGTGCTAAGCAAAGCACAAATTAAAAGAAAGTTTTAAATAACAAAATCTCTTTGCATGGCTAATTGGTTAGTCAAGAGCAAAAATTCACAAAAATGAAATATTAAGTATTGTACTCCAGAGCACAAGATTTAATAGATACTGCAACTAAGACGGCATAAGCAGCGTAAAAAGAATGAATATTATGGCTTTATGTGCCTTTAATTAACAACAGCTGTTTAGTGGGAACAATAGACGTTAGAACTCAAGGAAATGGAGAGAATTTTTTGTCTCGAAAATGGAGGACAGATGGAGAATTTTCATCCCCCCCCCCCCCCCCCCCCTCTCAAAAAAAAAACAAAATTTATGCTGTTATGTATGTCTCAGTTAGTGAACCTAAAATTAATAAGTGATGACTGATTACCTTGTCCATCAACCAAAATGCAATAGTCTTGTCACCAACCAGTGCCTGGTCATGGCTTTCAGAATAAGTAACACACTTCTCTAACCACCTTCTATTTGTTAGAGAGTGCACGATGTCAGCCATCTTCCAAGCTTCGTCACTTATCCTAGGAAAAGAAAAGGTTCAAAAGGTTAACATGTTACATAGATCAAGCATGGTCCCAAAACAAACATCTCAGAAGGTATACGAAGGATCAAGTATTTCAGTTCCAAACAGAAAATTAACATGTTACATTGATGTGAGACTCAACAAACAGAGGCTTTTCTTCACATAGACTTATAATAGCGGAACAATGTTATAACAAGGTTGTGTTGATTATGACAAAAGAAAACTGTTTCAACATTAAATCCAACGAAGCAAAACAATTTATATTCAGCAGATAAATATATGATACTATCAAAAATAATAACATGCAACACTTACTTGAGAAGTTCAATCCACTTGTCAGCCACAGCCATATGCATCCGATAGTCAAAACCCATACCACCATCTTCGAGAGGAAGGGAAAATGTAGGCATTCCACTAACCTGAAGAAGTTATGTTAATAGACAACAGAATGACAGTCAAGCTAGATAAATTAAAATTTCTTTATTTTTGGAAGCTGCTGCTGATATGGATCTCTTGGCATACTCTTTCTCAATTCTGGGCAGCACATCCCAGTATATGAGTACTTACACATTCAGTAAATCAAGAGCTTCCACGAAAAGAAACGTTTATCAATATGGACCATGAATATATTATATAAGGGATTAGGAATTCAAGATAAATTAAAAAACTGGCAGTTTATTTAGTATGCTATTATTCAACTTGCTACCTGCTAATTCCATGGGAAGCATGTTAAGATGACCTCACATCTCTATATGAAGTATTGGTGCAAAAACAAGCACAAAATAACAACATATCATATTTCGTGATCTATAGTATAACATCACTCTAAATTCTAGTAAATTATCAAATTGAGAATAATCTGTAATATAAGTCCAAAACTTCAACAACTCTTTCCGTTAAAGTGTACCCTCTCAACCACTAACTTGCTCCATAAATTTTAATAGATAATTCAATGTGTACTGACTACATCTCTATTATTGACCTGTTACAAAGCATGACTTTGTTCTATTGTTTATATAAAAGCAAAAAGAAACCCTCAACAAATTGTTAAGATAGTGCATGAAACTTGAAAAGAATGAAGAATAATACTACAAAATTTACTGAATTGCGTTTCAACTAAAAATTCAAAGTGCATTTTTCATCACTATAATGGAGCATCTTGTTAAAATAACATGAATCAACTTATACTGTAAACAACACTGAATAAATATATTTGTGAGATCTTCATATTGAATGGCAAATGAAGTCAACACTTACATCTTCACCGATAGTTACAGCCTCAGGATAAAGTCCATGAATCATATCGTTTACCAGCATCAAATAAACCACTGCATCAACATCGGTGGCAAAGCCAAAATACTCGTTGTAATTCCCTGTAAATGCTACCTAAAATAAAATGCAGTATTTTAGGTAAAGGAATAAATGAGATAAAATGTCATTGTAAGTAAATACTAACTTAGGTGTAATTCTGTCAGACTTAACAAGGTAGTTAAAATAAGCTAATATATGAATCAATAAATTACTTGTAATCCATGGTGAGTGTACATCATGGAGGTCACACCATCAAACCGGAAACCATCAAACTTATATTCCTCAAGCCACCACCTTGCATTGGAGAGAAGAAATCTTAAAACCTACATAAGAATTAAGTGTTAGCATACATGCCAGTAAATAATAATGAGCTAACACAAAATGAATGGTTAAGATATTTTTATTCCGTACTTCCCAGTTCCCATAGTTGAACAGGCGTGAATCCCACATCCAGTGGTAACCTCGTGAACCACTATGGAAGTAATGTGTGTCTGTACCGTCAAAACAATTCAACCCATCCAGTGTATTACTTGATGCATGGCTGCAGGTAACAGAAAATTAAAGCCATGAAACCAAATGCTTCAGTAATGACCAAGGGTATCTTTGATGCTGCAATCAATCTCATTCCAAAAGCCAAATTTCTTTGAACCTAGATAAATAGGCTTTGGTTTGCCAGACATAACTTTGAATTTTTATTTTGAGGGGGCATAACTTTGATCTCATCATATACCAACTGTTAGTTATTCTTCATCAAACACCACCGATGTTGTCACAAAGAAGTAACCTCACATCTTTCTATATAGTTTAGTGACATGAATTTTTTAGAGTGTTTTGAGACACTAAAGGATATTTCCATGCAATTAACAGTAACTTGATTATGTAGTATAACATATGGAGGATTATCTTTCAGAAACAAATAACATCATCAAGAATTATTCAGCTACCTGTGAACCACATCCATGAGCACAAGCAAGCCAAGTTCATGGGCTTTGTCAATCAAGGACTTCAATTCTTCTGGGGTCCCAAAACGACTACTCGGTGCAAAAAAATTAGTAACATGGTATCTGCAGCAGAAGTCAGATCAACACTATGTCAATATTCAAGCCACTGAATTGTTGCTATATTATTATAATAGTATTGTAGGGCTTATTAGTCAATACACAATTAGCTGAAATTTGCCCTGGTCGCTACATGTACTCAAATACATTTATTGTTGAAGATTAACTCAAAATTATACATTCCAAAATACAGAACTAGTTTTGGATACTGATAGTTACTTAATGAGATAACAGTAATTGTATAGTTCAGGCCTTCCACGGCTTGCAAGAGTTAGCATTGTTTACATAAAAAGGGAAATAATGCAAGCTAGTTGCTACACCTGAGAGGTATGAACTATAGCATCAAAATTCAAAAAGGAATACAAAATTTTAAATCCTGAGATTACCCGAAACTTCCATAATATGAGTGTTCTTGGATTGCCATTATTTGCACTGCATTGTATCCAAGTCTTTTGATTCTTGGCAGCACTTCATCTCTAAAGTTTACATATGTGTTGATTTTTGGTTCCTGATTACACAAGATGCTAGTGAAATAACGAAGCCAGTACACAGCAAAATGATCTTCAATTAGCGGAACAATATATATGTATCAGTCACATGGCAGTAGAGAAAAATACAGGGTGTATATTTTTGCTACTGAATCAATATATGTCGTCTAAAAACAAGAGATGATACAATACTCATAGTAATTTCTGAATATATTAATTTTATTTGAAATATTAATTTAAACACATAGTGCCAGAAAAGTGTATGAAAGCAACGTTTTAAATTAGCAGGCACAGCATTGGCAACACGATATTAAAGTTTTCTGTACAGTCAAAACATCATAAACAAATAATGATAATATGATTAACAAATCAACTTATTATTCTCGAATATATTGGAATTACATTTTGCAGACTTAAAAGTACCATGCCGAAATTTTTTTATAATAAGTTATCAGATATTAATACAATTACACATGTTTAGAAGGATGAGAAATCTGAATTCTGAAAAGGGTTAACAGTGCCAAAAAGTCACTAGAACAGGCCTGTAAATCACACTGCAAATAGTTATTGTCATTATGGAATAAAAGGAAGAGATAAAATACCGGGCTACTCATTCCAACATGTGTTTCATATATCCGCAATGATTTTGGTCGTTTAGGTTGAGGATGCTTGAATACATATTTCTCCTGCATATGGATGTATCGTTATTGTAATCAATATCAACACAAAATATAAATATGTTTTCAGTAAGATTGCTGAAAGCACAAAGTAAAATAATGAATGGATATTGAAAATAGGAAGTACAAAGGATGAGGAAACCTCTTCAGGTGGATCGTAATAAATCCCGTTGTACGGTATTTCTCCTGGGGCCTGCACTGAGTATCTGATCCAGGCAGGAATTGAATCCTTTATCCCTGATGGAGTATCCATTCTGACCTATATATTATCAAAAATTTCCCCTAAGTAATTTGATGAGATGCCTATATTCCTGAACACTGATCAAGCAGGAAAAAAAAAACTACCTTTACACGTGATCCATGAGGAATAGCTGATGAACCATCTGCATTGTTAGGCAAAAATATCTCCCAAACACCAAACTCATTCTGAAAAACAGAAAGAACATTAGGTATGAGCATTAGAAACTCTTTATCCACCCTTTAGAGTTGCATCATTTCCTGGCAGACACACTAAACACGTGTCAGCTATTCCTTTGTCCTTTCTCAATTAAGATCCATATTGAAAGTTTGAGTATACGAGAGGAAACAATTTGTATCCACGGATCTATAAGGCCAATAACATCAAAGCTAAACCAAGGAATCCATGACAAAAAAGATATTTATTTTGTGAAACAACAGACGTACTCTGCTCATACGATCTGCGTTTGGATTCCAATTGTTGAAGTCACCTATTAATGCTGCAGACTGCAATTGGAAGCAGGAGTCAGTTCGTAACAAACTACTTATTTGGGGAGAAAAAAAGTTTAATATATTCACAGATAGGAATGACGGAACTAATATGCTATCAAAGGTTATAAAAAAGATCAGAGAACATACATGTGCTCCAGGAGCCCATTCTCGATAAGTAATACCTTCAGCACTACGTAGTAAGAAGAAAGATGCTAAGTTTGCTTATAAGTAGGTTTAAAATTTATACACTTCGCAGAAAAGGAATTTACCTGCGATTAAACCCAAACTTCTCATAACTGCGAGAGAAGGCTTCCAAGCCTCCTTCATATTGGTCAATGTCTGAACGTAGTCTCCTATATAGGCTGTATCTGTTTTATTCCATCATATAAGGCACAGTGAGATCACTAGCAGTGTTCATACATGGTTCGAGAAGTCATCCTCATCATAACAAACATATAAAAGGGAAGGAAATGAATTTTAGAAAATATAATTTGGCAGGGACGTCATACAAAATTAGAACCCTTTATAACATGCTACATGGCTCCATGGCAACACAAAATAGCCTATATCACAGTTCTGAAACCATACCTATCATGCATCTTTATTTCTGTAAAATCATATCCTGAAACATCTAGTGTGAACTAGACGAACACCTTAAAGTGCACAAAAGAAGCACGACATACCGGTACTCAAGATGGTGCTTAAAGCCTCGCAGCATCGGGTCGATGTCGTATATTCTCTGTCCATTTGTTGATGGTTGCGGGACTTCACGTGGCCTCTTCTCTGCAGCTGATTCTGTTGGTGTTTCGTTTAAGGGTTCAACATCAGCCTCATCAACTGCTTCTGAAGACTCAATCTTAATTTCATCTCCAACCACTGTGTTTAGTTCATCATCGATGACAGGTACCTAGAACAGCATCCAACCGATAAAATGCTCTGAACATGCAGACGACAGTAGGATGACGGATTGACGGTACATGCAGATGTGAATAAACTCAACGTGTACCCATTTAATTTGGCATCTGACTAATGGTGTGTTGGCCTAGTTCACAAATAGCATGCAGACAGATCAACAACTAACAATCAGAACAACATGCAGATAATGCAGTCGTGGAAAAAAAAAGTTCCTAACAACACATTTGAGCGACGGGATATGGCAGAATTCGGGGTCAGAAAAAGGATCAGGGGGATCGATCACGTACCTCCAGCTCATCAGACTCGAACTGAACTGATTCGTCCGACGCCGTCAAGCCGTCGCTCTCGCCCTCAGGAACCATCACCTCTTTGGACGCGGCACCCGCGCGCATCCCCATACCTCCGGCGCGAACAGCCCCTGCAGGTGTCACGACATCACGCGCGTAAGATCACCACACTTATCGTGACGGGAATGGCGTAATCAATCAATCAATCGGACGCTCAGGGAGGGAGTGGGAGCGATTGTGTAAGGAGGTTGTGCACGTACCGTTACGAGCGAAGCAGGGGGCCGTGCGCCGGAAAACCAGAGCCTGCGACGGCGGCTCCGCCCCGCGCCTCCGCTCACCGCTGTTGACAGCAGGCAGTCGGGGAGCCCGCGCGGCCCCGCCGAGCGCCGCCCCGGACACCACCGTGAACGCCGGCGCCACCGCCATCTCGCCGCCTAATCGGATCGAACCAACGGACTGGACTGACCCGGCCCCTCCGCTGCTTCCTCGTCGTCCCCCGGCTTAAACCCTACGGCTGCGAGAGCGAAATGCGGTGGGTGGTGCTAAGATTAGGAGGAGGCCCCGGAGGAAGGGGGGGCGCTATATAGCACGGGGAGCGGAGAGCGAGCTGGCCAAGCCTTCACGCGAGAGTGGCAGCGGGCGGCCGCATGCGCGTTGCCGTGCCCCGTGCGCGGGGCGGGCGAGGTTGGGGGAGGGAGCGCGCGAGGCCGTTGCGCGCCAGTCCAAGCCGCGCAGCATGAGCGGCGTGGAGCGTGGAGGTGGCGGGCGGGGTCCCCCTCCCTGATCGCGGGCGCGCAGCGCGCTGGTGTTTTGCGGTGGGCGGGGTGGCGATCGCGGCTCGGTTCCTCACTTTCTCGAAGAAAAGCGCCGCGTTCTGGTGCGGAGCGGAGCGGGGAAGCCGGAGGCCCGGCGCCGCGCGCGTGTAGGCGGTCGGTGGGGCCCAGCCCTCGCCAGGTGGAGCCAAGGGCACAGTGAGCCTTTTCCTGCGCCAGCCGTTGGTGTCTAGCGCGCTGCCGTGGCGTACTGGCGTTAGCGTTACACTACACCTTTCCGCTCTTCCTTCTTGGGATCGCTTACTTCTCTCGGCTTCACTGGCGAAAACGAACAAAATTTGCTGGCCTGGACCCAGAAACATTCACAGATCGAGCTTTCTGTTGAGCACTCCGTGTATGAATAATGTGAATACCGTCACGTTGGGCAATTTCATGGCTTTTCTTGAGCGTCCAACTGGATACAGTGCCTTCCTCCTGTCATTATTTGCTAGCTCCTCTTTTGAAAGACACGACGTTTCTACTTTTCTCTGTGTGTTTGTGTTTTTGTAACTTTGCATGCCGCACCAACCTTGTAACAGAGTGAGTGAACTCTGAAACAGCTGTAGCTCGGCACACAGTAATGCCGTTGGCGCCGTATGGTTCAAGCCTCCATGCTTCACATCTTCACCCACGGCCGTATGGTGTGTAGAATCACGTGCCAAGGACATTGCTGGGCACCACGACCGAACTTTTTTGTTTTTTGTTTCTTGAGACACGGCACTAGTCCTGCCAAACGGGCCGCCCGCCACGGTCTGACCCAAATCAGAAAAGGTTCGACACGTTATATTTCAGGCCGGCGTGACACGATATTGGTTTCGGGCCGGACCGTGTCGTCTGTCGTGCCGTGCCATCGGCCCACGGCATGGCACAAATTACATGGGCCGTATCGGGCTGACCTGTTACACCTGGTAGCTCGATAAGCCTAGTAGCCCGATAATACTAAAATGGGAAAAAAGAGATGAAAATAGGGGTGAGATTCGAACTCTGGTCTCTAGACTGAGAGTGAAGTGATCTACGACCAGACCACTTTAACTTTGTTATATACATATAAAAATATCTATTCTTTTTAACATTAAACCGTTCTTAACTGGACTGAATTTGTGCTTTATTAGACCGCCTTTAAACAGGTCGTGCACGTGCCGCCCGCTGAGCCGAGGCCACAGTCTTAGCAAGCACGGCACAAAGGCATGTGCCAGGCCGGCCCCGGACACGAATTGAAGCGTGCCGTGCCAAATCTGGGCTGGGCCAAATTTTACAGGGCTCAGGCTGGCACAGCAGGCATGGCCCAGTTGGCTAGGACTACACGGCACCACGACCGAGTATAACGGATCAGAAATGGGCTGGCGATTCCAGTCCATTATACGTAGATCTGGCCAGTCCAACCCTTGGGCTGTCTTCATGACGGGCTTCGTGCTGCGGCAACAATCACTAAGGCGCAGAAAAATTCGGAGTCCGGGAACGGGGCAAATGTGCGGCCTCCTGGCCCAGTGCTGCGGTCGAACAGTATTTCCACACCAAAAAAGCAGAGCGATTGCAGCTATCGTTTCGGGATCATACGAGATTTCAGATCATAATTACTCTTCGTGTTCACTACTTCACCTGAGCTCGTGTTTGTCTTTTGTATGTATGAGAAAACTGTCTAGCAGCTTTGCCATTTATAAACATAGTTTTGCATACTCGTTTTGCATGACTGGCATTACAGGCTTTAGCATCCGTTATTTGCCTTCGCGCTAAGCAAATGATCCGTAGGGGTGAAAACGGTCGGAAATGATTGAAAAAATAGCTCTACCATTTTCATTTTCACATTTCTTTTATCGGGACGGAAACGGGAACGGAAAATCCGAAAATGAAAACGGTTGGGAAAATTTTGGAAATCGGAAACGGAACAATTCGATCGGAAATATATCAGTATCGGTTCGAAACCGATAATTCAAATCAGGAACATCGTAACATGCTAACAATTTGGTATATAACCACACATGAACATAGTAAAAACAAATAATATCTATCATATCACATTTTAAAGCACATACATAAAATACTATAACAGTTCAAAGTACCTCACAACTTACAAGTCACAACGTAGTCTGTCATACGATTAACACATGCAACATTATAACAGTTCAAAGTTTAGTCTTGTGAATATAGTCACAACCGTACATGATTAGGGATAACAATGAATATAGTCACATACTACTCAATTACCTATTAGGCTATTGAGTAATGCAACAATTTACTAGCTAGATACTAATAATACCTTGTGAAGGAGTAGAAAAAGATGAATGCGGCTTCGATCTGCCAACAAATGGCGCCTTTCTCCCAAACATTAAACGGGTCAAGGACGAAGCAGAGGGAACTGCCTTATCTCTGCCTGGCGACAACGCCATGACGCAGCAGATGAACCGAGAGAGCAGGAGGTGCGGTCGTCCAGGGCGCGCGTTGGAGGCCGGCAGCAGGCATGGGCGGGTGGAGCGTTGGAGCCATCGGGCGGGCAGGCGGGTGGGTGGAGCTGGAAGGCTTGAAGCCTGGAAGCGCAGTTGGAGGCGCGGTTGCAGGCGGTAGGCGGGTTTGGGCTCCGACGTCCGTTGTGGCGGCGTCCGGCGACTGATGCTGGTGGCTAAGGTTTAGGGAACACCGAGCGTCTGAGCCCGACGCGCTGTGCGGTGTCTCTGTGCGACTGTGCGGCGTGCGAGCGTGCGGCTTGGCTAGCAGGCTACCAGGCTGGGGCACCTCTGCCCTGTGCTGGCCATTGGTCGGCTTGGCTGTGCTGGGCCACTTTGCCTTAAGCCATCCTGTATTGGGCCAATATAGGCTTAAATATGGTACATTACCGGCCCAATACGGAATCCGAAGAAAACGGTCAGGAAAAAGCCTCTATCGTTTTTGTACAGTTTTCACATTTTTCTTAACTATTTTCATACCGTTTTTGTTTACCAGTCTCGAAAATGAAAATGAACGAAAAAAAACTTTAAACGGTAATACGACTGCGGTACGGGATTTTACCGTACCACTTTCACCCCTAATAATCCGTGCTTATGGGTGTGTTCGTTTCTTGGGGTCTAAATTTTAGTGAGGTCACATCAATCATTAAAATGCTATACATAATTATTAAATATATATTAAATATAAAACTAATTATAGAATTAAATACGCATCAGCGTGACAAATTCATTAAACTTAATTAAGTTATCATTAAGAGATGTTTACTGTAGCATCATATTATCTAATTATGACCTAATTAGTTTTAATAGATTTGTCTCGTTATTCAGAGGAAGGATTATGGACTGGATTTTATTAGTAATTTATATTTAATACTCCTAATTAATATCATAATATTCAATAAAACAGATCTAAAAATCAGAGGAGTGAAAATGAAACCACTCTAAGTCGTGGAGAGGAGAAAGCCAGCGTGCGTCGCCGTTCCAAACCCACTTCAGCCAAATCGATGGCAGTCGTTTGGGGTTCGCTCCGGACTGCCTGAGGAACGCCGCAGCTTGAAGGAGGACGTGACACGGTCACATGCCGTGGTGTCTGTTTACCTCTTGCGACGGCGACGGTCGGACGGTGGGCAAATCGAAGATGAATCCGGCGAAGTCTGGAAAGGCCGACGTTGAGGTTGAGACTTGAGAGAGGGGTGCTCCCTTACGCTGTGGATACAAATTAAAGCGACTTCGACACGTTTTGCTGAGCCGAAGGGCCGATCTCAGCTAAGGACGAGAGGTCGACTGTGGTTGTCCTTGTCTTCTTCTGGTCAAAGCATCGGATGGGACTCCAACAAGCTCGTGAGCCACTTGATTTTCCTCTTTTGGTGAAGTTGGGCCATGTGATTATCTGGCTTGGTTCTATTCCTTCAAGCGTACGAAAGCTTAGCTCTCTTTTTGGCACATGACGGAGGATTGCCAGAGTTGTTATTGAAAAAAAAAAAGGATTGCAAGAGTGGATTCCTCATCCACGTCTCCAAAATCCGTGTTGCTTGCTCCATTGCTTCACCACTTAAATTGAAAAGTAATTAATTTTTTATATCACTATACATGATAATTTCATTCATGATATCTGTGCTTTAAAGTTTCAAACTTTTAGATTTCTACTCTACTCTCTAACTGTTTCAAAGTTCAGTTCAACTTGAATTTTACAAAATTTCCACTAAATATGAAAAAAAAAAAATTACGATTTATATGGTGAAAAACAATGGCCAACATGCGTAAGGCCATGTTTGGATTTTCTAGCTGGTTAAATTTTAGCCTCCTAAAATTTAGTCAACTAAGGTTTAGCTAACTAAACTTTAGGAGGTACATATTTGGATCTATAGCTAAAATCCTTGACTAAATAAAAAATAGACATATTTACCTTTTATTAACTAACTAAAAAGTAGAAATATACGTGGGTTGAAGAAAAATATCATATGTGAGGAGGGGTAGTTTTGACTTTAGTGATCTTTTCTCAAGTTTAGGAGATTTTAGTAGGATTGAAGTGACTAGGAACTAAAGTTTAGGAGATGGGCTGACTAAAGTTTAGGAGATTTTAGAAGATCATATTTAAAGCAAAAATAACTAAAGTTTAGTTAACTAAAATTTAGAAGGTGGATTCAAACAGGTCTAAGAATCAACAAGCTAATGTGAGTGTACCTTGAATTCCTTTGGATACCTTGAGCTGAGTAGACATATTGGTGGTAGGATCGAAGACAAAATATGCAAGAAAGCATGATTTATTTGTTTGTTTATATTTTATAAATGCAAGAGGTATAATTTGAGAGAAGCGTAAAAGCAACAATATGAAATAGAGAGTGAAGAGTATAGCTATCAATCATTTCAATATCTTAACCATGACATAGTCATATTTTACATGTGATGCATGATCGTGGATACGATAGTAAAAGAAATACAAATATGATAGATATTGCGAATTAATTATGCCTCTTAGGATTATCAGAGAATATTTTTTATAGGAAAGAAAATTGAGATGGGGAAGCAAGAATAGTAGCAAGAGGGGAGGAGCGAGCGAGAGGGGATTGTTGGGGCCGTAGATCGTGGCATCCCCGTTTCGTCTCCGGTCCTCGTTTAGTCGTTTTATCCCATCGGCCTTGCTCTCCTCCGCATCCCCCCCTTCCCTCCTCCTCTCCGCCTCCTCAGCGCCGTGGCCTCCTCCTCGAGGGGCTGCACCCCACCCGCACGCTTCGCCTTCTCCGGCGACCGGCGGCGAGCGCGTCCCAACGCTCGGTGGGTTGGGGAATAAGGCGCCAATGGGGATCGCGGAGGTCGCTCTCCACGCCATGCCGGGGGCAGTCGTCGGCCACTCCCCGGCATCCAATTGGTTCCTCAGGGCAGACGCCAGGAGGAGGAAGAGGAACCCCAATTCGGTGCCCGGCGCCAGGGCACTGCAAGGTCACCTGAAGATCCCTGGGTTGAGGTCTGTTCGGCGACAGTGCCAGCGGATTGATGACCTGTCGAGGGTCACAGAGGGGAACGGGTCTTGGGTCAAGGACGCGGTGAACAACGTCAGCCAGGTCCTCGGAGACGCGAGCGCGCAGGGTCACGCTGTAGGTGGAGATGGGAGTCTAAATGGGAGCTCTGTCAAGCCTCCATCTCAGAGGAGGAAGAAGACGTCTGTTGAGGATGAGGCTTGGGAACTATTGCGAGAGTCAGTTGTTTACTATTGTGGCAGTCCGGTTGGGACGATTGCTGCCAACGACCCAAATGATAGCGATATGGTGAATTATGACCAGGTGTTTATTAGGGACTTCATACCATCTGGCATTGCTTTCCTATTGAAAGGGGAATATGAAATCGTGCGAAATTTCATCCTACACACCCTTCAGCTTCAGGTACTGACTATTTGTTGCTGTTATAGTTATTCTTAATGTTGTTTGGGTTCAGGTTCTTGTATTTGTTGTCGTGATGCTTGTGAAGATTCATGTAATATACGTGAACCAACAAAAGAATCTGAACATTTAAGCTAACCGTGTTTATTTGAACCTATGAGTTGTGTGCTTGCGACTACCAGATTATGCTGCTTTTCGTTGTATCTGTTTTGGCAGAGAAATATAGAATAGTCATGATATATTCAAATTTCACTAAGCATGCTATATGACAAATATATTATTAATTAGGTTATAGTGGCTTTGTTATTAAAAAAAGTACATGGTGACATGCATGAGCTATTATTACTGTTGTAGTCCACCAAAGTTGGCATGCTGTAACATTTGTTTGGATGCTGTAAATATGAAATGCTATGTCACAAAAGTAGTATAATTGTTTTAAGATGTGGCAAGTTTATCCAACACCTTGAATTGATCTGTAGAGCTGGGAGAAGACAATGGATTGCCATAGTCCAGGTCAAGGCTTGATGCCTGCCAGCTTCAAAGTGCGGACAATTCCACTTGACGGTGATGAGGATGCTACCGAGGAGGTCTTGGATCCTGATTTTGGGGAGGCTGCAATAGGCCGTGTTGCACCTGTTGATTCTGGTACCGTGCATAATGGAATTGATTGTTCTGTTTTTGGCTACCTTGCATGCTATTATTTGTTAATTAAGTACTCGATCACAATGGGATTCAGGTCTATGGTGGATCATATTGCTTCGGGCCTATGGAAAATGTTCTGGGGATCTGTCAATACAGGAGAGAATTGATGTCCAGACTGGAATGAAAATGATTTTGAAGCTTTGTTTAGCTGATGGCTTTGACATGTTCCCTACGTTACTCGTAACTGATGGGTCATGCATGATTGATCGTCGAATGGGAATTCATGGACATCCACTTGAAATTCAGGTTTCTTTTTGTGCCTAGTTATTTCTTTAGTTTTATTTCATCGTTTGTTTCAAGAGTTGTAATCCTCCATCCCTCCACCAACCCACCCCTCACTGCCTCACAAATTCCCCTGCTGTGCCGTTTGCAAGACGGAGTTTTAAACCTATATCAAGATTCTTTACCACCAAAAAACTTAACCATCCAAACTATCTTTAGTGTTTAACTTTTTGAGTCAGAATGAATCTGACATGTTTCTTCAATTAGCATAATGAAGTTTGTAGATGTCTCATTATATTCCTGCTTCATAGTTTGGGGCCAGTTACATGTTTATTAGTCGTTCCCCATTTTAATCGATGACACTAAGGCAATTTTTTTAGCTACAAAGTGAACTAAGAATGTTGACCTAACATCAATTAAATCCAGAGGGAGTATAACTATTACCTTTGAGAACGGGAGAAATAGCGCCATACACACCCTAACAAACTATAACTATTACCTTTGAGAAAACATAAGCCAAACCTCAACCATGTTTCATTTATAGAAGCTTACAAGAGTAGTGATCATACTCACAGTTGGATTGGCTCTGTTTAGTTCCCCTTAACCCTCTCCAACAGGCATGAAAGAGGACGTGAACCTGGGTGTTCAGGATGTACATCCACACTCTTAAACCAACTCAGCTAGGCTCAGTTCCTTGTTCCTTCAATTTAAGACAATTGGGTTCAAGAAAAAAGTGGTGAAGACAGATCGGAGTATAAAACTATCTTGTGATAACATTAGCTCACACACATTTTTTTTCCCCTGCAGGCACTGTTCTATTCAGCTCTCTTGTGTGCACGTGAGATGTTGACTCCAGAAGATGGATCAGCTGATTTAATCCGCGCCCTAAATAACAGGCTTATTGCACTGTCATTTCATATCAGGGAGTACTATTGGGTTGACATGAAAAAGTTGAACGAGATATATCGATACAAAACAGAAGAATATTCATTTGATGCCGTCAACAAGTTCAACATATACCCTGATCAGATTCCTCCATGGCTTGTTGAATGGATGCCTCCTAAAGGGGGTTACTATATTGGAAACCTGCAGCCAGCCCACATGGACTTCCGGTTCTTTTCACTGGGGAACTTATGGTCAATTGTATGCAGCTTGGCAACGACTCATCAGTCCCATGCCATTTTAGATCTAATTGAATCTAAATGGTCTGATTTAGTGGCAGAGATGCCACTAAAGATATGCTATCCTGCTCTTGAGAACATGGAATGGAAAATTATCACTGGAAGTGACCCTAAAAACACGTGAGTCTTAGCATATTATTCTTATGCACATATCTAAGAGCTGAGATGATATTGCACTTCCTCTGCACATCCCCTTACCAATTTCTATTGATGCAGGCCTTGGTCGTACCATAATGGAGGGTCCTGGCCGACATTATTGTGGCAGGTATTTTCTGCACTTTCTTGGAGAGGTTTTCCTGTTACTGGTTTACTGTCTTTTGATGCTGAATAGTTCATGTGCCAATTTAAGTCATTCACTAAAATTTATTTGTAATGTATTTCTTTGTTTTCTGTTCTGCTCCTCCATCATTACTCTTAATTGATAACAAATCAGGCCTTTAGTAATTTTAATTATTGTTGTTGAGCAATTTCTATCTTATGTGCAGCTCACAGTGGCCTGTATCAAGATGAACAGACCAGAGATTGCCGCAAAGGCTATAGAGGTAGTCGAGAAGCGTATTTCTACAGACAAATGGCCAGAATATTATGACACCAAGCGAGCACGCCTCATTGGGAAACAATCCCGCCTGTACCAAACGTGGTCTATTGCTGGGTTCCTAGTAGCCAAGCTACTAATTGAAAAACCTGATGCTGCTAGGATCCTGTGGAATGATGAGGATGCAGAAATTCTTAATGCTTTGAGCACAAACAGAAAGCGTGGCAAGAAAGTGTTGAAGAAAACATTCATTGTGTGACTGAAGCAAGTTCCATGGAATGACCTAAGTTAGCATTAAGTTATAGGAAGTGTCTTTCCTGTATATAACTTACAAACGGTTGTGTTTTTTGATGGGGAGCGGTGCATGCTGTTGGATGCTATTATTGTGGATGCATCTGGCTTTGCAAGGATTGCTTGAGTAGTCCTCAATTGTATATCTTTCAACACTTCCTGTTATCTAGACTTGCCTCATGTAGTTTACTCTTCATTTGATATAATAACCTCTGTGGAATCTATCACTGGAATTCTGCTCACATTTACCTGGTGATAGCGGTGAAGTTTTTTCAGACATTATGGGCATTATTTTTAATGCAATATTTATCATTGAGCTGCAAATATCACAGTTATATAAATGTTTGATTTCCATTTTCTTGGCTTTATGCCCTCTTGCACCTGGCACCTACCATAACAGTAGCCTAAAAACAGAGAGGACAACAGATTCATGGGAAACATCCTTTCATAGTGGGATATTTTCAGAATAAACCTGCAAGCATTTAAACCAAGGTTACATAATACTGCAACTTTTTTAGCCAATTATACATACTACAATTCACTAGACTAGAACTCTCTGACTTGCTGGCGCCATGAGCCTCTCTAGCCCTTCTAACATGTAATAATGTATGGGGATCAACTTGTGAAAGGCTAGTAATTTTTACCAACACCATATCAAAATAATTGTAATTTTCAGCATCATTCTCCATAAATTGTAGGTTTTTTCTAGTACGTCGAACTACCTCTAGTTTTTTTGCAACAGGCTCCACGACTTTGTATCCTATTTGAGTTGTATTCATGATTTTGGGACTGCAATACATATTAAAATTTTAGCACTGTAAAAGTATGATGAGCTAAGCCAACTCAGAAAAAAAAACAGTTATCTTCCATAATAAGGGAGAAAAGAAAGTGTGATAATTTGCTCAGCTCATCTACCATTACGGATACCCCTCTTTTTTACATAGAGCACGTGATAAATTCAGGGTTATGGTTTTAGTGGTATGTTTCAACCACAAATGGACCGTATTAGTTCCCAAAAATAACTTCAGATTTAGTAAATAAAGTCCCAATCCTTGTGAGTGGGTAGTAACATGGCATTCTATATTTAGAGACACGAGGATTTGCATGGTATGAAAAGAAAGTTCATTTATAACTTGCCTAATAAAGGCTTATTTCTTGCCTCCTCTTTTGTCATCTGAAGAGGAGGAAGAGGAGAAGGAAGCCGCATCAAAATCTACCTGGTTCATTCAATTGCCCTTTGTTGATATGTTCTTCATGCTCTGTTTCTAGGATTGTGATAATTTCTAGAAGTCATTGCATTTCGTCATTGTTTTCTCATAGATATGTTCTTCATGCTTTGTTTCTGGGTTGATGAAGTTGGGTAGATTAAATTGTGTTTTATTTGTGCCTTGTGCATACTAAACAACTTGTGATAGTGATTTGATATGTTAGACTAGCTCTATAGAGGTGTTTGTGGAATTAAAGAGTTTCACATTTGAATGATTATGTAATGCAGATTTTATGGCAGTCTGGTATAATTGTGTACCCCTCATCTGACTAGATGACAATAGACACGGGTAGCCATTCGTCAGAATTAAAAAAAAAAACTTGCTTTTTTTGTTAATTTTTGTGAAAGCTTTTCTTGTTATATGGTACTGCACAATGCACAATGCATCAGCTTAATTTCGTTTCGGAGACAGGAATTTCTCATGAATTCAGATCAACTTCCTCTGATTTGCAGGTGGAAAAAAAAATTAGGAACCTATCAACCTAGGTAGCATACACATTTTGGACAAGATGCCGGTGTCACGCGGCGGCAAGCCGGCTTCCTCCTCGAAGCCGAACCCCTTCGACTCCGACTCCGACTCGGAGGATTTCACGTCGAAGAAATCATCCACCGCGTACAAGGCCCCCGCCGACGCCAAGAAGCGGTACAAGGACGGGTTCCGCGACTCCGGCGGGCTGGAGAATCAGTCGGTGCAGGAGCTCGAGAACTACGCGGCGTACAAGGCGGAGGAGACGACGGACGCGCTCAGCGGCTGCCTGCGCATCGCCGAGGACATCAAGCAGGACGCCAGCAACACGCTCATCACCTTGCACAAGCAGGGGGAGCAGATCAGCCGGACGCACGAGAAGGCCGTCGAGATCGACCAGGACCTCACCAAGGGCGAGACGCTTCTGGGGAGCCTTGGAGGGTTCTTCTCCAAGCCATGGAAGCCCAAAAAGACGAGGAAGATCAAGGGACCTGCCATGGTGTCACGAGGTATGTATCTTATCTGGGCGCGATCATACAATGAGACAGTGACCAAATCATGTATGTGTCCTCATGAACTCAATGTTAAAATTCTGTCACTGCTCCTGACCAACTTTTCAAACTGAAACGAAACAGATGACTCGTTCAAGAAGAAGGCGAGCCGCATGGAGCAGAGGGACAAGCTCGGGCTGAGCCCGCGAGGGAAGCCCGACCCTCGCCACTACGGCGAGGCCACCAGCGCCATGGACAAAGTTCAGGTTTGTGGCTTTCCGTGGTGCCAATGCAGAAAGCAAAAACCATGAAATTAGCGCGTGAATTGAAAACTCTGCGCGTGTGTGTGTCGATTTGGCAGTTGGAGAAGAAGAAGCAGGACGACGCCCTGGATGACCTCAGCGGTGTGCTAGGCCAGCTCAAGGGCATGGCTGTCGACATGGGTTCGGAGCTTGACAGGTGGGATCATTGTTCAGCAGTGAATTAGCAAAACAAATATTTTTAGAAAAAGGGAACATGTATCAATATTCCAGCTGAATGGCAGCACTACTAATATCGTCGAACTGAGTTTCATTTTGGACATTTCAGGCAAAACGAAGCGCTGGATCATCTGCAAGGCGATGTGGATGAGCTGAACTCCAGGGTGAAAGGGGCCAACCAGCGTGCGCGCAAGCTGATCGAAAAGTAGGCTCCATACGTCCGGACCGGTGCATCGCTCGACGCGATCTGCTTTCTGCAACACAATGAAAAGGGAAAGAAAAAAAAAGGATGATAGAATTAACCTCACTGGCACGGAGGCTTTTTGCGATTGATTAACCAGGAGGACTTGTTTGCTCGTGACGTGTATCGCTCTCCATTATACCAAGGGCACATTCATATTTTGTCAACCTTGTCGACCGAGTTGTATGTTTGTATGTACAGAAAATATCAAAGGAAGTACTTCTTCCGTCTAAAAATATTTTACACTTTATCTAACTTCAAATATCTCAAAATAATTATTATTCTTACTTTCCGATATGACTTTCTCTGTTTATAATACATCCCTATCTCTATCTCTCTTCTCATTGTTTTCTGCGTATATAATTTTTTCACTTCTCCTTAATTCCTATGCTCAAAGCCAAAACGTCAATTATTTTAGGACAGAGAAAGTATCTTTTTGGTGGCACTAGACCGAACATGAAAATAGATTCGACAGAATCAGTAAAGTTCACAAACAGAAAAACTATCACTAATGTAGGCACATCGATTCCAAGATCTCCAGTTTTCAATGATATAATGAACGATGTCAAATACCTGCACATTGAGATCATTTGCGCCTAAGTCCCGTCCCTTATCATGTATCAATGTCAAACACAAGAGTAGATTGACGCTTGGCCTTCTTTAACAGAGTGCAAAATAAACCACCACTACCGAAAACCGCAACATTGCCGAGTGTCAATAATTTTGTCGAGGACAATCCACTCGGTGAACATAGCTTTTGCCGAGAGTCCTGATAGAGCACTCGGCAAAAGCACCGACACTCAGACAAACCAGCCGTTTCCTGTAGTGAACAGAATTTTCCAACTCATCCAAATGTGAAACGTACTAAACTATAAGGCACATGAATTCAACCATGACTTTTAACTAGTACGTATAGGCAACAAATATCTACTTTTTTTTAATTCCTAGCTTTCAATTGATAAAGCTTTCAGAAATAGTTTGTGACTTTGTATTTTGATTTTTTTAATAAGATTTTCCGTATAATAATTATAAACCATTAAATCTAAATCTGATGACTTAAAATAATGATTAAAAATTATTAAAACTTTCAATCAACTGAAAATTAGGTACGATAATTCTAACTTGTGAACGCTCCATTGTATAACAAACAAGTGACGATTATATTAATCTGATGCTGTGATCTATGATAGAGCAAAATAATATTCAGTCCCGCAAACAATGATTTGAATAAAATTTATTACAGGACCGGAAGGAGTATACAGCCGCACATGGCCAGGTCGTCTTCTGAGACCGTTCTACCCTGGCTGGTTCCACGTAGTAGCTTGAGATCCATGTCTCAGATCTCCTTGACAACAAGGATACCGCTGCAGGCGAACAAAGACAACAGGTCAACAAAACAGGCACGGAGATCTTGTGCGAACAGCAGCAGCAGTGCATTAGCAAATCCTGATCTGGTACATTTTATTTATCGACTGATTACCCCTTGCATGAAGGTTGTGCAGGATCGTTGTCTTCACGTAGGTCCATGATCTAATCGCCCCCTTACAATAAAATTTATTTATTGATGGAATCATTGCATCAACGAGTATGCGACTACGGAGTCTTGTTCCCAGCAAGAAGAAACCGCAATGCTACTAGTCCTCCATAAACTTGCAAATTCATCCCGGACTCCACAATTATATAAGCTATAGATATTCCAGGATTCAATCCTTTGAAAAACTTAATTTCAATTTTCGAGAAATTCCAAACCAACTAGATGACCCAATTAGAACGTTCCCTCCTCACAGCTAGTTCTATATTTTTTCTGATTCTGCCTGTTGTCATTTTTGTACAGTTTACTGGCTCTTATTAAGAGTATTTAACCGTTTCTAGCAGCCTACATTTTTTAAGTTCATTTCTTCTATCTGAAAGAACTGGTGCAACAAAAGGAATGATGAATACCTTGAGCAGTTAGGAATCTCAAGGAGCAAACATGTCAGATATCATTTTCCTGAAAACAATCTCTTCTATCTGAAAGAACTGGTGCAACAAAAGCCATTCCTTGCTCAAGGAGCAAACATGTCAGATAGCATTTTCCTGAAAACATTATATCAAGCAGAATCAGCAGGTATTTACCCTGTAAACCAATTCCTTTGTTCCAAGAGGACCCCAAATAGTTGAGATCCAGATTTGAACATGGGTATGACACTGCTGCAAAGAACTTGCAATAGCACATACAGACAATAAAAATGATTTTGAGAGATGAATCCATAGTTTCTTACAGATTTAAGACTAGTAACATATTTCAATGAAGTGTGGTTACCACCAAAACCACAACAAGTAGTCTTCCCTTGTGGAGAAAACTAGAGACAAAGTGGAAAACAAGGACTTCTCATCGATTGTCATTGGTATTGGTTAAAAGTTTAACACATACATTGCCTCCTTTGTGATGAGGAGTACAACACATGGCTTCTGATCAGGCAGTATCCAAGCACTATTTACAGATGATTTTGCTGTACCTTTACAGATACAAATAAGTGGGACATGACAACTCTACAAACTTAAGCCCTAAGTGCTATGTGTTTCAGTAACTCTGAAACATCCGGATTCCATGACAGAGCAATCCCATTTTCGTCACCTTTTGAACCTAAATCATAAGAGCAAAGTAAATATCCAGCAGCCAGGACATGATAACATGACAGATGAAAATGTTACTCCTAAGTTATTGTTCAGAATCAAATGCTCTGTAGAAGCATTTATATGATTTGCTGACTTTGCAACATATAGGGATGAAATGTTCATCTGGAGCATCATTTCAGACTAAACATCACAAATTAACAGAACATTGATCGATTTACACTTCAAACATCACTCAACCATAGCATACTTTGCAATGTTTGGCTGAATGTCTGAACTATGAGAAAAAGAACCAATTACAACATAGAGTGTCAGTGTATTATACATAACTACGCAGCTACCCACACTAGAAACAAAAATAATTATAAGATGCTAATGTTGTTTCCACCTTTATCTGGCTGGGTTTATGGAAATGATGTACACAGGCAACAAAAGTAGAACTACTAAGGGTAAACAGGTGAGGTGTTGCATTAGGTCAGTCAGTATCAGAGTATCATGATATCTACTCTTTACGGTTATTAAAAACTCAAAGTAGGTGGTCTCTGTATATTTTTCCTTTGGCAGTTATTCTTATGTTCCACAATAACTATCAGAATGCTGATTTCAGCTAGAATGGGATGTGACAAATGTTGCCAAACTACAAAACATTTTGGACCAAATTAGTAATTACTGAGTATTAGGTATCCAAATGACAATGCTCAAATACCACTTGATGAAGAAACAATACTAAACACACACTACTTGATGCACTGAACAAAGTTTGAAACATATGGAGTCATCTGACAGAAAGTAGAAAGACATCTTACTGTACAGTTGGGCGTTTTAGTAAGTCATGAACAAGCTTTGCATCGTAACTTTACTGGACTATGGAGAACAATAAGGGTAAACAGAAGCAGATCTACTAGCATGCACAAACTTGAGATATTGGTGATGATTGTTCTGCAAGATCATGCACCAAAATGAAACACCACATAAAAGTGAGGCTATTTCCTTTCTGATTTGAGCTCCTATCACATTTAACTCCGTGGTAAACAAAGATTGCAATACCTAGCTATTACATAGCAATAACAATTGGTGCACCAAGAGAAGAGAGAGGAAGAGAAAGAGTGGAAACTAAAAACAACAATACCCCTCAAGTCACAAAATGCTCTGACCTTGAAGACAGCCAAAGCAACTATGCAAGTGCCATTCCACCAACGCTCATTAAACATTCAAGAAGCAGTTGATATTTTGGCCTTCATATCAAGGTTCTCCACATCATTAATCGGCTTTGTTGTCCGATTCCTGATCCGCTTGATCTTGGGGCTTTCCAGCCCCTTATGTGCAAACCCGTACAGCCGAAGCACCTGATTATCAGCAAAATTGAATGCTCGCTCCATGCTCTTGAGGCAGCGCTCCACTGGGTAATCCCCATAGCTCCCACAAGGTTTGCACCCCACAAAGTGTGTGACGAATGGCCACCTCTCATCCCCAAGGCCAGGATGATGATTTTCCATCATCTCCTCATACTTGTCCACCAGCCCAGCCCAGAAGCCGTGCAAGTAGTATGAATTCTCTATGAACACCTTATCCATCCACTTGTCCTTCTGCGACAGCAAGAGGTAAATCAGAGCAGACTGGTCATCGGCCTCGAATGCAGGCCGGCCCTTGAGGTTCGCCGTGAGTATCTTCCCGGCTTGGTCACGGATGAAGCCCTTGGGTCCCATGGGCGCCCACGCGTCCAGGAGGTCGAGAGACCACTGGCAATTCCGGAAGAGGAAGCTGCCGGTGTTGAGTGCGATCCAGGAGTGCTTCTCGAAGAGGAGGTCCTGGTAGCCATGGATGATAAGGTTGTGCGCGTCGTAGCGCTCCAGAGGCAGCTCAAACGCCATGTCGGTGAAGAGCGCGTCGCTGTCCATCCACCAGATCCACTCGACCTCCGGGTGGGAGAGCATGAGGCGGCGGAGCAGCGGCAGCTTGGCCCAGTATCCCGCGAGCTCAGTGTCGAGGTGGGCGAGGTTGTGGACGATCTCGATGCCGTGGAGGCGGCAGTAGTCGATCTTGTTCTTGGTGGTCTTGAGCAGGTAGTGGTCGCCGAGCGGGTTGTCGCAGGGTCCGGGCTGCGAGCCGGTGACGAGCAGTATCCTGGGCTTTCCCCCAGCGACGGTAGCGGGGAACCCGGGGTTCCGCGCTAGCCAGCGGCGGCGCTGCTCGTCCCAGCCGGAGATCTTAGGCCCGAGCGCGTACTTCTCCGCGGCGGCCGCGTAGGCGGCGGCGGCCTCCTTGGCGGAGAGCGAGGTGGCGTTGAAGCCCGCGGCGGCGCTGAACTGTACCGCCTCGTCGGGGTCCGGGTCGGAGTCGGAGCGGATCTCGCCGAGGATGCGGTCGATGTCCTCGACGGCCTTGGCGCTGCTGAGCGCGTCGGCGTCGGAGGGCTGGGCGGGGAGGGAGAGGTTGAGGCCGATGGTGCCGCGGAGGACGAGAATGGTGACGAGGCCGCAGAGCACGGTGATCTTGAGGTTGTTGAAGGTGCGGTGGATCTTGCGGGAGCGGGTCTGCAGCGGGGACGCCCCGCGCGCGCGCGGCGCCTTCATCGGCAGCGCTCCTCCTCCTCCGCCGGCCTTGCTGTTGTACCCCATCCCCTCCTGCCCCATCCGGGACCGATCCCTCGGAGGATTTATCCGCGGATTGGGGTCTCGGGGCGCGCGGGAATGGGCAGTCACATGGGACAGCGGCGGCAGCAGCGCGGTGGGGAGGTGGCTCGGCGACCCGAGCGAGAATTGGGACGGGATCGAAGGATGGCTGCGACTGCGAAGGTGGGGAGGGTGGATTGGGGAATGGAAAGAGAGGAGAGAAGGGGAGGTGCGGCGGTGTTCTTATTTTTCTCGGCTTCCGGACCCTGGGTCTCTGGGGCAGTGGGCTGTCGGCAGTTGACCCGGGTTTTCGGCTCGCGGCCGGAGTGGCAGTGGCGCGGTCGTGATCGTGACGACGTGCGCCCGGGCCGTGCCCAGTGGCGTGCCCGCGTCGCGTTTGAGTGCCTGGACCGTGCGCGCACGTCTCACCCAGGGCCGGCATGACCAGTCTGTTCTCGGCCAGGCCCAACTACGAGTACGGTTTTTCAAATCGTCTGCGTATTTCTTTTTACCAAGGAATCTTCAAATTTTCATTCGCAAGGAATCTCTATTTTGTTTTCATCTTCCAGCTCCGCTTATCATTGCATTTGACGTTTAACCCCCGTTTGATGATAAGTTATCGGGCGACGGAACGGAGATTATTTTCCTTGCGAGGAATGCGGAACGAGTTGATTACGGAGCACGGTCTCCGAGCTCCAGCTCTCTCAAGTCTCACCGTCGCCCTCCGTGGTGGCTCGACGGATTCACTGCGCGGAGTATGAGTAATTTTTAAGGTTCTGTTCTGTACCTTGATCTTTTTTAACAAACTGTACCTTCTTCTATTCTAGACTGTCCAGCTGTGGTGACCGAGCATCGATGACTCGAATGTACCACGAGTCCACCATGGCCGCCGAAGTCAGTACCTGCTGGAGGGGAATTGACAGGCGGCCGGCAGAAGAATCACAGTTTGGACAAAACCAGCGGTTTCGGTTCACGCGGGTACAACAAAATAAACAAAGGTGTGATGTATTAGAGCCAGTACAGCGTGTGCGATAATTTGCAGTACACGTCCTTTGCTTACGCTTATTAAATTATGCTGTCTGATACTATCATGTGAGACTTTGCTACCCCAACTAAAAGGAGGAAGGTAACTCCCTCACTCTGGTTCCCTGATGGCGAAAAGCAGAGTAGTTTCGCTCACACGGATAGGGTAATAAAGAGGTAGTAAAATACTAACATTTCGGTCAGTACACGCTGGAGATCTATTTGTAAGAGGAAGATAACTCTAGTCTCTAGAGATCCCTCTTACCTTCACCCTTGATTATGCTGTCTAATATCATATGGGACTTTGCCACTCCAGCTGAATAGGAGTAGTACATGTTAACACTAAAGTCAGAGACACACCTCGTTCCCTTCATTTCCATATATTATTATAGTAAACGAAAGTTTCTTTCACATTAGCCAAAATTCAGAAACATAGAAACATGTCTCGATGTGACAAGTGTTATCACTTTCTGCATCATTCAAAAGGCCAAAAAAAAAAATGAAATCATATTGTATCAGAGTCCCAAAATGTCACTCCTCTGCTTCGTTCTAAGAACTTTTATCCAGTACATATGTACATTGTGCAAAATTAAATCAGATGTACAAGTATAATAGCAACCTGCGGTTGAAATATCCATTTCATGTATCTGTGCTAGAAGTATACTTCTTGGATTAGTATTACAGTTACCTGTAGTTGGTAGATAGAGGGCCATACCTAGTAAAGCATTGCTCAGCACTTTGCTAGTTTGTCCGCTGCAAGCTTCACGGTTTCAGCATTGCCATTTTGTTCAGCAGCTGTACAAAGTAAACTCCATGCCGATGTACCAGATTCAGAAGGGACTACACTATCAATGAAGTGCTCTGCCTCCTTAAACATACCAGCACGACCCAAGGCCTCAATCATGTAGGAATAATGCCCCTTTGAAGGCTGTATTCTGTAAATATCAGTCATGGATGCAAAGAATTTGAAGGCTTCTGTTACAAGGCCCAACTTTGCACAGGCCTTCAGCACAAATAAGAATGCCATTGAAGTTGGAGGCTTCCCCATCCTTATCATTTGCCTGAACAGGCGAATAGCAGTCTCTGGACAGCCATTTTCCACATTAGCTATGATTATTGAGGTCCAAGAAGATGCATTCTTGTCAGACATATAATTGAAGGCATCAAATGCATATCTGAGGCTACCACAATTAGAGTACATGTTGATCAGGTGGTTGTTCATACAAGCGGTAGAAGCAAGGCCTCGTTTGGTCATGTAGGCATGCGCTTGCAACCCTTCATCAAGACGTGCCAATTTTTTGCAAGAACTTAATATGAGACATGCAGTTTTGTAGTCAAGCTCCACACCTGAACGTTGAATAACATGAAAAAGATTAACTATTCCAACATGATCACCAAGTTGATAAAATTCTTGAACCAAATTACCCCAAGAAACCTCATGGTTTGAGAGTGACATGCACAATTTTAGAGCCTTATGGTACAGGCCTTGTCTTAGGTAAAAGCTAATCAGACTTTTCACAATAGAAGCGTTGGCTCCATAACCATTTCGGATCGAGCTGCTGTGGATCTCCATGCCACTTGCAACATCTCCAAGAGCTGTACATGCTGTAAGTACAGCAGTATAAGTGAATTCATTAGGTTGCACATGCTCTAGTTGCATTCTCCTAAACAAATGCATTGCTTTTTCATATTGACCATTTTGACAGTTGCCTGATATTACTGCAGACCAAGCAGCTGTACCTGGATCCTTGATTCTTGAAAACAGAAATTCTGATTCTTCCAAAGAACTGCATTTAGCATACATGTCAACCAGTGAACTAGTAACAAAGGAATCTGGATCCATGTCAAACTTCAAAATGCAGGCATGTAACATCCTTCCTGATGCCAAATCTAGATCAGAAGTGCATGCCTTCAAACTGCTAGCCACTATGAACTGATCCAGCTTTCCTTGGACCAACAAATAGTATCTTAACATTTTCAAAGGAAACATTCGCTGCCTCTTCTGAAGAGTAGCCCAGTTAACGTACATATCCACAAGAGCACTCATGACATGTTTATCTGAGTCAAAACCTGCCCTGATGAGGTGACCATGTATTTCCTTACCATAATCAAAAGCACCTCTTCTGGTAACAACATGCAGAATGGTGCCCAATGTAAACTCATCACATTCTGCGCATTCGAACATCATAGCACGAAATTGTTCAAAAGCCTCGTCATCGCACAAGTTATCTGCATAGCACTGGATGATGGTATTCCAAGAAACCAAATCCCTATCATTCATCCCATCGAACACCTTTTGCATAAACTGTAGCTCACCTGCCCTCCCGTAGAAACCCATCAGACAATTCTCCAAAAACTCATTGCCGACCAAACCCATCTTGATCATGCAACAATGCAGCTGATGTCCCAATCCCACATGGCCCAAACTTGAAGCTGCCCTCAGTGCGACCGACAAAGTGAAAGCATCACATGGCATGCCATCATAGACCATTTCCATGAACAGCATCAGTGCCTCGGTGTGACACCCATTCTCGGTGTAAGCGCTAAGCATGGAGGTCCAAGAAACCAAATCCGGCGCGGCGATGCCACCGAACACCTTCTCAGCGCAGCCTAGGGAACAACAGCTCGCGTACATGGTAATCAGGCCGTTCGCGACGAATAGGTCCGCGCCCACGTATCCCAACTTGGCTACGGCGCCGTGGAGCTGCCTGCCTAGCCGGATGCTCCCGACGGAGGCGGAGGCGCGCAGCGCTACGGAGAAGACGAAGGCGTCGGGCCTCATAAAAAGGTCGAGCATGCAGAGGAGCAGCTCGATCGCCTCGAAAGCGGGGCCGTGAGTGGCGTACCCGGACATGAGCGCGGTCCAGGCGACGAGGGACCGTCCCGGCGCCGGCAATGCGTCGAACACCTCCCGCGCGGGTCGCATGTGCCCTGCGCGCACGTGGACACGCAGCTGCGAGAGCTGCGCCGCGGCTTGAGAGGCGCCTTTCGTCTTAGGCCTGTGTCTGCCGCCCTTGTTAGGGGAGGTCTGGGTAGCGGTGCTGCTGCAGATGCAGGAAGGGTGCGGGAGCGCGGGAGGAGGACGAGCCATTGGAGGTGGTGCTCTGCTCCGCGAACGGTGATCGGGAAGAGGATTCCACTGGAGGAGTGGCCAGGAACAAACAACAAGAGGGATAAGGCGTAGGTGGGCTGCGACTGACTCGATGGGCCTCTCAAAGGTTTAACATATGGCCTTCAGCCTGTGCCGCTTTGAGTTTGAGCTCATTCAAAGGCCCACAGCTAGGCAACAGCGTCGTCTTGATTCGTCTTCGCACGTCGCAAACTCGAATCATTCGTTCCCGGGCGGCGCCAGCCGCCAGGCTCAAGCTCATGATTCATCTTCTGGTTCTTCAAATGCTTGTTCCATTTTCCCCCCTTTTTTCTGTCCTGTTCTTTGATTTGTTTACTTTGATGCAGTGACGTCTAAACAACGTTTCTCTCGATCCTATATGTAGGCCAGTATACTCTCTTCTGTTCATGGTTATAGTTCACAATAGTTAGAAACTGGGTTTGTCCTAGTTGACTAGGAGGGGGGAGGTGTGGGAATACACACCTATAGTCACCCAGGTTTAAGCCTCCACAATCTTGAATTTGATGTCTATTAATTATCTGATCGTTTTCTTCTTCTTAATGAAAAACACCTAATCCTCCTAGATTGGGTCTTCTTTTTTTTAGTTCACAACAGTTATCTTCTTTTTACGTCTTCTTTAGTTGCATGTGAAAGGCAGCAACTTCACCTCCACAGAAAAAAAGCACTAATCGTTCTGAAAAGATCTGCTTTGTTCTCATTTTCTTTTCTCATACAAGGATTTTTCAATTAATGTTTGGAATAAGTATGTATAACTTTGTTTTTTTTTGCTACACTTATAAAGGTTTTAACAATATTGGTTGTGCAGAAAAAAATAAAAAACATTACAGAGTCACGGAGATGCTGAATGTAAAAAGGCAATTTTCCCAGTTTTAGCAGACATATATATAATGTATCAGATAATATATATATAGCAAACTTACATTCTTGCACTTGAATCACATGCTGCGAAAAATCAACATGAACTGTCATGTTCTTTTTCGTCAGAGACAGGTCATGAAAAGAACTCCAAAGCAATTAAAGCATTGATGATAAGAAAGGCGAAATCTACAGTACAGCAATCATGTATAGGATGTGCTCATCCTGAAATCATCATACACACTGGGCTTATCGCTTATTCGACATCTCGTAGTTATTTGCTATGCTTGGGGCCAACATGATGCAACCCCGCAAGACTCTCGTTTCTCCCAGCTAGTTCTAGTGTAAGGTATAGGGGTCACAGCATCAGTGCATCACATGTGACGATCAAGCGTCAGCTTTGGCCGGGGTTATTTCTGGTTCAGTCGCCGCAGCAGGTGCTTCGGCGGTGGTAGGTGCTGCTTCTGCAGCAACAGTAGTAGGTGCTGCTTCTGCGCTAGGTGCTGCTGCTTCTGCTGCTGGAATCGGAGCCGCTGGGGCAGCTGGTTCCTCCCAGAAGGAGGTCTTCTTCCCCGTCTTAGAAACAGTCTGGAAGACAGCCTCTGGCTTGACATTGCCTTTGACTGTCACCTTCTGCTCCTTCATGTCTATGTCGAAGGACTCAACTCCTGATATCAGCAAGCATTAGAAGCTATATGATCCAAAGGACTGGTAATTAACAGGTGATCAGAATTTTCCCCCTCCGTCTGAATGATATTTACATTTACTAACAGGGTGATCAGAATTTACTAAATTTTTTGCGTTGCATAATATTTTCAAGATTCAAGAAATGACATTTTCCCTTTGGTGTTATGATAAACTCACTTTGGTCACTAAAATTTTGTAAAAGTCGGGGGAAGCAATTATTGAACCTTCCATTTTGGAGAGGACTCTTCTGACCGCGCCGGAACAACCCTCGCATGACATGGTAACCTTGAGGACAACAGTCTGCATGGTGAAATATTGAGCATCAGATGAGCAACGAAACGTCAATGACGCTGCTATTATGAGCACACAATAATAAAAAAAATCAGAAAATACGATCTCCTACTATATCGGGATTCGATCGGTAGAAAGAAAAACCAAGACCAGCAATCATATGATTTTGACTTAAGTAGCCAAGAATTGTCGAGCCGAAGATCATAACATAAAATTTCATAAATTTGAGAACTAGCTGTTGCATTGATTCCATTGAAACTTGAGAAAATTTGCTTGGCGATGAGAATTGAAGACGGGAAGGGGGATCTGAGTTACCTCGGCGGCCATGGCTCACAGCTCCGGACGGAGAAAAACAGAGAAACAGCTGGCTGCTGGCGCCTGGAACCGGAAGGAGAGCTCGAACTCGAAGACGTCGTCAGGTTGCCGTGCCGTGGCTTCATGGCTGGATGCTGCATAAATAGACAAGGGGCGCGGTGTGGCGTAGCAAGAAAGCAGAAGTCGGTGACCGGTGGGTGGATGCGCACCAAACACGCACAAAAGGAACCCTCTCAAAAGGCACAGTCCCTTACCGCCGGCAAAGATGCCCGACCTGACCTGATCATGCCCTCGCCCGCGCTCCCCACCAGTGTAGTACGCTAGTACGTGAAGTACACTAGCCCCTGGCTTGTGCAGTACAACTGCTTAATTCGTGTGGTTAGCCCAGCTTCCCCGCCTCCCCCGCATCCTCCTTCCGCTTTGTTAATATCGATCGGCTCGGCTGTTATCGCCGGCTTCTGATCATATCGATGGACATCATCACCTTATCGCGTGCTGTTAGTGGCAGTTGCGTCTCAAATTCGGCGTTTCCGCTAGCCTTTTTTCGCTTCATTTGTCGGGGGGTTCTTCCGGTTGTTTGAGGATGTTCTCGTCTCCTTGGCTCGCCGTGTTACCAGCAAAGCACTTCTTGAATCGGTAAGCATTGCTTTTCTTGGAATCTTCTTTGTTGTGTTCGCTGGTCGTGGCTGCGGTACAGCTAATCGGATTGCGATTTGCGAAGCTTGGGGTTTTGCCGTTTTGGAATATAAATCTTGGGAGGGTTAGGGGGACTAGGGAGATGATTACTACGAAGCTCTCTGTCCTTGCAAGTTGGAACAGCATCAGAGCCTCTGTCGAATCGCAACTTTTTTTTTTCCTTGAGAGAGACGACAGACTACTGCCGAATCGCCACTTGCCTGAATTTTTCGTCCGCTGGTGCATTCTGGCCTTCTGGGACTTTTTAGATAAAGGCCCATGGGGGCCCTTTTGCTTATTCTATGTAGCAGGCTGAGAAGCTGAGTAGTTCCTTTGCTGGGATAAGGCCTAGCTGAGGTAGATTGATAATATATTGAGGTAGATTTTTTTTTTCTATCTAGACCAATATGTTCAGGTAGCTTTCAACCAAAAAAAAAAAAAAAAGTTCAGGTAGATGTCTCGTTCACTGTTGCACCTAGCGGTTGCACCTGACCATTCCAGTTCCAGCACCTGCCACCATTCGAATCACTCCATTGCTCGACTGTTGCGTATTGCTACGCTGATAGACAGAGTCTTCCAGCGGAATCAGCGCAGGCACGTTCACACGACGCGTTGAAGTGCAATTACCTTGCAGAGGCATAGCAACACAGACGTGGACAGGCTTAATTACCTTTCTATCTATGTTACCATACTACGGCGACAGATCGAGCAAAAAAGCCAAAACGCCGTCTTGATGCGACTTGGTCTTCCAGATGAATGATGTATAATTGACTCTGTCTGGTCAGTAACCGTCAAGACCAAACCCAACGGCACGTCTCAGAAGCACGCAGCCGCACGTAACAGACATCCGTTCCCTCCCTGCTTGGTCCTCGTCGTCCCCTCTTCCTGCCGTCACCGTCGCGGCCCAACCCAACCGTCGCCGTGCGCGGTGCGCGACGGACTCTGTCGTACCGTTGTCGCTATCCCTTCCCGTCGCTTCAAACAAAAGCCACGCAGCTGGGATCAACCTTTCGGCCGCTTTACGCCACGCCTTTTTAATCCCTTCCGCTTTGCTTTGCCCGTTCCCACACCAGCTCAGCAAGCCAGCCTCTCTCTGCCTTTGGTTGCCTACGATGGCGGAGGAGCAGCGGTGGCAGGACGGCCACCGCCTGTGCGCCAACAACTGCGGCTTCTTCGGCAGCCCCGCCACGCTGGACCTCTGCTCCAAGTGCTACCGCGACCAGCAACAGCAGCCTGCCGCTGTCGCCGCCGCGCCGCCGGCCTTCCAGCCCGCTTCCTCCTCCGCGCCCGGCACGGAGGCGGTCGACGCGGCCTCCTCGAACCCCGCAACATCGCAACCGCCGCCGGCGAGCGGGCGGTGCGCGTGCTGCCGGAAGCGCGTGGGCCTGACGGGGTTCACGTGCCGGTGCGGCGCCACCTTCTGCGGCGTGCACCGCTACCCGGAGCGCCACGCCTGCGCCTTCGACTTCAGGGCCGCCGGACGCGACGCCATCGCGCGCGCCAACCCCGTCGTCAAGGGCGACAAGCTCAAGGACAAGGTCTGACTCATGAGGAGCCCGTCCTCTCTCTCTCTCTCTCTTTCGCTGTCTCGCAGCACAGGCCGGCATCCCCCCGCGTGGATCCCAAAGCTATGTCATCTCTGCGATTGGCGTGTATGTATGTAACCTCGATTGTGTAAGCAAAGCCGACGGTGAAACCGTCGGCCGTTGAAATGGAAACAAGAATCCGTGCTCTTCGAATAAACTCAATACAGGGTCACGGATCCCCGCTCTCATCTCCCTTTTTTTCTCTGTCCCTGAATTCCGATCGCCGGATTAGAAGCGTGCCGTCGGAATTAAACAGAACAAAATGATCATTTCACGGCTGGAAAAGCAACGACGCAGACAAGAACGGGTCAACCAAACGGAGCTTTCGGATAAGCATGGCCGGCCCGGACGGTGGGTCCCCGCGCCCAGCGGCGCTTGACACCAACGTCTCAGCTACCATCCTCGCCTCCACCCTTCCCGCGCCATGCCGTAACATAAAACTTCGGTAAACACGATGTGGACTTGGTTTGAAAGCTCCGGTCGAATACGAAAAAAAAAAACTTATATAAATTTGGGTAGTTTCGAACCGTGCAAACAAGCCACGGGAGCAGTTGGGCCAAACGTACTACTACTTGCTAGTTGAATGTTTCATCAGCTAACTACCCTGAGGTGACTGCGAAAAAGTCAGAACTACGTGCATTCATCGTCAAAGAACTTTGAATAAAACAATCACAAATCATAGAGCATTGTTTGTAGGTGCGGTTTCGGCCGAGACAGGTGAACACGCTTTGCCGGAAAAAAAAAAAAAGATGTTGCCTAAGAAGGAAAACAGGACAATCTGGGCTGCTGAACTATCGGGCCTATATAGTACAAATAGGAAAAAGCCCAATTCGGCAGCGTTTTGCCGAAAGAATATAATAATAAGCCGGTCGTGATTAGCACCACATCGCTTGGGTTAGCCATCGCGCGATCAGAGGCACGGTATAAAGGGAGGGTGAGGGCGAACGGCAAAACTCATCTTTGCGCTTGGGGCAATGACGCAGCTAGTGAGGTAATACCGAGGCGCGTCAATTGCTGGTTGAAAACTATTTCCAAACCCCCTCTTTGGCCCAACCGGGCCACTGAGAATTTCTGGAAGGGCTCCTAAATAATTAGGGTAAAGCCCAACAATTCATAATTCTAAATATGCGCTTCCTACAAAGTTTTTTTTGCACTATTTCCTTTTTTATTCAACTGATTCTTCTGTATTCTGTGGCGCGCTTTACGCTGCCAGTGTCGGTCACTTCCGAATATGCTTTCATATTTTCAATTGGGAAACAGTATCTTCATATTCATAGTTATAAAAAATGGCCGTTCCACATAAAACCTCTAAATTTACTTGGGCCTCAGATTAGTTGCCCAACAGTCGGATTGGGCTGCGGCGTTGGGCTTCATAGGCAGAGCACGACCCGCTCTCCCATTTTGCTCTCTCTCTCTCTGCTAAAAAAATTGCTCTCTCTCTCTCTCTCTAAGAAAACAGAGACTGCACGGCGTTTCAATACGCTGTTTCACTAGCATCCAGGACAGTTCAGCGAGATGCAGCAACACCTTGGACAGAACAATCCTTACCGTATCCATTCCGTCGTGTTCGCAGAAGCAGCAAAAGGAACAAATGCGTCTGCACGTCGTCTGGTCCAAGAGGAATCATTGCAACGTAACTGCTATAGCAGTACGTGTGATGGCACTTGTTTACTCTTGCTGACTTCGCAATCTTACCCTCTGCCAGCTGGTAGGATTCTACTCACTTGGGCTTCAAAATGATCGATGTTTTAGTTTGTCACATGAAAATTAAGTACAAGTATAAAAGATAAGATGTATATAAAATAAGAAGGAGAAAAATAGAGATCTGTATGTATTAAAAAGAGAGAATTACTCCTTACAAATTTAAATTGTTGACGTAATTGACTTTTTTTAGTTACATTTGATCATTCGTCTTATTTTAAAAATTTATTAAATATTTTCTTATAATTTATTTTATCATTAAAGAAATTTAAAATTTATCATATAATTTTATATATTTGAACAAATATTTTGAATAAGACGAATAGTCAACTGTATCATCAATTAAAATCCAGTGGAAGACATCAGAAAGTAAGAATGATAGTTATTTTAGAACAAATAAAATTGGATAAAATGTCAAATACGTTAGGAGTGAGGGAGTACACTATTTTGCTGCTGCATTGCATTTGCCCGAGACGAGAAATGCTCGGTTTGCCGTTTGCGCCACCACTCCAGGTCTGCAGCTGCAGCCAAGGCACAGTTCATCTGCTCCTACGTTCTTTCGGTTGTTGCTAGCAGAGACCCTTCTCTGTTTTTTTTCCCCTTCGTTTTGGCAAAAAAAAAAAAAAGGACGAAATACCGGGCAGCTCATGAGAATTGCAACATGTGTCGCGCATCTTCACGTCCTGGCGAGCTGTTGATGCGCAGGGATACGAGTGATGATGAGAAGTACAGATCGATTCCAGATGCTATCGATCTCGGTTCCAGGAAACCATGATGGGAGGCGAGAGGTTTTCCTTGATCATCCTCGATGGTGCTGGTGTCTGCGCGCATCGCTTCGATGCCATGCGATGCGTCATTGTCTTACTCTCTCTCTCTCTCCTAGCTCATTTCGTACGAGATCGCTCACGCGAGCTTATTACAAAATCCAAAGTGACAGAGATCAAACCTTGAAGCTGCACCAGTCATATAGTACTTTGTTCAGTTTTCATCATTACTGCACAAAAAGTCATTTAGATTTTGACAACGATGTGAACAGTACAGACTTTTTTTGTAACTTTTATCAGTTTTTTGCGCAGGATGCCCTGAAAAGAAATTGGTCCAAAGTGTGAGAATGGACCATCAATTGCTGTAAGAGAGTGCAGTGCAGTACAGGGCTAGCAGCTAGCAGCTAGAGAAGACACCAAGCATCGAGCATATCGGATCCACAGCGTGCGCGTATAGTTGCAGGGCCTAACCATGCTTTGCACAGCATGGTGTTATTTGCGCGCAGCGAAAAGATGACCGGCCGCGCAGCTGATAATGGTTGGTCTGATTTCTGCTCCATGATAGTTCCTGCCTGACACGGTACATCATTTTCTATCTCGACCTGGCACTGCATGCCAAGGCGAAAAAGTTTTCCATGGAACAAATCGATTCTTCGTGTTTGACCATCTGACGCCATCTCTTGAATGTGCCACTTTCTTCTTCTTCGCCATTTTTTTGCAGTTGGACCATTTGCTTTCTGATCCTGCTTCCTTCTGCTCGTGAGCTTCATTGCACCTGCGACGGCCCATCATGCCTACCTACAAATATATTCGTTGCAGCTCATCAGTACTTGCCCTAATATTGGCAGAAGCCATTTGTTTTAACTAACATTTTGGCAGGAGCTTTTAAAAGTTCAGGTGTGTAATAGGGCAAGCATCAGCTGCTGTATCAAAAAGTGCAGGCATCAGCTGCTGTATTTAAAACAATTGAATTGGAATTGTCAAGCCCTTGACTCCATCAACAAATCAAATAGATGGGGCAGTGCAGCTAGATAGAGGTGCATCATCATGGTGCTGGCACCATGATGCACTCGGCCACTCGCACTGAGAACAGAGCACAACAACCAGCAGCTACTGGCGCCATGAGTATTGCTACGTCTCACTGTTGTGTCGCAGGATTGCAGTATACTAGCATCCCTATACATGCACGTCCTTCTTTTCCTTGAACTCTGCTGCTCCGGTCTGCAGCGGCAGCACATCCCGAAGCGAGGAAACGTCAATGGAGAAGAATCCAACACGGGCCGAATCGAGTAAGCAGGCCTATTCAATTTTCGCCGCCCACGATCGAGTGCATGCCGTACCTGGAGTGGTGTGCGGCCGCATCGATAAAGCTAGCAGCGGCCGGCGATGCATGGCGTCAACACTGGCTAGGCACGAATCGATGTGTGGAAATTACTACTCATCGTAACAGCATACGTGGCTACGTGCAATGATGGTTTTGCTTTTAATCCGTCATCATGCTTGTACGTACTTGTTTGCTAGTCTCTTGCCATGCATAATGATGCGGCAGCTGTAGGGGCTATACACGTCCATTTGTGATTTGGATGATGGTGCATCTGTCAGTGTGTTTTCTTTTTCGTAAAGATTGCAGCAACATCGCAGGGACTTGATTTCAAGCTGCAGGAATAGTGGAGGGTACTGTGCTGCCGGTGAGCTGGAGGTTAATTCCGGTCAAGATTTCATTCATGATCCAAGGTCAGATCTTCAGACCAGGATCGTGTCTGATGATGGTCCAGATCAAATCAAGGTTACAATGAAAACAAGTTGGTTATCATTTCAGGACGGTAAAAAAGCGAGATTCGAGTAGATGATCATGACAGCCAGAGAGGCAAGGCTGTGATGAGGATGAGAGATTCAGTTGAACATATGAGGAGAACGGATCAGGGGGGGAAAAGGATGGAAGGACAGAAGAGAACACAGACGCGATGATGAGCGGTGACCCTTCACATGAACCATCATTACAAATCTTGGGACGGCCGAGGCCCATAACAATCATCAGTGGAAGCCCCTACCTCCCTCCTTTTTCTCATCCCTGATTTACCCTCGTTAGGCGTTTCAAATTTTCCGATTCGAAAAAAAGACGTTTCAAATTTTCCTGGAAATCCAATTACATGATTGAAGTATCCATTAAGTTTTAGTCGTGATATTCAGGACAATGATAAATTAGGAGGAAATTTACGTTAAAAAAATTTAGAACAAAACCACAGTAATGCACACCGTTTACCTCATCCAACAGTTTAGATTTAAATCATGATACTTTTTTTTATCCACCAGTATCATAAGTATAATATAGAGGTATCATAAGTATCATACGGGCAATATAGGAATTACACACTTGTCACAAAATTGTGATAATTATATTTTCTAGGATGGAATAATGTCATGTGTTCTACGTTGCATGAAATTTCATATACTGATTATGATCCAGCTTAGAGTTTGGTAATATTAACATGTGAGCCATAAGACTGCCAAGGGTCCACATGTCCGCTCCCATGGACCATCTTGTGCCGACTGCCGATTTCGTAGGTTGACGCTTTGCGCCTTTGCCTACGTCAAGAACGGCGCTGCCAATTTGATGGAACGAGAAAGGTGTGCGGTGTGCCTATAAATAAGCCCCCACCACCGCGCGTCCAAGCAGAGTTCTCCAACCATCCACTCCACAACACCTCTGCTTGTGTTTGCCGTTGCTACAGAGCAACAGGGAACTTGCTTTCCATCTTGCTAGCAGCCACCAGCAGTCCAGCACAAGGTCGATACTCTGCCTCACTCATGCATTTAGCAACTGCAATGTGGGGCCGCACGGCTTGGCTCTCCTCTCCTCTGTTCGTTTCATCACATGCTTGCCGAAAAGATATATTAGATGCTGCTTTTCTTTTTTCTTTCTTTCCCCTTTTTGTTCGTTTCTACTTTCTACTTCGCTTTCGCTTTGCATGGCTCCATCTATTTGTTCATGCGCTTGATATGACGGCCCAATTTTTCTCATTCGGCGATGATGAAAATTTTATTAGTAGCAGTTTTCTTTTCTAAAGACTTTTAGCAGCACTATGGAAAATTTAATGCTGGAAGCTTCTACTTCCTTTCTCTGCATAAACTATGGCTTCTTGGAACAATTCCTTCGAACTTGACCACACAATTGAGTCAATTCATTTCCACGTCGATGCAGCTGATGTTCGTTCTCCTTCTGTGGTTGTGTAATTGTGGCAGAAGATGGAGAGGCTGAACAGGAAGCTGTACCTGCGGAACTGCTACATCATGAAGGAGAACCAGCGGCTGCGCAAGGCGGCCCTGCTCCTCGACCAGGAGAACCAGGCCCTGCTCTCCGAGCTCAAGCAACGCCTAGCCAGGTCATCATCGGCAGCATCAGCAGCGGCAGGCGGCAACAACAACAACGCGCCGGTGACGAACCGCGCGTCCAAGCAAGCCGGCCTCGACGCCGCCGGCAAGGCCTCTAAGACGAAGTAGACGGTCCATCACTATTTGGTCACAGACGGGTGCACATGCACCGTGCCACGGTGTGCGTACTGCGTAGGTCGTAGGAGCTGGGGTTGTAGTGGAGTTCTCGTGGCGTTGGTTTAGTTAGCTCTGGATGTTAATTGTCAGGATGTTGGTGTGTTTGGTTTTAGTCAGTAGCGACTACTTGTAAGAGAATCAGGAGCTATTTGACAGCAAGCGTCTCCGTCCTCTGTTATTTGTTCATCTCGATCGTGCTCACTTACTCCTACACAATGACCGAGTCTCAGTGGTGTGCTATTCGCCTGTTCGGGCAAAACGCATAATGTTAACCTGTGCAGGCTGAATTCCCAAGTAAAGTTTACTAAAAAAAAAGAAAGATCAGCCTGCGCAAATTATCACATCTTGAATACAACTGTCGACATCATGGCAAATGCGCAAGTTAGCACGAGGAATCCGTAACCATCTTCTTGACAACTAGAAATGGCTCATTGACAAACTAAAATCTAGTAAAATATTTGAAAGAGCTGGAGAACAAAATGACTAGTCACAGCCTCACTCATGCCCTTGAACCAGCCATCTTCGATCGATCACCTTATTGCTGGCACATCATTGAGCTAGAGATGTTCCGATCGATCTCACAAGGACACCAGGAATGATTTTAACAGCGTCACGGTCTTCTTCGGAAGCAATGCACGATGCCATTTTCACTCATAATAACCTTTTTTATAGGGAAATTCACTCATAATAACCTAATTTGTTGCAAAGAAAATTTGCAGCAAAAACATTCGCCGAAAAGGTTCGCAACAGAACGAACTGCCGTTATTTCAATTTACAAACGGACCGGACAAACAGTGCATTTACTCAAATGTAGGATCCATTCATTCGCTTGCACAAACATATATAAGATGGAATATCGCGAGAGACCAATGCGGCTATCACGTCCTTCCTACATCTGGATTTCCAAGAAAAATGCAGCAAATGGGCCAAGACACAAAACTATCGAGTACATACGTAAGCAGCAGCTAGAGTGAGTTTGTATGCATGCAGCCTGTGAGGCACCTGATCATGAGTCATAATACCAGGTGCCAAATGATACTGAGTACAGTGTACCACTCCGGAACATAATGATCAAGCTAGTGATACGACCACATGCCAGGCCGAAAGAGCGCGCAATGCGACAACCATATACGGCTACGAGAAAAAGAGCTTGTCCCAAACAGAGATTTACATAACTCGAACGTTCGATACAGGGCACAGATCATATTCTTGCTTCCAGCTTAAGACTCATGTCCTTTACTACTCCCTACAGAGTCGCTACCACTTCACTACTGCACGTCGATTCTACACACCCCACGCGATGGAGGAACTAAAAAGAAGGCCGCCTAAAAATCGAAACGAAGGCTACCGCCACTATCACCAGATGCACCACCACCACCGGCGCTAAGCCTCCACGGGTGCAGCAAAAAGGCATCACTAGCTTAGACTAACACTGACAGCAAAATGCAGAATACCATCTCCGTCCTAAGCACGATGGCTTGCTTCACTCGTCTACCACCTCCATGTTCTGCTCCTCGTACTTCACCCCCACCAGGAAGCAGATGCTCACCTGCACAATCACAAAACAATGCGATCAGAACACGGCTCGCTTCATCACCATCTTGTTCAGCTTTAGACAACAAGGTGACAGGTACCTGATTTGGGTCATATACGGCGTACTCGTTGTACTCCAGCGGACCGTTCTTGTTCCTCGACGGCACCAGCTTGCCGCACGGGACCTTCACGTCGTCCCTCCAGGTGAAGTGCTCCGACTCGTCGGTCGTCTTCCTCCCCACCCCTTTGACGCCCATCTTCTTCTCCTCGAAGCCTTTCGCTTCCTGTTGCAGAAACAGATATAAGAGCGTCAGCGTCCAATCGCAGAAACAGGTTAACGATCACTGAAAGTTGAGGAAAAATGGAGGCCGCGTACATACCTCTGCCCCTGGTGTGCCAGTTACTTCTGTGATCTCTTCCCCTAGAGAGGCGACTGCTAAGACCAAATACCCTTCGGGACGATCAACCGCAGTAAAGCCATAGCGAGCAGCTTCAGCTGCTGCATCAGAACAGACTATGGCTTTGCCAAACTACAATGGCCAAAATAAAACGTTATCAGCACGATTTTGATCAGAAGTAAACCACAGTTCACATGATCGACGAGCTGCACATACCATGTATCCTGGCACAGGAAGGTGACAAACAGCAGGCAGGAATCCTTTGTGCATATGCCTGAGCAAATTCGAGCTTCTAGTACCTGTACGGAAAAAGAACACATGCTAAAACAAGAACGACATTCCTGCCACAAATTGACATTTGTCACGGATTCATGGTTTGGAGATTTCGTACCACACCAGAGAAGAACTTTGTTTGGCAGGTTCTTGATTTTCTCATAAGGAGGAAATGCTTCGGACTCAACAGCATATATCCGCTCAACAGACACGCCATAAACCTGCAGAAAATGATATTTAGAAAACAAACTTGAGGAAGAAGTGATAAATGGCACAATAGTACGATATCTTACCACATCAGCAACCTTGACAGGTTCATATGTTTTCTCCAGATACTTCAGAATCATCTTGTAATCCTCTGAATCTTCAGCAACAGGATTGATGGAACAACCAAGCTTCGTGTAGCATTCAGACAGAGGATCACCCAAGGTTGACCCAAACACATCACCAATAAGATGAGAGGCATCATTTATGTCACGGACCGTCTCCAAACCAGAAGCAACCTGCACGATGGCAGATGAACGTGACAATCCCAACCGAGTAAATCAGCCGCAGCAGCGTGTCTATAGCTTACATTATCAGCAATCTGCTCAAACCCCCTCATCGTGTATGGTCGGGTTGTAGGAAACAAACTGAACCATTTGTTGCTCGTTTCTGTCCAGAAAGCGTCAGCAGCAGGGCCAGATTCCGGAACAGACTCCACATTTTGCCTCCACTCAAGTAGCATTTCCTCAGCTGCGAACCACAACTCGTGATGAAATAAAACTGGTAAAACAGGGGGGGGGGGGGGGGGGGGGGGGACAGAACAACTGAATGTCTAACCTCTCTTCAGATGGAGATCAGTAAGCATCCCAATGGGAAGGTCAGGCAGATCCTGGGCCATTTCCATCAAAGCATACCTGTAACACGAGAAATGAAGCATCAGCTGCAATGTTCCACGTACCAGGTTACAGGACATGAAGACTAATTATATTTATTTTGTGATTCCCAAAAGAAAAACAGGATCAATAATTTTCCAGGGAACAAACAATAACATCAGATTTTTCAACTGGCATTATTGAAGAAGTTCATAGAGCACCTGTATATTTCTTGACCGCACAACTGTTTCATAAGAAAACTAACAGAAGGATCAAGCTTGCAGTGTAATGCTGCAGCTCCCATTTGACGAAGTGCCAAGCCTCCATGCCGCACGTCAATACCAATATCCTGCACATACAAATCACAACAGTCTTTATATGCTAAAAGCACTTGAAAGTACAAAATCAGGACAGAAAAAAAGAGCTAAGTACAAGAAGTACAAAATCAAGAACAAATAAACTAGCAAAACTAAGTACCATGTCCAAGGGATACATCTTCATACTCTTCTTCTCAAACCTCTTTTCCCTTTCCCATGGCTCGAACTCATTTCCAGTAACCACCTCAAAAAGCCGAACAAATTCCTTAATAGCATCATGTACACGGCTACCAAAATCCTCAACTCGTTCCTCTGCCATCTGGTCATGACCAATAGGACCCTTTTTGTAATAAAGATGCAAACGATTTTCAGGGACCATGATCAGCTGCATGATGCAATACCTGTATAGATATTTTAAGACATTGAGCCACACTTTAGGAACCCTGTGGCCTGTGCCACCATTTTATCAGTTCAGATACTTACTGATTCATCTCGCATCCTATATCGCATACAGCAAAAGCACAGTTGTAGATTATGCCACCCTTCTCGAAGATAGATCCACCATCCTTATCCAGCTTAGAGTCCTTGTGGACTGATCTCTTGCCAGCAAGTTTAACCTGACCAATTCCACAATTGCAGTTCAGAAACTAGATAAATAGGCACAAGTTGAAAATATACTCGGTTAAGGCACACCTCTGCAGCTATAGTCTCAATGGCCTCCTCACTTGGATCAAGCTTGCCCAGTGGAAGTCCTCGGCCCTCCGGAACAACATCAGAAGCAATATCATAAGCAGCTAAAGGTTGAGCTTTCTTCTTCTCTATACTATCAAGTATCCAATACTCACTAACAACAGGGGTTCCACGCTCCCTGTGTATGCAATCAGTGGAAGTGTCATATGCTGCAAGAAAACCTTAATTTAACTGTCAAATAAAATATTATTAGGCAAAGTGATTACAGTGCTTCAGCAAATCCTCCGGAACCACCTTGATTTCTCTCACCAGGAGAAGCAACAACACAGGTAACACCTGAAAGCACAAATGCACCAATGTTGTCGTAGTTGTCAATGCGTATCAATTACCAAATGACAAACATATGATACATGAGAACAGGGAAGGGTATATGATACACACCAAGCACTGAATTATTAACCTTTCCTCCATGCTTCATAATCTGCTCCTTGAAGTAACCCTACATTTCATCATCCACATATTTAGATTCATGAGCATATATATCAGAATAGGTAGGATCAATGGGGAACGTTCAAAGGCATTACATGTGTGCGTGACATCCGCCCAGACAAGGCAATCATCATGCCGGAAAAGATGTGCCCCTCTTCATCAATCTCTCGTTTAGGAAACTTCTTTCCTTCGTGCTGCTTCACCCACTGAAAAACAAGAAACAAAGGAATGCATGTTGGAAAATGCATACCATCAACTAGACTTTACAGTGCTAGACAAATAAATGAATTGCAATTTCCTTACCTTGCGGACGTAATCATCTTTTATGTCATCAGGGATCTCGATGGGACCACTCTTCCTTGAAGGATTGTTCGTGCTGAAAGTGCACTGTGCCCACTCGGTATAAATCCCCGTGCACTTGTATTTCCACCCCTTGAAATCAACCTGACTACCACATACTGGGCACTCCTCGAGAGGCCCATAGAACATCATATCCTCACTGCAGCCAAGGACAGAGTTGGTAGAAATTAGCTGAAAAAACTGCACGTGAATGAAGTTATGATATCAATACAACAAACCAAATTTAGTACCATCGTGAGACAACTGCATCTTCTGGTCCAGAAGCATCTTGTTCATTGGCTTGAAGAAACTTGCGCATTTCCTCGACAGACAAGTGCTCTCCTAGGGCTTTGCAGAACTCTGTGAACTCCTTTACGACAGCACTCTTCCCATTTGGCTCAGATTCCTCAGCTTTCAGCTTCTTGCTCTTCGTTGGCGACTCTTCTTCAGCCGATTTCTTGTTCTTGGAGGTCACATGTTGGCCCTTTTCCTGGTCTTTGCTCTCTGTTTTCGGCTTCTTTGAGACCACCTTCCCTTCTTCATGAGCAGCTGCATGCGTCCTTGATCTTGTCTCGTGTACCTGCCAGGGCACAAACTAACTTTAGATGTTGTGAAATAATATTCAGGCAAGACATAAAAATCAGTGTTACTTGAACTCGATGACTTTTTTTTATATATATACACACTGATTGACTAGATTTGTGTTACATGTTAGGGTGATGATTCACGAAGCAATAGGCCGAATGGCAAAATTTTAAGATCGAGATTACGAAATATACAGCCTCTACAGAGGGGGACAAACAATTCCCACCTTTCTAGAACATCCTTTTAAATAAGGAGATGGCAAAGAAATGACCAATTAACAGATTACCATTTACAATATCAACATTAGCATCACGAATACAGTAATTAGATATTGTTCATCCAATCACAAGTCAGGAATCAATGTTAAGTGCTAACAAAATAACTGAAATGGCAATTGCTATTCTTAATCAACTTCTTTCACTGGAACACTTATCAACAGGCGATCCATGTTAGTAAGATCAAATCAAAGAAAGCACCGCATCGCACTATCCCAACTAACAACCAATAGTTACATATCGACATGGAATGGACTACCAAGAATCACCAGTATCGGCCAGTCCGCAACCAAAATCAAATAATGGCAACAAGAAACGAAGCAACCAAACAGTGCACTGCAACTACGATTCTATGAAAGAGCGACGCGTAGGAGAAACGAGAGGCACGAGAACAGACCATGGTTGCCGAACGAGGAGAAGACGGCAGCACGCGTCAGTGCTTCTCGGCCCGCTCCCGTCGGCGAGCATAAATATGTGCGGGGAGAGGAGGGGAGTGCGTGTGGGGCAGGTGGAAGTGGAGGCAGGCATGGGAGCTGGGGTGTCGCCGCGGCCGGGCTCCAGGTGTGACATGTTCAGTGCGCCCTTCTGCCCCCGCGACACGTCGCCTGCGGCCCGCTTCCATGCGGAGACGTGGTGGCGTAGGGCTGGCTCCTCGGCCTCCGTGAGACGAGAGAGAGACACCATGGGAGGGCGTTTTGGTCGAGGGCGTCGGATGCGGAGCGGAGAGCGGTGGGGCGAGCGGTCGGATGGAAGCGGCAGCGGCGACTGGACGGATAAAGGGCCCGCCTCCCGCATTTTGGGTTAAAAAATTATTGTATTTGTCCCGTTGTCGTGCTTTAAGGAACAATATATATTTTAGATAATGTTTAGACACAATATATGAAATCTTTATTATCATACATTATTATCAATATTATTGTACAAGCAGCCGATCTGTTGCGGGGTCACAAATGAGAAGTAGTGAATTATTACTTTGTTTAGGGCTGTTTGAAAAGGTGGTTGGAGCAGAAGAAAAATCAAACACCAATACAAATCAAATCTCAAAATCTGTAGAACAATTCTTTTCTGCCAAACAGACACTTAAAAATCACATGTGGTGCGCTTTTTTAAAAGCAGATTGTGTGCTACTATAATACTCCTTAGAAAGTATTGAAAGAAGTTACAATAATTTTGAAAGCAAAATGTGTGTTCCTATAATGCTACTGTTTAGGGGATGTTTGTTTATGTGAGGAGCTAATGTTTAATTTTTAAAATTTAAGTTAAATTTTAATATTTTTTTAGAGGCTAAAGTTTTATCCTTCTATTGGGTTATTTTATTTTTTAGTGCTAAACTTTAGCTCTATTTGTAGTTATCTCGTTTGTTTTTTTTAAAGTTAAAATTTAGAGTAAAATTTAAATTTAGTCTTTTAACTCATAAAAGTAAACAACCCGTTAGAAAATACTGAAAAATATCATAATAAAACATAAACCTATCCATGAAATTTCTGGGTTTGAATTCAGCCTATCTGTCTGCATCGTGAATCATTCCGTTCTTGGCTGTGCTCCTCCCCTCCCGATCCCCACTTGCTTGGATACTTGGGTGGCCACGCGCGCCGGCTCCTCCTCATTCCGCCTCCGCCACCGGAACTTCGCGATGATAACCCACCACCCCTCCCTCGTCCGTTCAACCTTCGTCGCCGGCCCGCCCGGCGTCCGCCTCCGGCGCGCGTCCCATGCCTTCCTGTCCACCGCCGCCGCCTCCGCTCCTCCTCCGACCCTGTCGGTCCGCCTGCGACCACTGCGCGCCGTCGCCGCCAGAGAGGCCTCGTCGGTAACCACTCGAATCGAAACGCCCGGCCTTGGGCTCGCTGGTACTCTAGTTTCATGTTTCGTTTCGAGCTATCAGATGCTTGCTGGCTCTGCAGGTGGATGACGACGGAGGCAGACGCGAGCGGCCGGCTTACCTGTTGGGCACCGCGGTGCTCGGCTTCGCGCGGAGCAACTTCCTCCCACTCGGTAAGTTCCTGCTTCAACGCGATCCCAGTTTATGCATAGCTGCGGCCTATCAACGGCGGTTTTGTATTGGGGATACGTTTGTGCGACGCATTGCGTGTTCTTTTGGTGTATAGCTGAAAGATCCACGACCCAATCTAGACACAATGTCATGCAATGCAACTAAACCCTGGCTGTATATCAAGCTGACATTTACTACACAACTGAAGCATAGCAAATTAGTGATACAGTCTTCACCTCATACACAGGAAATTCAGGGGCAAAATGAGTACAATCTGTTTAGTGTTTAGACATTTAAATCACTGCATATGAACTACAAACATATTTGGTTGCACAACTTTGCTATTTAATTGACTAAATCGTGTAAATGTCTCTGGTTTCGCAATTACATGAAGTGATTTGTGTATATCTTGTTGTCAAAGCTCTTGTTGGTGGGGTCATACTGGCTCTCCTGGACCCTACTCTTGGATGCATTGCTCACGGCTATTCCCTGGCAAAGTACAGCAGTTTTGGGATATTCGTAATCTCAGGTTTGATTTCTCAAATTGCCTGTACAACTTGCAGTGTGATGCTATTCCTATTCGAGGCCTATAGCTTATTCTTGCGCAGGACTGACCCTACGTACCGAAGAACTTGGCGCAGCAGTAGAAGCTTGGCCCGCTGGACTATTTGGACTAGTATGATATCATGTTTTGGACTTGTACATTCAAATATTATTCTGTGGCAGCAGTTATAAATATATTGAGAAAGGTTCTTGCTCCCAACATTGTGATCCAAGATAATTTCATGCCATTGCTTTTCGAGAATTTACTTGTTTCCAGCTTCATCTGATTGTTGTTCGAGATGCCAGTTGTCCAGTTCTCATGGTTTGGGCGCATCGAAATAAGTATGCTAATGTTTTCTTCTATTGGTGTATTTGTAATTGCAGGTCTCTATTTTGCTGTTTACGCCCTTTCTTGCTCAGGTTGTTATGAAAGTTCAGTTTTTCCCCCAAGAATTTATCACTGGTAAATGATTGGTTCATGTCGATTTTCCCTATTTTCCTGTTATTACCATCCTGCATCTGTTGGTGTCATTGGTAACCTCCTAATTTTGTGTTAGTACTTAGCTTGCTATTTTTTGCATTTTACAGGGTTAGCTATGTTTTGCTGCATGCCAACAACGTTATCAAGTGGAGTCACATTAACACAGGTTCCACTTGACTCCATGGCCCTTTTTATTAGCTAGCATTGAATACAAGACATTTTGTCATTTCTAATACAGTTTATCATATACCTGGAGTATCATTACAATCTGATAAATATAAATATCACTACTATACAGCTTGTTGGTGGTAACTCTGCACTTGCTCTTGCAATGACAGTCATATCCAATTTACTTGGCATTATCACTGTAAGTAACATTTGTTGTAATTTCATTTTTGTTATCAAACATCATCCATAATTTGAATAGTTAAACAGATATTAGATGACTTAGCTTGATTAAGTGCTTTGCGCATCGCAACTTTGTTCAAAATATACTCCCTCTGTCCCAAAATAATTGGCATTCTAGCCTTCTTCAGTTGTCCCAAAATAATTGGCATTCTCACTTCCCGATGCACCTTTCTCTCTTCCCAATATACCTCTATCTCTATCTCTTTCCTCATTTTCTGTGCACCTACCTTTTACACTTCTCCTTAATTCCCATGTCAGGTTTCAAAATGTCAATTAAATTGGGACGGAGGGAGTATCAAATATAAAATGTTGATGGACACATAACAAGATATCACTTTTCTCTTGATTCATTTGAAATATGAGCATGATAAAAATTGTGCTCCATTATTTCTTTTAGTCATAAACTCCGCCTATGTTGAGTCTCAATATAGCCAGTCCCAAGCCTGGGTAAAGGAGGAGGGTTGTGTTAGGTTTGGCAAACCAACGTCAAAAACCCAGCCACTCAAATGGATATGAAACCCATAAGAAATTCGTTGGGGCGTAACCCTCTTAGCGACGCGCTACATCGGAACCCGGGTGTGGTGTCAAATGGGCAAGGGCCGGGTCGTCACAACCTTAGTGGCGCGTCGTATCGTGACCTGGGTACGATGAATAGTGAGCAAGGGTCGGGTCGTCGCAACCTTAGTGGCGCGCTACATCTACGCCCGGGTGTGGTGAAAAATGAGCAAGGGTCTTCGCACTTTCCTCGACGGGTGCGAAGGGTAAGAAAGTTAGCCGAGCCAACTAGGATTCGTCTAGGGAGTTGGAACGTAGGGTCCCTAACAGGCAAGTTACGAGAGCTAGTCGATGTGGCAACTAGGAGGCGTGTAAATATCCTATGCGTTCAAGAGACTAAATGGAAGGGCCAGAAGGCGAAGGAGGTGGAGAATACGGGCTACAAGCTTTGGTACACGGGTACAACATCGGGTAGAAATGGTGTAGGCATCTTGATCGACAGGAGCCTTAAGGATGGAGTCGTAGATGTTAGGAGGCACGGGGACCGGATTATCCTTGTTCGGCTGATAGTTGGAGATTCGGCTTTAAATGTGATCAGTGCATATGCCCCTCAGGTAGGTCTTAATGAGAGCATCAAGAATCAGTTTTGGGAAGATTTAGATAGCATGGTTAGTGGCATACCTATCAGTGAGAAGCTTTTCATAGGAGGAGACCTTAACGGCCATGTGGGGACGTCTAATGTAGGGTTCGAGCGGGTCCATGGGGGGTTCGGGTATGGTAGTAGGAATCAGAAGGGGGTGGATATACTTAATTGGGCGCTAGCTTATGACTTGTTGGTAGCGAATACCATATTTAGGAAGAGGGAATCCCATCTAGTGACCTTTAGAAGTGCACAACACTCGAGCCAAATCGACTTTATCCTTGCCAGGAGGGAGGACAGGCGTGCTTGCTTGGACTGTAGGGTGATACCTGGGGAGTGTGTCGTCACTCAACATAAGCTTGTGATGGCGGATTTTCGTTTTCGGGTACGAGTATACAGGGACAAACGTACCAAAACCGCGAGAACGAAGTGGTGGAAGTTTAGAGGGGAGCTGGCGCAAACTTTTAAGGAGAGGATGCTAGGAGAGGGACCCTGGGAGGAAGGAGAAGGACCAGATGACATGTGGCTAAAAATGGCAACATGTGTTCGGAAGGTAGCTTCAGAAGTGTTTGGCGTGAGTAGAGGAGGCAAACAAGAAGCAAAAGACACCTGGTGGTGGAATGATAAGGTGCAAAGGGCTATCAAGGAGAAGAAGGAGTGTTTCAAACGCCTACATCTTGACAAGAGTGCAACCAACATAGAAGGCTATAAAATAGCCAAGAGGGCTGCAAAACGAGCAGTGAGTGTAGCAAAGGGTCAGGCATATGATAACCTTTATCAGCGACTAGGCACGAAGGAAGGAGAGAAGGACATCTATCGGATGGCTAGGATCCGTGAGCGGAAGACGAGGGACATCAACCAAATCAAATGTATCAAGGATGGGGTAGACCGACTCCTGGTGAGAGATGAGGAGATCAAGGACAGATGGCGAGAGTACTTTGATAAGTTGTTTAACGGAGAGGAGGAAGGTCCTATACTTGAGTTGGATGACTCATTTGATGATAACAACAGACGCTTTGTGAGAAGAATTCAGGAGACAGAGATAGAGGAAGCTTTGAAGAGGATGAAGAGTGGTAAAGCGATGGGCCCTGATGGTATCCCCATCGAAGTATGGAGATGCTTAGGTGCCAGAGCCATAGTATGGTTAACTAAGCTTTTTAACCTCATCTTTCGGTCAAACAAGATGCCGGAAGAATGGAGGAGGAGTATAGTAGTACCGATCTTCAAGAACAAGGGAGATGTTCAAAGTTGTACTAACTATCGTGGGATTAAGTTGATGAGCCATACGATGAAGCTCTGGGAGAGAATCATCGAGCATCGTCTAAGAAGAGTGACAAGTGTGACGCAAAACCAGTTTGGGTTCATGCCTGGAAGATCAACCATGGAGGCGATTTTCTTAATGCGACAATTGATGGAGAGATATCGGGAGCAAAAGAAGGACTTACACATGGTCTTTATTGACCTCGAGAAGGCATATGACAAAGTGCCAAGAAGTGTCATGTGGTGGGCCTTGGAGAAGCACAAAGTCCCAACTAAGTATATTACCCTCATCAAGGATATGTACAGGGACGCGAGGACGTGTGTTCGGACATGTGATGGCGATACCAATGACTTTCCGATTAAAATAGGACTACACCAAGGATCAGCATTGAGCCCTTATTTATTTGCTTTAGTGATGGACGAGGTCACACGAGAAATACAGAGTGATGTCCCTTGGTGTATGCTCTTTGCTGATGATGTGGTGTTAGTTGACGAGAGTAGGGATGGGGTTAATAGGAAGTTGGAGCTGTGGAGGCACACATTAGAGTGCAAGGGTTTCAGACTTAGTAGGGCCAAGACCGAGTATATGATGTGCGAGTTTAGCGTGACTAGACATGAGGATGGAGACGTTAGCCTTAATGGACAATTGGTGGCCAAGAAGGATACATTTCGTTATTTAGGATCGATGTTGCAAAAGGACGGTGACATCGATGAAGATGTTAGGCATAGAATTTCAGCCGGCTGGTTGAAATGGCGTCAAGCATCCGGCGTCTTATGCGACAAGAGGGTGCCACAAAAGCTAAAAGGTAAATTCTATAGGACGGCAATTCGTCCGGCGATGTTATACGGTGCTGAGTGCTGGCCTACGAAAAGACGACATGTTCAACAACTAAGTGTAGCAGAGATGCGTATGTTGCGTTGGTTTTGCGGGCATACAAGAAGAGACCGAATACGGAATGAAGATATCCGGGACAGGATAGGAGTGGCACCTATCGAGGAGAAATTGGTTCAACATCGGTTGAGATGGTTCGGACATGTCCAACGGAGACCTCCGGAGGCGCCGGTATGTAGTGGGGTTCTAAAGAGAGATGCTAATGTTAAGAGAGGTAGAGGCCGACCTAACTTGACTTGGGACGAGTCGGTTAAGAGAGACCTGAAGGCGTGGGATATCCCTAAGGAGCTAGCTATGGATAGGAGTGCTTGGAGACTAGCAATAGACGTGCCGGAACCGTGATTCTCTTCTTTTTTGGGTTCCCATGGGTTTCATCTCTAGCCTACCCCAACTTGCTTGGGATAAAAAGGCTTTGTTGTTGTTGTTGTTGTTGTTGTTGTTGTATTTCTTTTAGTCATAAATCGAGTGCCAATCGACACTTAGTTATTATAATGTAATTCGACAACCCTCATATGTGTAAAAACTTTATAGTTTATACTAAAATTCACATTACAAAAATTAATAAATCTCATCTGCTGATCTTGGCAGGGACTGCTGTATAGATGCTTTGTTGTGTCCATCTGAATTTTGACTGGTTTGTACTCGTAGCATTGACCATCATGGTTCCTGTGCCAGTCAAATAAAAGTAGTTAGTGAATCCTGAATCCAGAACCAAATCAGATTTTCTTTTTCAAATAGCTAGGTAGTTTAACTTTCTATTAATATCTCAAAAGTTAGAAACCATCCATGTTTAGTGAAATCCGTTCATTCTTGTTTGTGACCATGGAATTAGGTGCCTCTTTCACTTGCAAAGTACGTTGGCGGTGGAGCTGGAGTGTCATTGCCTACTGAACAACTATTCAAAAGTCTGATCACTCGCCTTCTAATCCCTCTAATTATAGGGAAGGTATGTCATCAGAGTATCTTTCTGCACCTCACCATAGCCTAGTGTTTCATCTCAATGCATGACCACATCATTATCTGCAGACTTTGCTCCTTTCAGTTTAAAATTTGAATGTGAAAATGAAAGGCTTATAGATCCTCGTGTGCAAGTAACTTTTCCAATACTGTACTAGTCTTTGCATTCACAATAAATACAATCTCTATTGGATTATATAACTGCATCTCTCAGTCACCCTTGGCTAGGTCTGCATATTCTTCTACTAGAACTGCGTTGAATACTTGAATATGCTTAGCATTTCAGACGTGATCTGCTCTTTTTAAATTTATTAATAAGTCAAAATTTCTTTGTAATTGTCTGTTGAACATTTAATACACCATATCTATATTCTTTAACCAAAGAAAATATCTAATATACTATCCCTCCCTAGTTTTTGACACTATGCTACTATAGTGCATGCCTGATGTAACTGAAGCTTAGTGAAGACTTATGATGGTTTATTCTTTGTCAGGTTATTCGAGAGTCATCAAAAGGTATGCAAATTCTCATATTTTTCGTTTTGATGGCCACAACAGCTTTTGGATGTTAATTATTTTATTTGTGTATCTCTTTCTTTAGGCGTTGCTGATTTTGTTGACAGAAATCGGCAAGGTTTATCGATTGCAAGTGCTTTTCTTCTAAGTATAGTACGTCCCTAATCTGTAACATATGTTGGTTGATTGTGATGTTCTTAACATACATGATTTTTTCACCTTTTTTCATCTTATTCTATTAAGATGTTCTGTTCTACACAAGTACTCCCTCCGTTTCACAAATGTTGCCATTCTCGCTTCTCAATACATCTTTCTCTCTTCCCAATAGATCTCTATCTCTATCTCTCTCCTCATTTCCTGTGCTCCACACCTTTTTCCACCTCTTAATTCCCATGCCCGGAGCCAAAATAACAACCTTTTTGAGACGGAGGGAGTAGGTCATTGTGCAAGTGTTCCCTGTGATGCTTACCTAAGCTTACAAGAATGTGAAACATGGTCTTACCATTCTTATGTATGTATAGTTTGATTTTGAGTGTTATCTTTTTGTTGTACTATTTTAGTAGAAAATATCAGATCTAGTCAGGTTAGCTATAATGACTTAATGAGTAAAGAAGACCTTTGATTTGTCAGTGCAACACATCAGCCCATTTTCTAGTTTAGTCCTGCAGTATGTCACACTTTAGGGTCCAGATGTAACCATTCCAATGCAATTAGCCAACCTTTCTGGGCAAAGTGAGGATGCGAGCACAACGGAGTACAAAGAATGCATAAACCTGTCCTGCATGGATTGGATTTGGGCATTAGTCAGGTTTTGGCTCAATGTTAACCCAATCATGTAACAAGTAACTTGACTTTCTACAAATTATCTTTCAAAATTAAAATAGGGCATTTTGATGTTACATGAGAGAATGATTTATAGAGTTGCTGTTTTATGTTGCTTCTGTTGTTTGTGTTGAACCTATAAGCATTGCATATCTGTTCACCTTTTTCCTCAGTCCTGAATCTGTTTCATTTTATAGGATTCACAGAGTTGTTCTTAGTTTATATTGCTTCTATAGTATATGTTGAACCTATAAAATTGCTTATCCGTTCACTTTTTTACTTGAATCCTGAATTGCTTCATTCTATAGGTCCCATGGATTCAAGTCAGTAGATCAAGGTCACTTATCTTATCTGTCCCAGCAAAAGCTGTTGCTGTTGCTGTGATTGTTGGAGTGTACGTTTACCATCTGATCTTATCATTAGTGAGAATGATTGTAAATCAAGTTATGACCAGAAACAAAATTATATACTACAAGATTTTTTATGCATCAGTTGTTTCAGTACACAAAGTTTTGAATTACGTTCCCAATACACCTTTTCCACTTCACCACTTTACCTATTGTTGATTTCAAATTTCAACCACATTTCTTGATACTGCATGCTTTTTGAATGATGTACATGCTAGTTGATGTCCCAGTTGGTTACGTTTCACTGTACTGAGCCACCTATTGCTGTTATACAGCGGTTTATTAAAATGGTACAGATACTTTTTTTTTGTTTCTGTAGAGTTGTTTCGAGTTTCACATTTGATTATGACATTTGCTACTTGTTTTTACAGCCTTACTATGTACTTATTAGTTGTTATGTTGACTTAGCACTTTGTTGTTCTAATTAAAAAAACAATTGAATAGATGGAGATTACCCTGCCTCAAGGGTTCTTAACTGCAGCCTTTTTCCTATCTCTTTTCTTAATTAAAAATCCAAATTGAACTGAGGCTTACTTTTGGTGTTAATTTAGCTACAGCTAACGTCTAACAGGAGCACATCTTGTCACAGGCTTCTACATCTTGCTCTGCTGGCTTTCAATGTTACAGTGTTGCAGATCTTGTCACGTCTTGAACAGAAAGGAGAATCAGTCTTTGCAAGGAAAGAGTACTCACGAGCAGTCATTTTGGTGGCCAGTCAGGTCAGTCTTTATCATACTAACAAAAAAAAGAAAGCTTTTAAATGAAACTAATCGAGCTTGCCTTTTTGGATAATGAACTAATATAACTTGCTCGTGATCATACGGTTGCTTCTCTGATATTGCCTCATGTCGGGGCCCCAATGTTTTGCAACTTGGTACTGTTATGCCTTGGATTGCAGCATAATGCGCAGTTGTGTGAGGGCAGAGACCTAGAGGTGTCTCCTAAGTCCTAACGGATTTAACTTGATACGTAATCCAAATTATTTTGTAGTATGTTTTATCTCCTAACTTATGCCAACTCTTGAATTCCTAATACAATGAGCCAGGCATAGTCTAGGCAAGTCCTTCGGCTGTTCCCTCTGATAATTGTGGCCCTGGCCCAGCACTGGCCACATGACTTGTAACCGTTTGCCGTTTGCTTGCCAGCTACGGGAGGGGTGACTTTTTTTCTGCTGGATTTGCCTAAATTTTTTTTTAAAAAAAATAGTGATTAAGGTGCAAATTTCACATTTTTTATTGCAAGTATGACACACAGTTTCATGTTATTTTGGGGGACAATAATGAAAGGGAAAATCGCTGCACATATGGATGAGCTAGTGTTAACAGATGCTGACCTAACAGGCATGCTTCCTTTACTTTGCTACCTGCTTCTATCCATTGCTGCACATAGCTGTCGTTGAATTAGAAGCAGCATGAGAAACATACTTGGAATGGAGCTGATTGGTTCAGTTTTGTCATTGAAGTTGTGAAAAAACCATTGACGGACCTAGAGGAAAATAGAGGGGGATATGACACATAAATTTTTTGTGTGATGGTCAAGTTTATATGATGAAAAGTTAGAGCTCATAACTGAATTATAAATTTCTTTGGGTGCTACCGCACCCATAGCTCATACTCTAGCTCCGCAGCTGAAAAAAAAAAACAGTACTTCAAGATGCAATTGTTATTCTGTTCTCTTGGCATCACATTATTTGATCTTATGGTATCTTTGCTGAACTGCCTTTCTTCTTATTGCTTTAGAAAACATTGCCGGTGTTGGTTGCTGTGGTTGAGCAGCTTGGAGGAGCCCTGGGGGAACCTGGATTTCTGGTCATTCCTTGTGTCGCTGCACACATTAACCAGGTTCTCATTGCAAAGACAGTATTGCTTTGTTTCTTACATTATTTTAGGCTTCATTTCTATTGTATGATGGAACACTCTGCAGATCATTGTCGATTCTTTCATTGTAAATTGGTGGCGCCAGAGAGATCAACGGTTTGCTAATGCAAAGTAACTTCAGAATTCATTTTTGATCTGTAAGATGAAGAATTAATCAGGAAGTCAATGGTTAACAAGTGATGCTAATCTTCAGATCTTTTTTGAAGATTAGTATCACTTGTTTTCTGAGAAATGCTTTGCTCACCTGAAGCACTGAGATGCTGTCTTGACTCTGCAATCTTCAGATATCAACTACTGTATTTTCAGACAGTGGAATCAAAAATCAAAATGTTACTTGTACTTCGGGAAGTGTCGTAAAGGACGAATCCCTGACTATAAAGCTGATTTTGTGAAGATTATCATACATTTCCTCAAGATATTAATCTTACTAACTTATATTTCATCCTCATCATGTTGGTTGTTTTTGTTGTTTCACTCCATCAGATTACCCAAAATGTTTATGCTGCAATCTAACCTAATATTCGATATCACTTCCTGTGCAGTTTCAGAACCTCCTTTTCATTTCAGAGTGCAGTATATTTGGATGTAATTAGCATGCCAGAAATGTAAATCGTACGGTTTTCTGTGCATGCGACCCTTCAGTGGTAATTTTGCTGGACGCCCTCCAAGTCCATCTGTCCATGTTTTTCTAGTAGATTGGTACTGCTACATGTGCCTTATCTTTGGGCAAAAGCTGCGGTGAGAGATTCATCTGGAGTACGAATCCAGCGGAGTGGATGGTGGTGCACTGGACATTGACGGATCTGTGGGTCATGCGCCTGGGAGCCGACATCTATGCGCTGCTGTTCTAGATCCTGTTCAAGGAGGAAAAAGTTCGGTGCTGGTACTTCCACTGCAGGGCACTTGGTACAATGACACATGGGCTTGTACATGCATGATCATCTCTTATCGGCTCCAGCTTGTACTATTGTGTCCTGCACAGACAGCTGTTCCCCACATCTCCTGTACAGACAGAAGTGTTGATCAGGCCACATCCAGTGGTCCACGGTGGCATATTCCTGGCAGCTTGAGACGCCATGTCAGCATGTAATGTTCGTCAGTCTTTCGACTGAACCGGAGGTGTTTGCTGGGGGCCAAGAGAAATGCATTATCTCAGCAGGACCCGCAGAGCTCACTTCTTCACCATGATACCTGGAGGAATTACACTGGAGGGTTCTGCTCGTGTACCTTTTCTTGATATGTTTGGCATCAAAATGTCTGCAATTTACAGCAGGTTCGTGGCTTGCCAAAAGAAAAGGCAAAGAATTAGCACGTATATAGACCCATAAAAGGAAGAGGCAGATCGCATCCGCCTCGTACAGAACATATGGATATGCATGTGGTGTGCGTGCCCTGCGATGCTCTTGATCATCTTGTCAAGGAGATGGAGATGGGGGTATGCTGCCGAGATGCGCTCTCCCGTCGACACGTCGGCGATAGGCTCTGAGGAATATCCTGTGGCCAGGACCAACTTACCCTATCAAATCCGTCCTTTGTCTCGGCGTGTTTATTGGCGGCCAACTTGCTCCACGACGCTGTGCACGCTTCCTCGATCGCCGGTACGAAGACGCCTGCTGGAGGAAAGGTGAGGGGTGTGACATGTCGGTCGCCAGCTCCAGCTTGATTGGATCCATAATCTCTGCATCTAACGATTTTATCACCATTTTTTGCTTTAACATTACACATGAAATATATATCATATTATCGAAAGAGGATTTTTACTGTTTAAAATACTGCCCAGTGTTATTAATATATTTTTTTTAATCAAATTTGTGTTACCAATATGAAAAGGACTTACTCAGAATTGTTTTCCCTGAACAGATTATCTGCTAAATAAAAGGGCCGAACGCAGGTACTTACTACTTAGTATACTGGAACCTGCATTTTTTTATGTAGTTTTGGTTTGATTTGTCTTTTGGTATACTTTACCGATATATTCTCACTTTTGCATATTGTAGTACGGCATGTCCAATGGCATATCTTGTAGCGTTAGATCTTGTGTGCCACATTTATTTATGTATTCTAATATAACGATAGCTAGCGCGGGGTCGGCCGGGAGCCTGCGTAGGTTTCCTGTCTCTTCGAACCATACGATTTGCTCGGGCGATATAGCCACCATCTTCCAGTGAATGTCTTATGACTAGCTCAGCTCAGGTGCCACCATCTTCGTGAATGTCTTATGACTAGCTCAGGTGCCAATACAACCCTTCTTTCAGTTAGTGACTCGTATCGCTGGCTCAGGTGCCCATCTCGATCGTTCTTGAGTGAATGACAAAGCCCTTAACAATTTGATAAAATAAAAAAAATATTTTTAAAAGGTGCAGCAGTTGCTTAACAATAATATGCAATCTCTTAAAACAACAACAACAACATGCAATCCAACTTTGCTGCAAGACATGGTCTTCAGTATTCGAAGTTTCTTGGGTTTGCTAAGAAAAATTGTTCCGGTATATGAAAAAGATTATCGTACATACTAGAGTTTCTCAGGAATTTTCAAGAGAACAACAGAAAACAGTAATTGACATGGCATTAAGGCTCATCCACCTAACTACTGTCATCTGAACTAATATCTTCCACAACGAATATTTGTTCATAAACTTATTCAGATAGCTGCACTGGCAATCCTAATGGTGGGACGTCCATTGTAGGTATATATGCTACTGGTTCAGCATTGCAAGCTCGTGCATATTAAACCATTGAAATGATGTGAAAAAAGAGGTCAAGAATAAATGCTGCCTTCTTGTTTTGAGCTAAACATGAGGCTAATACCCAGCTGTGGATTTGATGGAGCAAGCTAGCGTAGCATGCGGTCGGTGAGAGCAATGTCCAAGGTGTATATAAATAGATAGACATGTCTTGTCACTGGAAAGTGAGATAAAGAGAGACGGAAAAGTAACGATGGAATTAGAAATAAACAAGTAGCACACAGTTACGACAGGGCCAAATTAAACAAAGTACATTGCAAATACCAGGGAAGAAAGCGCATACGACAGAATAGTTGGCAAGGGAATACAAGAGCAATGGCCGTTGCTTTCCCTCCCCTTCACCAATCACCACTCGACACGTACTCCTTCATGGCTATTTTGCTTCAACTCACACGGTTCCCAGTCAACACTGCAACCCTTCCAATCATATTATCATCTTCACAAACTAACTAAAATGTGTAGCGTCGAGTACTGGTTGTCGTTGTAGCTACTAGCTCACGGGTTACAACTTACAAGCAAACAACTACATGTTTTTATTTAAACACAAACATGCATGAAGAAAAAACAGGGGCTGGTGAGCTGATTGATTAATCGATGGTGGTTCATCTGTCCAATGCAAGATCAGGTACACATAGGGTCGTTGGTTGGTTTGGTTTTGTTCAGCTTAGCTCGTCAGTAGCTAGCGCCGGCGTGCGGCAGTCTCGCGCTGTGCGTTGAAGTAGACCGCGGCTACAGGGAGGCCAAGGTCGTTCTCCTCGGCGAACTTGCGAGTGTTGAAGCGGTCCCTCGACGGCGGCGGGTTCATGGCTTGCCGGCGCTTCTGCCGGTACAGCACGAAGATGAACCTGTGGATGCCTATGTTTGGCCTTGGGCTCTCGTAGGTCACAACCTCCCTCCCTGCAGGTGTGCATGGCAAGCATCAAAAGGAGATGAAGGAGAAGAAAAGCAACTTTGTAGTATTGATTAGTACATTACGATCTTTTGGTCATTTATTTCCCTCTGCATCTATGTACTCTCTCCCCTCAAAACTAGCAAAAACTAAAAAGCAAGATGTACAAGAAAAAGACTTACCAAAAGAAGCATCAGTAGTCCCAGGAATATCAGTAACAATCCTGCCAGAGTGGTCCAATCAAAAACCGCATGATTAACTGTATATATTATTCTATAAAATGCCCGAATTTAAATGACTATTGAGGCCATGCATGCTATTTCTTAACTAGCTCTTGTAAAATATATATGTGCATGCCCGAATCTTGGTGAACATTAATGAAGTCAAGCTACACACTTAGCTTGCAATTTGAATGGATGCCTTCTTAGATAATTAACTAACTGAATAGATGGACAAGTTTGTTTTGTTTACCAGTGAAGGTGCTCCCTCAGATATGGATCACTAGGTCCTGGCACATCGGGGTCAGTCATCACCTGAAAACTACAATAATTAGCATGCGGGCATGTGTACCTTCTGTGTGATAACATATGAGATACGTGTACAGCTGCGCACCAATGTGAAGAAGGACCTGAGATCGCCCCCTTGGACCTCAACACGCGGCTTGGCAGCGACTGCTGAGGGGAAGAATTCGTGTCCATTGAAGACCTGCTTGTTGGAGCTGTAGGTGACCATCATCTTCACACTTGGACTGAACTGGTCTAGCACCTCACCAATCACCTTTCCCACAATGAGAGGTTCCAATGCCCTCGACATTTCTGGTCCGTAGAATCACAGATGATGAGTTGGTATTGTTTTGTGCTTCCTATATGGTGAAGTGTATGAGTAGCCTGTGTTGATGAGGGAGTTAGGGCATTCACCTCTATTTATAGATGTGAATAGGCGAACCTTATCTGGCTAGCTGGTTGGCTACTATATTCTGAACTGAGTGTGTGATGGATCATATATTTCACATTTCAAACAGAAGTTTTGAAAAAGTTCAGATTGGAGCATCTCTATCGTCACGGACGGTGGCTATCAGATGGACATGCTATATTGTTGTTAGTCCCATACTTTCAATGGTCATTTTCCTCCAGGTGTAGATTATAGAATTAGAGCACTTGCGGCACAAAAGTTCCTTATTATCCAATATATTCCACATGTATCTTAAAGATATTTATTCTCTGCACGAGATTTATGGGATTTCAAACTAAAATGATTGTGTATATAGAATCCACATTTGACAAAAAAAGAAAAGGCTCTTCTGGTTCATTTTCTAGTTCCCAAGTTGACACAAATCAACTGCAGAAGTCCTTGAAAGATCATATGAGCGCCATATGAAATCTGTTTAGAGATCTATTTACAGATTCAGCTATATGTGTACCTTGAACCAAGAAACACTAAGATCATCAACCTATTGAGAATCTGTGTCATTAAAACGGTTTACTTTGGCACATGAAGGAATATTAAGATGACCAGCACTTAGCAGAGTACCGAAGAATCTCCGTTAAAACGAGCCTTTTTGTTTCTTCGGAAAAACCTTTGAGGCTTAACGAGTGGTGGTGAATGTACCAACAATGTCAAAGATGGCAGCTTAATTATGCTAATTCTTTTGGTTGTATCCTTTGTGCTGCCTTTTCTAAAGGAGCATAAAACGTTTATGTGAATTCTCTCTCTGACGATTATCCTTTTACATATATGCAATTTGTTTTGCGTTGAAAACCTAGTAATATTTATCTTACTTTGTGCAGCTGGAGCTAGCTTGGGTACTCAAAGCTGCACAACGCCACCCACAAGCATCTTTTTCTCTTGAGGTAAAAAGCTAGGCATCCTGAATCACGACACTCTGATGAGCTATGAGTTGCAAAAGAACACGCCCTAAACAGCAGTGCACTTACAAGAACTTGCCACTCCTGGTTAATATTCCTGCCAGGCAGATGCAAGAGGAGGGAATAAACTAAACTCAAGTGGGCTGGGTCTTCCTCCACTACTTCACAAAGTGGCCTTGCAGCAAAGTGCTCTGCTTATAAATTGTGACACTTCTTTTGAGAGCAAAAGAGATCCTCAATTATGAGATCTTCATTAGGCAAAGGTTAGTGCTCTGGTTTCCATAAATGGCGGAGCCATCTTCAAGTACATGCATATGGTTACTTGCAAGATGTAATTGATGGTAATAGTTCAGTCAAGTATCTCCTTATGTGGCAACATATGGGGACGAACCATGGCCAAGGAAACTGGAAAAGAAAGACCATCTCTGCATCAAGCTCCAAAACAAATCTGCTCGTAACATGACGCTATCTTAACAATCTTTCCAAATGGACTAACAAAAGACCACCACTCGGAACAAACATAGTAGTTTAAAATCATCTTATTTTATCTCTCACGATTCTTTATATGGCTCACTATTTCCACAACCATCAAATGAGGATGTAGTATAGTAGACTCCGAAATTGTCATGCCTATCCTTTTCGTTGACACGACGTTAGTTATCCTGTCTTAGTCTTGATGTTGCCAAACTTTGCAGGTAATAACAACCATCAAATGAGGGTGCCGAAGGTTGGCGTTGCAGGTGGGGCTTAAAGATTCGATGCAGATTGATCATGGCGGTGGATGCGCCTGAGTCGTGCCGAAAATTTTTAACTTGGTCGAGCATAGCAGCGGATACTACGCCATAGTATAAGTAGGCTGTAGCAGAGGTGTTATGCAGGCTGGCGAAGAGGCCAATCGGCGCCGTGGCGATCGATAACCGAGCCGAACGGCTGCGAGCGTGCAAGGTAGCTAAGAAAGTGGGAACTGTGCAGTGGGTGAAAATGAACTTCATCACAACGTGCTGGAAATGGAGAAGTGTAGGCTTCGACCATTCCGCATGACCGCATCCCCCGTATGACTGATTAAATACTTCTCCTTTAAGAACACCTATGCCGTTTGTTGAAATCCCTACAAAGCGTTTTACGGGAGATGCGAAATGGCAAATGCTTTATCATTTGGGGCACGCACGAGCTCTGCAGAATGTTCTCTTGCTCCTAAATGAAAAAGGCAAAGTCGATTTCCTCGGGGAGTCGTTCCTTAAAGTACAAAGAGTCATTTCGTCGAATTGGAGAAGTATCTGTGACGCGTTCATCATCTTGTGCATATGTCAGGTTTGCAGAATGTTCTCTGTTAATAGATGCAAAAGAAAAAAAAATGCGGTAAGTGTGAGTGGGCAGTGAAGCTTCATCGTGCTGGCATTTCGTTTGCAATTGCAATGCCAATGTAATCATTCTTAGCACAATTTTGTCAGGTTGTACGATGCTTTGTTCAGAACTGGAAAAGGCGAAGCAGGTGGGAAGAATCGATTTGTAGTTCTCGTTTTGGTCACTTCTTTGCTATGGTCAATATACCAAAAATACTTATTAATATTTTTTTAAAACTACTCGTTAGTATTTTAGGTAGTTTTGAAATTATAGTCTTAATTAAAAAAAATCTTTGTAATAATAAATGAGGGATGAATAAGAAGACAAGAACTCTAACCCTAGAAATAAATATGATTAAATTTCTCATCAGGTAAATATTATAAATTAATTAGATTAATAATTTCATTTTATGAAAACATATTTATTAATAATTTATCACTCTTTTTTATATCAAATCTACATTGTCAGATCAAACTATTGGCCAATAGGTTTAGAAAAATACTATTAATATTTCTGATAGTAATACTCGCAAAAAAATATTTTTGATAGTAAAACTGAGGTCATGTTGTTGTTGATGCCCGACATGCAAAAAGAGGTATCGATCAAGACATACTTGTATAAGACAACACTGCTATTTTGTCACATAGTTACATAAGACAACACTGCTATTTTGTTGTGCTAGTTAGTTACATCAACATATTTTTTGGTGCTGTATTTTTTAGGGTTCAATGGAAGGGAAATGTTCCCAATTGATTTTCATTGATATAAAGAGAGAAGCCGGAACTCGTCCATCAAGTTTAAAATTACACAACAGATGATTGTAGGCTTGGTAACTTGTCCATGAAGTGTAAGATTACACAACATATGTGTGTGTGTGTGTGTGTGTGTGTGTGTGTGTGTGTGTGAGAGAGAGAGAGAGAGAGAGAGAGAGAGAGAGACTTGGAGGATAGAAACACACATTTCTAACCTGGAAAGGTAGTCAAGCTGAGGTGTCGGAGTAGTGCAAAGTGGAGACGGTGGATCAAAATGTTTTGATGCCAAGGAGATCATGAGGATCTTTACGATACATATTACTAGTCATAATTATATACTAATACCAATTATTAAAAATACCTTGTTGATTACCATAAGTAATTTACAAATATATATATAAGGTGTGAAGCATGTTGGTTGCAGCTTGTGAGAAGGCAGTGCAACACCCGTGGTGCATGAAGAAGTTAACAAGAGGCGGATAGGTTTGGATGGCAACGTCGTCCTTGTTGGCTCTTGGACGACCTTGGCAATTCAGGCAATGTCAATAACTCGTGTGATGATCTCGACGGTCTCGGTAATATCTTTGATGGCTACATATGGCTTCCAAGTTACATAAGCTAAACAGCCATCTGCCCTTCCAAGTTACAATAGCTGCACGGTCGCCAGATCAAGTTTCATGCGTGATTCTGAGACCTGAGTTTGTGGCATATGAGGGTCGTTCCCCACTGTTGTGACATCTCCAGAAAATTAAGATTGGAAGGTCTGGTGCTCACAGCTATTGCACACAGTGGCGATCTCATATGACAGCAACGACAATAGTGTGACAAGCATGCTGCAATTCAGTAGCATCTCTCCCTCAAAACGGCTGAAGTTGATTTTGGATTGTTCCATGGTGGCTGGTGTGTTGGATTCATGGATAGCTGCATGTTGATTTTCGTTCCCAATGTTGGAGTTGGAGATGTGAAGGAGGTGCTTTTGGATTCTGCCGTAGATGATTCAGATCCCAAGAGGGGGATTACTCTACGTGAGGATCATTGGAGGAGGAGATTAAGAGCCAGATTTCCTTTTTGTAATATGTGATGTGGAGATTGATGGTCAGATGTTTTGCTTTTATGTGAGAATTTAGAGCCTATTTTTCTTTTTTTCTAGCCATCATAGTGGGAATATCATCTCCTTTTATTAATAAATAGATTAGATTTTAAAAGATGAGCAGTCGGCAAGAATGGAGCATTGATATTTTTTGACAAAAGATAATTGTTTTCCTGTTAGTACTCATTAAGCTAAAAAACAGAAAAAGAATGTTTTACTATCGGAGCCTCTACACTAAAATACCATTTGCTTACTTATTGGGATTACATGAAAAGAGATTTATGGTCTTAACTACTATCATTTTATTCAAATGTCATATGTATATGTGGGCATGTATTTAAGTTCCCAAACACTATATCAATACATATTTGTATGATTGTCTTGAAAATACTGAGGAATCATGTGTAAGCATTATTCTTGAGACACATGAATACAAAAAAAAAATCTAGTCTGCAACCAAACATCTCCCTTTAGGGTGCATATTCACACCTATGGTTTTGAGGCATTCTAGACTGTTGAGTGATGCATGATCAAAAATTTGATGTTGTAACTAATAAATAAGTTTTTGTCGTACGAACTAGTGACACTAGAAGATTTTGCAATCAAGTAGAGCAAGATTTTACAATCCAACACATTATGTTTTTGAAAAAAAAGAATTTAATACTATGGTTGTACACCATTTACTCTTCACATTTTGTTCTAAAAACATATTCTTTATTGATCATTTAAACTGAGTACATGGTCCAGTATATTTTGCAGTTCTGTTGACCATGTTTTTACATCCAGCGGTTTCTACTTGTGCTTCAGTCTTGCCGATTTGTCCATGACCTAGAAGGAAATCCTAAACACTTGACACAGGAAAATACAACAAAATCCATATCTTCGAAAAATCAAACAATCTCATGCATGTATATCTCTACCAATTCCTTGTTATCCTCCACGTTTTCTGTACATAGAATCCACGAAACCATCAAAAAGAAAACATAGAATCCAGGAAATTATCAAAAACATATTGAGAAACTAAGCATGGGTGGTAGGAAATTGATAATGGTTGAAGTCTGTAGCGCTGGTTGAGGTGAATCTATCATCTTGCGCTATACTAGAACAACAGAACAAAATCCATCTTGGATCTCCGCTTGTGCACCATCCGCGACAGACGAGGATATGAGTACAATCAGGCAGCTTTTAGCAGATTCATTCGCTTGGCCAACGAAGTGCTCCTCGTACTCCTCCCTAATGCTGCAAACAAAACAAAAAAAAGAAAAGAAGAGTCATAAACGTTTACAGATAATGAGAAAGAATTACAGGGAAGAATAGGACGATGGGAAATTTCGTAGCTGGTTTGGCAGGACTACCTATCATCATGAGCACACCTCGAGAGAGAGGGAGGGGGAGAGGGAGAGAGAGAGATGTACGGAGAGGAAGTGGAAGATTAAATAGGGAGACTGCAACGTGATCAATGGAAATAAACATTCACACATTTTTAGCTATCCAAATAAAATTCATGTATTTATGGTATCATAATTACTTACAACATTGATTGGTTATTTGGATCGGGCAGCACAACGCACCAACTTGATCTGACTAGGACAAAGTGGCTAGGGAGTAAAATATTATCTCACACCTAGGGTGTTATATAGCATAGCTATATATATACACACGTTAATTTTTTTTAGGGGGTGTACAGTAAGGCTCCTATTAGTTTATTCACATTGCTTGGCATTTGTGAGGATGTTAGGTTCAGATAACTTAATTAGTAGCAACCTTGTACAAGTTTATTGTTTCACCATGTTTGGTTCAAACTACTGCAACCTCTAACTCCAAAACTTATATTAGCAATTACAACATATATTTTCCTTGTAGCTTTGTAGCATTGTAGGTAATTTATGTTCAACCGTAGGTTCCGTCAGTTTTTTAATCTTGCACGTTTTATACAGGTTCATAATTTGCCACTAATTTTCTACCTTGATATGTTTATAAAAATGAGGCCATATGTGTCCTCAATAATTCATCGGAAGAAACCATTACCACTTTACATCGCTTTGGAGTGTAACAGCCCACAGCATTTAGGTTAACATGGATTATCCTCTACATCTTACATGCTGGGCTCGGCCCGTTACCGGAACTTGTGTTTTATAATTTGGGCCATCTTTTGTATGATGTTGTGTGCCTAATTTGTCTAGAGAAAGGATCCTAAGGCCCTGCTTTGATTGAAAGCAAAATATTTATTTTGATGGGGTTATCAACTTACAAGCAAAACAGAAACACCATCACCTTTACTCTCGTCGCACGCTACTTAGCAGGATAACAGGCAAAAAGAAACAAAACAGGGGGCAATTGTATTCTTACCCCAACTCTCAATTTTAATTGTGATTTTATTTCCATTTTTCTAACTTTATGATTTTGTACTTACTTTTTACAAGTGAAGCCTTTGTTTGTCCCTAGAGGTAAAATCAGATTTTACCCTCAATAGGGACAAAATTACAATTCACCTTAAAAAAGTGAGGGCAAAATTACAAAATTAAAAAAGTGAGGATAAAATCATAATTAGAATTGAAAGTAAGAGTAAAAATATAATTGTTCCAAACAGAAAAATCTCCTAGAACACACACAACATGATTGCAAGCCATGTTGTCTATCCATATGTCTGTTCGGTCAGATCAGGATTAAAAAAATCACGATTAACCGGCAAACCTGTTCGGCCCGATTAACTATCGATTTTGATTTTCTTTTTTAAAATGAAAAAATAACATGCAAAAAACTGATAAATTTTGAATTTGAAAATATATTTATAAATATCTATCAGTAAAACGGTCAAGTCCATTGATTAATCGGTCATCGACTGTCTACTCCTTATTTCCTCAAATCAAATTTTATCCAATTAACTGACCGATTTTATTAGTATTTTGATAACGGTGAACCAGTCCTGATCTGTTCTATTAGAAGGATCGGTTATGTAAACCTTGGATCAGACTCGTATAAAAGAGAGACCAGTACATTTTCAAGTTTGTGTCGGTCATCAAATCTTGACTATAATATTGTTTCATCCATATATTTAATACAGACGTGCAAAATGCGCGATCTAGAAAAACAAATCAAAGTAGTACAATGGTTACAAGGACCAATGAATGTTTCAGTAGCCAGGACTATATATATCACAATGGTTACAAGGACCAGGTAACGGGGAGACCAGCATCGCTGCGTTCTCTTCTAGAAGCAGGGTCTCTCTCTCACACACACAGTCTGGAATAATCCACGCACAGTAGGAAAGAAAAACTATTTTTAAACTCAAAAGTCTTTGGACTATCATAGGACTACAAGAACATCCATCTCGTGGTGATTGTTATAAAATCTGATGGATTAGAATAATACTAGTCTTACAATGATATTGACTCTGGTGACGGGATCACGGGATTGTGTTATTGGCTAGTACTCGGAAGGAGGAAAGACGGGCCTTCGGCGGCACGACGTGTTCAGCTAAACTTTTCACCTGTTGTAAGGTGAACATGGGAAAAAGTGAGACATGCATCGTGGAAATTTCAAACGGATCAAGATTGTCGGAAAGAAGTAGAGAAGAGAGTGGTTGCATTCACGGTAACAAGAGCATCTGTAGCCTAGTGATTAAATGGATCTCTACATGATCTTTTAGTCATTTCAAGCAAAAATACTACTCTAATCAACCCTCTATGTGAACTCCTATTTTTGATTGGAAAAATTTTAGTTCAAACCTCTCAGATTTACTTCCCCACTATCCCCCTTTATGCATAGGTTTTATTTTTTTTCTCTCTCCCTTCCTCTTCTCTACTCGGTGAAATCTTTCGTTTCGTCCGCCACCGTTGCTGCTGCTCGTCACCGGAGTGCCTCTTGCTACCCGAAGCCGGCCACAACATGGCCGGATTCGCCCCTCTGGAAGACAAGCAGGCGGCTTCGAGCTTCCACACCACTGCTGCCACCGGGTCCATGGTGTTCGGCTTCGTCGAGCGCGGCACACAGATGGCAACCCATGTGGACAAGTCCATCTCCGTGCTCCTAGCCAGCACCGCCATCGTGCCACCAGGTATCGATGACATGGTCATCGCATCGGTGTCACGTGACTCAGCCAAAACTCTAGTGCCTGTGATGGCAAAGGGGAAGATGGCGGCTCCTCCTCTGTCCCAGGATGAGGAGGCCTCTGCTTCCTCACATGGGGCGAGGCGGAGGCGGCGTCCCTGAGGCGCATACAAGGGTAATGCAAGCATGACGGGCATGACGCTGACGAGGCACGGAGCGGCAGAGTGAATTGGATACCAAATGCAAATCGATGTGGGATACATTGCCAATTTATTTACTCAGTTGGACTGGAGCACAATATAAATTTGGATCTCTAAAATTATGTAAACCGGCCTCAAAATGAAGGCCTCCTTTAGATTATAAGAGAAACATAAGAAAAATATAAGATTCAGAATTTTATAAGAATATCCATTGTATATATTTTTGTTTCACAGGAATAGAATGAAGGAAAGTTTCCTTCGATGATAACTTTAGAGGAATTTTATACGAAAGAACACGTCCATTCTGACCTCATTTTTTCACCCGTTGGTGTAGGATCGAGGCATCCTTGGGTCATTAGCTTTCACTGATGCATTAAGGACATCAACTTCAATAAAAATTAGTGTGATTTATTATTTACTTAACATAATTCTTACTTATGATTCCTATGTTTTTCTTGTGCCTCATCCAAACGACTTCTCCGGAAATTTTTTTGTGTTTTCTAATCCTCTGTTTTCCTTTTTTATTCCTATGATTTTTTCTACTCCTACATTTTAGATTCCAGCATTCCAAAGAAGTCCGAAATATAAAGGCTCAAATTTGATCTAAGGGCTGAAGATGCTCTGAGATCTGAAGACGATAATCATGGCATACTCATGTTTGTGGCACTAACGGTGTGTTCGTTTTTTAGATAAAAAATTTAGAAATAATTATATAATTAGAGACTAACTTGTAAGATAATTTTATTAAATTTAATTAAATCATCACTACAAAGTGCCTATTGTATATATTATCTAATTATAACCTAATTAGATCCAATATATTCGTCTTATCATTTAGGCTAGAGATTATGGAATGAGTTTTATCACTAATCTTATATTTATTATTTCTAATTAATATTTTAATATTTAATTGAACAAAACAAAAATTTAGTACGCAGCAAATGAACACACCCTAATCCCTGAAATGTCGGACAACAAAAAGCAATGGCAACGTTGGTTGTGAAATGAAAGAAATTGATATTCAGTCAGGCAAACAACTTTAAATAAACAAACAACAGAATTGTTTCGGCCTTACGAGATAAAGAAAAGATTGTCATCCTCCAGAAAATAATAATGTACGATACTAAGAAGTTTGACTCATACTTCACTACCACAAAAGTGGTCTTTACGGCGCTTGAAAAATAAGTCTAACTGCGATAATATTATCCCGCTCGCTATAGTGTTATAGACACTTTTAAATATGATTTAAGACCTGAATGTAGCTAAAAATCAATTTTTAACGACGGTTCATGTTATGAGCCGTCACTAAAAAGAAATCATCATTTATAGCAGTGGACCAATTCTTCACCCACCGTTACTTTGGGCATGTAAACTTTTTCCGGCCCACTTCACTGACCGACCACTATAACAGAAAGAAAAATCTCTAGCCACCCCACCTCCTTCTCCTCTCTGGCTATCTCTCTCCTCTCCTAGTCACCTCCCTCCTCTCCGATCCTGGGGGCGCAGCGGTGGGCGCGTCTGCAGTGGTTGGATCCGGGAGGCACGGTGACGGTCGGATCCGTGAGGCCTGGTGGCGGGCGCGTCTGCGGCGGCCGGATCTGGGAGGCCTGGCGGCGGGCGCGTCTGCGGTGGCCGAATTTGAGAGGCGCGGTAGGGGGGGGGGTCTGCGTGGCTGGATCCGAGAGGCACAGTGGTAGGCGGGTCTGCAGCGGCCGGATCCGGGAGGCGCGGCGGCGAGCGGGTCTGCGGTGGCTACCTTGTGGCAGCGGCGTAGATTGAAGCAAGACAAGCTCTACGGCGTCTCTCCCTCCTCTCTGGCACGAGGATCTAGCCTCGACATGGCGGATCCGGCTGGCAGCTGCGGCGGCCGCCACTAGGGTTTCATTTTTTTATATAGATTTATTTATAGCAGCGAGGCACATTGTCACCCGCCACTACAATGATGTTTTCAGTGATGGGGTGTTTCGTCCATGAACGCACCGCCGTAATAAACCTGTTTTTTTAGCTGTACTTTTATTGCGGTAGGTCGGACGACCCGCTAGTATCGCGCTTTTTAAACCGCCGCTACAGGCGGTTTCTGTTATAGTGCTTCTCGCAAATTAAGTAAAAGAAGAAGAAGAAGCATGAGTCATATAGAATTGCAGGTTACATATTCTATCAATGAGATAACACAGTACACTGTCTGTACCGAATTCCTGCGAATATTTGGAGTGAATGTAATTGTCCAGATATGAACGGCATCTATGTATGCTATCCCTTTCATACATATAACCTTATACTGTGTGCATAGCATAGCAGTAGTTCTAAGCATTGCCACATACGATCCCAGGTGTACTCCACCACTTTTTGTTAACCTGTTCCTTTCTGTTTTCATCATCATAGAGAATGTGTTCACATAAGATAAGAGTATGCAAGTAGGTCAGTGTGATATTACCCGTTGACCAGAGATTTGTGTATCATCAATCAAACCAATCAGCATCATCACAATGTCACAACCTTCCAACGAGCTGACTTTCACCTTAATTGGCTGGCTGCCCTTATTTCTCTAGGGAACAGAATCTCAATCATACACACTCATGGTGGAACTTAAGTATTCAACTCGACGGAGGAAACCAGGAAAAACTTGTCGACCAATAGCGCATCACCTGTTCCTTCTCTCATCGACGAATTAAAGATCGTGAGTGAAAGGGAAATAACTGCAAAACTATTGCAAGTTGCGTGATATACAACGTACCAGTAATCTCAGTTGCAGGGAAGTAGGGTCACTCTGAGATGGACAAGAGGCTCACAGTTACGACTCCATTGTTTGTCGCAGACTGCAGAGTCAATGCTTTCCGAAATGCTCCAAAGTTATCCGTTGCAGATAGCAGCATATTAAAAGAACTAGTAGTAATTTAAGGAGAACTCAAGCCAGGTTTATGCTATGAATTTACAGAGGTTGGTATTAGTGAACAGCAGTTTTATTATGATACAACTTCTGCTCTTGCGAAACCAGAAGTCTGCGCTCTTTCTGTGCACGATCTTTCCCTGTCTTGGTCACTTCCAAGGCGCCGTAGCAGACAATTCACCGAACCATCCTTTTCGAAGGAGAATTTATTTTTCTTTCTCCTAGCTATCTTTATCGACGCTTTTGCTGGAGCATCCGACGGGAAGAGAACGTTTTCACTCTTGAGAGGCAGTGCCAATTCAACGGATAACTTTGTTTCCTGTCCCCTATCTTTTGTTTGCTTGAAAACAGAGCGGGACGGTTAAAAACTAGTACTAGTACCGTTGCGGATCTCGCTTCTTTTTCTTCCAGGCAGCGTCACGTCTCCGGCCGTGGGAAGAGGGTTGAAGTTTCGCCGATTATGGTTCACCGAACACTAACCTTTACAGCGAACGTTAAAAAGATTTGTGGTCGTGGTCGTACGGTTCTTTTTTTTTTACTTAGTGCGATCCTTCACCGCACATGATGACAAAGTTCAACAGAAGGGGCCGGTTCGGAGGCACCGTCGTCAGAACGTCACTCCGGCACGTCGTACCGCTCTCAGCGGCCAGTTCAACGTATGCCGTACCTCCCACGTGCGTGACTCTGGGCTGCCTCTCGCGCTGTGTGGCGCCCCCGCCCACGTCACCACCACCGTGCCCGCCGCGCGTCTCTGTTGCACAATTTTCCTCTTTTTTTTTTTTTTTTTTTTTTACTGTGTCACACGGCCCACCGGTTCCATTTCCACCGCACGACTTCCTCGAGTCCCAATAGAGCCGCCGGGCGGGAGACGCGGCTAGCTAGGCCGTGCGTGCCCCTCGGTTCCCGTTTCCGTTTGCGTTGGGCACAGCCTCGCCCGGTCACAAGTTGTTAAGTTACGACCCTGTCGGCTCCGCTGCGAGACGCCGGCTGCGACAAAAAGGGGGCAGCCAGCCGCGGGGCACGGCGGGGGACCAGGGGCAGGGCTTAGCTATAAAACGATCTCCCGCATCTCTCTCCGCACTCCACACCGCACCACAGACTTGCGCTCTCTCTCGGCGGGCCGCGCTGCCCTCCTCCTTGTTCTCTGTCCCCGGCGGTAGCCGCGGTCCCGGGTTCCGACCATGGCTGCTGCTGACTCGGCCAAGAAGCCGTCGTCCGCCACCGCCAACGGCGGCAAGGCGCCGGCGCCCAATAAGGCCCCCGACTACGGTACGTACCCCCCGTCCCATCCTCTCGATCTCTCTAGCTAGCAACCTACTGTATTTCCGGTCTCGTCAATGAAATTGTTCAAAGAGTTTGTTTAGTCGCATCACTGCACCACGATGAACGGATCCATTACAAATTCGATTATTTAGCACGTTAATGATAATAGTGTTTTGCCGTCGCGAGGACTGTGTCGAGATATGGGGGCCCACAAAAAGTTTCAGTTGTTGACTTTTGGTGCGTGGATATCTTTCTGACGGTGACGGGTGCATGCCACCGCTACTTTCCTTCTTCTAGTACAGTACGTATCTCTTTCTTTGCTACTTGTAGAGATCGTCCGACGTTCCAAGCAAGGATTAGAGTATTAATTAGCGGACGGGCATGCTCGCGCGCGGTCACGGGTGGTGGTTGCTCCTCCTGCGCATCTCTACGTGTGGTCGACATCGTCCTTGCTTGTCTGCACGTAACGCGCGGGTGCCCAACCCGACGCTACTTTTTTAGGCAGCAGTGTCCAGCTACGTCCTCTCATCTTGTTTGGCTCTCGCGGCGGACCCGGCCGGGCGTTAACACCTATCCTGTGTGCCTCGGTCACCTTGCATGTGGCGGACCCGTCCATGCATGTCTTTCTTCCTTGTTCCAGCGCAGACACAAAAAATTATGTGGACTTCAGCGTCACGCTCAATCAAACTTGGAGCCCTGGGCCACCGCTGTGCTGTTCCTTCTTTGTCGAGACTCCAAATTTGACACGCTGTTTCTGTCCCTTGATCCACCTTCAAGTTGAAGTAGCAGTGTTCAACTGTTAGTCTTCATCGCCGCCGCCCCGGTCACATGCTGCTTTTTACTGCACTGTTAATTTCGGTCGTGTGATGGTGCGCATGGTGAAAACACGAGTGCGCTCGCTAGTCGTAGCCACAGTCACCGTCAGCACCGCTTTCAAAATATTTTGGGCATCCTGGGCACGTTTCATACAAAAAAAAAGAAAAAGATTCCTGGCTAACGGATGTGAGGCCTGTCCAAAATGTCAAACAGTTGAAAACAGAAGACTAAAAATTCCACATCCTGATATTTTCTTTAGGACTATCGTATACGAACCTGGAAGAGATGCATTGTGCACCGGTTGCTTACTCCAGCAGAGGACTTTTGATGCCACATGCCATTATTTAAACATTAAATTTCAATGCGTTCTTTCGCCGCCGCGGTTTAAATGTGGATGACTGTGTGGCAGTTGACCATCAATAAGCCAGAGCACACTACTAGTCGGCACTATCTCTCGATCGTGGGATGACACGCAATGTCGCATCTATCACAAACAACAATGTCTTACCTTTGGCACTTGCCATACCGGTAGTTTATAAAAAGACTGAACAGTATTTCAACATGAAACCCACACCCACCCTGTTGTTCTTGGATTTGTCCCCGCCCTGATCTGTCTTGTCTAATGATCAAGCATAACAACAGTTTTGTCCAACGGGCATGTGCCCACATGACGATCCAACAGCATAAGCCAAAACACCTAAAAGTTAACAATCCCGTGACAAGCATCCCAAACCTGATTGTTTATATTTTTTCAAGGACCCCAAAGTGTAACGAACGCTGTGATTATTTCCTTTGTCCTTTCTACAGGCATCGCCAAGAGGCTCCCGCGCCTTGTGTTCATGCTGTTGCTGGCGCTGCTGGTCCGGCAGCTCCAGGCCCCGCCTCCAAAGATCCCCGGAACGCCGGGCGGTCCTCCGGTCACGTCGCCGAGGATCCTGCTCAAGGACGGCAGGCACCTGGCCTACCACGAGTCCGGCGTGCCCAAGGACCAGGCCAAGTACAAGGTCATCTTCGTCCACGGCTTCGATTCGTGCAGATACGACGTGCTCCGCGTGTCACCGGTATGTTATTGTTATTCATGGTCATCTAACCACATGCCACCTTCCTGTTTTAGTAGTCTTTCTTCTAGAAACGGCTGAACTTTGTCTCTGCTAGTACTAGTACAAGTGGTAGGTGTACATATATACTGAATTGAAAGTTGTGACACGTGCTGTAGGAGCTAGCACAGGAGCTGGGGATCTACCTGCTGTCGTTCGACCGACCTGGGTATGGAGAGAGCGATCCGCACCCGGGCAGGACCGAGGATAGCATCGCGTTCGATATCGAGCAGCTCGCCGACTCCCTTGAGCTCGGCGACAAGTTCTACCTCACCGGCTTCTCCATGGGCGGCGAGATCATGTGGAGCTGCCTCAAGAACATCCCTCACAGGTAGAAAATAAACTCAGGCCGTGTTATATTTCCACTGCAAATTACTCATTGTATCAAAATCAACATGCTAATATATCGTGGGCTGTGTTTCTTGCGCAAATTATAAACAGGCTTTCCGGCGTAGCCATCCTGGGCCCTGTGGGTAACTACTGGTGGTCCGGGTACCCCGCCAACGTCTCGTGGGCCGCGTGGAACGTGCAGATCCGGCAGGACCAGTGGGCCGTCCGCGTGGCCCACCACGCGCCCTGGCTCACCTACTGGTGGAACAGCCAGAAGTTCTTCCCGGCCTCCAGCGTCATCGCCTTCAACCCCGCCATCCTCTCCCGGGAGGACATGGCCGTCATCCCCAAGTTCGCCGCCAGGCCATACGCCGTAAGTAACTCACCTTGTTTTTTTTCTCCTTACGCATTCATAGGAGATGATGACATGGTTATCGGATCACTGACTTTGTTTTCTGCTTGTGTTGCAGCACCAGTCGCGTCAGCAAGGTGAACACGAGAGCCTGCACCGTGACATGATTGTCGGGTTCGGCAAGTGGAAGTGGAGCCCGCTGGAGATGGAGAACCCGTTCCCCGCCGGCGAGATGGAGGCCAAGGTGCACCTGTGGCACGGCGCGGAGGACCTCATCGTGCCCGTCCAGTTGTCGCGGTACATCGCGGAGAAGCTGCCGTGGGTGAGGTACCACGAGCTGCCCACGGCCGGCCACCTCTTCCCCGTTGTCGACGGGATGCCCGACGTCATCCTCAAGTCGCTGCTGGTTGGGGACGAGTGACGACGTCTATGATCGTGTGGCATCTCTCCTCTGTTTTTTTCTTTCTCTTTTTTCGGTGTACGTGACAGTCGTATAGATTTGTAGTGGAGTGCTGCGTGTCACAGTGGTTGTAAGCCCTCTATAGAGTGATAAAATAATGATGATTATTATATCCGTAGGCAAGCCACTGAAACTGCAACAACTTCTCTACTTCTTCCATTCCCTTGTGTTGCGAATCCAAACAGATGTCAATCGTGCTGGCGGATTGCTGAGCGCCTGGCCCCTCGAATATAATGGATTGGCGATTACAGAGGATGGCCACCAACATTATGTTCTTGTTTCTATTGGCTATCACTTTTCCTGTTACGACACTGAAGGACCATGTTCATTTGTTCCATTATTATCACCCCTGCGCATTGCAATCATGATCCACAACAGATATGTCTTTGGGGAAACGATAGAATCATAGTCGACCTTTTATTTCCAACGTAAGCTAAAAGTATCATGCACTTGAATTGAATGCGTCACCTAACCTGTCCATTTGTGCCAACATTTCACCCCCTAATCATTCCAAGTCTACTCACGATCCTTAACAACCACCGCCCAATAATTCGCACTACAGCTTTAACAAATCAAAAGAAATATACTCCAACTCACAAGTTCTACCCGATATACGTATACTATGAGTAATTAACCATGCACATGCGCGCACGTCCGCCACGGCCGATCAAGGATCAGCTAGCTCTAGTTCACTCACTAGTCGTCCCTCTCCGCCGTCTTGGTCTTGGGCGGCCCGAACCTCTTCTCGATCCGCCGGAGCTCCTCCGGGGTGAGCCCGAACGCCCGCTCGAGCACGCCGGAGTCGATCCCGGACCCGAACACGGTGGCCGGGATGCGCACGATGCCGGGGTTCTCGCTGTTGAAGGTCCCGTACACGGTGGCCGGCTGGTCGCCGACGTTCATCTGGAAGTGGACCATCCCGCGCGGGAACACCATCACCTCCCCCTTCTCGAGCACCTTGGCGAACACGCGGCCGCCGGAGTCGACGAAGCCCGCGTGCACGCGGCCGGCGAGCACCAGCGCCGTCTCCGTCGCGCGCGGGTGGTAGTGCGGTGGGTTCACGCCGCCCGCGGCCGAGAGGTCGGCGCGGGCGAAGGACACGCCCAGCGTGTGGAGCGCCGGGAACTGGGTCGGCGTCACGGAGACGCCCGCGAAGCCCGTGGCGGCGGAGAAGTTGCCCGCGGCGCGCACGCCGGCGAAGGCGAAGTCGGTGGCGGTAAGGTTGGCCGGGTTCGTGCAGGGGTAGGAGGGGAGCAGGGCGAGGTCTACGGGCTGGCCGCGCTTGCCGGTGTCCGGAACGCAGTAGTCCTGCACGGCGTCGGGGTCGGCCGTGGTGGAGGCCGGGAGCAGCGCGACGACGGCGAGCAGGAGGAGGAGATGATGGAGCGACGCCATTGTTGAGTGCTAAGTAGCTTAGTGTCGGTCGCTGGATCAGTGGTCTTTGCAGGTCGCACTCGCACCTGGCTGTCACTACTCGGTGGTTGCCACTACGACCTCAGATGGTTGGAACAGCAGCTTTGGCCGAGGAGATTGGCGGCGAGTGATGAATATATAGACACACATGTTGTAAAAGGCTAAAGGCAACTTCCTTATACTAATGTTTGTGACATACTGACACAGTGTCATTGCTGTACGGTTTGTGTTAAATCATAAGGCCTCGTGTTTGTGTTCTGGCATGTGGAGTTGTGACTTGTCGAGGTGTCAGTGTCTTGGAAATACAATTGGGTGATGGGGGCAGAGGAAAGGAATAGGAAGCGGGTAAATGAAGCCAAGAGAAAACGTGGAAAAAATGGCACAGCATCTGGAAGAAGAAAGCAGAGTCAAGACCTCCTTGGACTCGGCAGTAGGCTCCATTTTTGACCGGAGAAGTCTTCTTGCTGATCAACAACTGTGTGTATTCCAGGCTCCTTCTCAAGAAATGTATGTAGTATCCTTCGAAAAAATAAATCATGAATCTGTGCGATTCTGTCTGTTGTGTCGGTAGGGCAGGAGGACCCCCTGAACAGTTTGATGATGATTTAGTTTTGGTGAACCATGACAGCAGGTGGATTCAGCTTATTATTGGCAAGGGCGGTGCCTGTGCTTGCTCTTTGTGGATGATGATGATGATGATGAATACGGTAATAATGCTTTCGTGGCGTAGCAGACTGCCCAAGTGCCCATGCCAAAGGTTCTAACAGGGAGCTACCGCCATCTTCCGAATATCGAATGTCCCTTGCCCCTGACGCAACTTTCTGGCTCTCCTGCATCATTGCAAACACAAGACATGCTAATTAATGTACTCTCCTTCCTCCATGAAGCCTAACTCACTCTAATCACGAACGTAGAATTGCGTGCACATGCTTCCACCAAGAGCTGGGTTTGCAAATGAGTGTTACGAGAAGTACAATACGGGAAAAAAACCTTTCCCTGGAAAAGTGGAAATAAGCTTTTTTGTAAGAGAACAAGGATATGAGAGCCAGGTAGTGCCGCAATGGTCCAATATAAGGAGTAATGGGCCAACCATTCTCCTAATCTGGGCCAGATTCGTCTCATGGGCTAATATCCCATTAGCACCTGTACACTTCGAATTCCAAACTCGATAGATTTGGCTCCTCTAAAAAAAATTAGATAGATTGAAGGGTCTATTATAATAATTTATAAGCGTGGGATCTAAGATATATGGCTTAAACTAGTAAATTACCCATACGTTGTTACAAACTAAAAGGAATGTAACCATTATTACAACAACATAATGAATTTTGAAAAAAAAATCAGAGTTGTGAGTATGAAGAGAGTGGTTCTACACCTTATTTAATGATTATAACTAGTTATTTGTACTTTTTTAAAAAAAAGTTACTACCATACAGCGTATCATAGTCAACCACAACTTCCCCAAACAATTAGTACTTTACTACTCATAAGTGTTCATTATTTATACAAAAATTACATTGGTGTAGTTCCTCGATCGCATGTAAGGATACTAGTAACAAACGTTGATGTGAGATTCAGTTAGATATCATATATCCCACTTTTTGTTACACCAAATTTACTTGAATTTACACCCAAAAGGTCTCTAATATTATGTTAACTAAGTGCAATTTTCTGTATACGCTTACTCCCTCCATGGTTTCAGTATATTATATCGAGAGTACTGTAATTGATACAAAGTTGGTATGTGTTAGCAGTAAAAAAAAAGGTCAAATGAGGGAGGAGGCTGATTTGACTGTATTTATTTAGGAAGTCTCATCATACACATAGTTTCTTTGGGATAAAAATTTCAGGCAAGTTCAACCCCAGTTTTTTTTTTTTTTTGCATGGCTGAGATACGTAGCCAAAACTATATTTTAATAAAAGAAAAATTGCTATCGATCAACATTGCTAATTTGTTTGTTTACAAGATCGCAGAATGACCTTGGCGGCATGCAAGAAAGCGAGTCATATCTCAACAACACTATTGAAGGAGAAAAGTGAGGACGACATTGAAGCGCAAATGGAAGGACGGCCTGATGTAACGACTGGCATTTTGTGGCTGAATAGCAAGCATGCTTTATTTGCCTTTTTTTTCAAAATCCTCTTACGTCTTACGCATCACATTTGGTTGCTTTTGTCTGAACGTGCTCGTACCTTTCAAGTCCCTGTTAATGAATTTATTTACTTATTCTATTTTTCAGATTCGTCTCTGTCGATGCATTTAAACAGGGCCCATCCGATGGACCTAACGGGGCAGAGAAATATGTGTACAGTTCCAGAGGTCCCCTGTCCATTTCCAAAATCTTTCGACGATTCATCTCACGAACTCCATGATTCCTCCAAAAGTAGCTGAAGCATTTGGTGCCATCTTTTCAGAGAGAGAAAAGGAAGTTGTGTCTTGAGAAATGCCATATTCTCGCTTTACCGGATAGAAAGCCCCGTGAACTTTTGCAATACAGGTATTTCTGGTCTCGCATATATACCACATCACTAGTGTGAGCTCCAAAAGCTAATGCATTCGCACGGGTTGAATCAGCGTATACCAGGTCACTGATATCTATCTGGTGCACTTAATGGTATCCTTCACAGCTGTCGATATTTCGGAGGCGCCTGATCACCACAAACCGATGATGTATCTGGAGCTTGAGGAAGAATCAAAGCAGCAGAGCCCGGGCGGCAGCACCAGCTTTGCGACACGTCAACACGCAACCCTCCAATTGCAGGGGTCGCTATTGCAAGGAAAGAAAAGCAAGAAAAATGGCGCATCAGGAACAGTTTCTTCCAGCTCTCGCCCGCGCGTCTTCCGGGACCGCCTCCGGTTGGGCCGCAGCTTCACGACCCGGGGGGGGGGGGGGGGGGGGGGGGGGGGGGGGGGCAGCAGCAGCACGTCAGCACCCTTTTTAGTAATCTCTCTACGAGATTAATTGATGCCGTTTGTTGTGGACCGGCTTTGGGGGCGTTTTTGTGGCTCGGTGCTACCTGACCTGCTTGTGTGTGCTCGGTTGCTCGTTGTTTAAGAAACAGCGGAAGCACGTTCATTCGGATTCGAACCTGGAACTTATAGAAATGTCAATTGTGCTTACCTTATTTTCTAATACTAGCGAAGTGTTTATGGCAAGGGTGTAAATCACTACTCTTAGTTAAAACAGATAAACACGTTAATGTGCACTATCATTTTAGTTATTATTAAAAGAAGAGTCAAGTCAATTTTTTTTAGAATAACTTTTCATTTTATGCAACTCGAATGCTCTTTTATTTTGCGTAGGAATTGTATTTTTGTATTTATGGGAACTTGGATACTGTTTTATTTTGTATATGAGTCCTATTTTTGTATTTATGGAAATAAAGGGGAGCATCGTGTGTTCTCTAAGTAGGAGCCCATATAGACGTATTTCTAATTAGGAGTCCGTTTGGAACAATTTTTTTCCTCATGCAACTCGAATGTTGTTTCATCGTATAGAGTCTATTTTCACCCGTACAACACTATATGAACATATTCATCTATTTTAATTAATAGTAGAGATATATAATACCGTTAACCTTTGGTTTGTTGCAATGCAATGAGAATTTTACATCCTAAAACTTAAAAAAAAAGACGACTTCATCAATTTAGTGAAGATTTAAAGGTTTGGTTTCTTATATGTATTTATAGAGACAGATTCGTATGCAATAATTCATAAATGTGAACACACATGTATATGTAACCATATACATATGTTTTATAAAGCCAGTCTTAATGGGGGTTTTATCAATATTAAATAAGGTGTCACATAAGCATACGAGATAACGTGTCATAACAATTAATATGAAACTGGGCAAATAGGTTTCATATGAATGAAACTCATTTGACACTATTTCATAGGTATGAAACTCTTATTGAGAACATAGAATTTCATCCCAATATATTTTGATCAATCTCAATATAACAAATAGATGTTAATTTAATATTGTAACTTATATATGAAATCGTGAGACTGCATATAAAAAAAGAGTGAGCAAACCGTATGTCTTTGGTACAAGAGATATTCCAAAATGCAATGATTTTAATGTTCAAAATGAATTCTGCAAGTGGCTGAAAAATCTCAAAAGAAGTACATCAACCTACAGTTTTTTGTTCAACAATGTTTGTTTCTCTCTACAATGATATTTACATCCAGCTAGATTTATCAATTATTGCGCTACGTGGATCAAAGCAAAGCCACAAGACAACAGTTGCCTACTCCGGCAAATTTATTGAGAAAGCTGCTATAAATTTAGTTTTCTAAGTGTGTATGACCTCATTTCAATAGGCTATCATACATTTATTTAAGAAACATAACATATTATTGTGATATAAGTGGACCTCATTTCAATAGGCGCCAAGGTGAGCTGAGTGCCGCCAGGTGCTTTTGGATGATCCTTGCTGGTGCATCGGGATGAAAATGAGATGATTATCACTGAATTTTTCGTTTTTCCCTGGTGCTATGACACTCGGGTGTGTTTAACATAGCTTTGTCTCTGCTCCCATCACTGCCGCGTGGTCTTGGCTCGTCTTCAGAGCGTCATGCTAGCTCGGCATTAAATAAATGAAAATGTTAATATACTTCTTTTAAACATGTGTTTTAGAAAACCCATGATACGAAATTATTACGTAGTACTAGATCGAAAAACGCAAGACGTTAAACGTGCGTAATATTTGGTGCATTTCCCCCGCGCGCTGCACGCCGGTGGCGGTGGCGGACTTGTCGATGACAAAAGCAATCGGCATCGCTAGGAATGGAAACAGAGGGCGGTCCTACGTCGCTACACGGTCGCTGCGAATCTGCTGGACGCCGCTCTCTCTCTCTCTCTCTCTCTCTCTCTCTCTCAAGATGGGGGGCAGCTGAGAGCCACAGCGGGAGGACTGGAGGAGGAGGAGGGAGAGCCAAGTGGACCCTAGAAAAAATCCGGCCTATTGGAATCAACCCACTGGCCCTGGTGCGGCCACCCAGCCCGATCCAGCAACAACACGCCCTCACGCTGACACGCACCTCGCCCCCCAAGGCTCCGCGTCGCCGGGCCAAGCGCAGCCACACGCGCGCGCCCGTGGCCACGCTCTCCTCCCGCGCACCACCCAGCAGCACCCCTCGCTTCTCTCTCTCTTTAACGTCTAGTGTAGGAGCCCGCTAGCTAGCTCCACCCGCCCGCCTGCTTCTTCTACACTTGCTTCTCTCCGTCCGTCCCCTTCCACCCACCCACCGATCCCTCCCCGATCTTTTTTTTTCCCTTCCTTCCTTCCTTCCTTCCTCTCGTCATATCATATCATCATCATCATGCACCCGCCAGTTGCACCACAGCCTCGGTATCGCGCGGCGGTGACTCCTCATCAACAACAACGCAACGGCGGGCAATTAGCAGCTCGTATCATCAGCATGGCCTCGTCGTCGTGCGACTCCGCCGAGCCGTGCGTCACGCAGCGGCCGCCCGTCGCCGCGCTGCAACCATCGGCGGAGGAGACGTCGTCCGAGTCCGCCCACCAGGCCGCCGAGGCCAGGCCCGAGGAACCTGCTGCCGTTGAGGCGGCGGAGAGGAAGAAGAAGAAGGACACCAGAGCCGCGGCGGAGGACGCTCCCGGAACAGGAAGCTGCTTATTCGGCGCCGTGGAGCCGGCGAGGCGGCCGACGGGAGAGGAGAGCGCGCGGGAGCGGCTGAAGCGGCACCGCACGGAGATGGCGGGGCGGGTGCGCATCCCGGACATGTGGGGCCAGGAGCGGCTCCTCAAGGACTGGGTCGACTGCGCCGTCTTCGACCGCCCGCTCGCCGCCACCGCCGGCCTGCTCAACGCACGCGACGCGCTCGTCGCAGAGTGCGCCGCCGCGCGCCGCTCCACGGGGCGCCCGCTCCGGGTGCAGAACGGGTGCTCGTGATCGTCGGCTCGACCTCCTCCTATCTAGCTGTGAGAGGCTGCAGCAGCGGCTTTGTGTTTTTTGCTTCTTCTTCTTCATCTTCTCCTCCTTCCATTATTGATTGTACGTACGTACGTACGTACGTGCTCTCTGTCTGAACTCTCTATTAATTATTTGGTCGGAGTATGAATTTGATCAAGACCATGAAGATCAAGTACTGGTGGATGTAGTTAACTAGTTTATCACCATTATTTAGGCGTGCTCATTCAGACGATATCGTCATTCAGCTGGTAAATACAAGAGCTGTTCTTCCCATTTTGTAACTTTCATGTGCGTGGATGAATATATGCAAGATACAGACTATTGTTTTTCTGATCCTCCTGCAATGGTCTCATTGATCTTTTTTGTTTGTTTCATCAGCAATTGCCTGAGCTTGTTTAGGAATAGGTAAACTGCAATCTCTAAAATCCGACAAGAGTATGATCGCATGTGCTCATGAATTTGTCAAATTCATTTCATATCTCCATGCATATGTGCTTAATTTCACGATACACTGCCTCAATCGCAGAGATCTGACTCTTAGGCGAACATCGGCTTCAGCCAGATCAGCGCGCAGATTTTTAGATCTCCACGAGCCAGTTCTCTTGCACAAGATTCTGCATCAATGTCTTGCCGACGTGGCCTCTTGACCGTCTTTCGTTCGATTCCCTTTCCGTTTGTGGAACAGATTCTCTCAACCTCCCCCCTCCTTTACTGTGCAGCTAGGTTGTACTCGTCAGTCAACTAGCTACTCCCGAACCTACTCATGCTATACGTACGCCCTTCGATGCACACATCAAGTTTTATTGCCACCGAATTGTACGTGCGCTACAATCATGTACTACGCACTCACAGAGGAATGGCAAGCTTAATCAACAGAGATGCGACTATGTGATCGAGCATGAGCATTGACTGTTAGTGTCACTATAGCTAGGACAACTGAAAAATGAGCATGATGATGCGCTACAATCTTGTACGCCACATTGACAACTCTCTCTCTCTCTCTCTCTCTCTCTCTCTCTCTCTCTCTCTCTCTCTCTCTCTCTCTCTCGTAAAATTACTGTTAGTGTCAGTATAGGTAGGACGACTGAAAAATGACAGGTAATTACCAACTACTACTGGTAGTTATGGCTTAACTACTTTACAGTGGGGATGATTCAATCTTCTTCGGGTCATAAGACCATGCAAGATAAATTTTCAAGTAGATACCATGTAAGAAGGGAAATAAACAATGTGAAAATATATATAGCCTATATCATCTGAGTTTGAAAGGTAAACGTTCGACCTATCAAACAAATGCAAGTGTTTTTTTTATTGAAATGCAAGTATATATTTTAATAAGAAAAAAAAAGAGTATCCGACTCGTTGCTTGTAAAACTTAGTATAAGCCAACAAGGTTGTAGCTAATTTGTATCCTTAAGCTAATTAATTCGGAAAAAAATTGGTTCCACTAGCATGACCATGAGGTAATTAAAAATAGCATGACCTTTTTCTGATAGAAAAGAGAAGTGTGAAGAGCAATGCATCAGATACCAAAATTTTAGTTGGGTCTTATGTGACAAGCATAACTCTCGCTCATGTGCAGGCCGTGAACAACGTGTCATCATGTAACAATATAGCACAATCATAAAGCGACAACAGCATGACGATAGTGGAGTACAGAAGGCAAACTCCAGATCGACCAACTTCTGCTCTAAGAACACACAGCGGCTGGAAACAATAGCAGACCTGACAGCTGAACACACAGCGCTGTGCTAGGATGACTGGATGACCCTGGGCCTCAGGGTGGTCGGTATCTCAAATACCATCCACCCTTGAGTTTGGTAATTATAAAATAGCTAACTCTGGGACGTTGCGTACGCCGTTTCCTCCCTAAGTCCGGTTGATGGCAATGTGCCGCAATGCCTTTTTCATGTGCACCAAGGCAGAGTCCTGCTTCTGAGGCATGCATTGCCGAGTCACGCGCACTGCTCTGATCTTCCTCAGCGTGCTACTTGGATAATCTGTTATCTTTGATAGACAAGACTATCTTATCATCATCACACACAAATGTACCAGCGCGACACACACTGCTGCCATTTGACAATAATGTGTATTTCTAGTGTCCTGTAAAATCTCAATTCATAGTCTCATGCGCATAGAACTGCTTCGTTTTGAGAAAACAGAACAAAATAGTACCTAATTGGACCGGTGCACCAAGGCAGAGTCTTGCATTACAGTCATGTGGTGCTAAGCCGCGCATTGCTCTTATCTTCGTCGGCCTGCTAATTGGACAATCCGTTATCTTCAATACACAAGACCATCTTATCATCATCGCACACAAATATACCAATGCAGCTCTCCCTGCTAGGATTTGACATCATGTATTTTCAGTGTCCTCTAAAATCTCAACACACAGTCTCACACGCATATATAGAGATGGTTCATTCATTCTGACAGAACAGAACACAAACCACCCGGTTGTGATTAAAGTCACCTGTTTGGCATAAAAATCACTCGGGCAGAACATATATCACTCGATAATGATTGAAGTCATCCAAATGGTCACTTATATCACTTTGATTTGATGATCGGAGTGGTTTATTATCATAAAGCTAGCGAGATTGCTCAATATTAATCAAGGATTGATCGGAGTGGTAAATAAATAATAAATTTATAGTCGAGAATAAGTATCGACAAGCTGCCTACATGTTTATAATAATTGTAACAGATAGACACAGGAAGCCACTGGTATATTGGTTGCACATCCAAATGTACTTCAGAGCATGCCTTGGGATGATACTTGAAATCAACCAGGGGGCAAAAAAAAAAAAATCCACCAGTGCACCTTACATGAGCAGGAGTTTCCTCGTGCACTGTAGACCTGCTATACATACTCTCTAATGTACACTGTAAATTAGTAAGTGCCTTCCTAAAAAAAAGTCCTTGTTTTCATTTCACTCCTGGTTTTGTTTTCGGGACACCAAGAAATGGCAAGAAAACAAATACCAATGCTACTGTTTACTCAGAAATATACCCGACCAAAGAGGGCCACGACATTTGACAGTGGCCCTGTTTGGATGCATGGGTTAAAGTTAGTTTATGTTAGTTTGAGCATAACTAACCATAAATTCTTCAAATAGGTAGATTTAGTTTGGGTTAGTTGCATATAACCCACCCAAAAAAACTAGCCCATCTAAGAGGTGCTAATTGGAGCTAGTTTGAGTAGGGTCCATTGAAAAGTTACTTTTTCTCTATTTTCAAAGGAGATAAATGATTAAATCAGCACCTTTATTGTCAATCTAACCCTTGCATCCAAACACCTCAAAAGTTAGAGTTAGTTCAAAGTTAGTCATGAGCTAGAAACTAACTTTAACCTCTAGCACAGTTGAAGTATCCAAACAGGACCAATATCTATTTTCAGTATCCTCTAAAATCTCACTCAAAGTCTCATACACGTGGAGAACTGGTTTGTTTTGACAAAATAGTAGTTGTACTTATTGCATGGCATGTTCTGATGAAAGTGTAACACTGGACACACACAAAAGGTTAAGAAAGTTTGGGGTTATATTAGGAGCTGAAGAACAAAAGGCTTCAATAGTATTTATTGTTCGTGAATGATACATTGGATGAATAGCAATAATGTGGCCGAGTAACATGACGATGAAGTAAAAATAACATGACACTAAATTTTTGTGACAGAAATGAAAAGTGTGAAGAGCACTGAACCAGGACTAGAATTTCAGTTGAGACAGGAGCAAGGTGTAGATCCATCCAAAGTCTGCCCACACTACACTCTGCGGCAGAAACACAGCAAAAGTTCAGAAGAGAGCTAAAAGGTGAGTTTTGCGCCACTATGGACCTGGACAATCAATCAATCTCTCCGCTGCGTCATTTAATTAGCGCCAAATCAAGTGCTAGTAGCTAGAACACGCCGTAAAAATCACGCACGACGTTCTGTGACAGCAGGTGAACCCGGAAAATTTAAACTCGAGCATGGCTGGAAACGGCAGACAGAACACGCTACGCAAGGTCTATAGAGGTCGCCGGCCAGCCATCGCGGCAACAGCGCAGGCGCCGCCGGGGGAAGCAGCACAGCGGGTGCAGTGCACAGGGGCGAGAAGGACGAGGACGAGCGAGCAAGCGCGCGCTCGATTCGTTCGTTCGTTCGACGGAACGGCCTCCGTTGCTTAATCGCCACCGCGCGATCCGGATCGGACGGCTGGGATGATCTGTTGGGTGGTCGGGGAACGAAACACCGACCACCCGGTCGGTCGGTAAATCAAATACCGACCACGCTCCGCCCGCAGGTGCTATACTGGTCGCGGCGCGCGGCGGCCACAGCCACAGCCTGGACGTCCTCGAGCCCAACGTGGAAGATGAACCGCGCAGGCACAGTGCGCTGCGCGAATCGATCACGGGCTCGCGCCGGCTTAGCTGAACAAGGTCCCGAAGAAAAGAAAAAAAAAAGAGCAAGGCAAAACACGGTGTAGAGGTCGCCGGCCGGACGGCCATCGCGACAGCATCAGCGCCGGCCGGAGATAGGGGAAGCAGGGCGAAAAGGGCGATGGCGATCGAGCTGCTGCTCAGATCTCCACGGCGCTGATCCGGGTCGGACGGCTGGGATGATCCGAGGGGGTGGGTGGCGGCGAGGCAAGCGAAGCCCACGACGGCGGCGCGCTCGTGGGCTTGGGCGCTGAGTGGAGGCGCCGCCACTCGGGCAGCGTACTGACGACAGAGATACACGCCGCTGTAGGCTAGGCTCCGACTCCGAGTAGTACCTTTTGTCCACGGCCGCCCGTCGGACGCGTTCGGGGAACAGGCCCATGGCGCGTCCTGTCTGTGTGTTCCGGCGCCCAAAAATTTCACTTATCAACGGCGAAGCAGCGCGGCGGCGGCGACAGCGAGCGAGCGAGTGATGAACGACCGTCCGTCGCTGCTTAATCGGCACCTCTGATCACCCGGCGGGAGGGGGGGGGGGGGGGGGGTTGTCGGGGAACGAAACGCCGACCACCCCCGAGCCCCTGCTGGTTGCCACGCGCGGCGGTCAAAATCCTGGCGGCGAGCGGCGAAGGTCGAAGACGAACCGCGCAGGCAGAGGCAGTGCGCTGGCTAATCGATCAGTAGCGCGCGGCGCCTGCAAAAGTCCGATATGCTCTTTGCTTTTCTGTTCTGTTCCTTGCTAAGCGCTGCTGCAGAGCGAGGCAATTTTTTGCCTACGAACAAAGTCTTAGAGCGCTGACAAAAAATTTCGCCGACATTTTCTCAAGCGAATTGTTTTTTTTTTTTTTTTTGATAACGTCAAGTGACTTGTTAGCCGGAGTGCAGGACGGGCGGCGCCTCCAGTCAGCGCAAATTCAAGCATGTTCCTCGTCTGGCTTCACACCCTTTCGCAACTTCGGACAATTGTCACTCGTAACCTGCAACGTTTGGGCCTAACAATTGAGATTCAGAACGTGCGCATTTCAGGCACTGCGTGATGCCTCCTTTTTTTTTTAAAACGCATGGCGATTCCAGTTTTTGTCTTCACATCAATTACAGTATGCTGGTAATAAGACATGCTTCAAGGTTCACTGCACTCGCCGCGGCTCCACAAGCAAAATTTAGAGGCTACTAGAAAGATTGCGCGTGCTTGTTGTATTACCAAGCTGGTTTATCATATAAAAAGGCCATACATAAATTATGGAGATGTACATGTCGATCTATTTGACAGGCTTAAACAATAATTATAGAGAATTGACTTTATTTACATACTAATAATACTTTTATTCAGATAACATATTGTTATATTTGACGTTGAAAACATAAGGATAAGATATAAATATATGTGTCAACATTGATTGTAAAATTGACTAAGATGAAACATGATAACCACAAATTATGCCACGCTAAAATGGGGTTCACATGCTACAAACCATGACACTATAATAAAAATAAGTCAGTTGCATCATAAAAAAATACACCTTGCATCACGTATCTATTTTATGCAAGGTCTAGAAAAATCATTGCTTTTTCACTTATGATAGCAATTATTCAACAAAAAATACCCATTAAAGCAGAGTCATAGCGAAAGGAAACCATCAATGTAGACATGACTTTGCTGGCTATAATTATCATGCATTCGAATTGTTGCAAATAATAATTTTATAAAGAGTGCAAGGGATGGTTTCAAATCATATCATATATTTGGACTCCCATAATGAAACTAGTGAAAAGATAAATGGTTTCTAAATAAGGAATCTCATATCTGATTTCTCACAATGGTAACTATATAAATTTATTTAGTTTTATTTTTCATTGATACTTCAATAGATATAATATTCCATTAAGAAATATTACTCCCATTAATCATGAGACAATATTTTTAATTAAACTTTATTATATACTTTCATGCTTATGACTTTTATACAATATATGAATTATTTATTTTTATACATCACATGAATTATTTTAATATATCATACATATATCTTCAATAATATTTTATACATCACATGAATTATTTATATTTTATAGGTCATATAAATCTTTAATATATGGTTTATAATCTTTACAGAGAAAATTGAAGAGATGGTTTCAAAAAGAAAAGAAAAAATATCTTAAAAAATAATATTATAGAATTTATACTAGAACAATATAAATTAAATCTTATGGCATAGTTGCTTTTCTACATCTTTTATACATCATATGGATTCTTTATTTTTCATAAGTCATAAGTTGTTTTGTAACCTATAGGGAGAGAAATCAAGATATGATTTAGAAAATGATAGAAATTTCTGTCAATAAAAAATCTAGATATGATCTATAAAATTATAGAAATTTCTCTCAATAAACAAAAGCATATTACTCCTATTTATCCCAAAGTAATATAAATTAAATTTTATTGTATACTTACATATCTATTTCTTTTAAGCATCACATAATTAATTAATTATTTATATATGTTGTCAATATATTCTTTATAACCTTAGAGAGAAAATTAAAGACGTGGTCTCAAAAAGAAAAAAAGAATTTCTGTCATAAAAGAAAAGAATTGAGGAAGATTAATGGTAAAAGGATCCAGAAAAATAATTGTTATTTGTGAATGATCCAATTGTAAGACTACTGTAGAATGGTGGAAGGACCTGGATTAAACTGAAGGTTCCTAAAGATTGTTGATGAAAGAATTTAGAGAGGACTGGTGGAAGGACCGGAAACAATTATAGTTTTAGTAAGGGTCTAGATGTAAAATGTTTAGTGTATATCCAACGGTTTGTATCTCATAGCTGAGAGATCTGATGACTGAAACTTCATAGTGATGTGGCATGGCTATTTTACAAGAAAACACACGCGTTTTAGATATATAGAGATATGCAAACATTATATACTTATAAGTATAATAAGAGTAATGGCAGATAATAAAATACTATGTTGGGCATTCTTTAGGAGTCGGGTAAACTGATCTCTTCTGGTCTAGAGACTAGACTCTAGAGAGTAGTAGACAATAAAGTACTATGCTGACTCTGGCCACGCTGCCTTTGGTCCGGCCCAAGTTAGCCCACTCTTTTGACATTAGAACTGGACCTTTTTTTGGGTCGTTTTGATGGTGGGTTGCTCCATCAAAACCCAATAAAGTCCTCCTTGATTTGTGAAATTATTCCCGCCACCAATGCATATGGTGCTTCGCAGAAAAAAGCCAAATAAAATGTTGCGACCCAACAAGTCTAAGTGTACACGTACGTACTACAGAATAGTGCTGACTATATAATGTTTAAAAAGTCATGACTCATGAGTGACGAGATGATTAGGATGTGAACTGGATTAGGGCGGGTCACAAATTAAAGCGCACTTGTTCAGAAAAGCTCTTTTGATGAACGAAGAAAAAAAGGCCGTCGACCGTGTTTCTTAGGGCCCTTTATATAGATTTTAAAACAGCTTCTATTTCTGTTTCTCTAAGAATCACTACCAAATGGTTTGGTAGAAATGCTTTTGATATCCTAGATGTAAAAAATGATTCTCTCAAAATAACTAGAAGCAAAAAGCTATAAAATGATGTTTTTTTTAGTTTTTCTCTCACCCCTCCGCCTCAAGAATGAGTAGGAGTTGTTTTGCCAAATAACTCAAAAAGCTGTTTTAGTAGAGAAGCTATTTTTTACACAAAAACTATTTTGACAAAAGCTAAAGTAAAAACAGAATTTGTTTTCCTAAAAATCTATACCAAAAAGACCCTTATTCGAACGAGTAAACCCTTTCTCAATATTCCAACACTTTACAGGTGTCTTGCAGAGTTGCGGTTGCAATCCATATCCATATCCACGCTTCGCAACTCAAGGAGCTTTCTGTGACGGAGAATTGATTAGAATGGCTGCTGTGACCGTACAACGGATTTTCATACCATCGGTTCGTCATCAGTCGGCGCTGGGGAGCTGCCGGCCGGTAGTCGTTTTACCTACTTCAAGAACCGTGTGGCGTGGAGGCGGATACGACGTACGTCGTACAATACATTCGGATCCGAAGACACGCACGGCAGCCGGACCTTGCCGGCGCGCCAGAGGACCAGTGCCCCCTGCCCGGCAGCTTCCCCATGGCGCGGGACGGATCACGCGAAATGCGTGCCTACTGATCTTGGATCCGGGATCCCCCACTCCCACCACCACCAGCACCAGTGTGCACGTGCAGAGATGAACGGGATGAGCGGTGGTGGTTGAGTGATCGACTCGGATCCGCGTCACGCGCCGCGGGGCTCCTGCTCCTGCTCCTGCTCCTGCCTGCCCCCGCGCACCGACGGATGCCGACGCGGCTCGTACGTAGCTGACGCTAGTTGCGCTTGCGCTGCGCCATCCGTGCAGAGGTGAGAATGAGGCGGCTGCTGGGGTTGACTCCTGCGACTGCCAGCACAGCAGGATCGCCGATTCGACTCCTGCAAAAAAAAAAAAAAAAAAAAAGCCGACGGGCGGCTGGAAAGCGTTTAACACCAAAAGATGATTTGGCTTCATCACCACCCTCTTCGCCCCTGACCATTTTACTGATCGGCAAACGAAAACGAAAATTCTTGTACGGTAAATGGCATTACCGCCTGGGCCAGTTTGTTTATATAACCTTGATTGATAATCCTTCGAACACTTGCTTTTAGATCCGGCAATAGAGACACGTGCCTGTGCCGAGAGGCTTCGCTGTTTGACGTTCGTCTCCGTCCAAGGTGGTTTTAATTTGAACAACACGGAATCTATCTAGGCTATATAGCTGGTGACATCGTCATTTCTTACGTTTGGAGTCATCTCGAGCCCCTCGAAAAACGGCCGTAACTTTGCGGGTCAGAAATGGAGCGGTCAGAGGGACGCAGCCGACGCGAAGGTGGGCAGCAGGTGCCGGCTCTGCTGGAAGTGCGCGTATGTGGTGGTGGTAAAACAATAAGCTACGGCCGCTCCTCGACTCGGCGTCCCCGCCCCTCTCCTCCAACTAGCCTCTCCTTCCTCGCACTCTCCACCCAGTCACGCAGATCTACCTGTAACAACTGCCTATATACCCGGCGTTCGAGGCCGATCAAGCCACTCGCATCGTCCGTCTTTCCCTACCTGATCAGCTCCCTTGGAGTAAAGTAGTAAACGCGACGCAACCGCGCACAGAATTTGGCCGGTTGGCGAAGGGAGAGCAGTGACGGGACAAGCAGGTTACATCGCGGCACAATTGCCCAAGGCAGCTTTAATTTGGCCGGTTGGCGAAGCTGTGCATTTGCCCAAGCCAGCTTTGGACGGTTGGAACTGCTCCTTTGCTCCCTGTGCATTTGGCGAAGCTGCGGTTGAATACGGTTTGGAAGTGGATGGCCGGGAAGCCGTCAAGAACAGCGACTGCGCCGACACATGCTCCGTTGTCCTCCAGGCTCGCCGCCAGCTGCTACGTCCTCCTCCTGCTCCACATCCTCCTCACAGGTGCGTTCAGCAAACCCTTCATTCCAATCTGCTCCCAAAATGCCAACTTTGATAGGAACGATATGTTTTTTTTTTTATTTGCCTGGCGTTCCACTGTAATGCTATTCGGTTCCCAATCTTCGACTCCTTTCTCGCGTTGTACTAATCTTCGAGCTACAATGGCGAGACTTATGCTTCTATATATCGCATAAATGATCAAGGCAGATTATAATCTTGTCCAAAATACCTTATTGACAGGGGATAATCTAGTTAGCAGGAGTGTTTGCTGCGATCATCTGCATTAGCAGCCGCATTTGTTGAAATCCTAGCGTTACTAGCTGATTTTGCTGATATTATATTTTCTACTAGCTCTTAACTAATATTACTATCGTCACGGCGAGATGTCTTGTTCAGTGACATGGAATGTTCCCAAGCCAGCCAGGTGCTCCATGGCGTAAGGCGCCGCCCACTGTGGCGACACAGCCCGGTCACCGTATCCACTTTTCTCCGGTTCTTTAGGAGAGCTAAATATGCCCGGTAGTGGCATTCCAGCCCCTCATTTTCTCTCCGATTCTGATTTGTTCTTGATCGTGCTGGTGTTGCTTTCTCCACAAAGGTTCGGTGGATTTGCAACTTGCTACTATTTGGCAGTCCACGTGGTCCTGGAGTAACTGGACCAATTTAGTACGTAGTTGTTCGTTGAGACTGTGTGATGAGCGTGGCACGGTGGCAGAGCCACATGCCCCATGTGGTCCATTGAGATCTTGCTTCCATTGGATCAACCGCTCCGTACTGTTATTACACCTCTATATTTGTAGTATTCTACTACCAAGATTACTTGTTGTGTACTGTTACACCTCTATGTTTGTATCAATCATGGCGTATCAGTCACGTATATATGATGCAATATTTGCCACCGCCGTAGTTTCGAAGTCCGTGCACGCGGTTACAATGGTCAAACCATCACATGATCAATAATGAAAGATGCTCTCCTCCTCCTTCGCTAGTAAATGGTTTTCAATGAGCACACAGACCTGATAGTGATAATCAGTCACTGAAATGCCACAAAAACACATGTCAAATGCAGTAAAGTTATTAAGCATGAGTTTTGCACATGGACTGGTTATGATGATGCTTGAATTGCTGACAACCAAGCTTAAAAAAAATTGCAGAGCAAGTGGCGGTGGGAGATGCCCTTTCGATCGGCGTCAACTACGGGCAGATCGCGAACAACCTCCCTTCCCCGACGCGCGTGTCGTGGATGCTCCGTTCGCTTCGGATCAGCAAGGTGAAGCTCTTCGACGCGGACCCCAACGTCCTGCGCGCCTTCCTGGGCACCGGCGTGGAGTTCGTGATCGCCATCCCGAACGAGAACGTGCGGGCGATGGTGGACCCGGCGGCGGCGCAGGCGTGGGTGTCGCAGCACGTGACGCCCCACCTCCGCGCGGGCGCCCGCATCACCTGCGTCACGGTGGGCAACGAGGTGTTCAAGGGCGGCGACGGCGCGCTGCAGGCGGCGACGGTACCCGCGATGCGGTCGGTGCACCGCGCGCTGGCGGCGGCGGGCCTGGCGGGCCGCGTGAACGTGACGACGGCCCACTCGCTGGACGTGATGGCGGCCTCGTTCCCTCCCTCCGCGGGCGCGTTCAGCGAGGCGGCCACGGCCCACGTGCAGCCGCTGCTGGCGTTCCTGTCGGAGACGCGCGCCCCGTTCCTCGTCAACTGCTACCCGTTCTTCGCGTACATGGGCGACCCGGCCCGCGTGCCGCTCGAGTACGCGCTGTTCCAGCCCAACGCGGGCGTCACCGACCCGGTCACCCGCCTGCGATACGACAACATGCTGTACGCGCAGGTGGACGCCGTGTACGCGGCGATACAGAGGATGGGACACACGGACGTGGAGGTGAAGGTGTCGGAGACCGGGTGGCCGTCGCGCGGGGACCCCGACGAGCACGGGGCCACGGTCCAGAACGCCGGGACGTACATCCGCAACCTCCTGCGCCGGGTCGAGGCCAGGCAGGGCACGCCGATGCGCCCCTTCACGCCCGTCGACGTCTACGTCTTCGCGCTCTTCAACGAGAACCTCAAGCCCGGACCGGCGTCGGAGCGGAACTACGGGATGTTCTATCCCGACGGCACGCCCGTCTACAGCCTCGGACTGCAGGGCCAGGGCGCATACCTCCCGCCGGTGATGATGTTCTCGCACGGAGCGCGACAGGTAATTAACGATGACGCTCTTCTCGTTTCCAAGTTTGAGTGGACTTGATAGTAAGATGCAGTCTGGCAGCTAGATGCCACGAGCAAATGAGGCAAGGAATACGATACTCTCCACCAAGGCTATGCCAAAAAGAGGGTGCTGAGCTCGGAGAATTCTCTCTGTTTTGTAATGGAAAAACAAACATTCTAGAAGAGTTTCTGTTGTGCTTTTGCATTAACACTAGCTTGTGTGCCTGGCAGGTGATTAATTTGTTTGCGACCGTCGCCATCGCATCCGTGGCTTTCGTATTATCCTGACAACATCTGCCTACCGATTCACTACTGACAACTATAACGGGTGGTATGTGAAGAGAGCATCTAATGCTGACAGGGTTCTTGTACCAGCACATTAGGTAAAAAAAAGTCACTTGGAATGAAGCTTTGGTTCGTACATCTATTTTGTCAAAAAGAATAATGACCTTGCATATTCAGCAGGAGCTTCGAACTGTTTTGATCAACCGGAACCTCCCGACAACGACAACAGCATTCTTTATTTCTCATGGACTTCAGGAGTTGAACCAACCCCGTATTAACAGATAGGTTATAGCTAACTGAAGTTTACTTGTATTGACTCGAGCTAGAATCTACGGATGGGACTATGCATTGGTCCATAAATCATAGGGGTAATCAGCGTAACACATTTCTTCATGATTTGTTACATCTAATGTAATCCTATTCTTGTCTATGACTATGAATAATGGAAACTGGAAACATATTCATTCAATCATCTATCACTCAGCAAAGCAGAGACAGGGGATATACATTTTCAGGTTAATGCTATAAATTGTTGCTTCAATCAAGAAGCAATTCCCTGGATAACAGTATGTATATCTCTGCAAATGGAATTGGACAAGAATATCTAACTATAAGGCCCTTGTTAAGGGTCGTATCCTTTTTACATATTCTGAAACGGCTCCATTTCAATCAAATAAAATTGTATCCCTCGTTCCCGTGTCGAATCCTAAATTTGATCTCCAATCAAGCACATGGACCTATACAAATGTGCAGATTAATGTTACAAATATGTACATCAGTTGCATACCTCAATCCATTCAAATTTAACCAACAGCTTCAGCAAAATTTGCATGGCCAAGTTCTGGAATGTCTATCAGCGAGTTGGTCCCAACCATCCAATTTACTGGGTTGAATGGTTCAGCCAGATCTATCCCCCATTCAATTGGATGGACAAAATCACCCAGCCGACCTGAGGAGTGAGGACTATGTTAGGCCACTAGGAATGTCACATATCCATCACATCTGTTACTCTGATTCAAGCTCCTTAAATCTCCTCTCCCACTCCTTGACTTCATAATCTTGGTCCAGTAGATCCTTCTCAGTAGTGTAGACAATATCCTCTGACGTAATTACTTTTCGCTGAGCCATATCTCGTGCACTAAGCAACTGAAAAGACAAGAAAAGACGATCCAAATTATAATTTATTCCAACAAAGGAGAAAATTTATTCAAGTACTTCAAGTCAGTGAAGGATGTAATCAAGCATTAACAGATGTTTAAAATGAGTACAATACAAAGTTGACAGGGTGACACCAACTGAACAACTTAAGTTACCTACTGTAATACTGAAGAATGCAAGAAAGATCTGCTCAATAACAATTATGGCTCTTAGCATCTATTTTCATTATATACTGTAGCCAATTGTGTTGTAGCTGCTACCTTCCAAGTATTTCTTTATTAGAAATTTAGAATCTTCTCATAAAACCCATATATTTGCTAGCCCAGATGGTTTAGTATGTGAAAAGGCCCCAACCACATGCCTCAGTTTCTCTGACCAGATCTATGTCCGCATAAAAACAATTACATAGAGTTGTGTGGAACTTCAATTAAAAGTCTATTTGAGAACAAAGCTTCAAAACATTCAACAGTTCTTACCTTCCTCCTGAGAGAAGAATCTGGTGACAGAAGTTCCTGAGCTCGCTGCTCTCTGGCCTTATTCCTTCTTCTAATATCATTGTTGGTTTTGCGGAGCAGAAGCCATCTAAATAATGGTATCGCGAAAAAGGAACCAGCATATATCTACAAATAACCACAGGATATAAGTATATCCATTGATAATATTCATTTTATTTCATAAGTGCACAATATAGTTCAATCATCAGTTTGCATTCATGACATCCCAAAACTTCCCTCAAGGAAAAGGGTTCATGGTTTGAGCGCACATACCTTATTGAGATAACCAATGGGTAATGAAATGGCCACTCACTTTAAAAAGTATCAAACAGGCATATGAAGTTCGATCATACCTGAAGCAAAGGATATAACTGTGCAGCAAATGATATAAGTCCACCAGGTGTCACTGTCATTTGCCTTCAAGATAGATTTTACATCAAATGTTAGACGAAGGAATTGTAATATAATCATACTTGGGATGCTAGAATCAGGATTATACTTCAACAAGTTTCCAAGAATGATGACACCGAAAAGATTAAGTCCTCCCAAACCAGCAACCATTGCCTTCTCTGCTGCATTTGCTTTGCTGGAAATCAAAAGGTCGGCATAAGAAGACATAGAGAAAGGATACAAAAATAGCAAATATAACTTATCAGAGTAGCCTCTACCACATTAACCTAAGATAACTTCTAATCTCCGTTGCTCAGTTGATGCAAGACACTTTCAAGGTAATGCTTGAGGTCCAAATACACTAGTTATGTTTAGAACCTAAACTTTAATTTATTAGAGTTCAAGTTTTGGGTGTATATAGCATATGTTGGATTTCCTCAACAACAATAATGCTTAAACTGACTAATGCTGACCTGAATTTCCAGGGCTTTTCCTCTAAGTACTTTTCAATTCCACTAAACATGGCAGACCATTTGGTACCAACATATTCCCTGCTCCCACCACCTTTTGATGAAGCAGTACGTTGCAGTGATGGGAACCGATACAGAATATTTCCCTGAGTAAGGAGAAAATCATTAAGTTATGTAAATGTTGATCGCTTCAACCCAAATGCGCTAAAGTATACTGGTTGTTATTACGAGACTCTAGTCTTTAGTATGTCGCAGGGTTAAAAGTCTACGCTGTTAGACAGTAATGACAACTGAATACATTCCATCCACTAAGGGGCATTATATGTAGAAGAGGATAAAGCTATTAATTGGTGTAAATTTTTCAACGACAGATTTTTATTACAATTGAAATATCTGAGAGGAGAAAGTTAGACCTGCTCATCAACTTCTGGATGCCCTTGGAAGCGTAAAAGAACTGGGAGAATAAATGATTCATCATCCTACAATTCAAGAAATGGTATGAATATGATGAGCCTCACCTCATTTCACAATTCAATAGGGTAGTTCCTAACAGTAAATACAACTTTGTTGATCAATTAGTTAATACAACAACAACAACAAAGTCTTTAATCTCAAGCTTTTTTCTATAATTAATCCCAAGCAAGTTGGGGCAGGCTAGAGATGAAACCCTGAAGAACCAAAACACAAGGACGAACAAACAAAAAGAAATATGAAAAAAGACAATAGAAATCCAAACAAAAATGGATAAAAGAGGGCAAACCAAAAATCAGGGTTCCGGCACACGAATTGCTAGCTTTTACGCTCTCCAATCAATCAGTTAATGGAAAACAAATATGTATTCAGTGGATAAACTTTTAGGAGAGGAGAAAATAAACAAGTCTAACAAAATGAACAATTCTTGTTAATGCTGTGGACCAGGGTTTCCATGCCTTGGACTCTTCGGATGGAGGTGGCACATCAAGAAAAGGTGCCAGTTCTTCAGCTGTAACAACTCCACCATTTGATGAAATATACTGTCCAATCTGTTAATTATCAAGTGGTGGTTATGTATTTGCAACAATAGAAATGAATAAATAAGATGAATGGTCTTCGTAATTTCAAAAGGCAGAAGCTTCATTTTACCATCTTCCAACGCCTCTCTTCAAGCCCATCATTTGGATCACCATCCCCAAATACAAACGAAAACACCTGGAAAACAGAGATAATGAACATTAAGTACAGTTCTAACCTACCCATACATGCCTGCGTAGTGAGAATTAATAATCAAGTCAAACCCTTTTAAATTACAGATTCAATAAAGTTCATTCCGTCTTCTTTTTCTACTCGACGCCTTCTGTAGTAATCTGCGTCCAAATACCTGGAGACACATGAAATTGGGTGAGAACAACTAGAATGTGTGATGATTTTTGTTTACATACAAAGTTGCAATCCCAAAGGATATGTTCCAGAGTCGCAAATATAAAAAGGATATGTTCTAAATTTCACTGATGTCAACATGGCAGGCAGTGGTGAGAGGAATAAACATTAGAACATCCCAGCACCAGAGCACAAATTCTTCTACGAATTGACTGGTTGGATAACATAAACCACCGTTACTGTACTTAGAGTTGCCCCTATGAATATTATATACTCAGATCATGAGATGAATTGCTCGACAACTATAATAGATACCACCCAAGAAAAATATATATATATTTTTTGAAATGTACAGCAGGGGAAACACCTGCTGTAGTAGGTATTACATTATATATAAAAAGAAAAAAAAAACAAAGTTCAGATGTATAACTTAAGCCACCCCTTGCCGGGAGAGAAAAATAAAGAAAGGAAGGTCCCTAGAAAGCTATCTATACAGCTCTATTACAGCAGAGAAGAAAGAAAACAAATATTAGCAACTCCAATTCAACTTATGTATTTTCTATGAATGGTTCACCAACAACATTTTAAACAGAACTACAGAACTTTCTTCAGGATTTAATTTCTCCACTAACGTAGTTAATTTGAACAGGAATTCTAAAACTACATGCACAGGCAATATCCTACTCAAATTTACAGTCACAAGTGATTTGGATGATAAGTTGAGTAGCTCTGCAAACCCAATGAGAAGGGATTTCTTTTTTGCTCCTTTCAGTCAAAATTGTACAATCCAACAGGTTCAAAACACACAAAAATTACATGAAACTTACCAAAACATATCTGTTGGAATGATGATAGTAGAACCATAAGATCTCCGCCGCCTACCACGACCATCTTCGTCGCTGCCAGGAGAACAGGAAGTGAATCAGTGGAAGTGACATTGGGCTGAATGACATTATGACAATGCCTCCCCACTAAAGCTCACAAAAAAAATACTGATTGCTTACACTCTTTGCATATGATTTTAATTCATGTTTACCTTTATGACAAGAATTGAGAATAGAGCACCACAAAACATAAACAGTGAAATGCCCCTAAAAAATAGATGTCATATTAATTAAAACCACTCTTCCTCAGTACACTCTTTTAAATGACGTCATAAAAAAAGAACAGAGGTAGTAGCTTAATCATGCATCACTACAACATTCACATAATGATCATTTCAGTGAATGCAACAATATGTCAAAGATAAGACACATTGTGGACCAGACCAGCTTTGATCTTTGGGTAGTAAAATGGTACACAAACCTATATACTGCAATATCAAGAATACCTTGAGCTTGAGAGGATGGCGATGATGGTAGTGTACACCAGCACAATTGAGGCAATGAGTGCCGTCCCAAATGAAACACGTACCAGATATGCACCTATTTCCTGCAAACGAGCAACAAAACAACAAATATCAGCACAGCTTCAAGTAATCAAGGATCAAGGATACAAATCATATCTCCCGTGTACCTTGGCTTTCTGTAGCGCTGGCTCGACCCGCATCCTGAATGACTTGCCAGCCAGCTTTGCCCGGTAGTCTTTTGGGAAGACATACAGCACCTCTCCCTCCTCCGACACCTATTTAGTCAACATCGATTATCGACCCCCAATGTTCAGCGGCAGAAGAGACAAGGAGGGGTTACTAACAACGGCGCACCTCCAGGAAGCCCTCGGTGTCGGCAGCGAGCGCCTGGAGGGCGCGTTCCGCCTGCGCGACCTGTAGGCCTGCGCGGGAGGCGACGTCGCCGATGGTGACGCGGCCGCCGAAGTGGTCGACGGCCTCCATGGCGCGGTCCCGCACGTCGGAGGGGAGTCGGTCGGTCTCGACGGAGCCGCCGGGGCGCGCGAGCGTCGGCGCCTGGATGGTGCCGCCGGCGCGCGCCCTCAGGTCGGGACGCCACGAGGGCGAGGGGCGGCATGAGGCAACGCCGAGGCGGTGGAGAGTAGGAGAAGGGGAGGGGAAGAGGAACGGGGCATAGCGCGGCGGCCTGCCTGGGGGAGGGAGGGGCGGGCGGAGACGGAGGGAGAGAGAGAGCGAGGCGGCGGCCGCCATGGCGGTGTAGCTTGGGGCGGGGGTTTAGGCGGTGGTGGTGGGCATTTTGCTCGGAGGACGGAGGAGTGGCTGTGGAGGAGGACTTCCGGCTGTGGAAGGAGACGGAGGAAGAGGTGATGTGTGTACCGGCCGTGGCCACCAAATCAATCGGATTTGGTCGAGAAGGGCGTTCGACCGGTCGCGCTGCCTGCGATTTGGGCTCGTCCAGAAAGAGAGATCAAAATGGCTAGAACTGGGCCTTGCCAGCCACCTCTAAAATGTTGTTATAGGTTAATAACGTCGATATTTCTTTTCAGAACTCAAAGAAATCCTGATGCAGCCCACTCAAACTTCATACATCACATGTAATGGGGAGTTGCAACCCCAAAAAAGCTGAGTTATATCCAAACTTTGGAAAAAAAAAACAGTATCAACCTTGCAAAGATACTGGATTTAGGCTCGTTCTCCTTTTACAAAAGTGCCCAAAGTCAGAATCCATTTGGATGGAATAATATTCTTCACAAAATAGTAACCATCATCTTTCAAAACACAATATTATGACAATTACATTCAAACATCCTATATTCCTATATGTATATCACTATGCCTATCAAGAATGACCCCCATTAAACTATGTATGAAATCTGTGTTGTAATTTTTTGTAATTAAAGTCTAAATATGCCACATCATCCCATTTTTAGTTGATGCAGTTGGTCGACTTGACTAAATTATTATCATAAATTCATAATATTCGTGTGCCCGTGAATGTTTATGTCTGTTTTTTTTAAACGAAGGCTACTAATTTCCACGTCGTCCAAACGCTTGTCACCATTCGCATGACGATGCAAAATCCACCGTCACCTCTGTGTACCGCCTCATGTCACGAGTGAAAAAAAAAAAAAAATCTGCGCCGCGAGCATTCAGCGCCTCTTGCCAACGCCAATCTGTGGCACATCCTGTTCACCGCCGCTGCGCCGCACACGGGACGGGACACGGCACACAAAGCACAAAGCTCGCGCCTCGCGGTTACTGCAAACTGCACCGAACGAAGAAAGGAATGGCCGCGCTCTGCTCCACCCCCGCGCGGCCGCCGCGCGCCAACCTCGGAACCCGCAGCCGCCGCCCCGCGCGGATGGTCGTCGTGGCCGCGGGCGCCCGCGTCAGCGGTGCGGAAGCCCGGGCGTCGCTGGTGCTGGCCCTGGCTTCGCAGGCACTCGCCACCTCGCAGCGCCGCGCCGCGGACCTCGCCGCCGAGACCGTCAAGTACGCCTTTCCTTCCCGGCGCTTCGAGCCCCGCACCCTCGAGGAAGCCCTCATGTCTGGTCAGTATACAATAGCACTAGCTTCTGGCCCCCAAATACCTTATTTGTTTTGTGACTCGATTTCTGACTGAGACGCTTGTGTTTCTGCAACCTGCAGTGCCCGATCTCGAGACGATCCCGTTTCGTGTCCTGAAGCGTGAGGCGGACTACGAGATTAGAGAAGTGGAGGTAATTGTTGTTACCCGTCGATGACAAATTATGCATGCGTGGAAATGGAACCCGCCGCATTCAGTAATATCTTCTTCTGCCGTGAAATCTGTCCTGTCCAGTCATACTTCATTGCTGAAACGACGATGCCTGGAACATCTGGATTTGATTTCAGCGGATCATCTCAGTCATTCAATTTGCTGGCGTCTTATTTATTTGGTAAGGTATTTGTCACGTTTCCTCCACGGATCAGAAATCCCTTCCCTTCACCTATATCGTCTGAACTATTAAGGAATTTACATAATGCTTTTTTTTTTGTTGGGATGCTTGCCTGCAGAACACAACCTCTGAGCAAATGGAAATGACAACCCCTGTTATTACCTGGAAGGGGGAGTCCGCCGGCGAAAAAATGGACATGACAACCCCTGTGATAACAAAGAAGGTGGAGCATATCTTTGTTTTTGTGACCTACTACTTTCATATCGGTTACAAAACGCTGAAATTTTACCTTTTCCTTTAATTTATGTGTTGTCAACTGCAGTCAGCTAGTGAAAATAAATGGAAGATGTCGTTTGTGCTGCCATCGAAGTATGGTTCCAACTTACCTCTACCAAAAGATCCTTCTGTAACGGTTAAGGAGGTGCCCAGCAAAATTGTTGCAGTTGCAGCATTTTCAGGTCCGGTATTATTCTTCTTTGTCACATCTATTTCATGACTGTATTTGACTTCTATTGTCGTTGCTGAACAATCTATCTGTTTAAATTCTCACACCTCTGATGATTTGCCATGATCCTTTCATTCTGTTGACCACTAAAGATCTTTTGGTGGAGAAATCATATTAACTGAAATGTGTGATTGCCTGACTTATCACTCTATATTGTTCCCAAGGAAATGACACAGCTCTCCTGTGTGTTCAGAAAATAAAATATCACTAAGCATATGTTTCCCTTTGTTTAATCAGGAAATTATCTAGATTGCTAATAGTTGAAGCCTTTTTTTTTCAAATTGAAACTCGCACTTCCATGATATCATAAATATAACAAGCAATTTTTTTTAAATGTTTTCAGATCAAAATAAGGTCTACCTGCATACCTTTATTATTTAAAGATGATTTAGAGTTTTGTTTCTGTTCAAAATATACACTTAATTCCATATTACTATCATTTACTCTCAATTTTTGTTTTCAGTATAAGAATTAACAAAATAAGCATCACATCGGTGCTTTTTTATGTTTTGAAGCTAAATTTTAACACCCTAGCTTTCTTCAAAGTTAACATGATTCCCTACATTCTTAGTTGACTTTAGGACATGATTAATTATGAGCATGTACCCATGTTGTCGAATCTTGATTAACCACACTACTATAGTCATATCCTACTCTTGTTGATGTTGAAACAGGTTTAGTTACACATGATGACATATGTAAGAGGGAATCCAAATTGCGTAAATCTCTTCAGAAAGACACTGAATTTAGAGTGAAAGGTGGTTCAGTGGTGGAAGTTGCACAGGTTCTTTGACACTTGGATTCCAAATTTGAAATAATTATAGATTTCTAAGAAGAAAATTTATTATTATATTTTTTCAAAAGCGCAGGAGAGCTGCGCTTCTTTGTACTAGAGAGAAAAAAATATTACTATCTGACTCTCCTTTTGCTGAATCTGCAGTATAATCCTCCTTTCACACTTCCATTCGCAAGGCGTAATGAAATATCATTGGAGGTTGAGAGGCATGAGATGTCTTAACAAATACTAAATTAGTAGGATATAAGAGTATTTGCAAATTTTCTACTGTTCCAGATGTACATAATTACTCTTTCTATGTGCTGATTCTGTATATTTGTAGACATCTTATTTATCACAGTAATATATTACATAACCGTAAATTGATGGTAAGATCTTCTAGGTTTGTCTTAAGTTTGGTTTTGCAGTTTATCTGTTGTATGGTAGTATATGCACAATGTTGGCCTGGCCTGTCCTGAAATACTTGTGATTTTGCTCAAGTTTCTTATTGTTTTTTTCAGCAAAAGTTTGAATATATACCCTGAAGCCTTTTATGGTGAACATAGCAGTGTACATCTTATAAAATTTGGGCGGGCTTATTCTATCTTCATATGTTAAATGCTCTTGAAATTTATGAGGACCTAGTAGTTAATATGGTTGCTAACAATAGCACTCATCAGTATGAATCTCTTCCAGCTGTGTAAGTTGTTTCTTCGTTTTAGTGTGTGGAACTTGCAAAGCGGTGCTCGTTTGGACACTGACGTGCGTTAAGGGAATATATACTAGCAGTTGAGTGATTTTTAGGCATTTAGCTCATCACACGGAGGTAACATTGGTCCTCTTTTAGATGTGCCTTGAAGCTGCCAAAGAGAGTGATACAGTTTTTTTATATTCTTCCTGGGAAGGATTAAACTGATTTAAGTTTATCACAATGGCCAATTTTATGCATCGACTAACTTATTTGTGTGTTTTTTGTGTTGTGTCATTTTTCCTTGCAAATACTGTTCAATTCTGTTGTGAGTCCATTGACTCGAAGTAATCATCCCACGTTTGAATCTCATATGGTCCCAGGTCCTGCAGTTCCTCTAGAATGTTGTCTTTTCAATTTAATATGTTTAAGCTGTGATCAAATTAATTCTGATGTATCCTATGGTTACATGGGTGTGTGGTTCAGTCCACTTATTGCAAGATGTATAAGGCCATTAATCCGATCTCAGATTGGTTTTGTATGTGCAGTTTTGAGTACACAAAACACCTTCACCAGTAATAAGTATCTGCACATATGATGCTTTTGCTTGTAATATATGACACTCTCTTAGTTTGAGTTGTCATAGATGCCTTTTTGTGTTTCCGCAAAGCATAATGTGCTGTCAAGGTTCTTGTCAGCATTGATATATGCAACAGCATAATGCGCTGTCAAGTTTCTTGTCAGCATTGTTGATATCAATCTCTAATGGAGCAAAACGAACCTACATTGTTTTCATCACTGCATAACAATACATTTACAAAGAATGTTTGTCTTACATTTATGCCTTACAGATATAGAGAAGTCACACCTTTTTGATTGATCTGGCAATCTAGACTGAAAATTGATGTAATCATCTTGTGATGTACAAAGATACCTCACTATTTCAACTAATTAAAGGGATGGCGACACTATGCTGATTTAGTCCAGCCAGTTCATTTGTCCACTTGTATCAACAGTAGAAGGGAGTTTCCCCGTGACTATGCTATATGCTTCCTATATATTTGTGCCTTCTGTTTGTGGTTTGAGTGCTAGTTCTTACAGTTTCTGGCGTCTTTTCGGTAGGATACCAGGAACTCATATTTCTGAAAAGAAGTTGAAGGGATAGATGGTGACTACCAAGCAAATAGTAACCTGCATTGCCCTGCTGTGTACTTGCTTTCTTGTGAACCATGCTTGTGACCATGGTATGTCTTTCATTTCTTCTCCATTCTCATAGTCATTATAATCTAAAAAGTGACATTTGCCTCCTGAGCTAGTCCATTGTTGTGCTGTTGTATTGTACTTTGTTTGTTCTGTACCATCCACGTGACAGTTTGCTCAAGCCTCCCATACATTACAACCAAAAGACTGGACAGTGGATTCTTTAGCTTAGCTTGTCGTTCTAGTTTTCTAGCTGAGACATGGTAATATTTTTGACTTTATTGAGTGATCGATCAATTGCCAGTATTCTATGTCAAAGCTGTAATTGTCCTAGCTAATTTTTATAGTTTCCAATTCCTACTTTTCCCCTTTTGTTCCTTAGTCCAGATGGTCACACATTGATTTCCCTGTTAAAGTGAAAACATATTATTCAAAGAAAAGAACAAAATTGCATAGTACATCTGCCTTATAAATTGCAGGACATATTCACAGTAAAACTAGGGGAGTACTGAACATATATAATTCACGAGGTGAATACAATTTGGATAAACCAGATGGTTTGGTCAGAAGGAAATGGTATAGTTCGAAAGTTGTCAAGGAAATTTTTTTTAAGTCAAGAAAACGATAAATAAATATAAAATTACAGAAATAAAATAGGAGCAAATAGGGAAATCTGAGTAATGTTCTCCTGATAAGTGAAACCAACAGAAATTTATTGCTTATTTCTGGTGAAATCTTTGTTAATTTGAAGCAGGAGGTGTAAGATTCGGTTACAGTGGGAGTACTGGTCCAAAACATTGGGGAAACTTGAGCCCTAATTTCACACTTTGCTCAAAAGGAATCAACCAATCTCCAATCAACATTTTGAAAGATGGCACGGTCTACAATCCAAAATTGGAGCCCCTAGAAAGGGATTACACCGCTGCAAACGCAACCATTGTTGACAATGTCTTCAACATTGCGGTTTGTTCTGAACCAACATTTCTAATTGTATGAACAAAGTACAATGTATAGATACTAGAGATGAAATTTCATTATTGTTCTTACTTTAGGATCATATGCACATCCTTCCTTACTCTGAAGTCGACTCATTATGCAGCATCCACACAATGTTACATTACCTTGAAATTTGTGCCTATTGGATAGAATTCCATTAGAATATGAATCACAGGATTTTGACATACTCCCTCCGTTCTTAAATTGTTGTCTCCGTTGACTTTTTAAGTCAACATTGACCATTCGTCTTATTCAAAATATTATTTCAAATGTGCAAAATTTTAAGTTATGCTTCAATTTTCATTTGATAATAAAATAAACTATGACAATATATATGATATTAGTTATTTTTTTTAATAAGATGAATGGTCAAAGTTAATTAAAAAAGTCAATGACGACAAGAATTTAAAAACGGAGGGAGTACTCAAAAGATGATTGTGGGATTTTGTGAAAAACATATTACATGTTTTCATCAAAAGACACCCTTGCAATGAAAGGCACATATTGTTGCATCCTTTTGAAACTATAGTTAGTCTAGGTGTGCTGATGGTGAAGAGAACATCATTCAATTATCCAGCAACAACGTGTGGGCAGTATTCAGTTGTTGTGATTTACATACAGTAGGATAAGATATCTGTAACATCAGAATCAAATTCTGCAAAACGTGAAAAATATGATTTAAGTAGTGGACTCTCCATTACAAAATCCTTTTTTGTAATTGAATGATGCAGTTGCGTTACAATGACACTGCTGAGACTGTAATGGTGGGCGGGACAAGGTATAAGCTGAAGCAATTGCATTGGCACTCGCCCTCTGAACACACCATCAATGGCCACAGGTTTGCTTTACACAGTGCTAAGTGGTAAAGCATGAATTATCTGACATACTAACTATATATTCTGTGTCTTATCCTGGTAGATTTGCAGTGGAGCTCCACATGGTTCATTACTCTGAAGATGGCGACATTACTGTCGTGGCAATTCTTTATCGATATGGCAGACCAGATCCTTTTCTCTTCCAGGTAATCTGTTTCCCATTATCCGTGCATTGGAGGATTTTAGATGGTCGAATTATCCAGTGAAGTCAAAGAGTTAGTGGTTCATTTAATGATTTAACCTTAGGGCCTGTTTGGATGAGTGCTCTAAGAAATTTTAAATTTAATTATTGTTTGTACTAGATCATAGGGGTTGGATTCCAAATAAATACCATACTTCCAAACAGTGGTGTGGCAGTGTGCTATGTTTGGGTATGTTTGCCTTGTAATGAGACTACACTGATGTGTAAGGAATGAAAGGATCTGAACTATAGGTCAGCTATCCTGATTAGGAAAGGCACAAGCTTAAACTACTCTCAGTAACCAGCAGACGTGTTTGACCATGAACTGCCCAAGGCTTGCAGTTTTCCATGTTCAGGCTCATGCATATCTGCCATATGCATTTGATGATTTGAACCATATCTTGAGAAGATTTCTAATATGTTGCACGCTTGGTTTACCTACTAACCTTACCCCCATTTTCGACAATCCTTTTTTTTGTAACTTTTTTTTACTTTCAGATAAAGGATAAATTGGCTGAATTATATGGGGAGGGTTGCAAGGCTGAGAAAGGTGATCCTCTCCCTGTTGGAGTGGTGGACATGACAGAACTGAGGCAGGGTGCAGATAGATATTTCAGATATGTAGGATCCCTCACTGCACCCCCATGCACCGAGAAGGTGATTTGGAACATCCTTGACGAGGTAATCCCTGCGCTATTATAACCCGAAATATTGTGAAGAAAAACCTTATTACGTCATTTAATTTACTCTCTTGAAATTGTGGATGTCTTCATCTTACAGGTAAGAGAAATGACCAAGGAACAAGCCGCTGATCTGATGGCCCCTTTGGAGGGGAGTTACAGGCACAACTGCAGGCCAACCCAGCCGTTGAATGGTCGAACAGTTCATTTTTACGATAGATCACTGAAAATCAGGAATATGCAGTAGTCTCCTGCAGGTCTGCTACTGGTTTGTTGCATGTCCTGAATAACATCAAATAAAGTGTACACTGGCATAATTGACTTCAATGGTTTAATCATAATATCGGGTTACTATTTGTTCCTCCTACACTTAGGGCGTATTTGGTTGAGCGTCAAGTGTATTGGATCATTCCCTCCATATTTTTTGAGACGGGACTATCCAACTCAATGTTTGTTTGATTGGATAGGGCAATTCAAGTTTTTTGTTTGGTTGAAGTGATAAGAGAGGTTGGATAAGAATAATTAACTTAATTATATATCTTAGTTGTCAATAATAACAATAAAATACATACTAATTAATCTATTTTAATATTTGTAAATGATAATCTTGTTATGATAATGCTTAATTAATAATAAATATGCTAATTACTAACAATTAAATTCTAATTCATGTATCTTTTGCACATTAATTAACATATGAGTGCTTATTAACCATAATCTCATAATATAATATACTAATTAGTATCATAACATGCTAATAATCTTTAATTATTCACTAATGATCTCGCTTAAACAAGTTGGATAGCGGCCAATTTGTCTGGACAGGTTTATCCAGCATCTATAAAGAATATTTTCTGCTCCTATTCATCCTATCCAGGCTGACGGTAAAACAAATACTGGATTGGATGGATCTGTCCAAGTCAATCCAAGCTAATCGAGTGAAACAAACACACTCTTAGATTTCTGAATGGATGTTTATAAATGCTGAAAACACTTCAGAGTTTGATCAAGAACTCTTTACACACCATGTTTCTATGTTTCATAAAGTTACGTCTAATTATTGATGAAAACATGCAACCTGCGAGTCAAACAAAAAGGAGCAAGAGGGCAAGTGTCACTGGGATTTTTTTTTTTTGGAAACTATGTCAGTGGTTTGAATGGAGTGGCAATGACATTGAGCTCATGAACAGGCTGACGTCCTCCGTGGCCTGAAGCAGAGGCCAAGGAAGAATCTTGCATGTGTTTATTTGTCTCTTTTCTTAAAAAAGTGTTCAGTCATCTTGGTCTGAATGCCGTGTCAAATCTAGTATGCCTTTGTCCATTCGTCCAATGAGGGATTCGTAGGATTGCAACATTTATCTTCTAACTAACTGAATTCAGTAAAGAAGAAGGCTCCATGAAAGAAAGAAAAAAACAAGAAAGAAAGAAAAAAACAAAAAAGGATTACAACTTCATCTTTGAACAAAAATAGAAAACGAGAAAGCAGAGGTCAAGGAAGAATCTTGCATGTGTTCTTTTGTCTTTTTTTCTTAAAAGAAATGTTCAGTCGTCTTGGCCTGAATGCCGTGTCAATTTTAGTATGCCTTTGTCCATTTATCCAATGAAGGACCTGTAGGATTGCAATATTTATCTTTCAACTAACTGAATACAGTAAAGAAGAAGGCTCCATGAAAGAAAGAAAAAAAACGAGAAAGAAAGAAAAAAAAAAAAGAGAAAGGATTGCAACTTGATCTTTGAACAAAAATAGAAAACGAGAAAGGGCCCATCCGGGTTCGAACCGGAGACCTATCGATCTGCAGTCGATTGCTCTACCACTGAGCTATGGACCCTTTGATGCTACAAATAATATAAATACCTACTTAGTTTACTATATCCTAGCGCTTCGTTCTATAGTAACAGTCTCGTTACGCGATTGCAACTGGCCATTAGTGTGCATCGACATAAGGATCCAACATCACTGTAAGTTTATCGAAAGAACCGAGACGCAGCACGGAGCACTAGGATTACTCAAAAGGCAGGCAATTTGAATTTCGAGAACGGCTCCGTCTAAAAAGCAGAAGAGAAGCTTCCATGCATCGATCATCCAGGCGGCTGGCGGCGTATGGCGCCAAGCACGGGGCGCACTCCCTCCACTCACCCGGGACCGGCGGGAGCCGGGAAATGGCGAACCAGTTACCAAATCAACTGGATAATAAAGCTAGTAATAGGTCGTACAGTAGGCTCCTGCAGTGCAGGTGAGCTGATCGAGTTAACCAAATCAACTGGATTAGGTCCGACAAGACAAGCGCAAGAGTACGCGACATGGGTCTCGGAAGCACACAATCCAACAGACCGAGACAGAGTAAACAACGCCAGTAGCTTCCAAATCGACCAGCCGCCCCACTCAGGCTCCCAACCACTGCTCCATTTTCAAATCTCCGGCTCTAATCCATTGGCGCCTCCCCGTCACGGCAAAGCACATGTCACCCGTTCTCTGTACTACCCTTCACCACACCACGGCCTCTTCAAAAGGCATCCCTGTCGATCGTGCTCGTCGCTGCTGCTGCTTCTTCTCCTCCTTCCTCTCTCACTGCTCGGCGGCTGGCACACGTACTACAGCCACGCGGAACGCCGTGCGTGTCGCTGTGGTCGACGACGGGATGCCACCGCAGCTCGATTTCGACGCCATGGTGCGCGGCGTAGGCGGTGGCGTCGCGTACGACGAGGAGTTCTTGGATGGCTCCGAACACGTGGACCCGTACGCTCCTGCCGAGTCGCTCCGGCTCCGGATCGGGGAGGACATCGACTGGAGCGACGTCGTCGTCATCGGCGGCGGAGGGGCGGCGGTGCTGCAGCGCGGCGACTCCACCAAGGGCGCCGGAGCCAACCCCAAGTCTGCCGCGCGCCGGAGCGTGCACCAGGCCGCGGCGCCCAGGAGCTCCATGTCCTCCGCGCCGGCGCCGAGGAAGGTGGTGCCCGTCGCCGTCATCGGCGGGCTGCCGGGCAAGGTGCGGTGCTCCCCGTGCCGGCTCGGCGGGCGCGCGCGGGTGTTCGCGGCGGCCGGGGAGCAGCAGGCCGTGGCCGGCGAGGCTGGTCATCGTGAGCTGGAGGAGCCCGGGTCGCCCAAGGTGTCCTGCCTCGGGGCCGTCCGGCCGGAGCAGCGGAACGCGACGACGAGCCGCCGCGCGTCGTGGCGCCCGTGGTTCGCGGCCCGCGTCACGTGTTGCTTCTCGAGTGGTCACCGGATGGCGTCGACGGGGAGCGAAGAAACCGACGACTAGGCAGGGCACACAAGGCGGAAGTTGCCAGGGCGGAGCATCGGAGGGACAGCCTGACCACGGATCGGGTAACATGTGTGGACTGTCGGCCACCTGGAATTTTTTGTCTTTTTTGGGGGCGTTATTTTCGCGCGGCGCACGGGCGTCAGCTCATGGGCGGGGTACCTCGTGGCCTCGTGCCTATGCCTTTCCTGTACATGGACCTTCAGTACTCAGTGGTAGCAGTGAAATTTAAATTTGAATTTTGTTCGTGCCGCTCGCTCTGTGACTGCGAAGTGTGTTTATCTACTGTCTATTTTTGCCCGGATGTACAAATATTAATCGTTCGCTTCAAATCTGTGGTCTAGTCATCCAGACTGGATTTTCGTCGCTGAATCACCTGGCTTGACATTTGTAGTTCTTATCCCCAAGTGGAGTGGATCGTGCTCACGAACGTTTCAATTAATCGGCTGGAAAACGACGAGGCATGTCACGAAAAACTCCGTCTGTCCGTAACTGAACATAGTGTGATCTTATCGTGTTCGACTTTCCGTACCTCAGCTTTGTTTTTATTTTCATGCCACTGGGCTCGAGGTCGAGACTGGGGATCGTGCGTCCGTTCTGGGTATCGCACGGGTATGGCAGCGGCTTTGTGCACGGCAGAGGACAGAGGAGCCGCGGGTGAAGAGGTAGTCGGCGATGTCAAGGCGTGGAGCGCAGACGGATGGATGAGCGAACCGACTGCTCGCTATTTCGCTATCGAACAACATTCACCGAAAGATGCATATACAACATTCAGTTTCGAAGTTGTTTTCTTTTATTTTGTCATGATGTACAGGCTACATGCATAGTTGCATACTCTGCACGAGAAGCCATACTGACACCGGAATTTAATAGTAGTGACAAAGATACTAGTAGAAGTTCAAACTAGTACACTCCTGGGCATACTAATCCACAACCTTATCATAATACCCCGTAATGTACAAGCATATCAGTTGTATCCACACCCAGACAGCCTAGCCCAGACTTCACCGCCACCGGATCATCTCTCGGCGGATTGGCGCGATCAGCTCGGCTGTGCCTCCTCACCCTTCTGCAATCAAAACCAACCAGGCCGCACGAACACACGGTTCTTATGAAGATGATCAGGAATTTTCTTAAAAAGAAACTACTAGATAGATAAATCACGAAGTGATGATCAAAAGGACTGTTGACTTGATAATCACTACCGGTACCTTGTCACCCTTGCCGGCGGCGGCCCTCTTCGCGAACTCGGCCTTGTCCTTATCCGCCTTCCTCCTCAGCTTCTCCAGCTTCTCCCTTTCCATCTTCTGCTCAACCAACCAAGCAACCAACCAACTCCATTCAGATTTTTCAGATTGATACTAGCAGAGATCAAACCCAACCCCACACAATCAAGCAACGGCAATCGATCGGTCATTATTACCTGTATGTAGACGTTCTCGGCGGCGCGCTCCTCCTCGCTGAGCACCCGGCCGGAGGTCTTGTCACTGAAGTAACGCGGCACGCGACCGAAGCCCTCCATCCTTCTCGCCACCCAGTTCGCAGCTGGCTGGGGGATCCTCACGAGGGCCCTTCTTGTAGCCATCCTCTCTCTTCTTGCTCCGCAAGACCAGCGCACCGTACGCGCGCGTCTTCTTTGCTCCCCAAGAACGCCGCGGCGTTGACACGTCGTCGATGCCTCTCGCACGCTTTGCCTCGCTGGTGCCCCTTCGACGCGGATCGATCGGAATGGTCGGCCTATTTCTAGCAGTGTCCGGGGCCGATGCTCCGAACGTCCCAGATATCACGTGATCCAGGATAAGGATGAGCCGGCGGATAAACGACACGATTTTTCTGGATTTTTTTTTTCTCGCTCGACTTGTCCGGTAAAGTACACGGTTTTGAGGAAATCCGCGACTGGATTACCGGATTCCACCGCTCTGATCTCTTCTACTTGGGCTTTGGGCTTTACATCGCAACACTGGGCCATCTCGAGACCTTCGGCCTGGCCTGAACCGTGTTCAGAAATCGGTACTCACTGGGTCGGGCCGCGAAATGAGACCGCGGACTCGGCATCAGCAGCGAGCCCGGATTGGGCAGATCGGGCGGTGCTCGGTGTCTCGTAGCACCAGGTCCACATAACCGGCTCAACCAGCCCATGACACGTGGGCCCCGAGGCGGCTCCTTTTCGTCTCGTTAAATCCCATCGGCATTTTCTCCAACTGAAGCAGCGGCCGCAGCAGTCGGGAGGGAGTAGGTGAAGTGGGGAGCACGCGTGTGGAGAGGGAGGGGCGATGGCTGCGGGCGGCGGCGCGGGGAGGAAGGTGGCGGTTGCCGCCGTTCAGTTCGCCTGCACTGACGTCGAATCCGAAAACGTCGCCACCGCCGAGAGGTATCCCTAAGCTAGCTGCTGGCTTCCCCCCATTCTGGCAACCTGCCCTGCCCCTGGAAACCGGGCCTGTAGCTGTTTGTACCTGTGATAACTCTAGGATCTGTGATGGTTGGTGCTGAATTCGGCTTGAGTGCATGCTCATTTAGTACTTATTCCAACTGATGGTATTAGTTCAGATAATCATGTCACAAATGGTTTATTGCATTGATCTTCGTTTTACAAATCAGGCATAAAGTGACTTGAAAATTTGAAGTGCAAGTTCACCTAAACGAAAACTGCATGATACTATAGATCAACAGCTCTGTATTTGCTCATTGGATTTCTGTGTCTCGGATTTTACAACACGCCATCAGGCATAAAGTGGTGATGACCTTTATCCCATTTGATGACCGTTCCTTTTTGCTATCTGGTACTTTATTCTTCTCCTTGAAGATAACTGGGATCATTCGTCCTCATACATTGAATTATTGACACATCTATCTAGATTTTTGGATCTTGGATGTTGCTATGTTCTTTTTGATGTTGTGCTGTCGGATAATGTGATAAAATGTGCCTTTATGTGTGTCAGAACCATTTATGCTCATCGGTTGCTATGCTATGTCAATACCTTTCCCATGTCTTAAACACAAGTTTGATGCCTACGTTTCCAGTTTTGTTCATCTGGTGAGACGTGGTTAGAATTCCATTTTCATAATAGTCTAGTTTTGTACTTTGTAAGCAAGCCAACCACCGTAAAACAACACATCCAAATACTGCATATGCTTAGCTTGTTTACATTATCTCGAAATTCCAACAAATGTATTTCCATTCAAGCTTATAACTGTCGCAAAGGGAAGGAACATTGTTCTGATTGCTTTTTGGACAAATTAGCATTTACATTTCATGAGTCAGTATATTTTTGACTCTCTTGTAATCTTTTTGGAAGTTAAATTCGTAAGGGCTTGTTTGGATAGAGGAATATCTTTTCAATCCACATGAATTGGGAGGTTAGGAGGGATTTATGGGGAAATTACTTCATATTTCACTCTATTCCTTATGATTAATTTTATCCAAATAAGCCCTAAAGCCTAAAGGGTGAAAGGGATTTATTTTATTTAGTCATTACAATGCAGAGATGCGTATGTTGCGTTGGTTTTACGGGCATACAAGAAGAGACCGAATACGGAATGAAGATATCCGGGACAGGATAGGAGTGGCACCTATCGAGGAGAAATTGGTTCAACATCGGTTGAGATGGTTCGGACATGTCCAACGGAGGCCTCCGGAGGCGCCGGTGCGTAGTGGGGTTCTGAAGAGAGATGCTAATGTTAAGAGAGGTAGAGGCCGACCTAACTTGACTTGGGATGAGTCGGTTAAGAGAGACCTGAAGGCGTGGGATATCCCTAAGGAGCTAGCTATGGATAGGAGCGCTTGGAGACTAGCAATAGATGTGCCGGAACCGTGATCTTTTTTTTTTCCTTCCTTCTTGCTTACTCGTTTCTTCTTTCTTTTGGTTTTTGTTCCTTTTGTTTTTGTATCTTTTTTCTTTTTTTCCCCCTTTTTCTTCTCTTTCTTTTGGCTTTTGTTCATTTGTCTCTTCTTTTTTGGGTTTCCATGGGTTTCATCTCTAGCCTACCCCAACTTGCTTGGGATAAAAAGGCTTTGTTGTTGTTGTTGTTGTAGTCATTACAATGCAGACAAATTTGGTAGATTGCTAGATAGACAGTGATAAATTTTATGTGATTATTTCCTTCAGCGATAGAAAATTAGAAAAACTCTTTACTGTTTGATCTTACCTTTGTTTGCAATTGCTTTGTACTCATGTTCTTAAACCGTAACCACATTATGGTTTTTCGTGCTTGCTGACTAGAACCTGTCCAACATACTCTGCTTCTATTAGTTTTTGTTGCTAGTTTGTTTTCTTATATGTAGCATAACTGAAGGCATAACTTTGTGTGGGTTTTTTTTTTAAAAAAGAAGCATAACTTTGTCTGAGTGCATTGCTGGGTCATAAGCTATTGTTGTACCAATTGAGCGTGCTTTATTCTGTTATGAACCTTTTACTGACTGTTATAAATCTTTTACTACTGGTATTAGTAACTTCTTTGATTTGAGCTATATGACAATTTTAGCTTGCACTCCCTATTTGTTGTTGCTTGGATAAAACGGCAAGCTTAAAGACTGATTGTTTGTTTTGCAGGTTGATTCGGGAAGCTCATAAGAAAGGTGCAAACATTGTGCTCGTTCAGGTTAGCAAAGAATCATGCAACTTTTAGCCTATTACATCTCTTTCAAAATTTGAGGCATAGATCATTTGGTTTTTCTTTTGGGTACTAGTGAAGCTTAAATTCTCACACTGCTCATACATTTATATGCCTTAGGAATTATTCGAGGGGCACTATTTCTGTCAAGCTCAAAGGCTGGATTTTTTTAAGCGTGCCAAGCCTTATAAAGGCAACCCAACTATTATGAGGTATATTTGCTTGTTTCTGTTGGTAGTCAGCTATCTATGCATTTACTTTATTTCCTTATTATATTTTTGAAATTATTTTGTTATATTTATATGTAACGTTTTCCCCTCATGGTTTGTAGGATGCAAAAGCTTGCAAAGGAGTTGGACATCGTAATACCTGTCAGTTTTTTTGAAGAAGCAAACAATGCCCATTACAATTCTGTTGCCGTTATTGATGCCAATGGCACTGATCTTGGTCTATACCGCAAATCACACATTCCAGATGGACCAGGTAGTAGATATCAATAGTATCTCATTAATCCATTATAGATTAGGTTATCTGATCTTACGGATCTGCTTTTGTTTGTCAGGATATCAAGAGAAGTTTTATTTTAATCCGGGTGACACTGGCTTTAAGGTAAACATGGTGAAGATGTATAACAATTGTTTTCCTTGTTATCAGCAAAAACTCACTTAGCATAATCGCTGATATTGATGCAGGCTTTCAAAACTAAGTATGCTACAATTGGTGTTGGTAAGTCATTTACATTCTGCTATAATACCATTCTTTTATTTAGCTTAGGCACAACAGCACCAGTAATGATTAATGTGATATTTGTTTCACTTCAAATAAATATAACATCATCGTCATGACCTGTTAGGGATTTGCTGGGATCAGTGGTTCCCAGAGTGTGCAAGGGCTATGGTGCTTCAGGGAGCTGAAATACTGTTCTACCCTACTGCCATCGGATCTGAACCCCAGGATAATAATTTAGATTCCCGTGAACACTGGAAGCGTGTCATGCAGGGCCATGCTGGTGCAAACTTGGTACTGTTTTTCGTTTTAGTACAATTTATAGTGCAAACTATCAGCTTCATTGAGAAGTCATTAAGTTGTTCCTTCTAGTTGTTAGTGATATTTGCCAAGTTCTTTCTGTTGATTCATGATTCACCTTGAATTATTTAGGTTCCCCTTGTTGCTTCGAACCGGATAGGCAAGGAGACTGTCGAGACTGAACATGGCCCGAGCAATATAACGTTTTATGGGAATTCATTCATTGCAGGTACTCCAGCTTATGTATCTCTTCCATACCAGGATATAAAAGAATAAGACTTAAAGACATGATCTTAATCAAAGATATATGGTTGTCTGCAGGTCCAACTGGAGAAATTGTGAAGCTTGCAAATGACAAAGATGAGGAGGTGCTGGTAGCAGAGTTCGACTTGGATGAGACCAAGTCGATCAGGCACGGTTGGGGGATATTCAGGGACAGGCGTCCTGATCTATATAAAGTGCTGCTGACATTGGACGGTGAGAAATGATCATGTACTCTACTTTTGTGGGGTTACCTATCTTTGAAAGGGACATGGTGATCTCCAAGATTTTGGAGGACAAAGAGTCCATGAATGCTGCCACTTAATAATTGAAAGGATAGACCCTCCTGCGCACTCTCATGTCCCTGATTTGTTCAATGCACCGCTGCACCATTTTCGCATTCCAGATGACAAAATAACTGCCATGTAATGCGATGTTATGGCAACAATGTATTCAGGATCGGATCAATAAATTTGCTTTTTTCATTATCTTGGTTACTTGAGAGGATCAGAATTTGACTACTACTAAATACTAATTGTAAGATCCTGAGTGAGCATTATAATTGGATTTCAAATGTCATTATGATGGACTTTTAACCGATAACCATCAACCAACTTCCACATGTGAACTGTTCTGCCTTTTCCATCAACAAAGGTCGGAGTTCTTGTGACTCTGGCCTGGAATAGCGAGTAAAGTTCTTCGCAGCACACAGTCGCATGCCATGTCGAGTGACAGCCTTGAAGTTTAGCTTCTGTACATTGCACCTTTCCTAGCCAGCAGCCTGGCACCATACTTCTTTCGTTGATTTCTGCCGCTTAATTCATTGAACAGCACGTCAGAGTTATGCAAAGCTGTAGCAATGGTGTGGGTTATTGATGCAAAATTAAGTAAACTAAAGATCCGCTATATTTACAACTCTCTGCAAGGTGAAAGAAACGAAACGACACTAGCATAAGGAACTTTGGTGGCGCGCGTGCTGATTAACCTCTCTACTAGGGGAATGAACTAGAACCCATGCTCTCTATTCGTTGTCCTCTTTGCCCTTGCTCTCATCTTCTGGCTGTAGATTAAACGTCTTCGAGTTGCTCTTCCTCTTCCTCCGGTTGGGGCGGGGCGAAGTGGAGCTTGAACCGGCCGTCCTCCCGGCGCGCCTGGAGGAGCTCCTGCGACGGTATCCTGACCTCCCGCAGCACCAGGCGGCCGTCCGCCCGGTGCCGCCGCAGGTAGAGCCACGGCTTCCCGCCGGCCCCGATCACCGAGATGGGCGGCGGGAACGCCCTCCCGTTCAACTTCTTTCTCGCCGGCGCGTCGTCGTCACTGTCATCAGGCAGTAGCTGCTGCCTCTCGCACGGCAGCCCCTCCTGCCCGTCTTGGACGATGTCGTTGACGAGGTCGTCGAGATCCACGTCGCCGGAGCTCTCGGAGCCGAGGCCCTCAGTGCAGAGCCCGGGCTGGCGCGTAAAGATTGACGACGGACGTAGTAGTGATGGAGGAGGATGTACCGGCGGTGATGCCGGCTTGGCGTGGAACAGCGGCTCCGGTACCTGAGGAGTAGAGGACCTTGACGGCGCCGCTGGAATCAGTGACGGCGGCGGCCGGGCTTCCTGCTGGTACGCGTAGGCGCATGCCGTCGCGGCCATGCACGCGTGGTGAGGCGAAGTCAGTCGCCCTCGATCGTCTTTTTTTTTTTTTTTTTTTTTTTTTTTTTTTTGTTACGTGGTGTGCGCCGTTGTGCCGTGCTGTGCTGGCGTCCCAAATTATAGGGGATCGGAGGGCGTTGGGGCCGGAGGGTGACTCGTGGCGCGCCTTGAAAGCGGGCGGTGGCGACCGGTGGTGATAGGCGCCGTTGGGGTTGGGCCGCCCCTGCGCGTGGTGCGGCGGCCACCGGGATGGGCTGGACTCGACTCGCACACTGTTAGATCTTAGATCGGCGCGGCTTTAACGCTTCTCGATCTATGTTTTGTTTCCACTATCCACTTGATGCCGGCCGATCCTAATTGATGATGATACGAATCCGCTGGATTCAAGGCTGGAAAATCGCGTTCCAGTTCCAGGGTCAGAGCGATTCCGCGGTTCAAGCAAGTTTTTAGCTGCGGGTGAACTGAACCTTCTTATCCGCACCAGCCAAGTCAGTGTTTGACGTTGGTTGCCTTTGACCAGTGGCGTATTAGCGCAGAGCCAGATCATATGGCCGCCTGATTTTGCTCTCGCACAAGTCGAACTGAACCGGTGGCCATCTAATCTGTTCCCTCTTTAATTGTGCTGCGCACGAATTAGCGAATGATCACTCGACTGTTCGATTTAGCAACAGACCAGTTCCAATCCAGACTCCAAAGAGGCAGGAAGGGCATTTTGGTGGTTGTATACACGTGGATCGATGGCATGGGACTAGGGAGGGAAGAAGAGACGAGTTAGAGTTCTACGATGACAGCTGACGACAAGGGGATGAATTATTGGTTCCTAAACTAGTTCAGGGAACCAACGTGATGATGCGCGAGGTCAGCTGAAAAAACCTTTTTCTCGTTTCTCATCTCATGGGCACAAATCGCATAGCATCATGTCTGTATCCCTGCCGTATCATGCGCTACTTCCATTACAATAAGCTCTAGATTGCAGAATTCAATCAGCAAGCACAGGCGAATTAGTTTTGTAAGCTTCTGTTTGATTCAGCTCCCGATCACTAGTAATTTATTGTAGGAGGAAAGCAGTTGATATTGTCTTAAAAGTGCAGCCTTCTGAACTGAACATACGAAAACATAAACTTATTAACTAAAACCCTGTTTGGATTCACTTTAACAAGATGTTGTTAAAGTTTAACAATTTTAAAAAAATGAGGTGTTAAAATTTAACATCTATCTATTTGAATCTATGTTAAAGTTTAATAAGTTTTACCAATTTTTTCTCAAGATAAATACCTTTTAACAAGTTTTACCACCTCAAAATCTTGATTTTGAGGGTGTTAAACTTTAACACCTTCCTTTTAACATGAGTATTTGGATTGGATGCTTTTTTTTATAAATTGGTAAAACATGAGTATTAAAGTTTAACAAGGTGGATCCAAACAAAAAGTCAGATAGGAGTCATGCGATGCGAATATTCTTCTCGAGCTTCAGGTAGAGTACCTCCAAAAGTTCAATGTATGATGTATCCCGATGCTGACGCTTTCTATTGGAGGAAGTTCACAAGGCAGAAACGCCTTCTAGGCTTCTAGGCTCTAGCTGGGCCGGACGCTTTCTGTTGGAGGAAGTTCACAAGGCAAAAACGCCTTCTAGGCTTCTAGGCTCTAGCTGGGCACGGAGCCACGGACCATACGCAGTTCTCGGATAGCGAATAGAAGTTGGCCGTGGAGCAGTAAACCGGTACACAGCCTCACGGAGCGGACGATCTTTATCGTCAGGTCTTTTGGACGTTTTTTTCTCCCAACCTTTTGGATCTTTGTTCGCAGCAGGACTTCTTCGGGCATTCTGATAGCGAAGGGCAACTGACGTTGATAGGGCGGAGACTGTCGATCACGGTGGGATTTGTCTCGTTTCCTATAAATTTCTTAGCTCGCGATGTGTGAAATGGAAACATACTAATGCAAGCTGTGTTCCAATCGAAGGATTAAGACAGAATTCATGGAGGGTCTAGTGGTTAGTAAGCCTCATGATAGCTGTGTTATAGCCCTTGTGGTTTTTGTACTCGTAAATAGTTATATGCATCCATCAATGCAGACGCTAAAATAGACCCTTTTTTATTAAAAAAATGCACAACAACAGTTATGAAAGCACAAAAGATACCAATACGAAAATTTAGGGGCTATATTTTATAGAAGATACAAAGACTCTGCTAAATAAGGGTATGTTTGGTAGGACTTATGCTAAAAATAACTTATATTTTGACTTATTTATGAAAAATATTTATTTGGCTTATTTAACTTATTATAGCATAAACTCTCAAACCGTTTGACAAAATAGCTTATTCATAGCTTATTATAGGGAGTATGGTACATAAGCCAAAAAAACTAGTGTTTGTTGACTTTACTATCCTAGTACAAAAGGCAAATAACTTATGAGGATTTATTGTAATAAATACTTATGCAAAATAACTGTTTGGCAGAGCTTATAACTTATCATACTATAAGTTACTATATAAGCCATTTCATAAACCCTACCAAACACACCCTAAGTCAACAACCTGGCCCTTGCAGATTCAGGTTTCATTACAGGCCACAGCTCAACACGGCCTTAAACATGAGTGATATTGGGCTGGATTTGCACCGTCCTGGGCTGTGTCACTAGGGTCCCTAGGTTCTATTGTATAGCGGCAAATAACTCGTCACAGTTTTAAAATCTTTTAGAAACGGTCACAGTATTAAAATGCGGAGTGCACACAAAATCCCACCGATCCGCGACCAAGGGAGTCAAAACTATGGTCACCAAAAGAAAATGACAATACTTGAGGCCTACAGCCTACGGTCAGACGCGTTCTGGGGAATTCAAAATGTGCAGTGCACACAGTATTTCCACTGATCTGCAATCAAGGGAGTCCAAACTATGGTCTCAAATAAGAAAATGACTTTATACGACTCATGCATCTGAATGGCGTAATGACTAGGCGCTGATGCTGCTATTTGCTGCTGATTGGATTCATATTTTAGTATTTAATTTGTTGCTAAGTACAGTGATAAGGTTGGTGATGTGTATCGTTCCATAAATAAACTCACATGAGAACGACAGATCGAGTCGTCTATTCTCACTTATTTTTGTTAATAGGGATTGAAATTACACGGAGAATGTAATAACCGACAATTAAGTCGTACCAAACATTTTTTACTTAATCATAAGCCCAAAATAAGGTGACATCATATGAACTTAACAATATACTCATTCGTCGGCTTTAGACCGGAATAACCGGAAGCTGGACATGGCGAGTCTGAAAAATTATCAGAACGAAGAAATACTTCGTTCACTAACTTTCAATCACCTCTACACACAAGCGTGTTATAGCCTTTGACGACTTCGACACGGCAGCTGAGAGGCTTTACATAAGAAAAGTGTGAAACTCGACTAAATTTAAACATGCTCAAAAAGTGTGGAAACATTTTTCAGCACCTGAAAGTGTCTGTATATTCATCTCATTGTTCATGCTATAACTAGCCAATTGTGAAATTTGAACAGTCAACAAATGCCATCCGCGTATGTAGCTAAAAGTTATCATTTGTCTTAATATATCATTTCGCTTCCGGGAAAAAGAGGAGACCCGTCGTCTCTTATGCATGGCTTGTCTTCCTACGAAAAGGCACGTCGTTTTGTCTATAAAAATCTTTACCTTTTCGAATCACAGCACAACAAGATCTGTGATCCTCCAGCTAATATTTTCTTAAGACGACATGGGATGCATGCAGTTGCTTTTCTTAAATTAAATCTATGGCGGTCACGTGAAACGTTATCAGCAAAAGGCACATTCACGGACTATCCTTGTGAACGTTAGCCAAGAAAGGAATAACACCCAAGCCATGCATTTGTCAGGTTCCGCTGCTGAGAAGTTCGTTTATGTCGGTGACGATGCTACACGCGTATGCTCAAAACGTACCCGCCCTGATCCTTTCCGAGTTTTTAACCATATCGACAACGTACGAACAAATGACCATGTACAATACTTATCCGTTCACGGGAAAGATGGCTCATGCTTTTGGCGCTGTACGTTAAGGAGCAATTAGAGAAGGTTGGAATGCTGAATAGATTATTTATTTATTTTTGCATTGTAGCGGATGAATGCCGTCTGAACTGACGCAATCCACAAACCAATTTTTCATAACAAAATAGGACATGCTTTTCAAAATTCGCAGCAATAATACAACCTTCATAAAAAAACTAAAAATAACAGTAAAATAAATGTGTGTATACTTAAAGCGGATAGTGTTAGATTTTCAAATGAAGCAACATTTTCCTTTTTTGATGCGATCGAGAGGCACATGGGATACACCACCTAGATCACAGCCCATCAATGGTGCTAGTATCATATCGAGGGCCTTATCCGCCAGGTCAATGGTATACTACATTACTCGTCCTTAGCCACCGGGTCAACGTATATCGTTGAGTATAGCGGTTAGCCGCCAGGTCCACGCACGGCTCAGGAAACGAGACGTAAACCGGCGCCAGCGGCAAAGCGGCGTAGTACTCCAGCGGCAAAGAGTACTACGTGTTACCTTGACCAAAAATGCTTGCTCCTGGATCCGATCCCGGCCTGTTAATTTAGGCGCCGTGGTCAACATCTGCTACCGTACACGGATCTACAAGTGTCAGCGAGTCCTCCACTCACTGGCGCTGGCTCTCACGAGGCGACGACCGCCGGTCGCACATGCGGTGGGTAGCCGACCTCCGGGTCCGGGCAGAGACGCGACTCCATACGGGGATGATGATGGTGTGATTTAGCTGCAAGCCATTGGTCCGTTGCCTTTGGCTGACCGACAGACGTTCCCGTCCCGTGCAAACGTGCGGGTGGTCAGAGACTAACAGCTCTGAGCTCATTGATCAACTTCCTTCATTCAACCGGAGACAAACGTGCGGGTGACCTTGTTGGCATAGGTAGCGACGTGGTGTACAGATACACCAAGCAAAGAAAGCGATATGTATGTGTCATCAATTCAATGGAGATCTTACGGAGACACCCGCAAGTCAACCGTTCACTACGAATCGTCAACAAACACACACACACAAAAAAAAAAACGGAATGCAAACTAGTCACCTCGCCGCGGCCACAGATCTTTTTTTTTTTCCTGCCCACGATGGGCGATCGCCAGGTCTATGTCCGAGATCTCCACGCCACCGGACACGCGGAGCACGACGATACGGAACGATGAGCACGAGAAAGTCCAATGATGGGACTGTAATAAAACTGGGCTCCAAAAATGCTGCAGAATTGGGAGCGAGGCGCACGAGAGAAAGAGGCAGGAACAGGGATCCGCACGCGCTGCAGAGCGAGGAGCACGAGAACAGACAGAGAATAATAAGCGGGTGAGATGAGGTCGGCCGGCTCCCGCCGGAGGATGTGGGACATCGCAGCTTCACATGCGCCAGCGACGCGCGAGGCACGGGTCCGGCTCCGGCCTGGCGATGATATCCCGTGGCCGATCTGACCGACATCCAATCCAAGTTGCTTCGGAGAAGCAGTCGCATATGTTCAGCGCCGTAGCTGCTGCTGTTTCATTTCGTGCCCCTCATTTCCTCGCAGTCCGCAGCCTTGGATCAGTTTGTTTGTTTAAACAAATAGTGTGCAGTGCTTCTGATTGCGAAACTTAAACCAGAGAAAAACGCAATGTCTTGGGTCGGACTACAAATTACTAAGTCACCATTTACAGAGATAGAGGATCTCAACCAGTTGATGACCTATTATAATGTCGCCATAGCGGGAGTACGATTTTCCGTTGCTTTGGGCCTTTGCCAATTTGTCTCGAGATGTTATTAATTTCTGGTTTCCTGAAATGGTTTCGGTTGATAATCCACGGTGCCTATTCATTCACCTTTTTAAGCTATACTACTTTGCTTGGACAAAACAGAACTTCACCTCTTTTTTTTCCTCACCTCGTGGGTTCCTCCCGATATCTACGTTGCATCCCCTCATACTTCTTCAACAACAATGACCTCCTCTACCGAGTTAGTGTCAGGGATTGCAATTACGATCTGGGTTTCGAGCTCACTGAACTCTAATAGGTTTAGACAATGCCGTCAAACGAAAATAGGTATGACAGGGGTGATGGTTCGTGCGAGGGTGACAAAGCAATAGATGGGTAAGATGATGGCGGAGAACAGCCGATGGATAGGGTATGAGTGGGAACAAGAACAAGGATGACAAAAATGGTGGAGGGTGGCATATGGATGCTGCCTTACTCGAATAGGACTCTTCTCTACCACATCGAGTTTTGGCAGAGGCTTGTTTGAGTGAGCAGATCTTGATTGAACAAAAAAAATGATTTAGGAATTTTTGAGATTCATTCCATTGAGTAAAAGAAATATATTGCATTTTTTTTTTGGAGTGAAGAAGCACTTTTTTCAATATTTTCTTCACGTGAAAAATATTCTTTTGAACTATAGAGCTTCTTCATCTAACAAAAGAATGAGACAATTATGTTTTTACCCCTGATTTTAACCTTAGTTGTGATTTTACCCTTTATTTTTTTAACTTTGTAGGATAAGATTTTTTTTTTGAAAAAAACCAGGTTAAAATCACAAAGATGAAAAACCAGTGGTAAAATCATAATTGAACATCGAACTGGAGCTAAAAACTCAATTGAGTTGCATTCTTAAGATTTGGCTTCCGGCAACCTTAACCAGGGGTTGGTAAAAGCAGGCCGAGCCAGTATGCAATCGCCAAGCGTTCAGTGCTAGGAAATGATAACGTCTTTTCGTACGGATAAGTTCTATACTCTGATGTCCCAGTAGATAATTCCACCCCAAAAAAAGTCCCATTAGATAATCACTGTCTTCTTAGTACCACTAAAGTCGTCTTTCCATCCACCGTGACTGATCTAAGTAGTATTTAAGTTCGTTTCTTCAACTTGGAAGAAGCTTTGAGCAGGAAAAAATAACCCGACCTCTGAATCTGACATGGCCATCAGTGTGGTTGGGTTTTGAACACGGAAGCCTCACGCACCAATCGCTATCAGTTTTGAAAAATATAATATTTGAATAGTCCGGAATACGCGCTTAAACTTGCCGCTTTCTCTATATAAACCCATGCCCCGCTGCTCCGGTTCTTCTCATTCAAACCCATCCCTTCTTCCACAAGGCGCAATGGGGGCTCTGCTGCGTGTCCTCGCGCCATGGGCGGTGCTCCTTCTCGCGCTGCAGCTCGTGAGCGCGTCACACGTCATCCACCGGAGTCTCGAGGATGATGCTGCGCCGCCGTCCGTGCCGCCCTCCATTGTTAGCCCGTTGCTCAGGACAGGGTACCACTTCCAGCCACCCAAGAACTGGATCAACGGTATGCTATAGCTACCTCTCTGAACCGTGTTCTCCTTCTTCAGTTCTCCCCTGCTTCCCACGCCTTGCTCTTCCCTCTTCAAGCTACAGATGTACAGTACATACGACTGCCGATACATATCAGAGGATAGATAAGATAGCTGTGGTGATATATATGAACTGAAATATATGCCAATGCCAATTTGAGTTGCGCTTGTTTTTCCTCATGAAGATCAGTAGTTATTACAAGATGAGCATGATGAAGTTAAATATATCACTTAACCCATCAGTTCAATAATTTAGTACTTTGAACGACAACAAAATACAGCTTGGTAGGGGAGAATCAAAATACTATTTTCTTGCCTCGGTGGTTAGGGAGCTCTGCAGTTGTTTTCTTGCCATCCGTCAAAGAAGTCAAGCTGCAAAATTTTTATTAGTTTTGTAAGTAGACGACAACGTTGAAGACTTATTACAGCTCACCAATCCCCGTGGTTGTTCAATAGAATACAGCAGCTCGTTGTTTAACTACGTATTACATAATTTTCATTGTTTCTTGGTTCCTGTAAACATTTGGTTCTAACTTGATTTTTCTCATCTACTCTTGTGGCTGGTTCTGATTGCTGGGACGGCGGAAATCTACGACGCCAGATCCGAACGGTACGACATTTCCAGCACATTTCTTGTTCTTATCTCTGTTCTTCTGCAGCTGCATGCCTGCTGGATCCACTTGCCTGATGCTGCAAGTATCATACACCGCTCGATATGATACCATTTTTTATAGAAAAAATAGTAAGGTAGGAGGAGCATAGGACATTTTAACATTCAAATGGTGCATGCTCTCTGATGGCGAGCTAGAGTCATATGATTCAGCTGTGCATGGAGATGCACATGTCCATTTCCTCTAGACTCCACAATTCCTGTGGCTCCAGTTTGTTCGGTTGAAATACTATATGGCTTTATTTGCTACATAATAAGAATCAACGCCCAGGAATGCAAATGATAGAAGCAATATACTGTACCGCAAGTACTACAGGAACACGCATTTGACTTGAACAATAAAAAACACATGTGTAAACTGTTGGAGTCGCTGTGCTTTTCAGTTTTTCTTCGTTTGAAGATGTACACACAGCCGCATCACAATTAACAAAATTTCCTGTTTTAAATAAAGAGAGAAAGCGATAGTATGAATATAAAAAAATAAGCATTGCTTTGTTAGATTCTGCAGTAAGTTGTTTGATAGAAACTGCAAGCCAGAATCTACCAAAAAAGCTTGACCATCATGTTGGGACTTTTGAAACTGCAGCTCCGATGTACTACAAGGGATGGTACCATCTCTTCTACCAGTACAACCCCAAGGGCGCCGTGTGGGGCAACATCGTGTGGGCGCACTCGGTGTCCCGAGACCTCGTCAACTGGATCCCGCTCGAGCCTGCCATCGCGCCCAGCATCCCTTCCGACAAGTACGGCTGCTGGTCCGGGTCGGCCACCTTCCTCCCCGACGGCACGCCGGCGATCATGTACACGGGGATCAGCCGCCCTGACATCAACTACCAGGTTCAGAACATCGCGTTCCCCAAGAACAAATCCGACCCGCTGCTCCGGGAGTGGGTGAAGCCCGCCTACAACCCGATCGCCGTGCCCGACGCCGGCATCAACGCGACCCAGTTCCGCGACCCGACCACGGCCTGGTACGCCGACGGCCACTGGAGCATGCTCGTCGGCAGCGTGCGGTACGACCGCGGCATGGCGCTCGTGTACCGGAGCCGGGACTTCAAGAGGTGGGTCAAGGCCAAGCACCCGCTGCACTCGGCGCTCACGGGGATGTGGGAGTGCCCGGACTTCTTCCCGTTGGCCGGCACGGGGCAGCAGAACGGGCTCGACACCTCCGAGCCCGGCGCCAAGTACGTGCTCAAGAACAGCCTCGACCGCAACCGGTACGATTACTACACGATCGGCAAGTACGACAAGTCGACGGACCGGTACGTGCCCGACGACCCCAACGGCGACCAGCACCGGCTCCGGTACGACTACGGAAACTTCTACGCCTCCAAGACGTTCTACGACCCGGTGAACCGGCGCCGGATCCTGTGGGGATGGGCTAACGAGTCCGATAGCGTGACCGACGACCGTGCCAAGGGATGGGCCGGCATCCAGGTATGTACGTGCGTGTGGTTGCGGCCACACTCACTCCGTCGATCAGTCAGCCGCACGCGCGCCACAAGCTACTAGCTTGCTCATCAGAGAATTTTCCAAGATCTGAGCATTGACTGACTCGTGCATGTGACAGGCCATCCCAAGGAAGATCTGGCTCGACCCCAGCGGGAAGCAGCTCCTTCAGTGGCCGATCGAGGAGATCGAGAAGCTCAGGGGGAAGCCCGTCAGCGTGAGCGGCAAGGTCGTCAAGCCCGGCCAACATTTTGAGGTCACGGGGCTCGGAGCTTACCAGGTTGGTGATACATGTATACAAAATTATACTACTTCCAAGTGAGCCATACTACACTAGCAGTAGTAACTTGCTATCTAGTATAGAAGATCTGAAAGAGACCGAGCTCGCAGTCGCGCAGTAACGTTTTGGCATGCTGACAAAAATTATTCTAGTCATCCACTGTTGCAATCAAGGGCACCCAACCCACCACCACATGCAGTATCTCGCCAGTCCAGCCAAGACCCCGTGTGGTCCATGGCGATCCTATCCTTCAACAGCGTGCCCATTTGCTGCTTCTTGTCTCGCTCGGCCACTTGCACTTTCCTGTCTCCAGGGTTTTCTGCTCGGTCGCCAATCCCCATCGCCATCAACGCCGTCGCATTCGCCGCTTGAGTTTTTTCTTTTCCACCTGCACCGTACTCCTACCTCCAATTTGCAAGCCAGCACCACAGCTTCCGGCCTGAAGTTTGAACACATCGATCAGCTGTCGCCCGTCATGCTACAAAGTCGTCTGCCACATATCAGCCGTGGACGCCCGGCGTTGGCCGCAAAAGAAAATTCCCGTTTACTTTTCTAAACACGTGTGGCGATGATATGCAATAATTCACATGAAGGAGCTCTGTTTTGCTTTCTTTTCTTTTCTTTTCTGGAAGAAGGAAAAAAAAAACTTATAACAAATGCCTTGTGTTCGATGATAATCTGCTGACAGGCTGACGTCGAGGTGAGCTTCGAGGTGTCGAGCCTGGCGAAGGCCGAGCCGTTCGACCCGGCGTACGCCAACGATGCACAGAAATTGTGCAGCGTTAAGGGTGCCGACGTCAAAGGCGGGGTGGGACCCTTCGGTCTGTGGGTGCTGGCATCCGCCAACTTGCAAGAGAAGACTGCGGTCTTCTTCAGAGTGTTCAAGGATGGAAACAGCAAGCCTAAGGTGCTCATGTGCAGTGACCCAACGAAGTATGGACAACTACTTTCCCTATCATATACTCTAACCTTCTCGTTAAAAAAAAAAGACAATGCACTTTTGCATATATATAGGACATATACCCCTAGCTATATCATGGCCCGCATAGCTGACTAAATTGTATTTTTCTTCTTTCTGCTCGCGAGCAGGTCGTCACTTACTCCGGATCTGTACAAGCCGACCTTTGCTGGCTTCGTTGATACCGACATTTCGAGCGGGAAGATTTCCCTTAGAAGTTTGGTAAACATTCTAACTATACAATATCACTTTGACTAATATTTATCATATCATGACTTATTTTTACTAACCAGTCTTTATTTTGTTTCGTAAAAAAAAACCATTGTATATATAATTCTAATTATCTGTGTTGCTCTATGTGTGATGAAGATTGATCGATCCGTGGTCGAGAGCTTCGGCGCGGGAGGTAGGACTTGCATCCTATCACGCGTCTACCCCTCCATTGCTATTGGAAAAGATGCTCACCTTTATGTTTTTAACAACGGCGAGACGGATATTGAGGTGTCTCACCTGACTGCTTGGGAGATGAAGAAACCACTAATGAACGAGGGAGCCTAATTGTCCATGGAAGTTGCGGGGAATATTTATCTGTAACTTGATTTGTTCACTTCGATGTCTGCTAGTAGTTGGTACGCGGGATTGATTATTATGTATCGTCGAGCTTTGAACTTGATCAATACAAGTGATTAGTTTGAGTTACGTTGTTACCCGTGGACTATTCATGTGTGTAGAGGCTTTTTCTGTGCTCACCAGTCAACGGAAGGAGATCAGCTGGTTATGCTTATTGTATTATACGATTTTGAATAATAATGAGACGTACGAAAGAAAGGTGTAATTTCACAGTGTGACCAACAAGAGGTCTTTTTTTTAGGATCCTTTTACTCTCTGTCCGGATTGGATGATGTTCACCTCACTTTACTGCTGTCGAGATCAACAGTGTATATTTCCAAATGCCTTTTGTGTCCATTATTAGAAATCACATAATCAATAGCGATACATAGCTTAACAAACGTATGCAGAAATTTTAACATTTATTTTATTCAATAGCGATACTAATCATAGAAACGCCAAAAAGGCACTAAAAGCCCCTTGATAAAGGTGAACCACCAGAAGCCTCGGTATGAGCTAGCTCAATTAGTGGTACAAATGATGGCCGGAATGATCTGAGACAAGGATTCATGGGAGGGTGCATGAGCTAGTAGTGACATGAACACGTAAACATACTCCTTCCACTCCAAAATAAATATTCTTATGTTGTCATCTTCAGGTGGAGAGCTGGCCTATGATTAACAACGAAATCAGGATCAAATCATGATACAGGTATTAAAGAAATTAAATGGGTCAGTGACGGCCACGTTCAATATATATGCGATAGTTGTCTTGTCTTGTCTCTCTATTATTTCTCCACCTGTTGAAGTACATGAAAAAACAAGTTTTTATACATATGATACATCTTAGAGTGCCATTTATGCCATTTACTCACTTTTCCCCCAACACCCGGACTCAATAGCTAACTCAACATATGCTGCGAGGAAAACCGGGTTGATCAAACAGGCAAGGGGAAGGCTCATATAGCTAGTCACAAAACAAAGGCTGGGGTCATTTGAACAATGGGAACCCATTACTAACCAGGCAATGATATAGTTTTCAAACCCCAATGATAAGGTTTCAATAACACACTATACTTGCTACATTTGTGCAGGTTATCATTAGCGTCATGTTTTGGCCTGGAGGTTGCTACAAAGAGAAAACACATGGATTCAATACGAGGGCATGCCACACCGTGGAGGTTGTGGCCATGCAAATCTTTCGCCAAACAATGGATGACCATTTAATCATGTGCTTTGTGTTTAATATATGCATTTCATCATTTCCCAAGTCTCCATATCACAAGACTTCGCAATGATGATACACTTGATGGCCGTATGAATGGAATGATGCAAAAGGCCAGAGCTTTTTCATGATCTGAAAAGAACTAACTAGGCAGGGATGTCATATTAACAAATGATAACTTTGTGAAACCTATTTGGGGATGTAATGAAAAGTGTTATTTTGTGATAGCAACAATTCTGACCATGGTTATCCACGAGACCACAATGTATAGAAAGTTTAGGTACTACAAGAATTATTACATATATATACTTACATTCTATTATATGTGACATTAATTACTATGAGACAACCGAAAGTTAAAAAAAAATGTGTCAATGCATAAGGCCAGTCTCAATCCATGATTTCATTACACTCTTTCCTATAGTGCCACATTAGATTTAGATGTTTAGTTTGAAGGATGAAATTGGCTCTCTCAATGCAAAGTTTCATTTCATAATTTTATAGATAAGTCATAATAATAAATTATTATATTAAGATTGGTCGAAATCTATTGGGATGAAACTTTTTGCTCTCAATGGGAGTTTCATTGGAGTTTCATGCATATGAAACAGTGTCAAATGAGTTTCAATCTAATGGGTTTTAATGAAACTCATTTTCTCTCTTTCATCTTAATTACAGTGTTATATCACTCTTTTTACTGATGTGTCACCTTATTTAATGCCAATGAAACTCTCATTGAGCCTGGCCTAAGCGAAACTATTAAGACCACCAAAACGAACTTGAAGTGGCAAGATCATTAAAACCCAATGGGCAGTACTCCTGCCTCCTACCAACACTGCAGCTAATATTTTTAGAGATCTTTTACGATGTTTGTAAGGACCACAATCCGGACCGTTAATTAAGAGAGAGGCAAAATACGAAATAAAATTGTTATAATCAATGGTAAGTAGATAATAACATGATAACTAAAAGTCTTTTCATTTAATCAGAGTTAACATATATATGTTTCACTTTTTTTTTTCTGTTCAGCCTATCTCCCTATATATATATATATATATATATATATATATATATATATATATATATATATATATATATATATATATATATATATATATATATATATATGAGTTCTTCATGACTATTTGAGTGTCATGGGAGATTTGGTAGCCGTCTGCCGTGAGTGCGATCGATCTTCTGCCAATCAAGACTATGACTCCTTTCTTTATTGTATACCCTCGTACGCTACAGGATCACAAAGACTGACGCTCTACGCCTTGAACTACGTAGAAGTAGAATTCAAGGGAATCTTTGTTGGCAGCAAAGCAGTATCTTAGGTATAGTGTGCAAAGACAATATATAGGAGACCAAAACCGTGAAAGTTTGTGGCATTTTGGATGAACAAAACGTACGTATAGGCTATAGCTGCACGGCACTTGTTGAGTTGCTCTCCTACCAATAACTCTACCAATGCAGGTTCTTCTCTCCTTCTCTATATATGTTGAGTGCGCTGATGATCATGAGTGGGTAGCAAACTACGCACGTACACGCATCATTGTGCGAAAAAGCACGTCTACTTTCCACGCTTCGAGAGACGAGATTACAAAAGCTCAAGTTAACCTGTGCTCTATCTACACGTACAGTTTGCATTCCTCACATGTGTCTCACTAGTACAAAACAATTCTGTAGTGACGCTGGGTCTTTTGTCTCCAGTGATGTGACCACTACGAAGTCAAGAAGAATAAACACGAGTAGTGATGGATGCTAATATCAACAAAAATCGTTACTCGGAATGACCCAAAATGCTAGTGATGGTGCTATAGGCGGTTGATGACATCATTGGCCCATCACTAGAAAACTAGCTGACCTATTTGGACTCCTATGATTATCTCTTCATCCTCGTCTATATATAAGTCAAGCTTAATCTAAACTTTCCTCATTTTTTCTCACACCCGTCTCTCTCTCTCTCTCCCATCATCTTCCCTCTGTACGCGTTGCTGGCCTCCCCTTCCCTCCAAGTGCACCACCCTCCCCGCCCTGCCCGCGGTCCGTCAACCCTCCTTAGTCGCTTGTGCAGTGAGGTCCTCTCTCCTCCCCTCCTCCGTCGCTCGACCGACCGCCTCTCCCCCGGCGTGGATCTGGTAGCCCCCAGGTTGAGCGAGACGACGGATCCGTCGGCCTCCCCACGCGTGGAGGCTCGAGGCGACGGCGGCGGTGCCCGGCTCCAGATACAGCCGAGCGGGGCTCAAGGCAACGGACATGGCGGCAACAACACGGAGATGAGCAACACAATTAGCTAGAATTCGGTGTTGGGCTTGGCTGGGCTCTGGTCGCCCAGACCCTTTTTTTTTGTTTTTTTTAATTCTATCCTAGTGGCAGTGAAAACTCACGATTTTTGCCATTTTAGTGGCGGGGACTCAGTGACGGACTCATACGTGTCACTGTAGTTCTTTTTCACTACCACTACAGAGGTATTTTGTACTAGTGTCTTTTGTATAAAAGCTCAGGTGATTAGCCTACGTTGTTATATATCTAACTTATCACCTTGTATGTAAAAAGTTATTTAATTTAAACTGCATGTGATACATGTATAATTTGGAGAGTACAAATAAGTTACAACACGGTACATATATAATGCCTGAGGGTGGCAGTGTTTTTCACACTTTTCCCCACCAACTAAAGGTTTGGATAATGTAAACATAAATTTAGTAAATTGCACATGTTGTTCTTTCGATTCATGCATTTCAATCACAATGAAGTGAAGTTCCAGAAACTAAACTATGGTCATCTCCCAAGAAAAGTAACATGGGCTACTAATATTTGTTCAAATTAATTTATGATATATAAGTAGGAAAAACTTGTACCGTGAAACTGCTCGTCAAGAAAAAAAAACTACCCTTAAGCCAGCGATGCCTAACAGGTACTACCTCCGTCCCATGAAGAATGTCGTTTTTGACTTTGAGACATTACTTTTGACCTTCTGTCTTATTTAAAAAATTTATGTAAATATTAAAATTAATATGTTATGATTAAAATATATCTATTGATAAAACTAATTATAAAAAATAAATAATATTTAAAAAAAACTGAATAAGACGAACGATCAAACACAATGTTAAAAAGTCAAAAGCGATATTGTTCATAGTACGGAGGGAGTAGTTAGGAATTTCTAGAAAAGGAAAGAACATTTTGAGTTGGCCAGAGTCTTTGCTCCAACTTGCTGCCGCCCAATGATGAGATCCGCGCGCGCATCATCAGTTACAGGACTCCCATCCCGTGACGTTGATGCAATCACAAGTACACATGTGGTCCCGCGAGCAACTAGCGAGCAGATCTTTGATCTTTTCTTTGACCAAAATGTAATGCAACTATTCCTCCTACAGCTTTCGTAATGTAGGTACACAAAAGGGGATAAATGGATAATACGGATCTCACGGCAACTATAATTAATCCAAATATTTTTCTTTACTCCTCTTTGTATTACACAGAGGATAATATTTTTGCATGGTCCCTGCCCGTTTACTTTGTATTATTTGATGACCATATAACAAGGAAAGCATGTGCAGTCATGTTTTTTTTTTGCAATAATTAATTATATCTTTTTAGTTGACAGTACGGATGATATGCTCAGAAATCTATTATTTGGCTTAGACGTGCCTTGCAATCTCAAAGTAATAATTAAATAAAAAACTGTGGCCCTGCAAGTCTGCAACCTTCAGAAGATAAAAGGAAATTAATACACTGGAAGTAATTAATAGAGGGAACAGGCAAGAATTCACATTTTACTTCAATTCCTGAAAGGACTTGGAGCAATACCGTACGTATGCAGTATGCTGTCATAACTGACGAGAAGATGATAGCAAGTCAATATAGCGATGAATTTATCGATGGCGGCTTCTTGCATTAAACTGGTGCAGGTAGCGAATTTTGAAACTTCAACAGAAGTTACATGCAGACTTTGTTCGTGTAACGAGTCCCTTCAATTGGACTCTGAAGTGCAGCGGCTCAGGCTTGACCTTTGAGTCAGTTGCATTCAGAACCATTTCGGAATATGTGAACAATTTTCCCTTTGCCAAGACTACTATGATTGTCAACTCAACCAGCAAACTATGTATTATCACTTTCTTATTTCTGTTTCACATTACTATAGGTGGTATTCCTGTTCTTTGACAATATATTAGCACGTCAGCAGAATGGATGCATTCTGCTTGAATGCCTCAGTTCCCTGTATATGCACTAGTAGCTTATGAATTGCTGCGTTTTTTTAATAAAAGAAGGATTATATTGAATAATGACTGAGTACATCTTCATATTACAAGCACTCTGAAATACAGAGATATTATAACTAATTGCATTCAGTATGTAGTTCCAAAACTCAATCCTAAACCTGTATAAAGATTCAAATAGATGACTACACAGGCAAACACTCAGCAAACAGACTGAGAACAGGTGCCCAGGACGGCAGCCAATATTTCTGTGGGTAGAATTGAGCATAATTCTCTTTTTTTCGTGTCTTCCTTCTTCCTTCTGCCACTGAAGAAGAAGAAAAAATATTGATCCTGATCTCACAAACACTTCATCGTGGTTAGTGGTTAGAACTAACCACGATAAAACGGAGAAGGAACCGGAGAATTTTATTTCACACTAACAACATCATCTCCGCCTTGATGTTGCTGTCCGGAAACCTAAAACTCCATACCGCCAAGACACGAAAGTTGTTGACGACGTTGCCGCCGTCATCATCTTTCTTGATGCCGCCATGGAGAGACTAAATCCACCATTTATCCTCGACGTGGTCAACAAGAAAAAGGAGAAAACAAATTTTCAATATCGAATAACTCGACATAGAGAAGAACTAAGCTAACCTAAAACTCGAACTAAGAAAATGCAACTGGACTAAAAAAACCGATGGATCCCCGCTCCTCCTTGCAGCCGGTGTGGACACTGGAGGAGAAGAAGGAGGGGGACCAAGCGGCGGCGGTAGGAGGACGCTCCTAGCGGCGGCGGGGGCGCTAGGTCAGAACATATGCCGGCAATAAAGATAGAGACTTATGCTGACGGGACAAAACGCGGGCCTTATGAATTGCTGCGTTGATGCTTGTGTTGTCCACTAGGAAACTCGTATATGTGAAATTACTGCCCAATAGTGTGTCGTCCACTTTTAACGATTCATGGTCTATCGTTAACATGGATCAGTAATTTTGAACCGTGGTGTAGTGATATTGCATGAAATGAACTCTAGCACTGTAAAAATCACTTGATAATTTACCAAGTTCTGATCAGCATTCAAACTTGTGATTTAATTTTCCTTAAGAATATGGTGCAGAGAAGAGACAAGACAAAAGCATTATTAAGCTCCTCATTATTATATTTAAGATCTTTGATTAATCATGATGATATCATGCCATCTAATGTGTAATCACTTTATAGTCATTCCCGTTTTCAATCTAGAGTTTTTGTAAAATAGAAAGACTTCTGAGCTCTGCGTCTGTCTAGTTGTACGAATTAAAATTGAAAACAATGAATCAACTTTCCGACCCTTATGCAGCTCTCTCTCATGCCAGTTTGCCTTTTCCTTGAGGATCCATATCATGAGATCCTCACGTTTGCCTCGACCCTTTCTCCTAAAAAATCATGAAACCTTCCAACAATAATCAAATGGTCTTGACACGGTTCCACGGAACGTGGCCTCAGTTTGATCACAGAATCTGCCGGCCCGATTATCTGGGCATTCTATTGATCTTGAATTCTTCTGTCTTGTGGCATTTGCATTTCTCTGTCAAATGCTGCGCACAGGCCGTGCATGCCACTTCTGAAAGGAAAGTCACATACGCGATCGCAGTTCATAGGAGTCAGGCACACGGCATCATCTTCTACATGTTATTTCTACGGGTGGCATGAAAGCGGCGCAAATCTTAGCTGCATAGCACGATGCATATATGCTAGAAACGGCACTGCATAGACAACATAGTGCGTACCATGCGTAAACGAATCGAGAAGGAGCGAGATGAGCACAGCTGGGAAGACGAAGAAGTGTAAGCGGGTACGGGTAGGTAACAACTACGACAAGACAGGTTCGCCAATATTCAGTTCAGCAAATTTTAATGGACTGCCACCACCAACATGAGAGTACACCGCCTAGAGAAGCCTCCACCGTACCGGCGTCGCTTTTCGGTTGCAATCGACAACATAGAGATCAAGCAGGCCACGATTCTCGGTTCATGGCGGTCACTGGTCACCAGACTAAGTGGTGGCGGTGCTCACAGTCGCAAAGATAGAAGAGGAACAGTAGTGGGGGTGCCTTTTTCCTGTCAACCAGCTTCCTCGAAGACGACGACAGCTCCGAGGTTGTGGCATGCAAGATGCTCGATCGATGTGATCGTAGTGGAGCAAATTATGTGGTTTTAGATCTTGCGAGAGGCAGGACATTCGGTGTCCTAGGTAATGGGGATAGTGCGGAGGTGTTGGTGAGGTTTTATCTGCGTCTTTCAGATTTCTTTTCAGTTGTTTTGGAGATTCAGATGCAAAGTCGTGCGAATCTATACTGTTGAAATTGCTATGTTTATTTGAAACAACTTTCGTGTCAAGTTAGAGTTTGAGATTCCCATCCATAATTCATTTTGTTATAAATTTCTACCCAATCATTGAGTTCTGTTGTAAAAACCACCTTAATTTGCACATGTTTAATTTATTCAACATGTTTTTATTCATTTGAAGTAGCCAATGATGTTATTATCAGTAATATAAAATTTTAGAAGTATAATCTTTATATTTTTTTTATAGATAATTTGTAAAAAATATCAATTAAAGTTTGAACGGTAGTCAATAATAAAGTTTAAAATTTGGATACGTTCTTTATAAAAATAAGAGAAAATAAACACACTAAAAATCTCTAACAATGTTAAACTTATTTAACTTCACTTCATTTTAAATTTATATCGATGAAATCATATAAAATCAGTTAAATATGTGTCAACTGGAGTGGTTTTTGTAACAAAATACATTAGGTGAGTGAGAATTTACCACAAAAAAGCTTATGGGTAAGAACCTTAAATTTTAAGTGACTTATAGATGATTTATACTATTATTCCTATTAAAAATCTAGCATGGTGTTATTTTTTAGTTATTTTTTTATAATGGTGCATTAAAAATTTATAGATATGGGTAACAATAATTTGGCCTAATTACTTTTAGGTAATTTATAAAAAAATATAAAGAGATATTTTTGGTTAATTTTTCACAATGACACTTGTCTATAGTTTCTTTCTTTCTTGTTTTAAGCTAACATGGTATTCCAATCTTTTTCATATCAAAAAAATGTAAGATACTAGTAAACTGATCTAGCTGTTTCCTGTGGTGGAACCAACTCAACTAGTGGTCTAATTTCTAGACTTGTATGGGTGTGGCATTTATGATTAGTTATTGTTTTTTCAGTCTGCGACTGTTCTATGTGGTGACTTTATAAATCTCAAGATTAATTAATTCAGTTTTTTGAAATCCCTCATCAAGTAAGGGGTGTGTGAATTTATTCGTTGGAATGATTACTTGTACGTATTACTAAGTGTTAAGGTCTCTTCTGTCCCAACATCAGCAAACACGTGTGGCGAGGTTAAATGAACCTATTTTTCTAGTAAAAACAAAGAAGTGACAATAGCCCATTCATATCTTGGATAAGTGGGTTAAGGATTATAGGTTGCCAATCTTTACCCTATCATGAATGGGTTCAAGGATGAGTTTATATCTTGGATGCCGTTAAAATATCGTATTGCCAAACACATGTTAGAAGGGCTAGGACAACGATGCCTTTCTTGGGCAAGTCTACAGCCCGCACCCATTTTTTCTAGCAATGGAAAATTAGATGAACTGACCTTAATTTTCGGCCCGCAATGGAAAACTGGAAGAAGGCCACATGCTGGGCCAAGTGAAATGGTGCAGTGGGTTTATACAATGACCTAAATTTTTAATAGATTCTTGATTTTTCACATGTCCAAATTAAATGCACCAATAGGTGTAAAACGATTTGATTGTGAATTTAACCCAAGACAAGCAAGACTTATTAAAAAGAATGCACAATAGTAAATGACTTAATGCAATAAAAAACATGTGTACGCATCTAGTTTGTAAATGATCTAGTGGCTTGTGGGATATTGGGATGTGTGATGGTAACATGCATTCTCTTTCGCAAGGTGTCCCTCTCTGGTGCTAGACATGTGCTATTTGTAATTGTGTAGCTCTTCTCATTTAACCAAAGAAACATATACAGTGACTTAGAGTATATTAAACGAGCAGTTTTACTATGTATCTTACCACCAGTAATTAGTGACGGTAATATTTAGAGATAATAATATAATTTACTTATATATTTATTTATTTATCCACATTGCCATCAGAAGTAAAGAGGTCATTTCTAAGTATCCTAAACCCATCCGCCAATCCGAAATTCAGCTTCGTCAGAGTAGAAAGTAAAAAAGACATTTATACCTAATTAATAAAATAAATTACAAATTTACCATTTTCATGTTTCCAATAATGCTTCAGTAAAACCAAACCATTACTGCTAGTAGTAATAACTGTTCTACCACCAGTAATTATTGCATTACTACCAGTAATTATTAAAAATAATATACATAGTAAACATACTCTTTGTTTATTAAAAACAAGATGTCATCACGTTCCTAGATAATTACTTGTTGTGCCATATTTCATAGTATATTTAACCTCAAAATGGTTGACTGAGAATGCAATCTGGATCTAATGTTGCTGGAGGCCCCCTCTCAGGCCAGAGGTACAACATTGGAAGTGGCTCCTCCACACCACCATTGATTGTTGCGCCATCGTGCATTGTCAACCACCAATGCAAACACCCGTATTGCTTAGAAGTGAAATGGAGGAATTGATTCGGCAAGAGTTGATCAAGGACTTGAGTAACTTCAACTAGCTGATGGTAGCTCCTTTGTCTTCCTTTTCTTGACAGTGTACTTTCTTTAAGAAGGAAATCAATTGTGGTGCGCTTAGAGGACATTCGAAATTGTAGTAACCATCAAAAGACTACATTCAAATATCAAAAATCAACCTTTAAGATGGTCTATAATATGTTGATGAAGAAGTGGATTTTCGATAAAAGGGATAAACCGTTAAGTGGTTTGACCGAGGTGGCTAGACTCTTGGTTGTACAGCGGCATCCCGCACAGGGCCGCAATCATTCGCGGGACTGCCCGTCCGGCCGCAAAGCAGCCGCAATGTGCTGCCGCACGTTCTGGTGTTTTGTACGCGTATTCAAACAGGTTCATCAGTTTGTATGTCATCCATATCTTTGTGCTCTTGCTGGCCTGCTTCTTCGCCGCAGTTCGCTGCTTTTGCTCCGTGCAATGCATAAAGCCGCGGAGACTGTCGCGGGGTGGGGCGAACGTGCAGCGACCATGGACATCAGTTGCGGCGTCGACGACGGCTATGGTTGATAAGTTCTCTTCGCGGGCACTGCGGCACCGCGGGAGCCGCGGGACGAGCCGCATCGACCCGCTTCACCAAAGTGGGCGGCTTTGTGGGACTTGCGTGGGTTACGACGCGGGTCAGCCCAACGGACCTTCTTTTTTTTTTTTTTTGAGACTAACGGACCTTCTTTGTTCTAATGTGAAACATAAATCTGTTTTTAAAAAATAAATGGGCCGTGACCGCTCGTCATGCCGAGAGGTCCGGTGCTTGGGCAAAACATTTTGTGCTTCGTATCTATCCAATAAATCCGGCCTATTTGGACATCTATATCATCTAACTCGATATATGCTGTTATTATGTTACGTATTCATGATGGTAGGCCAATCTGGTGTGTCGGCCCGAAAATGCAGGTTCGATCACTGTTGGTGGGCTTTGTGCACAAATATATTGGTCTGTTTGTTACCCTCGAGCCTAGCCCGTTTCAACATGGGGTTCATTTAAAGCGTTGCTGAAGCACCTCCATGCTTTGTATTCGGAATTTAAAGCACGAAGTCAGTTTAGAGCATCTGATGAGAATGCTCCAAGTCTTGTAGACACTGATAATCTCCAACAGCTTCAAGTCAGTAAATGTTTACTTGATGAATCACTAGTCACACAAGCTCTAGATATACAAATAAAGCACTAGATGCTCTCAGGTGACAGGGTGCCATTCTAGATATGCAAATTAGCACAATGTCACATTTTGGTAAGAGCATTGGCACATGTTGCTGGTTTGGCAACTGCAGACAGCTTGGCTAGTTGAGTTCACACGTTTACGAACTTTTGGACAGACACACAAACTCAGCCATACCCTGAAAGCAGTTCATCTCTTGTCTTTTGGGCAGACACATATTAGCACAACCAGTTGAATACACACATTCCACCAATTTTGTGCAGACACAAACAAAACTGATGGCAATTGAGTCACCACAAATTTCATGTAAATTATCTTTTCATGTGGTCATGGACATACCTTTTCTCTTGAGAATTTAGATATCAGAATTTCTACGTTTGTACGTTGTAAATTTACTGAAAATAATGTAGCCGGAATTGTTTCTGCTCCACGGCCGTGTTCCACTCGTCAAAAGAATTTCATTTTCATGGTTCGTTAGACCATTGAAAAGCCTCCCTCGCGGATACCGTATCGTTTCTTCTGCTTCTTCCTCTTATGTTCAATGCGCTTATCTTCATTAGTGCGGACTAATGACAGAGCCCCATGCCTTTGTCCTACGCAACCGAGTGAAAAAGAATGAGGTCGTCGCGAATGCTCTTTTATTTTTCCCGTGGAGAATTCCTCCAAAATCACCACAAAGGATGCACTTTTCCTGCGCGTTCCTGCGGACCAAAGGATGGCACAATAGCGATTCCTATATATAGGATTCTAATTCTACATTTTCCCAACGTTTTTTCTTCATTCCAAAGAAGGCCATATATACACACACAGCTGTTAGCACAATAGAAAACTATCCTATATTCTCTCTTAGCCAAAATAGTTTGGGTGGAATAGCTCGATCGAGCTGATTCCTGGGTTTTGTTAACATATGTACAGTTGAATCTCCAACACGGCAACACCTCTAAGAGCGTACCCAATACTTCATCTATTCTAAAATTTAGAGGAGTTTACTATCCAAATTATTGGTCATTAGTTTTGAAAAACTATTGGCCAATAGTTCGATCCAATGGTTTAGATTCGATAATCTAAATACATAACTATTGGTCAATAATTTATCAATTCGAGGTAATATTAAAAAAATATTTCTAGATTTATGATAATCATTTTATATTGTTATGAATAAAAATAAATTAGTAATATGATTAATAGTTAATGTTTTATTTTTTAAAAGATATGTTTTAATAATTCGGTAGGGTTAGATTTCTATTGTAAAATAAATATAAAATCATTTATAGTGGTGCAATTATGAAATTACCCTAAACTATTGGTCAATAGTTTCTCAAAACTAATGACTAATATTTTGGATAGTAAAGCTCCTAAAAAATTATCATCACACTTATATAGTTACATTCTAAAAAATATGATAATTTTTAAACAATCATAAAAAATATGATAATTTTTTTAAAAAAAAGTTGATTAAAACAATTAGTCAAACGTACGTAATAAAAGTCGGCAGCGACAACAATCTTAAAATGGGGTACTAACTAAAAAATGATTCCCAATAATCTAGGTTGAAAGTTTCTAAAAAGTATTGGAAGCAAGACAACATCAAATGATCGAATAGTTCTTTTTGAAATATTTGAAATCTAGTCGAGCCAAAATTTTTGGTTGGCCTTTGCATATTTTAAAAGATTGGGAGTGGTTTTACTATTGATTTTCCTAGTTACAAGTCAATAATTACACGAAGCTCCAACTACATATACAAATTGCATTAGATGCTCTGGCTGCATTCTATTTATATAGGCTACACTACACATCTGGTTGCTATTGCAAGTGTATTGGACTTGTCGAGTTTGCTTTAGACAATGGCATTTTGAGAAGAAAAAAAAAGGTTTGTCTAGCTAGTTTGAATGTTTAGACATTTCCACGATCCAATTCGCTGTTGTTTCTGGTGGTCGGTTCCTTGCTTTGTACTACGTTATACGCTAGCATTACGCGTCTACAAATACGCAGGATGGCGATGCACTCCCTCCACACGAACCAGTTCTCAAGTTCTCGGAGTATCTGACAACAATGAAGGCCATTTTGTGTCTTGTGGTTTGTGCCTATGCTCTGCATCTCGACATCGCCGCTGCGTTGGGCTCTCAAGCCGCACCAAATTTCCATTTCCACCCAGCGGCTAATTGGATTAACGGTATGATCCCGTTACACAAAACTTTGATGCTTCTCTGTACTTGTCAACTCATATAGTTCCTGAAGCTCATCGCTTTCTTCTCATCTGCGTTGATTTCATCCTTGATCTACGCGAATGTGGTCGATCTGGACGCTTACTGCACGTGGACCAGATCCAAACGGTAAGCTCTTGTGAAGAACAGAGCATTTCCATTTGCATGTAACTGTTCATTTCGTTCTTAATGGATTCTTTAATTAACAGGACCAATGTACTACATGGGATGGTACCATCTCTTCTACCAGTACAACCCCAAGGGCGCCGTGTGGGGCAACATCGTGTGGGCTCACTCCGTGTCCCGCGACCTCGTCAACTGGATCCCGCTGGAGCCTGCCATCGCGCCCAGCATCCCCTCCGACAAGTACGGCTGCTGGTCCGGGTCGGCCACCATCCTCCCCGACGGCACGCCGGCGATCATGTACACCGGCATCGACCAGCACAAGCACCAGGTGCAGAACGTGGCATTCCCCAAGAACCTCTCCGACCCGTTCCTTCGCGAGTGGGTCAAGCCCGGGTACAACCCCGTCATCTCTCCCGGCCACGGCGTCAACGCCAGCGCCTTCCGCGACCCGACCACCGCCTGGTTCGGTCCCGACGGGCAATGGCGGCTTCTTGTGGGCAGCAGGGTGGACAACGAGGGCCTCGATGTGCTGTACCAAAGCCGAGATTTCAAGACATGGGTGAAGGCCAAGCACCCGCTGCACTCGGGGTTGTTCACCGGAATGTGGGAGTGCCCGGACTTCTTCCCGGTGGCCGGGACAGGGCAGCAGAGCGGCCTCGATTTCTCCGAGCCCGGATTCAAATACATTTTTAAGAACAGTCTCGATCTTAACCGCTATGACTACTACACCATCGGCGAGACAAGCGCACGGATCAGTACGTGCCCGACGACCCCAACGGCGACCAGCACCGTCTCCGATACGACTACGGCAACTTCTACGCCTCCAAGACGTTCTACGACCCGGCGAAGCGGCGCCGCATCCTCTGGGGCTGGGCCAACGAGTCTGACAGTGTACCCGATGACTGGGCCAAGGGATGGGCCGGCATTCAGGTATGATCCGGGCCTCTTTGGTTCGGACCTCGGCCGAATTGCCTCAGAATTTTTCAGGCTCTGAGACTCGCTCGTCGTGCATGTTGACAGGCTGTTCCAAGGAAGATCTGGCTCGACCCCAGCGGGAAGCAGCTCCTGCAGTGGCCGATCGAGGAGATCGAGAAGCTCAGGGGAAAGCCCGTCACGGTGAGTGCTAAGGTCGTCAACCCTGGAGAGCATTTTGAGATCACAGGGCTCGGCGCCTACCAGGTTGGTACATTAATACTAGCTGCTATACTTTCATCTCATAGTCATAGTCTACATGTAAGCTCACTCGACATGATATACTTCCTCTATTCTGAAAATCTTGTCGTTAGGACAAGATAACTAGTGCAAATTTGCATTAATAAATTTGTTCTAATGACAAGAAAAATAGAATAAAGGAGTATATTCTAGATCTTCAAGTCAAGTGTGGCTTGTCATAAAAAATATAGTTAGCAAATCTTTGGCCACAAATTAGACAAAGTTAATCAAGAAATCGTGAGTATTACATGTGGATCACAGAGCTTAGAAAGTATGGCTTGTCACAACTATGGCAAAGAAACAAACAGCTGCCTAAAAATCTACGACGCGACTAATAAGCTTAGACGTAGTAAAGTTAGGTATCAACCAAACAGGCCCAAAATTTAAGTTTTTGAAACTTACATGTAGAGAGGTTGTTCAATTTTATTAAAAAGATATGCCTTGTCACTTACTTTTTATATAAAAAGATATGCCTTGTCACTTACTTTTTATATAAAAAGATATGCCTTGTCACTTACTTGTCATCTCAAGTGGAACTTTAAAATAATGCTATACGCGTGTACATCATTTCTATACATGACCCAAGTTACAAAGGCTGAACATGCCTGTGTAGTTGTGTTGAATGATATCGGGTGGCTCTTGGCAGGCTGACGTGGAGGTGACCTTCAAGGTGTCGAGCCTGGCGAAGGCGGAGCTGTTTGACCCGGTGTACACCAACGACGCGGAGAAGTTGTGCGGCATCGAAGGGGCCGACATCAAGGGCGGGGTGGGGCCCTTCGGCCTATGGGTCCTGGCCTCTGCCAACTTACACGAGAGAACCGCTGTATTCTTTCGTGTCTTCAGCGACGGATCGGGCAAATACAAAGTGCTCATGTGCACTGACCCCACCAAGTATGGAAATCTAATAATCTCTGCCATCTTTACCTCTTGCTAAAAAACATTGCGCACATGCACGTGCATAAACACGTCACGGCACCAGGGCTTGCTATAACCTCCCATTGGGTTCGCGATTCCTAAAGCTTTCTCCATGCATGATTATACTTTTGAAGAAAAATACTTTAGGTAACTATACAAGTAAGCTGAACTCGCTGGTGGTCCGTGCATTTGCATTGGCTAAAATCGTCAATAAATTGAATATAGTGTTCTTATTAACAATCTAACTATATCTAGCATTGTATTATATATGAAGTCTATAAACTTATTCTTACTGTATCATTAGTATTTTTTTTCTGTCACTATCGTTTTTGGTTGCTTGTATTCTTAATGCCAGTATAGTAGTGGATATCTTACAAAGTTATATTAAACAATTATGATTATTTTTATAATAAAATTTGTTAGAAATTTAAGAAAACATGTGGATTAAAGTAATAAAAAGGGTGGATTTTTTTTGGCGAAAGAAAAGGGTGGGAAATTAAAAAAACAAATATACGGAGGGGTATTCCAACCTATGATACAGTGGTGTGATTTTTTAATGAATATGGTGATTTCTAGTTTTTAGGAGCGGACAAGGTGACTCCTTCCTTGAGCAAGTATATACATATTAATAATGATATTTATCTTCTTCCTTGTATCGAGCAGGTCCTCTCTTAATCTGAATTTGTACAAGCCCACATTTGCAGCCTTTGTGGACATCGACATTTCCAGTGGGAGTATTTCCCTCAGAAGCTTGGTACAACTCTATATGCAACATCATTTTAACTAGTAGTATTAGCGTATTTCATCTTATTGACTAATAACCGCTGATTTGTTTCTACTGCTCTATATATGTGATACAGATCGATGGATCCGTGGTAGAGAGCTTCGGCGCCGGAGGCAGGACTTGTATCCTGTCGCGAGTTTACCCGTCCATAGCTTCCGAAAAAGATGCTCACCTCTTCGTTTTTAACAACGGCGCGACGGATATCAAAGTATCACACTTGGCTGCTTGGGAAATGAAGAAACCACTTATGAACGGTGCCTAATATTACGGTTAGGGTTCAAGAAGTAGTTGTATTATTCCTCTATGTCAACCTGATACGGGAAGCTGATTATTGCAGGATCCTGACCTTGATCCATGAAAAAATAATATAGCAGCGAGTGACTATGGTTTGAGTTGTTTATTAGTCGGACCAGAGCAGAAGGAACAGATAAGAGTTGTTTATTACTCCTTCACTGGAGTCAGTAGTTTGAGAGCAATTTAGTAATTACACTATTAATTATTAAATTTATATTTCTTTTTAAGGTAAAACTTTAACAGTACCAAATTATTAAAACATCAACTCATTTTTTAAAAAAAATATAAAACATCAAATATTAATTATATTATTATTTTAACTTTATTTATAATAATCAAAATTAATTATCATAAATCTATCACTCATATTTTTTTGATATTATCCACAAAATAATAAAATACTGGTCGTTTTATGTTAACATTGTGAAATCGATATCATGGTTTTGAGAAACTAGCAGTAGTTTTGAGAAACTACCGGTTAATGTTTTGGATAGTAAAACAACTAAAAAAGATGCATGGTTCGGCCAGCTCAGACATATGCAATTTTCCAACTAAACATAAGAATTGTGGAAAAAAAAAGAAACTGAATAACAATATAGAATGGAGACTTGGAGTGCCCGGGTGGCTACCTTGACCTTGACGGGCTCCAGCAATCATGCTATTCGAGGGGCTCCGGGGTACTGACGAAGGTCGCAACATCCTGGCAGCGGAGCACGCTTTCCATCGAGGTTCAGCGGTATCATGCATGTCTCGAAAGCAAGTGAGTGTCACGTTTTATAACTCATGTTACAATCATTATGCTCTTGCATTAAATTCAAAAAAAAAAGAGGAAAATTGCAGGTACTGGACCACATAAGATTAGACCCTCCAATGTCTCAGGTCATTCGTGAACAGTCACAAGATCAACCTCCTCTGTCGGAAAGCAGTATTTGATCTTGGCTTGGAAGAAGTAGAAGAATTTGAGTCCCTTGCGCAAAGCTCTACACCGCCGGAGGGAGGAGCACGGGGAGGGGAGTCGCTCACTTTGGACAGAGAGAGAGAGGTGGCGTCTGGGAAGGAGTAAGTTGCGGAACCTAGAGTTAGAAAGATATTTATATATATCATTGTGGGTCTCACTTTAAAAAGAGCATTTGTTAGTAATGGGTCACTAAAGAGGTCCATCACTAAAAATAATCTTTATTTTTAGCAATGGGTCTTTTGGATCTAAAAATTTATAGTGACGGGTCTAAAAAAACTATCGCTATTTTACTTTGGTCTTTCCTTGTAGTGATTCTGTTTTCTATATGTTAAACAAATCAATTTATACATGAATTTTTAAATAAATTTTCATACAAATAAAATCTGCATAAGCATTATCACTGTAGAAACATCAGAAAAAGTTTCTTTTGCAGGTTAGCCTTATATGTAAAAAGAATGTTTGTCATAATATGATATTTGACTACTTTATGATGATTTCTAGCTAGTCTTAGTGACGAAAACCTGATTTTTGACACTAAACTAAATCAACATCAACCCCTACAAACTTTGTAAAACGGAATGAACTGGTGACGATCTATCGGTATCCATCACAAAATGCCAGTGCACTCTATCAGGTAGGAGTAAGCAACAACTCAAAACTAATAATATCTCAAACGACCATTATTTTATTTCAACCAAACACAGTAGAAAAGCCTAGGACAGAATTTTATTGTTGATGGCTACGTAGATTTTCTTCACTTGATGAGGTTAGTGATGGCGGTGCAGACAATGGCTATCTGCGCAGTATATACCAGCTGAATTGCGTGAGAGGCGATGAAATTGCCGCCTTGGTGAATGCATCATCGCAGTTGTGCGCAAGTGGGGCTGCCAGTGCCACCTCTTTATTATTGTCCAAACATAATATAATAAATTAATAATTCATCTTTTTCACCATACATGAACATATCACAAACGTGCCGAGACCATAGTTTGATCTGGAGTTCTAGGATGAAGATAGTAGGATTTTGCTACGATCATGTTGAGGTCTCAGCTCGCATCTTTGATCTAGTCTGCCCCTAAGTTATTGATGCATCACCAACGATGATGAATTGATTTTTTAGATCAACTTCTTCTTCTTATCCTCTTAGTCATTTCGTACAATACATGTATTTGACCGTGATAAAAAAAGGAGGGGATTAAATATACTGATCAAATCATACAATAAAACCTTCGATATTTTTTTGAGTTACAAGTCAATGTATTAAATTCATCTATGATAAAATCTACTAATATTAATGATGAGATTTTATTTCAGAGAGCAAAATCATAAAAATAAGTGTAATTTATATAGCAAGGGATATATATTAATATTTTTTATATCATAGCACAGTGCCTTGATTTTTAGATTCGCCCCGACCACTGTAAACTCAGGACCGACCATGGTCTCATCAATCGCTGCTAAACAATTATCAGCATTGATTTACAACCTACAAAACCTGATCAATAATTTCATCAACAGGCGTGGCTTTCTGTCCGCGTGTTGCTTTGTAGCATCCGTGCTGCCAATTTGATCACGTCCGCGAAACGGGTTTTAAAGTTATTCATTTATGGTTTGCTATAAAAATCAATGACGAGACAAGCTTTCTTCCAAAACGAAATATGTTAGGAATATACTACTTTTACTATGAGAAAGTAGTGTGTGTCAAGGGTTGGGCATGACTCATCCACACGCATTGCTAGCTAACAACAGAATAGTAATATTGTGAAAAAAAATAAGTAGTACTACGTTCAAAAACCTCCAAAAGAATAATATATTTATCACAATGCATCTGGACGGGCTGCATGTCTTGGAGTACAATTTTCTCCAGCCAAATAGAGGGAGTAATAATTTCTAAGGAGGTATTAAGACTACTATAAGGCTATTTTTAAGAGAAATGTTATCATGTTTGGAGTTAATAATAACTGTTTATTTTTTCAGATCTAACGGTTAAAAACATGAAGATACCTATACTTTAAGTTATGGACCAATACCATAAATTGGTAGGTCCAGTACTAATTATTTTCTTTTTTTCTAATTAAATGAGGGGTAGTTTACTTTTAGTTTCATAAAATCGACGGTGTTGTACATAGCTACGGCAATTACTCCTGACGGCAGCTGCTTCGCTCCTTGTCGGCCGGCACTGCCATCACCGGCCACCGTCTCGTCGCTGTCCCGCCATTGCTGTCGCGTGCTGCCGCCACCTCCCTCCGGTGAGCTTCCGTCACAGCTGCGGCCTCCGAGGATCCGACGCATGCTGCTTCTGCCGCCTTTCTCAAGCACGCCGCTGTTCTGAAGGTGGAGCCAGCAGAGCTTGGTGTGATTCAATCTGTAGTGTCTAATCATTGCATTCAACATTTCTTTCGCATGCAACTCATCTCTGAATAGATCAGTGTGATTTTTGCAGATATTCTATTTATGTTTGTGTGCTTAATTTTTAGTAAATATAGATTGAAAGATTGGAAGAGTTTTATATTCTTTTTTTTACAGTCTGGACAAGAAAGAAGATTATTGATGTTATTTGAGAATGCATTTATAAATGTGTCAATTTATAACTTGGAACAATCCTTGATACTTCATCTTGCGCTCCTTTCAATCAAATAAGAGATTACTAAAGTGCTAATTTCATGGTTACATGATTTCTGACATTTCAGCGTGCTTTCACAGATTCAGTCATTCTTGCCGACAGGGTATGGCCACTCGTGCATCTGCCAAACCACACCTGCTGCCTCTCTTGGTGACTGCCACTGGAATGGAGATCATGAGTCTGCGATTGGTGGGGTAAATTGGCGCTGCCTTCGGTGCCTCAATACAGCAAGGGGAGCAACTTAGATGTGCGACCACGACGCAAACAATGCTGGAGCGGCGGCCGAGCAATCCGAGCGGAGATGATGTGTAACAGTCTTGATCTAGTCTGAGAGGATTTTTAGTTCGTGGGGCAGAGGAGAGCGGAGAGATCCTAGCATGCATTTACCAAGCTACCACTAATTATAGATAATGAGGTTCATAATTAACTTTTTTAATATCAATGGCTGAGATTAATTTATCATAATTCTATAATCTTCTCAAAAAATGCTTATTTCAGGATATTTGAGAAAACATATTCTACCCATATTAATTAAATTAGAGAAAATTACTTGCAAATGCCACTGAACTGCCCCTCAGCCAAGCACACCCCGTCGCCCACCCATCACAGCTCTCACGGTTGCACCTCCCCTATCTAGTCTTGTAAATTCGAGCCGCCCGGCATGGGCCCACCATGCCGCGGCACAAATGGAAGCGGGCCGGTACGACATGGTAGAAAAACAGAGCTGTGTCGTACCAGCCCACGTGCCTTGGTTGCGGCCTAAGGCATGGCACGACAAGGTTTTTCTGTGTCGTGCCGGCCCGTTTAGTCCGTCAAGCCCGTGAGCACGTCAAGCGGCGACGGTGGCAGTGTCAGTGCGGCAAAGCCCTACGCGGCGAGGCGTGCCGAGATGGCCTCCCAGGGCGGCAGCGGAGGAACCCGACGTGGATGCCGTTGTGAAGCAGCGCGTAGGTAGAACCCGGCGAGGACGCCACTGCGAGGTGGTGCGGAGGTGGACCCGACAAGGCGGCGAGGCGGCAAGGACGCCGCTACGAGGAGGCGCGGAGGTGGATCCCGACGAGGCGGCGAGGACGCCGCTGCGAGGTGGCGCGGCGGCGGTGGAGGAGCCGCCCGCCCTTGTGATCTGGTGCCTAGTGGCCCGGTGGGTGACAGCACGACGCCTAGGAGGAAGGGGAGGGACTGAGGGAGGAGTGGAGCGTGAGGCGAAGGTGGAGGAAATAAAGGAGGCGAAGGCGAAGGAAACTAGGGTTTCCTATTTTATATCGCCGCCGGTGGGGGTGGGCCAGTGGGGAGAGGGGAGATAGGCCCGCCATGGTGCCTGGGCCGTGCCTAGACGGGCTGACTTGCGTGCCTTACAGGGCTGGCCACGAAACGTGCCATGCCTGGGCGGCCCATCATGCCGGGGTGACGGCCCAAGCATGACACTGTGGTGCGGGTCGTGCCGCCTGGGCCCGTTTTTGTTTGGGTCGTGCCCGTGCTCGTGCCGAACCAATTGTAGCGTTCTTCGGGCCAGCCCGAATAGCCCAGCCCAGATTTACAGGACTACCCCTGTCCTATTCGTTATCTCCTCCCACCTCCCTCTCTCTTCACCTTCCCTCGAAGCCAAAATCTTCCAATCCGGCTGCTGGAATGGAGCCATTTGACATAGAGCAGGCGGAGCAGACCTTCTTTGGTGCGGAATGATGATGAGCTCAAAGGCTAGGGTGTGCTCGGTGGCAAGTTACGTCCTTGGGCACGACGCGGCTGCAACCCACGGCGTTGCCGCTAGCCCATTCGACGGCGACGATGCGGCTGAGCCAAACGGTGAGCTCTTGTGAAGAACAACGCATCTCCATTTGCATGGAGTTGTTGAATTCTTCACCTTGCATGTGGATGCTTTAACAGGACCGATGTACTACAAGGGTTGGTACCATGTCTTCTACCAGTACAACCCCAAGGGCACGGTGTGGGGCAACATCATGGGCGCACTTCATGTCACGCGACCTCGTCAACTGGATTGCCCTGGAGACGACCATCGAGCCCAGCATCCCGTCTGACATCAATGGCTGCTGGTACAGGTCCGCGACCGTCCTTCCTGACGGCATGCGCCCGTGATCATGTACACCGGCATCGACCAGCACAAGAACCAGGTGCAGAACATGGCCTACCGCCAACCCCATGAACCTCTCCGACCTGTTCCTCTCCGCGAGTGGATCAAGCTCAGGTACAACACCGTCATCTCCCCCGGCCACGGCTTCAATGCCGAGCACCTTCGCGACCTGACACCTGACCACCGCCTGGTTCGGTCTCGACGGGCAGCGGCGGCTGCTGGTGGACAGCAGGGTGGATGATAAGGGCCTCAATCGTGTTGTATCAGAGCCGAGATTTCAAGATATGGATCCGCGCCAAGCACCCGCTACACTCGGGTTCACGGGCATGTGGGAGTGCCCGGACTTCTCCTGGTGGCCGGGAAGGGGTAGCAAAACGGGCTCGACGTGTCCAAGATTGTCACAAGGTATGTCCACAAGAGCAGCCTCGAACGCAACCGGTATGACTTCTACATGATCGGCAAGTACGACCCTAACGGCAATAAGCACATGGGTGTTGTTACCATCCACCCCGTGTTAATGCACGAACAGTCTCCGCCACCCCCCCCCCCCTCGGCTCACTCCCAAACCCCGCCTCTTCCTATAGCACAACACAGCTCTGTCGGCACCGTCACCATCCGCCCCCGCTCCACCGGCACCGTCACCATCCGACTCCAGCGCTGTCGTCGCCCACTGCACGACTCCTACCACCACCAGCGGCGATTTGCCGCCTCACGGAGCCGCCCGCGCCCTGCCACCGTCGCCCACCCTGCCACCGTCGTCGCCATGCCACTGCCATGCTAACTCATCAGCCATTTCACGCCCCCGCCGTCGACCCTGCCCACCATAGGCCTGCCTCCTGCGGCTACAACGACGCCACCATCACGCCACGGCCCACCACTAGGTCATGACTGCTGCCATGAACCTCCTCCTCTATGCCGCCGACGAGGAGGAAGAGTGATGAGGGGGTGGGGTGGGGGGGGAGGGGGGGACGACTTCGTTATGCTAGCGGAGGCAAAGAATCCTGGATCAGCACGGCCTTCGCTATGACTACGACAACTTCTACACCTCCAAGACGTTTTACCACCTGCGAAGCGGTGCCGCGTCTTGATTGGCTGGGATTATGGTCAGGATCACGGGCAAATTTTATGCTGCATGCACACGAGCAATGAATGAATGTGTGATGGGGGGGGGGGGGGAGGGGGGGGGTCAACTGATGCAATGGCCGATCGACAAGGTGGAGACGCTCCCGCCGAAGCACGTCAACTTCACAGGATCGTAAGGGCGGGGACAGCTTTGAGATTACCAGGTTCAAATCTGTTCACGTTAGCATTCATCAGAGACCCTGTTATTATAGTATTATACCATTAATTTATTGGGGAAATTCCCTCGTGATCATCGGAAAATTTTTTGATTCTTTATTGGCCATCAAAAATTTTGAAGTTCCCTAGTGGCCATTGGATTGAATTTTTTTTGCCTTATTGCCCATCCTAGTGTTAAAATTGGAAAAGAATGACACTTTTGCCCCTAACAACAATTTTGTGCAAATGTTCCTTTTTAATCATCGAATCTCATTAATATAGTTTGTTAATATGAACAAAATATGGGTATGCACTTTTAAGTTTTATTTAGCAGATACATTATTTTTACTAATATAAAAATACATATTGTGGTTGTCCAAAATTCAAAAATACATACTCATGATATTCAGATTTATAAATTAACTAATATTGTTTTCGGATTTCATGGTTAATAAGGTTCATTGGTCACAAATATGCTCCAAAGGGTAAAAATGACTTTTTTCTCCAAGTTTAACACTATGATGCCTAATAAGGCAAAAATATTTAACTTGATGGTCATTAGGGAAATTGAAATTTTTTGATGACCAATAAGGAAACACAAAAAATTTTAATAACCACTAAAAAACTTTCTCTAATTTCTTTCTGAGAACGATTTGACCGAGTCTTGTTCCCTCTGCTCGTGCAGTCCGACGTGGACGTGGTGTTCCAGCCGACGGACATGGATTTAAGATTTTAAATCGTCAGCAGTCGCTGCTCTCGGCAGTCACGGAGCAGTCCTTCTCTACACCGTTCATTCTCACTTAGTCAAAACGAACGGCTCTCCATTTTTTGCATCAGCTAACAAGGCCAGGACGTTAGTTGGGCCGCACAGTGCTGCAGTCTTTTTGATTCAGGGCAGTCAATCAGCCCAAAACCGCACGGCTCAAACAGAAAAAACAACTGATGAACTGAACATGTCTGAAAGACTAAAACTGAACATGTCTGAAATAGAACTGAGTTGAATAGCTTCAAATGAAGAGAAATTTTCAAGTTTCAGTATCACTTGAATACAAAATATCACTAATTTCAGAACACGTCATACACAAAATAGATTTTGAATACATTACTAGTAAAGTTTCTTGGGATGTTTAGAAATATCACACATGTTCTAAACTATTTAACTATATTGATAAATGCAAGTATGGAACAATGCCTGTTCGATCCATGGAGTTGTTCATCTTCTTTTTCTTCCATCCCTATGACAAAGCAACAACTGATCAAGTCGGGTCTTCAATCAAGTGTTGCAGCCATGCCTTGTCGCTTCTTTTGCTTCAATCGACTGAATGAGTGAGCTTTGTTATACCTCAACAAGGATTGGGGACGAAGACTCTTACAGCGGAAAAAGCGAGCGGCACAATATCTGATTTTCGGCGGTAAAACTGGTGAGCGAACTCACTTTTCCCTCCACGGAGTAATTACTGTGGCAGTTGCGTGCCTTTTCTTCCCGCGCAGCACTTCCTTGTGTATTTGGGCCAGACTGGGCTGGGAACTATGTGGATGTTGCAACGAACTCGAAGCAGGCCGTCCGATGCAAGTAGTGCTATCCAAACGGGCCACCCGGCCCGGCATGACCCGAGCACGAAAAGTCATGACTCATCTAATTTTGGGCCGACACGACACATAATTCATTTCGGGCCGTGTCGTGTCACCCCACATGCCTGGACGTCGGCCCATAGCACCGTACGAAAAAGGCCAGCCGTGCCAGGCTGGCCCGTTTGGCACGATGGCCCGTTAAGGCATGATAGCCCATCCACATGCGGAGGCGACGCGCACGAGGACTCGGCACCGCCGGAGCGATGCGGTTGGGTGAAGATGAGGTGACGACGGGCAGTAGTCGCGCCGGCGTCACGATACGGCGGCGCGAGGCAGGAGCGGTGTCAGCGCGAGCGAGCGGCTGCGTCGGTGAAACGGCTGAGCCACGTCGTGATATAGCGGCGGCGCAATGCGTCAACGTGGGGTGGCGAGGCGGCGTGATGCGTCAGCGCGAGGCGGCGGCGGTGGCATCATCGCGGGCAACCAGCTACGGCGGTGGGGGCAGCTAAGTAGCAACGACGGCGAAGCAGTGGGGTAGCTGAGTAGCAGGCAGCGGGCGTGACTCGGAAGCGGCCGTGCAGCCGTGCGCGTGTCTAGGGTTTAGCCTCATATTGAGCTAGTCTGAAGGATTTTGGCCTACTGGATTGGTTTCAAGCTGTATTTCTTGTTGGGCATTTACTAGACTATCAGACCTTTTCATGCCTCGTTGTAAACGGGCCGTGCCCGTGCCGCCCGTCGGGCTGCCCCCTCAGCCGAAGCACGGCACAGAGTCTTTAGTTGGGCCAGGCCGGCATGAAATTAAACGGGTCATGTCGTGCTTGAGCCGGACCAAAAATTACATGCTTCAGACCAGCCCGCTTAGCACGGCCCATTTGAACAGCACTAGATGCGAGTCCCTGTGAATGAACGGCGGAGGGAGAGACTGCTCTGTGACTGCCGACGATCCAAATCCGACGGACATGGGCACGGCAAGGCGCGGTGCTGACGTCAAAGGTAGGGTGGGGCCAATTGGGCTCGAGCCCTTCAAGGTATTCAAGACCCAGCAGAAAGACAGCACCGATGTCGTTCTCATGTGCCACGACACCACGAGGTAAAACGCGCCTCCCCTGCCATCGTCAGATCACTTGCTTGGTTTTTATTGTTGATGATCAGTGCTGCTATAGTACTAACGAAGCCCTGATCAGGTCATCCTACGAGCCAAGTACACACAGAGCAACATTTGCAGCATTCTTCGATGTGAACATTTCAATGACTAACCAGATAAACCTCAGGACACTGGTAAAGACTGCACACATTTTAGAGTCTGACGCCGTCGAAAGATGGGCCAGCCAGAGTCCATCCTCCGACGGGGAAAGAAAACAAACGGCACAGCTCGTTTATTTTCTAAGGCATTTTCTACATTAATGTAGGTTTGTAGCAGATGTGACCACATTTCTAGCAATGTCTAATTAACTCCGGCTGGTGGCCAGCTTCACATTATCAATGTCTAATTTACACCACATGCATCACAACATGGAAAATGAAGCTTGGATAACCCTCTTGTTCCGCATAAGTTGTCATACATAAACAGGTAACATGTTCACATATTCAATACATGCACAGCATTGTATATCATCCTAAACCAGACACCTCAAAATTTGTTCAATACATGATGAACATAAAAAGGCTAGAACTGCTACACCCGACGGCCCACAAACTAGTAGAGTCTCGGAGTTACAGCCTCCTACCTCTCCTACCACCCTTTCTGCGTGTGCTGTCGGTTGGAACTGGAGTGACATCCTCTGTTAAAAGAGAATGTCCAGTTACATGAAATCATGAAAAACCTTCATTCCACAACATATTGCTTGAAAAACATATGAAAAAGTATAGGCATATCACATATGCTGCCGTGCTGAATTGGTTTAAATGACGTCAAAAGGTCAGATAGCGGCTACAACATTAAGTTGTTTTTTGAACTTATTGATATTCTACTCATGTTTCAGTCTTGAGAAGCATAACATAGAATGTTTTCAGCCTAATGTCATTCCAATCTTGTTCAGAATGATTAATGCAACAGATAGATATGGAATCCCAGGGCCCCGAAAACTTACCAATACGACCAATCTTCATTCCTGATCGAGCAAGTGCCCTCAGCGCCGATTGAGCACCAGGGCCAGGGGTCTTGGTCTTGTTACCACCAGTAGCACGAAGCTTAATATGAAGAGCAGTGATTCCCAGCTCCTGTGACAAACAGAAATGGAAATGAGCATCAACTGAAAAAAGAGATGTTTGCTAATAAAAGCAATACCTTGCATCTTTGAGCAACATCCTGTGAAGCAAGCATAGCTGCATAAGGTGAAGACTCATCACGATCTGCTTTAACCTTCATGCCACCTAGACATTGCAAACATCACCACATCAGAGGGAAAAACAAAAGCATGGACACTGAACAACTATAAAAGAACTCATCTCAAAGAAAACAATAATTAAAATATGGTCATTGGACTTCAAAGACAGTTTGAGTCTAATTCAAAAGGAGAACTGAAAGCGAGATAAGTAAATCTTTGCTTATGCATAACTCATTTGCAGAAAATATATCAGAACAGATATACACCACTGAGGTGTCTACTCTGAGTGTAAAATCATATACTGATGCAATCACCTAGAAGCCAGAAAGACCAGCTGTGATAACAACTGCATTCTCCATTGAAGCATGTGTTTGCAACAGATTTGATGTCTCATTCAGCATACTGCATGCCAATTAATATATATCACTAAAATAGGAGCAAAGCAAAAGGAATAAAAAATGGGCATATTTGTACTCTGTAAATGTCCTACATCAATAGAACAGATTTGCAATACAGATACAATGCAATACAAATAATGTTCTCTTCCGTATTGTAGGCACCTTCTGTAAATTCAGCTGTGGTATACAGAGGGCATGACCCGGCACAATCAGTGCAAAGAGCAACTGATTGAAACCAAGCATACACCAGAGGATACACAACACATGAAGACACCAAAAACAAAACAGGAAGAGAGAGGATTCAAAGAGAAACTCTCTGGACCCTCATTATTGATCTTGCACAGCTATGACTCGAAACGCTCCCATGTAAAGAAAGGGAGGCGATCTTAAGGGCCGTGCTTGACACCAATCCTCATAATAATTAAACAATACTTGCCACATGGATTTATATCATAAATTCAAAACCAAAACCGGATAGCATATCTATTACATCTCATGGCTCAGTATGCACACTTGTACTTCCAATTACTGATCATATAAAAAATGCTAGGTGTACAAGAATATTAAGCAGCACGGTTAGCAATATTAAGTACAAATATCAACAACAGAAACAGCAAAACAGAGCAAATCCTACACGACCAGCGCCACAACACGTGCAGGTTAATCCCAACACACTAGTGACTTGCACGAGAAAATGAAGCTCCTTACCAGTGATGCGAACGAGCGTCTCCCTTCCAGACAGATCCGTCACATGCTACAGCACAAGGAAAAATGTAACGTAAGCTCCATCCCTTTCTTTTCTCTAGTGGAAATGGAAAGGCGGGAAGGGACACGGCGGCTTACGATGAACGTGTCGTTGAAGGAGGCGAAGATGTGCGCCACGCCGAAGACGTACTCGCCCTCGCGGACGGTGGGACCGAGCGTCACGTTCTCCTCCTTGGGCTCCCGCGTCTTCCTCCTCGACTGAAACACCACAGGCGAAAGAGCAGCGGCACACCGAGGTCAGCGCGACGAGTTACAAGATTTGTAAAAGGGCGGGAAGTAGGAGATGTAACACAGCCACATACCATGGTGACGGCGGCGGAGGGCGGGTGGCGGGTAGGTTTTGCGAGGGAGAACGGCGGCGAGGTGGCGGCGGAAGAACCCTAATTCGCAGCGGATGAAATGCGGCTTTTGTCTGCCGGTATAAGTAGTGTGGCCGCTCGTACCGTTTTGCGAGGGCTTTGGGCTTCGTTTGGGCCTGGCGTGCTCATTTTATCGGGCCTCTTCTCCTGAGTCCTGAACAACGCCTGTTTTCTTTTTTTTTTAATCTTTTGTGGAGAAAGAAATCTGAATTTGCTCTCCCCTGATAGCACCGCAGATTTTCACAAGTTGGAACTTGGAAGTGTTTAGTAAAACTGCTAAATTGGCTCAAAAAAAAAAAGTAAAACTGCTAAAGGATGGCCCCCAAAAGAGTAGAACTGCAAGACATGCATAAGAATTTGTATGTATGACACTGCTTAGTTTGGGTAGTACTTAGGACTGTACAACTTTAAAGTTAAAGTAACCAACATTATACTCATGTCTTGTACCAAGAAAAAATTGGAAAAACAACAATTTAGACTTGAAAAGCAAATGAACCTAGTTTAATGAAGGAATCTATGTGCTGGGCGATCGAATTTCGTGATAGAAAAAATATCATTCAAGCTTGGATGGGGAGACAAAGAAAGTGTACGGAAATAACAAAGAATAAAATGAAGAAAAATGACAGCTGTGGGATTTGAACCCACGCCCTTTCGGACCAGAGCCTAAATCTGGCGCCTTAGACCACTCGGCCAAACTGTCAACTAGTGTCTACGAAAGGCTTAATTATGTATAAATACAAATTAAGGATAAAGCACTGGGCATACTGTTCAGTATATGATCTGGTTCATACGTTGATTCGGGTCTTGTCAGCAAAATAAAGTGTACAGCAAGGCATAAATCTACAACTACTAATCGGAAACGTGCTTGCCGGCTCACAAAAAAGCAGGTGTACTCCCCGCTCCTCTGTAATTACTAATCAAAGGGATCTATCCGTGGATCATGCTCGCTGGCCATCGCCATTCCTGTGCACAAGCATGTCGGGCACATCACCTGGGACACATGGAGATGCACAAATTAGGAGAGCTGATACATTTTTCAAACAAGCAATTCCCAAAGGTGCGTCCAAGACATAACTCTTCAGTTTTGGAAAAGGAAAACGATGCAGAAAGAAATTTGATCAGGACGGAATCCAGGCACTGCTAAGCATAAGCATAATATATCTGGCACTGCTAAGCATAAGCATAATATACCCAACCGCAGAAAAAGGAAAAGCATAATATACCCACAAAACTAAAAAGCATAATATGCAGCATCACCAATTCACTCAGTCTAGATAGGCAACAACTATTTACCATGATGAACTGTTCCATTGTTTCCAATTTACTTTTCTTCATGGCACCAGACTAACTAGTGTAAACCATATAATAGGACTAAAACATCGTACCTTTCCAGCTCCTGAGCAGTTCTGACACCTTTCATTTGTAGACCATATATTATGCCCATTGGCACGTGAAATTGAAAACTGCTTTGTGATCAATGACATTCCACTAGCAGAACAACGAGCGCATGGCAGATATCCTATGATGAAGAAGAAAGTTCACATAGGTCAGCTAGCACTCAAGTCAGAACAGTCACACAGTCAATCTAAATTCCTCTATATATAATAAAAGGAACAATGATTCAGAACTATTCAGTTTTATTAGCCCTAGCAAAAACCTAGTTGAAAATGAATTTGATTGTACCAGTCCCATGGCAATATGTGCATCTTTTCTTCTCTTGTTGCCTCACATTTCTCACTTCGACCAACATCAGGGCTGAGATTACACCAACTGCACCACCCGAAAAGGATGCTACAATAGGATCTACCTGACTAAAATGCAGCAAAAGAAAAGAAGAATTAAATCACTTTTCTAAACACAGGTGAGGAATTAATAATTCAGTAAAAGGATGAAGGTCCTTCAGGGCACCTCAACTGAAGAGGCAAGTGCAGGCTCTGTATAAAATCTTCATAAGATGTACCACCGAGCCCTAGTTTCAATTCCAGCTGCATCAAAAGACATGTCTTTAAGAACGCATGCTATACTACCGCTCCAAGTGAGAAGGCATTCGTTAAAAAGACCTACAGAGTAATGATTATCCAGCTCTAATAATATAGTCAAAACTGGAACTTACTATTGGCGCTAACAGGCCTCCAAAAATGATTATCCCGGATATGATAGAGAATGATGTCATATAGAGTTGCTTCATTGTCTTTGGTGACTGTTTTGATGAAACGAAGTATTAATAGAATGTAGAGAAACTTTACGCCAATACAATCAGTTTTCACAAGTTGGTTGAGGATTGTTGGTCACCGCATGAGGCATAAACGGAATAGTTGATGGTATCTCAGGCATTTCATTTTCTTCACTGGTGGCACCTTTTCTTTCAGCAGTTCGGATTCGCTGTTGCACCCGCAGTCGTCTAACCTGAGAATCATATGGCGAAATTCAATGCGGGCTGCCAAAATTTTCCTCAAATGATGTGCACATTGGGTAAAAGAGAAACTCAGAAACCTCTTCCATTAAAAGGAAAATTTTGTTACGACGGCTCTTGATGTTGTCTTGTATCTCTTGAGACTGCATCTGAGCAAAGTCTTCAATTGTTTCTGGGCCTTCAATAATGCAAAAACTGTAGGAAAAGAACATGGTGAATCTGTGAGATTGACATATGGATTATCAATGTTCACCTGAATTTCTACATAATAGTATCAAAGATGTAGATATTTAGGATTACAAGACTCGCATTCACAGTCTACATAATCATATCCCAAGGTACAATGTCCGTGCCGTAAATCTGTACTCAGATCTAATTCATTCTGGAATGTGTAAATCTTGGTTTAATGTTGTGTGTATTTTGCCCTCTTTGGTCACAGTTCTACATCAGAGTGTTGTAACTTTAGCACTAGAGCAGGAAGCACCGGATGAAAATGCATTGGCAACATCTCTACACCTGCTTGCAGCGTGTGTACAAAACAACAGCTTGCTACTAGGCTGGTCTAGTACCCACTAGCCAAGAACTCACCAAGTCAGCTCAACAACCCCATTCCCGCCGCCGTCTCGTAGCAAAATGGATGAGAAATTTTCGATGTAATAAACACTAAGAAGTGTAACCTGGAAGGTCCGCCGTCACCAGCCGCCCTGGGCTCGCCGTCCGAAGAGCACTGCCGCAGCACCACCTGCCGCCGGCCGGACCCGTCTCCTCCATTTCCCCGCACCCACACCGCGCAATGGGACGACCTGCGACACAGCGCAGCCGAAGGAGACACCGCAAGGAACAGATGCACCGTCGCGGCGGGCGGGGTAGCCGGCGGCGCGGCAAGGCAGGACATGGCTGCCGGCCCCGGGACTTCCAAAGCCAACCGCGCCGCGTGGCCGTTGGAGTACGGAAGCGTGTGTGCTTTCGCCAAGGATTTGGATAGGCGCCGCTGAAGCGAGCGGTTCGGGCACACGGGCTGCCGACCCGAGGTCCGATCCGATTAGCAGCGTTACCGCGGTAGATGACAAACGGGGAGAGCAGAAGTATCTTTGCGAACAGAGCTGAGAGACGGACGGCAGCATCAGAATTTTCTTCATGTGCAGACGATCTGTTTTGTAATCGCGAATAAGGGTGAAAAGTTATGGGTTCTTCTTTCTGTTAAACAGTTTATTGTTTTTCAGAAACGGGATCTGAAAACAATATCTTCGAGATGTTTAATTAAAAGTTATTATTACACGCATATATGGCTGCCATGGCCCAGGACAGCGAGATGCCGTCCCTCGGCGGCAAGCTGATTCCGCATCTACCCGTCACCGTCGGCTGCTTTGTGCTTCCCTCCAAGAGCAGAGCGTCCAAAAGCTGCTCCGCCCGTGAATTCAGCCAAATTATTTAACGTGGAACATCATTTTCGGATGCAGCTATTGAGGTTCCTTCCATCGCTTGCAGTGTGTTCTTGAGATCATCAGTTTGAGTTTATCAAAAAAAATGTCGGTATTTTATTAGACAGAAAATTGTTAACTTTCAGCATCATTTTATTATTATGTGTAAATTACACAAAACTACAACTATTTGTATTATTGTTGTAGAAAACTACAACTCTCGATTCCTATTTTATAAAACTACAACTACTTCGATCACGAGTTGTAGAAAACTACAATTTTAACAAATTCTGTTCTAGATGATCATATGTCCCACCTGTCAGTTTAATAGTGTCGTTTCGTTTCCCATATCAAACACCATGTCATCGTGATAATGTGAAAAATATCAGAACAGACCTACGATATAGTTTTCTACGTCGTCGTGAGCATTAATACCACAAGCATCGAGTATGAAAGAGATGTTAATAGATGTGATCATCAACACAGTGTTGCTTCCTGTGCGTGCGGCCAGACGGGGAGGAGAGGGGGCACGTAAATGAGGAGAGGGGGCACGTAAATTTTTTTACTGATGCAATTGGATGAGGAGATGAGGAACGAGTACTGTAATTTGTTACACGGTGTCTAACGTGAGAAATAAAATGATGACACTATTAGACTGACAAGTAAAAACAATCACTAAAATTTGTTAAAGTTGTAATTTTTTTATAACTCAAGATCAAAATCTCAGTTCAATGCTAGGCCAAACCAAAAAAATTTTAAATTGTTTTGGTTGGGGTGCGCCAGGCCCGGCCTGTAGTGCAACGGCTGAGCGACGCTCAAGGGCCCAGATAGCAAGCTACCTTAACGGGCCCTTCCCCACAAAAAATAAATTTAATATCAAAGTGAACACATGGCCCACATATCAGATATTAAACTGATAAGAACAGATACTACACTTGATCTTAGCCAAAAGGCCGAGAAAGGTATGAGTTGCAGCCTTCCACAACCGCCTCATTATGTACACGGCGCCTGCCCGCGTTCGCCCTCCGCTCTCGATGTGGTACTAAAACGATCGCCCGCGCCGCGGCAGCCCCACCGTGTCCGGTGCGAACTGGGCCGCAATTTACTCGGTGGTACGACGACAGGCCCAACTGCGCGGTGGACTTTCTCGATTTGGGAAGGCGGTTGATTACGTTTGTCCTGGATCTCGGCTGCAACTTGCGGGGATTGAGCATTGCAGCAGAAAAGTACGATCTCTCTGCACAGCATTGAGCGCGAGTGCTAGTGGAGGATGAGAAGTTGGTTGGGTCGACGAGTCTCCACGGACATGGATGGAACAAAGCTGCTGCTGGAGCCGGGAGCGAACCTTGTCTTGCCGAAACAGAGCAACGGGCTTCAAGAGCGTAGTCCTAGGTACAACGGGCTTGTGGACCGCAGCTTAGCTACCACCATTCGTATCGTGCTACATACAAATACGCGCAAAGGCTTCTGCTGCGTGACAGCGTGAGCAGGGCGTGATTGGAGGCAGGTGTGTTGTACGTCCAAGAGAACATCGGGACACCTCATGGCTCCTCCTCGTCCTCGCCTCGCGCTTCTCGTTCTCGTCCTCGCCGTCTCGCTCGGCGCGCTGTCGTGCGAGGGCGTGGCGCGCCGCCTTCACGGCTCCGTCGCCTGCCTCGACTGCGCCGCGGGGCACGACCTCTCCGGTACGTACATTTTAGTAAGAGTAGAGGACGCTGTGCGCCAATGGCTTAGCAGTGACGTATGCATATGCCGTGTGCCAGGTGTGATCGTGGCGGTGAAATGCGCCTCCGACAACAACGACACGGGGACCCTCCACGCGGTGGAGACCGACGCCCGCGGCAAGTTCCACGTGGCCATGCCAGCCTCACCGTCAGGGTGGTCGCAGTGCGCCGCGAGGATCCTCGGCGCCACGCAGCGGCTCTGCGCGCAGCCAGGGCTCACGGTGGCGCGCGTCGTCGTCCCGGAACGCGCGCCGCCTGGCTCCTCCTACGCGCTGGGTTCCCGCCTGGCCTTCTTCACGAGGTGCGGTCCAGACGTCGGCACCGCGGCAGCGACGACGACGATGGCCGCACGTGACGAGGAGCAGCCTGCGGCGCCGAGGGTGCCGAGCACGAGGCCATGGGCGCCGGTGAGGTCACCGCTGCCGGCTGGGGGAAGCGGCCGCTCTCCCTATGGAATAGGTGGACTGCCTCTCATCTTCTTCTTCCCGTTCGTCCCCATCATCGGTATCCCCTGAATGAATGAACCAAGAAGCACCTTGCCTGTGCTACTTTTTTCCATTCTTGTTCGTGTCGCGTGCCCGGTCCCGGTGCGTACGTATAATCACCGGCTACATATATCCATGTCGTATGTTTACAGTGTGCGTGCGTCAATAGCAAACAATAATGCAAGAGGTAAGAGTGCAGCTTTGTTTACACATAACCTTGCAAATTCAAGTGTCGGTGAATCTTTCTGTTCTTCATGAGAGCAACAGAGCACACTAGCGGCTTGTGGTCCAGGCTCTGCTTGCTGAAACCACAACAACCTAGATAACGGAACATTTAACAAGTAGCACGATTGTTGTGTTTCTACTACATAAGCTGATAAGCAGCAGCAGCCTCAGACGTTGTACTGATATAATTGAATTTAAATCATCAATTTGTGGATTACAGTTTCAACTTATGTCCGGAGTACATGAAGCATCGCTTTTGAGATTTCAGGACAATCACTATGGGCACACTAGATAAAGCAGCCCAATCTAAGTTCTTGTCACACTTCCGAGTAAAATTCTCAACAAATTCCAGCAATATGCCTTTTAAATGCTGGGAGCCGCTACAAGAAAATAGCAAGACATGGTGTCAATTCACGCGGCATCAGCATTGTGCCACCCCTTTGCGCAGGGAGGTATCTCCATGAACTCATCAAACTCCTTAACATGAACGTCACAACATTTCCACTGCAAGAATAGACACAGGAATTAGGGATGGCAAAAAATCAAAGGGCGGTATCAAATCAACATAAAATTTAGAACATAACATACCCCTCTCATCCTGTCATGGAAAACAGCAGGACCTGGATGGTACTCGCATGCAGAATCATGGTTATCCTTCTCCTTGTACAATTTCCCACATCCTTTGTTTTTACAAACCCTCGGTTCATTTATATCAATTTTTTTCTTAGGTGCTGGAACCGAGGGTTTCTCAACTGGTTCCTTGTTTGCATCATTCGTAACAGCTGGTTTTTCTACCTTGGGCTGTGATCCTGGAAACATATCGATACACAGTCCATTCAGTAAACATTTTTCTAGTTTATTTATGTCAATGATGCAGTTTATCAGGTTACTTTAAAAAACAAAAACGAAGATGATTTATGCCAACCACATGTCTTGGGTTAAACACCTACAATAGGGAAAAACTAGTCGATGCGAAACAAGATGCATATATTACAAACTCACCATGGTCAGAGCAAAAATAACCCTGACGACATCTCTGGCAGACATCAGCTCCCACATGCTGCATAGAAGTCTGGACTGGAGTTGCCTTTGGTCGGTTAGCAGATACAGCTTTCGTGACTGGTTTTTCAGTCGTATGTTTTCCTGTCGCACATCTACACCATAATAGGGCATGTGATCAGATAACTGCCAAACTATAACGGGTCAACAAGATGATATTCGAAGCAACGACGATGTAATGTAGAATGACTGAATCAGAATGCACCATTGCCAAAAATACTATCATACTAAAGACATAATCAGTTCAGATACCAACAAATCGGAGCCATATTTCTGGACTTCATTGAGCGGTGGAAGAATTATACTATGTTACTATTTTGTTTTGACACTTCACTTTCTGAAGCAGTTTTTTTTTTTTTGGAATTGTTCTGAAGCACTTTTAAAGACAAAGCGTTGGTAACTTAAGTCACTTTACAGTCTATGCTGATATATAGCAATTTATAGCCAGCTGAAGAACTCATCACGACAATTATATATGACTTTTAAAGCTTAAACATCTAAAATAGCACTTTATAAGTCAGAAACTATGAGAAGACCTGAACTAATCATCTAACTTTGAAACACATTTTTATTCTGACAAGCAGGGTAACCATGTCTAATTCACAAAGAAACAATTAACATGTACCGCAAAGTGGTTATTTGCCAACAATTTTTACGCCTGGTTGGTCAAGGTGTCAAAATCGTAAAATTCAAACAGCTTATATACATATTGCACACATTAATAATTAGAATACCCACAAGGTTTCTTTGTTGGCATAAAGGGACAACAACTGGTTTAGACTACATTCTAGACCACACGCATCTCTTTATTTGATCATGCTGCACGTTTTGCACCACCAAACTAGGCAAATAGTATCTTTGTCATACAAACATAATGTATATGCTGTAACTGAACACTCATTCCCGCCCCTGCACCCCCAAAACTGTGCTACCATGTAAGTACCAAGGAAAATTCAGAACTAAGTAAAAAGGAGGAAAATGATAATATTTGATCGTAGTACTTCAGATCAGTTATCAAGCAGTGTTTGTATACCATGCTGTCCTATCATAAAATAGCCAAAAGCAGGCAAATCCAACTTGTAATGCACCAGATTTGCTGAATTTCATCTGTACCAGGCTTTTACAATACACTTCACACTAGTACACTACAGAACATACAAACCAACACAGGAATAACTATCGTCGATGCATGCAAAGGGAGGACGAGATGAGGGATCCTTACCCAGGTATCGCCAAAAATAAGCTAAAATCATGGCTTCGTTGCTTGCAGCAGCTCCACTCTTTCATGCCGTCATGAAAAAAAGGCTGAAAAAGTATATATTAAGACAACCTATAGTGCTTTCCTAAACAGAATAACCTCTCAAGCAAGAAGGAAGCACTTACTCCCTGCAAAAAAAAAAAAAGAGGGAGAACCTGTCAGAATATTGCTGATGAAATACAATAAATAAATGTTGTAACTACAGTAACATGCGATAAATAGAGAGCAATTAACGCTATTACTGGAACGTTTTCGGTGAAAATTCAAAGTAGGATTTGATTTTTTTTTTGGGTCACGTAAGAGAAAAGGGGAGGTGTGAGGTATCCTGAAGTGGTGATTGAATACTTGTACAGAGTTCTGGGTATCTGATGGCCTTACATGTGTAACAATAGTCCATAAGATCTTTATTACCATAAGAAAGTATATGAGTTTAAAAGGAGAGTTTCAGTATCAATTGAAGTATCCAGTAATGTGAAGGGATGCTTACACATCATAATTCAATTGTGGTTGAGAAAATAAATTAGAAATGGCAAACGGTGAGCTGCCACAAGAATAGGTAGTTCTTTCTTTCCAAATATTTCAGTCACTTGTTGAATCAGAGTAAAATACTGGACTACATAAAAGGAGAGTTTCAGTATCAATTGAAGTATCCAGTAATGTGAAGGGATGCTTACACATCATAATTCAATTGTGGTTGAGAAAATAAATTAGAAATGGCAAACGGTGAGCTGCCACAAGAATAGGTAGTTCTTTCTTTCCAAATATTTCAGTCACTTGTTGAATCAGAGTAAAATACTGGACTACAGTAAATATAGTTGTTTGCAGCAGAACAGTACAGCAGTCAAAGAAATATCATAACTTATGTTATCGCACCAAAAAAATTTTACATGACTAATACAGTATTGCAGTTTACCGGCAACAAAATAAGGGCAAACCAGCCAAGTGTTCCGTTTCTAAGAAAAATGGAGGCGCCTGGTCATTTGAAATTTCCCTAAGGGAAAAGAATCTGTATTCGTATTACCATGAACTAACTTTGCCTCCCTTTGGAGCAAAGTACCCCTGCGCCTTTTCTCTGCTAAATTTGCTTGCCATGTGACCCATACTCAGTGGACCAAAATTCTTCCCCCGCCCCTTGTCACATACATCACATAACCCTCATCAAAAAGTAACTTCCAGGTACTAACATTTCAATTGGTAGAATAAGTTTCGATTATTGCACTTCAAATCAGCGACAGAAGCTGGTTGAATCACACTAGCCGACCAGCGAGACAATGTCGTGCCAATCTGCCAACATCTAGTGCAGCCGTGCGATTAAGCAAATGACAGTTCACAACAAGTTGGTATCCTACTTTGTATCCGAAAGGGCGCAATCCCTCAGCCCCGACTAGTAGCTACTGTTAGCAGTTAGCACACGATGACACTGCGTACTGCGAGACCGTGGAAACGAGCCTACGGGACGGCATCAACTGCTGGTCCGGCCGCATCAATTTGGGTAATTCAGGGACCTACTCCCATCTACCGGGAGCTGACGAGATGAGGACTTTCGACCCAGGCAGGGAGGGGATTCAGGGAAGGGAGGCCGGGGAGAAGGGGAGCTTACCGAGGGATGGTACTGGCAGGAGCCCTCGGGGTTGTTGTCCTCGGTGAAGGTGGCGTCGCAGCCGATCCGCTGGCACCGCACGGGCGCCTTCGCCGCCTCCTCCGTCGCTGACATCTCCGTATATCCGGCGCGAGGTCTCGAAAGATCTCTCGGTCGCACTCGACTCTGCTGACCGGCTTCGCCCGGCCCACGGCATAAAAAGACCAGACGGGCAGCAGAGTCCCCGCGGGCTCGCGGCCCTCCTCTGCCCGAGGTCATGGTGAATCCGAATACGAATTTGAACGTTTTATTGAGTACGATTCGAATGTAAACTCAATTCGACTAGGCACATATGCACGTACCAAAACAACAGAGACACCAGACACGTTTACCATGTTATTGTTATTAATAAAAATTGCACCAAGTAATTTGGATACTACTACACGTATTTGAGTCAACTTTTTCCTAAATAGTGCATTTTTCAGATAAAAAATATGTCATTGTGCTGAAAATCGACGCAATGGAGCCTCACAGTAGGGGTATAAACAGGACGCCAACAAATGTGCATGCTTTTATGTCTAAACATGTGTCTTGCAATTTATCTCCAATTTTTACAGCTTACATTTCGTATATGTCAGTGAGACTGTTAACATCCAAAACTTTGTTCATTGGCTTATATTTTGTCTACACTTTGAAATTGGAATTTGCGTGTCAAGGAGTATGGAATCTGCAAAAAACACATCGAGCTACCACGATTAGATACAATCCTACCTTCCAAAGACACAATGTTGTTGGACCTCCACAGCACCGTTAATAACAATTTTTGATGTAAGTAAAAGCGAACCGTGTAACATGAAAAATGAGTTATACATATTAGAGCATTTTAATATTGTGTATTCAAACTAATACTTTAATATGAATCACGCAAATTTAATTTGTTTACTAATTTATATTAAATTTACAAAAGACTAGTCATCAATGCTTACTAACTTAGGTGAATTATCAAGAGCTCTTTTTTTTCGAATTGAACACACACATCATATCCATATAGCTAGGCATTCGGGCTCCCGTCCCGTCTCGGCACGGCCCGCAACTGGGCATGACTCGATAAAAGCACGTTGGCCCGTGCTGTAGCATGCTTCAGGCTTGGGGTCGAGCCCGAAGCATGGTCCGAACTAGTGTGAACCATGTCCTACGGGTCTATTTGCCCTCGCAAGTCCGGTAGCATGGTGTCCCGTTGAGGACTCGAAAAGGTAACATCAACACCGACTAGAATCTGGAGTAGTGGCAACACCGACGCCCGAGAGGAAAGGGAGGAGGAGCGGTGGCGCCGGTGGCCGAGAGGAGAGGGAGGAGCATCCGCGGCCGAGAGGAGAGGGAGGAGGAGCGGCAGCGGTCAAGAAGAGAGGGAGCAACAACGGTCGTGGCAGCCAAGAGGAGAGGGAGGAGGAGCGGCGATGACCGAGAAGAGAAGGAGGAGTTGTGGCGGCGGCAGCCGAGAGGAGAGGGAGGAGAAGTGATGGCAACGATAGAGAGGAAGGAGAAGCAGCAGGGAGGCGGACGGAGAGAGCTAAGGGTTTCGCGCGCGAGGGAGAGGAGAGTCGACTGATGCAATCGATCGGTCGGAGACTCAGGATTGGGTTGGTGGTGTACGATGCGACCTGCTGGGCCGTGTGTGCATGGCATGCTGGCGCTAGTGGCTAGACTGGAAGCCTGAAATAGCCTAGCAGGCCAATGCTCTTTCCGGATCAATCTACGTGTCATGCTATGGGTTTAGGGTAGCCCGTAGCACGGGCCGCACCGTGCCAGGTTCGAGTCATGTTTTTTTCTACGTGTTCCGGGATGATCCGCTTTCACTGGCCCGTATGCCTAGCTATACTTACCCATATAAGTGACTTCGAAAAACTCAGTCGGTTTGATCTTAAGATTTATGAAGTCATTCCAGATGTCTCGTTTTTAATGGAAATGTTGCCTACCACTAAAATAATAATTAGTCATAAATATAACACTCATGTCAAATATAGGATTTGAACTTAGATAGATTGGTTTCACCATAATGAATCTAACCAGCTTAGTTTGTTTCAAGAGCTAACTTGAGCCAAAGACCAACAGGAAAACTCAAATGTGCCGCTAAATCTTTGGTGTAATGTCAAAGAAAAATGTTTTAGAGTAGACCAATTTGTTATACTTTTGTACGACTAAGTGTTTTAACCCCTTTGATTGATAATAAACATTCACCCAAGTAATTTTAACCATTAGATTTACTGGTCGTACAAAAGTCTAACAAAACAAATCCATATAAATTAGTTAATACTGTGGATGTGTTCGTTTCTTTGGGTCTAAATTTTAGTGAGATCACATCAATCATTAAAATGCTATATATGATTATTAAATATATATTAAATATAAAACTAATTACAAAGTTAAATACGCATCAGCGTGATAAATCTATTAAGCTTAATTAAATCATTATTAAGAGATGTTTATTGTAGCATTACATTATCTAATCGTGACCTAATTAGTTTTAATAGATTTGTCTTGTCATTTAGAGGGAGGGTTATAGACTGGGTTTTATCAATAATCTATATTTAATACTCCTAATTAGTATCATAATATTCGATGTGACAGGTCTAAAAATAAGAGGGGTGTAAATAAACACATCCTATATCTTTCTATATAGTCATGGTGTTTGTTAGGAAAGACATGTTTAATTAAGCTCTTGTTCGGACTGAAAAAGAAACCAAAGCACCAACTTGCTACGCAAGACTAGTAACCGTCTGACTTGGATCCAAGCAGAGTTCACGCCTTCGCGTGCATTCTCAGCCTCGCTGGCTGGGTGCGAGCCCGTGACGGTGAGGCCTTCCCGTCCAGAGCGCCACACGAACACGCAGCCTTCCCCGACCGGTTCGACTTCACAGCGGAGCGCAGAACACCGAAACCGCACCGAGCCCTTCCGCCTCCCCGCGAATTCCACCCCACCGCTCCACCGCCGGCGCGAATCCAACCGCCTCCGGCTGCCGCCCGCAGAACCCTGGGCCGATGAGGCCGATCCGGCTACCCGAGCCGCCGGGCGACGGCATGATGGAGACGCCGGAGATCTTCGCGGGCGGCGGCGGCGGCGGTGGTGCCACCGTCGTCCGCCGCGCCGTCCTCATCGGCAACGGCTCCCCCGGCGCCGAGAACCAGTGCCTCGGCCTCGCCCGCGCCCTCGGCCTCGCCGACAACCTCACCCTCTACGTCAGCTCCCTGTTCCTCACACCCTATCTCTTACTCCAACCATTTCCTACATTTTGTACCCTATTGTTGCACCTGTATGGCATGAATTCGGGAACGGAAGCTCTCTCTTGATGGCTTGAGTAGTTGTGCCCAAGACAGTTGCAAAAAAAATGTGCCTTTTCCCGTGTTAATTTTTCTTTGTGGAGCTTGGTTTGCAGCGCGTCACGAGGCCCAGGGGAGGGATTAACGAGTGGCTGCACTTCCTACCCATTTCCCTGCACAAGTTTATTGACCAAGTGCTCAGGCAGTTCTTTCGCAACACGAGGTTTGCGCTGGTGGTGCAGGGGAGGAAGCCCTACCGTGTATCCAATGGTGGATCAGTTGGGTTGGCTGCCATTCTGGAAGCGGACGTCAAGAAGATCGTTACAGTGGCTCGTGATACCTATGAGAAGTAAGGCGCGTTTTGTCATCTTGACCCAATTGCTTGCTCCCATTTTTTAATCCACCATGTGGTCTAGTCTAGGCCAGTTAGTAAAATTTATGACCTTGTGCCACTGGAATTTTAATATCACTGCTAATTAGAAACTGCAACCAGTTGCTGACCTAATTTCTTGAATTTTGATGGTTATTTTAGCGTACCATTTTATGGATCTGATCACTGGTATCATGGCAATATCACTTACATAAGTTTTGCAACTTTTACACATAGATGGTATGTGCCGTGCGCTTCAAGGGGGAAACATTGGGAAAATAGTTAGAAACTACTGTTTATGATGTTTTGATCTGGCTAATAATTTTTTGCTATCATAAATAGACACAAGCTAATTGAATGTTTTCTGTACTCGAACACCCTCTCTATGGTTGTCATATAGTAGTATCTTCGTTGGGTAGTACGTTACTGATAAACATGCACCAATGATAGGATATAGCATAAGCATCTGTTACATTTGTTGGTCCAATTGTCAGCTTTTCTGTTGTTCTTAAAATCATGCATTCCTTTCTTCCTGATATTTTATAAGATGTAAATGTGGCGTCATGACAATCGGTTAAATTTTGCAGGGAAGGTCCAACACTAGTTGTTGCTTGTGGCTGGGATACCATATCATATTCAAGCTTGATAAGGAAGTTAGCTTCAGATAATGTGTTTGTCATTCAGGTAGTATTCAAACTGATGTGCTAGGTTTCACTATACCTATTAATCACAACATAGATCTACAGTTTTCCATACGGGGATATTTTATTTCTTGGAATGTATTCTTTGGATTTCAGATACAACACCCCAGATCTCGCCTTGATAGGTTTGATTTGGTGGTGACTCCTCGCCATGATTACTATGCCTTAACTGCCAGTGGACAGCAAGAAATTCCACGACTGTTCCGGAGATGGATCACCCCACAAGAGCCACCCGGAAGGAATGTGGTATGGTGCTTCTTACTCTTCCTTGGTGGAAAGTCACTTGAAAAGTGGTGATACGCTAACAATTTTGGAAGTTCAGGTACTTACCGTCGGGGCACTACACCAAGCTGATTCTGCTGCACTACGCCTTGCTGCTATAGCTTGGCATGATGAGCTTGCCCCCTTGCCTAAGCCATTGCTGATTGTCAACATTGGAGGACCCACAGGTCTCTCGTACTGTGCTTGTTGTCATATATACTTTTTTATATATGCAAGTCATTTTTCTCCCTTACATCTGCTTTTTCTGTTTATCACAACAGATATTTAACCATTGAAAAATTATAGATAGGAAATTCAGTTTCTTAGCAATTGTAGTCTACCAATGAAGTAGTAGATTGTGAAATATAATAAGGTTTAAAGCATGCAACCCCATCATCAATAGTTTAAAGGTGATTTTAGCCCAGGAATTACATTTCTCCTCTTCATATTTTCTTTCTGAGTTCTAGAATTTCTGCAGCATATTTAACCTGGTGAAATGTTGTTCATTGCCATCTTACTGTGTTTTCCATTAAGTACCCAATGTCTGCTCTATCACAAGTTTAATCAAATATCGCCACATCCATAAGCCCATTGTCCCACTCAGGCAGTTCTCATTGATCAAGGGGATCTGCCAACGTACCTTTCAACTTACTAGACTTTTCACAATACAATCCTCTAAAGAGTTAGCTTGAAAAGGAAAATTGAAACAAACTTCTAATATTTGGATGGTAGAAAGAGGAATAGATTCACTAGTGCCAGAAGGGGATCTTTGCTTTGTATTGTTGTTCCAGGGTATTTTATAAACATGTAGTTACTATACATGGTAGGAATTTGTGCTTCACCACGTCCAAACTTTTTAGGGAGCCCATCAGTGAAACAAATTAGATCAGTGAACCCAATGTGCGCTTTGGAGTACGAGGAATTGCAGATCTGGTAGCTAGCTAACCAGTGCACCAACAGTTTTTTTTTTTTAACTCATGTTGTCAAAAGTAGTGTCATTTATCGAACTATCGTAGAGCAGTTTTCCCTTTTGTGTGTTACAGAGGAAGCAAAATGCCTCTTGGCCTTCCATTGTGCCATTTTTCTCTTCACTACTTTGAATAAAATTTCTCTATCTCTTCAGTGATTTCTTCAACTGCTTTTTGTACTCTGACTCATCATGATATAATGTCTTTTAATAATCCTCAGGGAACTGTAAATATGGTGTAGACCTAGCCAGACAGCTTGTTACTTCTTTGTATAATGTGCTAGACAGCTGTGGGAGTGTCAGGATTTCATTCACTAGGAGAACGCCACGAAAGGTAGGAGATCAGACTGTTTGCTGTAATAAGGTATGTTAAACTCAATCGTTAAATTTAACTGTCTTCTGTCAGGTTGCTGATGTTATATTTAAAGAATTTGATGGACATCCTAAATTCTATATATGGGACGGTGAAGGTAGGTTCTGAAACAGACCATTACGTTATTCAGTCTTTATGCTCATTATGCTAATTGTTGAAACTTGGTTAATTTTACTTCCAGAACCTAACCCACACATGGGGCATCTCGCATGGGCTGATGCTTTTGTCGTGACAGCAGACTCAGTCAGTATGCTAAGTGAGGCGTGTAGCACTGGGTAAGCTGTTTCTTATTTGCACAAATTCTGGGTGGTTGCAACTTTAGATGTAACATGATCCTGTCTGCACTGCAAATGTAATTGCTACTGGAAGCCATCTTCTATCAACCAGTTAACCTTTTATTTGAATCACAATTGCTTCAGGAAACCTGTTTATGTTATTGGGTCTGAGCATTGCAAATGGAAGCTTTCAGCTTTTCACAAGACTCTCCGGGACCGTGGGGTTGTCCGCCCCTTCACTGGATTGGAAGATGTAAGTCGCTCCATTTATTTGTCATATAATCTGTTGAAGCATATCCTGTTTGGACATGCTCATCTAGTGATTTCTTCAAAGTATATACACTTTAGTTTTCTGAACATTTTCCCCTTAAACTATGTGCACCTTGATTTTTGTGCCCTCTAGTTTTTAAATCTCCTATGTTTTCTTTTCCTTGCTGCACTTCCCTTAGTGAATCCTGTGTATCAAGTAGTTAGCATATAGGGCTAGTTTGGTTGGTGCCGTCCCTCAGGCAGCCTGACGCAGGCACGCACGAGAGCCGCAGGCGTCCAAAATTGGACGCCTGACACTGCTGCCTGACTCAGGTGCAAAACTCCAGCCTCCAACCAAACTAAGCCCATACACTGTCTTCTCTACTTAGGCACCATACAAGCTGGTCTACTGCCAGAGCAGTGCCTATGTTTTTTTTTCTCTGTTTTTGAGCAATGCCAGTGCCTATGTTAATGGTATATACTGGTAGAAGGCTGAAAATCAACTGGAAAAATTAACCTATTAAGGTACCTATTTGTTATAGCGTGAAGTTTTTGAAGTAATTAGTTTCTGGAGATTCCCTGGAACCTCACTAGGATTACATACACAACTATATGATATGACCTCTCTTTTTTCCTTGTAGATTTCAAACACCTGGAGCTACTCTCCCCTGAATGATGCTATTGAAGTAGTTGCACGTGTTCGCGAAGTGATCGCTGAACGGGGGTGGACAGTGGGATGATAGTGTGTTTATAAATAGGCCTGTGTTATTCTGTGTCAATTCCTCTTCTGACTTCATACAGTCGTGTAGTTTGGTTGGTTGGCAACCACCCTGATTCGGTGTATATTCATCAGATGAAGAATAATATAGCCAGGAACGGCCTGTACAAAAGCTGACCTTTCCTCTTGGTGGTATTTCTATACCCCAATTTTTGAGTGAGTGCACAGCTCCGAGGAGTTTTTGTTTGTCAGACTCGGGTAATTCTGACACTTCTGGTAAGAAGTTAATACAGTTGGAATTGTGAAGATTTCAATCTGTCCAATTATCGGGACTCAAGAGTTAGGAGTGTGATGTTGAAAGTGTTGTATGCTGACGAATCAATTCATCTTTCTTTCGTTTAAATTTATCTTATATGAAGCATGCATAACTTGTTTTGAGCTCAGAACATCCGTCAAAAGTGGTTATGCGGTTTCTGTTGCTGCTTACTGCTAGATTGAAAATTTGGACTTCTGTTGTCTCTGACTCCCAGCGGCAGCTGTTCTGTTACTGATGCCTTGGTGCTGATCTCGATGTCTTGTGTGTATTTTATGTGAAACTGCCTACTCTATATGTTGTACTAATGATGGTTCGTGTCAGTAAAGACCACCGCACATACACATTTTGATATCTTTGATGATACTACCTAAGTTGCAACAGGGTGGACTGTTGGATGATAGTGACCAAAGTTGTTGTAGGATTCTGTTCTAAGTTGTGGATCCGTGAATTGGCGTGTGAGCTTTTCTCAAGTTGTGAATTGTGATAGCAAGATCGAGCTTTCTGAAAAATTATCTAAGAACCAAGTGTCCACTGGAATAACTTGATTGGCACTCACTATTATTTTTTTCCCCACCTTTGCCAGCTCGATACCAGGAATAGGCTTAAAACTTAGTAACAACCTGCAGATTCCAAATTTTCAGGTTTGCAAACTACCCAAAAGTAGACATAAAATGAGAGCAGCTCCTATGTAAGTATGTCCATGAAGTGATACTGTGCAAAGGGTGTGGTTTTGAGCATTATCCATCAAATAGGGTCAGTCTGGCAGTTGACATCCTTTGCTTCAATCAACATACTAAGATGCGATAAAGACACCAACATGTACATACCATTTATTTATCTTTTACCTTTTCTCGACAATAGGAATAGTCCCCTGTAAGTGTACAGCTTAACAGTCCACTGAAATAGAATCAAAGGGAAGACTTCAGAGTAGTACGTAGTCAGTCTGAGAACTCTTACTATTGGGTCTGGAACAAGCGAACAGTATATGTTGAGTACTCGGGATAGGGAAACAACTCGTTTTTTTTTTCCTCCCTATAATACACAGGAGAACTGCGTATTAGCTTTACAAACAAATGCACATGGAGTGCGAGTAAAGCGACAGGATAGGGAAACCACATTTACACAGTGATTCTAGCCCATCGACTGTCCAATGTTTAGCTGCGGTTCTCAATTCAGCACACATTCAAATGAGATCAGTTCATAACGCCGTCCATAGCAAGTCAAGTAGCAGTCCAACGAGATCAGTTCTTAGTTCGGTACCTACCAAAAGTTACTGTGAATAGCGTGCGGTTGTTGCCTGAACTACAATTTTCTTCTGTCATCAAATCAATAGTAAGATGCCGTCAAATAAGTTCAACTCTGCAGCAACGCTCTTCCCTTGAATATTAAGATGTGAAAAGCACACGCCAGACATTTTTTCTATAACTTTTCCTCTCGCTTCATAGGATAATTTGTTATACCAGTGCCTAACATCAACTTTAAAATGGAAAGTTATCGGTACAGGAGGTTTATCCTTCTATGCTTTTTTAGATGATGAAAAAATATATATCTAGCCTTGGCCTTTGCAGGTTGTGGCCGCATTATTACATCATTGCTGAGTTCCTACTCGACGTCGATGAAGGAGAAAGAAGACTTCAGAGTTGTATACAGACAGCTTAACGGTCTGCCATTTGAAATATGATCAAGGGGAAGACTTCAGAGTTGCACCTACAACTAGTCAGTTTGAGAACGCTTACAGCTGATGGTCCAGAACAGGAGGATACTTTTCAGTGCTTTGAACTCTGACGAGGATAGTATAGCGCTGACTACTCGGGATATGGAAACAATATAGTATTTGACAATGATGATTGTCCGATCTACCGTGCAATCTTAATCTGCAGTCCTCAATTCAGTACCCATCAAATGAGGTAAGTTTTCAGTTCAGTACCAATCAAGAGTTACTGTGAATAATTTCCAGGTCACGGTTTTCTTGTGGCTTGAAATCAAGGTCCCATCGGACGAGGTACCTGATGCCCTTTTTCTTGAACATTAAGATGCGAAAAGCACACGCTAGGCATTTCTCTGCATTTTTTTCTCTCTCTCTTTTGTTTCATTTCGTAGTAAAATTCCTTGTACATGTATGGGCAAGTTCGGTTCTTAATTGAATTGACCAAACGCGAACAGCTGGAGCAAAAGTATCCCGCCGGTGCAATGGGAAAATAAAACTCTCCCAGTAACCAGTACTACAGGCTTAATTATCCGTCTATGTACATGCTTGATTAAAGTCCCTATATGCTCGGTGATGGGGCCAGACGATGGGAAGTAGAGTACGTTCTACGAGCGGAGCACGACGGCGGCGATGAAGCTGAGGACGGCGACGGCGCTGACGGCGGAGCAGCAGAGGTCGACGAGCACCTCCTTCCTTGCCTTGGACTCCTTCCTGCCCCTCTTGCTCCTGACGAACTCCTCGTACCTCCCCTTGGCCGCCGCCGCCGCCTCGTCCTCCTCCTTCCCGCCCTTCCTGGGTGCCGCCATCGCCGCCGCGAGGACCCGCAGGGCACCCTCCCCGCTGACGGCCGCGCCGTCGGCGTCCTCGACGGCGAGGCTGACCTCCCTGACGACGTGACCCTCGCCGCACGTGAGCGTGGCCTCGAACTTGCATCCGGCCAGCACGACCGCGTACCGCACCAGCGTGTCGCCCGTGTACCAGTGCCGGTCCACGGCCACGGGCCGGCGGCTGGACACGTTCACGGCCCGCCCGGCCCGCGGGTCGATCGCCACCCAGCTGAGCTCCATCTCCGCCGCCGCTGGGGCCGCCACGTGTCCCTGCTGCTGCTGCGGCGTGTCGCGGGCCACGGCGTCGACGCAGAAGGGCGAGGTGAGGAACCACGAGGACGTGGTCGGGGTGGAGACGACGCGGGAGAGCAGCGGCGTCCCGCGGTGGTACACGTCCACGGCGGAGACGAGCTCGCCGGGAAGCTGCGGTTGATGAGGGGAAGCAGAGGAGCACGGTGCTGCGTCGGGGAGGCTCGGGAACGGGAAGGCGTCGGCGAAGAGGCGCTGCGGGGAGAGGGCGCCGGCGGCGGAGATGGGGAGGAGGAGGTCCGGGCGGGCGGCGAGCGAGGGCCACCGCGCGAGGCAGAGCGCGCGCCACGTGTCCGGGTCGGCGGCGAGCGCCCGGAGGCTCGGCGTGGCGCAGCTCGCCGCGGCCAGGGACGGGCCGTCGAGGCGGCGCAGCGCGCAGGCCAGCACGTCGGCGGGGAGGTCCTTCAACGTCGTGGTCGTCGTCATTCCTCTCAATCTCTTCTGCTCTGCTACTTGTTGTCCGATCCGATCGATCGATCGACGACAGCTTGGAGCGGCCGGGTCCAAGTCAGGGATCACGCAACACTCCAACAAGTCTTCCAAGCTCGGGGACAGGCGGGAACGAACGCGATCGATGGCGATCTGGCACGGGCAGCGCAGCAGCGGGCTATATCTTTTTATAGGGGCAGGTTGCCCGTGGCCACCGTGTGTTGCCTGCCGTCCCTGTCGTGTGGTAGCCCGTCGTGAAGGCGACACCGTGACAGCCCTGACGTCCGGCCAAAGCGGAGACGAATGCATTTTAAAAGTCCAAGGCCTGCACTGCGCGACCCCCCGTGCAGGCCCACGCGCGTGGGCGCCAAATGGAAGGGAAGTCGCCTGATTGTGCCGGCCGGTACGCGCGTGCGTGGGCGCAACGGAAGGTTTGTTGCGTGATGGCGAGTTGACTCCCCCTCCTCCTCCTCCTCGTCTCTCTTGGCGTAGCGGACGGAGCGCGCGGCCGGCGTGCTCGAAGCGGCACGGCTAGCGCGCACCCGTGCTCTCCTCTCCTGTCGAGCGCCGGGGCATATGCCGTGTGGGGGGGCGCATATGTCGTCGCATCCATTTCACGTTTCCCGCTGGCGCGCCCGCATATTTTGCTCCGGCCCGAGTACTGAAATGCTCATCAGCAACGTGCCGATGTATTCCATTTCGTTTCTTTTCACAATTCCCATATTCCAGAACGCGTTTTTTCTTTATATACAACACTATATACATCTCCATCACTGCTCCCAGCGATATACGATCACGCCCTTTTGCGCCCTGTCAAATTAAACTAGCTACTACCTAGCAATCTCCTCATCAGCGGATATCTCTGCCACGCAAAGACCATGCATGCAGATGTAGATTGCACAACTCGCATACAGTTCCGGGTATGTGTCGTCCCTGCTGTATTGCTGAATATAGCACGCTAGCTGCAATTACCAGTTGTCGGACGTCTCAACAGATATCATATCCTACCACCCACACAATACAGATACAGCTGCTGCCGCCGCGACAAGATCATCATGTCACCGTTCCAATTCTGGATTAGTTGGAGGTGCTGCAGGCCCCGCGATCAGATTGGCCTCGCAATAAACTACCACCATATATCTCCGGCCTGCGGGGGTTGGTTTTGCTGATGCGCGGGATGGCCGCGGACGGCGACGTGCTTATCCAGCTACTACTCGCTTCGCTGCATGACCTTCTTTTTCGTCGACCTGCGTTTATGGTGGCTGGGGCCTTTGACGGCACCATCCTGTCTGCGGCGGGTGGCGCCGGTCCGCCGCTCGCTTACGTGAGACACGCATGTCGGTACTCGGGGGTCGGAACCCGCCCGGGACCTTTTCTCCACGGCCTTGGCATAAAATTAATTAAAGGACAAAACGGTGCTTACTCTCTCGTCATCTAGACTCGACGTCTCTCTATCGGTCGTCTTGTCAGCTGCGCTGATTATACAGACTAAACACACATGCATGTATCCCAATCATTCAGGTACTGATTGAGAGAAGCATGTACATGCACCCGTCTATCTAGATGATTCATTTTGATTCGTAGTGATATATCTGATAATCCATCGACGATATTCCTATATACTTATTATGCAGTGTCAGTTCATTGATTCCTAATAAGCAGGTTTTATTCACAAAAATAAGACTGATTAATTACTTCTCTCTCTTTTTGGGCGAAATAAACGACCGATTACACTACAACACTTTTCTAATGTTTTCTAACAGTATCTTACATGCACATGTGGCCAACAATGTTTAGTTATGTTGTTAAGTATCTACTAAAATTGTAGGAAATAAACGAATTTGTTGTGGATGTTCTTGTTGGTAATATACTAAAACTGTTGGAAAAGGTACAATTTATACTAGAAAAACTGCTGGCAATTTCGAAAAAATATATACTAATAATCTTAAACTGTTGGGCCCTGGAGTCTCTAAACTATCGGGAAAGACAATAAATCTTGTAGTGTCAAGGGTTTTGTTTGGCAGGGGTTCTGCTTATACTAAAAATTGCTTATGTTCTAGCTTATATGTTAAAAATTCTTATTTAACTTATGTGCCTTATTGTATCATAACTAATTAATTTGTTTGACAAAATAGCTTATTCTACAGCTTATCCTAGGAGAGGTGGTTCATAAACTAAAAAAAGTAAGGTTTTTCTTACTTATGGCTTATAGTATACAAAAGACATTTTAGCTTATGATTGCTTATTCCAATAAATTCTTATGCTTTCATCCTATTTAGTAGAACCTATTATGGCTTATAATAACATGAGCTACTCAATAAGCTGTTACATAAGCTCAACCAAACACACTTTCAACTAAAAATGCACAAAAGAGGACACTTTCAAGAAGAAAGCTTACCTCACGGATTTGTTAAACAAAAGAAGCAGTTGAAACTATGAATCAGCATTACTTATCACGTTGACAGCGGTGCGCGCCCGGTTTAGTTTCTTTTGTACGTATACGTAGAATATATGCAGACCATCGTCACTCCAGGTTATATTTGTACTTGGTTTCAGTAATCTGTCGTCGACGAACCACTGTCTCCGTCACCATGTGCAGCAAGCATGGAGAATAGTGAGCAGGGACGGCTGCTGCCCCGGCCGCCCTTTGCCTTTCTTATGTCATCCAGTCATCCTTTCCTATCCCGACCTGCCCCGGACCTTTCTTTCGATCTTTTTACGACAAGAACCTACAGGTTGCTTGTCTCTTTTTTCAGACCTCATTCTAGTAGACTACTAGCTAATCTGTCCCTTTTGATTTTAATTGATATTTTCTTATGAACACGCAAAAGTTTTGCTTGTCATTTTTTTTTATAGAAGGACTTTATATGAGTCAAGAATTACAGAGCACAGGCCATAGTGCCATGCCGCCATCTAGCGTTTGCAGGTTGTTACTCTGGGTTAAACTAGTTCTAACTTACAGAGCAAAAAAAAAAAAAAACTTGCAATAACTGTTACCATTTTTAAAATTTAAAAGTAAACTAAAAACACGTCATTAATACAAATGGGACGAGGGCAGAAAGGGCGGTACGGTGCGTGTTGCAATCCTGTTGCTCCCGCTGCTGTGTAGCTGTGCTCGTATACTCCCCAACTATACGGAGATCAGAGGGGGGCACCCACTTGCTTAGCTTCGTATCTTGCGTGGTGTGAAGCAACTTCCTGCATTGTTCCTGGCCGTTGCCGTCGCCGGAGGAGTTGACTAGCTAGGCTGAGCCGACAGCCGGGAAGTAGCGGTATGCAAGCTAGCGTGTATTTGGCGGCATGCGCGCTGCATGACATTTCAATTCTCGTAGCCGAATCGATTTGCCGACTTGCGATCGATGATCTATCGCCGTGCTGTTCCGCCCGCGCACAAGTGCGGATCACTGGATTCGGCAACTGGCTCTCACTGTGCTATTGCTACTGGCGAGTGGCGGGGAAAGTCTCTGGGCCTCCATTCTGAAAATCAAGCGTAAAGGCTTCGAGCTGCCCTACAAGGGAAACAGACCACAACGCTTTCTCATGGGCCTTTAAGAGCCCACATGTGCCTCTGAATAATATTTTACTGTACTATAACCCATCTCCCAAAAAACTTAACTGTATCTTTTCACTCCAAATAAAATTTTACTTTACTATTTCTTCCGCATTTTCTTTCGTGTTAAACCATTTTTCATGTGTGGAACAAAGTTGAACACGAACTCTTTTGTACAAGTTTCTTTTCCCGAATACAGTTTAGTACAGACTTGATGGAGCAAAGTTTTTTTTTTAATCTCAAACTTCATGGAACAAAGTTGAAATGTAGACATGACACGCATGTTTACAAACGTTTTTCACATCCCAAACCGAGACTTTTGAAGCAGGTCCAACACTGTGTGTGTGGTCCACCGCCCACCAGCTTTGAAGACACTTCGTCTGCTTTCCTACTGTGTCCCTTGACAATCCTCTGCAGTCACTGACATTCCGGTCCGCCCCTTCATCCAGCCCGCATGTCAGTGAGATTACACGCATACAGTTCACTTCAGGCCATCAAAATTCCCCACTCCCGGCGATTTCGTCTTGTTCTCCCCTCCTCTCTTCGCTTCCCTCCAAAGGCAACCCCATTTTCGCCGCCGCTCCATCGCCGACGAGGCTTCTCCGATCGTTAGAGAAGCGTCCCCCGCCACTTTCTCGGCCGATGAACCGGTGCTCTGTAAGTTACCGTTACCTCTTTTCTCCTTCCTCATCGGCCCGTTCAATTAATTGCTTTATCTCGCTGTGTCTCGTGCTTCAGTCGCGGCGGTGGCGATCGTATTGCTCTGCTCTCCACTGGTTCTAGCCCGTATTGCGCTCTCTGTATGATATTGTCTGCTAATTTCTCGTGTAGGCGTGCGCTACGAGTTGGTTGCCCCAAAATTTCTGTGTCTTCTTCATTTGGATTTTATTTAGGTTTCATCCTTTATACGGAACGCGATTTTGTTTCTGTTTTTGGTATCTGCTATTATGTGCCCGTGCAAATCCAGGAATCCACTGCGAGTGGATAAGCTCGCGAGGCTTCTTAGATTCTGTCAGTTGCCGGACCTGAAATTTGCTCCATGGTTCTATTCTGTTACGAGAGTACCTGCACTTCTAAAGGAATAAGGATGGTGACGACAACGCAGGCCGGGCATTGTTAATCTGGCTTATTGAGTTTCTGATTGCAGCTATTGTCGTCCTGTGGCCGAATAGAACAGTTACTGTCATGACAATGAAGCTTACACTTCAATGCAATTTCTTGTGGTAGCGAGTTATAACCTGTAAGGTGTATAACAAAAGTACTCCCTCTGTCCCTGAAAAGCTTTATTTCTAGGTTTTATTGACTACACTTTCTTCTCATATTTGACCAGTGATTTCTATATTTTCGATCAAATTTAACACCATGAGACTCATGTTTTTAGATTCACCATGAAAAGTATTTTCATACTATCTAATTTTCATGCTGTATGAATCAGTCAAATTGATACAAATCATTGGTCAAAAGAAAGAAAAGAACTCAATGAACCAAACCTAGAAATAGATAAATAGGGAAGCCTTCAGATAACTGAAAGGCCGTGATAATTTGATATTGATAAATGTATTGATTGGGACAGGTAAGGAATGACTTACCTATTTCGTGAAAAAGTAGAGATCATAGTTTGGTTTACATGCTTTATATTTCCTTTGTACATGAACCTTAAAATACATTATAATATCCAGATGAATGTTGACGTCTGAAGAGCAATATGCTTGCCTATGAATTTGTTTTTAGGTTTCCTCTTGGACAATACGATGGTGTCAAAGCCTACAGTGCTTGTTTTCCTTTTGGTGATACTCATAGTCACATCTCAGTTTGAGTGGAAGCAACAGCTTGTCAATGAATTGGAATCTAAATCTAACAATCAGAAACATATTTCAAGTAGGGAAGAGCTTATCAAGGATAAGGTGAGCTTCCTTCTGTATCTGCCTATCTAGATGTTTTGCAAGCGAGTTTTTGGAATTTTAGTAGCATTAAAAATCGTCTAGATCTATCTAAGATGAAATATGCTACATAAGTGGCAGGGCACTCAATATGAGCTGCTTCTTTTCTGCTCAGACATTATTTTCATAGTTAAAAAAATGCCTGCAGAGGAGCGATGGTTTCATTAAGACAGTAACTGCATTACCTTATATCATAGAAATTATTGTGCTGATGTCTCTGTCTGGTTCACGTTGCAAAGACAATGCTAATGATCAGAACTTTGTTATATGTAGCAGTGAGAGCCTTTTCCTGGGGCCCCGTAAAATTTGTAACTGTATAAATGTTGCCTAGATTTTTTTTCTGTTGTGCTATATACACATTTGACTATAAACTTATACTTGTTTCAGATAATCCTGTCTCAAGAAAAGATGATTCAGAGATTGAACGACTTCATCCAGAATCTTCAACAACAGTTGGTTCAATGTCGTGGCAGTAATGTAACAGTAAATTCTTCTAAAGCTTCTTTGACATCTTATATCAGTGAGATCCAGAGGCAGCAGATGATGGATGATCGATAAGGTCACTAGCTATGCATATCAAGAATTATACTGATGCAGATCATGCTGGTAGCCAATTTCTCCAAGTAAAGTAGTTATAATGTATTATTAGACTACAGTTGCAAAGCTAAGGGAAAGATGATCATTTGAGAATCTGTGTAATTGCACTCCATGTTCTCTTTTGAGGCTACGAGGACATTTATATGTATTCTTCTATGTATACATGTCTATATAGTAAGCTTTATATATTAAGAACTCCCCATCTTAGAATGTTTTACAAAATGTATTAGCTTAAGAATGTGTGCTTGGGCATTAACTCTCAGGCCGCATTGGGTGGTGTCACAGGAGAGAGCACTTGAAATACGAGAGGACTATGTGGAGTGCGCCAGTATCTCAGTTATCTCTAGGTCACTGAAAGCTGCAATATTCAAGCTGTTTTAATTTCTACAATTTTTGATGGTATGTTTTTGTTCCTTCATGTAGCTTTAAATCATGAATCATTATGAATAATTGCATGTTTTTTTTTTAATATCAATGTAAATTCTAGACTCTGCTGCTTCCTCATAAAAATTTTACTGTAAGATGTGTGTTTCTATGTATGACATTGGAGTATTACCTTCAGGGTAATTGGGTGAGGGGGGGGGGGGGGGGGTCAAGGACTCAGAGCTGATAGATGAAATCTAAAGGCATTATAAGGTAATAATGTTTTATGTCCAGGAGTTTTGCTGTTTATGATATGCTAATGAAAACATCAGACCAGATTCCCTAAAAAAAACATTAGACCAGTTTGTCACTTTGCTTTTTTGTTCTAATGCATGTGTGCTTTGAGACTAACCTTTTGCCCAAAAGGGAAATTGAATTATTTGATGTGTGTAGAAGCCTCAGTTTATAAGAAACAAACGGCTTTGCCTCAGGAAGGTAAGCATGATAGATGGCAGGCCTTGCCCTACTATGTATCATATGATCTCCTTTATAATGTATACTACTTCAGCCAACCTTAAAAAAATGTACAACTTCAGCCCTTCTAAGCTCGCTCTTGAGTGAGGTGGTGTTGCTTATAAGGGACCGTTTTTTCCCTCTCTTGATACAACGATGCTCTCCTGTGTATTCAAGGAAAAAATGCATGATAGATGGTGTGCCTAAGAAAACTACATTCAGATGTACCATTCCTGAAGGCTGAGCTATTCATGGAAAATAGCATGTGAAGCTTTCCTCATTAGATGTATGACACAACACAATTGATGCTTGTTTTCATTTTCACAAATGCTTTCTTTTGAATCTAGTTTGATGGACTTATATTGGGGGGGGGGGGGGGGGGGTGTTCAGAGGTAGCGGTCAGGAACTCAGGATACATATTATCTGTGGAGTTTTAGGAGCAAATTTTATTGAAATATCTAGTACTTCCTAATTATTTCTCTTCTCTTTTTGTTCATATTTCAATGTTTACTTTGATTTCAGCTTGTATTAGATAAGTAAAATACTTTCCAGAAATTAATAGGGGTGCTGCATGTCTACTATATTATTTTTGGAATCTGATTGGATTATATTGCACTTATAGTGTTTATAGACCATCCTAACTTTCGCAAAATAAATTGTTACATGCTTGTGGCCGTGTGGTTGTGGGATATTTTTCTATTTTAGTTAATTGATACTACAATGATTAGGTAATTTGAGCGGGTTATTCTACGCAATAACCATTCAGCAGTGTGTATGTGTCTTGCAATCATTAGTTCTCATTTACAAACTCTCCTTTTTATATGACTTGGTTTGCTCAAAGTTGAACTAATACCACCATTATATTTTATTTTGGAGGGAGTTTATGTAATACATCGACTGCCTGGAAAAGTTTATGTAAATGGGTCTCATTTAGTTTTGATTGACATAGACATTGCTCCAGTGCGTCAATGCTGAACTGAAATGTGTTAAATGCTCTTTACGAGGTGTTTATGTCTTGTTTGGCCATTTTTTTTCCTGAGAAGCTATGTTTGAAAAAGGAACTGTCGGCATGCCATCTTCTCAAGTGAGAGGAAATGTGAAAGTGCCTTCACAGGGCCACTAGGTGAAGCAGCCTCGTGGTTAATTTGGTGCTTCAAAAGTTTGGTCGTACAATCTCTTAAACCTTTGAGAGTATCATCCAAGCTGAAGCCTCAATTGTACTTTCATTGTGCGCTCACTAGGAGACATGTGCTTTGATTTTTACCATTAGTCTCTCTCTGTTCAAGCAAGTTGTACTATCATACATCAGCATGCACTGTTGTATTTATGCATGAATACGTGTGTTCTGCTGCCCCACACAGGTGCTGTTTTTTTCGAAATGTACACAGGTGCTGTTGAATGACTGAAATGATATATTCACAGGAATGAAGGTAGTGGTTCTGGTTCCTTTTTCTAAAATGAAGGAAGATAATGAAGACACTGTTGACAAATTGAGAATACCAAGGTGCTTCTTATATTTGACATGCTAGTCAAATAGTTATTAATTTTCCTCTTTATCAGCTATACACTGAAGTGGTAGGTGTGCTGCATGTATCTTGTTCATCTGTTTGCATACATGTCCTCTCTTTCTCAAATGGTTAATGTGACATCGAAAGGTGATCTGTACTGATTTATTCTTTTTCACCGTAGTTATCGACTTGTCGATAGCAAATTGATGTTGCCTGTAGTTTCAGTCTTCCAGAGACGTTGTGATTTGCGGGAATTCTGAATCCATGGGTATCTGTCCTTGGTACAAGGAGATATAATTTGCTTAAGTACAGCTTGAAGATGATTGGAAAATGATTGGGTCACTTCATGGAAGAGTCGTGCAGTTGCCATAAGAGATCTGCAGCTGTGCTGCTTTGGTTTTGTTAGGTGTCCCTGTTTGGGGAACCTTTGTTATGGAGCAACTGTCTGCGCAAAGATGATAGGTCGGTGGCCATGTGTTGTGCCCAGTGGCAGCGATTAAACGGTGTTTATGGGTCACGACCAGACCTGCATATGACATCCACTTACATGCTTTCTGTGTTCCATTATGTTGATTTGGATTTGAGATGCAGGAACCCCTGTCCTTACGGTGTACTATTAGCATTTGGATGTGGTTAAGCAGCGGAGTCCTGGTAGTTTTGTCGTTCCCGGTGTATTTTTATGAGTTCCCCTTTAAGTGATTTTAAGCCTTAGATCTTAGCTTATCTCGAATGGCTGTATATGCAGTTGTACTCTGCCCGTAAACCAGCCATTCTTGAATTCACATTATTTTTTTGGATATATATGAAAAGGAATTGTAATGGTTGGACGTGGATATATACTCGGTGCGTAGTGGCTCATTTTGTGGATCTAACCTATACTTTCTCTGATCTTTTTTTTTTTGGTTGACTGATCGAACAGAGTAAGGTCTAAACAGCTCGAGCAAACAAAAAATAAGCATATCTTATAACTGTCGACAAGGAGCATTGTTAATTTAGCCACCCATGCTACTGCTCACCTCACTCGTAACACTCTGCTCTCCTGGGTCAAAGACGCTGCCGTAAGCCAAGAGACGATATTGAGCTTGTTTACATGAAAATGTTTCGCATCAGCAGAACCGGTAGAATCATATCCGCTTAGCGGGATGCGTGCCGCGACCGTTCGTGCGCACGAGCGCGGGCATGATCTGCTGATGGGCATGTCGTCGTTTGCACATGTCCAACGCCGAACGGGGCACGCACGTCTCACTTTGTTCAGTAGTAGTACTAGACTTAATCTACGCATGATTCTAGACAAGAAAGTAAATGGAATTAAGTACGGAGTAAAGATACTACAGCCCTAGGAGTTGACATTAGGTTTATCACCAATTACACTAGTTAATGACTGCATGAATTTTTTTTGTTTACTCGCGGCTTATCAGGCAATTTGGTGGATATGTGTTCCCTGAAGTGAGTTACGCGTGGATGCAATTTAGTCGTAGCTGCATTCAAAGTAATCTCTAGAAGATTAATGGCGCTGTCTGCATATCGATTCCACCGTCTTAAGGATTAATGCGTTGTCTGCCCATGCATCCACACGTGCGCAGGAGATTACTACTCTCCGAGCTTGTGCTGAGTACTACTGTACTCCTACGTAGCACGTAGGATCTCAATGCAACTTGCCGTAAGATGCAGGCTAACTCAACCCGAAGGGCGAAGGCAGATAGATAGACAGGTATTACTCCTTTTGAAAATACCTGTATAGTATTACTCCTTTTGAACATAGTACATGAATTTTTCAAATTAACTTTCACAAGTTTATGGGAAAATCCACACATTTCTAGACCATAGTTGAGAGAAGAAAAACACACGCATAATAAACGGAGAAATACTAGTACTGTAACACAATAACTGTGGCACTTCTTAAGTACGTTCCATTATTGTCCAAGTTGACTAATAGCGAGCATCTTTTATTTAGGGTTAGGCAGGGATCGCAATGAAAGTCTACGTCTCCGCCTCTCCGGAGCGTGTAAACCAAAACCTCTCCGTGTCTCTTCTCTTTAATGCTGAGCGCAAGGTAATTAGAGGCCACATGCACACAGCCGAACGCAAGGTCAGGCGCAAAGGTTATCAAGTCAACCGTCGAATTCAATGGCTGGTGCATGCATTGATAATCATCGGCGGCGTTGCAAGCTGGAAAAAGGAGAGGAGGCAGAGTTTTGAAGCTAGAAGTGACACAACGACGTCAATGCACACTGCCACCATGGCCTAGCTTCTTTTTCGCCTCCGGCAACTGAGCATCTGGCTACCTGATCGTGATCCATCGATCATTCATGGTCGATATATATTCGCTAGCCTGACGCTGTAATTACCTACCTTCCTCTCACTGTTCGTCCGACTGATATAATTACAGTAATTCACGCTTGGAAATCCTTGAATATTTTTTCATCCATTGGGCACGAAAAGAGGAAGAAGCAAGAAGCAACGTGTTAGTGGAGTACCACTACCCATAGGTTGCGGTGCACGGGCACGCAGGCTTTGTGTCGCGCCATTTATAAAGGCCTAAAACAGCACCGCGTGAACTTGAATGGTGTATTGGTGGAACGGCAGCACGCAGCAGGGGAGTATTCAATTGGAGCTCTATAGTTGAGCTAAAGGCCATGAGAAGAGAGCCATCCCATCCGTCCAATTAACAGTAGTAGCTCGTCTATGGATCATTCAAGATCATTTACTCTGATGCTTTGGAGACACTGTAGCCCATAAATCCCATTGATGGCCTCATTCAAGTTCTGGAATCCATCGGGGAGCCAGACTGCTTTGAAGCGATCAAAAGGAGGTGGTGGAGTGGCAGCAATCAAGCAGCTCTGCTGGTGCTGTTGCTTGTGCATAGCAATATAGCAGCGCAATTAGCAATAATTCAAGGGTAATGTGCAATTCAGCGCTTTTGATTTTTTTAAAGTTAATTACTGTCATAGCAGCGCAATTAGCAATAATTCAAGGATTTTGTTCACGACACTACTGTGATTTTTGGTCGTGCACGCCACGATCATCATCTTGTCTAAAATAGGGTGAGGTGTCCCGTCGCTGCACTTGCAAGCACCTGAGAAGGAGTTAACAGAATCTTCTTCCCCACGAGTGGAACCAAACAACACCCCCTGGCCGTCACCTTCGCTCCGGGTCATGATCCCCAACATGACCACCGCCACGAACAAACAAAAGCCTCGCAGTTGTCACCTCTTTCTTCCACCTCGAGCTGGAAGGCCAACTTGCTACTAGTATCTTTCTTGCTCCTTCAACTCTCCTCTGCTCCGCCAGGCTGCAGTGGCCTACTCTCAATTCCATAAAACAGAAAACATGAATGTGAGCAATGAACTCTCCTTCAATAGTATGTTTAGACTTTGGAGTAGTAGAGTATAATATTAGCAGTGATTTGAATTACTAAGATGCAAGTACTCCTCAACAGTGCAGCATTTAAGAAAACCATTTGACCTTTCTCTCTCCCAGGAGGCTCCCACTGCCCATCTCCCCTATAAATACTTGCTGCCGTCTCTTCTTCCCCCAACCCACCAAGCACATCTGCACCTGCTGCAGATCATCACAAGCATCATACGAGCACAGTAAGCCCTCTCTCTTTCAGTATTATCAGTATCGGTAGTGTCTGTATCGTCGATCAGTAAGTAACCTTGCGTGCACATGCAGGCTATCAGCAGGATCCCCAGCAGGGTGCTTGTTTGTCTTGTCGATTGAGAGCGACATCGACGTGGAGATGAGCCGGGGCCGCAGCGGCCGGAGGGGCCTGGACCTGAAGCTGAACCTGAACTTGTCTCCGCCGCCTCCGCCGGCGGCGGCGCGGAGAGGCGCTGCTCGGACGGCGGCGGCGTCGGACGAGGAGTCGTCGTCGCCGAGCTCGTGCCTCTCGTCGGAGGGCGAGGGGGAGCAGGGCCACGGGCTGCAGTGGTCGGACAGCCCCGAGGCGACGCCCATGGTGCTGGCGGCCTGCCCGAGGTGCCTCATGTACGTCATGCTGTCAGAAACCGACCCGCGATGCCCGCGCTGTCTCAACCCCGTCCTCCTCGACTTCCTCCACCACGGCGCCGGCGCCGGCAACAGCGCTCGCGGCGGCGCCGGCGGGAGGAGGAACAGGAGGGCGTGATCGGCAAGAGGTGGTGGCCCAGAGCAGAGCCATCATCAGGAACAAGAAAGTCCTCGTAGTTCTCTTTGATTATTATTATTATTAGGATTATTAGTAGACTATCAATTTCAGTAGCGTTGCAAATCCGTCTTGAACAACTGATCCAGTGTAACCATGATATATCACCCGCCATGACTACGGCGAGGTCACCGTGGTACATCACGGATACACTGGAGAGTGCCGCGCATCAATCACTCTGTCTTAGACTCTTAGCGCTGTTCTTGTTTCAAAACGTTCTTACATCTGATGAGAGATTAAGCTTAAGCAGAGATTAATCAACATTTGTTTGCTGAAAAGTCCATTCCGAGGCAGCGGACGAAAGACCGGAACGATCCCGCACGCGTGTACTGCGGCCCTTGTTCTAAGAAGACGGTGCCGGATCCCTGTCAAGGAAAGAAACACACACACACAGAGATGAGGGAGATTTCAATGGGTAGCTAGCTTAACTGCGACCAGCGAGAGTGGTGAAGCTTCACGTCAGGTTGAATAAACTATCGGGAGCAGTTGAAGATAATGGCATGCATGACGCGACGCAATGAATACGCCAATTAATTCCCAGGCCCCTCTTCGTCGTCGTCGCCCCTCCATGAACACGCTTCCATCCATCTGAATACGTGCATCGCGACGCGGTCACCTTAATTGCGGCCGCAGCCTTGGTCAACTTTGCCACTCCCCCGAATTCATTCATGTGCATTTCGCCACGAGCATTACTATTAAGCAACTAGGCTTCCACCACTACAAGTACTAATTATCGGCACTCGGCATTAGGCCGTTTTCCCATCCTCTGCATTTTTAAGTTTTTTCTTTTTTTTTATGTAGATGAATGCATGAACCAATTCAGAAAGAATCGTCCAAAGGAAAAGCAAGTAAATAAACATGCGCAGGAAATTTTTTTAAGAGATTAAAAAAATAGAGCAATCCAAAAGTGGTATCTTGCTGAAATAGAAACATTAATAAGACAATCCACTGAGATTTTAATAATCCAAATTTTAGAATCTATAAGACCTCCAAACAGACATATTTTCTTTCGAATTCTAAAATCTAATCTCTAGATTTTAAAGATCTCATAATCTGGTTATAGCTAGCTAGAGCCAGATTCCATAATCTGATCAGTATCCAAACACCACCACTCAGATTTTATTTAGAATCCAAACAAAGCCTAAGTTGCAAGACGTCCAAATCAACCTAGATAGCTAAAACTGAATACAACTTTGACAGCTCAAATATTATCGCACAGCATGAATAACAATATTTTTGCAACTGAAACAGAAAGCGAATATGCAATCTGTTCAGGTTATAGACAATTGTGTGATAGTTTGGCTATCGAATCTTCCTTCACTGCACACGACGAAGTACTGCCACTCAGGGTTTCAAAAACCAGTATAAACGGGCCGGTTTCACCGACTGATCAGTTAACTGGGAAAACCGGAGCTACAAACTGTAGCAAAATGGTTAACCGTCCAGTTTTCCACCAGTTTCCAAATCTGTTCGAGTAACATCATTAGCTAATCTGAAAATCAAGAGCATAAAAATATCCGACCAGTTTCCAACTAGCTCAATACAGTAGAGAACATAAACGTATTCTACTAGCCAGTAGCAACCAAAACTTGAGATTGTTACTACTGCTGATAACAGAAAAATCACATCACTTTTTGATAGATGAAGAACATGCATGCCATTCCATAAATTTGCAAACTTTGCAAGTATTGCAATGAGTACTTCAAAAGGGCAACAGAGAAGAAAATTGAAAAGGGCAGATAAAGGTTTATTCCACTTACATTGCAGCGGCTCCAAATATCACTAGTGTTTCCATATGTAACTAAAAAGGGTTAGCTCCATCTAAAAAGGTACATGTAAAAATTGCGAAATGAGATAAGTTCACTGAGGTTGGTGCACTATGTGCCACACAACTGAATTGTCACAACTGTTGAGAATAAAAAAACGAATACTAACAGAAATCATGCATGACCAAAACGAGATATCTAACATACCTGCTATAAGTGCTAAGCCATTTCACTCTTAATCAAATCATAGCAGATCCTGGATCCTCACTGGAAGCAATTAGAAAAATCTCACTATTGTCTTGGTTCTTGAAGACAATATATGCTGCTTTGGCCTTTTCCTCTTTTGTCACCACCATTGAGTTCATAATAGATAAACACATTTCTTGACGGAGAAATCAGTGCCTTGAGCAGGCTCCTTTACTTTTATGACTTGTGCACCTTCATCCTCAACTTGTTTTGTTCTCATTTCTATGGATAAGTAATTAACAAGCACTCAAGAAATCAAGAAGTGTAGCTGACGGTCACTGTAACTCAAAAGTACATCATGGAAGAGAGCGATAGATTACTAATTTGCAAGTCCAAAAGGTTTATTCATACAACACAAACTCAATCAAGATAAAGTTTCACATTGATCCCATTATCAATCAGTGACTGCACAACCGCCCTTATCTTTCCCTCAAACTTATCCCGTTCCCTTGGCGTGTACGTACAGGTGTAGACGTCGGCCTCCTTCGCTCTCTCTGCCAGGAAACGCCCCACAGCTAAGCAGGCAGGTATGTCGGACCTGGACTGCAGGACTGCTTTGACGTCCTTGGAATTGGTCCCAGCGACTGCAACCTGCCTGCACGTCGAGCGGTGCGTGAGGGACGCTGAGACAAAGCGCTTGGAAATGAATACGTCGAGGGTGAAGGGTTCCATGTATGCAATGGTGCGCTGCTTGAAAGAAATGTGCTTGTGTGGGTTCTTTGATCTCTTCTCCTTCTTGTATGTGTACGGTCTACTGTTGTCTTCATCCACAAAGTCCTCCACGCCAAAGAAGCTCCTGGAAGAGCTCAATATCTGGAACGGAAAGGCACAAGTCATTGCATATCAGCATGTGAATCCAAAAAAGAATGTAAAAATAAAAACAGCTGATGACCGCTGCAATCAGCAAAAGTACTTGTAGAAACACATTGCATGTGCCATAGTATACTGAATTCTGTATAAATGAATAGGTTCATTTTGGCTTCTCCAAGATTTATATATCTGCAAGAAGACAATCCAAATTACAATATCTACAGCTCCTAATCATCAAACATGAAATCCTGCTTTATCATAGTTCTTAGAAAATTAGCTGTCAAATTAGCTATTGTATTGTCACTTAACCCAAGGAGATATGCTTGTGACTTAAACAAGGAAGAATACATAATGTCGAACTTTCATGTCTCATAAACAGTATACGATACACTAACTCCACAATCCTGGAAGAACATAAGATCTGGAGAGGAGAAGGCACAACTCGGCAACTGAATCTTGAAGATAAAAATGCAAAATGAACTTATTTTCAGTTGGATACAATCTAAACAAATGCAGTAGACTACGGAATAACACCTATCATCAGCAAGTGAATCTGCAAGGGAAAGTTGGAACTTCCGAACACCAGTCCATTCAGAGTTAACTAATGACAGACATAGATTTGAGTGTGCAGAGTAACTGAATTGCCGGTCCAATTGCATCTTTGACGAACAAAATGGTCACAAATTTTAAACTTGTCTGTAGCCAATACTCCCTCCATTCTTATTTATATGACGTTAGGACAGGTTGTGTAGTTCAAATTTGAACTAAATAATATGTCCTAACACCAAATGATTGTATTTAAAAGCCAAAAGAAATAGTTTAAAAGTATGTTCTCTTTTGTTCGTCACCATTTACCACAAGATACATGGTTCATTTTAGTTCTCACAGAAAATAAAATGCTGAAATATGCAATGGAAGCTCTGGCATCCACAGCCATTTAGCGCCAAACATGCCTAGTGGATTTTCATTGGGAGCTTACAGATTGTCATCGATGTTATTTGTCATTTGAACAAGTACTCAAGTAGGGATGATAAACTCTTCAAACATTTCAATTTATTTATCCAACTGTAAGCACTAAAGAGTGGAAGCAAAAAAGTTTCCTGATTATAAACTGAACAACGTAAATCTCACAAAGTTTAAATCTGTAGGTGTCAGGTTATGATATTCGTTACCTGTCCACTGTGGAATGGACTCGAGCAGGTATACAGTGCAGGTGCAAGATTTCCTTTCTGCACAGCATGAGCCCCTCTCCTCCAAGACTGACTCAAGATATTCTTCAGCATCTTTACCTCAACACTTTGCAGCGCTCAGTTATTAATGATAAATAGGAACAATTTGTGGCCAAGCCTCCCGGTCAATCTGTAAGAATAAGAAGTTCTATAATAGCTCAAAACCTTTAATGATACATTCAATCGAATTCGAATTATTCAATTGGTTACAAAATCTTCAGTTTAGGTGCCATTTGGATTTAGAATTTTTTTTTAAAAAAAATAATGGCAGCCAGTATCTAGGTAAACAATATACACTGTGCAGTTCAATCGCATCATCAGAATCAGAACGCAATCAAACTGGGGAGACAGCCATGACATGGCAGCAAACAACAGATTGGATGAATCTATGTAGGAAAAAGGAGCAAGGGGGAAGCTAGAGACTAACGGAACATGAGCTTTCGTGAATGGGATGTTGAGGGATACATCGGGGCGGTGGATGGAGCTACAGCTCAAGGAGGCTGCGGTCGATCCAAGGGTCTGGGCCTACTATAGCGTCGGAGGGAACGCTCACCTTGATCGGAAGCAAAGCGGACGAAGGAGACGAGCATCAAGGCTGTCACCGCATTCCCGTTGTCGGAGACGCGTTCTCGCTCAATCACTGGAGAGAGACTGCCACGGCTGAGGGGACTACGGCCGACAGCCGTCGGAGCGGGTGCTGGATGACAGCGGCGGCGGCGATAGCGCACTGGGATGGCCACACCGTGTGATGTGGGCTGGGTCTCTGGCAGGCCGAAAAGCCCTTGAACGCTGGACCGATTCTCCAATGAACGGCACAGCCTGTTCGAAGGATGCAAGTGGGCCAATATGCTGAAAAATCAGATGAAACTAAATTATTTGTACAAGAAGACAACAAATTTTGGAAACTACAAGTGTTTTTTTGTCATATGTTTGTTACTTGGCTCTGTGACTCTATCCTTCCATCAATTTGGTTTTATGTCAGCAGATGTCAAGGTACGTCTTTTTATAGGTTTTAGTAATTTTTTACCCAAGACACTATGAAAGTTGTTTTTCCAGAAATGTAAGATGCCATGTTTTCGATCAAATGTTTCAAGAGATCTTGATAATTTAAACTTTTGTAAGAAGAAAAAAATTATATTGATACTCACAAGACGTGTTTCTACATCCAAACATTATACAGGAGTGAAGAACTCTAAGCTCTAATTCTTTGCTAGCTAGCACAGAGTAGGCCCTATTATCAGAATCTCTTTGCAGCAGCACAGAGTGTCTACATGGATCAGCACCAGCGAGGGGGCAGGCAGTAGTATCCGAAGGCGCAGTTGGCCATGATCAGCGCACATCCGGGCCACTTGTCTTGGAGCTCGTGCATGTCATAATGTCGTCGATGATGTCGGTGAGGTCCTGGAGCTTGTACCGCGTCATCTTCAGCAGCTCCTCCTCCTCGCTGTCGTCCTCGGAGTTGATGATGATGCGCCTGGCCAGCAGGATTGCCGAGGCCGCGACGGCCGAAGGCAGGAACGACACGCACCGGTAGTCTAGCAGCGTGATGTCGGCGATGTGGTGCGCCAGGGCCCTCATCACGGCCACGCCCTCATGGGTATCGTCATCGTCATGCCTGGTGAAGTGGTCGACGAAGGTGTAGGCTGTGGGCCCGCTGAGGCGGTATCCGAGCGTGGCCACCAGGTCGCGCTCCGCGGCGAGCACCTGCTCCCGAGTGCATCCGGCGCCGACATCGCAGGCGACGTCGTCGGCGTTGAAGACCCACTTGATGCTGCTCTCCTCGTACTTGGCCGCGACGAACACGGCAACGGCGCCCAGGAGGATGAGGTCTTGGCGACGAGTGCCGATCTTCTTGACGGACAGATAGCGGTCGACGTAGTTGACGGCGCGGTGGAGCGTGCCGGGAGGGAGGAGACGGTGGATCCTGGAGCAGGCGTACATCCACGCGACGAGGTCGGCCCGGTCGACCATGGTCATCATCTTGATGGTGCCTTCCTGCTGCGTCGTCGAAAGGTAGTCCTCCTCCGACGGGCGCTCGGCCGGGTCCTTCTCCATCTTGCGGAACGTGGCTTCGATGTCGGCGTCGTACGTCCAGCTCGGATCCATCTTCTTCTTCTTCTTCTTCATGATGGACGCCAGGGGTGTGGTGGGCTGCTGGTGCACCAACAAGTCGTGGATGTTGCCCAGCAGCGTGTCCATCTCGACGCCGTCGTCGTACACGCACGGCGACGTGGAAGGAGGAGCCATCTGCTGCTCGACGGCGTATGTCGCCATCATCGTCGTCCTCTGCGGTGGAGGAGCGACGGCGGCGCCGATGAAGCAACCTGCTTCCGGAATAGCGAACGGCGCGACGGTGCACATCATGGTTTTCTGCTTTTCTCGTCGCGCGCCGCGGATCGAAACCCGCGATCGAGGGGATGAAAGAAGAAGAGGGGAGAGAGAGAGAAGTGGTGGATCGTGGACGTGTGCGGATGGAACGGGAAGGCGGCGGTGACTACCTAGTACATATTTATAGTGCCTGATGGCTGATGATGACCCAATCATTAATAGGTTCGGAATGGTGGACGTACATCAATCGCGTACAGGGGACGCGCCGCGCGTACTTCACTATAAATTGTGAAGCAATTTATAGTGAAGTACAGGGGGCTGATGATGACCCAATCATTAATAGTCTTGTTTTGTTCATGTGAGGAATTTTGTATTTGTTTTGTCCAGCAATCTTCATGGCTTCTTTCATAACTCGATGCAATGTGAGCCAAATTCTATTAGCTTTCAGTGGACAATACTCCTTGAAGGCCTGTTTTAGTTATGAAAAAAATGTTAGAAGGTGCATGGAGCTGATATGAAATGTAATTGTATGAAGTTAGTCATTTACCTCTTGCACAATTGGAACTAGATCTTGCACTGTCCTTGCCGATTTTTGGTATTGAATTGATTAAATTGCCCGGAAGAAACCTAAGTCCTATATATTGAAGTCCGGAGAGTTTGGAGGTTGACAAATTAATCTGATATCAAATCCTTCTTGCTTAGCATGTGCACAAAATAAAGGATCGTCAACATCTAAATGAGTTGGTGCATTGTCTTGCACAACATAGATCGGTTTGTGAATTTCTTCTCTTGGCCATTTTGCTCGAATTGCTGGCATCACCTTCTGAACCATAAACTATCTAATGACATCTCTTGTGATGTGAGCAATTGGTTTAACCTCCCATATTCCAGCTTGCCTATTCACACTAGTTCTCTTAGCTTGTTCATGAGTCACAAGAGGGAATCATCCAATTTTACCATCAAAAATACAAACACCATTATGAAATCTTGGTCGAGCAGTTACACACAAAAACATTAGTCGTAAAATGTAATTCTTGCTCTTACTAGTACGATGTGGATCGTCTTTCTCGAGTAGCAAGTAATATTTGGCAGAATTCTGTGTAAAGAAAAACCACTTCTCATCGATAAACACATGGTCAAATAAAGCTTTGAATTGTGGATCATTAGGTGTGCTCTCAGGATCTAGCATATCAACACACCACCTCAACCTAGTCTTCTTGTTTGCTTCTGTTAGGTAAGGTTTGATAGTGTTGGAATGACACCTAAGGAGCCCTTTGCGCATGTATAGAATCAACTTTGCCTTGCTAACATGGAGGTGCTTACTAACAGCTTCTAAAGTCATCTTTTGATTGAGAGGAATGTTACGTAATAGTTCCAAATCTATAGGGATTTCTTTACGACCAGATTGACCTCTCTTTTTACTTGTAACATTGACAACAATAGAATTAGCTAGTGACTGCTTTCCTCTCTTCCAAATTTCTTAAACAGTACAAATATGCAAGTCAAAATGAGATGCTACCTCTCTTGTAACATTCTTGCCTAACCTCCCATTGTTACTTCTAGCCAATAGGGTTTGATAAACTAGTTTCCTGACTTCATTAGTAGCATCTTTCCTTCTACTAGCACCTAAAAAATAAAAAATACGTGGGCATAACATTCTTAGAAGAACACAAAAAAAAACAAATAAATTTCAAGAGACTAAACCTTGTTGGGCTCCCCCCATCTCTAATCCGTCACTGCCATCAATTGTTTGCTCAGTCAAGTCCATGGCATCATAGTCATTGCCATCGGTTCCATTCATATCAAACCCATCAAGGTTAAGGTTAAGGTTATATCCACCTACATTACCAAAATCGTTGAGTACATGGGCATAAGCATTGAAAAAGGCATAGCAATTGTTGCACTTACCAAAAATGCTCCCATCAAAGTTGAAGTTTAGCGCACCATACTCATCTAACGGCAGGTTCAAGTTGAAACCTTCATTTGGTGCCTCCAAGTTTAAATCGGGCACTATAGAAAATTAGCAAAATAATGAGAGCTGAGATGATTGGTGAACAAAAAAAAATAATAGAAAAGAGAACTGGTACTTTACCGTGATCCTCAGGTGGTGGTTCAATGTTAAGATCAATCCCGGTGTCATTATCCTGTGCTGGTTCAAAGTTGAGATCTATCCCAGCCATTTGGTTTTGGTTCAGACTAGTATAGGAACTGAAACGCTATGGCGTTCTATTTATAGGAGCACGTCCAGCAAAAAAAGAAGTGCGCGAGCAACAACGCTAAAAAAGTGCACGGCGACAGGGAAAAAATGGGCGCGAGTGAAAAAACAAGCGCGGCGAGCACAGCACGACTCGGCTACATGCAACAACGCCATACAAAAAGTTTTTGCTCAAAACGTTCGCGGCGACAAGGAAAAATTGGGCGCCAGCACCCAGCAAAAAAAAAAAGCGTGGTGAACGCAGCACGTTTCGGCTGCATGCAATAGCGCCATGCAATCGCTATTAAACCCCACATGAATAACGAGCAAGCGTCGGCATGCGAACTAGCACCAGCACCACGCTATTCCCGTTGTTTAACGAGCGCGGCTATACTCCGTGTGCACGGTGCATGAGAAAAAATTCGTGTTCCACGTCTTGGCCGTATGCAACGAACGTGCGCACCAGCACCACGCAGGTGCATCAGAAAAAAATCATGTTCCCCGTCTTGACCGCATGCAGCGAACGCGCGCACCAGCACCACGCAAAAAGCTGAAAAAAACTCTACGAGCACGGAGCAAGGCGTCGAATCTGCGTCTTGCTGTTTTAATATAGCCATTGCCAACCAGTGAGAAAGTGAAAAGGTACTGATGAAATTGGACTCCACGCCCTATTTAATAAGGACAAATATGGTAAACTAGACCTAAATTAATTATTTCTTGGTACGCTAAATGATGTCCTAAACGAGTTCTTTTTCAGAACCGAGGAAGTACAAGATTATATGCTAACCAGGTCGATCTCCAGTTATTAATCAATAATGCCAAATATAGTTGAAGTGAACACAAAATAAAATTATTTGTCCTGCCTCCTGGTTACCGTATACGTATAACTGCACTAGTACAAATTAATCTTCGCTCCGCCCCTGTCAAAGCTCAGCACTCGCATTTCCTCCTGTGGGATGGGAGAGAAGATGCATGAGTGATCCCCTGTAGTTCCCTTCCCTTTCCAGCCGGTCGAAGTGCGCCTCCAGACTCCAGAGTCCGCACGAGCTCGCCACCGTGTCAATGCCGGCCCCGAAGTAGCGCGCCAGCATGGACTCGTGCACGGCGCGCATGGCCCCGGCGAACCTGGCCGGGTTGCACGATCGAGGGCGCCACACGGGATCCCACCGCTGCATTATTCTGGGACGACTCCATGGTGACGATCTCGAACGAGTCCACGGTCTCCCTCATCTCCTCCGCACAGGCACAGGGGTCCTACACTACATTGGGATAATTGTAAGACGATTCCCTCTTCTTGTCCACGAGGCCCCGTCGTGGTTCCAGTGGTTGTTCATGGCGCAGGCTCGAGGTACAAGAAATAGCGTCAGATCCCTACTGAAATGCCGCGCGTACGTGTCGATCACGGCAGGCGAGCTCGTCAGGACCGGCGCAGATGTTCCCCTGTTAACCAGCTAGCCGGTGGTCAGCTCTCGGGTTACCCGAGATAGCCAGTGGAGGCTAGACAGTGAACAAACGCCCCCTTAGCTTAGCTTGGCCGTTTGGCAATCTTGACACAATTATAAATCACCTCAGATGATAATCAGAAGGATCAAGTCATGTAAAGCAGAACAACAGAAAATGCCTGATAATATCTGTAATCATCATGCCTTTGTTGATTGGAAATATGAGTATAACGTGCTGATGTTATACATGGTTCCTGCCCTGCTTACACATATTACTTCTGCCACAATACTATCCTTACTATCCAGTATCCAGGCCTTGACGGAGACATTGCTTCCTCAATTTCATCATGGACCTGCCACATATGGGGCTAGTTCCTGTCTCTTAAAATGACAAGTAACATCATTAATGTCTTTGATCATCCAGACGTACCTAGCGGGATGAAACATTGAAACTCAAAAAGGAAACACATAAGATGTTAAATGCATACCCACATCAACATTTGGCGTGATAAGTCTCAAGTACCCTATAAATACTAAAAAAAACAAAATGTGTTACCATGTAAGTTATACCCGTAAAAGATGCAGCAGTGGAAACACCTAGTATTTTGGGCTCTTGTAGCTAAGGGCCTCACCCATGTTCATGGAACACAAACACCAAAAGGACAGAGAAACGAGGGGGTGGGGTTGGGCAAAATGAAACACACAAACCTTGTATTCTCAAAATGCATTAGCGAGTGCAAAGGCCGCATTCATGTTAAAAAGTTGGCTGCAACTAGACTACCTTCTTCTAGTCTGTGTAATGGTACTCCCACCAACCACTGCTGCTCCTAACATACTGATCCACAATACCAAATTCTTTGTTCTGCTCAAGTCGCCTAGCATAATTCTCTGTTGATATTGGACCCTTTTTAAGTCGTCGATAGTAAATGATTTCCCAAGGCCAAAGGCGTGCGGCACCAAAGTACTTCTCCACAGGTTGATCTAGTGACTCTACCTCGTGTGTCTCCATCTTGTAGCGCTTCAGAGCTGAGACTACTTCATTAGTTGTTAGCTTCAAAGACTTGCTTCTGCCATTTTTCCCCAGAATGACCTGGTTTGACTTCACGGATGAAGTCCCATCAAAGTTGGCATTCCGACTTCGAACTTCACTGGTAACATTATCATTATAATCAGCCAGGCTCTTACCAAAATCAACTCCTGTGTAACCATCCACATTGGCACACTTATCAGGTAGGACTTCACTGTTCAATGCTGAACCTTTTCCTTCTTGCTTGTTATTTGTATTCTTGATTTCATTTTCAGGTGTTGTCCTGAAATCTGATTTGTCTTCCAAAGGAGAGGTCACCAGACCATCTGGATTCTTGTTCCCTACATCAGGTGATGACTTGTGTTGTGGTGGGGCAGATGTTGAAAATGGAACAGGCTTGTTGATATTTGATCTTGATCCTTCATGCTCAGCTGGTTGAGATGATTTTGAACTAGAATGTGCAGAACAAGATGGAGATCTACGTCTTGAATCTGAGGAAGTCCAGTTCGAATGAGGTCCCCTAATATTATCCTGATGAGAATGTTTTGAAGGTTCAGAAGACAGGGATGACCCACATGACCTTTCAGACCTGCTTCTCTTATGTGTTCCCTTTGTGGCTTGTCGCATAGTTTCACTGCTGTGGTCATGTCTTCTGCTCTCTCTGTGCACATCACTCAACCTAGGTACTCTCTTTTCAATACCAGAAAGTGGTTTCCTGCCATCTTGAACTCTATGACGTTTTTGATACACTGGATGAACACGAAATTCTGGCCGCCTCCACGAGGGAGAGCCAAATCTTCTCTGCCTCAACTCCAATTTATCTCTAAAGTGCAATCCATCTCTCCTTGCTTTAAGTTTAGCGTCCATCTCTTGAGGGCAATAACGTGCACTATGGACAGAAACACCACAAGTATAGCAGGTTGGAGGAGATCTTGATTTATCATCGTGGCTCACATCAACATGCTTGTCAGAGTGATCTCGCCACTTATCTGAAGAACGTCCATGACCACGGGAGTCCCAAGGGCTTGCTTTGATCATGTCTTCAGTTTCCTTTTGCCTATCCAATCCATGATAAGGCTCATAGCAGTCAAAACCATCACCATCCTCAGGGGTTCCTTTTCCAGCCTCAGCCCATCTTTCATGTTCAATTGCACTTGCATCAACTGTACCACCTTCATCCCTCTTCATCTCCTCTAGTGAAGCCTCCTCTTCAGCAATGTTCTCTCCAGTATCACTGACACCCTCTGTTAATTTATCATATTCCTTCTCCCGTGCAGAGGCCGAATCATGACTCTTATCATAACTTGCCGGGGAATTCTTCTCATGACTTGCTGGATTCTTATCATGATGCTCATCATGACTTGGTGGGTGATTCTTCACAGCTAAAGAATCCCTGAACCTAATATTTTCCCTACCATCTCTGGAGGTTCTTCTACGAGGCGACTCAGCAAACCTTGAACTTCTCCCGAAACCCTGAGAAAATCTGGGCTGATTTTTAGACCAGTTAACAGTAATGCGCCTGTCACATACATATTTCCCATGCAGTGCCCGTAAGGCTCGAGCTGCATCAGCATTACATCCATACACTGCAAATCCATATCCATCTTTCAGGTACACAAAACACGGACCATACTTCTGGAAAAGACGCTCAAGATATGGTTGCCGCACGTCTGGGGAAAGTTGTCCAATATGCAATGACATCTACAACAACAAAATATTCCTTGAGAGCTAAAAAAAGCGATAAGAAAGCATGATGACAATATCACTAAATGCTTAGTGGCTTTTCTTGCAGACATTTATATAAGTGTACAGCAATCCCAGGTACAAAAAAAAAATGAGTTCTATGAGTGGACACCTAATTCATACCAACATTACTGCAGTGCTCTTTAGTATGAACAAATTAATGATCAGTTGACCGATCACCCCAACTAGTATAAATGCATTCAGTGAAACTAGTATAAGAACAAACAACAACAAAGCCTCTAATCCCAAGCAAGTTGGGGTAGGCTAGAAATGAACCCCAAAGAACCAAAGCACAAGAACAGACAAACAAAAGGAAGATGGAAAAGAAGAAAAGAGGTGGGGAAAGAGCAATATAAAACCAAACAAAAAAGAGGAAAAAGAGAGGAAACAAAAGCAATAAAAGAGAAAGCTACCAAACCATGGCTCAGGTAAACTCAGGATGATCTTGGGCTGAGTAAAGCTTTGCATAAACATATGGTACCCCGTCAATCCTAATAGAACTGCTTCCAAGCAAAGCAAAACAGTTGCAAAAACTGGTTACCTGGAGGCAATCATGTGTAAGGTTTGCAAGCACTACTGGTTTCACAAAACAGGTAAGGAGCAACTGTAAGGTTTGAGGTGAAGCGGGAGAACAAATAGTGAACTTGATGTGAATGTCCAAAGATATAGCCTAAGTTCAATATAGTACTTAGTGCATCAGTCTGAAATAATGATAATATTTGTAATGTCTAAAAAAAAATTGGTACCCCAACAATTCTGTAGGATACATTTTTTTTTTAAAAAAAGGGCTTGACTAGGGGGACAAGCATCAACCCTATAACTATAAAATTAATAAAGGTAAAAATTGTACACTGGTTAGGTGGGTGACATCCTCCACCCCCTGCTAGCCAATGCATCTCATGGAGATTCTCGCTGGCACAAATGGAGGCTGTGACTGTTATGCCAGAGTAGTTGCAGAACACAACAAAAAGAGAGCTGCGCATTTCAAGATAACCAAAAACAACATTTGAATCGCATTTCCTCTTGAAGGAGGCAGAAAGCAACATGCAAACTCCAATGCACAAAGATAATGTCTCAGTCAATCACCATTGCATAGCTGCAACCTTTAAAAGTACATTTCGCAAACGAAATACTAAATTCTGTGATTGTTTTATCAGTAACCAAAAGGCAATCTGAATGCACTGGTACATGAAGAAAAAGAATATCATAGCAAATCTACAGGGCACGAAATAGAACCAATTGCAGATGTTTGATCATACAAAAGAACCTCAAGGTGAGAAACACATACCTTGTTTGTGGCAACCAAGCGATTGGAAATCCTTCAACCTGTAAAAAAGATGAACGATCAGGCCATCAGGGCCAAGTTAGGATTCAATTACAAAAGGCCAACGAAAGGCTTAAAACAGAATACATATGGAGTCATATATGGCTCAAAAACGATATGCAAGTCACACGGTAATGATGTTTCATTGTGTTCCTCTGGGGAGAAAAAAGATCAAAAGAAGTATGCTTTTGCAGGGGCTGTATGGGCGGTTGATTAGGGTTCTTCCCAGAATTTAAACCGACATCGCAAGCTCCAAGATTTAGGATTGTACTACCCAGGATTCAACAACAAAGCAAAATTATTCGGGAAAACAAGTAGAGCACCCATGGGAATGGTACAGCTCCGACCGAGCACCGTCAACCCAGAACCAAAAGCACCCCCCCCCCCCCCCCAACCACACCCGGATCCAGCGGAAGTTCTCTAGGCGGAACCAAGAGGACACGAGTACGAGTTACCTGGGGTTCGCGATGCTTCTCCTGTGCTGGATTCAGAGGCGAGGAGAAGAGGGGCTAGAGCTCCATCGGATCAGCTTCCACTGCTGGTTGCTGCTGTTCTCTCTCTCCAGACTTCAGAAAGCGTCGCGGAACTGCCGAGATGCAGCACGAGCGAGCGAGCGGCTTTTGTTGCTCCACCACTTGGGCCGGATCTGTGGCCCAGGATTTGTCTTTCTGGGCCACTTCGAACACTGGGACTGGGGCCATACGATACGAGCCAGTTAAACCAGCCCAAGTACAAGAACGCTGGCCCACAGAAGTTCTAGACAATTCGGCTCATACACTCCGGCCCCACACCACGTTGAACTTGTCGCAGCCCCGTACGCCACTCGGCACTCCACTCAAGGAGAGAACAAGCCAAACGGATCGCTCGCCGCCGCAAATCCACGGCTCGCGTCCCGGCCGCCGGAGCCCATGCGGCGGCGGCGAACGTGAGCCCCGGCACCCAATTCGATCGACGTCAACTCGGTTTTCCATCAAAATCGTCCTCCACGAGGACGCGACATCCTTCAATTCCCAACCTCCTCCTCTCCAAAATTGCTCACGTACTGCTGTCGTGACGCCGAGTGTAGTAGTGTGTGCAACCGTCGAGTCGAACGGAGTCGCGACGCCGACCTCCGCTGCCGTTCTGTTCCGTTCCGGGTGGAGACAGAAACTGCTGCGGCGACAGCGGAAAAGCGCCGGGGTTTCAGCTGGTGGTTGGCGAGGCCCGCGGCCGCGCCGCATCGGGACCAGGCGCACGGCATGCGGCCGGAGCCAGCCACGTAGAGGAGCGCACGGGATCAGCGGGGCCGCGCTGCCGAGCCACTTGGCGCCGTCCCTGAGGCCGCTCAGTGTCCTGCCTCTGCACACGAATAATGTTCGTTTTGGCGGATTCGGCGATCGGTGATACAGTACTGGCTTCTGGGATAGTAGAGCGTGCCTGGCCCTGATGTCGATGGCAGCGTCCGCACAGAGCATGGAATGGACGTTGAGAGCAGCATTGCTGGTGCGTCGTCCTGGGAAAAAGGATGTGCCGGAGCGTTTTGCTATTGGTTCTGTGCAAGCGCGCATATACGATTCGCGCCGCAAAGACGACTGATAATGACGGCATTTCAAGGAGAGAAAAAAATGACTGATAATGACGGACATTTCGGATGCTTATCTGCGTATATATGAACCATGGAACCAGTGCCGACATGGACAGGCGCAGGATAATAGAATCAGAACAAGTTGTTTTAGTGGAGAACGCTTTCTGTAAAGATCAGACAAGGGTATCCACATCCTTGTAACGTAATCTTAAGCGAGTTTATTATGTCACTGTATTCTTCCATGGCACGCCTAAATAATCTAAGGGGCGTTTTTTATTAGTCATGGACTTAGCTCCGGGAGGGAAAAAAAAATGCGATGAGACAGTTCGATTGCTGCTAAGGTATCAGTGGGCCATGGAAACTTTGCTGCAAATGGGGGCTGAACGTCTGAACATGTCCTCCAGTAATCAGTGTCGAGTGTGGACTGATGAATTTTGCTGCTAATTCTCTTTATGGACACTTTCCATTCTGCTAATAATTGTGCAACGCGCCGCCGCCGAGACCCACTTGGCCACAGAGCAGAGCATTCTAATTTCCACGGCCTCCGTTAATCCGCCGGGCGCCGGCTATATAATGATCACAAGCAGCGCTCGCCAGTCCCACTCCCATCCCCATCCTTCATCTCGTCCCAGCAAAAGCAAACCACCATACCGCGAGCTGATCACCAAAAGGAAAAAAAGAGGAGAGAAAAATATAAAAGATGAGGCCGTCGTGTTCCGCCGCGAGCGTCGTCTTCGCGTCACTCGCGCTGGCGCTCGGCCTCCTCGGCGGCGCCGGCGCCACGGTGGTGACGACGTGCCGCGCGGCGGCCAGCAGCGACGCGCGCGTGGACTACGGCTTCTGCGTGGCGGAGCTGGGCAAGCACCACGACAGCCCCGACGCCGACGTGTGGGGCCTCGCCAAGGTGGCCGCGCTCACCGGCGTCAACAACGCCGACGACGCAATCTACGACATCAAGGCCATGCTGCGCTCCGAGTCCAAGTCCAAGTCCAAGGCCGCCGCCGCCGGCCCGACGACGCGGGCCGCGCTGGCCCAGTGCCAGAAGCTCTACGACGCCGTGGGCTTCGCGTTCGCGGAGGCCACCGACGCCATCAACGCGCGCAACTACGCCGCCGGGAAGGGGAAGGTGGCGCAGGCGGTGGCGCTCACGCGCCAGTGCGACGCCGCCATGGCCAAGGCCCGCGCCGTCCCGTCTCCCGTCGCGCAGTACAGCTCCTACTCCTTCAAGATCGCCGCCGTCTGCACGGCAATCACCAACCTCATCAAGTGAAATGATGAGGCGGCGAGAGCCGGCCGGAGTCGTACTAGTAGCACATCTAAAATTCAGCCGGGAGCTGTCAGTCGGCTCTTCGAGCTTGTACCTCGGAAAACTTGGCACACAATAAAATTAATTGTTCCGTCGATCGGTTTCTTTATTGCTTTGTTAACGGAAAGTAGTGATGAGTGACCTTCCTTACTCATGCCTGGCTGCCGGATTTAGAGCAGCTTTTTGCTTTTTCAGTTACCTCACTTTCATGGAGAACGGCGTGCATTCCATCCTATCTTATTTTGACCCACTAGATTAATAGGAGAGCAAAATGATCACAACTACCATTATGAAATGCCCAAAATACAATGTATTGCATATATTCAGAATTTGAATATTTTGAACAACCTGTTTGCCCATAAGGTTCGTGGCTTAAAAAAATATACACTTTGAATTTTGATGAAGCTCTAAGTAGATTATTTAAAAAAAAAACATGACAAAGGAATCATGACTTCTAGTACATATATGTGGTGAACAGAAGGGATGCGCGGGGGCATATGCCACTCCCACCACAACACACTATGTTGAACTGGTAGATCAATTGGTTTTATTATAGTTTCAAATAACTACGAATAGCATCATTATGAATGTGACAGTATACAAATCTATCTATGCATTATATATTTGACTTAAAAGCCTTCTGTAATACTAAATGTATCCTTTAATTGAAGTTGTAAGCTTTTTTTTAATGCGACGAAGATTTATGGGCTTTGGTACATGTGGGAATCAAATAATAAGCTACTTTGTTATTCAATTATTAACAATTAGGCTTTTCCTAGGTTATAATAACATTTCATTCGATTTGGAAAACCTTTGTTGTTCTAGTATATAAATAATATGTACATAGTCCAATTTTGTCCGGCCTTATCCGTGTTAAGTGAGTGTAAAAGGCATAACAAACAAATAGCGTTGCTTCATCATTTGTTCTCTGACCTATGATCTCGTGGTGGTTGTTCTGTGAGCTATCATTATGACTTGTCACTACCGTGTCAATGGACATGTAGAGATCATCACTAGTACAAGGGCTATCAGTGACTAGAGACTATCATCTATATAATTGGGCATTGTAGTTGATACCTACAATTTGGCCGGAGTAGAAATCTAGCATGCAGTAATCATTTGAAGGACAGACTTTTGGTAAGAAAAAGACTTGCACAAAACCAAAGACACGCCCGCCTTTCATAATCCTTCAAAGTGCTGCACTTCATTGCTGCAACCATCATATTAAACCGTTTTCAAGACATGTACATGCATGAACCTTATGTCAATTACTCCCTGTGGATACTATTTAATGATTTAATTTATCTTTTTTTTTATGATTTAACTTCGATGTGACGGAACATAAAACTAGCTAGCTCGTCGAAGGTCATCAATGCCGATCTGGATCTCATCAGCGCCAATGACTTCACTAATCTCAAGATCGAATGACTTCATTGAGACATATACCTATTGAATAAGACGTGCTTGTAAAATAAGTATTTCTGAAACAGAGGAATGACTCACGAAAAGGGGGGCAAGGGTATAGCCCCTCGCTTGCGATAGAGTGATCCAAGAACTTTTGCACTTCTCCAGAACCTTGTACCTGTAATAACGAACAAATTCGAACAGAACCAAAGAAGAGTGTCCACAATGACGGGTGTGACAGACTAGTCTACCGTGAACCGTTTCTGCTTGACTTAGTACTGTGAACGGGTGTGAGAAACTTGTAGTTCCGTGTGTGTAGATGCTTCTATTGTCTTCTAAAATGGTCCTCCTACCAAGTTTTTGTAACGTGTAATGTACTGATCCTCTCTCGTTGCAAAAAGGGTAAAATTTTGTGCGTACAGCAAAGCAGGTCAGCCGCTGGGTGCAAGTGCAATTTCGCTCCTGGTCCAGCATAGAAATCTCGCTCGGACGGCTCCAACGAACACGGCGAGGGCGGGGTCCGCGTTCGTCCCTGGCGCCGTCGCACACGGCAGGAATAGGATCGACATGCAAAACGACGCGCCGGGGAAGGAGAAGCGCAGGCCGTCCGTGGCGACCTAGCTATCGACACCCGGAACACGCTGCGCGGCAGGCAAAACTTTTGGACGCCAAGGATTGTGTCCACCTGAAATGCATGACATGTCTTCCACGAACTTGCTCACGGAACCGAGCGGCGACGCAGGATAAAGCTAAGCACTCGTTCTCCATGAAACACTCGGCTCGGCACTCTTACGTCGCTCCGCGCTCAGCTGCTCTGTTCTGTTCTGTTCCACGCGCGACGGCAGCAGTCGTCGGTCGGGTGTGGAGAGTGGAGACAATGAAAACACGCCGGGGCCGCCCAGGACGGTTTCGACCATGGTGCCATGGTGATCACTGATCCGTGACTCCGCACTCTGCTGTCGAGCCGCTTGGCACCTCTCTCGTTTGTCACTGACAAACTGACATCATCTTGCCGAGTCCCAGAAATGCCCATCCAGTTCACAACGAATTGTTGCGGTGCGTCTAAGGGAATGTCTGGAACGCAACAACTTTCCTCGCGAGAAGTGGAGAAAATTATATAGTCCAACATCATCTTAAACCAATTTTCGGAAACCTTGGAGCGCCTCTTAGACCCCTGCGCTGCCGCATGGATCATAAAAGCTACGATGATCGCCCCATGGTGGGCTTATGCCTCGGATTCCATTTTCTTTTAGGTGATCACTTGTTCTGGGCTGTTGCCATGATCGGCCCAACTAAAATCATGTTGTCGCAGCAAAATACTGTACTATAACTAGCCCAAATTAAACAGCCGCGGCCTACAGTGCTGACACCATTTCTCCATTGTCCATTCTCCTCGGCTGGCTGCCTGGCTATATAAACAGAGTCACTTTGCCCACTCCAACACACACACACACACACACACCTCGATCAACAGAACAGAATTCACAAGCGAAGCCAGCGCGAGATCAACGATGAGTCCGCCGTACTCCACCGCGGGCCTCCTCTCCGCCGCCGCCCTCACAACTCTTACCCTCATCGGCGGTGCCGGCGCGACGGTGGTGACGACGTGCCGCGCGGCGGCGGACGGCGACGCGCGCGTGGACTACGGCTCCTGCGTGGCGGAGCTGGGCAAGCACCGCGACAGCCCCGACGCCGACGCGTGGGGCCTTGCCAAGGTGGCCGCGCTCACCGGCGTCGTCAACGCCGACGACGCGGTCTACGACATCAAGGCCGCGCTTGCGGCCAAGCAGGCCGGCGGCGGAGGCGACGCCCAGGCGCGCGCCGCGCTGGAGCGGTGCCGGGAGCTGTACGAGTCGATGGGGTTCGCGTTCGCGGAGGCGGACGACGAGATCAACGCGCGCGACTATGCCGCGGGCAAGGGGAAGGCCGCGGAGGCCGTGGCGCTCGCGCACCAGTGCGACGACGCGCTCGCCAAGGCGGCCGGCGCCGTGCCGTCGCCCATGGCCAAGCGCAGCGCGTACGCCGTGCAGATCGCGAACATCTGCACGGCCATCACCAACCTCATCAACTGATGAGAGTTTTGAGTAAAAAGATTAATAGTGCGCATCCGAGACGCGGTCAATCGACAGCACTACTTACTTGCTTCCAACTTTGTATATCCGTGTACCATCGAAAAGCTGAGCTTGAAAATAAAGTGTGGTTTTGTTGAATTTTGAGTTCGTGCAAGCATGCATGTTTACAAGTTTGTTTGTGCATGTGTCCCTTTTGACTTTTGTTGTCTCTGTCTTTCCACTTACTGGTGTATTGATCCGCATATCTTCCATGCATGGCCTTATACCATTGCACTCCTTTTTCTTTTGGTACCATAAGGGCATGCTATGAATTACGAAACTTTTTGTAGCCTACAACTACCATGGAAAAGTTTGAGCCAATAAAATGTTTTTTTTTTAATTTCAAGTGCGTGCGTTTGTGATGGCTCATGCAAACATGCATGGATCGTGTACTTACGAGTTTATTTATGTGTGTTCGTTTTGTTGCCTCTGTTTCCCACCTAGCTAGTGTGATATTAACTGCATAACTTTTGAAAAGTTTGAAGTTTTCCATTCACTGGTGGGCTCGAGAAATAACATGTTTGAAAATATCATCTATATTTAACCCATGCATCATGTTCTGTGATTACAAGAGAACGCCCACGGACATATAACACGTCACACTACTCACAAGCGCTAGCAAGTAGCAAACTCAACGTTTGGCAACAAAATGGAAGAACACTTATTTTTTGGCTTATGTTGGAGTACTTTTTTTTTCTAGTAAAATGCATCTTTTTTTCTTCAAAAGATCAAACATGCACATTAGGTTTCGTATGATCGTAGTAGGATCGATTATGCAAATCTAGGAATACATAAGACGAACGTATAAACTCGTTTATTACGTCGAGGTGTCGATGATAGACGTAAACGTTTGAGTCCCTCTTCGTTTAATTTGGTTGCCTCTCTCTCTTCCTGATCGACAGGCAATCACATTGTAAGTTTAACATAGGTTAATCTTCTGATGAAGAGACCCGCTGGCGGATATGTGTAACGTGAGCAGGACAGGAGCTACCTCTCTTTTCTTGCTCCCTTGCACATAAACAATTACGTGTGTGCGCCACGACCTGACGCACTACCTGTTCCTTTGCTTGAGTTGGCATCAGCAGTTAGCAGTGAAGTGCGACGAGCATTCATCAGTGTACAAGTCGAAAGCTTCCGGTGAATTGCTTAAGCTGCCCGCAGCCGTGAGCCGTCTGGGGTCACGCCTGTGACGACCTGTGTGGCGACGCTTTGCATGCCGAAAGCCAGCTGCCGGGTGCAACGCCTTTCCGTTCTTGGTCAAGCAGGCCGCCGTTTTTTACAGGAGGATGCGGACAACGCAGCAAGCCAGCAACAGCTAGCTTCCATGAACGTTTCACCCTGTTCGTCTCAACAGCTAGCAACAGTAAGAAATTGACGGTGGTCGAGTGATCGCTGCGAACACTTTCCGAGCACCTTTGTTACGCTTTAGGTGCGATTGTTCCTTCAAGCAAAGGATACTATGGCTTCCTGTGCAGCAACCTGTAATGTGCAGGTAGGTAGTAAAGTAGCCAGCAAACCGAGGTTTGATTAAATTTACTGCTGCCTGTAAGCGATCGATCGATAAACAATTTGCAAGCAGCTTTACAGCTGAAAGATGTGAAGATATTAAGGACTTCGACTTCGATTCGATCATATCAGAATCTCGGATGACCATCCGCGCCAGCACGCTCCTGTGTTCGACACACAGGGACGCACTTTCGGACTCGTTGCAGAGAAAGAAAGAAAGCCATACAATTATTTACCAGTGAGCTCTCACGCGCGTACGTACGGGGAGATATGTACATGCGTCTTCGGGTCACGAACGCGCTCGAGATATTTCAAAAAAAAAAAGAAGGTAAAGGTACCGTTACACAGCTGCAGTACGTAAACTAGTGAGTCAGTGGGCACGGCGGAGCGACTAGTGAGTCTGGACACTGAAAGGTGTGAAGATGAAGAGCGATGTTAGGGTGTTATTACGTTTGGTATTTGTGAGGTTGGGAACACACGGAAGTCATGACTCAAGTTCCTCGGTTACTAGTACCACTTCTAAGCTTCCCCATTTGAACCCGGGGTTACTGCCATAGTGCATCCGATTTTCTCTCTGCCAGTTGCTACTGTGCACTAAGTGACTTTTTTATGATGATTAGTAGCAGCAGAGAAAACATTGAGAGTGATAAGGTGACAGAGAACAAAAAATGGCATTATTCAAAACGACAGTAACTGTGTGTTAAAGAGGCTGCCAAAACGTATCGAAATGAATTGCATTCCGTTCGTCTTCGACATGCCCTCTCAATAAGAACTGACGCTCTGCCGCTGCAATCCACAAAGAGTTTAAGGAAGGCCTCCCCTCTCCAGCTGCTCTTTCTAGGACCAAAACCAGCAGGATGATGAGTCCACCGAAGAGCCTCCTCGTCGCAGCCGTGGCCCTCGCCGCCGCGCTCCTCATCACCGCCGAGGCGACCGTGGAGACGACGTGCAAGGCCGCGGCCGGGCTCGACCAGCAACTGGACTACGGCTTCTGCGTGGCGGAGCTGACCAAGCACTGCGACAGCCCCGGCGCTGATGCGTGGGGCCTGGCGAAGGTGGCCGCCAACCTCGGCGTGAACGACGCCGGCGGCGCGGTGCGCGACGTCGAGGCCATGCTCGCCGCGCCGCCGCCGGGCGCGGTCGACGGCAGGACGAGGGCGGCGCTGGGGCTGTGCCGCAAGCTCTACTTCGACGCGGAGCTCGCGTTCGCGGGCGCCTACGACGAGATCAACGCGCGCGACTACGACGCCGGGAAGCGGATGGTCGCGGATGCCGCGGCCCTGGCGCGCCGGTGCGACGGCGTCTTCGCCGAGGCCGGGTTGCAGTCGCCGCTCGCGTCGCGCGGCGTGTACGCGGTGAAGATCGCGGCCGTATGCACGGCCATCATTGGCCTCATCGAGTGATCGTGTGACGAGTTCGTTTGTTAGTCTTTGTATATCGAATAAGGTTGGGAGGACAGGAAGATGAGGGCGGAATTTCTGCAGAAAAGATAGGGAGAATTAGTTCTCTAGCACCAAAAGTTTACCTGTTTAGAAAAATACTACTAAAAGTTCCAACCTCCGGAAATTACCATCAAAAGTTGATAAGTGTTCTGGAAATGAACACTACAGGTGTTTTAGTGTCATTTTTGTCAGAAATAGGTGGATCAAATGTCATATTTACCCTTGTCTATTCTTATGTACGGGAGACCGGTTCAACTGTTCCTCTCAATGAACAAACACTAGAGATCGATTCAGGCTTAGGGAAAGAGGGAGAAGGCAGCAGGGAGTGGGAATCATATCCTTGGTCTATGTCGCATCCCTTTCAAATGGAATTTTAGTATTGGCCATGGAAATAGCTACTGCAGCGGGAAAGAACAGGCCATAGTGGCTGGAGCTCAGCGCTGGCTCGAGGAAGAGATGGAAAGGGCGATTTGATAGGTGGGCGAGGCCAAGAAGAGGCTAGAGGTGCTATTCAATGTGACTCCTAGACCAGAGCATCACTAGATGAGGAGATCAACGACAGCGCAACGGTCAGTGTTGTTGAAGAGCCAAACTCCGGCTCAGACAAAACAATGATTCGAGTGGCATTGGCTTGAGGTGGAGCAATTCTCGGCATCACCTTTCATATGCAAAGGAGGAGTTGAAGGGAGCTCGATGGGAACTCGCCTCTGCTGGTCACGGTCGCCATCCTTTCGTTCGTTGCGGAGATCTCTCCGTTGGGTGGGGAGACAAAGAAGAAAGAGCATTTTGGTCCTAGATAATGGGCTTAACTTCGAAGAGGTACGTAGTGCTAGTTTTCAGAGATTGAATCTTTTAGTGGTATTTTTCTAAACAGGTGATTTTTTTATGCTAGTAAACCAATTCTCCCGAAAAGATATGCCAGACACTGTTTCCTTCATTTCTGCGAGAACGGTGAAGGACACGTTTCTTTATTACCGGGAAGTTATATATTATTTAGTACTAGAAGTTTGCCATCTTCACCGTGTGAAGGGTGAAGGGCGTGTTTCTTTTGTATTTGATGAGTTGGAGAAGAGAAGAAAAGAAACTGAAAAAACAGACTACAAATTATCAACTAACAATAACATAAAATTAAAAAAATTTGATGAAGAGAGAATATAATGATGAGTCTGATATTAGTTATTTATTATGTTACTCTCTCTGTTTTAAAATTTTTTGATGTTTTAGCTCCGGACATGAAAATTAAGAAGAAACGCAAAATATAGGTGCATATTAAATGAGAATGTAAGAGATAGAATACATTGGAAAGAGAGAAAGTTATATCGAAAAAGTGAGAATGATAAATATTTTAAGACAAATAAAATTGACTAAAGTGTTAAATATTTTGAGATGAAGGAAGTAATATAGTAAACCATCAAAAGCACCAAATGACAGAAGCAAGGTGGGGACAACCACACAAGAGTCCAAAAATTTCTTGGGTCCTCTTCTTACTCCTCCATTCTTAATTCAACCCACAAATGGAGGAGGCAATTTGGTGTTTGACATGGGTCTGATGGAGAAGAGATTCTATTTTGCTTCTTCATAGTCATTGTGATTTTTTCATGGTTCTCAATACAGATGGTGGATAGAGGAACCAGTGCTTTTAGATAGCTCGACTGTATTTAGAATAGTGGGTTATATCATAGGCCACAAAATACCTAAAATCCAGACTTCCTTCTATAATTTTTCATCAAACAAATAGAAAAGGTCATGACCTCTATATTCTAAGATAATGTACGTGACCGTAATTTATTACATAATTTTGCTATGGGGTAGACACAATATTCCACCAACTCTAAACTTGCAAGATTGAATAACTAGAGCTTATAATTCCGTCATTTGGGTGATTTGCCGTTCTTGAATGCCCAAAAAATTTTTTTATCCTTTTTTTGAGATTTTTTTTTAGATTTATAATTGCCGAGTGTTTTTTGGCACACAGCAAAACCTTTGTCGTGTGCCTGATAGAAGGCACATGGCAAAGCCGACTTTACCGACAAATCCTTTTGTCGTATGAGAGATGTCGTGTGTAACCCACGGCAAACTCTTTACCGTGAGTAATTCATGCTTTACGGTCATGAGCACACGGTAAAGATGCTACTTTTCGTAGTGATGTATTATCTAGATCACATGTTATATATTGAGATTGGTGAAATCTTATCCTCATATGTACTTTATCATGTGATCTTTGGACTGTAATGTATCCAACACGAATCTCAAAACAATATTGATGGTGTAGATAGTACATGTTGAATATATACATGCTATAAGAATTTTCTCGTATTACTATTGACTTATGTCAACATGAACTTAGCCAATAAAAAAAAGTGGGGCACCTTTTTTTTTTAGTACAATATTTTGTTATTGGGTGCGGTTTTTACATTTCTGTAAGGGTCTGAACGCAGAGCGCGCTCTCCGAGGACAAAACTACAATTTTTTTTTTGGCGCCAACGAAGGGACGTGAGAATACAAACTCCACGGTTTTCTAGTCTACGAATGGAAAGTTATATACCACGGTTGGGAATCGCACACTACAATAAATGAGGCTTGTAGCGGCGGTGCAAGACGCACTGTAACGACGGGCATACCAAGCCGCCGCTACGGATTCACCGCTAAAAATAAACATCTACAACGACGGAGAATCCCGAGTTGAAACAATCCGCCGTTAAAAAACTAATAGTAGATCTTCACCCGCCGCTACACTTGGATCCGAAAACAAAAAAGAAACAGCCCGGCCCGTGCCAGGCCTGTTGTGGAGGCCCGACAAGCCGGATCTGCGCTGACGAGGGAGAGGAGGCGCGACGGATCTGCCATCGCTCGCTGCCGTCTGAAGGGTAGAGGTCGTCGCTTCCGGTCGGTTGAGGGATCCGGATCCGGGCCGCCGCCTCCCGGACCTCTGGAGGAGGGCCGGATCTCGCGTGGAGGGCCAGCCGCTTGGGGGGCTCACGCACCGCCCGCCTGCCGCCGGGGATCCCGCATGCGGCCGGGGAGCCCGCACGCGGAACCCATCATCGACCCGCCGCTCATGCCTCGAGGGGCACAGTTGTTGCCGCCTCCCTGCAGCTCGCGCCTGGAGGTCATCAGATCCGGCTACCGGCCCGCCGCTCGTGCCTGGAGGTCACCGGATCCGGCTGCCGGCCCGTCGCTCGCGCCTGGACGGGAAAGGGAAGGGGAGGCGGTGAGGAAGAGGTGGCGGCGGCGTTGGGTGGAGAAGAGGGTGGGGCTGCTCGAGGTGGCGGCGGCATTGCCTGGAGGTCGCCGGATCTGGTCGCCGGCCCGCCGCTCGCGCCAAGACGGGAAAGGGAAGGGGAGGCGGTGAGGAAGAGGTGGCGGCGGCGTTGGGTGGAGAAGAGGGTGGGGCTGCTCGCGCCTGGACGGGAAAGGAAAGGGGAGGCGGGGAGAAAGGAGTTGGCGGCGGGGGTAGAGAAGCGGAGCGCACTGGGAGAGAGAGGAGGGTGCGGCGTATGGAGTAGGGTTAGGGTTTGAGAGAGGCAGTGAAGTGTTTTTATTTACACTGATTGGGTCAAATAGACCAAAAAAAGGTCTTCACTTTATAGCAGCGGCCCATAATGTGGTCCGCCTCTAAAAATCGATTTTTAGAGGCGGATCATATTGTGAACCGCCGCAATACAATGTGATCCGTCTCTAAAAATCGATTTTTAGAGGCGGACTACATTGTGAACCGCCGCTAATAATTGGAGGACCACAATAGCGGCGGATTTCTTCCAAATTGCCGCTACGAGGTTTTTTATAACGACGCTACAGACCTATTTTGTGGTAGTGGCAGATCAATTTGAAAACCGACTTTGTGGGGGAAGAAAATACGCAATCAAATGCAAGTATGGCAAGATTTTTATTTCATGCCTTTCTTCATCGATCCATCATTTCGAAACCCGTAGCAAAACGAAACCCGGGTCGATATAGTAGGACACCACGAGGCGGCCGGATCATTTGCGCTCATCACACTTGATCAAGAAGAGAAACACGATCGTGGCCGATAGCTAGCTCACAGGCCAGCCATGCCGCCAAAAAGATCGAAAGGCGACAGCAAGCCGAAGAGCAGCGCGGTGCTGGTGGGCGCGCCGGGCCTGGGGAAGACGGCCATCGCGGAGGGCCTGGCGCAGCGGATCGCCCGCGGCGAGGTGTCGGGCGTGCTGGCGTGGTGGAGCTGAGCGTGGCCTCCATGATCTCCGGCGCCTCGCTCCGTGGCACGTTCGAGGAGCGCGCGCGTGACGGGGGTGATCGCCGCCGGGAAGGTGGTGCTGTTCGTGGACGAGATCCACATGCTGCTCGGAGCCTCGGCGCCAACACCCATGAAGAGTACCAGCGGTACATTGTCGTGGACAAGGCGTTCGAGCGCCGGTTTCAGAAGGTGCACGTCGCGGAGCCGAGCGAGGGCGACACTGTTGCCATCCTCAGGAGACTGAAGGCGTCGTATGAGAAGCACCATGGCTGGGGATCCAGGATGAGGCCCTCGTCGCCGCCGCCAAGCTCTCCGGCCGTTACATTCCATTCCAGGAAAATATTTATTACTTATGTTTCATTTTTCTAAGCATGCAGTACTGCATAACTCTGCTTACCTATATAGTACATACAAATGCATCAGCACGCCATTTCCTTGACAAGGCGATCGATTTGGTGGACGAAGCGTGCGCGACGCCTAGGCTGCTTATGGATCGTCGGAAGAAGCAGGCAACGAGCAGCGTTCATTTTATGCATACGTTACAGGTGCAGATCGTGAGCAAGTGGACGGGCATCCTGGTGACGAGGCTGGGTCAGGACGAGCGGAAGCGGCTGCACAAGCGCGTGATTGACCAGGACGAGGCGGTCGGCGCCTTGGCCGAGGCGGTGGTGCGTGCGGTCGCGTTCCGGCCTGGGCAACCCGAACCAGCCGTCCGGGTCGTTCCTCTTCCTCGCCCCCACCGGCGCGTCGGCAAGACGGAGCTCACCAAGGCCCTCGCCGAGCAGCTCTTCGGCAACGAGAAGCTGCTCGTGCGCGTCGACATGTCCGAGTACGTCAGCAGCAACTCCGTCACCCGCCTCATCGGCTCGGCTCCCCGGTACGCGCCCTTTATTTTTCACAATATATATAAATCACCAAGTCCCTGTGCGGAGCACATATCTCCTACCTTTTTAGTTTAAATAATATGATTCATATATGTTTTAAAAAGGCCTCGAAGAGATCTATAACTTTTATGTTTTAACTTTATCCATTAGAGCAAGTCTTTAATTTCAAAATTTTGTTGCAATACAGTGCTACTTCTGAATTATGTGAATTAATTTTTCCTTCCGGATAAAACTTCTAGAATATGGTAAACAATAATGATAAAATTATTATTTTTAACATATAAAATAGTATACGAAGAAGCACCAACGGTAATATTAATATAATCTTTCATGTCAATAATATTATATATATGTAATAATTATATTTTGTAAATAATTTATATTTAAATTATAAAGAGTATTGTTTTTTTAAGTTCGTAGCAGTAATCTATTAATTAAAGGCACGATCATTCACTTCGTGTCCACAAAGTTAAAGATTGAATCCAAATCAGTTTTGTACTTTCCATATTAAGTATTGAATTTTAAAAATTATAACTCCCTCGCTCAGAGCTCAAATTAAGTAAATTCGGACTCTATATCGTAGCTCTCGAAAAGTTCTATAATTTTGGTATTCAATGGAAGTCTAGATATCGCCGTTTTGGATTCCAAATATGCGATATAAAAATATTTATTCTAATTCAGACTTCTCTGCGTAGATCTCTGTGCGGGGCTCATATCTTCTAGCTTCGAAGTCCAAATAATATGATTCATATATGTTTCGAAAAGGTCTCGACGAGATCTACAATTTTTGTGTTTTAACTTTTTCTATTAGAGTAAGTTTTTAAGTTCAAAATCGCGTTACAATACACTGCTATTTTGTAAACTGCGTGAATTGATTTTTTTTCTTTCGGATAAAACTTTTAAAATATGGTAAAAAATGGTAAAAAATTGTTACTTTTGATATATAAAATGGTATACTAAGAAGCATCAACGGTAATATAAATATGATTTTTCATGTAAAAAATGTCAATAATACTGTATATCTATGCAACTTATTAATTGAGGTGAGGTCGTCTAGACCACTTTTTTCATGTCCAGATGTGTCCGTAATGTTGTCGTATTCAGTTTGTATCCTATAATGATTCACCAATTAATTTGAGTTGTTTTGAATTATTTTCTAATCATTTATTGAATCGGACTCTGATTTCAATTTGATATTTCATACTAATAAGCTTTAACATCATATTTTGGATAAAAACTAATAACAAAAATTCTAATAATAACTCACTCCAAAATTATTATAATAAATATTCTTTTTAAAACTCAAAAAGATAAAGCAAAATAAAAATAAAACAAATGCTTAAGCTAAAAAAAATAATTAATTGAAAATCTTTTACAGTTAAAAAAACATTCTAACCATAAAATTTTTTAACAAAGACCCGTAGCAACACACGGGTATTTTGCTAGTATCTAATAATTATAGTGTATAATAATTTATATTTAAGTCATAAGAAGTGTTTTGTTTTTTAAGACTGTAGCAACGTATGGACACTTTACTAGTATTTATTGAAATATGAAAAGTTATAAATTATATCTAAATTTTGTCTAATAATAAATTAAATTATAAAAAATATATGATATTTTTTGAATTTATTTTAATAAAATGAATGGTCAAAGATAGTAAAAAAAATCAACGATAACAATAATTTTAAAATAAAAGGAGTATATACGATGAAACGCGTGTGTAAGTCAAATGGTTACGACAAGGGAGGCCAACTGACGGAGCTGGTGGAGGTAGAGGCTGTACAACGTGGTGCTGCTGGACGAGGTGGAGAAGGTGGACTCCGCCGTGACCAACCTGTTCCTCTAGATCCTCGACGATGACTGGCTCACCGACGGGCAGGGCTGCACCGTCGACTTCACCAACACCATCGGCATCCTCACCTCCAACCTCGGCGCGCACCACCTTCTCCTTCACGCCGACGATCGCGGCCAACAAGGAGGACGAGAGGGACGCCGCGCGGCACCGCGTGATCGCCGATCGTGCACCGGCACTTCCGCCCGGAGCTCGTCAACCGCCTGGGCGAGATGGTGGTGTTCAACCCGCTCTTCGGCGAGTAGCTCTGCAGGGTGGCCCGGATGCAGCTCAGGGGGCTCGCCGCGCGGCTCGCCGAGAAGGGAATCGGGCTCGACGTGGTGCTGGTGCGGGCGTACGGCACGAGGCCCGTCAAGTGGTGCCTGCAGAAGCACGTCATGAACAGGATCGCCAGAATGCTAGTGCAGGAGGAGGTGGATGACGACTGCTACGTCTCAGTCGACGTCGCCGACAGGGAGAGGAAGGAGGAACTGGTGTTCAACGTCAAGAAGCCTAGCGCCAAGGAGAAGAACAATGCACCGGTGGTGTCGAAGAACAACAGTACTACTCCGTCATCGTCCTCGAAGAAGAGGCGGAGGCTTCCCGCGAAGCATCTCGTCATCATTGACGATGAAGATGAGTAGCCATGGACTCTATATGCACAAATGTGCAGTCCTTCCTGGTTACCATCATTTGGTCTTTATGTTTTGGATTACCTAAATTTTCCATATTGAAGAATTTGCACATTGACACATGTAGCCAGAAAAGAATACCGTATGAGTTGGATGTACATCTCTCCTCGAATTGGTAATGTAGAGGGTCCAAGTCCATCAATTGTATACTCATGCATGGAGCAAATTTCTTATTTACGAACCGAAGCTATATTTTTTTTTCATATTTTTCATCTGAAGTATTCGCTGTCATTTTCCTTACATTTTTTCTATGGCAAATAAGAAGTTGGATCTAAATCATAAGAAATATGAGAAATTTTGGGCCTGATTGGTTGGCTGGTTTCAGCCGAACCAGGCTCCTCAGATGCAACCAACGCATGATTGGATGGACGTAGCAACAGTTGGGTCTGTCCCGTATGGTACAAGATTCTTTCCTCAATTAGGTTACGCGCATGCAAAAAATTTCTTGGTTTTCGCTGAGCCTGGCGCGTTAGCTGCATGTGATGAGAGAGGAGCGATGCAAGATAGAGGTCAACTAATCAATTTCCCTACATATCTGGACCACATACATACGAGCAACCAATCAAGACGGGCTTACATGCCTTGAGCCTGGCTGGCGAGGGCCAAACTCTGCGCATACGCGAACCAATCAAAGAACATCCATCAACAATGTGGCTTAAATCTGAGAAATCATTCGCAAGCACAAGCAGCCACGACCTTAATCTGAAGTGACAAACATCCCTTGACACTTATCCTCTCCAGATATCCTCTCTAAATGATCAAAACACATCAGCAGGCGGTTTAGTCGCATGCATCTTGGGATAGATATTGTAACCAACAACGAGAATGCTTCTTTTCAATCGATTGAAAAGAGAGCATCCTTTCAATCAATATCATTTTGAAGAGAGAGACAAATATTGTTTTATTTGTTATTTTTTATTTTTAAGATTATTTATATTAATTAGTGTTATGTATAAACTATAGAAAAATTTTGTCTTTTTATATTCATTAGATTTAGATACAATGGCTAAAAGTGGTGATTGAAAAAAAACTCATTTTCAATGAATTGAAAATTAGACGCTTCTAAACAAAAATAATCTTGCAATAATGCAGCTTAATATGGTGACACTATGATGATATAGTAATTAACGATACATTTATGTTACCGTAAAAAAAGTGTGCTGACACCAAGAGTACAATTTAGGCTGCCAAAAGCTCGTTTGAAATAGTTTCACGTCAGGTTCGGTGGTTCCAGAGAAACAAGTTCGTCCGCTTCAGCTTCATTATAAATAAGATCAGCACGGACCAGATTAAGGGCATCCAAAACTCCAAATGAAGCTCTTCAAAGCTTCCCTCAACCTCCAACGCAGGACCTGAGCTTGAATGTTTATCAAGAAAAGCCGTGCGTTGGGACTTGGGGTCGTTGTGAGCTCCGGTAGGTCACGACCTGCTCCGTCCGGTTCTCCTCGCCTGACGAGCAAGTCCCGACTCGTCAACTACAGTCAACTGGAAGCGACGCAACCCTGACCCAGTCTAGTGTAGCTAGTGCGCAGTCATAGTTGCAGCCTGCATGCCGCCACGGTCTCTTGGCTCGCGACCACCTGCCTAGCTCTGTTGCCAATACACTGGCAAATGGATAGAGGATCGTGAATCGAGGCATGAGTCCACTCAGAGCGTCTGACCACTTTTGCATGCCTGGCTGCTGCCGAGTCTTGAGCTGCTGGTGGTGTCTCCGCCGTTGCACGAGTCTACCGTCCACGACTCGCAGAACGTGCTGCGCGTGGCGTAGGACTCGGCAGCCGTTATTACGTTGCTCAATATGATTTGTGATTTTTTTTCCTGATATACTAAAAGATGTGATTAGCTGAAACCGCCGCACTAAATCCGCCTCAGCTCCATTTGCGCCGCACAAAAGGTCCCGTCTTGCGAGCCCCTCCTCCGGTCATCAGGTTTTTCCACAACACTACTCCGCGCCGCCTCTTCTTCCACTCCGCGTCTCCGCCATGTTCGCCGCCTCCGCCTCGCGCCGCCGCCACCGCTACACCATCCACTCCGACGGCGGCGAGGGTGGGGGAGCCCGCCCCGGCGGCCGCGGGCAACGTGTACCTCGGCGCGCGTTCCAGTTACAATACGCGGTCTTCCATGCTCCACAGACCACCGAACGCGGCGGCGGCGTTCCCGAGGCCTGACGCCCACCGCACCGCCGGCGCCGGCGGGTCCGGACCCAACGTTGCGGTCATAAAAAAGCCGGCGGCGGCGGCGGCTTTGGATACGTACGGACGAGACATGACGGCGGCGGCCGGCACGACGGACCCGGTGATCGGCCGCGACGACGAGATCGACCGCGTCGTCTGCATCCTCTGCCGCCGCACCAAGAACAGCGCCATGCTCGTCGGCGCGCCGGGCGTCGGCAAGACGGCCATCGCCGAGGGCCTCGCGCAGCGCATCGCGGCGGGGACCGTCCCGCCACCCCTCGCCGGCGCGCGCGTCGTGGAGGTGGACCTCGGTGCCATGGTGGCCGGGACCAAGTACCGCGGCATGTTCGAGGAGCGCATCAAGAAGGTGATCGAGGAGGCGGAGAAGGCGGACGGCAAGGTGATCCTCTTCATCGACGCGGTGCACATGCTGCTCGGCGCCGGGCAGGGTAAGGGCGGCATGGACGGTGCCAATCTGCTGAAGCCTGCTCTGGCGCGAGGCCGTATCCGCTGCATCGGCGCCACCACGTTCGAAGAGCACCGCAAGTACGTGGAGAAGGACGCGGCGTTTGAGCGGCGGTTCCAGAAAGTTCATGTTCAGGAGCCGAGTATGGTGGAGACGATTGCCATTCTGCAGGGCCTCAAGAGGAAGTATGAAGAGCACCACGGCACCACAATCCAGGACGCTGCCATTGTGGCAGCTGCCCGGTTTGCCAATCGTTACATTACAGGTGCGTTCAACTTCTATCACTTGCTTAGCTACTGTTGAGTTTGCACTATTTCAGTAATTATTGCTTGCCTGGAAGCATATACATGATTCTGCTGGTTGTGAAAGTGTAGTATTAGAGCATATTCATTTTTGTACTTTTTTGCTCCTTCTATAATGGAACGGCAGAGCACCTGCCTTTATCGTCAAAAAAAAAAAAAAGAACTGGTTCCATACTATTTCTTGGTCCAGCGGCGGAGGATGCAGTTTTTACTGTTCTTAAAACTAATCTTTTTTTTTCATGACATAGCTAGCATCTGAAAACCTTTTCCTACTGCTTTGTTTCTGACTTTTCCTACTGGTTACCAGTTTGCTTCATTAGGTCTTGATAGCGCAAGTCTTATTTTGATTCTACTTTTGGTAGGATGCAATATTGTTATGTGTTCACCTATTATATTACATTAATATTCATCAACATCATTCCTTATTGTGGAAATACATATTTATCTTCAAACTTAGATTACCAACTATCCTAAATCAGATGTGACAATAATGCTTTCCAAAGGAGCAATAGGATAACTTCTTACTTGCAGGTTTGTGATGCATGAACATTTCTGTACTGAGAAAAGAAGGCTTATAATTTATCTTTGCTGAACATAATAATACCGTTCTTGATTTTTTTTCTGATTGAATTTTGTTAATATGATCAGAATTAACCCTGACCCAATGTGGCTTTCACGCATCTATAATGGCATTGGGTTAGGCCTAGGTTGATGATGATAATATCCATATAATTCAGTTAGTGATTCATGTGGATAGTTTGCCACTTCTAACGTTAACATTTGGCTTGTGGCAGCCATCATAAGTGAGATAAAGCTAGTTAAAAAGTCTGGTATGGAACCGATGGGTCTAAGATAGTTACCGTATCTCTCAAACTGAGGTTGTCCGAATATCATTTTGAGATTAAACCAGTATGGATGCAGTTTGAGGTTGTCAGAATACCAGTCCACTTAAGGTTGAACCTCAGGTTGTTGAATTGTTAAACCTCATCAAATTATCATTTATATGCCTTACGACATGTTCTTAATGCTTTTATTGAATTTCTTAGTCAGTACTATCTATTAGTTGTATTTGTATCATGTTGAATTGTATGGTATATTTAAGAAAAATGTATGTTTGGATAGAATCAGGCAAATCAAGTTAATTGTGTATTTCGATCCCTGATCTTAAGCTCTTAATATCCTTGGTTAATTCTGTAGAAATGGACTTTTGGTTAGGCATAAAATAGTTATTTAAATATTTGGTTTAATGCCAAAGGCAAAAAGCATTTTTTAACTAGCCTAAATATCACATATGTTGATGGCTTCTGTTGATATTGTTCAAGGTCGCCAATTTCCTGATAAGGCTATCGATCTTATTGACGAAGCATGTGCCACTACAAGGATGCAGACTGGTACACAGCGTACTGCTGAAAATGCCTTGAATGAAGCTATTGTTTCGCCATGTCAAGTAGCACAGGTATAGCTCATGAATTTTATTTTTGCCTTACACAGCACAGCCATATCAAGCAACTAACAACATAATTTTTTATCATTTATGTATTCCTTTTTGTATATTTTGTTGAATTTCTTTGCGTATTCCATTGTGGGAGTCTGTGCACCTCGTGTGTTCGTTTCCACCCCTCTGATTTTTAGAACTGTCCCATCGAATATTGTGATACTAATTAGGAGTATTAAATATAGATTACTGACAAAACCCAGTCCATAACCCTCCCTCTGAATGACGAGACAAATCTATTAAGACTAATTAGGTCATGATTAGATAATGTGATGCTACAGTAAACATCTCTTAATGATGACTTAATTAAGTTTAATAAATTTGTTATGCTAATGCGCATTCAACTCTGTAATTAGTTTTATATTTAATATATATTTAATAATCATATATAGCATTTTAATGATTGATATGACCCCACTAAAATTTAGACCCCAAGAAACGAACACATCCAATCCACACTAGAGTCTCCAGTACTACATGTCTGGCGGTAAATCAACTGGTAGTTAGTAGTAGTTTTTTTTTTGAGGGATAGTGGTAGTTAGGTTTATACAAAAATTAAAGTAGTGAATGTACAAAAAAGCATAGGAAATGTAGATTAACCTACATAGTTTTCACAATTACTTGTCATACTGTAACTATAGTACTTTGCTTTACATTTACCAAGTATAAGGATGGTTGGTCATTACTACTATGTATTCTTGTCTAAGATGTATATTCTTGACAATTAAGTGACGGTTTTACAATGTGTTGGTTCATAAGAGCCGAAATATGTTGGTATATTACTTGATATGTTGGTCCAAAGTGCTCACTGGTCCATAATGTCTCATCAACTTTGGTATATTGCTTGAAGGTTGTGAGCCGATGGACTGGCATTCCTGTGGATACTCTTGACCAGGACGAGAAAAGAAAGTTAGTGGGCCTGGCAGATAGATTGCGTGAGCTGTTGGACAGGAAACAGCAATAAATTTGGTTGCACAAGCAGTGCTAAGGTCAAGGGCTGGGCTGGATGATCCTGGTCAACCAATAGGTTCTTTTCTTTTCATGGGGTCAACTGGTGTTGGGAAGACAGAACTTGCAAAGGCTTTTGCAGAACAGCTGTTTGACAGTGAGAAGATGTTGATCCGGTTTGACATGACTGAATTTGTTGGCACACACTCGGTGCTTCGTCTCATTGGAGCACCTCCAAGGTTTTCTACCATTTTAGTCTCTCTCAAGCTTTTGAATCGTCTTATCTTGTCCTTCTGATCTGCTACTTCATTCAAGATTAACTTTGATCTTTGTAATCGATTTTGTTGCTTGAAGCTATCATGGTCATGAGGATGGAGGTCAGCTAACTGAGAAAGTCAGGCAGCGGCCATACAGTGTGATCCTTTTTGATGAAATTGAGAAGGCTGACCCGTCAGTATTCAATGTTTTTCTCCAGCTCCTTGATGATGGTGTTTTGACTGATGGCAAAGGTAGAACAGTCGATTTCTAGAATACTATCATCATTATGACCTCAAATCTTGGAGCTGAGCACCTAATGGAAGCAATGTCTGGTGAAAAATCGATTGACGCTGCTCGTGAACTTGTAATTCAGCAGGTTTGCAAGCCCTAACTGTTCTGAACTTATGTTTAAGTGATACAGTATGATATTAGACATTCCAATGATAAAAAGTAACTTTTGGTCTTGCAGACACACAAACATTTCAGGCCTGAGTTCTTGAACAGGCTTAGTGAGCTCGTGATATTTGAGCCACTGCCACAAGATAAACTAAAGGAGGTTGCTAATGTTCAGATGAAAGGCATCATTACCCGTGTAGCCAACATGGGCATCACTCTATCCGCAAGTGATGCTGCTTTGGATGTCATCTTGTCGGAGTCACACAATCCAGTAAGCATGATATCATATTTGTATGAACGGTTTTCTTGTTTGCTTGCAATCACACGATATATTTGTTTTTGTGTCTTTTTAACAGCTTTATGGAGCAAGGCCCGTGGGGAGGTGGCTGCAGAAGAACGTGATGACAAAGCTTTCTGAGATGCTCGTTAGAGGAGAGATTGATGCGGATACTACTGTCATCATCGATGCCACTGAAGACAAGAAAGACCTGAAGTATGAAGTAGTGCATAGTAGGACGTATGAAGTAGTGAATAGTAGGGCAATGTCTGCGTCCCCGTCGCACCGTCATGGTAAGATGCCTGTGGTGGAAGTTAAAAGTGATTCAGACAGCGATGACGAATTTCCCTGACGGGCGTAGCCATATCATCTCCAGGAATGTTGAGTTCATCTCCAGGAGTGCGGAGTTCAATAAGCTGTTATAGTGTCGCAGTAACTTCAATTTTTAGTAATGAAGTGCATGCATGCATGCATGCGTTGGGTGGATAGCAAAGTGTTATGCTAAACTTATTTCCATTCGAATTTAGTTCTTGAAAGATGCTACGTTTCACATGTTTTAACTTCGAGAGCAAAGTTCCCGATTGTGTACGTACTGAAGAAATAAAAAACATAGAAATAGGAAAATAATGCTGGAACAGAAAAAAAAAACACAAGAATGAAGAAATTGAGAAACCGCATGAATTAAAAACAAAGGAATTAGAAACATTGTTATTTGGATTGGAGAAAATGGTAAGACGAGAATCAGCAAATGATATCAATGAATTAACGTGGCAGCCAACCATAATGAACAATCTGTCGCCTACGGGTACAAAAATTAGAAAGATGAAGCGATCCAATAACTTCGATAAAAAAAGCAGCTACAGAAGCAGTTTGATTTCGTCATTTGCTGCCAATCCATCATCCCAGCATCATTTTGCTTCAAAGCCATGACGCACGGGAAGAGAGAGAGAGAGCAGCTCTCATTGGAAGATGATTTATTTCCCGTAAAATGCATAGGTATAGTTTCCTTTCCTCAGAAATGATGCACACCATGCCTCCAAGCAAGATTTCTTTCCATAGGATGCTCGAGTTGTTCGATCTATTCCTCATTGGAGAGGAAGACGGGGATTCGTCCGTCAACGCGGCAGCGCTGAGCTGCTGACAGCATCGATAGTTGTCTGTGCTGCCATTGCATGTCAGAAATGCAACACGCGGTTGGTAAAATGGGGGAGGGCACGGGCGGTAGCCGCTGGGGTGCCTGCTGGTGCTTCTGTGCCTAGTGCTCAGGAGGCGTGCTGCACAAGTTCATTTGCTCTCCTCTCCCAAGTCATGAACAGTAGAAAAGCTCATCGGTGACCGCGCTTGCTAGCAGGGAGCAGTCAGCACTCAGCACACAGCGGTGGCGCGGATATCGAATGCTTTGGCAGCGGTGGCCGCGCAAGTAATCTCTGCGAGGATCGGATTTACTCCTACTAGTTTTGACATTTCTCGGTATCTTTTTAATGAAATTTTATATGATTTCGATCTTCAAAAAATTTAAAATATTTTATAGATTTTCTGGAACAGTATTTTATATGGAAATTGGAAAAAGTTAGAATGAGTTTCTAACAAAACAGGTGAGAAGAGCAGTGGTCAGCACAAGTCAACTGACAAGAGTCAAGACGGCAACCACTCCTCGTCCCCTCCCCTTGAGATTTCCCCTATAAAATCTCCCTCTCTTGTCTCCTCTCTCCTCGCCTTTCCCCACACAAACCTCGCCGCGCCACCTCTCCCCGCTTCCACCATGTCCTCCGACATCCCGCGGCCCCTGACCTCGTTCCGCTACTTCGACCACCGCATCGAGCACGACGACGACATGGAACTGACGGGCCTCTACCACTCTCATCTCCACCGCCGCTACTCCGCCACCCGCCTCCTCTCGGCGAGGCAGGAGCGGCTCGCGTACGACTACGACGAGGCGGGGACCTCCCTCGTCGGATCGGGCAGCCGCGTTCGGGTCAAGCCCGAGCCGGGCTCCGCGGTCGTCCCCCCGGGCTACCGCACCGCCGCCGACCCCTCCGTGTTGAACAGGCTCCGTGCCAGCCAGTTACGGCTGGCATCGAAGCGCCGCCATTCCATCGCCTTCGCGCCGCCGCGCCACCCCTCCCTGGCCGCCAGTCTCGCCGCGCCGCCGCACTTGCCTGCGGTGCCTCCGGCCGTCGCCCCTGCCGCCGCACCGGCGGCACAAGGGGGAGGAGCAGCCAAAGCCAGGTTTGCCTCGGCCAGGTTCAGGGCGATTGAAGCTGAGATACTTGCCTACGACAGGCGTTTGAAGGAGCACAGGAGGAAGTCCACCGCCGCCGGCCTGACCGCCGGATCTGGGTCCAGCGCGGCCGCTCCGAAGGCAGCGGTGGCGGCGGCTCTGGATACGTACGGCAGGGACATGACGGCGGCGGCCGGCGGGACGGACCCGGTGATCGGCCGCGACGCCGAGATCGACCGTGTCGTCTGTATCCTCTGCCGCCGGACCAAGAACAGCGCCATCCTCGTCGGCGCGCCCGGCGTCGGCAAGACGGCCATCGCCGAGGGCCTCGCGCAGCGGATCGCCTCCGGGGCCGTCCCGCCGCCCCTCGCCGGCGCGCGCGTCGTGGAGGTGGACCTCGGTGCCATGGTGGCAGGGACCAAGTACCGCGGCATGTTCGAGGAGCGCATCAAGAAGGTGATCGAGGAGGCCGAGAAAGCAGACGACAAGGTGATCCTCTTCATCGACGAGGTGCACATGCTGCTCGGCGCGGGGCAATGTAAGGGCGGTGCCATGGACGGCGCCAATCTGCTGAAGCCGGCTCTGGCGCGGGGCCATATCAGCTGCATCGGCGCCACCACGTTCGAAGAGTACCGGAGGTATGTGGAGAAGGATGCCGCATTTGAGCGGCGGTTCCAGAAGGTGCATGTTGAGGAGCCGAGCTTGCTGGCCACCATTGCCATTTTGCAGGGGTTGAAGAACAAGTATGAAGAGCACCACGGCACTACAATCCAGGACGCTGCTATTGTAACAGCTGCTCGGCTTGCTAACCGGTACATCAGGGGTGAGTTTATTTGTTTTTCACTTGCTTAGCATTGCTACATTATTGATCTTGCTAATAATGGCTACCCGATTTTTAATAGTAGTATGCAGGCAAGCTAGTAAAATAGGCATGCATTCCATCAGAGTAACTGTATACCCTTGTGAAATTAGCGAATCAATGTTCATTAGAAAGAGTCAACAAAAAAAAAAGAAGAGTACCTAGTAAAATTTGGATGACAATATCTAGATTCCTTTCACGTCATCTGGCAAAAAAAAAATCATGCTGATTGTGCCAATAGAATGCTGGCACTCACACCCGATTCAATTGTAATTCGAAAATTTGTCTTCTGTTATCACATTGAAAGTTGATCATGAATATGCACTTAAAGTTTTTCCCTTATTGCTTAACTCAGGGTATGCTAACCACTGCAGAATCTCGATTTATGTATACTTTGCTACACAAAGGACATAAATAGTTCACTGATAGGTTATGATGATCGATTAAATTGAGACTGCTGCTGATTATGCAAACATAATGGACATGAGAAACTGAAGGCCGGGCCTGGTGCAGCGGTAGAGCATACCGCCTGTAACCAACAGGTCCCGGGTTCGAGCCGCGGTCTCCCCGCATTGCACAGGCGGGGGTAAGGCCTGCCGCTGAAACCCTTCCCCAGACCCCGCACAGTGCGGGAGCTCTCAGCACTGGGTACGGCCTTTAATGGACATGAGAAACTGTACTTTGGCTGCTGAGTTGGATGATTACTTTTTTAAGAAAGGTTGATTTTAGAAACCACCGCATAAGTTACTTGAAGTTTGAAATTCCCACCCATAAGTCATTTTGTTGCACATCCTCACCCACTGACCCGCCCACCTACTCATTATTGTTGTAAAAACCATCCCAATTTGCACATGCTTTATTCATTCAACATGTTTTTATTCATCTAGAGGAACCAATGGTGTTCTTATCAAACATACAAAATTTTGAAAGTATGAATTTTCATATTGTTTTAGAGAATATATAGAAATTTAGAGTTTGAATGATGCCCCATAAAATTTGAGATTCGGATAGATTTTTCACGAAAATAAGATGAATTAGACTCATTAAAAATCTTTAACAATGAACAATGTTAAACTTATTTAATTTAGTTTTTTTGAATTTATATCGACGAAAACATATGAAATTCATTAAACATCTGTTAACGGGGGTGGTTTTGCAACAAATAGAATAGGGGTGGGAATCTCAAACTCTAAGTGACTTATGGGGTGATTTACACAATTATCCTTCTAAGAAAAGTGCCTAATTTTATCAGATATATGATCATACATAAGTTTTATCTTGACCTTGTGCTGTAGTTCCCTGTTGCTTACATTGGATATGATACCCCTATAAGGTTTGTTAAGAAAACATATGTTTTTTTTTCTGGTTTCTTTGAAGGGTGCTACTTTAACTCTCTTTGATTGTACGTTTTTTTTTTTGCAATTAACAATGTGCACGCATAAGTCAGAACTATGTAAACTAAAAACCTACCTGATACTGCAATATACATGGCTTTGGCATGGAATGTTAAAGCCTACCTTGTAGTTAATTGTACCATGTTTATGGCTGAAAGAAATGCTATTGTTTACATCAATTGCCAGCATTAGCCGTTGGTTGTTTGTTACAAACCTTGATGGTTGCTTTTGCTTTTCTTAAAGGCCGTCAATTTCCTGACAAGGCAATTGATCTAATGGACGAAGCATGTGCGATGACAAGGATGCAGACTGATAACCAATTGAAAAGAAACGACAAACAGCATACCCCTGAGATTGCTGTTAACGAAGCAATTATTTGCCCATATCAAGTTGCACAGGTATGGTATCTTGATTTTTTTAGATATGTGAATTACTACAGTAGTTAGATTTGTGAATGGAACAATGAAGATTAGATTTGTGGGACATTAATATGCAACATCTCATTATTTCAGTGTTTGTTGGTAGGTTGATATTCCATCGAGGAATACTGCACACCTGATATATGACAATAAAAGTATATGATATACAATATATGATCTTCTAGACCGAAGTTATAGTAAGAATAGTTATGCAAAAATATGAAACCATGTGAGAAATCCATCATAGTTCATTGGGACATTCTTTCTTATATCATGTTAGGGGAAATGTTGCACTCATTTGAATGTCTGATTTATGGTTTTTATTTCTTTAGCCTGAGATACAGCATTTGAATATCTATGGTTTTTATCTTTTATCATAGAATGCATGAGCAATGTTTCTTGATATATGTATCGCAAACATGTTTTAGGCACAGCATAGATGTATAATCATTAGAACCTGACAAGAGTCTGGGATACTGTTCCAGCTGTAAGTTCTAAATAAACCAATCATTAGAACCTGACAGAGCCAAAATGATTCATTGGACCCTGGAGGCTGCATGGACTTATAATATTTTATTTTACTTATATAGCAAGTAAATAATTTAAAAAATCTAAAGGAAAACTATTCTTAAGCGGATAAGCACACCCTCTACTCTGGCTTTCTGAGATTTTTCTTATTTTTAAGCAAAAGGTCCTCCCCTGCTTTTATTGAAAGCTACAAACAATCAAGTTCTTACAAAACCCGCCAACCTGCAGTTCAAATAAAGCACACCAACAAAAACAGGAAACCAGCTATCAGAAAATAAAGGCCAACAGACCAACTAGAGAGTTACATGCACCATGATGAGCCCCCCTACAAAATCACCACATCAGTCACATTGTCATCCGAAGGCTTAAATAAGCCAATGCAACACCATTGCCACAATCTCTTCCACTTTGTCTCGAATTCTCCTTCCATAATAACCTCTTGCTCTGTATATGAAAACCATGATACACAACATCAGTTGGTTTGTTAGGAAAAACATGTTGCATGTTCATTTTATTCCTTACAAGCCAAAGTGACCAAGCTAGTCCTGCAAAAAAGAAAGAGACCCAACTGAGCCTAGCCTAAATCTTTTTCTGAGTTGGCAGTCCTGTAGCAGGCTGACTAAGTAATACTCCCTCCGTTCATATTTAGATGTCGTTTTGGAGTTGGGCACGAGAAATAAGGAGAAGTAAAAAGATGGGTGCACTGAAAACGAGAAGGAGAGAGATAGAGATAGAAATGTAGTGGGAAAAGAGAATATTGTATTGGGAAGAGAGAAAGGTGCATTGGGAAGCGAGAATGACATGTAATTGTAGAAAAGTTGGAAACCTTAGAATGACATGTAAATATGAACGGAGGGAGTAGGTATATTTCTACAGGATTTTCATGGAGGTTTATTCTTGAGATGTTACTTTTTTGAATCTTGAAAAATTTTAGTATCATACTATAATTTGGATATTGATTTTTTTATGCTTTTTTTTTTGCTTCATGGTTGGTTATCTCATATCATTTTATCTTGTAACGCTGTTTTAGGTTCTGAGCCAATGGACAGGTATTCCTCTCGATACGCTTGACCAGAATGAGAAGGAAAAGCTAATGCACCTAGCTGATAGATTGAAAGAGCGAGTTGTTGGCCAGCAAGAAGCAGTCAATTTGGTTGCACAAGCAGTTTTGAGGTCAAGGACTGGGATGGATCAGCCTGGGCAACCAATAGGGTCATTTTTGTTCTTGGGCTCAACTGGTGTTGGAAAGACAGAACTTGCCAAGGCTCTTGCTGAGCAGCTGTTTGACAGTGAGAAGATGTTGATCCGGTTTGACATGACTGAATATGTTGGCAGTCATTCAGTTCTTCGTCTTGTTGGAGCACCTCCTAGGTACTGTAGCATTTTATTTTCTGTCAAGTCTTCACTTACATATCTTCCCAAATTTGGTTTTTTTCCTTTCTCAATTACGTATTACGAAATACTATAGTTTTTGCAGTATGGTAGATTTTCACATTTGTTCCTTATGTTGTCAAACATGAATTTTTGTTCCGTGAAGCTATCATGGCCATGAGGATGGAGGACAGCTAACTGAGAAAGTCAGGCAGCGGCCATATAGTGTTATCCTTTTTGATGAAATTGAGAAGGCTGATCCGGCAGTGTTCAACGTATTTCTCCAGCTCCTTGATGATGGTATCTTGACCGATGGCAAAGGTAGAACTGTTGATTTCAAAAATACCATCATCATTATGACTTCAAATCTTGGAGCGGAGTACCTAATGGAAGCTATAAATGGTGAAAAATCAATGGAAGCTGCTCGTGACCTTGTCATTAAACAGGTTTGCAATAGTTGCTTCTCTAAATATTCAGCATATAGTACTTTTTTAGTTTATTATGATGATCAGAACCTCCTTGAAAAAGATTTGGGCTGCCATGAAGCAATAGTTGTGTTTGAGCAGAATCATTTCAAACCTGAGTACGTTTTGGTCTTGCAGGCACAGAATCATTTCAAACCTGAGTTCCTGAACAGGCTGAGTGAGCTTGTTGTGTTTGAGCCACTGCAACAAGATAAACTGAGGGAGGTTGCTAATATTCAGATGAAAGGCATCATTTCTCGTGTAGCCGATAAAGGCATCACTCTCTCTGCAAGTGATGCTGCTTTGGATGTCGTTTTATCCGAATCACACAACTCAGTAAGCATGACACCATGTTTCTACTGATGTCCTTAAATTAGTAGAATTGTTAGCAGCTATTGATTCTATTTGGTCAAATGCATTTTAAGCATTTCCAGTCTGAGCTATTAGCTCGACTTTCTTTTTCACTTTCAACTGCCTAGTACCAATTTTTTATAGCTATTGATGCATGTAATATCTTCGTTTTCCATAGCTTTACGGTGCAAGGCCTATACGGAGGTGGCTGCAAAAGAACGTGATGACAAAGCTCTCTGAGATGCTTGTTAAAGGAGAACTAGATGCCGACTCTAGTATTATTATCGATGCATCTGAAAATAAGAAAGATCTAAAGTATGAAGTAATGAACAACAATGCAGCAGTGCGCCTAGCACGTCGTCTTGACAAGATGCCTGTTTTTGATATTCCTAGTGATTCAGAAAGTGAAGGTGACATAAGCCTGACTACTCCTATAGCAAAGAAGTTCAAGGGGGTAACCATATCGTCTGCCGCGAAGTGAGTGGAGTTCAAGCTACTTGTGCTAGTGCAGCAGCCGTTGGTTCATTTAGGGTAGTACCTCTTTGCATATAGATGAACTGTAATATCATGCAGAACTAAGCATGTTTCGGGGTTGCAAACTCGGGTTTAAGGAGGGTATGTAAGATTTAATGCCGTCTCTGTGCTTTTGCTTAATGGTTGAACATGGAAGTTGCTGTGCTATCTTGTTTAATTAACCAGTGGACCTTACGTGCTTAAATACACTGTTCAGTCCGTTGCTAATATCCACTGATTTTGCTTAGATTCCATTGGACATTTTCAGCCCGTTTTATTATCCAAGAATCGGGAAGGCACCTTTGAAGCTCTGGGATATTATAGGGGGCTAGAGCTGAATAATTAATCATAAATACAAATCCGTATTAAATGTGATGGTTTCTTGGGACGGGGCATGCATCTTCAACGACATAGGGTATATATATATAATTGGAGGTATTATAAGTATCATATGAACAAAATTGGAAAAGAACAATGCCACTTTTAATTTGGTCAAAGTCTTAGTGATGTTTTTTGTTTCATTATTTGATTTGTCACATTTCATTATCGATTGGTCATATCGATGAGGAGATCAGGCTGATTTGACGTCGTCGTGAAAAGTAGAGGGTGCAGTATTGAGTTGTTTTGACCATGGAGAGGCTTGAATGTATTGAAATCCTGCTACAGTCCAGGATTTTTTTCCCGTCAAAACCGGACCGGGATCTCGAACTTTCCGGTCGGGATCTCAAATTGCTACAGTATTTAGTGTCGGGATTCACTGGAATCCCGGTCTCTCGATGAAACCGGCCCGGACCGGGATTTCCGGAATCCATAAAAACCGGCCAGGATCCGACTGGGATTTTAATCCCTGGTCCTGTGCCTCTCGCATTGCTTCCAGCACTGCCAGTTTTTTTAGATAATGGATAACTTACATAAGTTTTCGATTTTTTGCATACATGATACATATAGCCATAGTTACATTATTACATTATTCAAAATTTTAGAATAAAGAAAGATAATTAAATAGAAAGCCTAAGATTATATGGTCATCCATTATTGACGAAGCACTGTAGTGTCACTACTTCCAGAGAGCGGCAAGCCACCAATATATCCTCTATAAAGTTCTCTTTTTATAGAAATCGTTAGAGCCTGAACCAGTATGTCTCACGAAAAATAGCCTGTATAAAGATGATCCAAGATTTTTTTGTCCAGCACTGACAGTTAGGAGAGCTGATTTAAACTGGAACAGATCGGCAGTAAGACCAAGGTAGAAAATGACCTAACCGAGCCACACACGACGCTCTGATTGCGGCAGCTGCGGACATCTATGACGGTGGCGGAAGACCTTAAGTGTCGTGTTGCCGCTACAGTTCACACCTCCATGTATGATAGAATTAAGCATAATTTAATTGCCTGAAGGGTAAAACGACATTAATTTTTGCAAATAACAAGATACTACTACTAGTTACGGGTATTGCCCCTACACATGGACGGTCGGATTATCTAATGGTTCCGCTTCTTAACTGGTGTCATGATCTATGTAGAAGTGCTCAAGAACTAACCACATCCTAACTTTCTACCCCTCCACCAATACTGGACCTAGGCTTCCAAGCTTGCGAGCACCCGCAAGACGCCATAGATGCGTTCCTCGTCATAGGCACACAACAAGTTGTTTATGTTAGTAATACCTCCTTCGAAAACACAGACATTTCTATGTTTAAATGAGCCACGAACACATGATCACAAGGAAATGAGGATAACAAATCTCAATCAGTACGAAGCATGAGGATCGAAACAGCTCAGAACCCGAATCTGACTGCCTTTTTCTTTTCATTCTTTTGACATCAACTCTGTATTCCATTTTGTAAATAGATATATTAATCTGTAGGCGCTCGCTCCTCCAGTTCAGTAAAAAAAGCTCCTTAAGTTAATTGTAACAATGTATAAATGTCTTCCAAGGTTAATCCTTCACATAAAAAAAGAGGAGTTTTACTGTCCAAAATACTGCCCAGTAGTTTTGAAAAAACTACTGACCAGTAGTTTGAGGGTAATTTTGTAATTGTACTATTAATTAAAAAATTTATATTTATTTTCATGATAGAATATTAAGTCTATCAAATTATTAAAATATTAGTTTACCTTTAAAAAATAAAATATTAGTTATTAATCAAATTATTAATGTAACTTTATTTATAATAATAAAAGTTAGTAATTACTATAAATCTACAACTCTTATTTTTTTGATATTACCCTTAAATTAAAAAACTACTAACTAATAGTTATGATTTTAGATTATAAAATCTATATCATTGGATCAAACTAATCTAAAATCTATACCATTACATCACTGGACAGTAAAACTCCTAAAAAAAAAGCACACACGCAGTCAGCAAAAAGTTAAAAAGTACGTACAGACCTCGTCTTGACACAAGTAGTCTTGCACCGCTTAATTTACTAACATTAAAGTGCACCCGTATTCACCTTAAACTCAATTCTCTTCCCCACTTGGAGCTGATATGGTTATTATTGCTATACTAGGAGCAGTAAGGCAAATGTCAAGCGCCAAAGTATTCACCACTGTCATCTGAACTGTTAGGAGTCGCATTCTTAAATACTTCATACTTGAGACTTTTCCTATCTTCAGAAGCATGGATAATAATCTTAGAGTTCGCATCCAGTTCCCCTTTGACAATCATTTCTGCGATCTTTGTCATTACGTTCTTCTGCAGCCATCTCCGTATGGGCCTTGCACCGTAGAGCTATGAAAAACAAAGACATCACAAGTAATAAAAAAGCTACAAAGTTTCCACTAGCCAGTATGGAAGAGAAAGCTGAACTTGATAATGTTAATGCAATGTAAGGATCAAAGGATGTTATTAATAGGAAAATGATGTCGTGCTTACTGGGTTATGTGATTCCGACAAAACGATATCCAATGCAGCATCACTTGCGGATAGAGTGATTCCTTTTGCAGCTACACAAACAATTATTCCGTTCAGCTGAACAACAGCAACCTCCCTCAGTTTATCCACTGATAATGGCTCGAATATTACGAGCTCGCTCAGCCTGTTCAGAAACTCAGGTTTGAAATGCTTTTGTGCCTGCTAGACCAAAACGTGATTCTGATCATGGATCGGAGCACATACGGGAAAACTAAACATTCTGAGAAACTTAACTATTGCAAACCTGCTTGATGACAAGGTCACGTGCGTCCTTCATCGATTTATCACCAGTCAATGCTTCCATTAGGTACTTGGCTCCAAGATTTGATGTCATAATAATGATGGTATTCTTGAAATCTATAGTCCTGCCTTTGCCATCGGTCAAAATGCCATCATCAAGGAGCTGGAGGAGAACATTGAACACAGCTCGGTCGGCTTTCTCAATTTCATCAAAAAAGGATTACACTATATGGCCGCTGCCTGACTTTCTCAGTTAGCTGTCCTCCGTCTTCATGACCAAGATAGCTTCATAGCCATCATCAAAATGTTGGATCAAAAATGTAAAATTCAGTACCAAAATCAACTAAAGTTCAAGAACATATGCAAGTGGACAGTTGAAATAGGAAATAAAACCTTGGAGGTGCTCCAATGAGACGCATTATTGAGTGACTGCCAACAAATTCAGTCATGTCAAACCGGATCAACATTTTCTCACTGTCGAACAATTGTTCTGCAAGGGCCTTTGCAAGTTCTGTCTTCCCAACACCAGTTGAGCCCAAGAAAAGAAAAGAGCCTATTGGTTTGTTTGGCTGATTCAGCCCAGCCCTTGACCTTAAAACTGCTTGTGCAACCAAAGTGACTGCTTCTTGCTGGCCAACAACTCGTTCTTGCAGTCTATCTGTTAGGTGCATCAACTTTTCCTTCTCATCCTGGTCGATTGTATTGACAGGAATGCCAGTCAAGCGGCTAACAACCTAATGTAACATTAACCATTAACAAAATAACATGTAAGACTTGAGATATTGACTAATCTGCATGAATTTAATTAGTCACGAAAAGGCAAGAAAAACAAATCTAGCATATATCATTCTAGCTTTTAAAAGATATTAAGTGGAAAGGGGGAAATTAAGTGCACAGGTTTGTTGTTCTTGGCCTAACACTTCATAAGTTGTACAAATTTCACCTAATACATTGCAAGTTCGCAACATGCATCAAGTCATAACCAAATACATTTGAGAACAACATGCTGCGATCGATGGCTGGAGCTAGACAACGACAGACGAGTTGCATTGGTGTAGGGAATCACTGCCAGAATAGGGATTATATGTGTTTCTTTAGTGGAGTTTGACTCTGGTTTGGATAAGCTACCCACCAGTGTACTTTTGTAACTTTGCAACAAAAGTACTTTAGCGAAACCGAGTTAGAAATGTGCAGAGAAATCACAAGTAGTGACGAATCATTTTAAGCCAGTGCAGAGGAACTAGAACTAGTGGTCACAAAGGCTGCAGGCAGTGGCTGAAGAGCTGGGATAGGATGCAGGACTGTAAGGCTACACAAGTCATTCTGGAAATTGCAATTGCTGTCAATACGACTGCAAGCAGTCTCATGATACAAAGAAATATGACTCCACTTAACCTAGTCACCTTGGTAAGGTACAACCACCTCAAAAAGCGAGACCAAGAAATTATGGACGATCAAGAAAAGGAATCTGAAGGCCAATGAAGAAGTACTAACTATCCTCTATAAGCTCTGGGATAGTTGAAACTTGCAAGAAAACAGAAGATAACCTAACAAAGTGAAGATATTGCGAACAAAAAAAAATCATAATAAGATACAAATCTTTGATTACTAAAGCCAACTAGAGCAAATAAGAGAGACCCTACACCTTAAGAATTACAAAATTGACGTCTAAGAGACAAGGACTATCAATTTTGTAGAAATTACTGTATATGAATTTTGTTTTTGCAAAACACATTACATATGTGACCATTCACATACACACATGAGTACTCATCACGCATGCAGACCTTACCCCTATTAGAATACCGATGAGTTAAATATGTTGTTCTTCGCGCTCATGATCAATCAGTGAAGGGATACATTCTTGATAAATTAAAGGATTATGAGGATAAAAAGGATAGCTAGATTCTATATACATTACTGATCGGAATAAAACAGTGTGCTTCTGGCCACGATGAGATCAACTTTGTATGAGACCAAGATTAATGGATTTGTGAAAATCGTCATATTGCCAGATGGAAATATCAACCAATATCCAATACCAACAATAAGGCGATGATTTTTTTACTTGATTGCACAATACTAATGTGCATTCTAAAAGCAAGAAACAAGATACCCTACCTGCGCAATTTGATCTGGGCAAACAATTGCTTTCTCCACAACATTTCGAAGGGTATGCTGTGTGTTGTCCCCTTTAAGTTGGTTGACAGTTTGCATCCTTGTGATGGCACATGCCTCGTCCATAAGATCAATCGCCTTGTCAGGAAATTGACGACCTTCAAGAATAGCAATTTTTGTAACAAACAAGGTCTAGCCCCATGTGCTACTATTACACCTTCAAATCAGTCACGTTGATGCGAATAGCAATATTTTTACATTCAGCTAAATTGCAGTTAGGCCGCACTGTATTAGTAGGTAGGCTTTTGGGCTCGTGCAAAATTAAGCTGGAGATCACCTTTCAATCAAATTTACAAAAAAGAAGTTGGAATTTGTATCATGACTTGGTAACTGAATACTTATTTTCTTAAGGAATTTGGACTGGTGCTTGGTATATGGTTTCACCGGCCCATTCTATTGGAAAAGTTTCTATAATTTGCAAATAATGACGACCTGGTGTGGAATTCGATTAGAGAACTCTTTTATGGCTTCTCCTTTATAGTTCCACAAAAGGAATCAATCAAGGTAAGTAAAAACTCTAAGCAAGTGATAAAGTAACTGGTGATGTAGCGGTTGGCGAGGCGAGCAGCTGCTACAACGGCAGCGTCCTGGATGGTGACGCCGTGATGGCTTTCATATTTCTTCTTGAGTCCATGGAGAATGGCGACGGTCGCCAGCAAGCTGGGCTCCTCAACGATCACCTTCTGGAACCGCCGTTCCAAGGCGGCGTCTTTCTCGATGTACTTACTGTACTCGACGAAGGTCGTAGCACCCACACAGCGGACGCGACCACGAGCCAAAGCCGGCTTCAGCAGGTTGGCACCGTCCATGGTGCTGCCCAACCCCTTCCCGGCGCCGAGCAGCATGTGCATCTCGTCGATGAAAAGGACCACCTTGCCGTCGGCCTCCTCCGCCTCCCGCACCACCCTCTTGACGCGCTCCTCGAACATGCCCCGCAGCGTGGTGCTGGCCACCAAAGCGCCGGCGTCGATCTCCACGACCCGCGCTCCAACGAGCGCCGGCGGCACCGCCCCGGCGGCGATTCGCTGCGCGAGGCCCTCGGCGATGGCCGTCTTGCCGACGCCGGGCGCGCCGACGAGGACCGCGTTGTTCTTGGTGCGGCGGCAGAGGATGCAGACGACGCGGTCGATCTCGGCGTCGCGGCCGATGACCGGGTCCGCCTCGCCGGCCGCCGCCGTCATGTCCCGGCCGTACGTCTCCAGACCCGGCGGCGGCGCCTTCATTAGCTCGTTGAGAGCGGCCGCGAGGGGGCTAGTCGTCACGGGTGGTCCGCGTCGCACGCGGGAGACCGAATTGGACCCCGCCGCCTTCGAATTGGGGTCCGCATTGGTGGCTGGGGCCGCCGCCGAGGAAGGGGAATTAGGGACGCCGTTGGAGGAGGGCGCTGCTGCGGTCGGCGGGGACGCGCGGCGCCGGCGCGGCCACAAGGAGAGCACGGAGGCCCATGCGGAGGCCCGCCACCTGTGCGCCGCTGCGGTCCACGAGGAGGCCTTGCGGTGGCGCTCGGCATCCAAGTGCGGGCCCGAGTCGTCGGCGTGGGCCGGCGCGTCAGCCATGGCGGGGTTGGGGCCGGAAGCGCCGAGGCTTCAGTTGAGGCCGTTGAGGAGGAATTGGCGCAGGGTGGCGGCGCTGATGAAGGGCAAGGTAGTGAGCTCCGCTCCAGCTCCAGCTCCAGCAGCAGCAAGCAGGGGAATGAATGGGGTTTTCGGGGCTGCCGACAGCCGACGGTTACTTGCACCGCACAATACGCTACAGGGATGTGTCTCAGAGGATCTCGGTGACAAAAAGGCAAACAACCCCAAAAGCAGGAGGCTTTCTCTCATCGGTACAAAAAAAAAAAAAGATTAACGAAACAAATGAAAATTGCAATTTGGTTCTCCGGTGAGCGAAACAGCCGGACACCCTGAAGAATGCAACATCACTCACTGGCCACCACCACTCGGTGTGAACAGTGTAGAGCTAGGGACTAGGGAGCCACCAGGTTGAAGGCGACCAAAGTGTCCCGAGTCTCCGATGTGCTATTTCATCGACACGTGGTATGCCCATTAGTCCTTCCAGCAATCGCTTTAGCAAAGAACCGAAAAGTTGGACAAAGACCGGTCCATATTGATATGCACATAGTAACATATTTCTAATCTTTAATAGCTTTCGGTTAATGACTAGTTACTTTGTATCTTATTTTTTATAAAATTATCTTTATAATAGGATTTAGATTTGATAAATTAAAAAGTTAATCAAAAGCAACACCAACTTTCAGTTAACTGGCAATTAATACTTACTGAGCTACAATAAACCAAACGATCTAAGAATGCTTAAACCGGAGGACTTTGGACTCCACACTTGATAGAACACTCGAAACCAGCAGCTTTAGGCCTTGTTCGTTTCTATCGGCCCGGAATGACGTCTGTTCTAGCTGGATTGGTTCTGCCTCTTTTTTATTTTGGTCCACTGAAAAATAGTTGTTCGTTTAAGACCTGGTAGGGAATAAAATTTGGTCTATTTTGATGATTTGTGTGTTTCGTGACTCGGATTAATTCTTTGTCTCTTAAGATCTGAAATGAAAACAACTGAATCACTAATTTCCGACCCAGAATAATTCTTGGGCCTATTTCAATCCCTCAGAACCAAACAAGGCCTTAGCCTCTTCTGATTTGCTAAATTGACACCGGATCGACTTGTGTGACACAGTAGTTAATATTATTTGATGACTTGTAGAATAACCATAATATTGTGAAAAGATATTTCATTGTGAATAAACAATTTCTACAAATAGTTTAAATACATTGTGTAACGAGCAATAATTATACTGCACAACTGCTCATAGTGGCAAATGATAAAGCTTCATTCTATTTTATTGTACTTGAAATATCTACAAGGTTGGAATAACTAGTTTTTTAAAATTCTCCTAGTTTCTCTGTTCCATATTGTACTTGTCATTATAGTCTCCTTTAATTTCTTTTCAAATTACTTGTCATTCTACTGCTCAGTACATCTCTACCTCTCTTATTCATTTCATGTGTCTACATTTTCATTCCTGTATCTAGATCTAAAACTAAAAGTAATTGGGACGGAATACTTATTTACGGCATTGCATGTTTTGATCCACCGTGTTTAAACCGCGTTCACTAATCAAATCATCTGGCATTGCATGTTTTGATCCACCGTGTTTAAACCGACTAGCTATTATAAATGTTGTAGTAGCACACAGAGCTAGATCCTCTGCACCAGAGTTATCCGATGCAGCAACTCTGAAGCAGCTCTCACTGGATCCTCCGAGGCAGCAACTCTGAAGCCCCGGCGAACACTTTCCCCAACCTCGAGAAAACCCCATTCCCCACCAGGAGCTCGTCGCCTCCCTTTGCTTTCTCCGGCCACCAGGCCCACCAACGCTCCGCCGCTGCTCGCCATACCTCCTCCTCGTCTTCCGGCTGGACTCCGCCACGCGCCGCCATGCCCGCCACCGATTTTGGGGAGCTGAAGGCCCCACTCTTGCAGGCCGAGCGCCGCGCCGCGGGCACCGCCGCGGCGGCGTCGGCCGTGCGGGCCTCCACCGAGAACTCGCATTCCGCCACAGGGCTCTGGGCTCGGTTCCTTGCCGTGTTCCAGGAGCCCGATTCGATCACGACGGGCCCCAATCGAGCCGTCGGCCGGCCCGGAGGATCCGAGCCCGACGCGGCGGCGCCGGCTTTGAAGACGCTTTACAGGGTCATGGCGGCCGACGAGATCGAACGCATCGTCCTCATCCTACGCCGCTGGTCCATGAACAGCGCCATCCTCGTCGGCACTCCAGGGGTTCGGAGGACAGCCATCGCCGAGGGAGTAGCGTGGCGCGTCGCGGCGGGCGTGGTCCCTAAGGCGCGCGTCGTGGAGATCGCTGGGAAAGAGGGCTATGACGCGTTCCTGGAGCGCCTCGAGAAGGCGGAGGCCGACGACTACTGGGAGGTGGTGCTGTTTATCGAAGACGTGCATCTGCTGCTTGGCTCAGCGAAGGGTGTCACCGACCTGCTGAAGTCAGGTATGGAGGATGGCTACTTCCACTGCGTGTGCACAACGACGCTCGAGGAGTACCGCAAGCATGTTCAGAAGGATGCTGCGTTTGAAAGGTTGTTCCAGAAGGTGCACGTCCAGGAGCCGAGCTTGCTGGAGACTATTTCTGTTCTGCAGGGACTTAAGAATCAATACCAAAAGCGACACAACGCCGTAATCGAGGACGCTGCCATTGTGGCAGCTGCCCGCTTAGCCAATCGACACATTACAGGTGCGTTGAAATTTTAGCGCTTTCGATCGTTGATATTGCTTGGGTACTGTTTGATTTGTACTATATACTGTAGCTGCTACCTATGAGCAATTTTATGAACTGTGGCAACTGTTGGCTTAACTGAAATGAGAACCAGTCACAAAGTGTAGTTTGATAAAATACAGATGGAGGCCAATGTGATTTTCTGGAATCCATTTGGTCTTGAAAAGGATAGACTTGTGAAACTCTGCATTGAAGTTTGTCTAATTCATGCTACCTCCGATTCTTTTTCATGTCGTTTGGACTTGATAGTTAGCGGAAAAATCAAAATGTATAGTCATGCCTGAAGTTTCTGCATATTGTTTGTCATTTTAAAGTTGATCTCCAACTTGTATTCTGGTTTCCTACTTGTTTTTTATATGAGATAGCCATAATGTCCTCTCTACAACAACTTATTTTATTCTGCAGTGCTTGGTATTTGTCATTTGGTTTCTATTAGAAATAAATTCAATAAATGGACAATAGGAGTCTCCTCTCCTATTTAAACAACTGACGAAAAGTAACTTCCTATTTTACAGTTAACAAAATAAAAAATAAATAAATCATGGCTCATATCTTTATTCTTGATTGGAGGAGTCTTGTATTAAACCAATTTGTCCTGGATGATGTTCTCTTGTTACATGTAGGTCTGCTGAAATGATACCTTTGTAAAAAATTGCATAACATGCCATCTTGGATCTTAGCTTTGTAGAATCTTAACGTCATTGTAGTTCTATAAAAGAAAGAAGAGATTATAAAATGATTTACTTTCAGATCCTGTTAGATTGATTCTACTAATACTAGCAGTCCATTTTGTGGTAGGTATATATTCAAGAAAATGTTCTAATAGAATCAGATAGATCTCCTTGGACTCTGCAATTCGGTCCTGGCATGTTAGGGAGATTCAAGATCCGATCCCACTCTTTACTACCATGATCCTACTGTAGGAAACTAGGAACAGACCAAAAATCTTCGTAGTAAATTGGTTTTATCAAACTACAGATGGTTATCAGGTAACCAAGAAGGGGAGATCGTATTTTAAACAAAACTTTTGTTTTCAGACTGTAATAATAAGAATTGAACGCTAGTGTCTATCTATTACGTATGTTCATGTCCCCATCGATTTTCTTGAAGGTCAACAATCTCCTTATAAGGCAATTGATCTCATTGCCGAAGCATGTGCCGCTGCAAGGATGCAAGCTGACAACCTACTGAAAGAGAACGGCACAGAGAAATGCCCTGAAATTGCAAGGAAGAAAGTAACTGTTTCTGCAGGTCAAATTGCACAGGTTAGGCAGCTATAAACAATACTTGTAACATGCTGTTTACTTTAGTAGTTAGATTTCTGTTGATATTTTGCCATGGTTGCCAGTACAACTTCCATGTCAATCAGTTTAGTACGACGTATTGTGTGCTGAGAAATCGCTTATAACGTCTATGCCATTATTAGGATGAGAAAAATCAAGATATTGAAGAAAAGCGTCTGAAGATTCTTTATAATATCATTGACATGACATTAGGAGTGTCGAACTACCTACACATTTTCAATCTACTAACTTATTTCCGGAAATTTTCGACATTTTCATTAGGTGTGCTGTTATCTTAAGATGTATTGGCACTCTACATGAATAGATGTTTGACAATATTTATGATTCATAAGAGCAAAATAACAAGAGCTCATGAACTCCACCTAAGTATCATGTAGATATCTGAAAGTAGAAACTACACAAACTATGATCTATCTTGACTGAAATGAATGAAACACATATTTCCTGCCATAACATATTTCATGGTGGTGTTAGCGTAAGTTTGTGGAGGATTTCCTGTTAGATTTCATCTTCTGGAGGCCCATTTCTTTTTGGTTCTTACTTTTTGACAGATTTTGGTATTTTAGTTCAATGCTTCTAAGGAAATCCACAAACTAATACTACTATATGTTGGAATATTATAAAAACAACGACAATATTATTTTAGCTAGTTGCAGCCCTTCAGAAATGCTTCTGTACTACACTCCTGTAACCAGTCCCTGATTGGGCTTCTTGAAACTCTTGGATAAAACCTTTTGTGTTGATCAAACTTGTAAATGCTGAGTAACGTGTGACAAATCTAATGCTATTTTGAAACTTAACAAAGAAACTTTCAGCTGTCCTGTGTATTATGAAAAAAAAAAATGCTGCTTTGAAACTGATCTAGCACTGGGTATTTGTTGTTTCGCACAAGCATACACATTTAGTTAAAGTTTGACATAAATTGTTATGCTGCTGATAAAACCTGTTAGTAGTTACGATTTGGAGCATTGGAACAGCTTTCTTGAATGCTTATTTATCTTGTTTCCAGAATGATTATGCGCTAGATTGAACATTCTTATGGCATTAACCTCTTACATGTCACACTTGTTATTTTGTATTGTTGCTTAAGGTTGTGAGCGAATGGACTAGCATTCCTGCCAATTCCTTTGCCCAGGATGAGAAGGAGAAGCTCATACACCTGGCAGATAGTCTGCACAAGCGAGTTGTTGGCCAGCAAGAAGCTGTCAATTTGGTTGCACAAGCAGTTTTAAGGTCAAAGTCTGGGCAGAATCAGCCTAGTCAACCAATAGTATCCTTTCTTTTCTTGGGCTCAACTGGTGTTGGGAAGACAGAACTTGCAAAGGCCCTTGCAGAACAGCTGTTCGACAGTGAGACTATGTTGATTCGATTAAACATGGCTGATTTTTTTGGCATTCACGCAATTCAGCGCCTCATTGGAGCACCTCCTAGGTTTGGACTATTTCATTCCCTTTCCTGTCCACCTACAGATCTTCTTACTTGCATTTTCTACTTCAGATTTGTGTAACTTTCAGACTTCATTTTACAATAAATTTACATTGCCTGAAGTTATCAAGGCCGTGATGGTGGAGGACAGCTAACTGACAAAGTAAGGAAGCTGCCGTACAGTGTCATTCTTTTGAATGAAATTGAGAAGGCCGGTCCAGAGGTATTTCAAATTCTTCTCCAGCTCCTTGGTGACGGTGTGTTGACCGATGGCAAAGGAAGAACCGTCAATTTCAAGAATACCATCATTATTATGACTTCAAGTGTTGGAGCCGATATCCTAACCAAAGCAATGACTAGTGAAAAATCATTGGACGCTGCACGTGGTCTTGTCATTAAGCAGGTTCGCAATCTCTCACTGCTTGGCATGCACTGTATTAATTTTTTCGTGATGACCATAAGTAGGTTTTATTTTGGCAGGCAGGGGAACGTTTGGAACCTGATTTGGTGAGCATGCTTAGTGGGATTGTAGTATTTGAGCCATTGTCACAAGACAACATGAGGGAGGTTGCTAAAATTCAGATGAAAGGCATCATTGACCATTTCTCTGATAAGGGCATCACTGTTTTTGCAAGCGACTCTGCTCTGGATGTCGCATTGTCCCTGTCACACAACCCGGTACGCACGATATTGTCATTCCTACTAGCTAACCATTGAACATGTATAGCTGTTTATACGCAGCTCATATGCCTGTTCTTCGCAGGTTTATGGTGCAAGACCCATAATCAGGTGGCTGCAGATGAAGGTGACGAACAAGCTCCACGAGATGCTTATTAAAGGAGAATTAGCTGCAGATGCTGCTGTCATCGTTGATGCTACTGAAGATAAGAAAGATCTGCAGTACATTGTAGTGAAGGATGCAGCACCGCCTGCTGCAGGAGAGGCTGTGATGGACTCCCGTACTGAAGCTAGTGAAGTGGATCAGAGCTGCATGTTCATGTGACCATGCCATTTTCATCGGTGTTACTTCAGTGCCTTGGTGCATCAGCCCTCGGTTTATTAATTATTAGTTGGGACCTCTATTTATTCGTAAGACTGAAAGCGTGGTGGTGATGAAGCTATTTGGTTTTGCAAACTTGCCATGTGCAAGTGCAATACGGTTATCCTAATAAATTCCCTATCAGAACATTGAGCTTGGAAGAGGCTCAGCTTGGCATTAAAAAAAGATTTATGTTCAGCTCCGGGGCTTGTATGCCTCTATTGTTTTTGGTTTGATCATTTGGTGATATATCCCTTGGCCCTTGCAGACTTTATGGTAAAAAAGAAATGAAAATTGGAGTTGGAGGGCTCTCTGGTTGCATGCGCGATCGTATAGGCCGATCCCTTTGCCAGAATTATATTCGGCCTAGATAGATTCTGCCTTGAAAGATGGGTCGAGCCCAATACAGAAGTAAGTTCAGCTCATAAGAAAGCCACCGCATCATCCCCCACAGGCCCACAGCCGCAACCACCCACCCAACATGGAGGAGGGGGCAAAAAACGCGACTCCTTTTGCTTTCCACTCGGAGCCCTAGCCGTGGTCATCTCGACGACGGACGGTTGCTCCCCGCACCGAGTCCTCCTCCTCCAGCATCACGCCCAGCTCCTCGACGGCGACGAGGCATCCTCTTCGTCGCTCCTTCGAATCATGGCTGGCCCACGCAAACGCGGCCGTAATGCCACTACGGGACCCTCTTCCGCGGCCGCATCTGGTTCTGGTTCTGGTGTGCCCAGGCCGAACACGACGCATCTGCCGTTCACGATGCCGAACACGACGCATCTGCCGCCGTTCCCGAGGCCGAACACGATGCCTTACGCCGGCATGAGCTCGATGCTCTCCGGCGCCAACAGGCCGAGCGGGCTGGACACGTACGGCCGCGACATGACCGCCTCGGCGGCCAACGCTGACCCGGTGATCGGCCGCGACGACGAGATCGACCGCGTGATCTGCACCCTTTGCCGCCGTTCTGGTGGGCGAGCCCGGCGTGGGCAAGACGGCCATCGCCGAGGGCCTCGCGCAGCGGATCGCCGCCGGTACCGTCCCGCCCTCCCTCGCCGGCGCGCGCGTCGTGGAGATCGACCTCGGCGCGATGGTGGCCGGGACCAAGTACCGCGGCATGTTCGAGGAGCGCATCAAGAAGGTGATCCAGGAGGCCGAGGACGCCGAGGGGAAGGTGATCCTCTTCGTCGACGAGATGCACATGCTCCTCGGAGCCGGCCGCGTCAAGGACAGCAACATGGACGCGGCCAACCTGCTCAAGCCGGCGCTGGCGAGGGGACGCATCCGCTGCATCGGCGCCACCACGTTCGCCGAGTACCGCAAGTACGTCGAGGAGGACGCCGTGCTCGAGCACCGGTTCCAGAAGGTGCACGTCGAGGAGCCCAGCGTCCACGCCACCATTGCCATCCTTCGGGGGTTGAAGCAGCGATACGAGGACCACCACCGCTTGAAAATCCAGGATGCTGCTATTGTCGCCGCCGTGCAGCTAGCTGCCCGATATATCACCGGTGAGACAGGAATTTCTGTCTCTGTTGAGATTATTACACCGTACCTCTTCATGAATATATACATCGCCATCTGAGAATGATACTAATAATACATTTCATTTCATTATTATTCTGAGATACAAATTATTTCATCAATATATAAATAATGGACTTTATTCTGCCCATACCTTGTGATTACATTTTTTGTAGTATAAATCAAGTACTGCATGCTCCTCGTTGGTTTCTTCCTTCTTCCACTCATTCAACTAGTTGGTATAAGAGCAAGGTTAATAGCTACGCCATGGCAAAATAAAACTGGCACGTCATCTTCAGCTAGGCGTAAAATAAGCTAGTATAATGGACATTGGATGAAGTGACCGCATAGCCAAGTTTTTAATTAATTTTCATACCGCAGCACAGCACACATGCATACAACACACCTTGGGCGGGCTGCTTGCGCCTGCCATGAGCCGGCGACTATTGACTTATTGAGTCACCAACAATTTTCTCTCTCTTCATTTCTCTCTCTTCCAGCTAGGATTTTTGTGACATGAACATCTATTTAGCGTGTTGACTAGGACCCATAATACTTGCTCTAATCATAACAAAAACATAATTAATAGTGCCATGAAGATAATACTTATTGTGCAATTGAGTTTTGTGTTGGATTACATTAATTTCAACAATTGATAAATGGTCTTTTCCTCATTGACTACGTTTGTAATAACAATGTCCTGTAATAAATGGGGAGTTCATAATTTGTTTCGAACATTTTTTTTTGGTACATTGGTGCCATGGCCTTCTGTTTTGATGTACTTACACATTGTCAGAACGTACTCAAATCAATGTTAAACAAACACGTTATTGTATTTATAATGTTTTCCACAACTATGTACTGAAATTGATGTGTTTTTACTGCTGTATGCAGATCGACAATTTCCTGATAAGGCAATTGATCTGATCGATGAGGCTTGCGCCACCGCAAGTATGAAAATTGACAAACAAAAATAAGGGAACGCCACATGGATGCATATTTACACCGAATTAGAAGGAAAACAACCAGCTAAGTCGTCGGTCTTGACCATATTGCACAAGTATGCAGCCTAGCTTACTGATATTCGTTCAAATTATCCTATTCTTTCTGCATTATATTCGTTCTACTTATTCTCTAATACTATTTGTTGAAGGTTGTGAGCCGATGGACTGGCATTCCTGTTATTACACTTGATCAAGAAGAGAAGCAAAAGTTGATCCGCCTAGCCGACAGATTGCACGAGCGGGTCGTTGGTCAGAACGAAGCAGTTGATTTGGTTGCACAAGCGGTAATGCGGTCAAGAGCCGGCCTTGATAAGCGTGGCCAACCTATAGGCTCTTTCCTCTTTCTGGGTTCCACTGGTGTTGGAAAGACGGAGCTCGCAAAAGCTCTTGCCGAGCAGCTCTTTGACAGTGAGAAGATGCTGGTCCGCTTTGACATGTCTGAATATGTCAGTGCCGGATCCGTGCTTCGTCTCATTGGAGCGCCCCCAAGGTTTTTACAAGCGATACGCTTTTGTTCTGTTCTTATTTTATTACAAATGTATTGTTTCTTTAGTTGGCTGACATCGGTGTGATTCTTTTATGACACCACGATTGAAGCTTCAAAGGTCATGCCGATGGTGGTCAACTGACGGAGAAGGTCCGGAGGCGACCATACAGTGTCATCCTTTTCGATGAGGTGGAGAAGGCAGATCCTTGGGTGTTCAATGTCTTTCTTCAAGTCCTTGATGACGGTATGTTGACCGATGGCAGAGGCCGAACCGTGGATTTCAAGAACACCATCATCATTATGACCTCAAACCTTGGGGCAGAGCACTTAGCAGCGGCAATGAAGGGCGAGAAAACGATGGAAGCTGCACGGGGCCTCGTCATGCAAGCGGTATCTGGTTTCTGAACCCAAGCATACTCTGTAAAAGATCTGTGATTCAAGGTTGTCATTTGTTATACTGTTTTGAGCAGGTTCAGAAGCACTTCAAGCCTGAGTTCCTCAACAGACTGAGCGAGACCGTGATATTCGAGCCGCTTTCGCGTGACAAGCTCAAGAAGGTCGTGAGGATTCAGGTGAAGAGCATCGTTGCCGCCGTGGCTGACAAGGGCATCTCTCTGTCCACAAGCGACGCCGCGTTGGATGTCATCTTGTCAGAATCGTACGACCCGGTAAGTGCAGGTCCATGCATTGTGTTAACTAACACTGTAGTGTTTACAGTGCAATATTTTTCAGTCAATTCATATTTTTGCATATCAACCTACATATTCTCAATGCTTGGGCGCTTGCAGATGTACGGCGCGAGGCCCATAAGGAGGTGGGTGCAAAAGAACGTGATGACCAAGCTCTCGGAGATGCTGATCAAGGGAGAGGTCAGCGCGGGCTCGACAATCTCTATCGACGCCACAGTCGACAAGAAGGCGTTAAGATATGAAGTGACGAAGAGGGCGCCGCCGCCGACACCATCGCCGCCGTTGCAACAGCAGCAGCAAACGGAGGTGCCGCGAGGTGGGTGGCCAGGTGTCGTGGACATTCTTAGCGACTCCGACTCGGACGATATTAAGGTGGTGGAGGTCGCCCACATGGCGAAGAAGGCGAAGGCGGGGAGCTCCGCAGAACCTGGCAGGTGATCATGGAGCTACTGCCAGTGCTTTTGATTAGCAAGCTAGGCTTAGCTGTCTCTAGTATTAGTGTGTTCTTGCTCCAGTGTACAGTTAGCAAGGTGTGGTCATGTAAGTTAGTATACAGGTTTTGCTTTCTCATAGCATCTTCAAGAGTTCCCTTAAAAATAGGTCTAAAAATTACTTTTTAGGAGCAGTTCAAAAATTATTGGGGCCAAAAAAATCTTCACTTCTTCAATAATTTCTCTAAAATTGATTTAATCCAAAATTAAATTGAGTCATGTCAGCCATACCTGTTAAGAAATTACTTGTCCAGAAACATGATCGTCCTCGGCTCAGCTCGAGTACCCGCTCGCCGCCGCAGCCTCCAAACGCAGACTGTTGTAGCCTCCGTCAATGCACGACTCCGGATCAGGGAGAAGCAGGTACAGACGGGTAGTAGGATCCATAGCAAAACGGAGCTGACACATGCAAGTGTCGCGCGTTGGTTCCCATTGGCGGGCACTGGGCTTTCGCTGCAAGACCTCCGATGGTAGGAGTTAAACAAATAGATTGTTATCTGTAGGTACACATCCCTATGCATAATGATGCTCAATCATTGTTTATTTTGTGGTCATTAATTTTTTTTATCAGATCACTAGACCTTGCTGTATTCAACGTCCGTACCCAATTTTTTTCCTGGGTTTACCTAAGATTGAACAAGATTTAGAGAGAAGATAAAAATAGAAAGGTGTTTCGGGGAGGTATTGAAGAATGAAAAAAAAATCAATTTCAATAATTTAATTTAGAAATACTTATTGAGGAAATCTTAGAGATGCTCTTAGTGGCTACTAAGTGCAGCTCCTCTAGTATATTTATAATACTACGTCAGTCAACTGTCTTCCTCGATCAGGGATCAACTCTGGACTCACACAAATTATTTTGGGTGAGCTTGTCTCGCCAGTTGCCTCCTCTTTCTATTATTTTTCAACCCAAACACTAATGTATTTCTTAAAGTGAGTGAATTACTAAAATTGCATATCCAACCAAATATATTTGTTGTTTAGTCATTGCTAGGAAGCCAAAAAGGTTGAACACATTAACATCACGGTGGTCCACAGTCAGAGCCCTTGGATTTAAAGTGGACGGTATTCTTGCCTCTTCAATCTGTAGTGATCGAAATGTTACTGCAGCACAAAATCAAGTCAAATCCGACGCCACCACCCGGTTCGCTTTTCTACATCCTTAGCTTCCCTTGTCGTGCTAACAACTCACAATGTATGGCCTCCCTCCCACCTTCAACCCCGCCAACTATTTGATAGCCTATGACTCCTGCATTGCCAGCACCCACCAGCCAATGAGTCAATTGTTGAATTCTTTGTTTCTTTCTCTTGGATCTTCTGTTTCCCCCAAACCTGAACAGAAAACCCTGAAAAAAATTCATCATCTCCTAGAGTATAAAACTGAAAAAAGTGAAATCTTGGTAGTCTATTATTATTTTTATTATTTTATGACATTTTTAGAAAAAATACTCTTGAGTAACAACATGCATGGAACACACCCTAGCCGCAAGGAGAGGCCAGGCCCCTAACAGATGCCTTTGGTCCCAACCTTCCTCTCTACTAACCTTGTCGGCATTGAGGAGGAGTAGGGGATTCATCCTCCTCTTAGCGACTAATTTAATAGATTAATTATAAAAACCATCATATAAGTCAGCTAAAGTTTGAGATTCCCACCTATAAGTTATTTTGTTACAAATTCTCATCTATCCATTAAGTTTTGTTATAAAAATTACCCTAATTTGCACATGTTTAATTTATTCAACATATTTTTTATTTAAAATAGCTAATGATATTTTTATGAAAAATATAAAATTTTGTAAGTATAATCTTTATATTTCTTATAGAGAATATATAGCAAAAATATTAATTGGTGTTTGAACAGTGCTCAACAATAAAGTTAAAATTTGAATACGTTCTTTGTGACAATAAGAGGAATTACATACGTTAAAAATCTCTAACAATGTTAAACTTATTTAACTTACCTTCATTTAATATTTTTATCGATGAAATCATATGAAATCAATTAAGCATATGTCATCAACTGGGGTGGTTTTTTAAACAAAATATATTGGGTAGGTGGAGATTTGCTTAAAAAAAAGCTTATGGATGAGAATCTCAAACATTAAGTGATTTATAGGTGGTTTATATAATTATCATTAGTTTAATTAATTAGGTTTTATTAGGTTCAAGATTTTTTAATGGTCCAGTCAAAGAGGGGGGCGGCGGCTTGAGACGTCATCAAGTTTGTTGGCATGGAGCAATGGAGGTAGCGTTGTCTTGACGATGGTAGCGAGATGAATGTGCCATTATAGATGGAGAATAAGGTACTCCCCCCCCCCCCCCCCCCCCCCCCCCCCCCCCCCTTTATATTATCATATTTCCTAACCATGGGAGAGAGCTGAAACCAACACCTTTCATAAAAAAAAAAGATAGCCTGGTAAGCTTTTATAAATAAATACGGTAAACTTGTTACCATCAAGTTTTGTTGTTAAATTCATCGTCTGTTTTATCAGATTTGTTTTGGGAGAATACAAATCCAAACAACATGGATATTGTCGGGAATCAAGCTCTCTTAGAGTAGGTACTCTGATGATGGTTCTAATAAGGAACATAACACATCACTAGTTTCCATCTCTTAGAGTGCAATAGTTTTGCCATGTATGTCAGAGAAAATTGATACGCTTTTTATTACTTCTATATGTAGGGTGACAATTCTCTGGTAAAGCAATTGATCTGATTGATGAGGCATGTGCCACTATTAGGTGCAGATTGATAGCCAGAGAGAAAGAATGCAACATCGATGCAAGATTGATAGCCAGAGAGAAAAGAATGCAACATCGATGCAAATTTACAACAATACAGTGAAGGAAGCAACTGTTGGAATCAATCATATTGCACAAGTAGGCATCCTTTTTTATATGTGTTAAAATCATAAAGTTGTCTCTATTCTTTCATCATAATGTACTTGTTATGTCCCCATGATCCGTGGAGGTTGTTGGCCAGAATGAAGCGGTCAATTTGGTTGCGTAGACGGTTCTGCGATCAAGGCGAGCCTTCATAAGCGGTGGAAACCTATAGGCTCATTCCTATTTCTCGATTTGACTGGCGTCGAAAAGACAGAGCTTGCGAAAGCTCTTGCTAAGCAGCTCTTTGATAGTGAGAACATGTTGGTCCGCTTAGACATGTTTGAATATGTCAGTACTGGTTCAATATTGCATCTCATTGGAGCACCTCCGTGGTCTTTATATGCACTTTTCGTTAAACCATAAGATGTTTAAAACATCTCTCTGATTTCTGTAATCTTGTTGTTTATTTCATGACATGTTAAAGCTCTCATGGATATGAAGATGGTTGTCAACTGACTAAGAAAATCCTGAGGCATCCATACAATGTCATCCTTTTCGATGAGGTGGAGAAGGCACATCCTACAGTGTTCAATGTCTTCCTCCAGATGCTTGATGATGGTTTTTTGACAAATCGTAAAGGTTGAACCATGGATTTTTAAGAACACCATCATAATCCTGATCTCAAATCTAGGAGCAGATCATGGCGGCAATGAAAGGCGAAGAAACAATGAACTGGTTCGACTATATCCATTGATGCTACGGATGACAAGCAGCTAAAATATGAAGCGATGAAGTCACGAAGATGAAACCACAGCTACAGGAGCAACAGATAGTGACGATCCACAAAGACAAGAAGCATCTCTTAGAGATCTTTAGCGCATCTCGAGCAGACATCTCTAAACAACCTACTTTACCTTTTAAGAGTTTGGTCTAAAAATAAAACTCTAGCAGACTTCCTACTTACCTCTCATTTTGTATGTCCTCTTAAATGAGCCCACCAGCCCCCTAGGAAAAGGAAATCTCCTTTTATCCTCTCAATTGTGGGTCCTGCCATTCTTTTTGTTTTTCCTTTTTTTTCTCTTTTGAAATGACAGCTCTCCAGCCACTCCTCGCTCCTCTCTCTTTTTTCTATCTACTCCCAGACAGACACGAAGCAGCCTCAAGCTCGTTGTCATTTCATCGGGGTCGGCGTGGGCACGGCGTCAGGGGCGACGGCGGCGACGGGCATGGAAGGCACTGGGGTCGAGAGCGTCTAGCGTTGGTGTGATGGAGGAGAGGCGGGCAGGGGGCATTTGCGGCGGTGGTTGTGGCCACAACAAGCATTGGCACGCCTCTCCGTTGCTGCTTGACGGAGGCTTGCCACCCTCGACATCATCGGAGGGAGTTTCAACCGGCCCGGATGGAACTCCATGGCGAGCTGCTCTCCTTCATCGCGCCCATGGCGGAGGCTGTGTCCTACCACCGCTGCTTCTTGGCCATCATATTGGTCGGCATCAGGCGCCCGATTGGGGCCATATGACGACGGGTTGAGCTCGCTAAACTTCTTTCGCGTCCAGATCCACCTCCCGCCCCGTCTTTCTCTGACAACTGGCTATTGCTTCTGCCACCGGGTGTCTTCTCCGACGTGGTCGAGGAGCTGCCCTGACGAGCAACCCCCCCTCCCTCCCCCCTAATGGCTCCGCCGTCAAGCATGTCCAGATGCTAGAAGAGTTGGTCTAGGTCTCTGACATGCGGGTTCCACATGGGCTGGTTGGTTGAGGTCTAACATATGTGTCCCTTCTGTCAGTAGAGAAAATTTGGCATATAAAGATGGGAACCAACTCTCAAATGCAAAAGAGGAGGCTCCATTTGAGAGCCATGTCAACCATGTCAAAGGGAGGAAAAGAGAGGAAGAAAAAAGGAAGAAAAAGAAAGAAAAAAAATAGAAAAATAGTGGGGTTCATGTTTGTGAGGAGAATAGGAGGCTTCTATTACTAGGGAACTGGGATCAAAATTTGGAAAGACATGAAAAATGAGAGCTCATTTAAAAGCCTCACTGGAATTGGTTTTTTGACTCTAGCTCCTAAATTTAGAGTAGGACCCTGTTTAGGAACCTTTGCTAAAGATACCCTAAGTAGGAGCGGTGCCTCGGGTGCGTCTCCGATTTCGAGCACCAATGGCCGAAGTAGGGGCGACGCGCCTGAAGACGACGGCCCAGGGAGGGGCAACATGCAGGGAGCGACCAAGCAGTGACAGTGCGTCAGGAGGGGGCCTGCACCCATTGCGGTGTCACCGACCAGTGGCATGGCCAGCGGCTACCTGAGGTTTGGGAGACTTTTGAACATAGGAGACGGCAAGTGTGAGAAGATATAGGCTCTGCTCGATCCAATGAAGATATGAACAAGGGTAGTTTCGTTAGTTCATGTGAGAAAAGAGTGCAAAAAATATTACAAACATTACAAAAATCGATTATGGTCATTTTACCGAAGATGGATTCTGGGTCATTTTGGCGAAGCTTAACGAGTTTGATCATTTTAACGAAGCTCAATGATTTCATGATGAAAATAGCATAAATCTTCCTATATAATATCTCATGTGAATTATGATCAATTCATCTCTATTTGATGCATGTAATTTTAGATGCTAGCAAGGTCAGCCTCAGTTCAGGACTACGCAAGCGAGATGTCTTCGCTTATGTGCAGAACTAGCCGTGAATCCAGCTGCTGCTTCAGCTGTTCGATGCTCTTTGCACAGTGGATATGCAAAGAGAGGCCCTGGTCGCAGCTAGTGTGCGGACCCATATGTCAGACATTATTAATGCTAATGCACAACTACAGAGGATCTGTAGTCAGCAAAAACTACCGAATTGTGTAATGCACTGTATAGGGTGAACATACGAACACTACCGAATCGTGTAATGCACACTGTATAGCAAGTGAAACAGGCTAGATTTCAAACACACTTCTACAGAAGATATGCACTGTATAAGAGTAGGAGCACGAAACAATTTTACAACAATTTCTATCTCACATTTAACTCACCCATTGTTTTCGTTACACAAGTGCCCCCATCATTGTACACCATTTGTCGCGATGGTTACATGGTTTGTTAGCATTTGTCAGCAAAAACCCCCACAAGGCGACTATCGACTAACGCCTTGTCACTAGTTTGATAAGTTGATGGAGCAGCGGCTAAATGAGGAGGGTAGTGGATGCTCAACTGAAGCATGGCGCCAAATTGAGCGGAGAACTGTTAACTTACTCGGTTGGCAACACCAGTCTTAATAAAAAATTGTGAACTCGGAGAGGATATCAATCTGATTCTGAACTGCTGTCTTGGCTTCTCTGCAGAAGGAAAACACAACTACGATGATAATCACCCAGCTCTTCTGTCGCAATGAGCACTTGCTTTCTGCAACCAAACACAGTTCTTCGCTCCAGATATTCTCACTCAAACCACCGCTCCATTAATTTCAGGTGTCAGTTTTGTTTGCCACATCGGAGGCCACCATTATCTTATGGTTTGTCCATGTTTGGAATCTGCATTTGTGGCCCACCCACTGCAACAGCTTGTTGATTATGAGCATCAGGGGTACTAACTTCTTCTGACAAAAAGTCCATCTGGTCCCACTGCACTTCTGCTGTTTTTCATGTTAAGTACTTCAAATTGCAACTACAGCTACTTATAAATGAGTTAGATCATGCTTAATGAATTATTAGAAAAAGGATACGTGCTGTTTTCCACATATCAGTAATGCTAACATCTCCCTCTGTTAGGAGCCAATAATCAGCTTCAGTCTGCAAAATTCGTGTAAGATCATAAGTCACTCAAGATAGTGCAACTTACTACTAGTACCTCCAGTTTTATTTTCTTGTCGTTAGGACACAGAAGTCAGTTCATTTTTTTAACTAAGACCTTTGTCAGAACGTCAACAAAATAAAACCGGAGAGTACTCAAGAATTTGAAGGTTCATATAATTGTGGTCGTCATATTGTCATTGATAACCAAACCAGAAATTATAACAACAAAATGAAAAATGTTAAAATTAAATTCAGAAAGAAATGACTTACATCCTCTGAAGGAATAATCCGTGTCATCCCTCCAAAATCATGCGAAGCACTTGGATCCTGGGGAGTCTTCTCAATTTGCTGAACATTATGTACCACATCCATTGATGTACTACTTTGTCCAGCACTTATTGTATTGAAATCTTCAATAGGTTGACGTCTGGGCACATTTGCATGATTTGCAGATGCTGCAGCTCCACCCAAATCCTCAACTTTCTCGTCAAATTGACTGTCATCATAATAAGGTTTTGATTAGGTGTTTTTATGTCCCAATATCAACACTCACAGGAGAAAAACAGCATTACCTGACTAAGTAAACATCTATGGGCCCCATTGTACTTCTTAATACAATTCTGTATCTCCTCTGGAGATACTCACCAGCCTGCATAGGCAGCAAAAACACAGATGAAATCATGAATCTGATCAGAACCATTTATTTGGGAAACTGAACTCATTTGATTTCCAACCTCATCTGGATCTGGGACTTCAAGTGTTGTACCATGAGGTGCTTTAATCGCAATTAGTGTTTCATTCTAAAAAACAGAAAAATAAAGTTAATAACCAATCCATGTAACATAATGATTTCAATATAAGGAATTTGGTTTCAACCATTGGATAATCTTCAGGACTACAAAAAAAGGTATATTTTGGAACCATGTAAGTGGAGTATATTCCGCAACCATTGAAGTAGAGCACCAGACCTGAAAGCAGGGTAATCCCTTGATATCGTCTTCAGTAACATAGAGCCACCTATTAGACGAATGAAAATTGGATGTTATATAAAACTTTGGAATTTTAGCATAATAAACAATGTAAAAGAAATGTAGTTCACCTTTGATTGTTCTCATCTTCAGTTAAACTTCTTAATTTTTCACGCATATCACTGCATTGGAAAATATAACCATGATTATCCCGTTTTCATCAAGAACTGCAACATACAACATCCATCCACAAATACAAGAATTTTCTGGCTATGCATCTAGGTACATAGCCAGAAATGCTTATATTCATGGACGCCAATAAATTTAACAGAACAGCAGCAAACCTTATATGCTCATCTAAGGCTTGCTCCTGAAGATTAAGACTTTCAACTTCTGCCTGAAAAATGGTAAACACAAAATTGCATTTAGATCTAGCAATTAGTATACATTTCAGAATCAGGTGCATGTAGGATTGGTGCCAAAAAAATTTTGACGTTAAATGGTATGCCAATTTCAATCTGGACAACAAGTTTACATAAACAAATACCTGCAAAGCAGAAACCCCATTATCTAATTCAGAGCCAGAATCATCCAAGCCCCTGTAACCGTCGTGCACACTTAGAATCAAAACAAAAAGGAATATAAGGGTTAAAGAAATAAGATTGCACTATAATACAAGTCAAGGGTTTAAAGAAGAAAGCTTTGATTACTTCCAACGAATTCTGTTCTTCAGTGTCTTCTCTATTAGCCCAATTCCTTCAAGGACATTTGTAATGTCATATATGCGCCGCTTTTGAACCTGCAAAAATTTTGTAAGTGTGTGCCTAGTAGAGGAAAAAAGATGAATGCTGAAATGAAAATATTGCAACCTCCAATGTTTCTGCAGCGTTATTCAAATCTAGAATGCCGTCCGGAGCTTGCTTGAGCAGGTTGATGAACTTTTTTGTCAGAAGTCCTGTTCAGAAGGATGGATTTGAATAGCAGCATGAGATAAGTCCCAAAGTTTACATTTGCTGAATCAAAATACACAAATGTGAACCATGCATTCATTACCTAATGAACTGTCATAGCGGCAGGTACTGGCAGGAGTTGATGGATTGAGTGGTGAACCTGTCAATAAAAAATATGCATGTTTAATCTTTCCTTGCAGACATATGTAAAGAGAAACAGTTTGAAGCAAACAGCCATGGCATATAATTTTCACTAACCAACATTTGACGTAGGTGTCTGTGGACCAGCTTTATTGTTCTTAGCCTTTGACTTAGAAGTTTTAACAGCTTTTCCAGAGACTGGAGTGAGCATTGGACTGCTAATAATCATACATTCACTTGACTCAGCAGCATCATTTTCTTCTGATGCAGCTTTTCTTTTTAGCTGCAAAAGAGAAACAGACTTGTGTTAGGTAGCTGTCAGTAGGAACGGCAAACAGCATCCCCATGAGGGCACCCATTGGTGAAACTAATTTAGTTCATAAATGGCTGTCTTGACGTTATTAAAAAGTTATTGGTGGAGTATCAGTTATTATCAACAGCATTACAACCTTAAGATTATGTTATTCTGACAACAGAGTCCATTGACGTAATCTAGGAAGCATACAAGTGCACAAAATCATAATAGCTCAAGATGAAGTCAACTTAAAACCTACTATCTAGGAATGTCAGAATCCAGAGGCAGACTATATATACTTACATCTTTCAAAGTGATTACCAACCAACGCAAACCATGGCTGATTGCAGATTTGAAGTGAGTTTAGTGGCAAAGGCATAAAATATGAACTAACAACATAAGGTACAGACAGAAACTCAAGTGCTTGTCACCATTCCATTGAACAACTAACAGTACTATCAAGCTGTATTTGAGATGAACAGACCCCCAGGCTTTCATAGACATATAGCAGTAACACCCATAAAAGAAATGGCCCAAGGGCACGCCTAAACTGCATACAAGCAAACCTGCAACAAGGCAAATCCTACTCACAGCTCACAGGCCCGTAATATCCCAGCAATTATGGCAAGAATTAAGCCAATTGTGTTTTTAGCACCAGTTGACCATGCTTTCCTCTACCCAGATCTCTTTATGGGCGACATCTATACTGCATGGATTTTTACTGGTTGTGACAGACATTTGCCTCCATTCCGAATCTCGCATCTGGGCATCAACTAGGTGAGATTAATACTTCCTGCTATCGACTCTGGTTGCATAAAAACTACAGTCCGCGGTTACCTGACATCAAATAATTGCATGTACTGAGCATTTAAGTTTTCCTGACGGTAGGAATACTAAGGAGCTAAGAAATTGGTCAAAATCCCTCCAGAATATACTTACGACTCGTGTAGTCAAACTCAAATCCACATGTAGACACACCAAAACATGGAGAATTCGACCAATATGTGCTTATTTAAAACATCTCAAAACAACTGTGAGCTGACTCGAGAAACAGAAAGGGGGAACAAATCGAGAGATGAGCGTCGAGCCGGGTCATCTCACCGGCGTCCGGATGACCAGCCCCTCCTCGATGCTATCAGCGCCGACGCCTCCAGAGGTAGCGGCAGCGGGGTTCGCTGACGCCGATGCCGCTCCTGGGGCGGCGGGGAAGCGGTGGTAGTCGTCAGGGGCGGCGAAGGGCGGCCGCGACGGCGCGGCGAACGCGAAGGGGGGGCGCAGCGACTGCAGGATCTTCTGCGCGGCCGGCGGCCTGCCGCTGCCCCCCGACATGGGCGCGTCCCTGTCCTTCCGCCCCGGCCGGCGACGCCTTCCCCCACACCGGATCTCTCGCGATCGCAGGCCACTGGGGAGCGGGGTCCCCAGAGACGATCGGCGTCAGAGGACGACGCGGGGTTTGCCGGAGCTAGGGTTCCGGCGACGGGCGGCGGGCCGGCGGGAGGTGGGTTGGGTGGGTTAGAGAGGGAGGGAGGGAGGGGGAAAGGGGAATAGAGGAGGGAGGAAGCGGGGAAGAGAAGAGAGAGAAAGCAAAGCAGAAAACGAGGGAACGAGGGAGGGAAATTATGTAGCGTGGCGTTTATGGGCTGCAGATGGGTATGGAGGGAGCCCCGTCCAGGCCCAAGGGCTTGATTTCTAATAGGCCGTTACTTAATTACTTGGGCCGAGCCGCGCTCCTTTCGTTGACTTTCCAATACTGCGGCGGGTAACTTCGATTCGTACTGCTCCTCAATATATATGTTCTAAAACAAACTTGCTCTTAAGAACATCTTCAATAGTCTGAATGATCTTAAAAAAATAGAACTTACTAATTTTTAACTGCTTGAAAGTTTAGTTAACTTTCAATCACCGCTTTGAATCATCGGATCTAGATCCAAGAGTTTATAATTATTATATAAATAATTTTATAATAAAAAACTCAAAACATAAAGAAACAAACCATAAATGAAATCTTTCAGTCACTTAAAAGTTAGGAAACATGTCAAAAAAATAGTCTAAATATAATGTTAGCTAGATTTAAAAATTTTATCTTTTATAAAAACATAAACCGTACTAAAATTTTAGAATAAATCAACAAACCAACTAAATCTTGACTCCATATTCGAAATAGACTCCATGTCATCCATTTTCTTTTCTTTCGATTGTACTCGCATAGCTGTCACCGCTGCTGCTGGACGCCCGGCGTGTAGGCATCGTTACGTTGATGCGCTAGAGCATGCAAACCTGGACGTTACTGTGTAAAACTATTGTGCTTGTGGTCGCCTTCGCGTTGAAGAGTGTTGCATGCATGCACAGCCATGGTAGGCTAGCTGCCTCCACGCAAATCCACTACCATAGCTAGGGTTTATATAACCGGTGAAAACCGGTCATAATCCACACCGGTTCTGGATCTATGTACTGTAGCTAAATGGTTGAATGTCAAATTATTTGATTAACCAATTGGTTTTTTATTAATTTATAGTCAATCGGTTTTCTATTTATGTGAACTCTGCTCACAGCACACTACATACTACCTATACATAAGTCACTCTGAGTTATGTGCGTGTTAGCATGTAAGATGAGGGCGAGCCACGTAAAAGGTAATGCCTGGGATGGAGGCACAACACACAAGACGCCATGTGGGATTTGACGAGCAGCGTGTGCTCGACAAAAATGCATAGCGAAGGAATTGAGATAGCAATTAATAAAATGAAGAGAGAAAGATGAAAAGTCTATTGAATCGTACTTGTATCTTAAGTTTCGTATATTTAGTAAATGAGTCTTTTTTTACAGAGTCTGCTAGAGATACTCTAAGATTATTCTCATGCATATTTCCATCGTATTTTTTTATGGAGTCTTTTATTAGAATATAAAGTCTCTTATATAAGATAAAAATTTTCATTTTTATTCTTTATAACTATCTTATCATGTTAGTAAAAAATATATATGTAACATATCATTAAATGCTTATAAAAAGCTACAGTAAGAATGGACTAAAAACAAAGCTTTGATTGTGCCCATGCAGATTCGATAAAATTAAATCTTTATTTTTTCTTTTTAGAGATCAAAATAATATGAGCAGTGTAGGATCTGTCTTCAATTTAAACACATGCATCATCGAATCTTATGCACTAATTGTTTTTGGAAAAATAACAGTACTGAAATTGAACGGAGCTAGCATGGTTCATGGTTGTTCAGCTGAATACCTATCAATTTTGACAAAAAATCAGTGATTCTGAAGTTATGATCTATATGTATATTAATAATAGATAAGAAGCTAAGTATTTTGTTGTCAATACTGATTCTAAGCTCCTAGAAACTACCCCAATTACTGGAATCCAGTTTTTTTATGATTTAAAATCTTCGTATGAAGAGATGTTTCAATATTCTTATATGACTTTGAACATCTATCTCTAAAATCCTGGCTCCGCCACTGCTGAAAGCTTGGGAATTTAAAAGGAAGTCAATCGAATCGCCAATTTATGCATTAGTAGCATTTATTTATGCACGTCAGCCAGCTTCCAAAAATGGGAAAGGGCAATAGCAGAACGGCAGCGGGGAATGATCGATCCAGCTGGTGGTAGTTGGCAATTCACACCGCATCCATGGGTGGTTGCCGCACAGAGGATAAGCTCGACGAGAGATAGGGATCAAATGCAGCAAGGAATGAAGGAATTGAATAACGAGCAAATCGTCAATTTGCTGACGAAATAAAGGCGTAGAGAAGAACAAAGAAGACAAAGACACCTGGATGTACTCTCGAATTAAATAGAATGACCAAATGAATGATAACCGTGTTTGAGATTTGCCATCCTCTGACAATCGTAGTTGTCTTTTTCAATTGGCAAATACTCCTAGGTGTGAGTTTCCTATTTGTAAGGTTAAGCTCCTGAAGTATATAAAATTCCAGCTAGATACTCAATTAGATTAAGCAACAAGTAATATCCATACAGACTAGAAAGTAGAGCAAAATGTTGCAAAGAAAGCAAATCGGCATCCTCTAGACAAATCGGCACCCGATACATCAATGACGCAGCAAGACCGTCAAATAGCATCCAAAAAGTCATTTGGTTCATCAAGATTGCTTGGCTGCCCATGTCCCCATATGGCGGAGTCGCGTTGGTGACTGCTAGACAAATCCTCACGATCTTCCATGGTTGCCGATTTGTCATTTCACATAAATTATAGATTATTCTAACCATTGTGCAAGAAGGTTCTATGTAGAATTATTACAAAATAAAACAAATTTGTGGTATAAAATTTCTATCTAGCCTATAAATCTTACGAAATATTTATAATGTATTGTAAACTACTACCCCCTCCCATTAAAAGTGTTGTATTAGACTTTTTGACATGATTTTTGACCTGCTCATCTTATTTAAAAAATTATAGAAATATAATTTAGTTTTTATAATTAAATTTATCACTAAAAATACTTTAATAATACTATATTTATATATATATTTAAACAAAAAATGAATAAGATGAATATTCAAAGATGATTTTTTAAAAGTAAAAAACGACACTTTTAGTGGGACGGGTGAAGTATATCATATTAAAATTTCTATAGTTAAGTATTTATGATATTTTTTATGAAAGACACAAGATACTAGATATAATATTTGTCAAACAATAAACTAAATCAAATTAGAAGATATGTATTTATAATATAATATTAGTATTTGAGTTGTCAAGTACAACACCAGGTTAATATATATTTAATTTTACCTATTTTATTTTGAGGTGAATATGAGTCAATTTATAGTGGTGCGCATATCCAAAACTATGGGCCTCAACACACAGATGGAACAACTTATATAGCTATTGTTTTAATCTATTGAACATGTGATCCAGAATTATTTGGGCTTATGAGGGGCTATATGTGATGCAACTTTAATTACCTATACATCACTCGACCCATATAATTAGTTATAAACCCACTAAAAAAAATAAAATTTGTCTAAACACACTAACTAAATATGATGTTATCCTAAACACATCAACAAAATCGAATTTAGCTAGAACACACTATATTTTTAAAAAAAATACATTGACACACTATGACTATTTATCTATTATTTTCAATTTTTCTATCTCAATGTATAAAAGACACTAGAATTTAAAATTTGGCATAAATATACACTATTGCATTCTCTACCATTAAAAATGGAGCTAGAATTTTTCTAACTGTTTCTACTGTTTGTTGATTGTTTAAATATTCAGTTTATCGAGCAAGCCATCCAAACAATCAAAAAAATAATCTAGCTCTATTTTATGATGATAGAGAACGCAATAAGTTATATTTGTGCCAAATTAAATTATGAACTCTTTTATATATTAAGATAGAAAAATAATAGTTAAATGATCATAATGTATCACATACGAATATTTTTAGAATCGTAATGTGTTCTAGCTAAATTCTATTTTGTTGATATGTTTAGAACAAAATCATGTTTTGCTATAGACAAATTTTCCCTAAAAATATAGGCCCTTTGTACTTAGCTCCATATACTGTAGTATTAACATCCACGAGAAATGTCAGGTGGTGGTCAATGGTCATAACGCGGTGCCATGCATAAACATGTCGTACACGTATATATTCTAGTTGTGATAAAATTAAATAAAAAAGAGTACAAATAACTTATGTGGTCCTGTGAACATATATACATTACAATCCCAAAAAATGTAGATAATGCAAATGAAATAACCAAATGGAGAGTCGCTGGTAATATATTCATTAGTGCAAATGTGTTCATACCACTATTTTTTCATAAAAGTGAACCTTCGTTACAATTTGCTCACTATGTTTTGAAATGTCTACAGTCAAGTAAAATATAAATCCTGATGCATGTTGCTTCCAATGCTGCTATGCCTGATTTGTTCCACGTGTACATGCAAGACGACTTCAATATAACAAGGTTGACTTCGGCTCAAAGACGGTTGGGCTCTGATATACGGTTATTTTGAAAGGTAGTCACTGATGTGGCAGAATCCAAGAACCATGGCCGCCGTTGAATTTGCAAGATCCATTTGCCTTGGATTGAGCAGATGGAGAGCTCCACGCTCCCACTCCATCGATGATGATGGATACGATGGTCCTATATATAGGAGTAGAGGCTATCATCTATGGATAACTCCGATGTCGAAGCTGGCAAGCTGCTGACATCTTTGCCATCCTACATCGAGTCTTTTGTAATGCTACAATATTACTATACATTGTGACACTCTGATGTTAGGGTTATGTGGTGTTAGTGTTTTTTTTGTATGTGTGTTCTGCTTTCATTATGACGTGACAACTTGATGACAACACTGTGCAAGGCCTCAAATGGAAGATGCAAGAACAGGATGTTAAGGACATGTATATAAATGATTTGGGGAGGTCGAATGATTTGACAAGAACGATGAATCAACTTTGATTATGTAGGGTTAAAGATTGCCTCTGAAATATGTACGTATAAGGTTCATGACCATTAAGGTTACCCCAAGGTATGATTATTTTGGTGATGAATAACAAACATAAAATGTGACTAATGTCTACACGAGTGTTGTGCATGTAGGAAACCTTATCTATCTTATGATGATCATTGATGGTTGCATTAGCGATTGATGACAATGACCGCAAGCATGGAGGCTTGTGAGCTTGATGGAGTCCAAGGGTTGATGGAGATGGATCAAAGGCGAGGACAAGCTATGGAGCAAGTGTTGAGAACACTTGTCTAGTTGTTAGTGCTTTGAGTCCATAGGAAAAACCATACTATCAAGAGGGTCTAGATCATTCTCCTAGGTCATGTCTAGTTGGTGATGTGCATGGATGCTCAGTGAAATCACAGGCACTAGGTGACGGTGGAGAAGCCAAGGAGCTGTTGGAAGAAGTCGAAAAACAAAATCAAGAGGAGACGAGGAGTTTCAACTTCTGCAGGTAAAGACCGAACAGAGAGGTCTTGGAGACCGGACGGTCTGGTGATCAGAGGGAAATTATCTACAGAGAAGATGTTGGACATGAGAAATTCTATTGGTGGAAAAACCATAGAGACCAGACAGTCTAGTGTGCAGAACAGACGGTCCGGTCTATATGGAGATGGTTTGGACAGAAGAGGAAGCATCGACAATGTCACTGTTTAGAGAAAGGAGAGAAGAGACCAGATAGTCCGGTGTGAAGACCGGACTGTACGGTCATCAAGGAGGCGACAGAACACAGAGAAGAAGTTTCTGTTGGGACCCAGATTTATGAAGACAGGACGGTCTAGTCTGTAGACCGGAAGTATGAAGGAAACAACGGACAGAGAGCAACGGCTCTGGAGGAGACGTCCGGTGGAGACCGGACTGTCCGGTCTGGACAATCACCGGACTGTCCGATCAGTACATCCAGAAGGTTGTTTCATGGAGCAATGACTAGTTTAAAGTTGGAAACTTCAACTCGTTGCTGGTGTCTTGGAGACTTCCTTTGGCCATTGGGATTGCTGGGAGCATCTATTAGGAGCCAAAGGGCCAAGAGAGAAGCACTAGGAGATGATATTGGATATCTTAAGAGTGCTAGTGAGAGTAACATGAGCATTGATATACATCTAAGGCTAAGGTGTCCTTAAGGGTGTGATCTAGGTTGTTACTCTTGGTCTATGGTGAGATCTAGACCGGTTAGGTGTCGGTGATTGAGCCTATCGTGATTGGTTGTGAAGGCCGTCACATGTTTGTACACAGTTTGAGCCCGTCGATGAAAGGGGCATCAATAGTGAGCGCCCGTATCGGCTCAGTGAGTCCGACAAGTTCTCGAGGGAGGCAAGTTTGTGCTTTGTGCAACGGTGACGCACACCATGTTTTCACTCAAGGAGTGATTGCGGGCTCGTGGACAAGAACTCCACTTGATGGCGGGAGGGACCGGGACTCCGGCGGGAGTGGTCCAACGAGGAGTAGGGGAAGGCGTCATCCTTCCGAGACCTCGGGAAAAAATCATGAGCCATCTCTTACTCTACTTCTTACTATGATGCTTTACTTTTTGCATTTACATGTCGTATCATTCATGTTTGTGTGCTTACCTTGCTCTAGTTGACTACCTTATAGACTTGCATGAAGAGGCTTCTTTACTTGCTAGTAGTGCTTAGCCTTCATACTTGATCACTAGTATGTATAGGAGTTGCTTTGGCTTGATTGATCACCCTAGTATATATTGTGCTACTCATGCTTGTATGCTTGTTGATCTAGTAGCTTTGCTTGAGTAGAACTTCTTGCTAGCTAGTTGTTTGCTTCCGCGTATCTTTGGTAACTAGCTTGCATAGGAGTTGTATTGCCTTTGTGTGATTCACTAGTATGCTTAGCTTATTGTTCCTTCTATAGGACTATTATCTTGCTAGTGTGATCACCACTAGGATTGCATAGGAGTTGTATTGCCTTTGTGTGATCCACTAGTATGCTTAGCTTGTTGTTCTTTCTATAAAACTATTATCTTGATAGTGTGATCACCACTAGGATTGCATAGGATTTGTATTGCCTTTGTGTGATCCACTAGTATGTTTAGCTTGTTGTTCCTTCCATATGACTATTATCTTGCTAGTGTGATCACTACTAGGATTGCATAGGAGTTGTATTACCTTTGTGTGATCTACTAGTATGCTTAGGTTGTTGTTTCTTTCATAGGTTCATTATCTTGCTAGTGTGATCACCACTAGGATTGTGTAGGAGTTGTTTTGAGTGGTCGGTTTTAGGATTTGACAAATTTGATACATACTGCGAGTTCCTGATTCACCCCCCCCCCCTCTCGATCACTCGGTCCTTTCAAGTGGTATCAGAGCCAAGTGCTCAGGCTTAACCGCCTTGAGTAGTGACCGTATTGAGTTGGAATGTCATCCCGTTCGGAGTTAGGTCATGGCTCATGGAAGAATCGCTTAAAAGCTACCTAAATGTCATGATTTCGGATGAGTTGATGGATACTCTTGTGGAATTTGCCAATACCTTTACCGATGATCATGTGTATGATGATTGTGATGATTGTGTGGATGTGGCTTGTTCTAGTGAGTAACTAGATTCTTCTAGCAATGACTTAATAGGTTGCTCTACTAGTGTGACTAATGTGATGATTGATGATGTGTCTCTTGATCTTGCTTGCTCCACTAGCATGACTAGGACTGATGATGATTGTGCGCTTTTTATTGATCATGCTAGTGACTCACTTGGTGAGTAGTTCTTTGCTTTTCATGATGAGGACTTATTTGACTCTCTCATTCGCTTCCGAGGTATTGTGGACCTAATTGAGGCAATTGAAGAACCTTCCAAGTTTCCGAAAATATTGATTGTTGAAAAGATCCTCACCTTGCTCCCTAGCAACAAGCTCCTCTACATCACCCTTGATCTCATCATGGACAAGAATCTTTCTATTGATGATGTGACCGGGCTATACTTCAAGGATGAGGAGACCACCGCAAGCTTAACGGGGAAGAAGACATTCAAGACAAACAATGAAGCATCTTCAAGCAAAGGGAAAGAAGTAGGTTTAAGCTCAAACTTCTTTGATCCCTCCACAAGATTGTCTTGCAACAACTTCTACAACCCCTTCGAATCAAGACCTACACCAAGCTCTTCATCAAGCGCATCATCAAGCTTTACCTCAAGTGTCATTCCAAGTTCTACTCCAAGCATTTCGGGTGGACCACGTATTGGTGTAGGGGGAGCACCGACCACAATGTTCACACAATCATTTGAGATGATCGATCTCACCGCTACGGCTCCGACGCCTCCACCTCCTTCACCACAAGATTGACATTGGCATCTTCGTCAAGCTCACCAACAGGATTACTTCTTTCAAGTTGATGAATTTGTGAGAAATCCGAATAATGACCTTTGTGAAACTCTCTTATGCATTTATGATCTTGTGTGTAGGATAAACCCTTTCAGGGGGGCTATGGAGGATTGCACCACATGAAGTGAGTGACAAGTGCCTCATAGAAATCACAACTCATGAGAGGGATTTCTTGGTTGAGGAGATAATCAATAGAAGGCATAAGCTCTTAATTGAGAGAGCAATGGAGATGATACTTGTGCTCCACTCACAAGTGGGACACATGTTTCAGCATGTCACTAACCTCTATGATCCTCCCTATTACTTTATCTACCTTGACAATATGCACGTGGGGGATGGTCATGGACAATGGAGGTATCGTGCTCCCCACCATCCTATACGGAGGAGAATTCAGGAAGGGATTGCAAGAATCCCTAATTATGAGGATGGTCTCATGGTTCGTCATGATAAGGTTAGTGCAAGTCAATTGAGCAATGCTTTGGATACTAACCCTTCTTCCTCTAATGCTTGTCTTATGGCTATCACCAGGATCAACTACAAGAGTGGAGGTACTCATTGGACTCTTGACAGTGGGTGCACCCAACATATGACTGGGAAGCCAACCATGTTCACCAATGGTCAACTTTGTAACATAGGATTCAAGTGCACATTTGATGAGGATGGTGCAATGATTGAGAATGCAAAGGAAGGGCTACTATTCCATAAAGTGAACATTGGAGTTGAACCAACAAGTGAAGCTTTGAGAAACATGCCCGTGGGCGAGGTCTTACTCCATGATGATGATATTGATGAGCCCTCTACTCCGCCACCTCAATCAACCCCATCCTTCGAGGTACAAGAACCAACCAAAAATGCTAATGATACACCTTCCACATCCTTCCAAGATTCTATGAGAGTGCATCTACCTGGCCCTAAGGAAAATAAAGAGAGAAGTGAGCTACAACCCTCTCCACATACTTCACCTTAAGCTACTTCTCAAGGCTCTTCACATAACACTCCCACATCCACTCCAAGCTCTAGCTCCAAGACAAGAAACCATATGAGTGATTCCCCCACCTCATTGCAAATTCAAGACACTCATATCTCAAGAGAGTGAGCAATCCATGATGCACAAGATACTTTACCTAGAACTCCTCCCACTCAAGAAGAATATCATCCTAGACCCAAAGCCAAGTACAAGAAAAAGAGGTACTTCAACAAAGAAAAGGGCAAAGGAAAAGACCTCAAGAAGAAGTTCTCATGCAAGGCTCTTGTTGGGGAGTGGACAAGCGACAACTCAAGTGAAGCATCCTCCTCTTCAAGTGATGATGATGAAGTGGTTGGCCTAGCCATGATCAAGACCACACTTCCACGAGGTCTTCCTCCACCTCCCATGTGCCTCATGGCCACGAGCCAACTTGGGAAGAGTGAGGATGAGAGCAGCTATGGTAGCGATGATGAGGAGCTCGCCTACGCCGAGCTTTGGAGTATGCTTGAGCAAGCTTGTGACATCGCCGTCAAGAAATCCAAAATATTGGAAGTGGTAAGAAAAGAATGTAAGTTGGCTATGGACCGGGTTGGTGATCTTGAGAGTGAGCTCAAGGACATTGTCACATCTCATAAAGCCCTAAACAAGAGTTATGACAAACTCAAGGGCGATCATGTAGAGCTTCATGAGAAGTACAAGGCCCTTGAGATTACTTACAAGATCATCAATGTTGATAATCTTGCCTCTCCCTCCTCTAGTTCATTAAAGAGTGATGCTTCTACTATGTATGTTGAACTAACCACCTCGATCGAGGTTTCTTCCTTTGAGTCATTTGTTTTGAAGGAATATCATAAGCTCAAGGAAGAGATGAAGATGGTGATGGACGGCTTCGAGAGGCTTACACATGGTAGAGTCATCCACAAGGAGACTCTTGGGAGAAACCTTGTGAACAATGTCTCCCACCAGGGATTTGGCTCATATCCCTCCGCATTCGACATCATCGGGACGAGTGATTCCATCCATGAATGGATCAAACCCCTACTCGCCGATGACTACTATTGCGAGAGGTGTTGCCCTATGGTGAGAAGTTCCATTATTTTACCTAATGCTATGGTGAGAAGTTCCATTATTTTACCTAATGCTAACTTGTTCTATGAGAACACCCTTTTCAAGATTTTTAGGGATAAGGGTGACAAGGTGAAAGCAAAGGCTTTGGGACCACTAAACAAGAAGAGAAAGGTCAAGAGCATAAGAGTGCCTAAGTGCATTGTTGATCTTGAGAGGTCAATCAAGTACAAGTGGGTGCCCAAGAACAAGACCTAGATGATGGTGGTGGTGGTGGACTGGGAGTTTACTTGAAGATCAAGTGAAATCCACCATAAGTGACATGGACCTCAACGACATATCTGCTCATGAGGGAGGTATTTGTGTTTGTTCTTGGTAGTTGTAGTGTGTTCTTTCTTTTCTTGTATTGCATGGTAATTAAGACTCCTTTGTGACTAGAATGTTTTGCATCCATACATATGTAAAAGAAAAAACACATAAAAAATTATTAGTCAATATCTAACCATCCAAGATAGCTATAAGCAAGAGGGAGTGTTTGAGATGGTGGTTTGACTTCTCTCAAGGCAAGGGTATGGCTTATAGTGAGTAAGCTTGGGAAGGGTTCAAACTTGACATTGTTAGGTTTCCTTTATGTCTTGTTTAATATTGCTTGCATCCACATGGCATGTTTACTTTCGTTGCATATGTAAAATGCTTGTTGCATGTATCATATAAGAAACACAAAGGAGGCTTGTCACATTTGTAGATATTTGTGCCTCATGCTCTATATGAGATTACATCTCCATAAGTGTGACCAAAGGAAAGGCTTGTGCTTCATGTTCATTGAGTCATGTTCAAATGAGCTCCAAGGTTAAATACATTCCCATCACACAAATAACTAACCATTGCGTCTTGAAGAAATATTTTGTGGAGTCATGTATGTAGGTGGAGTTATGGTGAAACACCATCGTGACCAAAGAGGACTACCATGAAAGGGGGAGTTTCCTAACTCTTGTCATTTATTATTTGCTCCTTGGTTCTCTTGTGTTTTGTCTTTGGTTTGTGGTTTTTGGTGATAGGTGACAAAGGGGGAGAAGGAACATGAAGATCCAAAAGCCAAGTCTAGATTGATAACATAAAGGGTGAGAAGAACATGAAGATCCGAAAGCCAAGTCAAGAAGAACATAAAGATCAAAAGAAGATGAACAAAAGAAGATGAATATGGAGAACATGAAGGAAGAACATGAAGATCAAAAAAAGATGAACAAAAGAAGATGAATATGGAGAACATGAAGATGATCAAGACAATGGTGCATGTTCACTTGGAGTATATATGAAGATCATGACAAGATGAACATCTACACCAACATGGAGAAGAACAACAATGGTGCATGTCTATAACAATAATGAATATCTACATCGACATGAATATTTATGTTCATGGTGCGTGTCTACATCAACAAGATCGACTACCACGACACCATGATGGGCGCAAAATTCGACTCAAGCTCAATGTCTAGTGCGCTATGTTTTTGGGTAGTTCTCCCTCAACACCAAGCATATTCCAAGGGGGAGACTACTTCCAAGGTAAGAACCAAGGTAATCCATTCAAACCTATCTTTTCACTTGGTTCCTTGTTTTCGTTCGAGTCTTTTGTTTCTTCCTTCTTATTCTTTTGGGACTCGTTCGTTTTGGATCATCATAAGTAGTGGTTGTCATCCATTATCAAAAAAAGGGAGATTGTAAGGTTCATCACCATTGAGGTCACCCCAAGGTATGATTGTTTTGCAGATGAATGACAAACATGAAATATGACTAATGTCTACACAAGTGTTGTGCATGTAGGAAATATTATCTATCTTATGATGATCATTGATGGTTGCCTTGGCGATTGATGACAATGACCGCAAGCATTGAGGCTTGTGAGCTTGATGGAGTCCAAGGGTTGATGGAGATGGATCAAAGCTGAGAACAAGCTATGGAGCAAGTGTTGGGAATACTTGTCTAGTTATTAGGGCTTTGAGTTCATAGGAAAAACTGGACTATCAAGGGGGTCTAGCTCATTCTCTTAGGTCATGTCTAGTTGGTGATGTGCATGGATGCTCAGTGAAATCACAGGCACTAGGTGATGGTGGAGAAGCCAAGGAGCTGTTGAAAGAAGTCGAGAAACAAAATCAAGAGGAGACGAGGAGTTTCAACTTCTGCAGGTAAAGACCGGACAAAGAGGTCTTGGAGACCGGACGGTCTGGTGATCAGAGGGAAATTATCTACAGAGAAGATGTTGGACGCGAGGAATTCTATTGGTGGAAAAACCATAGAGACCGGACAGTCCGGTGTGCAGACAGGACGGTCCGGTCTGTATGGAGATGATTTGGACAGAAGAGGAAGCATCAACAACGTCTCTGTTTAGAAAAAAGGAGAGAAGAGACCGGACAGTCCGGTGTGAAGACCGGACTGGATGGTCATCGGAGGAGGCGATAGAACACAAAGAAGAAGTTTCTGTTGGGACCCAGATTTATGAAGACAGGACGGTCAGGTCTGTAGACCGGACTGTCCGGTCAGTATGGAGGAAATAGCGGACAGAGAGCAACGGCTTTGGAGGAGCCGTCCGGTGGAGACCGGACTGTTCGGTCTGGACAATGACCGGACTATTCGGTCAGTATATCTAAAAGGCTGTTTCATGAAGCAATGGCTAGTCTGAGGTTGGAAGCCTATATAAACTTGTTGCTGGGGTCTTGGAGACTGCCTTTGGCCATTAGGATTGCTGGAAGCATCTATTAGGAGCCAAAGGGCCAAGAGAGGAGCACTAGGAGAGGATTTGGATATCTTGAGAGTGCTAGTGAGAGTAACATGAGCATTGATACACATCTAAGGCTTGGATGTCCTTGAGGGTGTGATCTAGGTTGTTACTCTTGGTCTATGGTAAGACCTAGACCAGTTATGTGTCGGTGATCGAGCCTATCATGATTGGTTGTGAAGGCCGTCACATATTTGTACACGGTTGAACCCCGCCGGTGAAAGGGACATCAATAGTGAGCGCCCATATTGGCTCGGGGAGTCTGACAAGTTCTCTAGGGAGGCGAGCTTGTGATTTGTGCAACGGTGACACACACCATGTCTTCACTCGAGCAGTGATTGTGGGCTCGTGGACGAGAACTCCACTTGGTGGTGGGAGGGACCGGGACTCCGGCGGAAGTGGTCCAATGAGGAGTAGGGGAAGGCGCCATCCTTCCGAGACCTCGAGAAAAAAATCATGAGCCATCTCTTACTCTACTCCTTACTATGATGCTTTACTTTTCGCATTTACATACCATGCTATTCATGCTTGTGTACTTACCTTGCTCTAGTTGACTAGCTTGTAGACTTGTATGAATAAGCTTCTTTACTTGCTAGTAGTGCTTAGCCTTCATACTTGATCACTAGCATGTATAGGAGTTGCTTTGGCTTGATTGATCACCCTAGTATGTATTGTGCTACTCATGCTTGTATGTTTGTTGATCTAGTAGCTTTGCTTGAGTAGAACTCTTTGCTAGCTAGTTGTTTGCTTCCACGTATCTTTGGTAACTAGCTTGCATAGGAGTTGTATTGTCTTTGTGTGATCCACTAGTATGCTTAGCTTGTTGTTCCTTCTATAGGACTATTATCTTGCTAGTGTGATCACCACTAGGATTCCATAGAAGTTGTATTGCCTTTGTATCCACTAGTATGTTTAGTTTGTTGTTCATTCCATAGGACTATTATCTTGCTAGTGTTATCACCACTAGGATTACATATGAGTTGTATTGCCTTTGTATGATCCACTAGTATACTTAGCTTGTTGTTCCTTCCATAGGACTATTATCTTGCTAGTGTGATCACCACTAGTATTGCACATGAGTTATATTGCCTTTGTGTGATCCACTAGTATGTTGTTCCTTTCATAGGTTCATTATCTTGCTAGTGTTATCACCACTAGGATTGTATAGGAGTTGTTCTGAGTGGTTAGTTTTAGGATTTGGCGAATTTAGTACATAGTGCGAGTTCCTGATTCAACCCCCCCCCCCCCCCCTCTCGGTCACTCGGTCCTTTCAATACGCAATGATCGGAAGCTCACGCGTCTCTCAACGGAAAAGGAAATCTGCTTGTCGGCGACAAAATTGGCTATTCTTTTTTCCTTTCTACCCTCGAGTAATTGTTATCCTAACCATAGCACAGGGATTACGGAGGCTCGGGCTCCATTTTTTTCATTTCGTTAGTATTTCGGGAGCTATGTTTTTAGGTTCTGTTTAGATCCACTAAAATTTTAATAATCCATATTTTAGAATCCTTTAAACCTAGCTAGAACTAGATTTTATGTGACAAAAAACTCATTTTTTCTAATTTTAAGAATCTGATCAGTATTCAAACACGATCACTTATATTTTATTTAGAATATGAATTCTAAAATTTTAAAATAATAATCAGACTTAAATAATCTGAACTTGATTTAAATAAAGTCTTACAAAATAAAGAGCCACACAACTAACACATTTAGGGGATGTTCTTTACGTAGTGCTTATGGGCTAAAACTGAAGTTTAGTCTAAACTTTATGCCATATGGCAATGAACACCTCCGCTAAACTTTAGCCATATGGACTAAAAGGGGTGCAAATCTTTCGCACTCATTTTAGTGCTAAAAGGCTAAAGCCTCGTACCCACCCACTTGGACGTCAACTATCCCTCCCTTTCCCTTTCTCACCTCGTCCTCTCTCTCCGACCCTTGCTGCCGCGGCCTCCTCCCGACGCCGCCCTCTGTTGTTCGACCTCCTCTTGAACCCCCTGCTTCCATCCCCCTTCAACAACTGTCCCTCTGCTACCGCCTCCTCCGTCGCCGGCTCCTTCATCATCGTCCCCAGCCCCTTCACCGCCGCCCGCTCTTTCCGCAGCTCCCTCCGTCATGGTTTGAGTCGTTGGGATAATGTTAGCGGCACAGAACCAAGACGTTCTCCATGTTCAGCATGGGCCGCGATGACGACGCCTCTAGGTTGTTCGACCTCCACGGGCTGCACGCCGCTTGTAGCGGCGGCCTGAATGGTGGTGGTGGAGGAGGAGTGACGGAGCCAGGTTCCAAAACTTGGGTATTCCCTAGTGAAGGAGCATAACAATTTTATTCAACTCATATCATAACGGGCATGCACGCAAAATTACAAATTATTCACATATTAAACAAATTAATTGAAATTACAAAATAACAAAAAAATTACAGTTTAATTCTATGTTTTCTCATGATATGAAAGTGATAATAATGTCTTTGTCCTTAACTCGTAAGAAATTACTACTATATATGATTTTTTTTACTCAAGAGTTGGGTATTCCCGGGAATACCCAGGAATACTCTTACCTCCGTCAGTGTGGAGGAGGAGCCGAGACTGCAGCCTCCCAAGACGGGTGAGCGAGGAGGAGGCGGAGTGCCGACCTCCATGACAGCAGGCAAGAAGGAGGCAGAGTGTCAACCTCCATGGCGCTCGCAGATGAGACAAGATAAATGAGGAGTAAAGGGTCTCACTGCATGGGTTAGAGCAAGTATAATGGAGATATCTGAAAGGACAACATCCAATAGTAAAGAGAGAGAAAGGAGGAGAGAGAAGGGAGCAGGCGACTGCTCAGTCGCTAGTGTAAGCGGGCGAAATCACCTTTCCTCCCGTCAATGAGGGCGTCTCCAAAGGTGGGTGGATATAATTTGCTAAAGATAGTACTAAAGATAGGTCTTAAAAAATATAGCTATACTATCTTTTTCTGTTTTCTATTCAATTGTGTGTGCAAAAAAGAGCATGATACCCTACATATCAACTATGTGACCCTTTGTGTGGAGGCTATGAACAAAATTCACTTTAATTTGAGAAAACCGATATCAAATTAAACTAAATTACATAGATATATAATAATAAATATTGTCAGGACTCAGAGCGCCAAATGGTTTCATACAGACAACCCATAGTTTCTTGAGATTAGTCCAAAAGAAATGAATTAAAACATATGATAGATGCCTCTTAACATAACTTCTAAGTAGCAGCAAAACAAAAGTCGTGACCATCAATTCTTCTAAAAAAAGATCACCCACTAAATACCTTCAACAGTAGCAGCAGAGGTAAAGGTAGCCTTCAATTCTTCTCGACATCATTCTTGCAACCAAGTACTAGCAGTTTTGTCTTCCTCTAAAAAGATGATCAGCCAATTACTAAGTGAAGCTACATAAATTACATTATACAATATGTGTATTAGAAAGTACAAAATATCTTAGCTGGGCATTACTTTGAAATCTTTGCCAAATATGTTCAACTAGGTCATTTTTTAGTTGAGCATGGATCGGACGAGCACGAACAACAGCATTTCTACACTGCACATCATCAAAACATGGGTTAGTGTTGAAACCTTTTACCACTTCTGGTGGAAGAACAATTGATGCCCCTGCAACATTATTTAGATCAATATTACGTTCAGCCATTTTCCCCTCATCTTCCACTATCATGTTATGAACGATAATACATGCTTTCATAATATTCCTAATAGTCTTTAGACTCCACAATCGTGCTGGACGCCGCACAATGTTGAAGCAAGCCTGCAGCACACCAAAAGCTCGCTCCACATCTTTCCTTGCCCCTTCTTGTTCTCTAGCATATGTTTTGTGCTTCTCTAGTTGAGGCGTCCTGATACTCTTCACAAAGGCTGCCCATTCCGGATATATTTCATCAGCAAGATAGTATCCTGTGTCATATTATGTTCCATTGACGGTGAATTGAACTCGAGGAGCTTCACCCTTTATTGTTTCAATACATAACGGGGACTGGTTGAGCACGTTTATGTCATTGTTAGAACCAGCAACACCAAAAAATACATGCCAAATCCGTAGATCATATGATACTACCGCTTCTAGATGATGGTTGGGACTCCATATTTACCATTAGTATATTGTCCCTTCCAAGCCGTTGGACAATTTTTCCACTGCCAACGCATGCAATCGATACAACGGATCTTAGTTTGTCTAATCACACGATTACTATAAGAATAAAGATTCTAGTTTGAGTTCTTTACCATTTGGATGGAGCAGATGCATCGGCCTGTAACAGTGATGTCCAGGAACCTATGGAGGCAAGAAAATCTTATTGATGGGGATGTCGTATTCGTCCGTCCAGGTGCCAGTACAGGGAAAACGAGAGAAGTTTACCTGGAGGAGGAGTCGTGGCTTCATCAGATGTAGGGCCGGCAGTTGCGGCGCCGTTCGACATCTGTGGACTGATCCACCATGGAGCCGCCTCAGATCTGGTTGAGGAAGCTCGCGGCGGCAGGGGCACAATCTCACGATTCGAGCAACAGCTAATATGATGTGTCTCAACGATTGAAAGATGAGGAAAACTAGGATTGATTCGGCGCCGACGTCGTAGGAAGATGAGGGATTTGAGAAGAGAGAGAGAGCAGATCGGATGTATAGGAGAGGAACGGAGCACTTGATCTGATTGCCTCACAAACCGCATGAGATAGAGTTGAGTTCAGCGAGAAAACAACATTAGCCTCATCTATACATCACCGATGCTGCTGTAGATATCGTCCTTCTCTCTTCTATTTCTCTTCCACATAAGACTAGAGCCTAACGTGTGTCTACAAACGCTACCCTTTTTGCAACCATAGTGGACGCCCTGACTTGCACGGCTTGATCAATGCATTGAATAGTTGTCGGGCCTGCCACCGTAGCTCACGACTGCGGCCGCGAGTCGCCCGCATGCTGGTGAGTCTATTAAACTTGCTCTTAAGGGTAATAGGATCATTTTTTTATATAGGAGGCTAAAATTTAACACTGAAAACAAACACCTATAAGATTAAAGTCACCTAAAGGAAATGAATACGCCTATATATCCTATTCGGACAAATGGAGCGCAGAGGAATGGCCAGCGCCAATGGAAACATGTGCGGCCAAGCTGCCAGAAAGGAGGAGCGCGTGTGGCGCTGACACGTCCCTATTTAAAACCTCGTGTCACTCAGCAGCCCCTGCTCCAAACCCCATCGCAACCAATCTCCAACCCCAAACCCCCACCCAATCCATCCACCCCCTCATCCACTCCGTACTCCGGGCGGCCATGGCTTGCTCCTTCGCCGCCGCCGCCGTCTCCTCCGCCCCAACCGCGGCGGCTAGGCCCCTCGCGGCCTCCCCCGCGCCGCACTCCGTCTCCCTTCCCCGCGTCGCCTCGAGGCCCCTCCGCTTCGCCGCCTCTGCCGCCAGATCCGCGCGGGCCAGCAGGCTCGTTGCCCGCGCCGGTGGCGTCGTAAGTACCCGTCCCTTGTCTCCTCTCCTTTCCTCGGGCTTGGCCCGCGTCCTCTGCTGCACTGCCCACTCACTGCTCGGTTCTGTGGTGCCTAAACTCCCCAGGATGACCTGCCGTTGGTTGGGAACAAGGCTCCCGACTTCGAGGCGGAGGCCGTGTTCGACCAGGAGTTCGTCAACGTACGTGCATTCTAGCTTCGGTTTATGGGCTCTGTTTCTAATTTGTCTCGAATTGTGTGCAGTGCTGATAGGGTGTGCGATAACGGTCGCCCAGTTTGATCTTTTGCCGTTCCTACTTCTGTTGTTGCAGGTCAAGCTTTCTGATTACATCGGGAAGAAGTATGTGATTCTATTCTTCTACCCACTGGATTTCACCTTTGTCTGCCCGACCGGTGAGTGTGAAACACTAGCATTAATTAATGTCAAGAAGGTTAATCTAGATGGTAGTGCATTATATCTGAGATTATGCTAAACACATATCTGGTTTTTGCAGAGATTACCGCTTTCAGTGACAGATATGAGGAGTTTGAGAAGTTGAACACGGAGGTCCTCGGTGTTTCAATTGACAGTGTGGTATGTTTCTGGCATTTTCCATAAATAGGATGGTATAGGTTAGTACTAACGGCTCAGGATTAGGGAATGCAGTTGAATTCGACAAACAATGCATCGTCTGTTTGAATACCAGCATTGCAAATATAGTTGATAACGGAAATAGAATATGTGACCGAAAACAGCTCCTGTGTTGCGAGATTCACGCGCTAGGTGATCTTTGGAGCATAAGTCTTGTCCTTATTATATACATAATTCCTCAGGATATTTCCGTATTTCTGAAACTGACTGTGGAATATGTCTTGTCCTGGGATGTAAAACAGTAATTATACAATATTATTCTGTTACAGAGGAATTATCAGTCACCAATTCATCTTTTTGGTGAAGTGGGACTAGTTATAAAACTGGTGTGAGTAACTGCTAATAGAAAAATGTTCATAAATAGCATTGACAGGCCATTATTAGTCCACCTTTTTCGGTTTGATCTGTTGTTATAAATGGACCAAAAATAGTTACTAATTTGTTCTGGGTCACACTGGTGGCGCTTTGAGCTTCTTTATTTTAGTTGTTGGAATTTTGCACATGAGGCCTTATAAATTACCCTTGTCGTTCCTTTTGGTCCAAGATAATGCCTTAACTGCATAAAGTCCTTCACCCACTACTATGACCATAACTGTATACCATGAAAGATTTGCCTTTTGTGGCTTGTATAATTCTTGCTGCTACTCTATAGCGTTTTATGTAAGCGTTCAAAAGTTTTAATCCCAAGCAAGTCGGGGTAGGCTAATAAGCGGTCAATATTTTTTTTAAAAAAAAACTTGAGCTGTGTGGACAGAATAATGTAAATATTAAGTCATTTGTACTGTATATAGTTCGATTCAGGGGCGGACCCAACCTGGGCCAAGGACTAGGGCTGCTCTTTGAATGTTTTGCTAGACAAGCCGAGCTCCATGGTGACAAAAGAGGGCCTATAGTATTTTTCAGCCGAGATTAGGGCCAAGGCCCTAGTGGCCCTAGTGGCAGGTCCGCCACTGGTTTGATTCTTTTTTTTTATGCCTCTATACTGAGTAACAGCTCCAGTATATGTTCATATATTATATGGTTACTATGATTCTGTCACCTCATAACCTTTTTTAAACATATTTATATTTCTTTGATCATATCTTGATATTTTATATGTCTATTTGGATGCAGTTCTCCCACCTTGCATGGGTGCAGACAGATAGGAAGTCTGGTGGGCTTGGTGACCTTAAGTATCCACTTGTTTCCGATGTTACTAAGTCGATTTCAAAGTCCTTTGGTGTTCTGATTCCTGATCAGGTATTCTTATCAACCACATGATATTCTTCTCCTAATTTAGTCCTTTTGTTTTCTGTGTTCTGATTTTATATGTTGCTCTCCAAATCTGAATGTTCTTCTGGCAGGGCATTGCTCTCAGGGGATTGTTCATCATTGACAAGGAGGGAGTAATTCAGCACTCTACCATTAACAACCTTGCCATTGGTCGGAGTGTGGATGAGACCATGAGGACCCTACAGGTACTGTTGGCTGCGCTGCATTTCATGTTTGCTATTGTTCCAGGTTTGGGAGACAAAAGAGGAAGTGGTTGTTTTATGTTACTAAAATCTGAAATGAAACGAACATTTATTTAGCATTCATTTTGCTTGCAATTCAGAACACACAATGTGATCACCACACAGCATTTAGGACTGCATTTTCCATGTTTAATTGTGGAGTAATAGTTATATGTAGACATGAAGTTCTACATGTCTGAATTGTCAAGGATAAAAAAGTAAAATTTATCCCTGCACTAGAATTACACAATAATAACATAAGTACTAAATGCACAATATGATTTATTTCCTTAAATTGGCGGGGTGCAAGACGAAGGACTCAATATGCATAAATTTTCTGCTGCAAGGATGGAATTTATTGTAGCAAGGCATTGCTAAATTGGCTGATTTTGTTGCTGGGCTGAATGGGATGGTCTTACATAGTTTTTAGATGAACAGGCCCAATATACCAATCATGGCCCATGATCCCTGGTGGTTTTGCTGTTCTGGTTTATGACCACCATAGTGTTGCTTCCTTTTGCCCATGTCACAGTTCAAATGTTCAAGGTTCACAAACGGTCAATTGGAAGAATGTTTAGCCCAACCTCTCTATTTTCAATGTTTCAGGCACTGCAGTACGTCCAGGAGAACCCAGACGAGGTCTGCCCGGCAGGATGGAAGCCTGGGGAGAGGTCGATGAAGCCCGACCCCAAGGGAAGCAAAGAGTACTTTGCGGCCATCTAGACGCCGTACTATGAAGCTTTGCTGCTCTGGCGTACCAGCGGTGGATGGACGTGGAATTTTGCTGCCGTGCTGAGGTTGTGTTAATTTGACATGCCCCTGCCTATTGTGAAACCGAACCAAGTGTAGTAGCTTTTTGCATCCGATTGAATGCTGTCTCTGTTAACTTCTTTTTTGCTCTGAAATAAAGTTCATCTGGTCATGTTTGAGAGCTCAAACTTTTTTTTTTGAACGGAGATTACTCGACTTTTACTGAAAGTCAAATTAGAGTTTGATACATAGTTTCTGTTGGGGTTGCCAACTTACAAACAGGCACTAGAACAAACAGGTATCTAAATTGAAAAGACACCAGTGCTTCTAAAACTCTCCAACATCAGAAGTTAAGATCTCCATTGATCGGAAGCCATTGATCCGGTATCCCAGCTGCTCCAAGATGCGCTCCACCTTCAGTTTTTGGTCTGATTTCAGCAGAATTGACCATTTGTGATTTTGTGAAGTATTTTGGCACCTCTGTGCAGTATCTTCCCTTCGTTCCATCAGCATAAGTTTTGGAGTCCTGAAGAGAAATGAAAGCAGGAGACATTTAATGAATGAGAGTCATCATCTTAAATATTCCTTTTGCTTGTCCAAAATGCTCTACTGATAACATTTAGTGAAGGAATCCAGCCATGCAAGAAGAAAAAAGGAGATACCTCTGTTTTGTTCATTTGCTTAGTGATTGCAGTAGGTTCTCTTGCTGCTCTGCTGAGCCGTTACGAAATGACGGAGCCGGAGCCTTATTTCGGCTTCGACGGAATAAACTGGGCCCTCATTCCGGCCCCAAATAATCCAACACTAAAATGTATTGGGGGTAGCCCATGTGGCCATGTGCACCAAAAAGCCCATAGTTCACCGCGCAAACTAAAACCCTACCCCTACCTGTAAATAGCCTCTCCACCTCGCGCTCTTCCACTCTCGTCATCCAGCGGCGGCGGCGGCGGCGCGGAAGGAGAAGCAGCAGCAGCAGGAGCGAGCTGAGGAGCGGCGACCCAACCCGAGCTTGCAACCATGGTGAGCGCCACCATCCCCTTCTCCTCCTCCGTCTGCCGTGCCACGCGCGCTTCTTCTCCCGGTAGATCTGTGCGCCGCGCTTCTTCGGCAAGCCCGGCTCCGCCGGTAACGCAGTGGATGGCTCGCTTTCTTTTCGGTAGGGCCATGGGTGCCGCCACGAAAGAGTGAGCTCTAGGTGCCACCGCGGTCGGAGCTACATATGGGCACCACCACGGCCGGAGCTCCATGGGAGACGTTGCCGGTGCGGCTGGAGCTCCATGGGCGCCGCCATGGCCCCAGCAGACGAGCCTGATCTCCCCTTTGCAAGCGGAATGAGCTGCATAAGACCACCACGGAAGCAGGTCCGATGTGGTGTCGTTGATCCATAGCTCCATGATCTTAATCCGTCAATAGAAGCCGAACGTAATGGAAAGGGTGTGGATTGGGCACAAATCTCTTGATTTTTCTTCCCTTTTTACGTCTCTTGACTTTTTTCCTCTTTTGCTTCCCTGTTGTTTTGTGCATGTGAACCATCGATCTCTTATCCGAAGAGAATTTCATCCCTGTTTTGGGTTGAAACACCAAATTGTATGCGAAGGGTGCTGGAATCTGTATTTGAGGCACCCAAATTATGTTGTTGTTTATCCTTCTTTTCTCAATTTGCAGACTACAAACGAGAATTGAGATCTGAGCTCATACGGTCATACCTCTGTTTACCCATTACTCGAGTAGAAAAAATCTCTCTCTTTTTCTTCTCTTTTCTTTTTTTTATTTTTCTATGAAACTGGAATCATTCAGTTCTATTTATAGCGTATTTTCCTCATTTTGAATTGTTATATCCAATTAATTACATGAGAAAAAGCAAACTCATGGCAGCCCGAAAGAGGTGTCACGACAATTGAACTCACCTGTGTTAAGAAGAGGTGACTATATCCAAGAAAAGTCAGGTAACCAAACAGTCTTGTGCAATGCAGACTAAAGCTATGCAGCCAACCAAACATTGAACAATACTGAACAAATGTATTACTCTAGCCAGGCTTAGGATGGCCTGGTTTAGATTCTAGCCAGGCTAGATCTAGACCAAGCAACCAAACACACCCTAAGTGTGGATAAACAGGCAAAGTCTGCAGCTATGGCCATGTTTCTTTATGACTGGTTGGATGTTTGCTAACAAGCCCTTTGATTACATTTATACTGGTAGTGTTCCAGCCCTTACAGCATAGTGATATATACCTGTTTATCCAGTTCACCAGTTTCTGTTTTTAGCTGATCCTAAGTTCTGCGAAGCTAGGATACATAATCTTAATTTAAGCTTTTGCTTCTCATCATGGAGTTTCTTGGGGCATTACTACTTTTCATAGGAGATTGAAAACATTTGAGTTCCTTGAATTATGTTACTTAAATGAATTACACTGGACGGCTGTTGCATTTACAGGATTAAAATGATAAGAAAAATCTGATCTTGTATAATGAGATTTTTAACATTATCTCGTTTAATTATGGAACAGGCTAGGGGTTTGAAGAAGCATTTGAAGAGGCTCAATGCGCCCAAGCATTGGATGTTGGACAAGCTTGGCGGAGCTTTCGTAAGTTTTCCAAATTCCTAGAGCTATTGCAGCTACATCATTTTCTGTGTTACATGGTTGTTGATTGATGCTCGATACTGTTACATTGAATAGGCTCCCAAGCCATCCTCTGGCCCCCACAAGTCCAGGGAGTGCCTTCCCCTAATCCTGATCATCAGGAACAGGCTCAAGTATGCCCTGACATACCGTGAGGTCATTTCCATCCTGATGCAGCGCCATGTGATGGTTGATGGCAAGGTCAGGACGGACAAGACCTACCCTGCTGGTTTCATGGGTATGTCCTGCTCTCTTTCCATTTTAACTGTTGGTTCTTCATTGCAAATGTCACTTAATAGCTTGATGTGTTGTGTCTCCTATTTGACAGATGTGATCTCCATTCCCAAGACCAATGAGAACTACAGGCTTCTGTACGACACCAAGGGACGCTTCCGTCTTCACCCCGTCAGGGATGAGGATGCCAAGGTTAGTTTTGTTTTCACAGCAGTACATTTTGCTGAAGGGCCCCTGGTATTTGTTATGTGCTTATGTGATATTGCATTGCTTGAGTTGAGCTTGCAGATGCTAGGAATATAGTTCAATTGTCATTTGTTCTTTGTCAGTCTGTTCTTTGCTGAGAATCTTTACATTGCTTATTATGTTTGTGTAGGATCTTGCATTAGTTTGTGTTGAAATACTGATTGCTATTGCTCTTTATGCAGTGCCTTGTTGCATGTATGATCTCAAATACTGATTCTTATTTATTGATGTGCAGTGGAAGCTCTGCAAGGTTAGGTCTGTCCAGTTTGGTCAGAAGGGCATCCCCTACCTGAACACCTATGATGGCCGCACCATCCGCTACCCTGACCCTCTGATCAAGGCCAATGACACCATCAAGATTGATCTTGAGACCAACAAGATTGTTGACTTCATCAAGTTCGATGTTGGCAATGTCATAATGGTGACTGGTGGAAGGAACACTGGCCGTGTTGGTATTATCAAGAACAGGGAGAAGCATAAGGGTACCTTTGAGACCATCCACGTTGAGGATGCTACAGGCCACCAGTTTGCCACCCGTTTGGGTAATGTGTTCACCATTGGCAAGGGCAACAAGCCGTGGGTGAGCCTTCCCAAGGGCAAGGGTATCAAGCTCAGCATCATCGAGGAGCAACGGAAGCGTGATGCTGCTGCTCAGGCTGCTGCTGCTTAAATCTGAATTGCTATAGTGAGCTATCTATTCAAGGATATAGAACTATGTTGCCAGACTATCCTTTTTAGTTATGCCTGATACTTGTTGGTTCGTGAACTGATTTCTGTTAGCTGTATGCAACTATTTATGTTACCCAAGTCGTTTTCGTGCCTGCTGTCATCATGGTTACTCTGAGCACTGGTTTTGTGAATCTGTTCTGTCTTGGATTTTTGCTTCAGTTGTATGTTTGCTTCTGCTCTGTACTGTTTCGTTAGAATACTCTTAGCATTTGTGAGCCGCTTGCCCGCTTTAGAAGCGCTGGAACAAGCTTGGTGCTGTGGTCTTCTGTTTCTCATCACCGATGAACCTTTCTGGTACTAGATTTTGTGCATGTCTCGTTTCAGCAAGAGTGGACCTTTCTGGTACTATCATTCTTGCATGCCTTTGTCTCAGCAAGAATGACTTACAATTTCTTCTGATCCTTTTATTAAACTCTGTTATGGTCCATGTCGAATGAAGCGCAAGTTTGTTGTCTGGGATTAATCTGTTGTGCAACGAAGTATTTGTGAAGCGCATGACGCCTACGCGAGCTAGAATCCTCTCGTTCGTCTAGGGGAGGGTTTACGATCCCGACTATCCCGGTGATCCTGTTCGAGACCTGGACGTCGAAAACCGCGGTTTTCGGTAATCCTGGCTAGGATCCTAGGCAAAATTCGATTTTGCCGGACGGTTGGGAGCAATCGGAATTCCGGCTGGGATGACCGGAACTCCGGTCCCGAGGCTCTAAAACTGAATGTTGTAAAAAACCCATAAAATATATATAAAAATTAGAAATTTTGGCATGACTTTTGTAGAATATTTGTTACTTTATTTATAACATATATAATTAAATGAAATATGATAAAAGAAAAGTAAAATGACAAATTCATGAGAAAATACATGAATCAAGTCCATAAATCACACATAGTTTAAGTTCACAAATCACACAGTTCAAGTCCACAAATTACAACCACATAAATCAAGTTCACAACTAATAAGTCCATGACATACATAATATGACATATGAACATGAAATCAAGAACATCGCTCGTTAAAGGAATTGTACATTACGTGATTGTATTTCTCGCTTGACATAAGTTGAATCTGTTTGTTAGCCAATAATTGTGCTCTATATTGGTTCCAAGTTAATCCAGTTCAATCTGTGGTGCATTGCCAGTCTGAGTACCACATACTATAAGCCTCTAGGTCATGACACTCATAAATCCAAGTAATCGGTGGTTCAGTGGAGGTATCACCATATTTGTAATTGTAGTAGCCATATGGGTACTGCACAGAACTTGAACTATAGGAACTATCACTTTGTTGAGGTGAGAGGTAGCTACCTTGATCATGCTGTGTAGCTGTGGATTTTCTATGTTGTTTCATTATGACCCGTTGCGATGGTGGAGCACCATGATCCTGATCCTGGGTAGCGTGTGTGAATTGTGTCTCACCTGTAAAGGAATGGTAAGTATATGTGATAAAATTTAAATTACAGTCTCACCTGTAAAGGAATGGTAAGTATATGTGATAAAATTTAAATTACACATATACTTTATATGGTTATGTTACTTGTGAATCGGAGTGGAGAGATAGGTTGTTGAAGAGGAGAAGGATCACCATCATTTCTATCTGAATTTGATGGTGAGCTATTATCATCTGACTCTTGATAACTCAGGGTTTTGTCCGTGTCGTTCTCAGTGCTGTCATCACTTTTCACCTCTTTCTCTATATTCTTTTTCTTTTTTTTGTAGGTGCTTTCCGTGCAACGGCTTTATATTTGCGCTTGCCTGTGTGTGTATCACCGACATTACGTTCTGTCCAAGACATTAGAGAACTTGTCCCCAGGATTCTCCGTAACTCTCTTGGATCATCATCCTAAGTCACCAACTTTGACGGTATAAGGACATCACTATCTGACGGTCAAATCCCGGTCGGATCCCGCCAATCCCGGCCGAGATCCCAAGCTCAGGGGTCGGGATGCCCACTCGCGACAGCGGCTCGCCGGCGGCGACGGCCGGATTTTGGGAGAGATGACACGGAGGAGCTGTCGCGGGGGGAGGGGATGCGGACATGCGGCTATGGTGTGGGGGGGGGGGGGCGCGAATAGGAGAAGGTTGGAGTGGATAAGGTGTTTTTCTTTTTTTACCTATTTCTTATTCACTTTTGTCTTTCATTAATTTTTTTTATATCAAATTTGATTATTTTTATGATCTAGTTTCATCATAAATCTTGATTTTTCATCTAGTTTTTTTTTATATTTTTTTATAATTTTTTTCAAAAATTTAAAATTTTGAATTTTAGACTACCGGGATCTCGGCTTCCCGATACTCCCAGCCTGGATCGGGAACCCGGAATCCGTCGACACCGTCCGGTTTTCGTTCGGGATTGTGAACCATGCTGATTGGTTCGTGTATTAACTGAACCTTGCTCGCGTTCAGTAGCCAGGCTGCCGTGAGCGGGCGCATGCAAGGTAAGGTAGATTGGTTTACCTATCTCCGCAGCCAACCTATCAGAGAATATGTTTGGTTGGATGCATTTGTGTTTTGTGTTCTTACACGTGTTTCAGTAAGGAAATATATTCAGTTGAGTGCATCCATGTTTTACGTTCTTACATGCGTTTCAGTCAGCGCTCCCATCCCGCATGACGCGAGCTAGGCTCATGGAAAACACCCATTTTTTCTGTATCTACAGAGCCTGGCTCGGAGGCTCATCTTGCATCGAGGAAGCCTGACTTTAGCCTTGCTCCAGCCATCCAATCACAGACAAGTGGCACGCGAGGACCTGGTTTGCCCGAAACCAGCCAACCAATCACCCCCTAGTTTGTCTGCATCTAGAGGGGCTGGTCGCCGTCTCTATTGCTGTGGTGCTTATGTCCTTTTACTTAACATTGTGTTAAGTTCAATGTCAACTGAAACACAATTCTTTTTGTTTCGAATTCTTGTGAACTAAAATTTGTGATCGACAATTCCCGACATGACGGAGCCTACGTGAGCTGGAAGAATCCTTTTGCAATGGTGCCGTTTGCTCCTCTGGGCGGCCGGCGTGCGCTGGAGCCAGAGTGAGTCCTCGACGGCGCCGGAGGATGCTGCTCATGGATCGGCCCCCCTGCTTGACCCGCTCGCCCTTGGCGCCGCACCCGGACAGCCGGTTGCGCCAGTCGGAGATCCGGCGGGTGAAGTCCTCCACCGTCACCGTGTGGCCCTGGTACGGCGCCGCCACCTCGTCGGAGAATCTGGACTGGATGGTTGGCCAATGTACCGGTGTGTGTGCCACGATTCAGATTCTCAGATGACGTGCAGCAATCGGTAGGACTGGACTGGATGGTTGGCCAATGTACCGCAGATGAAATGACATGTCACTGATAGGGCCAGATGGCAAGATGCTCGCACACGCAGGAAATATATCTGGTGTTGGCACAAAAGGCCGTGGAACAACAGAAACGACCGTTTGCGTGTTTTCCAACTGAAAGCTTCAAATTTAACCTCAAACCTTCTGTCCGAAGCATGCAAGACGGAATACACAATTCACAGATTACAGAACATGCAGGTGCTTTCTGCTCACGCGCATTGACAGAACTAAGAAAGTACGAGAGCAAGATGACACATGGATTGGCTCATCCAAGGCATTCAGTTCTTACGTGATGATCGGTTAAAAGAGAGCGATGGAGACTATAGATGCTGTAAATATTTATACATCAATGATTAAGACAAGAGTGACCAAGCCACAGTAATTTGCATCTCAACAAAACCAACATCAAGCATACCATAGCTGCTACCGGCTTTCATGGCTGAGAAAACCAATTGTTCCACAGGTTTTTCGCTTTCAGATACCTTCCGATTCCACAAACAAGGCGGATCCAGCGATAAAACTTACGTAGGGCGAAGCGTGAACCTTAGGTAGGACGAAGCGTGAAAATCAGACACAAAGTAAAGTGAACAACAAACCGAACCACGAGAGCTACTAGAGGTTAGGAGAAAATGAGTGGGAAGCGGCGGATGGGAGAGAATGAGGAGCGGGGAGCTCAAACTTCCCGTGTCGCATATGTGTAATGTTACTAGCGAAGTTTGGCGCGCTCACGCAACGCCCATACACGAAACTGTAAAGGTAGAAATACATATTATAACATTAAACAAATAACTTGAGGATTTTTTCTGTAAATTCACTGAGTCGATTATGTTCGTGGGCCTTTTTCCATGGGTTGCAGGTCAAATATCGGCCCATTCGCACACAAACGGGAGTGCCTGAAATGTACATATAAATTCAAAATATGGAGAGGCCTTATGTGCAAAATGACAACCAGCCACATCTTATCCTTCTTCATCGTTCCTTTCTTGCAGTAGCTCCCTCCGTGCCTCTCTCTCTCGCCCATAGCTCCCAGCCTCTTCTTGCCGACGACGTCGGCCCCTGCGCGTTATTGTCTCGCTCACCTCCAAGCGTCGTTGCCTTGCCTGCGCCTCCTCCACCCCCAGTCCCCACCTCCTTTCTAGTCGTCACCGACGCCGCCTCATTGAAGTGTCGACGCCGCGCCACACTCCTCCCGGCGCCCGCCTCCTCCTCCCTCCCACGCCACCGTTGTTCCTCTCGGACTGTTTTTTTTTTTTAGCACATCCTCTGAGACTGCTGCATTGGTCAAGGAGGGTGAAGCGAATCGAGGCCCACACACGGGCTAACTTTGTCAGGCCGTCGGCTCCCACGGCCCAAGATCCGCACCGTGGCCCGATGTTTAACAGGCGACTTGCTCCTTCAGGAGATGTCCACGATGATAAAAAAATTGATCTCAAGTGACGTGGTGGAAGTAGAGGCCGGCAATATCGTCAAAATTACGGTGGAGGGTGGAAATCTTTCACCTATCTACGAGGCCCGCACACGGGCTAACTTTGTCAGGCCGCCGGCTCCCACGGCCCATGGTCCGGACTGTGCTCCTTCAGAAGATGTACACAATGGTAAAAAAAAAATGATCTCAGGTGACGTGGTGGAAGTAGAGGCCGGCCACGTCGTCCAAATTACGGTGGAGGGTGTACACCTATCTACTTACTCTCTATATATATACTACTAGCAAAATACCCGTGCGTTGTTACGGATTTTAAAAAAATAATAATTTTTTATAATTTAAATATAAATTATTTATATAATATAATTGTTAATATTTTTTACATAAAAGATCATATTTATATTATCGTTGATGCTTCTTAGTGTACCATTTTATATGTTATACTAGCAAAGTGTCCGTGCGTTGCTATGAACTTAAAAAAATAACACATTCTTTATAATTTAAATATAAATTATTTATATAATATAATTACTATATATATACTTTGATTGTAAAAAAATTATTACATATATACAATATTATTAACATTTTTTTACATAAAATATTACATTTGTATTACCATTGGTGCTTCTTAGTATATCATTTTATATGTTAAAAATAATAATTTTATCATTATTTTTTATTATATTCTAGAAACTTTATTAGGAAGGAAAAATTAATTCACAGAGTACAAAAATAGCACTGCATTGCAATGCAATTTTAAAATTAAAGACTTGCTTTAATTGAAAAAGTCAAAACACAAAAGTTGTAGATCTTCTTGAGGCCTTTTCGAAACATATATGGATCATATTATTTGAACTACGGAGCTAGGAGATATGTGCCCCGCACAGGGACGTGCGTAGAGGAGTCTGAATTAAAAACAAATATTTTTACATCATATATTTAGAAACCAAAACGGCGGGATTTGGACTTATATTGAATACCAAAGTTGTAGAACGTTTTGAGAGCTACGAGATAGAGTCCGAGTTTGTCTCATTTAAGCTCCGGATGTGAGAGTTATAATTTTTTAAATTCGGTACTTGGTATAAAAGGTACAAAACCGATTTGGATTCAATCTCTAACTTTATGGACACGAAGTGGACGACCGCACCTCAATTAATAGATTGTATCATAAGTAATAATTTTTCTATTATTTTTTACCGTATCTTTATCATAAATATTTTTTTTACCTCTCATGTTAACGATTTTTATATGTCGTGTCGTTTGAGTACTATGTTACAAAATTAAGTAAAATGACATTAAAAAATACTCAAATATGAGTAGTGATGTAGATATGGTCCGATCTTCCGAGAGGTAAGGGAACTCGAATTTGGGAAACTCGGCGTCAACGACCCGGCTTGAATCAGACACGATCCAACCCCACAACCGTTACACCAAACACAACTTGATTGTTCCTGCAAGCGAAATCGAGAACACAAACAAGAGCGGATAAACACGCAATCTGAAATTGCAAATATGGATGAAACAAATCACAAGAAAAGGTTCAAGCTCTGAACACAAAAGGACTAATTGTCACAGTGGTGTAGAACAAAAACAGGGACCCTGGATTACTGTAAAAGGACTTGTCGCCACAGTTACAATAATTTGATCAAGTTTCTCTCTGAAAAACTGAACTAAACAAAACCCGAAACTAAAAGACGGCGGCTACTGAGTTTATGTAGGAAACAAAGACACCCTAGGGTTAGGGGCGACCAGGGGGGCGCCCACAATATGGGTTTAAGGCCCGACACGATACATGGCCAAGTTGGTCCAAAATAGGTGGCACATCACTTTGTCATGGTCATATATTATAACTCATGACCCTTCTGGAGCTAGGACCAGAACCAAAACGACGGCGTTGTCGTCCGCTTTTCAACGCATCAAAGAACGTCTCGTTTGGACGTCGGATGTGGGAGCTATCATCAAAATCGTGAAGGGGTGTCGGCTGAATCCGAGACGAACGTGACGACCGAGTTAGTAACGACTTGTAACTTGGGGAAAGCCATGATATGCGCGTATCCAGCATGGTAATGTCCTCATTAAGTAGTACCGATATAAAACCCAAGTCATCATATAAAAAGAGATTCTCATAACCTCATAACGTTTATAAAATACCACTGGACCTCTATGAAGCTCATTATACAAGAACAAGGTGATAACCTATTGCCAGCTTTATCCGATAGGATAAATTAATTCACGCAGAATAGAAACAACATTGCATTGCGACGTAATTTTGAACTTGTAAACATGCTCTAATAAGAAAAGTTAAAACACGAAAGTTGTAGATCTCGTCGAGTCATTTTTAGAATATATATGGATCATATTATTTGGACTTCAGAGGTAGGAGATATGAGGCCCACATTGAGACCTGCGTAGAGGAGTCCGAATTAGAACAAATATTTTTGTATCGTAAAGTTGGAACTCAAAACAGTGGAATATTGACTTATATTGAATATCAAAGTTGTAGAACTTTTTGAGGGTTACACGATAGATTCCAAGTTTGCCTCATTTGAACTCCGGACGAGTGATTTATGATTTTTTTAAATTTGGTGCTTGATATGAAAAGTACGAACCGATTTGGATTCAATCTTAAATTTTGTGGGCTTGTATTCGGATCAATACAAAAACACGGGGCAGACGGACTCACATAAATCTATACACCTTATTAAGAGAGGTGTGGTCGTTTATTTCGTGTCCACAGTGTCCTAAAGTTTCGCATCTTCTCGGCTTTCTGGTTTGTTGAAATCCGATCAGACATCGATTATTTAGAGTTCGTGGAATCTGATCAGGTTTTGATAAAGGGATACCATAGATGAGGCTGAATGGACTCTGTTTTGCTTGTTTGTGAGCTTGGGGATAGTTTGGATGCGCTGAATCGGAGTTCGAGCGTTTTGCCAATGGCGGATAGGAGACGTCCAGCTAGAGAAAGAAATGACTGTTTGTGGTTTGTCTATTCGGCAGGGCGCTCAGGCCAACTAGGCCGGTCGTTGGGCTGAGATGCTGTTGCACTGAATTGCTCCAAAGAAGAGAGAAGTTGGGTTGTTGGTGGGAGAGAATGAGAAACGGCCCAAATCGCTGACGTCTTCAAGAAGCCAAGCTACGGTCGTGTCGTCATCGCTACCATTCAAGTCCCTCTTCCACTAAAACATTAACAAGCGTGGCTTCTGAGTGACCTGCCACACATTCCACGGAGATCAAGCAGCTGGGCGGCTACGCCGCACTAGGGGATCAGGTTGTCCTCTCTGCTGGCTTGGTAAGTTCTTCGTCACCGGCAGAGACGATGGCATCGACGTGAGATGTGGGTCTCCAGGAGTAACGTGCAGGTCTGAAGCTTCTTCGAATTGCATGAAGACCCAACTATGTATACATGTTGTGGTGTCTATCGTTAGGATTTCTAATGCCTACATTACTATGCATATTGTCCACAACAAGCAGCTATAGGCCAACGAACTCACTTTTTTCTTTTGTGTTTGCTTGCTGCTGGTTCTTTTGAGGCGATGGGAACAGACATGAGTTTTTTTGTTTTAGTTCCATGATGATCAGCCCTCCCCTTCTTGATTCTATGAGTCGTCGTTTATATGTTTCTGTGTTCTTCTTCACCACACTACGTAAGTTGATGTTTACCATGGCCTAGCATGGATTAATATTCTTCTCCATATAATATGCCGTGAAGACAAATGGCTGTTATTAAGAATTCAGTGTTTCATGGATCACGGTGCTCAAACTCTGATTAGGGTTTGTGTAAGCCCCGCCAATGTCAGAAAAGTGAATTGCAATCTAATCAGCCAGATCATTCGTGCAATTTTGTTCTGCTTCTAAGTTGGGGTTGAGTTTATTTGATGTCGAATTGGATTGATGTGGGTTGATTAAGTTTAACATGGCAGCAGAAAATATTCATGCGGATACAATTTTTTAGCTAGCATAGCTTTAAAATGTTTCTTTATGTTTCAATACATACACTAATTGGTGTGCTATAACTTTAAAAATAGTGTATTGCAAGTGAATGGTCCGCTTTTATACCACAGGAAAATTTTTAAAAATAAATAGGAAAACATATGTTCTTTGATTAAGATTAGTTTACTAGCATATCTATTAATTCGTTTTTAAAGTTTTAAAGTCCGTAACAACGTATAGACACATTGCTAGTTAATATATATACTATATACTACTATACCATATACTACTACTATTCGTGCGTCGTGCCCAAGTTGGGTGACAACGTATAGGGTGTTGTTTCCGGGCTAGACGGGTAAGCATGCACAGAAAGGCCCATTCACAGCAGGCCCAGAAGGTCTCCCGTGGCGTGGACGAGCATCTCCCATCGCTTGTTAGTCCACTTCCACTCTCCAAAAAAAGAGTAAAGACACAGGAAGCAGCGATCGATCCATGCAGTTTTCGCAAGCGGAAAATACTGTAGTCGGGAGAAGTACAGTACATGCCACGGCTGCAAAAGGAACCAGAACCATAAAAGGCGAGCAGAATGACCGTACAAGAGGAGAACAGGAACCCGACGAAATCGGCGGTCACCGGCCTTCCCTTCTTTCCATGCATCCATGCTTTTGCCTCTCCATCCATGGCACTGTTGGCAGGTGCGCCCTGTTCATGACCGAACACGAGAGGCCAATCGCCACACTACTAGACCGAGCCCAAGTGACGGATAGGACGTGCCTGATCAAAGCAGCACATTCAGCTGGTGGCGGTCAGTAGCTGAGCAGCCGGCGGCCACCACTCAGGCAGAACGGAATGACCTGACATGCGCTTTCCTTTCCCGATCATTTCAAGCTCTGCTGCTATTCCTTGTAGTAGTGCTTGTGTGTTTTTATCGGAGTCAGGTACAGGTCAGGTCAGGTCCGCCAGTGCCAGTACTACACAAGTTTGTGCATTCAAAATGTGTCCGCTTTTAGCATCGTCTCTTCTTTTACTCCACTCTTTGCTGCTACGGACTCTTCTGTAAGCAGATTAAAAGGAAGGGGGCTCTCCAATCGGCTACTAATATAAACCTCCGACAGGCTATCTCACTCCTGTCTGTACTGCTGTCGATTTTCTGCTTTAATCTATCAGCGACCTGTTAACTAAGCAAAGACTACAACAAAGGGATGAAAGTTGTAATACTGCGAGACGAACTGATATGGAGAAGCACGCAGTGATTAGCGCCTCATCCTCCTTTGCCTCGCTTTGCTGCTCGTATGATTCGTTCTACACTGTCTTTTTCCTCTCTTTTCTCTTTCTTTTCCCCCTCAAATGTTTTCGTATTTAGTATTTCGCTCTCTTTTCTCCAAACATTCTTTTCTGTGTTACAGTATATTTTTGCTTTGCGTCTATCTGTACTTTTCCCTCGGAGCTCTCCTTTTCTGGCGTTTTTGCCCCTTTGCAGAGTAGCCATTGCACTTTGCTATCATTAGTGCTTGTCCTCTTGCTGTCCTCTGGGTCCCTCTTTGATAGCCAGAGCTTTTTCCTGACTGTGACTTCCAGATTAGTCTGAAAAGATTATACGGAGAGAATACATATATATAATGTAGTAATCTACAGGGGCAGAGCTTACTGATTTTATTTGTTTAAATGTAGCTCTCTACTCCAAAGCTAATGATGACAGAGTTTAATTGCAAATGCCTGCTTTTTTTTTTTTTTGCTGAATACTGTTTGTTCACGCTCTTGAAAAGAAAAAAAAAAAGAGAACATTGTTCGTTTGGTGGTGACGAGGGCCACTAATACAAATATCATCTGCCTCCACGCTGTATTTTGCATTATGGAAACAAGGTGACTTATGATTGAGAAATGAAGGAAGGGGTGAGCGCTGCGGATCGGAGGGACTGACTGGACATGGAAGTATATACACATGATCAACTTATGATCACTCTATGCTTATTGCTCACAGAAAGACTTTTCCTATATATGATCGATTGTTGCTTCTTTTCCCGCTTCCTGTTCACATCCCTATAAAGAACAGTGTCTGAGAGCACGACTTTCTGTGCAAATTTGAGCGATTATGACTCCGGTCAATGGAACTTAACCGCACTTTGATGCACGACCTTTGGCTTTTAACCCTCGTCACTGATGATTACTGTTAACATCCCTAGAACAACAGAATCGCTTGACCACTTTACTGAATCACGCATGGAATGGGAGATTGCTTGGAGATTTTACTAATTATTTGATCGGATTTTCTTCTCTTGCATATAACACATGCTTTATTTAGGCACTTCTTCGATTAGCTCACCTCAATAGAAGATACATAAGAATTCTCCTCCTCCAGTACGTAGTCTACTTTATCTCAGCTTAACTATCATCCACTTACTCTCCATTTACCAATCATTTTTACGCAATCTGCTTTTGAGAACACAGACATGAATGCCCAAAAGCTTACTAGTCCTAATAACGACAAGAAAATAAAATCAGATGGAGTACATATTTGTTTTACAAGAAACACAAACACCCTGCTGCCTATAGATGACGACTGTGACCTGTGACTGATGTTAATTGATCAATTTCTGTGGCACATACAAGAACATAAGGCATAAGGCGCAGCGGCAGGACTGGCACTTTATTCCTCATACTTTGATCAGTCCAGAAGGGAAGATCGTGGCCGTACACACTTCCCGATCTACTGTCTCCAGGCTTAGTGCCAGCAGATCGCTGGTTCATCTCTACTGCCCCCGATCGACGATGGATCAAGGTCTCGTGTCTAAAAAGATGAGAGGCCACGTCGGTGGGATCAGACGGATCAAATCGACCCATCGATCGATCGCACATAAAGCATCAGACGTTGCATCGCCATCATTACTCATGCATGCAGTGAATTCCTGCCCGTCGCAGGCAGCATGCATGATGCGTGTACAATTCGACGTACAACAACAGGTGCATGCAGAAAGTGTCTGCACTGTACTAGGTGCTATATGCCACTTGTCCGATTATTTTCTTCTTGTGAATGATGCATTTCATAATTTTTTTTCAAGTTGAAGCTTTTGAAATTGTTGGTTTCTTTATGTTATGTATCATGTATGATCCTTTATGTATATCATCATGACAGCATAAGTTGGATTCGCTAGTTTCATGGACTTTGAAGGGAAAGGAGCTAGAACAGAAGGTCATCATGCTTGGCACAACTTTTGCTTTAGCTATGTGATGTGGAGAAAACACGATGGTACAGAATGGTTGGATTAATCTTCATCAGCTTATTAGGAACCACACGACATCATTAAAATGAGAAGCACATCGAAATTTCGTGCAGGTGAGTTTCTTGCTAGATGTTTCATTTGGTAAGTTTTATTCTTCACCATTGCTAGATGTTTCATTTGGTGCATATAAAAATTCTGAAGTATAATTTTCTCCAGGAATAAAGTGAGTATATAATGCATGCTGAAAATATTAGTACAATCATTATTTATGTCATTATTTATAGGGATGCAGGTGGGTACCTAATGGGTAGTTTTGGGTCACACATTTAGTTCATTTGTCCTACTAGCTTCATGAGGTGGACCAAAGATTTTCATTTTAGAGAGTTTTTTTAGAAACGGATTTTAGAGAGTTTTTTATAGAAGTGGATTTTAGAGAGTTTTAGGATGACCCATCCATTGATCCAAGAAATAGAAAATTTGCATCCCTAATCATATAACTAAATGATCTGCATGAGAGCTTAATGTGCTAGTACACTATTCTTTAATTTTTTAAAAGAGAGAGAGAGAGAGAGAGAGAGAGAGAGAGAGAGAGAGAAGATGAGGCTATTACTTCTGTCTCTTAAGAGAGAGTTATTTGCACAAATCCTCTCCATCTCTATAGTTTCTTGCACTTGCAGATGAAAGCACGTAGAGATGACCAATGATCAAGGCATAGAGACACCCCACATCTTTCTACAGGTCCTGAATCTGAGGAGGATTAGCTTTGCTCATTTCTATGCGTGTCTGCGTCTGGACTCTGGAGTTTGAGCATTATTAGTTCTATTCTTTGGAGGCATCATGCACGCTACACATGCGGCTGTGCAGCAGAGGTTGATAAGGGCATGCATGCACAAGAAACAAACAAACAATCTAGTTACGGATACTGTGCAGTTGGCTTGTACTAGTATCACTCTCCTAGATGCTGCCGCTGCCTGAATGACTGAATGACCTAGCCAGCAGCCGGCCACAGAGGGGAGAGAGAGAGAGAGATGGAGGGAAAGCTGATGCCGCTTTGTGTATCTGCTTTCTTTTTTCACATGCCTAGCCACTTTTTTCACAACACCCGCAAAATCCACTTTGGACCGAAGAGAAAACGAAACTCGCTCGTCTGTTTTTTTTTTCTGTAGAGATAAAAAAAGAACCGAGCCCTCCTCTGCAAGAAAGGCACAAACCCAAACACCAAAAAAGAAATGCACATCCAGACTTGGGACTTCATCTCCATTCAGTGCCTTTCGCTACTGTACCCTGCAAAAGATGAACACACAAACACTAGAGGCCGCAGAGGCTGCTTATAAAGTAGCAGCAACCCAGGTGCCAATGACCCTTCACATCCTAGCATCTGCTCATGCATATGCATCATCCTCTCTTTCGGTGATTTGTCTTGAACTTGAGGAAGCAAGATAAACACACGATCGAGATAATCATATCCGACACAGAGCCAACATCCACTAGCTAGTGACGTAGTGAAGTAGTGATCCCTGCTGCAACCTTTTGGTCGAAGACTCGAGATCAGGGCAGGAGGAGGATGAGAGCCGGTGGGTGCACGGTGCAGCAGGCGCTGACGCCTGAGGCGACGGCGGTGGTGAAGCAAGCTGTGAGCCTGGCCCGGCGTCGCGGGAACCCGCAGGTGACGCCGCTGCACGTGGCGAGCGCCATGCTCCAGCACCAGCATCATCACGGCTCCTCGTCGTCGTCGATGGGCCTCCTCCGCGCGGCGTGCCTCCGTTCCCACTCGCACCCACTGCAGTGCAAGGCCCTGGAGCTGTGCTTCAACGTGGCGCTGAACCGGCTCCCGGCCTCCGCCGCGTCGCCGCTGCTCGTCGGCGGCGGCCACGTGTACTACCCGCCGTCCCTGTCCAACGCGCTCGTCGCGGCGTTCAAGCGCGCGCAGGCGCACCAGCGCCGGGTCTCGTCATCATCCGCCGACAACGCGCAGCAGCAGGCGGTGGTGGCGGCCGTGACGAAGGTGGAGCTGGAGCAGCTGGTGGTGTCCATCCTGGACGACCCGAGCGTGAGCCGCGTGATGCGTGAGGCCGGGTTCTCCAGCACCCAGGTCAAGGCCAACGTCGAGCACGCCCTCCTCTCGTCCTCTGCTGTCGTGGAAGGCAACACGAACAGCTCCCCTGGTAATGATAGCCCTAGCGCAAGTGCAACTCCGGCTGATGAAGAAACCAAGCCTATTACCAAAAAGCTTCTTCCAATGCTACCTGCTGATGTCAACCACGTGCGCGAGGAGGAGGAGGACGAGGATGACGTGAGGGCCGTCCTGGAGTGCATGGCCAGCCGGAGCAAGCGGCGGTTCATGGTCGTGGCCGAGCACGCGTCCACGGCCGAGGCGGCGGCGCGCGGAGCACTGGACAAGATCACACGCGGCGAGGATGACGATCTGCCCCCGACCCTGCGCGGCGTGCAGGTGGTGAGCCTCCGCGTGTCCCGGTTCCGCGACGACGCCGAGCGGATGCTCGCGGAGCTGCGCCGCGCGGTGCGGGCCGCCGGCGGGAGGGCCGGCCGCGGCGTGGTGCTGTTCGTCGAGGACATGGCCTGGGCGGCGGGGAGGTGCGGCGGCGGCGGCGGGTACTACTACAGCGCGGTGGAGCGCGTCGTGGCGGAGGTGCGGGCCCTGGCGTGCCACGACGGGGACGGCGTCTGGCTGGTGGGCCACGGGACGTACCAGAGCTACGTCAGGTGCAGGGCCGGGCGGCCATCACTGGAGATGCTCTGGGAGCTGCAGACGCTCGCCGTGCCCGCCGGAAGCCTCGCGCTGAGCCTCAACCTCAACAGGTAACTATACCTGCTACTCGTCACCATTATCCGGTTCATCGTTGTTCTAGTATTTGTCCAAATATATCGAGACATGTCGACCTAGCTAGTGCCGTTCTTCATTGCTTTCCTCTTATTATTACCTTGCCGGCCACGAGATAGCGAGTGATGAGGGCTTCATCATTTTCATGCTTTTCAGAGACAACAAAGCTAGATGACCTCATCATTTTCATAGTCGCTCTCCACGGCACTTCTTCATTTCCTTCATCTTACTACATACGTACTACACATCATTGTTAACTTGATGGGAGGAAAACGATGTGCGGAAACCATACGTCCTAGATACATACGCACGCATTGATCCAAAGAACATAATAATACAAATTTCAAATGTTTTATATATGCTACATAGTACCTGGTATAGAACTAGCATATAGTAATGCTTATCAATCAGTACTACTGTGGAGCTCGTGACACATGAATCTTACGTCCGGTTGTCTGTCTTGCAGTGCAACGGTAGTAAACCGCCAGCCGATCACGGCAAAGTGTGAGGACAGGAGCAGGAACGACGCGTCGTCGCGTTGTCTGTCCCTTCTTGAAGCCGGTAGCTCCGCCCAGCTGACGACGTGCGGCGAGTGCTCTGCTGCAACCAAGTGCGAAGAGGTGACGAAGGCGCTGCCACGATCTGTCGTGAGCATTCCTCATTGGCTTCAGCATTGCCGTGATCAGGTAAGCGTACGGAGCGTGTTTTACTACGCTGTTAATCAGCCAAAACACTTTATTTAGTAACACCCTGTTGATGATAATTAATATATCGATTAACTTATGCTGCGTTGTGATATTGATGCAGGAGCTTTCCCATAACAAGAAATGGGGCTCGACGTTCGGCGGCTCGCCGTCTCAACGGACGACTCTCAACTTATCGACAGTTTTGTCGCCGTCGTCGTCCTCGGTCTCTTCATACGAGAAGCAGCAGTACCACTTTCACCAGTCGTATCATCAACCATGGCTTCTTGCCGACGAGGCCAAGCACCAGGCCTGGAAAGCTAACTCCAGCGGACAACAGGTCCACGTCGTGGACGACGAGGACGACGTCAAGCTTGTGAAAACGATAAAGGTCAAGTGCCACGACTCGAGCGCATCCAATGCTTCATCGGAGGAGGACGTGCTGCAGTGCCGGCGCTCCCGGTTCAAGGAGCTCACCGCCGAGAACCTCAAGTCCCTCTGCTCCGCTTTGGAGAAGGAGGTGCCGTGGCAGGCGGCCATGGCGCCCGAGATCGCCAGCACCGTGCTCCGGTGCCGCTCCGGCATGGCCACCAGCAGGCGGCGGCGCGACGCCGATGCCTCCAGGATGCCGCCAGCGAGCGCGAAGAAGGAGGAGGACACGTGGCTGCTCTTCCTCGGCAGCGACGCCGACGGCAAGGCGCGGGTGGCCAGGGAGCTGGCGCGCCTCGTCTTCGGCTCGCGCAACCGCTTCGTGTCCATCGGCTCCTCTTCGCCGGCGGCGCGTTCAGGTTCCACCGAGCGTCAACAGAAGCAGCAGGAGGGGAACGGCAACAAGCGGCCGAGGTCGCCATCGTCGCCGGCGGTGAGCTGCGTCGAGCGGCTGTACGAGGCCGTGCGCGCCGACCCGCGTCGCGTCATCGTGGTGGAGGACGTCGAGCGGGCGGGCCGGGGGTGCCAGATGGGCATCGTGGAGGCCATCGAGAGCGGGGTGGTCCGGAGCCGCGGCGGCGGCGACGAGGCCGCGCTCGGGGACGCCATCGTTGTACTGAGCTGCGAGAGCTTCGACGCCAGGTCGAGGGCCTCCTCGCCGCCAGTTACGACCAAGAAGGCAAAGCTGGAGACCAACGAGGATGAGGAGGACACAGGCGATCTCCGGCACGACAAGGAAGCCGCCACGTCGGCGTCGGCTTCTTCCTTTGATCTGAACACGAGCGTGGAGAACGATGACGTGGAGGATGGGTGCGGCGTCGCGGATGCAGCCGGCCTTCTCAAGGCGGTGGACCGGGCGTTCTTCTTCAAACGGCGCGATGAGATTAGTGATTAGTTAGCAGTGATCAACCACGCATTGATGTGAAATTACTAACCTATGTCTGGCTGTTATTTCTCTGTTTTGTTCTTCATTGTAAAATGCTTGTTAGCTTTTTCTTTTTTTTTTCTTGTGGAATACTCCCTCCGTTCTAAAAATCTTGTCGTTAGGATAAGGTAACTAGTGCAAATTTGCACTAATAAGTCTGTCCTATAAGAAAAACAGAATAGAGGAGTACAATTATCGTTCTACCGGAAGAATGGAGTGATGGCACCCTATATATCTAGCATTGGGCATTTTGCATTGGAAACGAATATATTGATAAAAAATAATCTAGTAAGTTCTAAGTGCACGTAACCTCCTAAACAATTTAACCTCCTTGTTTGTTAAAGTAGATCATTTTACATGTTTAATCAATATATTAATCCTAATTTGTTGATCTGGACCAGGACCAAGTTGATGTTGCATTTCTCAAGCTTACACATGTGTTTTTCGACATAGCAAATAAATTAACAGGTCACATGACCTCATCCCTTACTTTCGGTCTTGGATGTGTGAACCTCTATTTGTGTGTGCCCTCTCGCCTTTTTTTTCCTTCCCGTGCATCTCTCAAGACGCTCAGTTGTCAGGAACTCACGCTCACTGATGATAGTAATTCGTGGAGAGGCCTCATTAATTTTTACTTTCATGCCTATAGGCTTCAATTCATGCAGCACAAATCTTATGAATTTATACATGCATGATTAACGATTCGTTATGTTTTCTTTCTATATTTCCTTCAAATCTGATTGTGACTTCCGTAGGGATCCTGGAACAACTTTTAATTAATTCTGTTCCCGGAATATTTTTCGGCTGCAATAAATAATTCATATATCAAATCCCAATTAAAGGACCAACAGAAGTGCACATATCTGTGATAAATAATGCTGGCTTGAAATCTATTTGTACCAGAAAACTGAATAGATGAGATATTAGTTTAAACGAGATGTTTTGGACTTGTGGCACAATTGCTGTAAGCAACTTTATTTGGGTAAGGTTGGATGCTAACGGACACACTAGACCTTTCTTGATATATTGAAGTACAGACATAAAGTTCTTTCCAAAGCTGTGGCAGGTAGATAACTAATACAGTACCATTCTGTTGATATAGTTTTGAATAATGAATATCAAAAGTATACCAGTGTTGGTAGTTTGCGTTTCAGCAGGATGACGTGGTATACTGACAGTTGAACTGCAACCACGCACACACACAAGGATTCAAAACTTAGAGCTTGTGCAAAGTGGTAGCCACTTTAGAAGGCAAAAGAACAATCTTCTCCTTAAGAAATGCAGCAAAAGGACACTACTTTTGATGCTAGTCGAATGTGAATTACAAAAGGATCCCTGCCCCCCTTTTCTCTTTTTTTTTTTTCAATTTTCTCCTACCTTTGATTTAGGTTTTCACAAGGTCCAACATTCTCGCCTTTGGAAAGTAGTGGGGTGTGTGTATAAAGCTTAACAGACACAAACAAAAGAAAAATATGAGATACAAGTATGTATCTGATGTAGTCCTCTTGGACCTTAAAGTTTCATATGTATCTGTAGTCCTATTGGGCCTTAAAGTTTCATGCTTTAGGGTCCTCTGGAAAGAAAGATCTTCCATCATCCACCTTCATTTTTAGGAAAATTGCATGTTTTCCTAAAGAAGTAGTTGTAAAGGTCTAACTTGCCTTGTCATCGAATTATACTTCTTACAAAATTGTATTATGAGATGATTTTGCTTCTTTGCTTTGGTTGTTTTACCAACTGAAAGAAGTATGTACTACTATACTGTAAAATCACATATATAGAACTGATATTTCTTTATTTCTCTAAAAAAATGCATCAGTAAAGTAAACACAAGATACTAACAAAAAATGTGTCTTGTTTTCACTTTTGCATTATTGGATAGTAGTTAGGTACATACATATATATCAGTGTCCCAAGACATGTTAGTATCATGCCACACTAGTGTGGTTTACTAATAGTTACTCCAACTTTTCATCGTACTCCCACAGCACTCACTCGTATGATGGTCTCCAGCTATCTCTTGTTTGCAAACGGTGTAGAATTAGGGATGTTTTCTTCGAAAGTCAGACTTACGCTTCAAAATTTATTCGATAAACAAAAGCATAGACACTAGTACAACGTACAAGTGCTACACTAGCACTACACTTCAGCAAACTTAAAATACATAGTAATTTATTATTAAAAAAATAATTTATTTGTGGTTTGGAGTAGCATTTTAACTTTCCACTACACAGGTAGGCTATTGTGTCACTAACAGCAATGGTGTAGCTGAATTAGAAAAGGTTATACATAGATAATGAATATGGGTGCAGTTGTAAACCCTGTATATAGTTTATATAGGATAGGCAATATTTTTTTGCTCCATCTCTTGTAATTTCTCACGGCCCTTGCGATTTTCCTCTATCTATTGTAATTTCTCTCGGCGTTGGCAATTTTACTCCATCTCTTGTGTTCCAATATCGATAACAGATATCTGTGGTCCTCCATATGCAATTGATACACATTAAAGATCTAATGGGTTGGAACTATTATTTGCAATTGCAAATAAAAATGATAGGAAATAAAGGCAGTGTTACTGTGTTAGAGATGATGGATATATAAGAGCAAAGTTGACGGCCAAGGCCACACCACACGAAAAACATATACAGTATACTTATTAGAACAACGTGTTGCTGCTTTGCTTGAACCCATGCATCCTACCTGCTGGCTTGGCTAATACCTTACTACATACAGCCATGCATGACGATTTAGCTACACCGAGTAGGCTAATTAACGACACACCTGTTTTCATCATGCATATTCATGTGCCATGCACGTAAAAGCATCGATCCTAGCTTTGCTTTTGCAATTCTATTGCATCTCCGATTAATAATCTACACGATCAAGAGACAACCCTAGAATCTAACTTTGATCGGCTGCCCCAGCTCGCTTGATCATTTATCTCGGGATTCGACATCTTTTCTGAGATGGATTGATGAATTTTGCTTCTCCATCGGAAGTATGCACTCGTGCTTTGCTGCTGGCTCCTTTTTATGCTTTTTTAAAGTGCACACTGTGCAAATGCTTTTCAGCACCTCAAGACTCTTCATGAATTCATATATGCTGGATGCTTGAATTATCGTTAATTACAACAAACGCATATTTGAATTGAAAGTTATTGTACATGCATGGCTGTATGTGAAGTTGCATTTCTATTTTGCCTGTGAATTGATACGACATATAGCTAGAGCCGAGTCGAAACCGGCCGTATTGTTGATTGGTAAAACTGATGAACAGTGGATTTGTTTGAACAAAAGCTACTGAATCACCGATAAAGAGGCGTCGTCATGCATGGAGAGACAAAGTTTCCACGTCGCAGATCGAGAGCTTTTGCTAGAGACTTTTGAGAAGAAAGGCGCGCGGCATCTACTATACATCATCTCCCTTTCGCTTTGTTCTTTCGATCGGCACCTCTTTTCATGCTGCGTATGAGAGTATACGAAAGCATAGAGAAGAGATGAAACCACATCACATATTGAGTGTAGAGCTAGCTAGCTGCAGCAGTTCTTGGATCTCTCGCTAGCTAGCTAGTTACTGATCATGGCAAACTAGCGAGCTATAGCTAGGTATATGTAGAGCTGTTATAGGTATCAGTTATAGACGAATAACATATATAGATTTGTATAGGCTGGCTGGAATCATCATGCTTTGGTTGCTGGAGATCGATCAGTTCGATCGATCGAGTGGTCAATCATGGTTTGAGGATCCAAGGGCTTCTCTGTGATTTCCGTCTCCTTTTAGTTTGCGTGAAAACTCATGAGCATGCAGCTCCTAGATATACAGATTGTGTTTCTATATATGTATAGCCAGTAGACTAGTAGAGGCCGGCCTAGACAGCAAACCCATATACATGATCCTTCTTTACATGTGCTCTCGCAGTCTTGCTTCTCCTTTCTGTCTTTCAGTTCCCTTTTTTCTCTTTCTTCAGTGTTGTACTAGTATTTTTCTGGCGCAAAGAGAAAAGGAACAAAAGGTCCCATTTGATCACGCAGTTAATTTGGTGTCTTGGACTGGTCAAAAAGGACAATAGAGAGAGATGGCAACAACAATGCTGCAGCAGTAGAGAAACTGGCCCGTTGTAGAGGTAGCTAGCCTTTGTTTTCTTGGGATGAGAATAGAAGAATAGATGAGGGAATGTTGTGTGTGTGAGCTTTTTGTTTCATGTGGGGTGGATGCATGTGGGTTTAATTTGGGAGAGAGCAAAAGATCGAGCGCGTATAGCTTTATGCATGCATGACAAAGAGGATGGCAATCCCGAGGCGAGCCTTGAGATTGAGGGGACCAAAGAAAAGCGTTGCTTTCATGCTTTTGTGAAAGGTTGCTGAATTCCTCAACTTGCTGCTGTGCTACCTGCTCAGCTTTATTTCAAGGAGGAATTTGTAGATATTCATTTTTTTATATTTATCTGATTTAGATTATCAGGACACCGTCGAATCTTTTTTGAACATGAATAAAGACGCCACCTACAAACTGTTTTTTTTTGCGTGAACTAGCGTTGAAAAGAATTGATACGTTGCTCTTCTAAATTCAATTTGTATAAGGTCGTATTTGGGCCTTTTGTTTTCTTTGGCAGCGATAACAGTTCAATGCATCGGCAAAAAAAAAAAAAAGTCTAACAGTTCAATGAAATGTTGTTAACTAAAGGCCCACAAGCGTACCGAGCCCAGCAATACGGTTCTAGCTGGACGACGGAAAAGGGCATACAGGCCGTGTTCACACGAGAGCCCGATATATATAGCCAATCGCCCGAAGATCTGAATAACGATAGCAGCCCATGGACCCGGAAGTTGCCCGTTCCATTTCTATGGAGCCCAGGAAACAAATTTATTTTCCTTCAAGGGTGCATGAGTGCATCATTCTTCGATTACTGCAGTGGAGGAAGGACTCTGCAAAAAAAAAAAAACATTGATCATTGACGTCATGAGGAGTACGTATACAACGTCCTTCGTGTACTACTGGAAGTCTTGATGTTTCATGAATTGTCCGTTTGCTTAATTGGTGCATCATCCGCGTACCGCATTTTATTTCTGTCGGTGCCTAATCGATATTTTAAAGAGAGTTGCTACTTCCAAGTAGCTTGTTTTTTTACTCCCCTCTATTCGTCATATAGGAGGTTCATATTAGGTGGTTGTGAGATTAAGTACGCGGAGCACTTAGGAAAATAGAATATGTGATATGGACTTATGGAGTGATTTCACGTTTTCTTATTGTAAGGAAAATCATGAGGGGGGCCAACCATATGACCCTAATACATGAGCAGTACTAGTAAAGTCCTTCCAACTTAGCCCATCCAGTTGTGTGGCAGTGGCAATTATTCAGTTGTATCTAATTTTTGATGCTCAATTAACTAGCTAGGGCGCTGCGTTCAGTAGTGGCTGGCAAGCTGTCACTGTCTCACGAGCGCCGTGCATGTAGGACTACTGGCCATCGAGTGACGTGACGCATCGCCTAATGCCACTTTCGTTTAACCCGACATGGCGCGTGCAGCAAAGGCACATGTATGTAGTTTGCCTCTCTTCTGTGTCTTTGCTGTGGTAGGTAGTACTCCATGTCTTTTTCTCCTCTAATTGTAGAGACTGTCACAAACAGAGCAGTTAAACGGTCACGAATCACATTTAGTAAGGTCAAATTCTATTACTTTTTGCCCTTTCGGCTCTGTTAACGATCACATTGATGTATCAGTAGTCACACACCTATATATACACATATATCTGATAGAAAAATCCAGCCTTTTGTATGCATTGAACATATACAGCCACATACGTAGGTATGCATAGAAAAGAAGTTTATTAGAAGAAAATTTCAGTAACTGACCACATTCACGAGACGAACAAGATTATAACAGCTCAACTAAAATCCAACGATTTACATGAAAGTAAAGTAATAAAAGTTTAAGACAACCACGCGTCGTCGCCACTAGCCGTCGTTCAGATCAGACCTCGACGCTGCAGGCCGTGGGCTGCGTGAACTTGAGCGACGTGACGGTGGCCTTCCCGCCGGCGGGCTGGCCGCCGCCGGCGGTGAGCACGGCGGGGCAGCTGACGAAGAGGTGGTAGCTACCGGAGACCCAGCTCCCGACCTTCCACTTGACCCTCCCGTCCACTTTCACCTGCAGCGACACGAAGCCCATGGCCACGTCCTGCTTCATGGCGTCGGCGACGTACCCCGCGACGGGGACGGACTCGGCGGCGAGGACGGGGGACCAGACGGAGACGTCGCGGTGGCCCTGGTAGATCGGCGGGAGCGAGACGGGCACGGTGATTGGCTCGTCGCGGTACGTCACGAACACGTCGAGGCGCTTGTAGAAGACGCCCACGTGGTCGTTGGGGTTGCGGGAGGCCAGCGTCACCTGGGCCGACGCCGTCAGCGACGGGTCGCCCAGCGAGATGGGCCGCCGGAGCTGCAGGTCCTGCAGGTAGAAGGCCGGTTTCGAGGGCCGTAGCGCCAGGAAGATCACCAGCGCGATGAAGGCCACGATCAGGACCAGCGCCAGCAGGAACGACGCCATGCACCCGCAGCACCGCCGCAGCCGGTGCTCGTGCGGGTGGTGGTGCTTCTCGTCCTTGCTCATGGCGCCTCTCTTGCTCTGCTCTGCTGCTGCTCTGTGTGTCGGTGGTGCTTGTGAACTGAATTCTGAGCTGGCGTGTTTGCTCTCGGAGTGAGTGACTCAGTGGAGCGAAAGTGTATAATGGCTTTTAAAACGGGTAGCGGCGAGATGGTCACACCAATCGTGTCGTGGTACAATACATGTGTCAAAAAGGTCTTGCAGTTAGTACTAGTATAGGTTAGTTCACGCGCAGGGTGGAGCGGGGCGACAGCAACGTCTCAACCGAAGAAGATTCTTCCATCTACTAATTCGGTACGTACTTCCACAACTGGTCAGTGGGCACTGCTGTGCAGGACATGCCACGGGCTTCCGAATGTGTCAGCTTCATTCAAGCGACATGCAGCGATTTTTAGTGGGCGAATTTCTTCCTTCCTGGTGGCTGGTGCCGTGGAATCTGTGGCCTTGTAGTTTGCATCGGAGGAAGCAGTTACTAGTGCAAATTTAATTAGATAATAATGGTGCGTACTATAATGGTGTAATAAGTGTTTGTCGTCCACCCCATGGCATTGGCCGGGCGCAAAGTGTAGAAGTGGAGAAGGTTGGTAGGGCGTAACACGCACGCATCCATCCGTCACCGGTGGTGGTTCCCAGTCCAACATCCAAGCCCTCCGCCGCTGGCAAAACGCCGAGGGAGCAGGCGGCCCCTGCTACCATAATCATATCACAATGCACTTATATGTATCTTTGCAAGATTCAAAGTGTGCGTCATTGTGTGTGGTGGTGCCCCGAGCCAAACCTCGCCTTAGCAGCTAGCGTCATCTTATCTTCCCCACCGATTGCATGCCCTGCGCCCTTGGACAAAAAACAACCAAGGACATTGTGGTGGAGAACGATTCTGCTGGTGCTACCGTTTGCCTCTCTTTGACTGGCACAACATGGACAAGCAAATCAATGTTTGCCTTACAAATTGCGATGCCGTGAAACCAGGCTCCGAAGTTTTCGAACAATTGGGCATCTCTGCTGCAAAAACAGCACGACCACAACTTCAGTCAAACTAATATATGTTGTGCAGCGTTCCAAAGGTCAAACGGAGCATCACTCTCAGTTGCAATATTTGAAAACAGAAATACTCGTATTTGCATTTTGAAAGATCACCAAACAGGACTAACATTGTTTGATTGAATATGGGCCTTACAGAGTTGTAACCTGTAACCAGCATATCAGGGCCCATGTTGTCAATCACTAAAATGGTGCCCCTCCAGAGCATATAACAACCTTGGAAAATTAATGGCACAACATCACAGAATTTAAGATCAAATTAGCACAAATAAACAAAAGAATGATGAGCTAGCAGCCTGAAGAAACACTAATTAAATAGCAATAACAGCACAGTGCACGAATCAGCAGATCATCATGTATGAGCATCAGTCGAGCAGGTTGGAACTGCTAAAAGGCGCCCTCCAAAGAAAGAACTGCTAAATGGCAAGCGAAGCAAAGCTTGCTTCATGTCATAGTTCAACTGGGAGTCACAGAAGCACTCTAAAACGAGAAACTAAGTTGATAAACTCTGTATATTTTCTCCGTCAATGACTGATACTCCCTACTCCTACTATACTAGTAGAAGATAGAACCCCGAAACTATGTTTGGTAAGGTTAGTCGAATGTTATATAGGGTAATGCCGAGATTTCTGAGAGGGGTTACGGCTGGCTGTGATCACAGACCATAGCCACCCCTTGGAGGAGCTGGACTGCCATTCAAGCTGAGCTTTGCCATGTCAAGCATCTGCCAATTGACTGCCGATGCATCTGCTCCGAAAGGGCTTGGGTCGTAACACGAAGTGACGCTCCTGCTCCTACGGTGACGGCCAGACATCTGCTTCAACCTCTCAGCTTCATTCTTAAGGGCCTGTGTTTGACCTGCATATTTCATTTCAAACATTCATTTAGATATGCATAAATCAGTCTCCCTAAACAGGACAATATAACATGTAATCACATTCATATCCATTGACAAGGATAAGGAACATAAAATAGGTAAGTGCGACGAAACAAACAAATTTTCTAAGGTAATAAAAATCCAAAAAGGACATCAAAAAAAGATATCTGAAATGTAGTAATCAGATTAGGGTCATTCTAAATAAATATCCAGTTCAAAGTAAATCCATTTCAAAAAACTATTATCCTGTGCTTTGAGTACAACGTTGTCTCCTCAGTCTAAAAGTGAGTACAATCTTCCATAGAATATTCACCATTTCTGTTTGGTTTGTGTTTCATCTAACAAAAGTGTTGGATGCATATAGTTGCCATCATTAAAATCAAGTTAGTAGCAGTTTTTAAAATGTCACCCGTAGATCTATCGCTTATCCACACCATATGATTAGGATGAAATGTAAGGCTTCCATGATTATTGAAATGTACAAAAAATATCAAAGTGCAGACATTAGTAATTGAAACAATGATTAACCTGTTACGGAATTATATATCATCTAATGGAGGTACGGTAGTCCAAAATAACATTGAGAATAATACTTATTGTTAGACCAAAACCAAAAGCCTGTGACACCTCCCTTATGTGGAGTTAGCTTTTTCTGCACCATGCAAGGAGACAGCAAGTGACTAATCTACTATTGTATCTAACATCATTTGAATAATGTGCATTAAACATTTCACCATGATCTGGGCTAAACATGCAGCTTCAGTAAAACCAAGAAATAACACCACAAAAAGCTTTTCGGCTTTGTTTACTATAATTGTCTGGTTTAGCAGATGCACTGTTTCTATTCACGATCTTCAGTATGGTCCTTTTATTATAGTTATATGCTGCTTAACTACATTTCTGACAATATTTGATGTTAACAAGATACTCACCCTAAATAACACTAGTTATAAATCAAGAAAGTGCAGAATTTCTCAGACATACCATCCTTGATTAGCTTTGCATGCTGAAGACTAGAAATCTGAATCTTCAGCTGATTGTTTTCCATTGATAAAGCAGTACGAAGCTGAAAAAGAGATGCCACTCTTACAGCCAAGTCAGCTCCCATGCTCTGAAGAGAATAAATTGAAGTTATTCACATAATACAAGTACCAGTGCAATCAACAAATGATCAACATAGAAATAAAATATAACATAAAAAAATTTACCTGAAGTGAGTCAACAGTTCTTTCAAGTTCAGCAATGTATTGAAGTTTCCTGACTCTAGATCTCTGCCCCGAACGCCTACATAAATGTTAATTTCCTTTATAGGAATCGATATATATTTCAAAGGGGAGTAACATGTTTCTTTTTGCCCTTTAGTTTGTAGGATGAAAATTTTCAACATCCATCTAATAATTTTTCCACATATCGAACATAAACTTGTTTACATGAAAAGGACTCAATAAATGCCAGAAACAAGCATTAACTAGCATCAGGGTAAAATCAATATACTGACTTCTCATTACACTGTAGAGGCGAAAAACTTAGTGAATTTCTTTGGGTGAAGATCCATAAATTGGTATGGTCATACTTTCTACTGCCAACCCGTGTCCTAGAATTGCAAAGAACTCCAATGACTCTGGTGGACATTGGAATGCTTGCAATTCTTGGATGCTAGGGTTTGAATATCAGATCCACTCATTATTTGTTTTCTAAAAAAAACTATCATATAGATATACAACCAGAGAACAGAGCGAAGAACAATAGAACTTAGCATAAAAACAAGATGGAAATGTGTGTATGACACAATTTTCTGCAGTACTGTTTTGAAATGCTTGAATGTGTGCTCAACGGGAGGTTGGCACATTTAACACAATACTGTTTTAGGGTGAAATATTTGCAGTACTAACAGGCAACTGTTCCTTTCACATAAGACTCTTAATATGCACTGTGATTTCTAATGATAGAGATCAGAGGGGAGGGGTAACCCCTCCCTCCTCTTAAAAGAAAATAACATTCAAACAAAAAGGAATAGAAGGCAAAAAAAAATAATGACCTAATTCTTCCACAAACTGTATTGATGGCAAGATCACATAAACATTACTAAATTCTACCTAGTACTCTGGTTAAAAAATTAAAATATTTATCAACCATCATCTTTTCTGCCAGAGTACCAGACTATCATCTCTATTCTCTTTTCTGTTAGAAGAGTGGTAAATTTTTACTCATCGAATTCTAGCTGGAACTCAAACTACTAGTGACAGGGCTAAAAAATTATCATGATCACATAAGGTTATTTTTTTATCCTTTACAAACTTGTAAAGCATAAAGATGTCAAATTTCAGCTATCACTACTTCACTTCTTTTGTAACTGTGGGTTCCACTTTTATGTATAATCTTTGGTCAGAAATATTTTAAGATCTTCAAATCGAAGGATATCTGAAGACAGTACAGTACATACTATTCACACAAGAACACCGGTACATACCTTTTAAATGACTTCTCTTGATCAGGATAGCTGAAAGCATCACTTGTATCAGCATTTCCACTGGCCATGTTACCATTCACACCACTTGAGGCTTCAATGGTCAGGTACTGCAAGGGGTTGCTAGGGACATTCTCAAGGACAGCATTTACCATGGAACTCTCTGAAGTAGTAAGCCTACTTTTCTGCCTCGGTGAATTTGGACCATAAACACAGCTGACCTCAACCACAGAACTATTTTCCACACCTTTGATAGCATCCGCCAAGTCCTCTTCAGCACCTGAGAATAGATCCCCTTCCTCAATTGAATAAATTGGGCTCTGGAATGTTGACAGAGCATCCAAGATAGCATCAGAATCACTACAAGCCCTTCTTAGAGGAGTAAGATTGGAGCTTTTCCCAGAATCTGCAAGGAGATCATCGAACCAACATGGTGGCTTGTTAAAGAACGGATCCCCAGATGGAAACCTGCAGCTCTGTGTGAACAAGCTATCGTCTCTTCGAGTGAGTTGAGGACCCAGAGGAGGGCAGCGGGGAGGAAGGTGGGGTGAACGAGACATGGTGAGATGTCAGAACAACTGCCTGTGGCTTCAATGGACCTTGTTCTGCTAAGTAATCCCTTCCTTTCTTCTGCATTTGAGAAACAACCAGCCAGTGAATGCATAAACCATGTGACAGGGAACACAGGAAACATGCACTTGCACAAAGAAAAGCATCCTAGAAGCTACATTGTCCCAGCCAGCCCACAGGAATGAGGAAAGTCCTTACTATCGGAAAATATCTCGTGTTATTGCAATAACAGCTAATGCTTCCAGCTAAGCATGAACAGAAAGCCGCAAAAAAAAATCACGAAACGACAAAATTAATGGACGGCATAGCTAACTCCCCTTTACACGGCATTAAAAGATGTTTTACTACGTTGGCGAAAAATCCAAACACATGTACATTGGAGCAACGCATGCAACAGAAAAATCAGAATATGAAACGTGCCAATGGTTTTGACCCAAAAAAAAAAAAAAAAAAAAAAATGGCATAGCCAAATGCCGTCCATAGAGTTTTCAATAATGGTGCATCCTGCATCGGCAGGTGCAGGCTTCGCATGGAGCACAATTTTTGTTAGAAAAATAAACAGCTTCCGGGCCTAAATTAGATTGTACATTTGAAGTCCTATGGTGACAATATTTGCATGAAACAAGGCAATGCATAGCTGCAGCACATAATCCATAATTAACTATATTATGGAATTGAGAGGAAGTAAAACATTTGGTGTCACCCTACTCAAAGGGACGAAATCCTATCCAAGTAAGCTACGATTACTACTGCTTACCAACAGCAGAAAGAGCAAAACCAATCCTATCCACCCTGGATAGATAGACGGATCTCAAGTAAGGTGGAGCATCTTTTAGATAGAGGGAGGGGCCGGCCGGGAAGAGGAGCAGAGCACGAAGCAGCGGTGGTGGCGGCAAGATGTGTGTGCGGCGTGCGCACTCTGCTCTGAATGGGGAAAGCACACCCCTGTGGCGCCATAGAACAACTGGAAGGTTAACAATATTGGAAAACAATGTAGCATTCCTTGGATTGAAAGGTAAAAAAAAAAGTGCCCCCTCAACAATTTCACTTTTGGAAAAAGATTTTTCGTTCCTTGGGAGTATAATGTCAGCAATAAATCACAGTAATTCTCAACACTGTTTTTTTCCAAAAGTGAAATTGTTGGTGACATTATACTCCCAAGGAACAAAAAATCTTTTTCCAAAAGTGAAATTGTCGAGGGGGCACTTTTTTTTACCTTTCAATCCAAGGAATGCTACATTGTTTTCCAATATTGTTAACCTTCCAGTTGTTCTACGGCACCACAGGGGTGTGCTTTCCCCATTTAGAGCAGAGTGCGCACGCCACACACACATCTTGCCGCCACCACCGCCGCTTCGTGCTCTGCTCCTCTTCCCGGCCGACCCCTCCCTCTATCTGAAAGATGCTCCACCTTACTTGAGATTCGTCTATCCATCCAGGGTGGATAGGATTGGTTTTGCTCTTTCTGTTGTTGGTAAGCAGTAGTAACCAAACACCACGAAAAGGTGGTAAAAATCCGGGTTTAGCTCCATATCCAGCATCAACTAGGTAGAATTTTACTAGCAAACATATAGAAGTATGTCACACGGCTGCATTTCAGCAAAATGCCATGGATAAAGTTAGCTATGACTTTCATTCTATTTACCTTCAGGTACACGAAGACCTGGTTCACGTTATAATGCATCTTTTAAAACCAGGGCATCATGTGCTGTCCCTTCCCAGCCAGCCAATACATAAGTGAAACAAAGATCAAAATCAATGGCCGCCATCACATTTTGGGTACAATATGACTTCCTACCACGAAAGGCAGGCTCCATATCTTTAGGAACAGATGCTCTTATACGCATTCCATCAATTGCTCCAACACAATCCTATTTTATGATCAGTAAAACCCAAAACAAATTAGGGACAAGACCTCTGTACATAGACCTACAATTCTGAAAATGAGATAGTGATGAGCCTCCAACCTTGAAATAAGGATCCCATCGTGGGTTCCCCTCTATTTTGGCTGGAGTGTCCAATGAAGAGGGCCTAATTACCTCATCACGTAGCTCACCAATAGCTCGGAGAACTTTGTTGAAATAAAGGTTGACTGTTTCTCCGGATCTATCAAAGTTTGTGCCAACTAACCTATTTTTAAGGATGTGCCCAACTGTATGTAGGAACATGGCTACTTGTTGTTCAACAGATAAATAAATTGTATATTGGAGCAAACCACGATCTCTAAAAAGCTTAGAAAACCGAAGGAAGCGATCTTTATTAAGTCTAAGCATGTTAATACAGGTTGTATCATTTTTCCAAACTCTAGTATCGAGGTAATCATCTCTTATCCTATCTCTTTCATCCATTGGCCCATAGCAAATAGCAGGTACACCTCTCTTTCTCTTCCTAGATTGAATAATCATGGCCATCATTGACATATGCATATGTGCTACAGCAGCACAAATCAAAACTTTGGTCCTGTTATCCATCTACAAGTACGTATCACGTTACTCACTAGTATTTAGTGTAGCATAATATCAACAGAGGCATAAACTGCAACTAAATCAAGATTAAAGCTAGGGTTCGGTACCTCAGATTGCAGATCTGGTCCACACACGCTGAGCTGGGCGGAGGAGCAGGTCGCGTGCAGGAAGAAGGGACGGCACAGCTCGTCGCGTGCTGGAAGAAAGGTCGAGGTCGCGCACAGGAAGAAGGGGTGGAGTAGCTCGTCGCGTGCAGGAACAAGGGCCGAGGACGCGCGGAGGAAGAAGGCAGAGGCCGGCCAAGATCCCCTCTCCGCTCGCCGCTCCAAGTCGCCGCGCCCCCGGTCGCCGCCGCCACTAGTCGCCCCCAAGTCGCCCTCTGTTGAGGAAGAAAGGAAGCGATGTGTTTTTTCTTTTTTCCCTAAGAGCATCTGCCAGGTAGGACTTAGAGAGACCTCCTACTCTATTTTTTAAAAATTTAATATAAAAAATCAACTACAACAGAACTCTTATTTATTTTCTTAATTTAATAGCCTTCTTAAATTTCCCTTCCAGCATCTCACTTTTTGGAGGCTTCAACTCCTTCCTCTCAAACGTGAGTCCCATCATTTTTTCAATTTTTTCTATTTCGTTTTTTTTTTCTTTTACTTTTTCTCTCCATCTCCTCTCCTGAATCAAGCCAAGAAGAGTGAGAAATATCCGACGGGGCCACGCAGGGCACCGGCGGCGGCGGGATCGAGCGGAGCGTCGACCGCAACGGGATCGGGCGGTGCCGTGCGGGGCGGCGGCGACGACGGGCTGGTGAGGTGGCGGCAGCTGCGGGCTCCGGCGAGGCCACGCGTCGCGCTGGTGGGAGTGGGCTCGGGCAGGGCGGTGCAGGCTCGGGCGCTTGCGGCGGCCTGGGCTGCGCGTTTGAGCGGCAGGCGGCGGGCGGCCTCAACAACCGGGGGCGCGGTCTCCCGCTCGATTTGACGGAGGGAGAGCGGCAGCCTCCGGTGGCTGGCGGGCGGCAAGGACCAACAGTCGACATGCGGGCTTCGGGGTGGCGCGGCGAGGCGGCCAGCCGACCGGCGGCGGGCAGTGCCGGAGAGCGGGTGGTGACGCGGGCGGTTGAGCTAGCACGGCTCTATTGTTTCCTCTGGTCCGTGGGTCCCACCGCTGTATCACTGACTAGTGGACCTCATGTACAAGAAGGAAAATGAGAGCTGAAAATGAGCAGCACTGTTGGAGTTGTAAATAAAATTAGAGCTACTAAAAGTGGGACCCTGCTCTCAAATGAAAAAATAGGAGGTTTTATTTGGGAGCTGCTACTGGAGATGCTCTAACAGGTACGTGAGGTGAGAAATATCTCGTCTGTCTATCGATGGTGACTGCAAGCCCTGTGAGACTCAGCGGAGGTGGAATGGCCTCGTCCGATAGTTTTTGACCGACTCGTGCGGTTCCGGATATTTGCCGAATATTTTTTTTCTAGGTTTGTTTCGTCCTACTTCGCCTCCGAATCAAACAACAATAAAAATAGATCCGCCCCGTCCTGAGAGGACGTCCATCAAACCAAGCATACCCTTCAAGACTGGGTTGCCGAAAGGGAAAAGCTCCGAATTTTCTCTCAAGCCACCACCAAGAATAAATTCACCGTCCTCAATTTTATTTTAGATATTAATACTAAAAAATCCACCATTTTCGAAGAAGCCTGTAATTCTCCATACAATATCCAATATGTTCACTTTTACTTTTGTGTCACCTAGATTTAAAACTTTATTTTACTAAACCACCTGGCAATGGATATACAGAGTGAAATCTCCCTCATTGAATTACGCACGCTGATCCTCAAAAACAAACGAACCAAAGAAAAATAGCAGCTGAACATCCCAAGCAGCATGAACCGTTCCAATATCCATGGCTGCATTTGTGTTCGTGCAACACTACTTGCTTGAATGTTCAGGAAGAACAAGTTCTATACGAAACATATGGAAGAAGCGGTCCTGCATATTTCAACAGGCTAACTAAGTTTTTGTAACACTTGGTACAAAGTAAATGTCTAACAAATGAATTATGTGATATCCACTCCGGATAACCAGAATCACGTACAGGAGGACATTCGATAAAGCGAGTTACAACAACACATATAATCTTACAAGTCCAAAATATATTACATCATAATATAATACAACTAGGTTTTTGAAAACAAACTAGATTTTCGCAGCGGAAAAACATTTATTACAACAAAGTGTTTGAAAAGCTAAACAAGAATTGCTTGACAACGGGGAGCTTTATTCTACTAGCTCAACTACGCTCCCAAAACACGAAGGTCTTCTACTGTTCAGGAGACGGGATGCGTTTCCACTGGATGGATCCTGCTTTCAGAAGTTGCCCCTCTCCTAGCATATTCTCGGACCAGCCATAGGGATATGGCTCATCACCTAAAACCAATATGAATAAAGACCTGAGTATCTAATATACTCCGCAAGACTGATCCGTCAACAAGGCTCGCTAAGGCCGACACCTAGAATATATAGGTCTTTGGCTGGTGGGTTGACTCAGACTTGCGAAAAACAGCACTAATAGTGGATATCTAATTTCATCTTTAAACTCAAGATTAGGTTCATTAGCAATAAGGTTTGCATCCTGTAACTATTGCAATCAAGTTTTTACAAGCAAAGAAATCATTTAACTGAAATAACTTTCCTTCTCTCATTACTCTCAATTATTTACGCTCGTGCCAAGTGAACAAGCGGTACTCATTGCTGCGAGGGACAGCGACTCGGATCAATTTCAACCAGCTGGGTAAAACCCGACTATACGACACATACGCACCACATTGGTCCTATATGACAACCTTTCCCTCTAACCCCAACCAGAGGTCGATCCGTTTCCAACTTTACCGGAAATATGGAGATCCCACATGATACTCGTCCCAGACGTTATCCGTGAGCGACCACCATTTTCCTCCCGTGAGACTTCAATCTCACCAACAGACGATAAAAGAAAGTTGGCTACGTTCTACCACTGAGAAAGTTAGGGTACATCAGCTTACTGGGTCCCATATATCAATATGTAGATCGGTACTATTCAATACTTGTTCACGGAGCCACCAACGGCTTGGTCCTAAATCCGACACGGACGGGGCTACCACCTTACAAGATACAGTCTTTGTCCTTCCCTCTACGAGGCCCGTCCGATCTCATCAACATCATCATCTTTCATTTGAATTCTCAAAGATCTCACTCAACTTAAAGCCTCCATACTTTAAGATCATCCTATACAGTGCTACCGATATTCCTATGACATAAGCATAGTGTCTATCGTGGTACCTGTACCTGTATAGTATAAAAACATCATAGGATATGGTAGTGATGTAGGTGGGTGTCAATTAATTCCTAAAACCTAGTGCACAATCATGACTTGACTGATGGTGATAAAAGAAAGAATTTAAAAACATAGGTGGGATGCACCGGGGCTTGCCTTGAGGTTCGTCCTGATACAACGATGCAGACGCGGAGTCAGACTCAATGTTTCCAGGTCCTATACGATGTGTCGATACGTCGCAAGTTAGAGCTAGCAATGCATGTGTGCAAAATGCGATGCTCAAAATAATGGTGCGAATAAGCAGTAGACAAGAATCTAATTACTCTTGTCTGAAGTATTTCCTTCAAATTAAACGTGATTAAGTTTACTAATGACAAGGGAGTGGCATGCTCAATTATAGTTAATTACCCTTAATTATCCTATTATTAATTAATATTAACTTATTAGGGTAAGACATTAATTTAGGAATTATTAAATTAATTAGTAATTTAAAGGGCATTTCTAATATTTAATTAAATGCCTAAAAATCATATAAATATAAATATTTAATTTTATTTCACAAAGTGGTAGAGAAAATTATTTAGAACCTAACAAAATTGGTCCCATGATTGTAGGAGGTCTGAAACTCTAGTTATAATTTACTCCCTTCGTCCCAGAATATAGCTAGTTCTGGGTTTGTCCTAAGTCAAACTTTTTTAACTTTGACCAATCATAAAAAAAAATTATAATAGTTAATAATTCAAGAATACTAATATTAGATTGATGATGAATCAAACTATCATAATATATAACTATTATATAGTCAACATTAAAAAAATTTTTGCTATGATGGTCAAAGCTATACAAGTTTGACTTAGGACAAATCCAGAACTAGCTATATTCTGGGACGGAGGGAGTATCTAAGTTTCTGGAATTAATATAAAAGAATAAGCGTGGAAAATGTCATGGGCCACTGTAGCTTGGCCTTATGGGCCATTCAGCGGCCGAGCCGCCACTGGGCTTGGCCCAACCACACAGCTGCCGAGTTTGGCCCAGCAGCCGAGCTCCAAGGAGCTTGGGCTGTTCTCGTGGGCGAGCGCACGGCGGCGCTGCCGCTGTGGCCGGCGCTGCTCCCGAGCGCGGCTCGGCCAGTCGAGGGCATGGGCAGGAGCGGCGCAGAACCGGGAATCCGAAGGAGGGGTCGGCAGCGGCGGGGACTCAACGGAAATAGGGCGACAATGGCGGTGGGATGGCTCGGTGTTGGCCGATGGCAAGGGAAACCGAGAGGAAAACGACTAAAATCTGCGAGCTACGGCGGGAGGCGGTGCTGGGTGGCCATGGAGGAAGGTTGGGAGGGGGTCTGCGCGGCGATTTGAGGCGCTAGCTTGGTCGGGGAGTCGTCAGCGGCGGTGGGAGCTCGAGCTTCGGCTCATTTCGGTGGGAGCGGAAGAGAAAACCGAGAGAGAAAAAGAGAGACGAGCTTGAGAGAGAATTGAGATGAGAGAACGAGAAGGTCGGGTAAAACTTCTCCCCTCGCTGGGGCTAGGGGGCCCGCCTGCAGTGCAGCATGGCGCTGCAGGGGGCTCTCGCGCATGCGCTCGTGCCAGCGCTGCCCCGCCGTGGGCGGTAGGCGGCGCTGAGTGCTGGCAACTGCCATGTGGGGCCAGCGAGTCCCACGATACAGTAAAGGTAATTTTTTTTAAAATTTTGTTTTTTTTCCTTTTGCTAAAATAAAGCAGGACTGTTTCAGTCCTCCCCCCTTACAGGAATCTCATACCGAGATTCAGAAACGCACGATACTAAGAAGTCACGGTCTGGAGAAATGCTGGATAACGTGTATGTAAGAATTCTTCTTATTCCTAAGTAGCTTCCCTTTCAGAATGGTTACTCCACTAGACCTTGTAAAATTTGATAGTTCGGTGTCGTATCACTCAATCTTTTGTATCAATAATTTGGACTGGATGCTCGTCGTAAGTTAAGTCGGGCTGCAATGATTCCATCTCTCTAATAACAACATCTATTGGTGCCTTCAGACACTTCTTCAGTTGAGACACATGAAAAACATTTTGAACTCCCGAGAGATGTGTTGGCAACTCCAATCGATAGGGTACGGGTCCACATTGTGCTTGAATAACAAAAGGTCCAATATATCGCGGTGCCAATTTTCCTTTGAGTCCAAAACGTTGAACGCCCTTCATGGGGGATACTCGTAAATATACCTGATCCCCAACATTGAATATCAACTTTCGTCGCCTTTTATTTGTATAGCTGAGTTGTCGTGACTTGGCCCGCTTCAGATTTTGTTGAATTAGACGCACTCGTTCTTCAGCATCTTTTACCATAGCTGGGCCAAAGATTATCCTTTCACCACTTTCAGACCAATTTAGTGGTATACGACAACTACATCCATATAAAGCTTGGAATGGCGACATACCAATGCTTTATTGATAGCTGTTGTTGTAAGAGAATTCTGCCAAGGGTAAACATCTTTCCCAATCCTTGCTATATGTCAACACACATACACGAAGCATATCTTCCAGATATTGATTGATTCGCTCTGTTTGCCCATCCGTTTGAGGGTGGTATGCTGAGCTTCGAATCAATTGTGTTCCAAGGGATTGATGTATGTGCTCCCAAAATCTGGAAATAAATTGAGCTCCTCTATCCGAGATAATGGTTTTTGGTATCCCATGCAAGCAGAGAATATGAGATATGTAGAGCTCAGTGTACTTCTCCACGGTATACTGAGTATGAACGGGTATGAAGCGAGCGGACTTGGTTAACCTGTCAACAACCACCCAGATAGAGTTGTGCTTCCGTGGGCTTAAGGGTAAGCCAATAATGAAATCCATACTGATGTCTTCCCATTTCCAAGCAGGTATACTTAAGGGTTGAAGTGGTCCTGCTTGCTTTAAGTGATCTGCCTTTACTCGTCGACAAGTATCACATTCAGTGACATACCTTGCTATCTCTCTCTTCATTCTTGTCCACCAAAACCTTTATTTTAAATCCTGATACATCTTGTTAGTTCCAGGATGAATGTAATACTTAGAAGTATCAGCTTCATCCAAAATTTTCTTACGAAGGTTAAAGTCTTTAGGGACTACCAGTCTATTCTTAAACCAAATAATACCTTCGTTGTCTTCTCGAAAACATTTTACCTCTCCAATCTTTAATCGCCTTTTTATATGTTGTATACCCACATCCTTCTTTTGAGCTAACACGATATCCTCACGAATGGTGGGAATAAGTGCCAAGTTGGTTAATACCCCATATGGAAGAACACGAAGACTAGGCTCACTTACTTCTTTCCTCGACTCCTTGTTTAGTAGCAGAGCGGTGAGGTTATTGCAATGCACTTTTTGACTTAGAGCATCGACCTTGCCAAGATGATAATGGATCTCGATCTCGTAATCCTTGATTAGTTCTAACCACCTTCTTTGATGCATATTCAGATCTGCTTGGGTAAATGTGTACTTGAGACTCTTATGGTCTGTATAAAGGTGTACCAAATTTCCCAAGAGATAGTGTCGCCAAATTTTCAGGGCTAGAACTAGTGATGCCAATTTCAAATCATGGGTTGGGTATTGTTCCTCATGTTTCCTAAGTTGTCGTGATGCATATGCAATTACTCGACCTTCTTGCATAAGGACACAACCAAGTCCTATACCAGAAGCATCACAATAGACATCAAACGGCTTCATCAATTCCGGTTGGGCTAATACTGGAGCTATTGTCAGTAATTTCTTTAGGGTTTGGAAAGCTTCATCACATTCGCTACTCCATTCATACTTCTTGTCCTTTTCAGGTAGTTTTGTCATTGGTTTAGCAATCTTTGAGAAATTAGGAATAAACCTTCTGTAGTAGCCTGCCAAACCTAGAAAGCTGTGGATTTGAGTGACTGACCTGGGTGGCTCCCAATCCAATATCTTCTGAACATTATTGGGATCGACCGTTACACCTTCCGCAGAAATCACATGACCTAAGAATGGTACCTTCTTCAACCAAAACTCACATTTACTAAACTTGGCGTACAATTGGTGATCTCTTAGGCGTTGTAGAACAATCCATAAATGTTCAACATGCTCCTCCTCTGACTTGGAGTAGATCAGAATATCATCTATAAAGACCACTATGAACTTGTCCAATTCTGGCATGAATACCGAGTTCATGAGGTACATGAAATGTGCTGGTGCATTGGTCAAACCAAAAGACATCACTAGGTATTCATAAAGTCCATACCTAATAGAAAAAACTGTCTTAGGTATGTCTTCAGCTCTAATTCGGATCTGATGATATCCCGATCGAAGGTCTATTTTAGAGAACACCTTGGCTCCCATCAATTAATCGAATAATATGTCAATCCGAGGAAGTGGGTATTTGTTCTTAATAATAATGGCATTTAAAGGCCGATAATCCACACATAATCTCAAGGTTTGATCCTTTTTCTTGACAAACAGGGATGGACAACCCCAAAGTGATGAACTTGGGCGTATGTATCCTTTGTCCAATAATTCCTGTAACTGCACTTTCAGCTCGGCAAGTTCATTAGGAGGCATCCTATAAGATCTTCGAGACATCGGTGCTGTTCCAGGTTGAAGCTCTATCTTAAATTTTATTTCCCGCTCAGGAGGTAAACCTGGTAAGTCGTCTGGAAACACATCTGGGTATTCGCAGACTATTGGTATCTGTTTTAGACTTTTACCGATTGGCAAGAGGGTCTGTGGGATAGTTAAAGTCAAAGAATCTCGGCCATGGATAGGTGAGTCCAAATATACGGTGCGGGAAGCTATATCAAGGGCTGCCTTATGGAAACCCATCCATTGCATACCAAGAATTACATCTAACCCTTGTCCTTCCAAAATGATCAAGGATGTAGAATAAGCTTTACTACCCAGTTTTAGTGGTAGGTTTGCAGCTTCTTGATTTGCAAGTATTCTACCCCCAGGTGTTGAAATGAGATGTGGGCATAACAATTTGGATGGTAGAATATAATGTTGTTGAACATATGCTTTACTGATGAAATTATGGGTAGCTCCAGAATCAAATAATACCATAGTAGGATGATCAGCAATAGAAAACATACCCGCAAGAACTTGTCCTCCTTCTGGTATTTCCCCAGCCGTAGTAAAATTAGCACGCCCGGTTTTCACTTGTGTATTCTTGGGCTGATTTTTCTGCTGATTAGGTCCTGATCCTTGAGGACGTGGTGCATTAGATGTCTTCGATGGATAGGGATAACTCCGAGCGAAGTGTCCAGAATGACCACAATTGTAACATGGTAGAGTATTTGGTTGTGATACTGAATAAGTTTGTCGAGGTTGCTGCACATTCTGCTGTTGTTGTGGTGGGCGGGATTGATAGCGCTGGGATGACTGCTGAGGTGCCTGGTAATTAGTTGGGTGGGAAGGTATGGCGCGATAGCGCTGACCTGTTGGCGATGTATACACCAACCTGTATTTGGATGGTCTTCCACTTCCGTGGCCCATGAACCTCTTCTCTTTTTCCTTTGCCGCCTTGTGGATGCGAAGAGAATCTTCTAAGATAATAGCATCACTGATGAATTCATTGAAGCTGGCAGTCCTGTTCAGAACAATGCGAGACTGCAGCTTTGTAGATAGCCCTTTTTTGAAGCGAACTTTCTTCTTGTCATCTGTATCCACATATTCTGAGGCGTATTGGGCAAGACAATTGAATACCTTGGAGTAAGCATGCACGGTCATATCTCCTTGCTTTAATGCCAGAAATTCATTTCACTTCTGATCCACAAGACCTTCTGGAATATGATACTCGTGAAAAGCCTTAGTAAACTCTGTCCAGATATACTGATAGTTAGGTGGACGCATTGCCCTGTAATTTGCCCACCAAGCCCCTGCACTCCCTTGTAACTGTTGGGCGGCAAACAAGGTCTTCTGGGTATCCGTGCAAGGTATTAACTCCAGTTTTGATTCAATAGTGCGTAACCAGTGGTCCACTTCCAGAGGTTCTCTAGCATCCGAGAAAATAGGCGGACGGGTAGCCAGAAAATCCGAATAAGTTGCTTGATTATCTGGAGCATGATGACTCTGACGGTTCTCTTGTGGAGTGGTATTCCGAACTATTTGATGGAGTAAGTCCTCCTGTGCTGCTCCAGAGTTTAGTATAACTGCAATAGCTTGTGCCAACGTGGGTGGAGGTAGTGGTACTTCCGTTTCCCCATTTTGCGAATTCTCCGCACCACTTCCATTTCCTGTTTCAGTAATTCTGTCCAAGAAAAAAAATATTTTCATTAATAACTCATGACTTACGAGTTAAACAGGAATAATTGACAATAACATTTTCATTGCACAGCTTGCATAAAATAACTGTTTATTATAGCAACTTAACATTTAACACAAAGCATGGGTTGACATCCATAGTTCACACTAACTTTATTCGTCATACCACTTATAGCTACTACACATTTACTCTCACTCCTTTTCTTGCTATAGTACATGATACAACACTCTAACGCTCATTCAACCGAACAAAGCGCGGAGGTCACTTCCTGATTCCCGGAGTCCTCCACTCCTGAACCCCCATCCTGTAGTGATGGAAGCTCGGTGATGTCTATCACCGACTCTGCATCCACAATCTCCTCTGGTTCATCTTCCTCTTTCTCTAGTCGTTGTTGCTCAAATTCTTGATTCAACATATTATTATGCATTTGAATCAAATCCTCCTCTAGTTGTTGGATCGAGACATTAGCTGTTGCAAGGTGTTGATCCCTACTTACAAGTTGTTCATCCTTGTCATTTAACTGACTATATTGAATGACCAGTCATTCCTCTCTAACCCGTAGTTGATTTTCCAATTCTGCTATGCGGATGTTTTTCTCTTGGCATAAGTGACACTGCTGCCCTTCCGCATCACTGATGCCATTACCACCACTGGCCATCTCTGCAGAGCAACAAGATTAACTGGTATTAATATCAAAAGGCCTCTAGCGATACAACACATTCATCTGAAAGAAACTGTTAGAACATCTACTTTTATTTATTAGCAACCTAATACATGAGTTTTCTACTACTAGTAGTACAAACTGCTATAACGGGGAGGTCTACCGTCGACCTACTATACAATCTGACCTACGTCAGCAAAATGCGGCGACTATCGCCATCTAACTAAACAACCCTATCTCCAGCATACTACCTGGTGGCTATACAATCTGACATCCTGTCAGCAAAAATATGGCTACCCTGCTACTCCTAGTCCACTGCTGCTACTCTCCTACTGCTAGCCTAATCCCCGAACCATCTATTGTGGTGGTGCATGGCTGTCCCCATCTGACACAATATCATCGTTTGGCGCAACAGGGGGTCCCTCAGAGTCAATGCCCGACACAGGAGCCTTGTCATCCCCTGCCTGTCCCTGCTGCTGCTGCTGCTGCTGCAACTCCTCAAGCTGGTGGTGAAGGTCTAGGTGGTGCTCGTCAAACATCTGCTGCTCCTGTATAAGGTGTTGAACCTGTAGCTGGAGATGGTCCCTCTGAGCTGCAACGTCAAGTAACACCTCAACAAACTGGTCACGTTGCTGAGTGACACCTACTAGCTCACCCTCCACCAGTGTGACCCTCTGGCGAGCCGTGTCACGCTCGTCGGTAAGTCCTGTCATCTGGCCCTCAAGGTCTATCGCCCCCTAGTGAAAACCATCACGGTCTCTAGTAAGCTCCACAATCTGTCCCTCGAGTGTAGCAATCCGCTGACTGTCTGCTTGAAACTGTCATCGGTAAATAACACGTTGGTTGTTCCCCTGCTGGGTAGCCTCTACTTGTCGCATCTCTGTGTCGTGGAGCTGACGCTCTAAGTCCACGTTACGTGCCTCCTGCACGTCAATCTCGCGCACACATCTGCGACTCCGTGGCATCTGCAGGAAAAAGGTTTAACAAGTTAAACACTTCTTTCCACAGTGGAAACAAAGCAACAACAGTAACAAAACAAAACTAAGTCTAGAGACTTAATCATTAATACCCTAATATTTCCAATTATATGAAATGATATGATGTAAACGGTATACAAACAAAAATTAATCAGTTAGTAGTTAGTTACATATTCTAATTCGAATAGCAACATCTACTCGTGACTTCTATAATCTTACTAACCTGTCATTCTCAGTCATGGGGTCCTATAGAAGTTTTGCAAACAAAGTTTTTGAAAACCGACTTGAGAATGACATGTCGTTGCTCCTGTATTACTTTGATACCAGCTGTGACATCCCCTCCGGGATAACCAGGATCACGTACAGGAGGACACTCGATGAAGCGAGTTACAACAGCACATACATTCTTACAAGCCCAAAATATATTACATCATGGTATAATACAACCAGGTTTTTGAAAACAAACTAGATTTTCATAGCGGAAAAAGCTAAACGAGAATTGTTTTATTCTACTAGCTCAACTACGCTCCCAAAACACGAAGGTCGTCTACTGTTCAGGAGACGGGATGCGTTCCTACTGGATGGATCCTCCTTCTGGAAGTTGCCCATCTCCTAGCATATTTTCGGACCAGCCATAGGGATATGGCTCATCACCTAAAACCAACATGGACAAAGCCCTGAGTATCTAATATACTCCGCAAGACTGACCCGTCAACAAGGCTCGCTAAGGCCGACACCTAGAATGTATAGGCCTTTGGCTGGTGGGTTGACTCAAACTTGCAAAAAACAGCACTAATAGTGGATATCTACTTTCATCTTTTAGCTCAGGATTAGGTTCATTAGTAATAAGGTTTGCATCCTGTAACTATTGCAATTAAGTTTTTGCAAGCAAAGAAATTATTTAACTGAAATAACTTTCCTTCTCTCATTACTCTCAATTATCTACGCTCGCGCCAAGTGAACAAGCGGTACTCATTGCTGCGAGGTACAGCGACTCGAATCAATTTCAACCAGCTGGGTAAAACCTGACTACATCGACACATACGCACCACATTGGTCGTATATGACAACCTTTCTCTCTAACCCCAACCAGAGGTCGATCTGTTTCCAACTTCCCCGGAAATATGGAGACCCCACGTGATACCCGTCCCAGACGTTATCCGTGAGCGACCACCATTTCCCTCCCGTGAGACTTCAATCTCACCAATAGCCAGCAAAAGAAAGTTGGCTACGTCCTACCACTGAGGAAGTTAGGGTACATCAGCTTACTGGATCCCATATATCAACATGTAGATCGGTATTGTACAATACTTGTTCACGGAGCCGCCAACGGCTTGGTCCTAAATCCAACACGGACGGGGCTACCAGCTGACAAGACCCAGTCTTTGCCCTTCCCTCTACGGGGTCCGTCCGGTCTCATCAACATCATCATCTTTCATTTGAATTCTCAAAGATCTCACTCAACTTAAAGCCTCCATGCTTTAAAATCATCCTATATAGTGCTACCGATATTCCTATGACATAAGCATAGTGTCTATCGTGTTATCGGTACCTGTATAGTATAAAAACATCATAGGATATGGTAGTGATGTAGGTGGGTGTCAATTAATTCCTAGAACCTAGTGCACAATCATGACTCGACTGATGGTGATAAAAGAAAGAATTTAAAACATAGGTGGGATGTACCGGGGCTTGCCTTGAGGTTCGTCCTGATACAACGATGTAGGCGTGGAGTCAGACTCGACAATCACCACCTCAGGTCCACTCTCGACCGATTGCTCAACGTTTCCAGGTCCTATACGACGCGTTGATACGTCGCAAGTTAGAGCTAGCAATGCATGTGTGCAAAATACGATGCTCGAAATAATGGTGCAAATAAGCAGTAGACAAGAATCTAATTACTCTTGTATGAAGTATTTCCTTCAAATTAAACGTGATTAAGTTTACTAATGACAAGGGAGTGGCATGCTCAATTATAGTTAATTACCCTTAATTATCCCATTATTAATTAATATTAACCTATTAGGGTAAGACATTAATTTAGGAATTATTAAATTAATTAGCAATTTAAAGGGCATTTCTAATATTTAATTAAATGCCTAAAAATCATATAAATATAAATATTTAATTTTATTTCACAAAGTGGTAGAGAAAATTATTTAGAACCTAACAAAATTGGTCCCATGATTTTAGGAGGTCTGAAACTCTAGTTATAATTTATCTAAGTTTCTGAAATTAATATAAAAGAATAAGCGTGGAAAACGTCATGGGCCACTGTAGCTTGGCCTCATGGGCCATTCAGCGGCCCAGCCGCTACTGGGCTCGGCCCAGTCGCACAGTTGCCGAGTTCGGCCCAGCAGCCGAGCTTCAGGGAGCTTGGGCTGTCCTCGCGGGCGAGCGCACGGCGGCGCTGCCGTTGTGGCCGGCGCTGCTCCCGAGCGTGGCTCGGCCAGCCGAGGGCATGGGCGGGAGCGGCGCAGAACCGGAAATTCGAAGGAGGGGTCGACAACGGCGGGGACTCACCGGAAACAGGGCGATGGCGGCGGTGGGATGGCTCGGTGTTGGCCGACGGCAAGGGAAACCAAGAGAAAAATGGCTGAAATCCGCGAGCTACGGCGGGAGGCGGTGCTGGGCGACCATGGAGGATGGTTGGGAGGGGGTCTGCGCGGCGATTTGAGGCGCTGGCCTGGTCGGGGAGTCATTGGCGGTGGCGGGAGCTTGAGCTTCGGCTCGTTTCGGTGGGAGTGGAAGAGAAAACCGAGAGAGAAAAAGAGAGACGAGCTTGAGAGAGAATTGAGATGAGAGAACGAGAAGGCCGGGTAAAACTTCTCCCCTCGCTGAGCGGTGCTGGGGCCAGGGGGCCCGCCTGTAGTGCGGCGTGGCACTGCAGGGCGCTCTTGCACGTGCGCTCGTGCCAGCGCTGCCCCGGCGCGGGCGGTAGGCGGCGCTGAGTGCTGGCGACTGCCATGTGGGGCCAGCAGGTCCTACAATACAGTAAAGGTAAATTTTTTCCAAATTTCGTTTTTTTTTCCTTCTGCTAAAATAAAGCAGGGCTGTTTCAAATTCAACACGATTTCACTGAATAAGTAATAACAAGAATAACTGAAAGAGAAAACAGAATAGACTAGTATGAATATGTTTGCATACCAAATAACAAGACTAAACTTAAGCAAAGTAAATAATGAATACTGCGTGATACAATAAAAGAGGAGTAAGAAAGCATATACTTTTTTTGCAACGGAGTAAGAGAGCATATCTGTATCGAAAGATGAAAGAATCACATGTGTGAAATGATTATAGATGAAGTGGTGAATTTCCTATATGTATTTGAAAGTTTTCGAAAGTTTGTAAGTATTTGAAATTCATAAGTGGAAGAAATCCAACTTGAATTATTCAATACTCTCATTATAGGAGCCTTACAGATAGAATTATTTGGAAGAAAAAAAATAGTTCCAATAGCAACCAACATGCAGTAGGTGCTAACTGGGAGTTATATATATCTGTGACAAATATAATATACACAATTAGGCTAGAAATATATACTACCTATGCAAGTACTACTTACTGAGCAATCAACATGGCCAGTAAGCATTATTTCTTAGAACTTGCTAATTTTCAGCTGACTGAAAGTTTGAACAATTTTCAGTCACTTATGTGAGCCATTAGATCTAGATCCAATAATTTATAATTATTATATATATAATCCTATAAAATAAAAAATTAAAACACAAGGTAACAAACTATTGACTGAAAGCTTTCAACTGATTGAAAACTAGAAAATATGTTATTTCTTTAACGATTTGGTGTTCATTTTAAATTTGTAGAAATATAAAATACTGAGAAAAAGTGTGTGGACAAGTGAATAATATCCCATAGAAACATAACAGCCTGCTTTTATCTTCATCAAGATACAACAAAGTAGTACTAATTAGTATATGTTTCTCCAACATGGCTCCTAATCGAACTAGAAATACACAAAATTTCACGTCACCAGGCAAAAGACTGCAGATTTTGCACCGGAACAGAATGTACACCTAGCTACATCTCATGAACATATCTATACTTTCTTAGCTAGAGTCCTCTGTTTCGAGCCGTGCTCCACAACTTTTTCTTCAACATGGAGTCCCTTTCTTCGCCTCACAGAATTCATGAGTTTCCTAGCCAAGTTTGGTACAGTGCTTGAGCCGTTACCGAATTGTTCGATCTCCTCTTGAGTTTTTGGGATAAAAAAGGGGTCTTGATGAATATCTTCCCAGTGGCTAAAAGATAGAAACGCACTAGCTGCACCTGAAGTTCCTCTCCTAAGCTTTTCGTACAATTCAGAGCTCTCAGCAATGGGCAAGTGAGCATGCACTGTAAAAAGTGAAATGCCTTCTTGCATCTCTTCTTTCAGCAGTCTTGATCGGCAATTGTCAAGAACACCTTTTACTCCGCGTAAGTGCTCTCTTGGTGTTGTCAATTCACAGAAATACATAGGCTCTACAAGTCTTGGTCTGCTCTGAAGAACGGCTGCTCGGCATGCTTCCTTCACCACAGTAATTACTTGCCCGGTGAACATGTTATGCTCTTCAGAATGAGTGATTTCACCAGAGTTCTCAGGAAATATGTAGGGCTCAACAATGAACGCCAAACCCCACATAGGTTCATCGCAAATAGGCCCTGCGTTTGTCGCAAACTGAAATCCTGAGAGAATGCTGTTCGTCAGCGATTCAGTCAAGAAAACCTGTTGATGATTCACTGTTCTCAATGACATTGTTTTCTTTATCAGAAGCATTCACAAACCCCAATCTCTCTGAGACATGACATCTACTACTCACGAGAATGCCTTTCCTTCCATCTTGGCTTGCTATGACAGGAGTACTTGATTTCAAGTCAGGCAAGAGAAGCAAATTTTGTCCAACATGCAACGGACCGAGGGCCCAGATTCGTTGAAGGTATCCAAGCAGCGTCTTCCGATACCTCTCAATCACCTCCTTTTCTACTTGCTCTGAGATTGCTTCCAATTCACTGTCGATGGCACTGATCAAGCGGCTCCTAAGCGTTGCCAAGGAGTTACCGTCATCCTGAGGTAATTGTGATTTTTTTCCCCACAATTATTTGGCCTAGTAATTCTTCACTTTCCTCAAGGACCTTAGTCAGTGCAATGGGAACCCTGATGACTTGAACTCTCACAGTGAATCTCCCATTCCGAGTACTCCTCTCAACAACCCCGGATGGAACTTTCAAGCTCCCCATTAAGCCAGCACCTTCGCCTTGGATGGTCTCCTTGAATGATACCAAGGGATTTGAGACCACCAACTGGACCTTCGCAAATCTCTCCTGCAGATCATTGATGCATCGCTCCAAATGCACCGCCCCAGCAGCAGCAAGGACATGCTCTCCTCTCTGCGAGATGGTGTACTCAACAAACGGGTCTGCCTGGTTAAGAAGCTTGAGTCCTTTCACAAGAGCTCCCAAATCAGACGGGTTGGAAGGCTCAACTGCTACTTTGAGCATCGGTGACACCTGGAACATCATGCTCGAGAAAGGCCAGCAATTCTTAGTCGACGACAGTGTCGCGCTCTTGAGCACGTGCTGGCCCAGGCCCTGGATCGCGACGACGTTGCCTGCAGCCACGCTGGAGACCGGCGTCAGGTCCTGACCGAGCATCTCATACAGGGCGTGCAGCTCCACCTCCTGCACATGCTTGCGCGCCGCTTCGTCGACTTTCACCGGATCATACAGCGGCGACAGCACGAACACCTTCTGCCCTGCACGGAGGACACCGCTGAACACCCTCGCGAACGCCAGGAAGCAGTCCTCCTCCGACGAGTCGCCGGGACCCTGGCTGCGGTTAAGCGGCTCCCCGTTTGGCCCCTTGGACGGCAGCGTTGAGTACGGCACCGCGAACATCTTGGACACGAACACGACTACGGGCGCGCTCGTGCTCGCGCTGCAGGACGCCACGCTGCGCCGCACCCGCTCCGCCTCGGCGACAATGTCGACACAATCGGCGGGCGCAACCTTTCTCTCGGGCATCAGCCTTGCCACCCTGACCGCCTGCGCCGCGACGGGGCCGGGCGTGCACTCGACGAGCATCGCCATGACCGAGTCAGCGAGCGGCAGCCACGCGCGCAGCACGGCGTTCAGCGCCACCTTGGGGTCCGCATTGTGCAGCTCCCGGGGCGACACCTCCAGATTGAAGGTCCGCACCACATTTTTCTCCAGCCAGCTCTGGGCATCCCCATTCAGGCTTCCCTTGGTGTACACCTTCCACAGCGGGGCGAGCACTTGCTGCACGAACATGGGCTGCTGCCCGTTCGCGCCGCCGCCCATGGCCTCCTTCCCCAGAAGCCGAACCCTCTTCGTCGTCTTGTCAACGTAGTACGGGCCCCACAGCCCCTTGAGAAGCGCGTCGTAGCTGACGCCGCCTTCCTTGTGCTTCTCGGCGTACAGCTCGGCGAAGCTGTGGATGCGGAAGCCCCAGCCGTCGCGGGCGCAGGCGAAGACGACGTTGCCCTTCTGGGGCTGGAAGGCGTCCTCGTCCTCCTCCTCGTCGCTGCCCGGGCGGTCGTCCTGGAGGAGGGAGGAGAAGTAGGAGTGGGAGCGCAGCTCGGAGTAGATGGAGTTGACCGCGTCGACGATGCGGCGCAGGCGCGCGTAGGCCTCCTCGGGCGTGAGGCGGAGCTCGGTGATGAGGCGGTCGAGCTTGTTGAGGACGAGGCAGGGGCAGAGGCGCTCGACGAAGGCCTGGCGCAGCGCGGCGTGGGTCTGGACGCGGACGCCCTTGGCGGCGTCGACGACGATGAGCGCCGAGTCCGAGAGGCGCGCCGCGGCGGAGACCTCGGAGCAGAAGTCGGCGTGGCCCGGGGAGTCGATGAGGTGCACCCGGTGGACGCCCGTGTGGTGCGCGTGCCGTAGCGCCACGGAGGAGGACTTCATCGTGATGGCGCGCCGCTGCTCCTCGGGGAGGTGGTCCATGAACCGCGCGCTGCCGGCGAGCTTCGGGTTGAGCAGCCCGCCGCCGCCGGAGGCCACGAGGTGGTCCGCGAGGGACGTCTTGCCGTCGTCCACGTGCGCCATGATGCAGGTGTTCCGCACGAGGCGGGGGTCGGCCACCGACGACATCGCCCCACGGCCGCGGCGCGGCGGTTAGGGCTCGGCGAAGTCCGCCGCCGCCTCCGAATCCCGAGTTGGGGAATTTCTGTTCGATTCGAGACGGCCGGTTGGGTCAGGAATGGGCCGGGAGGATCGCGAAGTTGGAAGTTATGGGCCAGTTCAGATTTTGGTTGTATGGAGTAGATTTCCCGCGCGAATATCAATAATCATCACATAAAAAAAGACCATATACACTTCTCTCCTTGAACGCTTCAATAGACCAGGGGAAACATTGCTCGGGATGTCTCTATAAAAACCACAAAAGAATAGTAACTGATAATATATGTAGCTTTCGTGATGGCTAAGTTATTTGAAAAAAAATGGTATGTTTTTCTATCAACTAGTCCAGTATGTCTTTTGTTATAGATATGTTGAGTAATGGTGGATGATCAACCAACGCAATGAGACTTGTTGACAGAAAAATGTCGTAACTCATGTGTTTCAACAAAATGTCACTACTATATGTTTTATTCATTTTTTTTTGGTTGTTGTCGTTATTGGTTACCTAATTTTTCGGCTAACCAACGATAAAAAAATAGAGTGGAAGGAATACAATTACTGAAAAGTAATCAAACAATCCACAATAATCAGATATTGAATCTAAGATATCATCTTCGATTATATGATTGTCCTATTCAGTGACGGAGCTTGCAACATTTTACAAGGGGGGCCAATCTCTTTGGAAATTTAGCAAGGGAGACCATCTTAGTACAATTTTTTATAATAAGCCTTGAAACAGAGGGATTCTTATAAGATTTCATGAAATCAGAGGAGTTAATGGCCACTTTAGCCATAACCAAGCTCTGTAACTCAGTCTCTGCTCCTATCTAAGGTCTGTTTGGCAGAGATTCTAAAATAGCTTCTTGATTGAATTATACTCCTCATATCAAAAAGCTAGTTAAAGAGTTACAAGAAAAACATATTCTTTTTCTTTCGAAAAGTACTTCTCAAATTTGTATTAGAATCCAAAAGCACAAAAAAAATCATAGTTCTCATGATTTTTCTATCTATTTTTTATGAAATATATATGAAAAAATCTGTTTTATCAAACATTTTTTTCTAAAAAATCTATTTTTATGTAAAATCTATTTTATAGAGAATTTGTTTTATAAAGAATCCATTTTATAAAAAAGTCCTGCAAAGGGACTCTTAAATTTAGATGATCTTCCATTGTTTATTCAATATGGTCTTGCTATACGACCATCTTTATTATGTCTTTCTCTGTCTTTAATTCCTCACGGTTCTCTCCCTTACCCACAATGCTGTTGCTCTGTATCATTGGCATGTGAAAGACATACGATATACAATACTAGTTAGGCCTACGCGACGGGAAAAACCTCAGCCGTTTATCTAGAAAACAGATCCTCTGATATTCATCAGTGAGACTGCTCCTACTACACATGGGTCATACACGACCACTGGCACGTTTGGTGGCCACAGTATCGAATGTCAGAGGATCTCAATCCGTCTGTCCAACCGGCCCCAGCATTCTTGGCATCCCGGCGGTCTCACAGGAAAGCATATTCCTCCCTCGGACTCTTCTCCACCGCACGTACGCCCACGTCATCGGAGAACCGTGCCGTCTCACACCACAAACTGCGATCCCATTGGTCCGCCGATCCGAACCCACCCTCTACGCTCACTGACACGTAGACCCCACAAGTCAGCGTCAGATACCGCCAAACCAAGACGCGTCCGGCCTTCCTCCGTCCTTCCCGAATCAACGCGTGACGTCGTCACCATCGTCTTCCCCAACACCTCGCGTGCCGTGTTGTGCTGCTTGTCCTCCTGTTCGCTCTCCCCAAACTACTCGCAGCCCCACCCGAACCAGCAAACTCCTAGCTGCGGCGCAGCTAATCAGGCATGAACGCGAGGGCGTCGCCCGCACCGTCCGGCTTCGGGGCCGGGCGTGGGGATGACGACGGCGCGTTCTCGTTCCTCTCCAAGGGATGGCGCGAGGTGCGTGACTCGGCGACCGCCGACCTGCGCCTCATGCGCGCGCGCGCCGACTCGTTCCGCACGATTGCCGACCGTGAGCTCGAACAGCTCCTCGCCTCCGCCTCCGCGACGGTCCCCTCCCCGCCGCCGCCGGTAGCCGCGGGGGCGCCCATCGCCGAGCTCGAGTTCGTGCGCAGCCGGATCCAGCCCAAGATCTCCGAGCTGCGGCGCCAGTACGCGTCCGCAGCGCGGGACAGGGACCTCGGCCGCCGGGTGCTCGAGAGGTGGGGCCCCGCGCGCGCCCGCGTCGACCTCTCCGGGATCAGCGCCATCCGCAACGCAATCGTCTCCGAGGCGGACGGCGCGGAGCGGTGGAGGCGCGCGGCGTGGAGAGGAGAGGTGGAGGCGGACGGGGACGAGGGGAAGGAGTGGGAGGTGGTGAGGATGATACGGACCAGCCTCAAGGAGCTCGAGCGCCGGAGCCAGACCAGCGAGATTTTGGGGGGCTTGCGAGGCCCTAGCGAGTTCGTTGAGAAATTCAAATCCAGTCTGGTAATTTCTCCCATATATCTCCCTAATTGTGTTAGTATCTAATCGAGTAAGACTTAATTTTGGGGGATTCTAGTTTGCCCTGGGACTTGGATCCCAATTTTCCCTACACAAACAAGCCCTGAGCCGACAATTGGAAGAATTGCTATTCTGGCGTGATGACCTGTGCCACTTGTCACTTCATTTATGTAAACACTTCATAGTGCCTGAACCTGAAAATAGACATCGCTTAATGAAGGCTAAAATGGGTGTAAAAAGGTAAACTGGATACTTGAAATGCATGGAGTTACGAATTCATATAGTGGAAACAGGAAATCTTGACTACAAACTCTAGCATGAGTGCAATTAACTAATCATGACTGTTCTTTTAAAGTTATACTAGCCATATGCCCGTGCGTTGCTACGATAAAAAATAAAATGACGAAGAATGATTGACAAAACATTTTAGTGCATAAGCAAAATTGATATTTTTCACAAAAAATAGAAAATAGAAATTTATTAGTTTATATGCGGAAGTGATAAAAAAATTACATCATGCTCATGTGTTTGCTTATCAATGGTTAAGAAGTAGGATATGTCAAAGGTGGATTGCACTGTGTAGATGGCTTGATTTGGTTGTCTTTTGAAGGCACGATAAAAAAATACAGAAATGCAAAAAAAAAAAAAAGTATTGGTTACAGATCCAAGTGCAAAATAAATGATTGAGAACTTGAGAATTCTAAAAGGTATTAGATGAACTATTGAAAAAAAACTTGTGGAAATAAATTGGAGTTCATTTCGATTAAACATGGTACTTAATGCTTTATTTTTTTATTCTTTGTAGCTACTAAGAAGTGGTGGGTGAAACCTGATATCAGAGGCATCCATATCATTTTTATATTTATCGTATTGTATTCCTGTTTCTAGACATGGAGTCACTTACAAGTGGGCCATTAGAGCATCTATGTGTTCATCTACTCGTTTGTTCTACTCTCTTTCTAGTATCTTCCTACGGAGGTGCGGATAGCCAGTGCCAGTGTGAGGCAACATCTCTACCTAGGAGAGCGCAGTGGTAGTTCCAAGCTTGAGAAGGGCTTATGTTGAAACCATGCCACGTGATCTGAAAAAGCCAGATAGCAACCGTCGGTATTGACGGTGACGGCAGAAGGTCAAGGTCGCTCCTTTGGCTGAAACTGATGCCACCAGCTTTTTCCATAAGTTGAGGATGTTCTATTTTAGTAAATTTTCGAGGTCCTCGATGCCTCATTCGCCGATGCCCCAGTACTGCAATTGGCGGTGCCTCTTTTTTGTGTGTTTTCTTTCTCTTTGTTTCACTGGCTATCAACCATTATCTCCTCTGCACTGTCTAATTAGGCCATCCCAAGCCTGATTTTGTCACTCCCGGAATCGCCTGGTGCAGATATTCGCTAGCGCCACTGCAGATGTGTTCTTGTTGTAGCAAGACAATTTTGGAATGAAAGCAAGAATATAAAACAATGTTCAAAGTAGACTGAAATAGGGAACTGGGGGAGAGGCGCTGTGGAGCAAAGGGCTGTTGGGTTGGTGGGACCCATATGTCGGCGCATTTTCCAGTAAGGGTGGTGCAACGACCACCACCATACAAGCCACCAACTCAGAATTTTAGTATAGTAGAGATGAGTGAGACGTCTCCCATACCCCCTTAGGTTGTGTAATGTTTGGATAAAAGAAAAGATGGTGACAAGACATGAGTTGCATATATTTACACATTGCAGTAACCTTATGACTCTACATGCCATTCAAAAATCTCTTTACAACTGAGAAGCTGATTACAGAACATATCTCAATTGAATGGTGGCATGCATTTTACTCTCTAAACATCACTTGTAATCAAAGGCCTCACCTACCTTCTTCCTTTTGATGCAGAAATCTTTTAATGTTGAGACTCAGGGATCCAAGGTAACTCCACAATTCATATCAGCTATGATTATATGAGTACACAGTTAACTGTTCAAAGTCTCTATCTGTTTCCTTAAAAAACATACCTTTTTTTTTTAGGATAAAAAACATACCCTCTTGCATATACATTGATAATAGATCAGACCTAATTGTGTTTTTCACTGTGGTTGTTTTGGGCAAAAATTTGAGAAAAAAATAGAATGGTACTTTATTTGTTTTGTAGGCACTGTCTGTTGAAATAATATTAGCTTCTACTGTTTGACTTTTTGCCCTGGAAATTTGCTATCCCATGAAGCTTTCAGATACACATATATGAATCTATGGTGCTATGCGTCTTAGCGCTGAATGGAACTATAAAGTTGTGTACTGCAAAAAAAATTTGATATGCCACTGCTTGATATGTACCATTATCAACTCAAATCCTGGTGTTTTATTATGCAGGAAGTTCCTCCACTTGATCTTACAGAAATAATAGCGAATCTAGTGAGGCAGTCTGAACCATTTTTGGATCAACTTGGTGTACGGAAAGGTATAGATAAAGCCAAAGAAATGCAGCTACAAAGAATTGCAGTATTCTTATTTTCATCCACCAATCAGTAAATTAGCTCTGACCCTCTGTTGATACTGCTGTCCAGATCTGTGTGACAGGATAGTGGAGACGTTGTATAGGAAACAAAATCATTCTGTATCAGAAGACACATCCTTACTTGTAAATGATAATTCATCAAATGAGCTTGATTTAAGAATTGCCAGTGTGCTTGAGAGTACTGGTTATCATGCTGATAATGGCTTCTGGACTGAACCTGCAAAGTATGAGGTTTCAGACAATAAAAGACATGTGGCCATTGTCACTACAGCAAGCTTACCATGGATGACAGGAACAGCAGTCAATCCATTGTTCCGTGCAGCATATCTGGCAAGAGGTACAAAACAAGATGTGACACTAGTAGTTCCTTGGCTCTGCAAGTCAGATCAAGAACTGGTCTACCCAAATAGTATGACTTTCGATTCACCAGAAGAGCAGGAAAGTTATATAAGGAGCTGGCTTGAGGAAAGACTTGGCTTTGAATCAAACTTCAAGATATCCTTTTATCCTGGCAAGGTGATTATCTATGCATGTTGTTTTTTGTGTCAATTATGCCGATCTATTCAGTGACTGAAACCTGACATGCTATGTGCTTTGCAGTTCTCGAAAGAGCGGCGTAGCATCATTCCTGCTGGTGATACATCTCAATTCATACCATCAAGAGAAGCAGATATAGCAGTATTGGAAGAACCAGAGCATCTCAACTGGTATCACCATGGAAACCGGTGGACAGACAAGTTCAACCATGTTGTTGGTGTAGTTCACACAAATTACCTGGAATATATCAAGAGAGAGAAGAATGGAGCACTTCAAGCTTTTCTAGTTGAACATATCAACAACTGGGTGACCAGAGCATACTGTGACAAGGTACTTTTTCTGGCTCAGTTTTTTTTTTCCTGCTCTACTAGTGCACTTGAACATTTCTAATGATTGCTTTGTGCAGGTCTTACGTCTTTCTGCTGCTACTCAAGATTTACCAAAGTCTATTGTTTGCAATGTTCACGGTGTAAACCCAAAGTTCCTGAAGATTGGTGAGAACATTACCGATAGGGGGAGTGGACAGCCATCCTTCTCCAAGGGTGCATATTTTCTTGGAAAGATGGTTTGGGCGAAAGGTTATAGGGAACTGATAGATTTGATGTCCAAACATAAAAACGACTTGGAAGGTTTCAAGTTAGACGTGTATGGAAGTGGTGAAGATTCGCAAGAAGTCCAGTCTACTTCCCGGAAGCTGGATTTGAGTCTCAACTTCTACAAGGGGAGGGATCATGCAGATAATTCATTACATGGGTATGTATTAATGAATAAACTAATGGATTTATCAAATGTCAATTAATTCATCAGATTTATGCTCCACTCTTTTGCTGGTTACTAATGACCAACTGCTTATGTATTCTTTTCAGGTACAAGGTTTTCATAAATCCTAGCATCAGTGATGTCCTGTGTACAGCAACAGCTGAGGCTCTTGCAATGGGGAAATTTGTCATCTGTGCTGAGCACCCATCAAACGAATTTTTCATGTCTTTTCCGAATTGCTTAACATATAAAACTTCAGAGGAGTTTGTCGCAAGAGTGAAAGAGGCAATGTCTAGAGAACCCCAACCTTTGACACCTGAGCAAAGACACAACCTTTCATGGGAAGCAGCAACTGAGAGATTCATGCAATACGCAGACCTTGACAAGGTTCTGAATGATAATGTTGCTCAGCACGGACAAGGTGGGAGTAGAAACAGGAGGAGAAGAAATGTACAGCCCAATTTGTCGGACATCATGGACGGAGGATTGGCATTTGCACATCGATGCCTAACCGGCAGTGAGGTCCTCAGGTTGGCAACAGGAGCTATTCCTGGTACACGGGACTACGATAAGCAGCATTGTGTGGATATGGGCCTTTTGCCGCCTCAAGTACAGCATCCGGTATATGGTTGGTGATGAGTACACCTGGATTGTACGTTCATCATAGGTATATATGTATGTACATAATACATCATGTAGCTATTACACATACTAACCTTTAGATTACTGTAGTTGTTATTAGGCCAGTGACAGGCCGTGGCTATTGTTTTGTACTACCTGGAATAGTGTTCTTTGTCTGTAAACTTGTAGTTGTATTACTGAAATCAAGTACAAACTGCCTTTTTCATGGACAGCAGAAGTTAAGATGATCAGTGTAAAGCAACGCAATACATACTATAGCCTCTTTTGTTTGCAGCATCTGAACTATAGTTATTGAGCTTGAACCCTTTTTTCTCCATTTGGAGCTTGAATCGATGGTTCGGCCCAGACCAAGTGATGTCTCTTTTTGAAAGACAAAGCAAGTTTCTTGGACTTTTATTGAATTGGAGATCAATTCTTCATCTCTGAAGAGAGAGAGAGAGAGAGAGAGAGAGAGAGAGAGAGAGAGAGAGAAGAGAATCGTAGGTATGATGCGTATTACTGTCCTGGATTAACCGTGCCTTTTCCATTGCAATACATGTGTGTAATTTAGGATCTGCTCGGACTTCGGTCCAATAGAATTGTCAAGCCTTCTCCTCTGTCACCTCGTCCCGACCCATGGGCTCGATCCATAGCTGCGGACGCCTACGAGCATGCTTCTTCTGGCGCGAGCCGCCGGGCCGCCGGGGATTCGTCGTAAACGGCCGACGAGGAGCGGTCAATGCCTTTGCCTCGCGGAATGCTGGCGGGCTAGTGGCAGTTGCACGCGCGCGCCCGCCAGGTTTGCGGGGAAAGGCAAAAATGAGAGCGCCCTCACACTCCTCAAGACGGTTGGTCACTGCATCGGCATGCGTAGACTAGTCGGTTCCGTCCGCTCACCAGCTCGGCTCTGAAATTGCGAGGAGTGCCGCCTTGTATTGACTCGACTCGACTGCTATCTGCTTCACGGATCAGCACGAGAGGATCGGACCGATCGGTCAGTGCATGCTGCAGCTAAAACGTCGTCCGGCCCTGTAGGCGCTGCGAGCTCAGCGAATGCAGCTCCAAATTTGAAGAGAACGAACATTATTACGGAGACAGTACAAAACAATGGCCAAAGTCTGTCTTGGTCGGGCGCTAAAATTGTTGCAATACTAAGGAGGTGTTCATTTCTACAGGGCTAAACTTTAGCCCTATCCCACAAAAGGCACTCGACATGACAGCTTCTCCCTCCGTTTTTTATGTCCTCGCGCTTGGCTTTGGTTAATTAGACCACGGTAAATACCAAATGTAAGAAATAAAAACTAGAGAGAGAGACACACACACAGAGAGTATATGTTATAATGAGTAATGACAAATTTTCTCGTTTCAAAAACCTCTCATGTTGTTCTGCATAGGACATCACCAATGTTATAGATTTGTGTGAAAGCCTTTTATCTAAAAACAATGCATATTAGTTAGTAAAAATCACCATGTTAGTTAGTAAAAAAGTATAAATAATTGTCCACCATTGATATATGGGTTGAATTTAGAGGAGTGAATTTTAGAAGTATAGGGACAAATGTCCCTTGTGATATGTCATCATCTTTTTTTTTTTGGAAACTATATTTGTCATCATCTTATGCTAAGAGCCGAGATTCATCCATGTCGTATCTGATAGGTTATAATGTAAATCATATCTGTATTGACAATCTGACGTTAGGAAGGTGGAGCACTTGTCTATATGTGTATTTATCAAAATTGTGTGCTGATCTTTTTTTTTCAGATAACATTACACTCTTCACAGTTTTTGAAGTATGAAGAACATTCTTATACGTTTTTTTATTCTTCTACACTGTCGACTATGCTTCAAACCACAATACCATGTGATAATACAACTCTTCTGGAAATTTCAGCCTTTTGCCAGTTTAATAAATTACATCTACCACCAAGTTTTCCCATTTTATGTATTTTACTATTTGATGTAATACCAAGTTTGAACAGTCATCCAACCTAAAATATCATACTCTCCGTATAACTCTCTCTGGTAGCCGCCGCGGAGCCAGTGGGAGAAGTGCTGAAATGTCAATATTTTCACCTTTGATGGTGACCATAATCATAGCTGATGATGACGTAACAACAACATTGTTATAGCGTCCATATGCATTGCTCACGTTCTGTAAATGTCTCTCATTTATTCTTCACCTTTTCTTCTTTAGAAAATCGTTTTGCGCTCTAGGATGGATCAGTAAAATGAAATTCCATGAACAATGTCATCAAGATTTTCGCCTTAATTTGGCGCTATATATTACGCATGGGCTAAAAGGCTGTAGAACTCAACATTTGGGTCGTTGAAGTTCATTTTTGCTAATTCAAAATGAAATCCCGTTTGGGTCCACCATCTCATGCAACTGGGACCTGCAGAAATGTGATAAGAGAGGGACACGGAAGCAAATATTCAGAGCGGTTAGCACTAGCAAAACACTTCAACAACGTCACTTCTCTTCTGCTATCTCAATACGTTTTCGATTGCCAACTTTCTCGTCGTATCTTTTGTGCTTGTTGCAGACTTTTGACCACATCTTATCATACTTAAGGTAGAACAGGATTGCTCGGTCAGCTCTTGCACATTTCGAACCCATTCGTGGTTGCCAATTCGTATTTATGATATATATAGATGCATGAATCTGGTACATATGTATGTGCAGATGAAGTGTCAAACATGGGCTACCTCGCCACAATTTGCAGGCTCCATCATCCGTCCATATGCATGTGTATGTCTGTCTATGATTTACAAACATTTATTTCGTATCCGAACTTTGATTTGCTGTTGACCTGTTTGATCTGGATCATGTGGCTGCAAAAGAGGAAGCGTGTATATATGCTACAGTACAACAAGCCGATGAAAAGTAGTAGAGCTGCATATAAGCCAGTTGGTATCGAAGTACTCGGAGTACTAACATGCAGTTCTCGGAACGTATGCAGTCGTTGCAGGTTAAGAAGGTCTCAAAAAAGAATTGCAGGTTAAAAATGTCAACATTAAACGGCGAGTCAAACAGCAACCGAAATCAATGATAACATGCCGCATAGGGTAATGCAATAGTACTAGGCAGTAGAAGATTCTGTTTACTACTGAATTGTCTTGGTTGCAGCTATCTCTCGGCAAAACTTAACCCACTCTACATTGTAGTTGTACGTACTTGTAGGATAATCATTTAACTTTTTTTTTGTCTCGAAACTGGATAAACATTTGACTAACAATTGTTTCTGCCTTTTTGCTGTTTGATGCCTATATCTGCAATTCTCAATGCACTCATGGTTTAACGGGTCCTCGTTTTGAAGAATCAGAAGCCACACTCTTGCACGTTCTTCAATAAAGTCTGATTTATTCGTAGCGTGTGCATTTGAATCTTGAACTTGCATGCAGAAACTAGCGACTCTCTCAGACGGTGGTTTCAGCTGCAAAAAAAAAAAAAAAAAAAAAAAATCATCATAGAACGTTGATGTTTGCGTTAAGAATTTGACGTGAAGTTTTCGATAACACACTAACAAGTATATCCTGATTTTATTCTTTGCTTCAAACAATTAAAACCTAATCAAGTTGGTTTCATGACTTTTTGTTACTTTAGATCAACATATGGATTATTCGGCTGTGTAATTTCATCTATGTGCGTGGATAGGGTCTGTTCGGTTGATTCAACTAACCAAGTGTGACTAGTAGTATATATAGAATTACTCCGGTTGTTAATATATAGGAATTTAGGATAACTTTTCATTAAGTTTTTAATCTGTTTCTGGTCTCTACCTTTTTGTCCTCAAAGAAAAATATGATCTCTGCGTGCTTAGCCTCACTAAAATTGTGTCTGCTTTTGCTACTCTAATTTGAGTCATCTAGAAGCGACAATGGTTTAGAAAGAAACTAACTTCAGGTATGAGCTAAGGTCATCTAGCCGGTATACAGTACTCCCTTTATTCCAAAATTATTGTTATTATTAATTTTTTCGTATTACCTTTGATCACTCGTCTTGTTCAAAATATTTGTTCAAATATATATAAAAAATAAGTGATATTTCAATTTTATCTAATAATAAAATAAATAATAAGAAAAAATATGATATCTTTTAAAACTTTTTGAATAGGACGAATGATCAAAGTTAGCGAAAAAAGTCAACGATAACAACAATTTTGGAACGGAGGGAGTATATCACAGCCCTGAGCAAAAGTAAATGCCATACCAAATTATCCTAAATGCAAATTTAGTATTTGAACTGTTGTTGGATCACTGGTAAATTACATGGCAGCAAAATGCTGCCACCGAAAGTTTAGTTGCTTAATTACATAACATATATAGTTCAGAAAAGCACAAAGACCTTTAGAGTGCGTAATGCTGGGATCCATACACAATACTACAAGCAACTATTAGGCGTTGTAGAAGTACTATCATTAATCACATGCATGTATTGATTGAAGAGAAAAAGGTCAAATAAGCAGAGCTATAGAGGTACAACTATGCAAATAAAAACATAGCTTTGCAGTAAAAAAAATTCGTAAAAGTATCCCATGGGTAAAACAACATGAACTATAATTTTATTTTAACCACACATTATTACTCGTGAAATATTTGTTTGCCATTTTACAAAAAAGACAAAATCTGTGTTTCAATTCACATATATAATGAAGTAATTTAATTCACGACGATAAAACTGTGTATCTTACATATGGGACAATGCCATGTCCGACTTGATATTCGTCATCTCTTGTTACTGCGGAAGTAATAACAAACAAATATTTTTGGATATGTAGACATCTCGTAAGGCATCTAAGTTACTGACAACTGACTACATGAATGAAAAGGTTTGTAAAATCAAGTATACCAGAGTTGCTTCATTTAATATTTGAATTGAGTATATGTGTCTCTTCAGTTATTACATACATTTCCCTTTTGGATGCATCTGAACACTCTAAAACTACGCAAGGACAAAATTTGAGCACCTAATAATAACTAATGTGATCGAAGCAATGTGTACATATATGCACACAAGTATTGCCATTGCTACATATTCCGAATTTGAACTGAGAGGCGCAACTACTAATAACCAATGTATATACACATGCACAAGTATTGTCATTGCTACTACTAACCATTTTTTTGGAGTACACTCTCAAAGATAAACAATAGTTCTTATTACATGTTTTCCCTTGGGACAAGAGTAATTAATTTTGTACATATTCTTTTTTTTAGAATCAAATTATTTCTACTACACACTAATAAGAATGAGATTTAGCACATACATAAAAAAAATTGATATGTAGACAATGAAGGGCATCTGAGTTACTAACAACTGAACACATGAAACCGGATAGATTTTGTACAATCAGGTATATCGGAGTCGCTTCATAAAATATTTGAATTGAGTATATGCATCTCCTCATTTATTAAATACATTTATTCCCTTTTGGATCTGAACTCTCTAAAACTACACACGATCGAGGACAAAATTGGAACATCTGCTAATAATAATTGATATGATCAATGCAATAAATGATCACGTTGTGTATATCAAAATAAGTATCACAATTGCTGCATGATATGAGCTTGAACTGGAAACAAACGATTTGCTTTATTCCATCCATATGTATGAGATTCTCCATTTTGGAGAGTACATCTCTCAAGGACAAACGATAATTATTATTACATATTTTTTGTTGGGAAAAGAGTAATAACGAAGTTTGTACATCTTTTTTTTTCTTTCAGAATCAAATTTCTACTGCGCACTACTAACAATTAAGGGGATTTAGCACATAGTACGTATATAAAAAGGATGCTGATGAAATTGTATAATCCTTTAATTTTTCCTAGTAGAAATTAAATAATCAGTGTAATAATAATGTACACGAAGATGATGGCATGTATCAAGAAGGGTAGGTCGCCCTGAGGAGTTCATGCAAGCACGGCGAGTCCTTCCAAACCCTAGCGTGCGCCCTGAGCATCTCCTTTGCCCTGACCCTTGCCCTCTCGCCAGTCTCCACCTGCAGCACCAGCAGCAGCTTTGCCACCACCCCGACGGCGAGCATCTCCTGCAACACGGCCTTGATGGGCGAGTGCCTTGCCACGGCGTGCAGCGCGCGCACAGCGCTCTCGGTGGCGGCGGGCGAGACCCGCCCCGCCTTCTTGGCCACGACGGCGAGCCCCGCCGGGTGCGCCACCAGCTCGGCCCTTCCCTCCGCGCACCCGCACAGGTGGTCCACCGCCACCACGGCGAGCTCGGTGGCGCGCCGCCCGCCCTCGTCGAGGAGCAGCTCCACGAGCGCCGGCACGGCCCCGGCCTCCACCGCCTTCACCCGGTTCCGGCCCCACGGGCAGAGCCGGCACAGCACGTGCAGCGCCGCGCGCACCGCCTTGGACGACACGCGGTCGGCGACCACGCGCACCACCTCGCGCACCAGGTCGGGGCGGGCCGCGGCGAGGCGGGCCGGCGGCGTGGACGACGCGACGAGTTTGAGGAGGAGGATGCCGTGCGTGCGGGAGCGGTAGCTGGGCCGGCGCAGCACGGTGGTCAGCGTGTCGAGGAAGTCGGCCTGCGCGTCGAGGACGCGGGCCAGGCTCTTCTCCGACGGCTTCAGCGCGACGAGCAGGCCCAGCGCGTCGTCCGCGGGGGAGCTCATCGTCGGGGAATCCAAGACGAAGTCGTCGTCGTCGGCAGCGTCCAAGTTGCGGCGCGGCGACTTGAGATTTGGAGGAGGGAAGTGCCTGGCGACGATGGAGGCGAGGAACTCGACGGCGCCGGGCGTACCCTCGACGCATCGCCGGTTGCGCTCGCTCTCGGCGGCGGCGGCCCGCATCTCCCGGACCGCGGCGGCCTCCCCCCTTCCGCTGCCGGTCCGGCCCTCGTCAACGAGCGCGGCGACGCGGCTCGAGTCCAGCGGCGGCCGCGGCGTCGGGAAGCGCTCCACCTGGTGCGCGGCGCACCAGGCCTGGATGAGGCGGCGGAGGGTGTGGTTGGGCGTCGCCTCCCGCTCCTCGGGCGCCAGCGCGCGCCGCGTCACGGGGCACGTGCCCTTGTCGTCGGAGAAGAGCCACCGCTCGATGCTGGCGCGGTCGTAGGTGATGCCCGTTGCGAGGGTCACCGGGTCCCGCATCACATCCAGCGAGATCGGGCACAGGAAGTAGTGTGGAACCTCCGCCGACATCGACACCTCCATGTCTGCTGTGTCTTGGCTGCTGTGTGTTGATCGGAGTGAGGTGATCCCGATCGCAGTTGAAATTGCTTGTTGGGAAGCTTGCAGAGGAAAAGAGAACGAAGAGAGATCGAAGACGAAGCTGCTTATCGGTGGAGGAATGGAAATGGAAGCCACGGCGCGCGCGTGTTTTATAGGTGGGAAGAAAGACCCACCCAGCGCCAAGGAGGAGGAGGTCAACCCGCGCGGCGGTGCGTGTTGAGTTTATGTGCGCGTGTGGTCAGGGACTCAGGGTTTGTATAATGTGGGTTGGTGCGGGGCCGCGCGTTAAACAACCAATTAATCGACTAATTAATGAACCATAACAACGTGGAAAGCCCATAACCTTGCCTTACACCGCTGACATTTTCGTCATTGGATATGCATCCGTACCTGTATAGACCGTTGTACAGGTCTTTTCGTATGTAGCTTATTGCTGCTTTCGCATATGCACCCTGGCTGAATTTAATTTACCCCTAAGTACGTTTTACGTATATGTCGGCAATTACTAGTTGCAGTAATAACTATATTCATCTCTGCACATTTTCTTTGTGTACCATATGAGCACCGAAAACATAAGAACGCGGCACGAATTAATTTTGAGTTACGAGGAAAGTATGGGAATTGCTAATTTTAAAAAGATTATGTGGTGGAAAGCAGAAAGGCGGGACTGGGTTCGGTTTACTTTTGGTACCAGGTCGGTGCTGCGCCGTGGACGAAGGAAGGGGTAAGCCAGCGCTGACCACCACGCATGGAGCCATTCCTCTTCTTCTTCTTCTTCTTCCCCATCCCGCCCGGTTTGACTTTTTAATCGATTGATCCCTTCGTATCTCTCTCGCTGCTGGCGTGGTCTTTTCCAGTTTCTTCGATCTCCTCGCACTTGAGAATGAAGAAGATTCTGTTCCTCTGGTTCAGGCCGGCCGACACTTACGTGCCTTTGAAGTTTCTCTGCGCCGCTTTCATCCATTGGGAAGGTTTGAGAAGATACGGTAGATACCAATATTAAACATAAGAAGGTTAGCTACTAAGTATGTCCATGAAATAGTTGATCATTAGCGTATACGCATGTGTCCATGCATATGGAACGTCTCCAACCACAGCCGGTTCAATTAATCCATGTTACATGCTGTGCGAAACAATTCTGTTTTCTATTTTTACAAGTTTCAGATGGTGCTTTAATTTTTCAAAGAACAGAAGTTACCGGGTGTTGCGTGAAAATAACAGTTTGTTCCCCCGGGAGAGGTGAAAACAAAACAGTGGGTTCGACAAAGAGGATTCAGTTCCACACTGTAGTACAGGATTCCGGGCAACGCCGAAGCCGCCAACATTCAAGCTGGGCCTACCGTGTCGGCCACTGCCCGCTGACCCCCCTCCCTCTGGCTCAGGTCCCACAGGTCGGTGGCATTTGACCCAACCCAACCCGGCGCCGCTTCTCAAAATGACCACGCACGCGCGCGCCGGTGCCCTTGCCATATTCCTCACGTGCTGTTCGCTGACCGTTTACCGATCCACCTGCAGATTAATCAGCTGCGCTTTGTTGATCCTTCGAATAGTCCTCTTTAATTTGTTCAACTGATTCCTACCCCCCTTCTACTAATGTTTTTTTTTCTTTCTCCGTTGCTATTTTTCTTGCCCCTAGCTTTCATCGGATCACAAACAACTGCCACATAAAGTACTAGTTTATTATGACCAACAATTAAACATGCATGTTGGGTTTTAGAGGAAGGGGACCTGAATAATATGGAGGGATTAAATCATGACCTAGCAACATCGACCAACTCTCCTGCGAACTTGTACGTACATGGTCGTACGCTGTCTGATGATGAATCGTTCCAAAGTTTTCTAGGAGTGTTGAAACAGCATCTTCCAGTTCTACACCTGGCTCATGCAATTTTTATACTATACTACTATGATCATATATAGTGTTTGTGTTACGTTCTCCCTATCTACTAGTAGTACGTACATACGCGCGTGTGTATACGTGACTGATCTCGAAAGGTTGAGTGAAAAGAACACCGAAGCTTTTCGTTGTATAAACATTTGTTCCCGGCGTGCTTAGAATTATTAGATAACCATGCATCCCTCCAAAGACTCCAGGCGAACAGCAGAAACCGGTCTATCTGCACATATGGAATAACAGTGTCGTTTGAATTTCACTACCCGTACGTGCTGTCGTTTCTGCAGCAGTGTGTCGTCGGTTGATTCGATTTTGGATTCGTTGGCGACTTCGCGTGCATGGAAACGACGAATTGAACAGCTAAGCCAATTTTTTTCTCAGGGTAAATGTTTTTACACAGTTTACAGTTAACTAAACTTTAGCTATTAGTACAAATGTTCTTTGCACACACTTGCTGCTGAGATTTCTCCTCGATCATGCATGAGAGAAGAACCAGCTTTCGGTCGTTTTACCCTTTGCGGCTTTTATCCGTCCCGTGTGGCGTCTGCTAGTGATCATGTGTCAGGCGTGCACTGAAGGAAGTTCTTTCGGTGCCATTTTTCATGAAAGGAAAAGGTTGCTGCGACATTAGGCTACGGGTGTATGAAGGCAGGGCAGGTTTCCTGTCTAGTAGTACTATAGTAGGCGGGGCAGATTACGTACCAAGACTTTTTGAACAGAAAAAGTACTGTAAAGCACTTCAACATCCTAGAAGAGAGAGAGAGAGACGGATCTACAGACATTTGGCTGCTTTTTGAGCTACCGCATTTGCTTAATTATTGACGCGCGAGGGGGAGGACGAGCAAATTAAATGGAATCGTGCGCGCAGATATGTCAAAAAGAGGAAAAAACACCGGGCACGCACGCACTGTGGCAGCAGAGCAGCATGGAGTGGACCTCCACGACGTTGACGTCGTGCGGGAAAACAATGGAGCACGTGGAACGCGTGCGCGCGCGCCGTTTCCTTGAAAACAAGGTTGCGGCCGCCTTTCGGCTGTCGGCCTCCGCCGCAGTGGCGAACGAGGCGGTGGTGGGACGTAGATGGACGCATCACCGGTCGAGCGAGGAAATCAAAGCCCGCGGCGCATGCATTCAGAGCGAGACTGATCTCTGATTAAGAGAGTTAGTAGCCAGTAAGCAACAGCTGTACGTAGTATTGTCTAAGCACACAGCAGAGCAGCAAGCCTAGCGCCAGACCAGACCAGACCAGTCGGATTCGGATGAGGCTGTCACGGAGGCGGAGCAGCGGTCAAACCGATGATATGGGTCAGCAACATCCGGCGCCCTCCTTCCTTCCTTCCTGCTCTTTTCCTTCACGTGCGCGGAAACAACAGTAATCGTCGTCCGTCCATCTCTCTTGCTCTTGTTCAGTTCTTCTTTGGCCGTCCATCTCGCGTGAGAAGCGTGTGGGACACGTGTCGTGACGAGATCCGTGCGGACCTTTTGGCGCGCGGTCCGGTAGGAGTGACTGGGGCGTCCGGCGTAAACGCACATGCTGCGTGCAGCATTGTTCGTGATTGAATTTGTACTGTACGCTTCGTGTATTACTACCCCTACTAGCGTTGGAATATTGAGATCTGAATCTTCCCCTCAAATTTTCCAAGGTACGATGAGAGTTCTGATGGTGACAGGATTTTTTTTGTTCCGTATGGTATGGAGCAGTAGTAAGAACTTTACAGGCCAAGCTTTTACTCACTGTGCTGGAAAAGGAAATGAAACTGTGAGCCTTACTCGCAGCCCATTCAGAGATCCGAGATAAGGGCCACGTACTAGTCTGGGCTAGTATGGTAGGACCATCGGATGGAAGCCGACGTACCTGGGAGTATGAAGTCCGATTTTGGTCTTTTAAATAATGTTGCTGTGTGATTTTGGTCTCCCATTTATAAAATCGGGCACTCAAAGTCCCTAAATTTTTGAATCCGTTCGGATTTCATCCCTACGCGGTTTTGAAGGTGGTTTCACCTGACATGGCATGTGGGGCCTATCTGTCAGGGTGACACATCATCTTTTTTTTTCTTTTTTTTTCCTTTTTCCCCATCTCCTTCTTCCTCCCTGCTGCATGCCGCCGCCCCCATCTCGGCTGCACGCTCCAAGCCGCGTCGGAGGGTTGCCACCACTGCCGCCGCCCGCCGCTCCCCAACCCCCCCCCCCCCCCCCGGTCGTATGCTCAAAGTCACGTAGGAGGGGCCGCCGCCACGGCTAGCTGCCGGTTGCGGAACTTGCGCCATGGGCCATCGCCCGCTGCGTTTACGCCCTGGCTCGGACGAAGCTCGCCCGCCTGTCCGCCACGGTGCTTGGGGGTTGCGGAGGCGGAAGCAATGACACTCGCTCGGGGGCGGCGGAGGTGAGAGCTCGAGCGCCGACAGAGGCGCTAGCTTAAGGACATGCGAAGGCAGAGGCATGAGCTCGAGCGTATGTACAGGCGGAGGCGCGAGCTCCGACCAAGGTCCATAGATAGAGACTGTGAGACGAGGAATTGGCGAGGAGAAGAAGAGAGAAAAAAAAATAGAAAATAGTGATGCCAGATGGCGACGGCGTGCAGCAGGGAGGAAGGAGATGTGGAAAAAGGAAAAAAAAAAAGAAAAAAGATGACGTGTCACCATGACAGATAGGCCCCACATGCCACGTCAGCCGAAACCACCTTCGAAATCATGTAGGGACAAAAACCGAACGAATTCGGAAGTTTAGGGACTCTAAGTACCCGGTTTTATAAATAAGGGACCAAAATCACACAACAGTAATAGTTTAAGGGATCAAAATATGACTTCTTTCTATTCCTTTTGCTCTGTCCTCTCTCTTTGTTTGTGCCCCCTCATTTTTGTTGCCGGTATATTACTACTCCCCCTGTTCACAAATGTGTATTTGTTGACTTTTGGATATTATGTTTGACTATTCATCATATTCAAACTTTTTGTAAAAAAAATATTAATTTTACTATAATATCTTTTATTAATAAATATATTTTAATTTTATCTTTTTTATTTTTATATTCTTACAATTTTTTGAATAAGACAAATGGTCAAAAGTGATGTCTGAAAATCAACAAATGCTAACATTTATGGACGGAGGGAGTACGTAGTAGCAGCACTATTTTTTTTTCAGAAACACTCATTTTCAATCGACTGAAAAGAGTATCCATTTTCAGTCGATGACTTATATGCGGTATGGTGCACATGAGATTTTTTTTGTTATTTATTTATTTATAGGATTATTTATATTAATTAGTATTATATATAAACTATAAAAAATTTTTGTCTTTATATATCCATTAAATCTAAATTTAAAGACTAAAAACATTGATTGAAAATAATCCTATTTTCAATCGATTGAAAATTAGACGCTCTCTTTTTTTTTTATAGAGGCTTCGACATTTCAATTTCTACAGAGAAACACTACTAGACACGATTGAGTCGTTCTACAGTGGCGGTGGTTAGTTGTAGGTTTTCAGCCATGAATGCTTCTGGGCTCGTCGACCAAGCTTTGACCTCTCTACGCCGCCAGCGGGAGACGAATCGGCCGTGGCCCAATTGCAAGTCCATCCCACACCGGGTCGAGTGAGTAGGCCGGAGCTGTAGGAGATACGGTCGGTAACCCAGCCAACCCACAGCCAGTCAGCGACGTTGACTTGTTGACCGGGAGGTGGGGCAATGAGTTCCACATGAACGGACGCTGACATGTGGTACAACTCTCGGACGGAGACGCGATCCAAGGGGGACCCGATCAGCCTACTCCAGCGCCGTCGCGACCGGGGAGTCGTGACACCCAGGGCGCCCGCAGAAACCAACGAAGAAAGCCGCCTCCGTCGCTTGATTTGGCGGCTTGGCCGTTTGCGCCTCGTGACGATGCAACCTGCGGACGCACTCCTCTCGCTTGCAACAGTTAGCCTGCGGTGCAGATACCTGTTTCTACTACTGCTGTAATGTAATCTTCCCTTCGCTGTCCATGGTTAAACATACTGTCGTACCAATCGTTATTGGCGCGTGACGTCGAGGTTGGACTCAACGGTGACGCCGCCACCCATGCGAGAAGGTGGCGACAAGGGAGAGCGCATTTATGCCGCTGTTATCCCCGCCACTTTCCTCTGCTCTAGTCCCTCTGCCTCGTCTTGTCGGCCAGTCACTTTGCGGCGCGCGCGAAGCAGCATCAGCGCTATTCTGAGCAGGGTAATTAAATAACGGTGACACATGTTTAGCCAATTCAGCTCAAGGACAAGGAAGAAACACCGGGATTAGCAGTAGACAGAGCGCGCATGTGAATGTTACGCGCCGCCCACGTGGTGGTTGCAAAGGTTTTTAAGACTGACCGTCCTGATCAGTTCAGCGGCGCTCATTGAATTTATAAGCTTGGCCCCAGCTGTCATCGACTTACGAAAATGACTATCATCACTGTTCGTTTGAGCTGTCCTTGGACGCTGCACGGAAGCCGCGCTCGCGCAAGTAGCAGCAGTGGCAGCACGTACGAAAAAGAGCATACTACGAGAAGGAAGAAAAGAAACCCCACCCTGCGGCGGTACAGTGCATGCGGCCATGCCGCGGTCGTGTTCAGCCGAGGCCCAAGCGAAAGAAAGGGGGAAAAAAAAAAGCGCAAAGACGCGCGCAAGAAGTCGTCGAGGATTAAATCGCGCCGGATTTGGATTGGTTCCGTGTCACCGGAAATCCATTACGCTAGTTAATTATTCATCCCGTCCAAAGCGAGCACCTCAACGAGATAGAGAGAGCCATCACAGCAGCAGCTACCTCAGCTCGTGGACTTTTCATTCCCCTCGTCAACACCACCACGGTTCCCCTTCCTCCTCCTTCGGTCCTTCCTCCTCGCGTTGAATCGTTCCAGTTCGCCACCGCTCACCTCCTCCTCTTCTAGGCGCCCCGCGCGGCATACAAGTCCACACAAAGGAGGCTTGTACGGCTCGATCGCCAGCTGCTTCCTGCTCGTCGTCTTTCTCCGCCCTGTCGTCGTTTCCGGGAGCAGTTGGCGTACATGGACGCGGCGGACCGGTCGTCGTCGTCGTCGCCGCGGAGCCGGCAGCTGCAGGGCCCGCGCCCGCCGCGGCTCGCCGTCAGCAAGGACTCCCACAAGGTCAGGAAGCCGCCCATCGCGCCGCAGCAGCGCCACCACCTGCAGCAGCAGCAGCAGCAGTACCAGCACCAACACCACCAACCGCCGCCGCAGCAGCAGCAGCCGCGGGCGCCGGTCATCATCTACGACGCCTCGCCCAAGGTCATCCACACCAAGCCCGAGGGCTTCATGGCCCTCGTCCAGCGCCTCACCGGCCCAGGCGCCGCCGCCGGCCCGGCCCAATTCGACGCGGAGGCGGGCCCGTCCGCCGCGGCGCTGCCTCCGCAGCAACAGCATCAGCCGCCGGAGTTCCAGCCGCGGGAGTTCCTGCTCTCGCCCACCGCCGCGCTCTCCCCGGCCGCGAGGCTGGCCGCCATCGAGCGGTCTGTCCGCCCGCTTCCCCCGGGCCCTGCGGCGGCGGCGGCGCCGAGCTACTACTTCCCCGGCGCCGACGACTCCTCCATGCCGGTGGACTTCGCCGACGGCTTCGCGGCGGCCCTCGGCGGCGCGCCGTCGTCCCGGCCGGGGATCCTCTCGCCGGCGGCGCTCCCGCCGGCCGCGTCAACGGGGCTGTTCTCGCCGATGCCGTTCGACCCGAGCTGGCTCGTCGACCTCAGCAGCCCGTTCCTCCCCTCCGCGCGGGCGGCCGGGATGGAGCCGCCGTTCGCGCCCAGCCCGCGCGCCAACCTGCTGGCCACGCCCAACATGCCGTCGCCGGGCACCTTCTCCTTGCTCGAGTACTTCAGCAACTACCCGGACTTGTAAATCATCATCTTTTTCATTAACCCTGCTGCTGATTGATTAATTTCATTGCTTCGTCTTGGCCGTCAGAAGCGCATCCGTGTACTAACATCCCTGGTTAATTTGTTCCTGATCTTTTTCTTTCACCGGTGTATGGTAAATTAATGAGAATCAAAGAGCTCATGACACTGATGATTGTTACAGCATTATTTTTTTTTTCATTCTTGAATGAGAATTCGATAGCCTGCGGTTAGATACTATGGGCCATGTCGGCACTCGGCAGGTGAGAGCAAGTTGGCCTTCGGTGGCTACCGATTGATTATTCCATTATTTAATTGTTTCTGGAGTAGGAACTCTCGTTGGCGAGTTTGCAACTGAATTGAAATCGTCAACCACAGGTTGGTAGAGGCTGCTAATCTCCTCTCATTTCTTGCATATTTTGTTCTATTTTTTTCTCTATGAGATTTGCATATTTAATTCTTCGATGACCGGGTTGCTTGTAAACAAAGGAGAAGATGATTGACTTTTTCATTGATACAAAAATATTAGCTTTATTTATTGTTTGTTTATTCCTTACAAATTATGCGTGTTCTATTCTTGTCTTCCTCACTGCCACCTGGGGGCCGTCTCTTACCTGTACCATTTGAATTTGATCCTCGTCTTTCATGGTTCAGATGACAATTAGTCGCAAACCTGAGTATTATTCGGTCCAACCGCAACGCCCAGCTCACGTTAGAGGCTGTTATTTTAACAACGAAGAAAGCTGACAGTATGCTTGTCGAACCAACACAGGATAACTGCGGCTACACCATTTCCTAGGCCTGCCTAGTATACTATACACACAACAAAAATCAACTTGTTAACTTTTAGCTAACTAAAAATGTAAACAATTTTTAATTATCGTTTTGAATCATTATATCTGAATCCAATAATTTATAATTATAATATAGATATTTTTTAAAAAAATTTAAAACACAAAGTAACAAACTCTTTCGTTGGAAAACACTACAAAAAAAAACTATCTCCTCCTTTTCTGATATAATGAGCTGGGATCATAGTATTACTCAACTCATATCTCATTTTTTTTTCAATGTGGGGTTACATGTTTTCCTATCACGTAACAAAACACACCCAAGTTATGAATGACAGTGGATCGAGTTCGGGTTGATGCAAAAACTCACCCACCATAAAAAGGTTTTGGGTGGAACTTGACACCCACGCATGCACCCATGGATGGGAATTGAGATCCATTATTCACACCCTTCGGGTTTCGGGTGGGTGTCGGGTGTCCGTCGGACTTCATATGTCATATAATAAGTATTTCAAAATAAATATTTTAACGAGGTCAACATAAATACACAATATCTATATATATCACGACAATCAACAAAAGAGAGTTATGAATATGTACGTAGATAATTCTATATAAATTCTTAATAATTTAGTCATCACTCTTATCACATGGAAATTTATTTAGAGTTATTTTATTATAAGATGACACTAAATCTTATATGCGAATATGATTTGGGACCCAACGGATCATCCGTAGGTGAAAAATAAAACTCACACCCATACTCGTGTTTGTCGAGTTATATATGGGTGATACCAATGGATAAAAAATTAGATCCACGTCTGCATCTATAGGATGTAAAACCCATCTGACCCCACCAGGGATTAAAAAAACGCTACAATAGCGGGTTTTTTTCTCGCTGAAAAGCCGATCGATAAATCAGGAAAATCAATCAAAAACTGTTTTTGCTACAGTACCAGGTCTGTTTTTTTTCGATAAACCAGATATCTGGTGAAACCGAGCCGGATCGGTTTTACCGAAAACCGCGAAAACCGACTGTTTTTCAATGGTTTTTCACCCACACGCATAGGAGAAATTGCTATCCAAATATGAAATTGAGGAGCACATATGATGAACTCAGTGCATCGTGAGGGTATTCAAAAGTTCATAAAAAATCTATTACCATACTTGAGACATAATATAAAGGTTGAAGACCAAACCAGTAACCATTTTATCCCTCACTTTGATCAGAACCGAGTTTCATCCCTAACTTTCAAATATCCTGTTTCTAACTTTCATTTTAAGCTTAATATATTGCGGGTATTTTACTCTAAATTAGTCTCTAGTATGATTTATTAATGATAGATATTTCGGGCCCAATCCAAAACTCGGAAAAAGATCTTTCCTCGCCAAGGGCCGTCGAAGCAGGAGCGAGGGACTCCGTTATCTTCTTCGCTTCCCTCGCTCTGCTCGCTCTCCGCCTCTCCCTCCCCTCTCTACCATCGCCGCCGCCATGGTGGCGCTTGCTTCCGTCTCTTCTCTCTGCCCCTGTGGCATCGCTCGCCGCCGTTCTTCCTCCACCCCCGCTGCCACCTCCGTCTCGACCACCATCTCATGCTGCGCGGTCGCAACTCCGTCCTCCGGGAAAGGTACATAGGGCTGCCTCCTCTTATCTCCACTACTTCTTGTATATGGATTTGTGCGATTGAAAATGAACTTGCTGTCACATGCCTATCAGAAAACTTGTGAATCCCACTACATTTCGAACTGATGCTTCTTGTCGCCGCAATTTCACCGAACAGTGTGCACTAGGACCTTTAGACCGTTAGCATCAATAGCTGTTTATTCCTCGGCCAAAAAAAAGGGGGGGGGGGGGGGGGGGGGGGGGGGGATACGGGCGTCAGACTGGTTAAGCGTATCTAGACTGAACTGCTTCGTAACTGTTAACACCATTGTGACTTGTGATTGATAAGCGTCTATGGCTTCATTTCTTCAATGCAAGATTGTTTGGTGGATTCTACGAGTTCAATACCAAAACAGATTACCTAGATGCTATGGCGTTCAGCTGTTTAGAAGTCTTTTGATGTAAGGTTCATGGGTAAGAATTATCCTAACGTGGACACTCACAAGCCACGGACATTACCACCTTACGCAGGGCCTCAGGAATCTAGAACACCACGTACCAGGCTACGGAGAACCGAGGGTGCCACTAAGAGCTTGGAAGATTCGGTCAAGCGAAAGATGGAGCAGTTCTATGAAGGGCTTGACGGTCCACCTCTTCGAGTCCTCCCGATCGGTGGTCTTGGGGAAATCGGCATGAACTGCATGCTCGTTGGAAATTATGACCGATACATATTGATTGATGCAGGAGTTATGTTCCCAGAGTACGTATTCTGTTTCTTTGGCTTGCCTGTGCTTTCACCGTAGTTGGTTTCACATCATTATTTTACTCATATATGTGTTTCTTACGTGTCTGGATGCTTCTACATCTATAGAGAATCATATTCACATGTGAATTTTAGTTAGATCCTTTACTTGTAGCCATTCATCCCTGTTGCTTAACACCTGCTCCACATTCTACAGTAGATTCAAACAAAGTTAGTGTGTCTATATTTTTAATAGAAAATCGTTTATTTACAAGGGAGGGCTTGGTATTTAACTGTTTCACTTGTAGTCTATGACACCGCCACACAATAAATCAATAACTTCTATTTTTATTGCCTATTCACTATAGATCCTGTATGAATTTTCTTTTTACCATTCTATGTTTTCACTGAAATATTTTTTTATTCAATTTGTTTTCAGCTACGATGAGTTTGGTGTGCAAAAAATTATCCCAGACACCACATTCATCAAGAAATGGAGCCACAAAATCGAAGCAGTCATCATAACTCATGGTCATGAAGATCACATCGGTGCGTTGCCTTGGGTAAATAAATTCTCCTTTTACTCAACTTCCCCATTTGAATTCATGCTGCTCATTTTCTATGATAGTCATATCATTATTCAAGTCACATATCTTTCGAGAGTCTAAACAGCACAAGGGAGAATTTGGTGCCTATTGCCTAGTAGAAAAGTTTTTTTTTTGTGCAGACTGATTATTTTGTTACATAGCGGATTCCTTTGTGTATACTTAGTGGTGAATATATTTTCACAGTTATACTAATCTAGAAGTGATCTGAAAGTTATTTCCTGGCTGCTTCAATTGATGCACATAAGAACATGCATACTAGCATACCCATAAACTTAACACTTTCACATGATAATATTAGGTATTCGTTATCAAAATTGCTTTCATATGATGAATATTTTCTCTGGCGTGTGATGTACTTTCTGTTATGTAAGGTAGTGGTTGTCCTAAAACACACTTAAGTATGCATAACTGACTGAATGATTATGATTTTAGCATGTTATCTGTATATTGTTTCTTCTGCAATTACCCACTTTTCAGTGACACTGCTTGATTAATTGATACGGTATCGTGGTATTGTAGTTCTTGAATGTTCTCATGTATCAAGCTGAATCTCTATTTGTATGAGTAACTTTTCATATGCTAATATTTCCCTTCGTCTTTGATGTCAATAGGTAATCCCAGCACTGGATTCAACCACACCGATTTACGCATCATCTTTTACGATGGAGGTAACACTCAAACTTGTTTTGATTAATACTCACATTTTCGTTGTTTTACACTGTGAGTGTAGCATAGGTACAGCCTTTATAATATTTGTCAAATTTCATATTTTTAATATGCGTGTTTTCATAATTTGGCAGCTTATAAAGAAGCGTTTAAAGGAGTTTGGAATTTTCCTCTCATCTAGGCTAAAGGTTTTTAGAATTAAGAAGAGATTTCAGGCTGGACCATTTGAAGTGGAACCAATTCGTGTAACTCACTCAATTCCTGATTGCTGCGGCTTAGTGCTTCGCTGTGGTGATGGAACAATTTTCCATACTGGTGACTGGAAGGTAAGTTATATCAGCATAACTGTATACTCGTCAATGTTTAAAAAAGCGGAAACAAAAAGCGAGCGGAGAGACTCCGCCTAGCGCCTAGGCCAACTAGCGGCGCCTAGGCGTTTCTAGGCGTTTAAGCGGTAAATATTTATTATAAATAAATAAATAAATAAGAAGAATAAAAAATAAAAACTCAATATCCATTTATTGGGCTTTCAGTACAAAAGCCTATCTAGCCCAAGTCCCTGTCTGAGTCACGTAGTCTCATTTTGACCTGTGCCTATGTCCGGTTACCAGCCACTGACTCACGTATGGATAGACATACCAGCCGCCACTGTCGCCGCCTCTTGCTTTTGCTTGTGTCTCTCGATGCTTTTCTCTAGTCAAGCGAAGCTATGGAGGACGAGCTCGCCAGGAGGAATAGGAAGAGCGGGCATGCACATCTCCCTGTTGCACTTGAGCCATGGTTGGAACCCGACGGTGGACCAGAGGCCCAGAGCTCTCCATGGCGAGTGCCCAACTGCCAGGATGGCCTCCGCCTAGCGCCGCTTAACTCTGCTCAGCTCCACGTTTCTTCGCTTAGCAGAGCTTAATTGCTTTTCCGCCTAAATCGATAGCGTCGGCTTAGGCGACACGGTTACCCAGCGCGCAGTGCCTAGGCGGCGCTTAAGCGGGTGACGCGGCCGCTTTTTTAAACACTGATACTCATATATGTAATTTTTGCCATATTTGATTGTTTCTTTTTTTCCTATGATTGTATACTTTGAAAGATTGATGAATCACCAGTGGATGGGAAAATTTTTGACCGACAAGCATTGGAGGAGCTCTCAAAAGAAGGTGTTACTCTTGTAAGTCAATCCAATATCTATCTGTATGAGCCAATTTTCTTTTGAATGGTTTAGGTCGATGGCCTAGGTTGCACCCATACTGTATGAGATATGTGCATCTACACGTGTTAAAAGTTAGAAAAATATGCAGTTTAAAAAAGCTGACAAGTGTATTTTTGATACAGATGATGAGTGACTCAACAAATGTCTTATCCCCTGGAAGATCTATCAGTGAATCTGTTGTTGCTGGCTCGCTGTTGAGACATATTTCAGAAGCAGAAGGAAGAGTAATTACAACACAATTTGCCTCAAACATACATCGAATTGGGAGCATCAAAGCTGCTGCAGACTTAACCGGTCGAAAACTGGTAATCTTTTAAAGTCTTATAATTGTAACAGATGCTGCTGCTCTTCCTTGTGCAATATGGATGCTGTTTTTACTAGCTTGTAGCTTTGTTTAACTGGAACAGGTATTTGTTGGAATGTCACTCAGGACATACCTTGAAGCTGCTTTCAAGGATGGAAAAGCGCCACTGGATCCATCAACCTTGGTATGCAGCTAACTTATTTGATGATATTTTTGTAGGTTCTGATTTTGGGGGGTGGTGGACAGCAGCTAGGAACTAGAGGAGAGCTGTAAGAGGGAAGGCTTATACTTAGGCAGGCTGAGGCCATCCATTACACTGCACACTGCATGCTATTTATAGTACATCTAGGGGGACTGGCTGTTACTTCGTCTAAGTTCTAGAAAACTCCTGCAGCTGCTACAGTAGTCTGACTGTTACAATATGTCGGCTAGCTACAATGCTGATTTCTAGAACACTCTACTAGTCTCTACTATATTCCAGAAACACAAGGATTACTGCTAACAATTCTCCCCCTAATCCTTGTGTTCGTCACTTCATCTTGACCATTTTATTCAGGAGCTCAACCTCCCCTAATCACGACATGGCACACTCCGCCATTATAACAGCGTCGGCTCATCATCGGCATCGACGAGCAGTGCCTTCTCCTTCCTTGGCTGGCGGCAGTACCTTGTGATGTGACCCCGCTCGCTGCAGGCGAAGCAACGTCCTCGATGGCGACCGCTAATGCCTGAGCTTGTGCTGCTTGCATCGTCGTTGTCCCAGTTGTGACTGCAACTACGGTCACCGCCCTTCTTGCCGCAATGTCGTACATCACTGCCATGCTCATGATCCTTGTGACAATCCTTATGAATGATGCAAACTTTTGAATGACCATTTTCATTCTGGTGCCTATGCACATCTATCTACCTATTTCCTCATCATTAGCTTCTGGTATCTATTTATAGCTAACCTGTTTTCATACCTTTAAAAGGAAAAGATATACGAAGCTCTGTGGGCAGGCTCAGAGTTCTATTCACAACAGTTTAACATGGGGGAGGTGTTGAGTTAGTAGCAGCAGGCAGAAAGCAGTTCTGCTACTATTTCATTTGTAATCACAGATATTTTAGCTGTAGCCGATCACGTTCTCATGGTTGAGTGCTAATTGCAGCAATTCTGGCAGCCTGTAGGGTACCCAGATGCTTGATTTTGCTGTCTATCTGACTAATGACCTGTTTGCCCGTACATTTGTACACTCTTCCTTCTATGTTAATGGCCGGCAGATCCTGGTTGTTCTGGCCAAAAATGTATGTACAAAATTCTAATGCATGCAAAAGAGGTTATCGGTTCCTGCTGAGAGGAATCAGGTTTAGTGACATGTAAAATACACAGTATTGACAATATCAGCGCATTCAAATACTTGGGTGTCTTATTGATTATTCGTAATGCACTACCTTTTAGGTGTTTTCAGTTGATTTGCCTTGCCTTTAGTCAATAAATATGAATATACAACTTGATATCACTACTGATACAGTCTGTTGGAGGAAGGGTTCAATGAACCCTTTATTTCTCCTCATGGACTCAGTTACCTAATATTTGGCCCATGTAGTCTTTTGGACTAAATGTAAGCCCAAGAGCATATGTGTAATTTGTATATCCCACCAAGGGTAAAATGATGATTTGTAACACATCAAGGGTAGAAGAGGGATTCCCCTCTTCTCCCCATTTCTATAAATACAAGACACTAGAGGTCATGAGAGGGGCAGATTGATTCATGCCGGCTCCTCTTGTTGGTTGTTTGTATCCTTTCTCTAGCTTTGTCAACCCTTTGGGTTGCCATAGTCCGTAACGTGTATGTTGGTTCTTGTAACCACAACACAGTATGTTGATGTCACTGATACAGTCTGTTGATGTCAAAGAATGTAGTCTTTCTAATTGCATGGTATAAACATCTGCAGGTTAAGGCAGAAGACATGGATGCCTATGCCCCTAAAGATCTTTTAGTCGTTACTACAGGTTCACAAGTAAGATTTGCAGCTAAGATATCTAAATTTTCAATTGCTAATCCACCATCTTATAATTCTTGCATAACACATCATTTTTTTTTTCCAGGGAGAGCCACGTGCAGCTTTGAATCTAGCATCTTATGGGGGAAGCCATGCTCTTAAGTTATCCAAAGAGGATGTCCTTCTTTATTCAGCTAAGGTATTGCTACTGCCTGTTCACTTTATTATCCTTGATACTTGTTATCTGAACCTTTGAGATTAATCGAAAGGGATTATGTCATGCATGTGAGCCGTCCCTGCTTGTTCGATATTGCTTACTTACCTTGTCATGTGCTCTTGGTGCTTGCAACTGTCTTGAATATGAGGTTGTTTGTAAAAAGAACTTTATTTCTATTGGTATCAGAAGCATGGTACATATTAGAAACTATGTGCTATTAGTGAAAATAAAACCTGAAATGTCACCACATATTCTAATGGAAGACATTGGGAAAAAAATATTCTACCTTCATAGTGTTTGGAACCCAGATGTAATAGTTTGGTACTTTTTTTGCTAACTTTTAACAATCATTTCAATGTGCAAATCATCTCATCATGGATATACTGTCATTTTCAGGTTATTCCTGGAAATGAGACACGGGTAATGAAGATGATGAACCGTCTAGCTGATCTTGGGCCGAAAATTATTATGGGCAAAGATTCTGGTCTCCATACATCTGGACATGCCTATCATGACGAGCTGGTAAGGTTTCCTTCTCCCCTGGTTTTGTATTTTCTGATGTGATCACTGATCAGATGTCCCGGCATTTTCATTTGTTACTGCTTTGTTAATGGTTGTGATGTTGCCTTATATGATGACATGCCTTAAGTTTTTTTATTTACAGGAGGAAGTGCTTCAGATTGTCAAACCACAACACTTCTTACCTGTTCATGGAGAGCTCCTGTTTCTCAAAGAACATGAATTACTTGGACGATCAACTGGCATCAGGCATACAACTGTATGTTATCTCTTTTACATGATTCAGTATCTCAGTTATATGGATTTATGGCAAGGGTTCTCATTGTGCATTATCTACAATATTTTAGTGAACATTAAACAATACAGGCTTTTTTTCCCTTGCTAGAGTAGGACAATTTCAGGCACTTGTTAACAAAAGATCTTGTTTGCTTCATAGAGTTGGAAATATTCTTATTCTCTGTTCAAACTCTTCATCGTTAACATTGCAATCATATAGCAAAGCTCTGGCAACAAAAGGATTCTTATATTTCTTTCTTTAATTGCAGGTAATTAAGAATGGAGAGATGCTTGGCGTGTCACATCTAAGAAACAGAAGAGTTTTGTCCAATGGTTTTGTTTCATTAGGGAAGCAGGATTTTCAGGTGAATCAATTATTTTCTACCATCACTTTTCTTACCTTTAACAGCCATGAGGTCTAAATTAACACAATCAATTATTACAGCTCATGTATAGTGATGGTGATAAGGCTTTTGGGACATCCACTGATCTCTGCGTTGATGAGAGATTAAGAATTGCATCTGACGGCATTATTTTTGTCAGGTAATTTCATCGCAGTTTTGAGCATCTGTCATGTTGTTTCTCTTCTGCAAATTTTGTCATTAGACTGAAATCAGAGAATGCTTAGTATATACTGTTCATTACACCTGAATATATTACTTATCCCTTGCAGCATGGAGATATTCCGACCTCATAGGGAACATGCTTCAGCACAGTCAGGTCTGAAAGGAAAATTTAAAATTACAACAAGATGTCTATGGCTTGATAATGGAAGATTATTAGACGCACTATACAAAGCTGCACATGCTGCATTGTCAAGTTGTCCTGTGAATTGCCCACTTAGTCACATGGAGAGGATGGTTTCTGAAATACTGAGGAAAATGGTAAGGAAGTACAGTGGGAAGAGGCCTGATGTTATTGCAGTTGCCTCAGAGAACACCACGGTTGGTTTCACAGAACACCCCGAAGCTAAATTATCTGGAAACACATCTACGAGTCATCTGAGCAGGAGTCCAGCTCGGAGTCTTGAAGGCAGTCACAAAACACGCCCAGACAACCCAGAGATGGAGACTGAAGGTACTTGAGCCAACTATTTCTTATGAATTATTGCCACTGAAACTATGGTTGCTTAGCATAATGTCCTTGAAACTATGGAATCTGGTCTGTAAAGAAGGTGTGGGCTATAACCTACGTTGAAAACTGCATCAGGCCCCTCAATTTTGTGTTGGTTTGTTAATTACTTTGATTCATGTACTTTTGTGTGCATTTTATTGTTCTTGTGTAAAATGCGCTGATCCTATCAATATTTTGTGACACAGAGACCATTCCTGAGGTTGAGAGGACAGCACCTAATGTTGCAACCACAAGCTCCAATGGTGAAGCAGTCTTCTCCTCAGATTTACATCAGCCTAAAACACTAGAGCACTTTTGGGAGTCATTCAAATCCCCTACAGCTGTAAAAATTGCCAGAATTGTCAATGGTTCTGCTCAAGGGAACAAATCAAAGGCCGGCAAGATTGGCATAATGGGTAAAGACCCCAACCAGTCAGCAGCTGCTCCAGTTAAATCTTCAAAAAAGAACAAGTGGAAACCTGAAGATATTAAGAGCTTAATACAGTTGCGTGGCGAAATGAATGACAAATTTCAGTCTGTGAAAGGAAGAATGGTTCTGTGGGAAGAGATATCTGGTAGCATGCTGAGCCAGGGAATAAGTCGTACACCAGCTCAGTGCAAATCTCTATGGACATCATTGGTTCAGAAATACGAGGTAGACTAAACCCAATCCTAGCAAGTTAGGCATCAAATTCAATTCATTTTCTTGTCACTTTTATGATATAAACTTTCCATTGATCTAGGCTTACATAGTGGCTCCTATCTTTTTTATAGAAGTTAGCATGCCTCATCACTCTCGTTGCCAAGAGTCATGCATGAACTGCATGTTGCAGTCACAGTATCTAACAGTAGGAAGCATATTGTTTTTTCTTTGGCAGGAGAGCAAGAGGGACGAGGAGAGCAAGAAGACGTGGCCGTATTTCTCGGCCATGGATCGGATCCTGTCGTGCGAAGGAGAAATGGCAACCAAGTGAATAGACAAGGCTGTAGCTTAGTTTTAGAAATATGGGAGATTGATATGATATAGCAGTGGAGCCCGTTACATGAGTAACACATTGTTATATGGTGATCAGTTTGGACTCCCTTGACTGGAACATGATAGTGAGAGGGAACTGCATCATATATTAGACTAGAGAGGGGAGTTGAGGGCATGAAAATGGGATGCCTATGTTAGCCGCGGAGCCAATGTAGGCTGTATCCAATCCACCGTGTGGACCTATGAGTGGGTTAGCTGATGTATGGCAACGACTTAGATGTAGTACTCCAACTTGATTGGTAAATTTTATCTGGATATCCAGAATTTCATACGTACCGTGATCTGTACAAGTCACAGTTGCGAGCAGCTGCCTCGGTTTTATGAACGGACTGAGGCCATGTATCAGCTAGCGTTCGGGAACGCGAGACATTAAGACTGTCTCACAACGGGGCAGGTGCTGTATTTAGTAGAGACTAGCCTTTTCGAGTTTAAAAAATAAATTACATCGTGACCTCTTTTTTCTTTTTCTATCCAAATCTACTGAATTTCCTTTTTCTCACGATAAAATGCAATCTAGAAGCGTAACCGTGGGTAATAGGCTCTCGTCAAAATCATTTTCGATTGGTTACTACAGGCTGCTTCATCGAGTTCGTCCTCGCGTACGTCGAGCAGGAATCTTTTTGTTAATAACAGATTTTTAAATAAATAAATATTGCTAACAATACGATTAAAAATTTATAAAACTAGCATACCTGTCGTTCAATCAATATGCAACAAGTGTCGGTCGCCCATTGGACTGGGCCCACCTGACACGCCTGTCGCCTGCCTACAGGGTGACATGGACTGGAAATTTTGTTTTAATTGATATATTATATATATAAGGCTTAAGTATTAAGACAAAAAAATCAAAGAAAAACCAAAATTTTCAGCTCCTGGCATGGGACCTGTCAGGTGGGCCCAGTTACCCGACCAATGGGCGACTGATCCTTGTCGGCCATTCATGGGACGATAGGTATACTAGTTTTACAATTTTTTTAATTGGACTTTTAGTAATATTAATTTATTTTAAAATCCATTATTAATAAAATTTCCGTCGAGCAGCAGCGGCAGCGTGAAACGAGTTACATGCACTAATGGGTTGACTGGGCCGACAAATGGGCTGTGCAGGACATGAAACAATAAATCTTTGACGTATCGTCTTGCAAGAAGTCCGATTTTGGTTCCTCAACTAGTTGTGCGGTTTTGTTTCTTCATTTACCAAACCGGTCCCTCAGAGTTCCTGAACTCGTAAATTCGTTTGGTTTTTGTTCTTCGATGGTTTTGAAGGCGGTTTCGACTGACGTGACATGTGTGGCCTACCTATTGGGTGACATGTTGAGCAAGTCTGGCGCATGCAGAGCAGTTCAACGGAGGCGCCACGCGAGGAGAAGGAATGGAACGTCGGGCGGAGGCACGGCGCGATCGACGATGAGGAAAAAATAAAAAATAAAAATAGAAAGGGTGATGTGTCACCCAGACAGGTGGGTCTCCACATGCCACGTCAGCCGAAATCGTCAACAAAATCGTTGAGGGACGAAAACCGAACGGATTTACGAATTCAGGAACTCTGAGTGTCCGATTTTATAAATAAGATACCAAAACCGCTAACCGCAATAATTGGGGAACCAAAATCAGACTTCTTCCTGTCGTCTTCGTTGAGATCCATGACGGCATGCACATATTAGATATAGGGTGAATAGTTGTGTGACACTTGTCTTAGGCTGGCTGGGCTTGTCAGTAACAAGCAAAATTGTCGTCCAAATCCAAACATCAGAATAAAGGAAGACAACATCTTAGGGCTGGGCTCCTGTTCTTTTGCCTCTGATTTTTATTGTAAATAATTGATAATGCACTGTTACTAGGGAGGCGAACAAAAAATACGATGCCAGACTATAAATCAGCGCCAAATTATTACTATTTAATTAAAAATTTTAGACTGCAATTTAGTCTCTATGTTAGTATATAACTTTTTTTTTTGCAGGAAATGTTAGTATAGAACTTGATTCTCTTAATATATTGCCAGCTAATTACCTTATCACAATGTTAGAAGTACCCCTAATGACATTAAGGAAATCTCGTTTTAGCCTATGTACAAGCACACAACAAAATAGAGCTCATCAGATTCCATAAACTGACCGGTTTGAAGGTAATTGAAAATGTAATCAGGAGTCATTAAATGGTGTTAGCAAGTAATTTTTAGTTGCTACTACTCTACTGTACCCGTACAGTAACTACTGTACAGCAGTACCCCAGCCCGTCTCAGGTAGGGCCTAATAAAATTTTACTCTAATTGTTTGGAAACTAATCTCAGTATATGGATCGCATATGCATGCGGCGCGGCAAATACTTCGCCATCGCGGGTGTGCGCTGGAGCAGGGTCGTTCGACTCCGCCGGCTGTCGTCGAGATTGTTGACTGAATGAGGCGAAGAGGAGAGCAAAAGAGATAATCTTAAATCAATTATCAAAGTAGGTTTTGTCTTCTCGTTACTCCGGATTGTTCTTCTCTCCGGTTCTCTCTCAAAGTCTCTCGATGAATCAACTCCAATCAGGCGAAGAGCAGAGCAACTGGGCATGCACAACCAGACCACCAGACAACTATCTCCGACGGCGGGCGGCAGCGTCCAACGATCCTGCTCCTGCGCGTGCACCCACATAGGCGCCGAGTATTTGTCACACGGCCGGTCATATATCGTATAATATGATCCGTATAGTCAGAATTAGTTAATTTTCAAATTATTGATTTTTAGTTTGGTCCATCTGAGACAACAGATGTCTCACAGCTATTCGCTCTACACCTAATATGTGCAGGACGCCCTGCACTGGAGCCGATCTCGTATTCTTTTGTCCATTCGGATACTACGGCGACAGGTATTGCTGCCGTACCCACGCCGAATCCGCATCCTTGGGGCATACGGCGGTGTTCCCCGCCGTATATTTCGGTGTTTTTACACCTGTCGCGCTCTCTGGTGATCTGTTCACGATTCTTCGGCACCAAGATCATCCATCGCTATACTGCACGCACGCACTGCCCCTCCGGCCGGCAAAAATGGCAGCCCAATCAACGCCTACTATGTCGTACGTATCTCATGCTTTCTGGACCACGCGTCCGGCAACTTTGAGATGTTTATTGTGCTTGTTTCTCCTGTGCTAGTAGCTATAGAGACCAGCATCCGGGGAGAGCAAGATAACATTCACTCGGCAGCGTCAATAATATTCATGTTTCTCTGGGAGTGGGAACGTTACGTGGTCTCTCATATGGCGTGCACCCCGATGGACGGAACATCTTCTAAAGCGCCGAGAATCGAGTAGCCGGCCCGAAGCGCAACAAGGTGGCCACCTTCTCTCTTTCCACATATGCCAAGCAAACGAGTACTGGCGGCGACCTGGGCACTCCCGACCTCACCCATCTGCGCCGGCGAGCGACGACGATGTGTGCCTGGGAGTCATTACAACAAGCTGCTTTTGTGCGTCTCGACCGTGCATGCCGATAAACTCTTCGGTGCCACCCTCGTGTATGCTCGCTTATTACACAATCAGACAGGTGTGTTCCTGTCAATAATTTACCGGAACGCCCTCGCAATATGCTTCCGGTAATGAAATCTTCTGATAGTATATGGCACGCATGGCAAACTCTTCAGTGCATATATCGCCGGCGGGTTCGTTCGATCCTATCATGATCGCATATGGCGAACTCTGCGTGCTGTGTGCCATGATCACCTGTAGAAGTCTGTTGCGCTTTTAATTTTCTTGTAATAAATACGTTTCACAGTTACCAAATCCCTCTTTAATAGTTAGTATAACATACTTCTACTCTTTTCTGAGATTGATCGGTTAATTGGTCTTAGATTCCAAGTGGAAAGGGGTGCTGGAAGCGTGTGGCCCGCCGCCACACGGAACACACCGGCCGACGCACTATAAAATGTCGGCGCCCCGCTTCGTTCGTCTTTGCTCGCCTTTCTGCCTCCTCTCGCCGCGCGCAGGGTAAGCAACCGCCTCTCCTCTCGCGTTCTGCTGCACCCTCCCCCTGTATCTGTTCTGATCGAAGTCTAACTCTAGAACATTCCAGCATCTTCAGGACCATCGAGAGGAGGTAGGCGAGCGCCCATCCCCGGCGGCGGCCGCGATCCAGGGCACGCCCCCATCCCCGGCGACCGCGGGTTCTCGAGAAGAGGCCGGGGCGACCGCGTAGAACCGACACGCCCCATTCCCGGCGACCGCAGTGGAGAGGAGTAGGAGACCAGGGTGCGCCATCCCCAGAGGCTGAGGTCCAGTGGAGGCCCAGGCGAATCCGCTCCCCGCGACCAGTGTAATCTTCTCCGCCTCGCGGCGTCGCTCCTCGTGCGGGGTATATTGTTCATCGATACCCTGCGTTTCTTATTTCTCCAGTTTTATTTGGGGCGAGTTATCTCGCGCTTTCCAAATTAACCATAGAATGTGTAATGCCGGATTGTTGGGATCCTGTATGTTTCGATTTGGCGCGTTTCCTCTTTATGGAAGTTCCGACCTAGGGTTTCACGATTTAATTCACTGTCACGCCCAATCGTTTCGCAATTTTATTTGTCCCCGTGCATTTCTCCAGTCTTAATTGCGGCGAGTTATCTCGCGCTTCCCAAATTAACCCTCGCTCGTATGTGTAATATAATGCCGCATTCGGGATCCTAGCTGCATGTTTCGGTTTGTCGTTTCCTGGTAACTCTTTATATGGAAGTTCCGATTTAGCAGTTTCACGATTTAGTTTGTGTCAAGCTAATAGTTTCGGAATTTTATTTGTTCCCGAGTGCATATTGTTCGGTCGGTTATATTTACAGAAGGTTTGGGTGGTAGAGTTCCTGACACAATATCTATCTGCTGAAATTTGTTTATCTTCATATGCGTAAGAAAACTTACAATGCTGCAACAAATTATACAACCAGCGAGGTTAGAATTGCTCTTATCGCAAGTTCTGAATCAGGATTTACGAGGAAGAGATAGTTAGGGAAGAAAAAAAAAAGCTGTGTCTTAAATGATTTGCTACTACATTATCCAAAAAATGATTGCACTATCTACTTCTTTTTGATTGAGATTCAGTCCAATGGGTGAAGATGTACTTAACTGTGCGATCATATATGAAACTAGAAAATTTACTCACAAGGATAATACCGACCATAATTTTGTATACCACTGCAACACATTATAGAATCGCTGAGGTAAAATTGCACTCATCGCAAGTTCTGAATCAGGATTTATGAGGAACAGCTGTTTAGGACGAAAAAAAGAGGTGTGTAGCCCAATGGGTGATGATATGCATTCTTAACTGTGTGATCATGTATGGAAATATAGTGTGTTAAAGATGAAGTGTCACAATTACATATTCCTAGTCCAATTTCTAGCTCCAGTATGTGGTATTGTTTTTGGCAAGATATGTGTCTGAACCCTGAAATCATTTCTTTATCTGTGTTCCCCAATGATTGCACATGTATTTTTTTGTTCACTTTTGCCAGTTTCCTAAGACTGCAGGACCTAAGAGTCACTGATTTTTCATGTAAGTGTTTGCTACAATTTTCTGTTCATAGCTTGTTAACATGGTTACGTTGTTAACATTGCAGACTTAAACATGCTGATTCTCATGGGTAAAAAGAAGCGGCTACGTTCCCCAAAGGCATGCCCTCCAAATATACAAGAGTTGTTTGCTTCAGGGAAGGAGTTGAAAGGATGCTCTGAACTCATCGCTAGTATTGTTCCAAGAATTGCTTATGTTAATGTCCCTGGGTTTGTGCTTGTCAAAAGGAAGAACAAGTCTGCTGCCAGGAGATATCGTGTTGACAGTGTCTACAAGGTACTTACTGATGCAACATTGATTAGGGGAAGGGCTGTACTCTTATGGGCCTTGGAGTTGCATGAGCAGGGAAAATCACTTAACGGAAAGTTCAAGTACAGTGACCTGCGACTGACTTCCAGAGGGCTTGTCAAGTGTAGATCATCTAAGGTTCAAGCTTTGAAGAATGCTAATGCAGTGAGAAGGTCTGCCGATATGGTATCAGTAAAACAAGTGATATTGGATATGGTTGGGGTTGATAAGGTTACTGAACTACCCATAGACCTCCAATTGCTTTTGGAAGTTCTGAGCCACTACAAACAAGGGAATGAACTGTTGGTTCAAAAGCATCCAGGACTGAAAAAGGAGAGTAAGAAGTTACATTTGTTCACTCAGATGTTTGCGCATTTAGAGGTGCTGCAGAAGACCAACAGATCAAAATATCAGAAAATTATTGGTAACTTGCCCTTTGGTAACAAGGAATGGATAGAAAGGATAAAATCAAACTCCTTTCTCACGCGTATCTACCATTATTTAGGTCGGATGGCGTCATATGGAAATGGTCCAGAAGGGGTCGTGTTGTTATACAGGAACTCAATTGCTCATCTTATCAAGGGCCATTCCATCAGAATGAAGATGATAAGGAAAAAAGGTCAATCTTCCCGGTGGAAAGCCATCAGTTTGTTCAAATTTAATCAAATGGCACACATCTTGGGCGGCACTCTTCCTGGTGTGATAGGAAAGTTAATGAAGGCTCTCAATGATGAGGATGAACTTGAAGATGCATTATCTTGAATCAATGTGCTCGACTGAGATTATAGCAAAGTTATTGAAGGCTCTCAATGATGAGGGCAAACTTGAAGATGCATTTTCTTGAATCAATGTGCTTGACTGAGAATATAGTTTCCAGAACATTTCTCTATAGTTGAAGGTGTATAGTACTGTCTTGGCCAAGCCATTCTGCTGTAGTTCATTTACTGTCTGTAGTTGCAGGTGTATAATACTCTCTTGGTCAAACCATTCTGCTGTACAGAGAATATAGTTGCCGGAACATTTTCACTTTGTAGTTGCTATTGTATAGTACTCTCCTGAACAGGCCATTTTGCTGGACTTAGAATATAGTTACTGAAGAACTTCTATTGTGTAAACACAAGAGCTGCTGTGTAAACCTTGCAGCCATGAACATCGATGGAACATTTTTGTCCACTTACAATGGCAGCACTGTCCTTGCAAGTTCATTGAACCATGCAATGTTCAATCCTAAATGTGATCATTTGTAATTTTTGTAGCTCCAGGAATTGGAGTGTCTCATTCCTGTTTTGTTCGTACAGCCGATGGATCTCCTCTTCCTGTTGTCTTAATCGTTTTCGGTTTGGGTACTAAAACTGACATTGATGTTGCTTGTGCCTATTTTCATATCACTGTATTAAATTTTGTGTCAAGATTGCTACCAGAACTGATTAGATTTTTTTTTTTTTGAGACGAACTGATTAGAGTTTTCCTGCAGTTTCTCTTGACTGCATCTAAAGACAGGACGGTACGCATGTGGAAAGTTGGCTGTGATGGCTATCTAGCAGTATTCCAACAGAGATTATGGTACATTAACTGATACATCCCGTATAGTAATTGTTGTGGTGTTATGAGTACCCAAAACATTGTTTACTTTGCGTTTTTCTTCACATATGTATACTGATGTTTAAGTTTGTTTTACTGGTTCCAGTTACAACTTCGAAGTCATTAATTTTCTTCTTTCTGATGAATATATTAACAGTGTCAAGCGTGCAATTCAACCCAGTTGATGAAAGATACTTCATCAGTGGCTCAATAGATGGCAAAGTCCGAATTTGGGATGTCTCGGAGAACCGAGTAGTTGATTGGGATGATACAAGAGACAACTGCCGTGAGTTACAAACCAGATGGCAAGGTTCGAGGCTGACAAAAATGTTTCTGAAGTTTGTTTTCACCAAGTTGGGTGCTAACTCATACATTTTTTTAATCAATGTCAGGGTGTTATTGTCGGAAATATTGCAGGGAAATTCCGGTTCTATGATCTGTCAGGTATTGTATAATGTATCCTGATCTTTATTTTCCACCTTATGTTTTATGATGTTCCTTGTGACTAAGTTCAATGAAATGTCTACAAAGATATTACTGCTCCAAACTTAGAAGTATAAATTGTTTTAACAAAAATAGGTGACAACATGGAATTGGAGAAAGTAAGGCGTGTAAAGAAGAATAAATCTTCTGGCAATCAGATCACCGGACTGCAGGTGAGCCGCTTTGCATGACTGCATTCATGTGTTTCTGTATCCACGAACCCTAATTCAGATAAGCACTTTTTTTATCTTACCATTTTGCTAAATGAATCAGCTAACCAATCGATTATACATGTCACAGTTTTCAAGAGGTAATCCTTCTATTCATTCAAAAAAAAGAGGTAATCCTTCTAGGATGGTGATCGCCTCAGCGGATTCTAAAACTTGAGTTTTTAAGGTGTGGGCGTCACCCAAAAGTTTGAAGGTCAGATTTCCCGCCAATCCCTCAAGTCATAAACCCTCCCATCCCTATATCTTAACTAGTACTAGTATTTTGCACGTGCGTGTCGCACGTGCTATCCTCGTACTAAGAATATGTTTAATAAAAAGGTATGTTATCATTAAACTTGTACAGATGCCACATTGTAAAAAAAAGGCTCAATTTTCACATTCTTCTTGTATGAAACTGAATGCACACCTTGTACTTTGTAAAATGGCTAAAATGTTATGCGTTAGCAACTTAGCACTCAGTCCAACATGGAGATCACTATTAAATATGAGTACGCACCATCGATGTGTTCAGTCACATCAGCAGACTCCCAAATACCGTTTTGTAAAGTGGGATCCAAGACTACAAACTCCATTGTACATTTATAAACAAAACAAAGTTTATCACAACTATTAGGAAACGAATACTCAAACCATGAGTATGATGGGCCAAATTTAGATATACCAATGGTAGATTGCTCTCTAATCCTCTTTTCCTGAAGCTTTACCTAGTACTCACGTTCGTAAACGCGTTTTCTTGCTAGCATGTCATCCTTTTCTGAAGCAGTCATATCGGCATATCACTGCCTATGTTTGCTTGACCTCCGGAAAGAAGCATCACCCACACACAGGAAAGATGTATATTAGCTTTCCAATCAAATAAGTTATCCGATATTACATCACATAGTATTTGACTAACCTTTCCACAATAAAATTCCATATTTCCTAACCGTTAATCTGAACATATAGATAGACTTGCGGGGACGAAGAACCAATATGGAACATTGTAGAGTATATATAATATTACTCAATCTGAACCTATAGATAAACTTGCAGAGACAAAGAACCAATCAACCAAAATCATCTTAATTTCTTCATAAAGCTTCTTCTCCCAAGCATATAGTGTCCCTAAAGTCTACGTGTGAGCCACAACATCTCGTTGCATCAAGGATTAAAATAGGCATAAGTTCCTTGCCAATCTATGCCATGCCTTTATTGTTACTGTGTTTAAAAGAGAGTGAGGCTTAAAACACAAAAGAAATAAAACCTTTTTATAACCACGCTATAATTTTATTGCTAAGAAAAACAATTTTTATATTGGAAACTAAATGCATAGGAAAAGAAAACAAATATAATATATGCCTTCCACTTAAGTGCCATATACTTGAAAATGACCAGCAAAACAATCAGAATAGTTGACTTTAGCGAATAGAAGAAGGCAACCTGTCTACAGAACCTCAAAACAAACCAAATTCACAATAAACATGAAACACTTTAGAGTAATAGATTGTTACTCTATCTGAATATTTAGAAAACACATCATACTGTGATAAAGCTAATCCCTTAATAAAAAAGGACACTCACATAATTAAAAAATATGCATAAATCAACTACTATAAAAAAGGTTCACAAATCATCTTGTAGGTGTTATAGTTACTGTGCATGTGCGACACAAACGAATATTTGTTCCAGCAATATATATACCAACAAATTTTACTTTACTTAGAGAAACAAATAAAACTATGGAAACTTCCTACAAACCAAGCATAGCTCAGTTTTTGTATTTTGTGCTGCTTTAATTTACCATCATTACCTTGAATTTACTTTACTCGGTCGCTTCAAGTCGAAAACAATGACATGCAAAGCCTATAAAACAAAAAAGAGTCATATTGAAATTGTTAAATAGAACAGCAAGAAAATTAGGTGCCCAAGCCCCAAGGTACATGTGGTTTTACCCAAATCCATATATATTAACATAAGGCTTAAGGTCTCTTGAACCTATATTATAAGGATTATTTACACGCTTGACATTTGTCTTGTTTCAATAATGCTACTTGAAATCTATCAACTTGTACAATAACCTTATATTACAAATTTAAAAAAACTACAGAGGAAGATTTGATGAAGTAATACCTAGCAGATACAAGGTGGCCAGTTATGGAGCTGCAACTGGCTGCCTGCCTGTTCCTCGATGGAACGCGTGTTTCTTCTTCTCCAACTGCATTGGAGAGTGCATTATACTAATCAATAAACACAGTAAGATGTACACAATTACTTGGAAGCCTGACAGCATATAAACAAGAAAAAAAAATGCATCAGGCACTCAGACTCCATGGGATTTTTTTTAGATAATGTACTCCATGGGATTTAGTAGGAAAGGCTTCTTCGTGAGGATATACAAGTTTCATCTTTTTCGCTATTCACTAAGTGGCCCAAAAAAATGTATCATTGGAATTTTGGAGTGGACCTGATACTACAAGTTCAACCTTTTGCTTTTGGGAAAAAAAATCCATAATATAGTAATATACCGATGAGATACTTGAAAGAGTTGGTAACAATACACATATACACCTTAAGATTTCTATGGCCTAAAACAAAACTGTGGCAAGCTGCCTATACATGTAGGGAAATAATACCACCTGGCACTGAATCAAGATCAAGAAAACAAAATAGAAAGATTATAACATAATGCTAAGAAGAATTGTCACGCATCTGAAACATTCTGATAACAGTTAGATGGTACATATATTTATTTAAATAACATACTATTTTGACAGTTGAGCTATCATAAACCTACTATTGTATTAAATAGAAATCATAGCTCAGGTTTAGGTTATGCAAAGATAATCCTTCTAGCTAAAAAGGAGAAAATTATAGCAAAAAATAGAGGGAACAAGGATTAGATAAACAATCAAATCTTAAATTTGTTACCAATATCAATTAAATTGTTTAATATAGTCTTCCATAAAACTGAGCCCAATTCGTGGAAGCAATTAGCACATATGTACCTTTTCATGTGACAATTCCATTGTAAAAATGGTACATTAATTTATCTGTGTCATGAAGCACATCCCTACTCAAAGAGTATTAAAAGGAAACACCTGAACTTTCTAGACATCTTAAATGCAACAGAAGGAAATATTTGAACAAAAAGTCAATCTTCATATCAGAAGTTTACCTGAATTGACAGATGGTATGGTAAGTACAGCCGCATCAATAGGTTCCTTATGACTTTTTCACCTAACAGGCTAACATGGATGCACATCCTACATAAATGCAATCATTCAGTAAGTGCCACTTGACACTAAAAAGCAACGGCAGAAAACCAGCACAACCAATATGCACGTGCAAAATACCCGTTGACAACTTACTGATGTTGAAGTAGCCCGTATAGCTCTGCAACAACGTTTCACATTGAGCAACTGATATCCCTACATCATGATCAAAGGTTTGTTCGTCAGTTCAGTTCAGCTGATGAGAGCTTGTCAGTGCGCACATAACTCTGACATTCAAGCTTCAGCTTAATGGAGCAAGCTGGGATCATCAAGGAGCATTATTGGTTGTTGTTCTGCATGTCGGCACCACAATTGTAGCAACAATGAGGAAGCGTTCGGGTAACCAGTCAGTCTAGCGGTAACTGCATGTCATTCTGAAACTGGGAAAAAGGGGGCAAAGATTGAGATTGAACATGCAATGTCTCATATGCTCTATGCTAGCGCTGAAGAACTATAGGTGTATTGTTGTTACCTGAGTAGCAGCATATTGTAGGTAGATTATAAGATGCTAGGCTAAGTTCTCCTACTCAGATCCAAATCATTACAAGGTTAGAAAATGATCTCGAGTGAATATGCCGACATTACTGTTGTAATTTATGCTTCAGCGGGCATTGTTAGACTTGACATTTATGCTTCATTCAGATATCATACAAGAATGCTAGAATTAGCGGATATCAAGTATTAAGATCAGCCGAAATAATTACAAATTTAGTGATAATTAACCTTATCAATCACAAGAAATTCTTGGAGAGATTGCTTCACTGATCTTGTGTACGCAATATAATCAACCTTCTCAGGATCGCTCCAATAACTGACTAACAAAACCAGCTGTTGCACTCTTTCTTGCTCAATTTATTTTTTTGGGTGCTACATTGAATTTTATCAGCAATGCAATGTACGTTTTGCTTGCTTGCATTGTTCGGGACTTATTAAACACGACAGTACGTCTCAGCATGGAGGCAAAATATCGTATTAGATGAGGATATTAGTTGTGAATCCAAAATATAAATAAAAGAGCAAGAATCAATCAACTTTTGAGGAACTTTGGCATCGATTATTGAAAAATTCATGGATGCATGACATAACACACCCTGTTATTGACACAATCACACAACAAACAGAAAGATTTACCAATACAGATAAAATCCAAGAAAAAAGGTTGATTCTTGAAGAAAAAAGAGTTGCTGCCGCTATGCTGTTCTAATGAATCGATAAAATCCACAAGAAAATTGAAACATGCATGCTCAGGATAGAAGCTTACCAAGATGGTGGCTTCTTGCGGCGTCATGTGCACATCTAGGGGCCTGCTCGGCTGCTCCAAACCAGGACCACACGCGCCGTCAATGAGAGCAGCATCCTCATCCGCTGCACCACTCCCCGCGTGCGAGAGCAGCAGCCGCGTACGCTGCGCCACTCCCCGCGTGCGAGAGCAGCAGCCTCATCTTGTCGCAACTGACGAGGAGGCCGAGTCGCACGGACCATATCCATGGCAAGCTCGCACGGAAAATTGGTACTCAATTATCTATCATACTTCTTCATGGTTGGCTTGCATGCAGAAGAAATTTATGATTCATTCAAACATATATTTTTTTTTAAAGATAAAATCCACTTTACTCCCTCTAACTATCACCTAAGTTCACTTAACTTCCTAAATAATAAAATCATTTGTTTTACTCCCTTTAAGTTTATAATACCATTCACTTTTCCCCTAGAGTGGTTTTGCTAGGTGGTTTTGTCACCGTGATGTCTAAGGTGGGCCGAAGTTGGTACTGCTATAAGTGGGGAAGACCTCCACGTGCTCACCAGCCTTGACGTACAGCTTAATAGCCCACCTCCACCTTAACATTGCCCCTTCCACCTCTTCGCCTTTGCAACCGATACAACATATGAAGACTTGACTGACCTCCATGACCGCTACTACTACCTTGTCGGTGTCTGATAAGTGAGCCCAAGCCTTTCTTAATCATGAGGGTGCCAAAACCACTTAGCAAAACCATCCAAGAGAGCAAAGTGAATGGTATTGCAAACATGGAGGAAGTAAAACAAACGGTTTTATAGTTCAGGGGTTAAGTGAACTTCGGTAATAGTTGAAGGGAGTAAAGTGGACTTTATCCTTTTTTTATATTATGGTGTAATATGTAAACAAACTAATTAACATGTGATGTGATAAACCATCTAAAAAGTACATGTGTGTTGCACATTTAAAAAATATATGTGCGTTGTGCATCCGACTGCTCTCTCACTTTTTATATTACTTAATTATGTAAAAATATTGGCTTTTATAATGCAATAAAAATATCTATTATACTCTATCTAAAAATAAAAGTGTTTATTGTAATTTTTAAAATCCATAATACTTTGCTATTTTATTTATAAATATAACTTTTATTTAAACGCCCGTAGTAACACATGAATATTTTACTAATTCCCTATAAATTGTAACCATGAACAGTAATAAATTCCACTATTCCTTATGTCCATTCCATTGTTTACACACTGCACATCACCGGCTAAAAGCTCGGCCAGCATTACTGGGCTAGGCCGGCCCAGTATTGCTCAATTCAGCCCGTTTTCTCAGAGATGGCCCAATTGTGGAGCTCCCTTGGCCCCTTTCCTTCCTCTTCCTCGCAATTTTTTGTTGATACTAATTTCCTGGCATCTATAAGATCCCACCGAAACGCCGCAACCCACCACACGGAGCGCCCCATCCCTTCGCCTCGGCAAATTCGTCGGCCGGTTTTGACTCGGAGGTGCGTGACTAGTTTGATTTCAATTCAGATTCGAGTATTTGACGACGAATTGCAGTAGGAGTAGGATTGGGGCCAGTATCCTGGATTGATCTGGTCGGATACGGATCGCAGGGCTCCAAGGACCAAGGATAATATAAGAGACCTCCAAAAAAGGGAGGAAGACGGCGAGAATCAGACGAAAAGGAGGGGTTGTCAGGTTGAGCTGAGGGCGACGATGCCGAAGAAGCGGCCGGCTGATGATCGCGGCGGCGGTGGCCGACGAGCAGCGAAGGTATCCAAAACCCGGCGGCGGCGGCGCCACCTGTACCTCGTCCTGGATGACTGGGAGCGTGGGTACAGCATCCGCAAGCTAGACCTGTCGTCGCCGGACACTGATTCCGACGTCGTCGGCAGCAGCACCGCGCAGCAGCGCCTGCCGCCGGCGGTGTTCCGCCTGGAGGCTCCGCACGCGCTGTCCGCCCTGTTCACGACGTTCGGCACCAAGATCGTCGCGACGCACCAGACGCCGAGGCGGGCCGCCCTGATGTGGGACGTCTCCACGCGGGCCCTCACATTCGGCCCACGGCACAAATACGAGCCCAACTCGTTGTGCAACGCCTACGTGGAGGTGAGCGGCCAGCTGTTCCTCGTGGACGACGCCAGCTTCGAGGTGCTCGACCCGCCCCCGCCCCCGCCGCCGCTCGACGACGGCGTCGAGATCGTTTGGAAGTGGCAGAGGCTCCCGCCGCCGCCGCCGCCGTTCGGCCACGCCGTCGTCGCTCACGCCGTGCACCCCGACGGACGGACCGTCTTCTTGAGCTCCGAGGAGAAGACGCGGAAGCGCACCAAGGTCGCCACGTTCTCCTTCGACGCGGAGAGCGGCGAGTGGGCCTGCCACGGTGAGTGGCGGCTGCCGTTCAACAACCGTGGCTACTTCGACCCGGAGATGGAGGCCTGGGTCGGGCTCTCAGCTGACGACGACACTCTTGGCCACATCTGCGCCTTGGAGCCAGGAGAAGCGGTGGTTGATCAGGCCTCGCCCTCGATGCTCAGCAAGGAGAAGCTGTTCTGTGTGGATCCTGCCGAGAAGCACATAGGCGCCACCCTAGTGTACATGGGGAGCAGGAGCAAGTATTGCCTCGTGCAGTGCCTCTCTGTAAACGATCGCCAGGAGGACATTTGGGAGGAGTTCCTGCCGGAGCGCCTTCAGTATCTGTTCCGGGTCACGACGTTTTTTCTCAAGTACGACAGGAATGGTGACCTGCACGCTGTTGTACACGGCCAGGTTCGGTCCTACCGATTGCCTAAAAGTGCAGCTGATTACTATGATCACCTCGAGAAGCCCGTGGCGTTCTGGATGTAAACGAAAGCATTAATAGAACAATAATGCTAGTTCAGCTCATATAGTAGTATACTATATGTCATTTTCGCCGGCATTGATAATAGATTACGGATATCAGCTCATGATTGTTTAGCACTGATATCAGTGCTCATGGTTGTACTAGTTAATGAATGAACTCTACATGGGTTTCATATAATGTGTACTCCCTCCCTCCGTTTTTCTTTTCCTGTGGCCGTAGTTCAAGTCAGAATGTGTTTTTATTCTTGTCGTCCTAGTTCAACCAAAAAACTGCCGTTCCATACCCCTGCATCTTCTCCGCCTCCTCTACCTCACCCGCGTCGGGGAAGGCGAGCTCGGCGCAGGCATAGAGGCACGCTCGCTCAAAGGTCTGGCCCGAGGGGTGGATGACCGGGTTCGCCATCATCGCGCTGCAGTGGGGCACAGCAACTCAGCCGGAGATGGAGCCGCCTCCTCTTGCGAGGACTGGTCCTTGGCCCACGTCGTGCACTGCGCGGGGGAGTAGGGGACCGGCGCCGCTGCCACGGAACTGGATTTGGCAGACTGCTGTTCACTGTGCTGGAATTGGCGGAGAGCCCCAACGCCGTCGCTGGGCACTGCTGCTCACCGTGGAGGCCAGTTTTCCACAGATGCACACCAACAAACTACTCACCGAGTATGGATCAGAGCAATTCAAAGAAGGATTGATTAAATTATGTACTCTTTGATCAGAGCAATTGAAACTAGTCTCCGAGTATGAACTTCAATTTGCACAAATACTGACAAGGGAATGAAAGCATTGTGTGCGTACAGAAGTAAAAGGATCAAGTTGGTCATGCCTTGTGTCTGTTGCAGCCAATTCATTCGCACCTGGTACAACGCTGTGTAGTCTCATTTGTTTTCATTTGCCAGTGTTTTACTGAAAAAAGGCATTGGTTCAAAAAAAAAAACTGAAACAAGACTCCAATTTCTATGGTGCTGAAAAAAGTTCAAACCTATGGAGCCAATTTGTGCAGTTCTATTCCTTTAAATTAATCTGACAAAGAGCAGGACTACTATTGAACATTGTAAGGAACACCAGAGATAAAATAGATCTTGTAAAACTAAATTCATGTCACAAGTCATGACTAACAAGAATGGCATCAGTTCATCACAATTCTTTAAAAATCAGCAATCTGTTAATGCAATGGTCATTTATAGACACTGCTAACCCAACACAGAATTTTCATATCACAAAAACACAAAGCAACATATTTGGAGTGTTGTTGTAAACATAGAAATAACTCAGAGGGTGGGATACAAGAAAATTAGTAGGGCTTAAGGTTAGCTCGTAACTAAAAATTCTTCACTTTTATTACAAAAGTAATTAGGCCCATCACGGTGAATTTGAAGAGAACTTGGAGATTTTCAAAATTTCAGGAAGAATTCGGTCATGTGTACAGAACATTTTTGGTTTCAATATGAGAAGAAAGATTCACGGTGTCGAATGGCCTACTCTTTAACGATGGACAACACTTGCAACAAAGCATAACTGAAGGGGAAAAATACAATTAAAATTGGAGCTAACGACCATCTTTAAGAGGACTACCAGTTTATCACAACATACTATCTGTTTTTTTAGTTTGTTATACTATACACTAAGTTTTTTACGACAATACTTAACTGACAAAGTTGGTCAGCCAGTCACCGAATCGAACTACAACTGTTTTTGAGCCTTTTGAATCTCTGTACGTATATCTCACAACAACTCCGGTCCACAGCTTTCTGCCCCCCAGCAAGGCAGCAAGCTACAGCTTCACCGGCAAGCCATAGTTATGGAAGCAGCGGATGACTCCGTCACGGCCGCCGGTGACGACGACCATGTTCCAGGCAGCCGAGACCTTGCTGTGGCAGTCGTCCATCCCGGCGCAGTTGACGTACTTCCGTCACTCACGGGAAGGCAATAGGCAGGAAGTCGATGCTGACGGAACTTTCGTTAGGAGCTAACGGAACTTCCGTCAGCCTCGGGTTGGCGAGGAAATGGAACTCGGTGTTGACGGAACTTCCGTGAGAAGGCTACGAAACTTTCGTCACTCTCTGTTTGGATTGGAATAGAACTGGTTTGAGACTTGGTTGAGTACTTTTCTCATAAAAACTATTTGGAGGCTTGAACACACATAATTCCCTTCTTAACAAGTTTGTTTTACCCCCCTTTATAGTTCGACATACCTATGACTCAAAATAAAAAAAAACTACTCATAGTAGAGTTTTTGAGTTCATATCCTTTCCTTTCTTTTTGGGAGTCAACAACAACTTGCAAATATAGGGTTATACAATAATTTTGATTATCTGCACATTTATCTCTTAAACAAGTTAGCACACTTTTAATCTTTTGTCATCGTACACCAAAACTCACTAGGGGATCCTATATGCATCTTCAACTGCGTTTGCACCTTGGGCATCTCACAGCGTCCTGATGCTCCTTTCAATACAATATGCAATGATTTGGACACGCGTAAATTTTTTGAACGCCCAACAGAAGTGAGAAAATCAGCTTCTTAGCAAGTTATGTTGTCCTTGGCAACAAGTTGGGCTTCGGCAGCGCATCAGAAATAAGTTCCAACAAATCCGTGAAACTAACGTCCGACCAGCCATGCATGGCCTTCAACTTCATCAGCTCAAGTACAGTACGCAACACGGTGAACTCTTTATCACATCCCTTAGATTCATCATATAATGGATCCTTTGATGCCTTCTCTATTCTATGAAAATTATCAAGCTCTTTAGTTGTACCGGCATTGATCAACATCTACGGCTCAATATGACACAATAACTCCTCAACATCAAAATCAGCTTCACCAGACGAATCCATCGTATCTGCACGAGGCGAATTGACAGCCTCGACTTCAACTTCAATATGCTCATCAAATTCCATATTGACCACACTGTTCTCACCATATTTTGTCCATTTCATGTATCCCTCAACAAAACCCCTCCGCACCAAGTGTGACTTTATTACTTCTATATCATCCCACAGCTTCTGATTCTTGCAATCAAAACACGGACAATATATATCAGTCGTCCGTTCACGTCGAGCATATACTGCGGCCGCTTCAATGAATTTAGAAACTTCTCGAAAAAATATTGGACCCGGTCTTCGTGCCTCGTACATCCAAGATCTACCCATCGCGAACGACCTTGAACGTAAATCCAAAAAATAATTATAACACAAAATTTAAATATTCACTAAATAAACATTAAAATTAATATACATGAATTGAAAAATATTATGCAAGGTAAAATAAAAAAAACATCAAATTATTTTATATATTATAACTTTTATCACAATCTATCTAAAATATTATAAATTAATTAATTAATTATGTGTAACAAAAAATTTAAATATTCACTAAATATTTAAATATTGAAATATAATATACATTAAGTGAGAAATATTATGCAAGATAAAATGAAACAAATATCAAATTATTTTATATATTATCTAATGTTTATTAAGAAATAATAAAATAATTAGCATCCCTCTTGCCCTAATACTACCTTCTCTCTTCTAAAAACCAAACTAGATCTAGATTTCCATTGACATAAAACAAGCTAGATATAATAATTATTTTATATAGTGATGAAAAGAGATGATGTATGCCTTCATAAACTTCAACTATATCCAAATAGAATCATTCCAATCAAACAAATTTAGCTAAAATTTGATAAAAAACTAACAAACTTAAACCATAAAATTCTACTTGATTTCAAAATGAGAACACAAAAAAACCAATGGGATGAGTTCCCCTTACCTCAAAGATCAAATTTCTACAAAAAAAAACGAACTTAAAACCTTCCTCCCTTGGTTTTCGTGATTTGCCCAAATTTTCGGACCGCCACTGTTCGAGTGCACAGAGGACCTGTCGGAACGCGGTATTTATAAGCTGGGCACTTTATAGCGGCGGTTGGTATTTTCAACCGCCGCTATTATGCCCTAAATAGAGGCCATGTCAACCGCCGCTATTGGGGGCTCTGTAGCAGCGGCTCAAACCGCGGCAGGCCCCCTAGGCTCTGTAGCGGCGGCTCATTTTGGACCGCGCCGTTGCGGCCTTTGGGCTGCCGCCGCTACAGACCCGTTTTGTGGTAGTGCCTGGCCACCGCGGTGCCACCTCCTCCTCCTCCTCCTCTAGCCACGACGCCGCCGCCTCCTCCCCACTCCTTCGGCCACCGCCGCCTCCTCCTCCTCCCCTGGCCACGCCGCCGGTTGCCTCCTCCTCCAAGGCGAGGGCGGATCCTGCGGTGACGACGCCGCTCCTCGGATGCAGAGGCGAGCACGGATCGAGCGACGACGGCACCGGTCCTTCTCATCCTGGATGCGGAGGCGGGCGGATCCGACCATGGAGCTTTTTTTTTTTTGTTTTGCGGGTTTAAGAGTAGCGGCGGATAAAGATGTCTCCCGCCGCTACTAGCTTCGTTGTTGCTGCGGGTTGTTTCATCAAACGGACACCTGCCGCTAGAGCTCTTTTTCTTTAGCGGCGTTAGGTAGCAGCGGAGCAGCCCACCCGCCGCTACAGTGGGTTTTGCACTGCCGCTACAGTACACTTTTGTTGTAGTGAGTTTTAGAGAGGCTGTTGGATTTCCACATCGGTTTAGGGGTTGTTTCATTTTAGGGAATAGCTAAAATCAGGAAATTTAGAGTCTTTTTTTAGAGAGTCTCTTGAAGTTGCTATAAAGGAGTCTAAAGATTTCTACATTTCTATATGTGTTGATTTGTATTTCATTAAAAACTTATTAGACCAAAAGTCATTACAGGCAGAGCTGCCCAAGGAACTTACTAACCGGCAACAAATTGCTAATTTCGTAGATGTAACAAGCAGACAAAAACAATTTATATATATTTAATATAAATTGACTAATGTAGGAGTCAAAGACACCACGTCCGAGGAGAGAAATTATCACAAACTAAAATCCATAATGCATGCTTAAGACTTACATCCAAAACGCAACAGGCTTCTCCATGTGAAGATTGTAACTTTTAGGCAGTCGGTAAGATCGAACCCTGTTGTTTACAGCCGTCCGCAGGTCACCATTCTTATCATACTGGAGAGAAAATGTGGTTACCTGAAGCAGATAGTGAATGCGCCCCGGCAACAGTTCCTCCCAAATGTCCTCTTGGCGATCGTTTATGGAGAAGCACTGCACAAGGCAGAACTTGCTTCTTCCCCCATATAGACGAGGGTGGCCCCAACATGCTTCTCAGCAGGGTCTACGCAAAACAGCCTGTCCTTGCTGAGCTTCCAAACGGGGGGCTCATCAGCAGCAGCAGCATCTGCGGATACCACTTCACAGGTGCAGAGGTGGCCAAGTGTGGTCGGGTCGCCGGAGAGTCCTACCCACGCGTCCAGCTCAAGGTCGAAGTAGCCACGGCCTTGGAATGGCAGCCGCCAGTCACCATGGCGATTCCACTTGCCACTTTGCGTGTCGAAGGAAAATGTGGCAACCTTGGATCGTTTGTTCTGATTGTGCTTCTCGGTTGTGTAGAAGATTGTCCGTCCATCAGGGTGCACGGCATGAGAGACGACGGAGTGTCTGAACGGTGGCTTTGGAAGGTGTTCCCACTTCCATATAACCTTGATGCTGCCAAGTGCATCGTCGGGGCTCGGCGGAGGCGGGACAAGCATCTCGAAGTGACCGCTATCCAGGAGGATGAGATAGCCATCATCTACCTCAACGTAGGCGTTGCAGTATGGGTTGGGCTGCACTTTGTGCCGAGGGCCAAAGGTGAGAGCCCGCGTGCACACATCCCACATGGGGATGTTGCGCCTGCGCGTGTGATGCGTGGCGATGATCTTGGTGCCGAAGCTGGTGAACAGCTCACAGAATCCTCGGGGAGCCTCCAGGCGGAACACCGCCGGCGGCAGCCGCTGCTCGATGCTGTCCATGGGGCCGTCGTCGGAATCAGAGTCCGACGACAGGTCTAATTTCCGGATGCTGTACCCTTTCTCCCAGTCGTCCAGGACAAGGTACAGGTGGCGCCGCCGCCGACGACGAGAAAGCTTGGCTGCGCGGCCGCCGCGTTCATCAGCCGGCCGCTTCTTCGGAATCATACATATCCTTGTTTACTGGATAGAAACTTTGAGATCCAATCTGATTGTCAAATAAACACAAAACAATTATATCGCCCCCAAATCCTCCGCTGCAACTCAGAATCTGAATCGAAAACAAAAACAAGCACCCACCTCCGTGTCGAAACCAGTCAATTGGCAAGCAAATCTACAGCAGAGCCGGCCTGGAGTGGACTTATTTGACGAGGCCAAGCGATGTCGGCGGAGGGGGTTGTTTTGTTTGTCCCTTTTTTCTATTTTTATTTGTTTTTGGAAGCCGCGAGGGTTGTTCTTAAGAACCCTAAGAGGCTCTAATGGGCTCAGACAAAACGCTACCCACAACATGGTTTAGGCCCATCACACTAGGCCCACTTGGTTTAGGCCCATGACACTATGTCGGCGGAGGGGGGTTGTTTTGATCGCTACGGCAGATCAAAAGTGGCAGATCGAGCTGGAAGAAATCAGGAAAGTTGGTCAGGCAGTCACGAAACTAGGTTCAGGGTTTTCGAATTTACAATCTCACAAACTCCAGTCCACAGCTTCCCGGAATCTACAACTTCATGGGCATGAATCCATCACGTCCGCCGGTGATGACGACCATGTTCCAGGCAGCCGATCGAGACCTTGATGCGGCACTACTCATCCAGCAGGCCGGCGCAGTTGACGTACTTGAGTCTTGAGGGACGGGAGCAGCTAGCTTCTCCTCGGGACACGTCGGTAAAATGACGGCAGCCTGGAAGAAGCAGTGCAGCGGCAAGGTAGCAGCGTGGCCTTGTCGACGCATGCGTGAGAGAAGCTTTTCTTCTGTTCGATTTGTCGTGCCCCGTTTTTTTTGACCCATTACCGGAGCAAAGTCAAACAAAGTCAGTAATCCCATACATTGTTTTCGAAAATTCAGTAAGAATTCGTTCATGTGTACAGAACAGTTTTTGGTTTCAATATGAGAAGAAAGATTCACGGTGTCGAATGGCCTAGTCTTTAACGTTGGACAACACTTGCAACAAAAGCATAACTCAAGGGAAAAACACAATTAACATTTTAGCTAACGACCATCTTTAAGAGGACCACCAGTTTACCACAACACTATCTGACTTTTTAGTTTGTATGCACAAGTTTATACGACAGTACTTAACTGACAAGGTTGGTTAGCCAGTCACCGAATCGAACTACAACTGTTTCTCAGCCTTTTGAATCTCTGTATGTATCTCACAAACTCCGGTCCACATCTTTCTGCCCCCAGAAAGAGCAAGGCAGCAAGCTACAGCTTCACCGGCAAGCCATAGTTATGGAAGCAGCGGATGACTCCGTCGCGGCCGCCGGTGACGACGACCATGTTCCAGGCAGCCGAGACCTTGCTATGGCAGTCGTCCATCCCGGCGCAGTTGACGTACTTGAGGGACGGGAGCAGCTTCTCCTCGGGCCACGTGGCGGCGGCCCGCATGCCGTCCGCGAAGAACCACGTGCCGAACGAGCAGCGCTCCCGGTCGCGGCACACGGTGGGGCCCTTCTCCGGCGACCGGAGACGATCCCCGCCGTGTTCGTGCGGCCCCGGCCACGCCGCCACTGACGTCACGCCCTTGGAGGAGAACATCTCGCAGGATCGAACTGATCTCGAACACCTTCCGCCGCCGCCGCCGCCGCCGGCGGCCGACGACGGCGCGTCGAAGTTCCATATGTAGACGTTGGAGTCCGCGCCGGCCGACACGAGGTATTGACCGTCGGATGTCAGAGACGGCGTGAGGAGGGACTTGGAGTTCCATCGTCCTGCGACAGGGGAACAAATGGCGATGGACTGCGTAAGCTGTACTCCCTTATTAAGATATAGGGATGGGAGGGTCTGAGGGATTGGCGGGAAATCTGACCTTCAAACTTTTGGGTGATGCCAGCACCTTCAAAAACTCGAATTTTAGAATCCGCTGACGCGATCACCATCCTAGAAGAATTACCTCTCAAAAACTGTGACATGTATAATCAATTGGTTAGCTGATTCATATAGCAATGGTAAGAGGAAAAAAAATGCTTATCTGAATTAAGGTTCGTGGATAAAGAAACACATGAATGCAGTCATGCAGAGCGGCTAACCTGCAGTCCGGTGATTTGATTGCCAGAAGATTTCTTCTTCTTTACGCGCCTTACTTTCTCCAGTTCCATGTTATCACCTATTTTTGTTAAAACAAACAATTTACAGTTCTTAGTTAGGAGCAGTAATAGTTTTGTAGACATTTCATTAAACTTTGTCATAAGGAACATCAGAAAACATCCAGTGGGGGGAAAAAAATGAGAAATGCATTATACAGTACCTGACAGATCATAGAAGCGGCATTTCCCTGCAACGTTTCCGGCAATAACACCCTGATATGGATAAAAAATGCTTCAGTTAGCACCCAACTTGGTGAAAACAAACTTCAGAAACATTTTTTTTTTCAGCCTCGAACCTTTCCATCTGGTTTGTAACTCACGGCAGTTATGATGTCTCTTGTATCATCCCAATCAACTACTCGCTTCTCCGACACATCCCAAATTCGGACTTTGCCATCTATTGACCCACTGATGAAGTATCTTTCATCAACTGGGTTGAATTGCACGCTTGTCACTGTAAATATATTCATCAGAAAGAAGAAAATTTATGACTTCGAAATTGTAACTGGAACCAGTAAAACAAACTTAAACATCAGTATACAGTATGTGAAGAAAAACGCAAAGTAAATAATCTTTTGGGTACTCATAACACCGCAACAATTACTATACGGGATATATAAGTTAATGTTTAAACATACCATAATCTCTGTGTTGGAATACTGCTAGACAGCCATCACAGCCAACTTTCCACATGCGTACCGTCCTGTCTTTAGATGCAGTCAAGAGAAACTGCAGGAAAACTCTAATCAGTTCGTCTCAAAAAAAAAAAAAAAATCATTAATCAGTTCTAGTAGCAATCTTGACACAAATTTTTTAATATAGTGATATGAAAGTAGGCACAAACAGCATCAATGTCAGTATGAGTACCCAAATTGTAAACCACTAAGACAACACTTACATCTGATTTTGACCATGTCATATCTATTATATCACTTGTATGCCCATGAAATTCATGCTGCGGTGTCTCTGAAATGCTGAAAACTTTCCTGGGTATTATGGCAAGGGTACGGCTTCCACCTTTCCCCATCTTCAGTTTAAGGCCCTTAGTTCTATCCATGTACTTCCCAGGAGGCTCTCTGCCATACAAATTAGGAGAGGATTCAACTTCTTTTATCATCCAAATGCGCACAATATAGTCATCACCGACACTAGCTAGATGCCATCCAGATGGACTGAACTTCATGACCCTAATTGCACCTCCGTGGGCTTGGATTTCTTGACACATGTAGACAGCAGAAAAGTCCATCCACTTTTTGTTCTGCTGGTAAACTATTGTTCTGCACAATGTGCTTGTCTTCAAACTTTTCACAGGAACATCATACATACATAGTATAGCTTCTCCCTTTTTTCTTGTGAAACTTCCACAAAAGCCCTTGTGATCCTTTTGCTTAACACTATATGCGATATTTGTCCCTTTTGCAGAGATACGACCACGGCCCTTCCGCAAAAATTCATGAACAAGCTGAGAGAAACTACGAAAACCTTCAGACTGGTTTATATTCATAATGGCGCCCATTCCAAAACCATCAACCATGCCAGTCAGTCCATGGGGCTCAAATTCATGAACTAAAAATCTGTTGCCGGAATCTATATCTGTTATGTAATAAGTACTATCTGGTGCTGCTGCAGACTGAGAAAAAGATGACCATGCCGTCGAACAGATGGTACTAATTTTCTCCTCCAGGTCACCAATTGCGCAATCAGTTGTAATTTCTCCCTGCCACTGTGAAAAGGTAATGCCAGTAGGAATAGATTCAGCAAAGCCCATTCCCATGAGGAATCTGTGCCTCCTTTCTTCGACGCTCGTCGGTTCACTTGTCCACAACTCATACTCAGGTGCCCATGATGCTAATACTTGGTCACTTGTGCTGTATTCAACCAAAGATGAAGCATCTATTGAGCTCCTGGCATGATCATCACAGGCATCAAAGAATAGGTCGCCTTCTTCATCAGAGTCGACGCTTGACATGCTATCACAAGTTGCTCTGAACCCAGCAAAAGTATGAGACCAGTCGCGCTTGTAGGCCCAGTAAAATTCTTAGTTCCTCAGAGAGTCAGAGCAGGATCAGAAGACAGAAGAACCTGACCACGACACGAAAAATTGCAACACATCAGAACCAGATAATGTCGCTTCAATTCCTCGCAGAAATAGAGATAATGTCACTTCGAAAGTAAAGATGATTGTCCCAAAATATTATTCACTCGACCTGATGTTGACCACCACAGAAAGTTCAGGAAATTTAAAAGCCGAAAAGTGCACTAACTTAGAATTGGATGAGAAGTGCACTAAGGAATTCGAGGAAACTGGACGAACATAATCAACCAACAAACACGAACATGCATCAAACCAATTGCATAGATCAAATAGCCCAGGTATAACTGGCTCCAATTCTGGAACTTGTCCACACATGTTATCTCAGTTTTCCAGTAACAAAAAAAAATTTAAAAAAATCCAGGAAACTAGAATATCCAGAGCATCTTGTGCTCTGAAACCAAATCGTAGAGAAACTAGAATGTCTGCTGTAATACTAAAATTTGCGGCAGGTTACCATTCCCAGCAAGAGAAGCATATTGAAACAGCACACATCATGCTCACAGTGGATAAACTCAAAAGCAAAGTTTTTTCCGAAGGAAGAAATGGCAAAAACGATGTCGTCAAGTCAAATGAGGAAGACAGCTCTCTGTCAGCAGAACAGACAAGCTGAGTGATATCCTCAACATCTACAGTTCTCCAGAGAAAGACAAATTTGCAAAGCAAACAACATCCTTTTGACCTCAACAACAAATGGCATCTGTTTCCACACAACTAATCAAACAATTATTATCCCCGTAACAATTTCGTAATCCACCAGCCCACATCGACGATCGCGCAGCGGTAGCAGGCTAGCAGCACAGCCGCAGCAGCCAGTAGCGGCGCGATGCAAGAACCAAGAAAGCCAGAGCAGGCCACTCCATACCCACACGCGCGCGGCTCACACGGATCCCAAAAAAGAAGTAAGCTAAAGAAAGGCTGCCCTGCCCTGTCAAAAAGCCAAGAACACGCGAGCAACCAGAGAAGGGACAAGGAAAATCACTCACATCTCCAGCAGAGCTGGACAGCGAGGTGACAGCAGCGGTCGGAGCGTGGCATGCTCCCTTCGGCCGCCGACAAGCAACCCTGCCGCCGCCGCCATCGGCTGGCTGGCACTACGGCCGCTCTCACGCTGCAGGTGGGCCGTCCATTAAAGCCTGCCTGCGCCGCCTCCCTTGAGCCTCGCCAGAGAATGGCAGAGATCTCACGTTAATGCGTGATCCATAAAGAACAATCTTTTTTCTGCTGGTACGGTACCGCATTACTGCTGCCAAAGAAAGCATGCTTTCGGGCTTCCAAATCCACATGGTACACTGCACGAAGCTACTCTAAGCGAACAAGGGAAAAGGCAGTACTCTATGTCGCCAAACAGAGCAGGACTAAGACACCGTGGTAACTTGGCAGAGACTATTTCGAGTAGTCATTTTCAAAGAGAGAGAACTTTTCCAACGGTAGCAGATTTTTGGGTAAAAAAAAAACAGACCAGTTCAGTTACAACTTACAAACAGTCCAGGCTTTATTGTGCTTCTCCTTTGTGGCCAGCGAACAGTCGGATTTGGAAGAAAAATTCCCCATATCCAGATGCGTGATTACTCACGCGGAGAGTTAAAGCAACAAAGATACACGCAATAATCTAAGCAAAACAACGTCGTCAAGAACGAGCCAGCATTTCCAAAATTCTGCGCCGTTCTTCCCCGCGATCCCCACCAAACAAAGACACGCAAAACCCAGCACTGTTCCATTGAAATCGAAATACTCATAACGCAGAAACGTACCCGAAAAAGAGGAAAGAATAACACCGTTTTGCTGCGCACAGGAAGCAGAGCAAAGATCACAACCAAACCAAGTCAGCAGCAGCCACTCACCGTGAGCTTTCGCAACCCGTGGATCCTTGGCCTGCCTGAGCCGTTCTCCTACTCCTAGACGCCGGCGCCGAAGAGGAAGGGCACAACAGAAGAGAAGAGCCCCACCGGAGGGAGTGTCGGAGAGGAAGGGTCCCCAGGGCCACGCACGAGCCCCGCGGATGAAGAATTCCGCGTGGTTCTCTTCTCGAGTTGAGAGTTCTGCTTCTTCGGTCCCGCCCCAGCCACAGCCAGAGGAGCCAGAGACAGCGGGACACGACCCAGTGACTGCCGTCTCCGCTCCTCGTCCTCCCTCGAAACAGTTTGGCCTTTTATCTCCACGGACCACGTCGCCCGGGAATTAACTCCCGAATGGCTGGCGTCGTCGCGCCCCTTCCCACCGGTAAACCAGGCTTATATTCTGTGTGCCGCGGGGGGCTGGCTCTGGCTGGGCTGGGTTCCGTTTTCATGGGTTCTTTGTCATCCTGGCTCGCTGACAAGTGGGGTCGGGTTTTTTGTTCTTCCGCTTGGCCTTGTTGCAGATCATATCTCGTGCTCATGTTTCTGTAACCGTAGGATGGCCCGGCTAATTTTCACATTTTTGGATATTAGAGTGCATAGAAACATAACATTTTTCTCCGCAAATAATGCGATCTACAATCCATCGTGTGACAAGTGAGTATCGTACACGTGGTCGGTTATCGGTGTCGAACAAAGGATCATCTCTTGTATATGGCACAATCGAAGTTGGAGTTGAGTACCTTAGATGACAGTTGTCTTACAAACGTATAACCGATGTAGGCTCAATGAATGCACTATTAAATTTGTAAATTATTTACGATATTTGTTGTCACATGATGAATTTATCATAAATTTACATTTCTTTGATTATTCTTTTGACGGTAACGCTCTCATCCGCTCATGGAGTGGCATTTAGAATACATGGAAATGTAAGCATTTTCTATGTGAATGTGATCCATGCCCCACCATGCGACGAGTGATTACCGTACACGTGGTCGGTTATAATTTAAAGTTAGAATCAAATGTTTAGATGACAGTTGTCTTGCACATATATGTCTATTAAGCTCAATGAACATATTACTAATGTTTAAATTTCACATCATTTGCAAGATTTTTTTTGTTACATGATAATTTTATCGTAAATCTACATTCCGTCTCTAGTTTAAAGACAAATACTTTTGAGATTCAATTAGCAGTGTTTTATAGTTATGTTTCTTAGTCTTAACTTATGTAGCTAACAATATGATTGAGGCCTTACAGTTACAGTTTAACGTAGACCCTTTTTATATAGGATATAATTTATTTTACAGCTAAAAAAACTATCTGTTATATAGGATAAAATTTGTTTTGCAACTAAAGAAAGCTATTTTATACAGAACATCTATCATGCCTATGTAAAACAAAAGCTAGTACTTCACAATTTGTTTCTGCTAATTTATTCTTCTTCCTTATTCGTACTGTTCCCCTAGGTCGAAGAGTTTAAGCATCCTACCCCTATCATCATAAAAATGTTTTTGAGGGAAAGCGACACAATGTTTTTGTGCTTGTTTGTCTCGAGCTAACATCATAAAAATTAATGCTGGTTAATGCAACTTAGGCCAAACTTACCTTGAATATGGATAACAGTTATTTTTATCATAAAGATTGCTCGTTTATTAATTCAAACGAGATCCAGCACGGTCGCGAAACATAAGTTCAGTTTTTAGCAAATACGCCTTTGTCACGCTTTGTGTTTCTTTATAGCGAAAGGAATAGTGGTTGTATTAGTCTATAAACCTTACACATATCCGTATCATGTCTTTGTTGTAAAGAAAATAAAAGATAGACACGAAAGTCTTGTAAATTCTTTCATGTTCGTAGATATGAACATATGAAAAATTCTTAGCCAATTTGGCACGAACAAAAATTATGACCAAAGATTATAGCCATAACTGAATAACTCCTAAAGCTATTTCTCCTAGTTTGAGGGAAAGAGAAAACATCTCTGTCTTGGGTTGATTGCCTGATCATGCAGCGTGCTGTTACTTCACTCATTTTGACGCGGTTGGTTTGTCTGATTGTACATTTCTATTGCACTTTTTAATATTTTTTTCCCAGAAATAGACTATGATGATTGTGTGCGCGGATTTGGACGCATTTAAGGCTCAGCTTTTTTGCCTTGTTGAACTCTGCGGGGCGGACGAAGCAAATGCCTTCGCATCAGGGCGGCGAGGTGGATGCACACAGAAAGAAAAGGTAAAGACGATGGCATCCAGCAAAAGCAACGAAGTGTTCTAGGTTTTTCCTTCTTCTTTCTTGTGTGTAAATTAACTGTTTCATTGGCTGCATGGTCAACTATGCAGGGTGCGATTTTCCCATTCATTTTTTTTTAAAAAAAAATCTGAACATAGTACAATTTTTGCAACTATAGACGCGTGCATTGATGGAAGGTCGAGGAAGAACTAGAGAAGTGCATGCAGACACGTGCTCATAGGTTTTATTTATGCACTTGTACTTTTTTCATTATGAAATACAATATATTTTGTAATCTCCCTTTTGTCATTTTCTTAGCCGCATGGGTAGTAAGTACACGTGAGCCTTCAGTGCAAACACCAGACAAGCTTCTGCCACAAGTCCAACGAATGAAAAAGAACAGAGAAGTTTGTCTGCGAATCCAGGGAACACGACTAGGCCCTCGGTCGGAGGCTGAAGCTACACAATGCAAGAAAGCGGCACGAGTTGAGACATCCATCTTCTTCCATGTCACGTCATGGTATCAACAAAAAAAAAATCCTTTTCAATTGGATGGCAGTTTTCAGCCGAATGCCGCATTGGCTTTTTGGCAGTTTGATTGATAAGACAGGGGAGAAGAACTTGTACTAGGCGGTATATATAGCTCCTAGCTACTAGCATTGTACGTACAAATAGGAGTGTTGAGTCTTTGGGGGCATGCATTGCCGAGGGAAGAGATAGATTATTCGCGTGCTGTGGCTGTGGAGTGAGTGGTAGAGCAAGGGGTGTCGTAGTGTGAAGCCTTATGAAGCAAGCAAGCACAACCCAAAGATCTGATCGAATCGCTACTCGCTAGCACTAACAGTTATGATTACTTGAGGTATCTTGGACGCAGGAAGTACCGGCAACTGTACACGAATTTTGGAACATGTTTCGGTGATGCCATCACGGCATCACCTTCCATCCCGTTTTCAATCGTTGGGGTATCCTCATCCATGTGCGTCTTGACAAGCCAACTGCAATCTGTTGCCTTCAAGAAAATAAAAACAGCAATCTGTCAAACAAAATGTCTGGTCAGCTGGCATTAACATCCTGATTGTCATCAGATCATCAGAGAAGTGGGTCAGGCTGAGGATAGTTTTTGCACAGAGAGAACCCGATCGAGGAAACCTTTGTCTGACTCTAACGGCAATTATCCTGGAATTTATTTGGCAGGCCTGCTGCTGCCGGGAAAAAACACGAAACGACAAGGAACAATGCAACAGTAACATTGCCAGACTCCGACCGGTGCACAGAAGCAGTAACATTGCCAGTACCGGCGGGACAATTTTTGTTCTGTCATGGCAACTGCTTTGCTGAGGACCTGAGGAATCATCTCACCGGTTCTAACATGTACTAATAGTACCTCTCTGTTCCATTGATGCTGGATCAGGCTTTTTGGTTAACTTGATTCCTAGAACTAGTTGATTACAGCACGAAAAAGGTTGTCATGTCCTTCTTTTATTAATATATTTTCTATCCTTCAATCAACTAAATATTTTTAGTCCCTAGTTTGTTACTTTGTCTTTTAATTTTTTATAACTTTTTATCTTTTTATTAATATTTTCTATCCTTCAATCAACTAAATTATTGAATTTAGATCCGATGGTTCAATAGCAGTGATTGAAAGTTTTTTAAACTTTAAATCTGTTGAAAATTAGCAAATCCCTTTTATTAATGCCACTATTGTCTGTTGCGCTTCGTTTCTTCTTTTCTTCATGGTTGAACTGAGAGAGAAATATGCTCTGCAGTGCTTAGTTTGGTTGCCGCAGCTGTGTACCCGCCAGAATAAGATCGGTAATATTCGCAAAAGAAAAGAGAGAAAGAATAAGATCGGCAATGGGGGCCCAACCCGTTGAGTCAGCCCATAGTTTTTCTTCGAAAACTGAGCCCATATCTCTCTCCTCCTCTACTCTCAGCTCAGCCTCATAAATAAATATGGCCCGAACTGCACCGGGATCCAATAACAGAAAAGAGCAGAGCACGCGACGTCGTCGTCGCCGGACTGCGCCCGCGCCCCTGCAATCGTGCGCGCGAGTCCACCGGCGCCGCGGTGTGCCTAGTGGAAGCCCTCGGTGCGTCCTCCGCCCTACCCGCGAGGTGAGGCGCCCGCTTCGCCGTGACTTATTTCCTCCTCTTCTCTCTCTTCTCGCGGGGTTGTTGTTGTTCGATTAGCTCGCTGCGGGTGGTCGGGTCCGGTCGGGTTAGTCCGTGCGCGCGAAGCCGACAGAGAACGCGAACCCTAGGTGGTTCCTGGCCGGCGATTCTCGTGAGAATGTCATGCGTGTTGTGCTCCGCTCTGGTTTAGGTTTTGTGCGGCAAGCGCAATCCCTGGGTTACTATAACTAGTTGTTCCAATGCCTGTTAATTCGATCACTTCTAATCACATCGAATGCTGCAAAGACGCTTTTTAGTCCATTGACCACTTGTATTCCTGCTGCGTGTTGATAGGTGGAAGTCCCAAAGCCAAAGGTGATTGGAGGATGCATGAAAGAGTGGCCTTCTCTGCGGATTTGAACGCATCGCCATTGCCTGAAACAGAAGATGAGCAGCTCTATGAGAAGTCAGGCAAGGTTCAATGTGCACAAGAAGAGCATGTTGAGTCTGCTGTTGAAATAATGCGCAGGGTATGAGATATATCCTATTAATGTTTCTTTCTCGTGCCTTAGTGATCTTTCTCATAATGACTGATTAATTGCAATTGGGAGATGAACCGTACACTGCACTATTCGATATTCTTGTGTAGAGTGCTTGGTACAAATTGTTAACGCAGGGTCGTCGACAAAGATGATGAAATCATCTATACCTCATACTTTGTAGCCATGGATCCTAGGCAATACTTCACTCAGAGGCATAATTATACCCAAAATTTGATGGTTTATTACTTTGATTTCAGTATGCTGGCCTCTTCAGAATGAATTTTGCATAATTGCTTAGTTTTATGTTGCATCTTGACTTGGCAAGCGTTTTTTTTTTCATTTTACATTATTGGCAAATGTTGACTACCCAAGAATAACTTAATTGTTATTCAAATTTAGTGTTTTTTTTTGTGTTTGGCATAAGATCCTATCCACCTATTTTTTTATGTGGATCTTGTGACTTTTGATAGGAGCGTGATGTTATGGGCAGGCCTTCGGTCCGTGGTACTGTAGCGGCCCATGGTACTGTAGCGCTGTGGTTACTGTAGCGCCGCACTTACTTAGCCCTCAAGTTAGGTTAGTTAGAATTAGGGCTGGCTCTACCTCTATATAAGGAGAGGCACGGCAGTCATTTGGAATCAACCAATGAATCAATAAAGAAATAATTCTCTCAATTCCCCCCAATGTCTCTCAAGCTCTTGGCATAGCATAAGGCCTAATTATCCTACACCATTATATCTGGTATCAGATTGCCAACAATCCCTTCCCATGGCTTCTGCTGCCAAATTCCCACAAAATCCGTACTCTGATATGAGCTTTAGAGATCTGATCGATCTGCTTACGGCACGACTAGAAGCAAAGGAGGCTGCCAACCGTACTGCAGTGCTGGCCCAACCTGTTATGGTTGTGCCTGTAGCAGAAGAGAAGAAGCCATAATGTTCGGCGGAGCTGGTCCAAACTGTTGTGAAGGTGCCAAAGGCGCCTATCTCTTTGACCTCGCTGTTCTTGGCTGTCCCAACTGTACCCTTGCTGAGGAAGAAGACACAAAAGAAGAAGAAGAAGGCTACTGCTGCACCGTTGTTACCATCTATACATCTTCGACCAATGGCTTGCCTTAAGCATTGCGGAATACGTCGGAAGTGCAAGGTATCTCGGTGTCTTCGCTGGCCAATCACTGATCATGCATGTGGTGTCAAGAAGAGTGCAGCTACTGCATCCTGCTGGTTTCTAAGGAAATTGACTACTTCTTCGTTGACATCAAGCAATGTGAAGACCTCCATTCCTTCACCATCTAATACCGTTCCTAGTCACCTAGTGACTTTTCATCGATGCCAAGAAGCATGCTGGGTTGCTGCACGTGTTAGAACTGACAGTTCTGAGAGTTTTCCATGGGAGCCTGGAGGAACTGTTGTCCATGTCTTGCTGTTGCAGTATGTGGTTACAAAGAGACCAGGATGACAAGAGTGTGGTACAGGGCTTAGCCATGGCCACCACCACAGCTCGAGGACGAGCTGTCTTGGAAGGAGGGATGGAGATGTTATGGGCAGGCCTTCGGGCCGTGGTACTGTAGCGGCCCATGATACTGTAGCGCCGTGGTTACTGTAGCGCCGCCCTTACTTAGCCCTCAAGTTAGGTTAGTTAGAATTAGGGTCGGCTCTACCTCTATATAAGGAGAGGCACGGCAGTCATTTGGAATCAACCAATGAATCAATAAAGAAACAATTCTCTCAATTCCCCCCAATGTCTCTCAAGCTCTTGGCATAGCATAAGGCTTAATTATCCTACACCATTACACGTGATGAAAGACGAAGGAGACTAAAACGAGAGTGACAGGATGAAGGATCCATGTTACATGCACAACAGACTAGTAATGATTTACCTCAATGCAAAACTAGTAGACACGGCCGCGTGAAAGAGGCACCTCAAGGTACAAAGTTTCACAATTTCTGATTAGTTTTATTGTTTATAGTCACATAATTGAAATCTTGAAGCTCTCTTTTTATATTTTTTGAGGGAATTTAGTAATTTTAGTTAGACCTATTGCACTTTCTGTTTGCATTTATATGTATTTTCTGTGTATGATTTCAGGCTGGTTAGAATGCCCTGCATCTGGAGAGCCAATAACGAAAATCATACCTTCCAAAGTCCCTCTTGACGAGACATTCAATGAATCAGTTCCTCCTGGAAAAAGATACTCCTTCAAACAAGTACTTAACAAACAAAGAAACGCTGGCCATGACGTGAGTACCAATTCGCTTTACTATTCTTGTGGACTGTACCGTAGTCCCTTTATACTATATCTATGCAAATATATAGGGGGCTATGTTCGTTTAACTCTGTAATTGTGCAAAAGGAAAGAGCTTAATGCCTTAATCGTTAATACGGTGCCTCAGTAGTACCCTCGGGGAGCCAGGTTCGAATCCGTGGAAGTGGTTTTTTGGGCTGAGGAAATGTCACTCGCTGGCTTTCGTGGTCTTTCTCGGCCGTGCTCTGGCTGAGCTCTAGTACTGCAACACCAGGGGTGAGGTCTTTCCCCTGCCGGACGAGTTTTTTTTTTTAACTCTAGAATTGTGCAGCTACAGCCACTCACGTCCTAATTTCTTTTCAATTTGGTTCAGTAACTTTGTACCCTATACCTGTAGCTGTCGAAGTAATTTCTTTTTGTTAGTAACCTTGCACATAAGAATTTGCCTCCTCTATGATGCAACTATCTTTGATATCCTTATTATCTAAATGTAAATCTACTGTATTCTTAGGGATTGTTGGATAGACGGATTTGCTTTCCTAAAGTTTCCTAAGGCAGCACCCTTTTTTATCCAAACAACCCCATCTAATATTCAGCCTTATATTTTATGATGGCATGGATTTCATATACACCGAGTACTGAATCAAAAGGCTTCTTAGTTTACCCTGGCGGCATATTTATAAGTAATGTGATTAAATTTTACCCTCACTTTCTTTGATTATTTTCCTTGTTAATCATACAGAATATGCAGAATGCCCCATTCATTTGCATGTATTTTTTCAGATAGGTCTGGTGATTGATCTGACAAATACCACTAGGTATTATTCACCTAGAGAATTGACAAATCGAGGTATTAAACATATAAAGGTAAGAGATTGTCTTAAATGCACCACTGAGCCTTTCAGAACCTTTTCTTGACTTAAATGTTTTCCTTCTAGATTCCATGCAAGGGAAGAGATGCTGTACCTGATAATGAATCTGTTAACACATTTGTACATGAGGTAACATCCAAATTTTAGTACAGTCATCAATGCTATATTTTATTTTTGAATGGTTTATGTGTTTGCAAAATGTAGATATGAGATTTTGATGCATAGTTTGAGTAATGTTTGACCCTTTTTCTTGCAGCCAGTTATTTGCACCTTTTCTTCGGCACTGTATTCTATTCTGCAAGGCAGTTCTCTATTGTGCCTACCTTGTAATTATGCTTGACTGTGGCTTTGTGGATAATTATCAGGGTGTGGGTTATGTGAAATGTTAATATCTTTCCATGTTCTCCCTTATGCTTATCATTATTATAGGTACTCATCCTTTTCTTTCATATTCTTAGGTCCTTTTATACCAAACTGCTTTCGAGCAAGGTGCATATTAATCACATGCTCAACTGTTTTGGCCTGAAGCATTCTGGGGGTAATATAGAGGGGTTGCCTCTACATATTTTGAAAACAAAATATTATTGTTAGATTTTTTTTGCTTTGTGTAACATAATCCATATTTGATTAATCATGGCCATGTTTGAAGAAAGAGCTTCCCGTGCCATATTTATAACAAATTTTGCTATCCTTTCAGGTGACAACATTCCTTAAACTACACCAATCAAGTCCTAAATATATTCTAGTTCACTGTACCCATGGTCATAATCGCACTGGTTTCATGATTATTCATTACCTCATGCGAACACACGTCTCTCATGTCACAGAGGTAGGTCAATAAGACCAGTGTTATTTTTTTTATTATTATTGTACAGTTTTCTTGACCGTTTGTTTCTAGGCAATACATATATTTGCTGAAAGGCGACCACCTGGGATATATAAGAGAGACTACATTGAAGCATTGTATTCATTTTATCATGAGGCTCGTGAGATAACATGCCCTTCAACACCAGAATGGAAGAAACCTGATGACCTTGATTTGAATGGTGAAGTTACGCAGGATGACGATGATAATATTGATGTTGCACCACCACATGTAACATGCCTTTCTTCTCAAAGATTGAATAGTGGCAGTGGCATTTGTTTTTTGTTTTATAGATAATTTTTAGTTGTAGCTCTTTACCTAACCAGTTCACTGTTTGAATTAGTTTTCCGAATTTTTTGTTTTACAATGTTAAGGCTTATCATTATTTTCACTGTTAAATAGTGTTGCTCATATGATAATAAAGCCCCATTTTATTGCTTCATTTACAATAATTTTATTTGCTGTATTCATTTAAAAATTGTGCTAACTCCTCAGATATTCCATTTTATCTTGCACCAGGAGTCAGTCTCTCAAACCATTACTAATGATGATGTTTTAGGGGATGCCATACCGTATGGCCAACAAGAGTCCTTGAGACGAAAATGTTACCAATTACTTGACATGACACTTGTAAGTGTTAATCTTACTAGTTCTAACTGCATTAATTTTCAGCATGCATAATGTTTGTATTTGAAAGTATAGCTCCAAGACCTGTGCTATTTGCATCATATAGCTCCAATGCAAGTCCATCTTTGGTTCCAATACCTATCTGCTAATTCCATCTTTGGTTCCGGTATCCGGTACTAGGCTCCCTCTTCAGTAGCTATAAATGGTCGATATTTGTTTTATTTCACATGCATAACTTAAAGGTGCCACTAGAAAATTCATTTACTTTATATCATGTTTGCATGTAGTATTTCAAGCATTGCACATTAGGTCATTTCACACGAAGTATGTGCCTGTATCAAATTCAAGTATATGATTACTATATCTGTGGATTAAATTAAACATGCTGTAACTATTTTGCATTACTCGAGACTGAACTTATGTTAGTGGAATCATTTGCTTTTGCTGCTCCTAAAACTAGTGGTTTTTGCATAGTATGCTATGATTTCATTTTTTTTTTCTTGTAGGGAAGAGGGAATTCACTGTTTCCTGGATCACATCCAGTCTCTCTTAACTGGTAACAATAAACCTGACGCCCTGTTGTTCAATTACCAAGCAACAAGCATCTTTTCTATTGACCCTCTCATTATTTGTGCATTAGACTCATGTGCATTGTACCTAAAAGTCAGGGAGACCCTACTGTTCATTTTAGTAAAAATGAAAAGGAGCCCAAAAGAGGGTGATGAGGAAAGGACACTACAAAAAAAAAAGCAAGCAAAATGGTTCATCAGGATTCAGTAATAGAAATTCTTTTAATCCACCATTAGAACGTGAAGATCACTAGAAAACATTGCAGAATAAGTTGCATTCATTCATTTCCCAACGAGCTCATAGTTTTGTTTTGTTCTAAAATATTTTCATTTTTCTGTGTGCAGTGACAATTTGCAACTACTCCGACAGCGATACTATTATGCTACATGGAAAGCTGATGGAACAAGATATATGATGCTTATACAGAGGGATGGTTGTTACTTGATTGATCGGAACTTTTGCTTTAGAAGAGTTCAGATGCGCTTCCCCTGTCGGAAACCTAGTAAAGTAAGTTCTCTTTTCTGGTACTGAGAAACAAGCATATCGCTTTTTTTTTTCTGCGGATCTGAAACCTTGTTTCTTTGCCATTGAAGGATCTGCATGATATAACTTTGATTGATGGAGAAATGGTTATAGACACGATACCTAATGAAGATAATAAGATGGTAAGAAGGTACCTGGCATATGATTTGATGGCGCTTGATTCACTGCCCAAAACCAAGGTAGGATGGTGTAAATGGTAGTATTCATGCAGTATGAAGATATGATATTTACTTCATAGCTGTCACACTCCCAATCACTTTTCTTCAGGCAAGCCAAAGATCCAGTGAGCATATTTTCAATGTTTTTTCTTTCCTCATTCCTAATAATCTCTCTTTTTTGAAAAAAATATATTAATTTCATATTCTCTATTTTCCCACTTTGAAGCTTCTATTTCTACAATTAAATGTTATAGATGCCTTCAGATTTATTTTCTTGATTTGGGAAATTCTGCAGGCGCCTTTTTCTGAAAGATGGGAAATTCTGCAAAAAGAAATAATCGAGCCACGTGATTATGAGAAACAGCTATTTCTGAGTGGTGTTAAGAGCAATTCATCGTACAAATATGAGAAGGAACTATTTTCGGTATCTGGACACAAAACAGCTTATTTGCAGTTCCATTTTCATGAATTTCAACAAGTACATATTCATTTTCTTATTGTATGACATTTATACCAGATCAGGAGAAAGGGTTTTTTTGTTCTCTCTACAGCAAAAGATACCCTTGAGAAGTTTATTCCAAAACTTTGTCATGACGCTGATGGCCTTATATTTCAGGTTGGTTTTATCTTTTATGTGCTTAGTGATTAGTGAGGTATGCTTTATGTTTCCGTACAAATTGATGGATTCTGTCGACAAGCATTGTCTTTGTTTCATCGGCATTGATTGACAATAATACACTATATACACCATATTTTAGGTGCACCTTTGCAACAAAAAAGGGGATTAGAATATGCAACATTGGTATTTCAGTCTTTCTGGTTTTTGTATGCTACTTGGATGAAAGATGCACATAACTGCGGCATATTGCTTTGGTTTTGTTAATCTCATTTCATTGTAGTATTGAATCTGATTATGTTCTTTGTATTTGTTTCCCATTGCTCTTCTAGTCCTATATATACCATATTTAGTGCTGTGATAGGTAAAACTTACTGCAATATTATTGATTAATATGATTTTTTTTGTCTTGTTGTCTGCTTTTACAACTGAAATATTTGGAGTTCTGATGATGGTCTCGTTTCCCAATTGAGATGTCATGTTATGTACTTATTATATTCTGGACCAAACTTGAATTAGTATTATAAATAATTGCTCCCTACTTGTGACCTTGAGCATCCTCTTTTGTTAACTAGTATTATTTATGTTATTGTTAGCACTTGTTTTCAGATAACATAAGGAATATCTGCTATTTGTTTTTGTGGCTGATGTGCTTCTGTCGTTGTTTGCAGGGCTGGGATGATCCATATATCCCTCGTACTCATGAAGGTCTACTAAAGTGGAAATACCCTGAGATGAATTCAGTCGACTTCTTGTTTGAGGTTTCGGTGACGTGTTGTAACTATTTTTTTGTCACTACAGTTTAGTCACTATGAATAACTTTTTCAATGGTTTATTTTGTCATATCTAACTGCTGCAGGTGGGGAGTGATGATCGTCAGTTAATATTCCTGTATGAGAGAGGTAAAAAGAAACTTTTAGATGGTGCTCAAATAACATTTCCAGGTAACCTTTTCCTTCATGTCTTACTATCACTTCATTATGTTTCTAATTTTTGTTTAATTCACAAAGCTGGCTTGTTTTTCTCAATGCTATTCTCCTGCATACCTTTTCTCCACTGGGCCAGGAAGAGCTTCTTCTTAGTGCAAAGCTGTGGGGGCAATCTTTTCCCCACTGGTCATTTTTTTTATTCTATTGCATATTTTGTGCTAATATTTTTGAAAATCATGCAGGTGAAATAGGTTCGTCTGCTGTCACAGATAGGATTATTGAGTGTTCTTGGAATAAGGAGGAGCGGTGTTGGGTTTGCATGCGCATTAGATCTGATAAATCGACACCGAACGACATCAACACATACAGAAAGGTTTATTGTTATGATACACTTTCTATATTATGGTCTTTCTATATTCGATCCTTTCTCCTCTTGTATGGTCCCGGCATGAGGGGGTTCATCTATGGGCCTTTTTTCCTCTATAATACAAAGATATGCAGCTCTCTTGCGTATTTGAGAAAACAAAAACTTTTATATGTTCATTTGATTGTGTTCTGCAAAAGCAAAACGGTTCCAGAATCACAAATAATATCTCCCAGAATAATCTTGATCCAACAAGGATTTTATATAGAACCTGTATCATCACCTCTCTAATACAACAACATAGAATCAAATGATACACATACATAGATAAATTTTGCAAACGGTTTAGATATGTAGAATCAAATCTAAACTATCTTTAGAATCAACCATAAATAAAATCATACAAATCAAATCAAGGTTTACTATTATGATAGACATACATAGATAAATTTTGTTGCATTATATATCTCCATGCAATTCTAACTCCCACAAAAAGTTGTCATCTATCTGAGCTGAAGTTTAGAAGTTTATGCATTAGATAGATGATCTACCTTCATGTTTTCTCGATAAGATTTTAATTTTATATATGCTCCATAAATTAGAAAAAAATGAATTTTGCCTTGTTCTGTTCATAACTGTGCATTGTATTAGCTTCTAAGATTAACAAGTAATGCCCGTTTGGGATGATAAATAGAATCACTAGATGTGCTGACACTTTATTTGCAATACCTAGGTGATGAGGAGCATCACAGATAATATCACCCAGGAAAAACTTATCCATGAGGTTAATGAGATCATGCGGCTCCCGATGTATGCCGACAGGATAGCATGAGACCTAAAGAAGAGTGCTCAAGAACAGAGACGGTTGGAGAAGATTGCACAACATCAAAGAAGACAAAAATAGCAATGTGGCGTTAACTTTTTGCTAAGTGTTAGAGCTCTGCTGCCATCACTGGTTAACACCTCATTCCCATAGCCGTGTATATATTGAGGGATAGGGCTAATTCTTTGTGCATTTTGACTTCGAAACATTACAAATACATATTTCTTTGTCATTAGAAACTTTCAGTCAACACGGGATTGTAGGCATAATGGCCATGACATAAGGGGTTTGCAAATGGTTTAGATTTTTTTTGTATGTTTTTATATAAATTTGGAGTTTGAAAATTTATAGGGTTATTTGTTCGCACCTATTGTGAATTCCATTTGTTAGGACGGATAAGGATTGGTTCTCTTGGTGGGAGATAGAAGATGATGTGGCAGCTGTCGGTCGTCAATCTGACGGTCTATATTGTCGATTGAAAGTTTCCGCCGACTAAAAATTAATGGGGGCCTTACAAATATAGTCATCGCTGCATAGTAGGCCTGTAAACTCTGTAATTACCCCCAGTTTTTTCAAATATAAAATACATTTCATTCTTCTTTGGTTTTGAAATTAAACATTCATCTATAGCATTTGCGATGGCTGGTGAGATGGGATGGCTTTCAAATTAGACATTCATCTGCCTCCCACATTACTTATCCTGCATCCTATGCCTCCCGCATTACTTATCCTGCATCCTTGGCATGGCCTTTCACCTCCTTGCTTTTTTTTTTTGGAACCGGGTCTTTGTTCAGATGTGTTGAAGCATTTGCATGCAACAATGTCCGATCCAGCTCAGAATCTGTAGTTACGGGCTTGACGAATGACGACCGATACAGAAGCGACCTTCCCCATGTTAAAAAAAAACTCAACCTGCCGGGGGAAGAAGCCCCCCCCCCCCCCCCAACTTTCAGTCAACACGGGATTGTAGGCATAATGGCCATGACATAAGGGGTTTGCAAATGGTTTAGATTTTTTTTGTATGTTTTTATATAAATTTGGAGTTTGAAAATTTATAGGGTTATTTGTTCGCACCCATTGTGAATTCCATTTGTTAGGACGGATAAGGATTGGTTCTCTTGGTGGGAGATAGAAGATGATGTGGCAGCTGTCGGTCGTCAATCTGACGGTCTATATTGTCGATTGAAAGTTTCCGCCGACTAAAAATTAATTCGGGCCTTACAAATATAGTCATCGCTGCATAGTAGGCCTGTAAACTCTGTAATTACCCCCAGTTTTTTCAAATATAAAATACATTTCATTCTTCTTTGGTTTTGAAATTAAACATTCATCTATAGCATTTGCGATGGCTGGTGAGATGGGATGGCTTTCAAATTAGACATTCATCTGCCTCCCACATTACTTATCCTGCATCCTATGCCTCCCGCATTACTTATCCTGCATCCTTGGCATGGCCTTTCACCTCCTTGCTTTTTTTTTTGGAACCGGGTCTTTGTTCAGATGTGTTGAAGCATTTGCATGCAACAATGTCCGATCCAGCTCAGAATCTGTAGTTACGGGCTTGACGAATGACGACCGATACAGAAGCGACCTTCCCCATGTTAAAAAAAAACTCAACCTGCCGGGGGAAGAAGCCCCCCCCCCCCCCCCTCGACGGCATTTTGCTAAGGAGAAGAGCCCCTCACACAGGCCGAGAAAACCCCCAAACCCTCTTCTCAACCATACACAGGGACTCAGCTGGCCGTATGAGCTATTGCGCGAGTCTTTACCTATGCCTTGATCGGGGAGAGCGAGGGGATTTTTTTTATGGGGACAAGCCCCCGTGCGACGCACCGAGTCGATCCCAGGGATTGAACTCGGGCGGGCGAGCTGCCATCCCGGCGCTCTACCATCGAGTCACTGGCTCGTTCGCCCTTCCCCATGTTATACTTCTAGGATCGACTAGTTTCAAAATTGAACCACATCACATACCTTCTTTAGAAGGATTGCCGATACAGAAGCGACCTTCCCGATGTTATACTTCTAGGATTGACTAGGTTCAAAATTGAATCAAAACACATACCTTCTTTAGAAGGATTAGCCATCAAAAGAGTTGATGGTTCTTGTCTAGTTCTTCCGTTTGTTTGAACTGAGGATCTAGATCGGGTTTTTAGGAGAGGTCAGTGAATTTATTGACTTTAGATAAACTTGTTCTCTCCTTTTATAGCCTCAATTTGCACAGGGGAAACCGACATCAATAGGTCGGTTCTCACCCACCGATCAGGGTGAAAACCGACGATAAATTGACTATTTTTGACTTCTATCAAAATCAGGTATTTTTAATTCATAATTTTGAATTGAATCAAAACCATGGTTTGAACTCATTTATATCTGTGTTCTTTTCAGGTTTTGATCATAGATCATTTCCTACATTATCTCCCTTGATCGTAAGGTTAAAAACTTAAAACATTAAAAGCTTAAATAGTATACAAAGACAAAAGAATTACAACGGTCAATTATACAGTATCGAAGCAATCCAATGACTGTTGCATACTATTCCATATCAAAATAAAACTTCTTTATCTTTAGGAGCTCCATTAACTTTGTTCATAATATAAAACATATTGGCCCACTTCTCGATAAATAGTACACCAAGACAATAGATTGCAACAGTCAATTAAGTACTATTGAACCAATTGACTATGGTTCCTATTACATCTCAAAATGAACTATTATAATATCATGGGGTGATGATGTCATGACAGTTCCAATTATTCTAAGATCATAGGTAATTCTACCAATCCCATGTCGGCAACATGATCTTTAAATACATTGGGTGGTAGACCTTTAATAAGTGGATCCGCCAACATGAACTTCATGTTCATGTACTTTAAACTTATCGTCTGACCTTGGATTCTATCTTTCACAACACGGTACTTGATGTCAATGTGTTTAGCAACACCACTTGACTTGTTGTTACTTGAATAGAATATTGCAGGCTGATTGTCGCAATACAATGTGAGGGGTTTTGATATAGTATCTACCACTCTCAATTCAGGGATAAAATTCTTTAGCCATACTGCCTGTCCAACGACCTCATAACATGCCACAAATTCTACATGTATTGTGGATGATGCAGTAATAGATTGTTTAGAGCTTTTTCATAAAATTGCTCCTCCGGCGAGTGTGAAGATATAACCTGATGTGGATTTCTTAGTATCAACACAAGCCGCAAAATCTGCATCTGAATATCCAACAACTTCCAGGATATCAAATTTCTTATATGTGAACATGAAACTTTTAGTGCCTTACAAATAACGCAAAGCTTTCTTAATGGCCTTCCAATGATCAAATCCTAGATTGGATTGATATCTGCCAAGCATCCCAGTTATGAATGCTAAGTCAGGGCGAGTGCACACTTGTGCATACATTATACTTCCAACTGCTAATGCATATAGAATTGATTTCATTTGCCCAATTTCATAATCATTATTTGGACATTGAAATGTCCCAAACTTGTCGCCCTTGACAATAGGAGCAAGCGAAGATGTATGCATATTGAATTTCTTCAATACCTTCTCAATATGTCTTCTGACTTAGCCCCAATATTTCATTGGATCTATCTCGATGAATCTTTATTCTCAAAACATAAGAGGCTTCACCAAGATCTTTCATATCAAACTTTCGGGAAAGAAACTTCTTGGTTTCCAACAGCATATTGATATTGTTGCTGGCTAAAAAGATATCATCAACATAAAGTACCAAGAATATATAATTGCTCCCCCTGAACTTAGAGTATATGCAATTGTCCACTTTATTTTCTTTAAAACCAAATTATTTGATAATTTAGTCAAACTTTAAATACCATTGTCTCAACGCTTGTTTCAAACCATAAATTGATTTCTTAAGCCGACATCCCAAATGTTATTTCCTTCCACAACAAAACCTTCTGGTTGAGCCATGTACACATCTTCATATAAATCACCATTTAGGAAAGCCGTTTTTACATCCATCTGATATAACTCTAAATCATAATGTGCTACAAGCGTCATTATAATTCTGAATGAGTCTTTTGAGGAACTGGCGAGAAAGTTTCATTATAATCTATGCCTTCCCTCTGAGTAAAGCCTTTTGCTACGAGTCTTGCTTTGTATGTTTCTATGTTGCCATTAGAGTCATATTTCGTCTTGTAGACCCATTTGCAGCCTACTGTTTTGGCTCCTTTGGGAACTTCTACTAGGTCCCAAACTTTATTTGTACTCATAGACTTCATTTCTTCTTCCTTAGCACTATGCCATTTAGAAGCATATTCACTGTTCATGGCTTCTTTAAATGAGGTGGGATCATCGTCCAACACCAACTCATTTATATTTTTACTCATATAAGTGACATAATCTTTTGAAATAGCATATTTTTTGACTCTCTGTGACCTTCTCAATGGTTCATCATTATTAGTCACAGCTAAAGATTGTTGAGTCTCAACATGAGGTAAAGTACTTGGTGTGGCATTTGAGGTGACCACATGAGTCTCAACAGGAATTGCATCAACAGTTTTATTAACTGGAGGTGCAACATTAGTATGTATCAGGATAAGAGATTCTTGAATGATAGGCATTAAAGCACAATCACGTTTTTCTTCAAGATCTATTTTCCGTGATATCATATTTGTTTTCATCATTTCATCTTCCAAGAACACAGTGTGTCTTGTATCAATGAACTTAGTAACTTGTTCTGGACAATAAAAGCGTTATGCTTTGGATTTGTCAGGATAGCCAATGAAATGGCAGCTAACAATCTTGGGTCCAATTTGCCCATATTTGGATTGAAAACTCTAGCTTCTGCAGGACAACCCCAAACATGAAGATAATTTAGGGTTGGTTTTCTCCCAGTCCATAATTCATATGGCGTCTTAGGAATAGACTTACTAGGGACTTTATTCAAAATATGGCAAGTTGTTTTAAGAGCTTCCATCCATAGATTAATGGGCAATGTGGAGTGACTTAACATACTTCATACCATATCCATAAGTGTGTTGAGGTTCTCCTGGTGCAGAGTATTGAGCTTTTATACCATTTTCCTATAAAAACTTAGCAAATGGTCCAAGAACTTGGCCATATGGAGTATGTCTCCCATAATACTCTCCACCACGATCAGATCTCACAATCTTGATCTTTCAATCATGTTGATTCTCCACTTCAGCCTTAAAGATTTTAATCTTATCCAATGCTTCAGATCTATCCTTTTATAGGATAAATGTATCCAAAACAGGAGCAATCATCAGTGAACATTATGAATGAACTATAACCATCCACTGAAGTAACATTGAAAGGTCCACAAATATCTGTGTGGATAATTTCCAAAACCTCTTGTGTTCTTATTGCACCTTTCTTAATTTTCTTGGAATATTTTCCTTTGATGCAATCAAATACATTGATCAACATCCATAAAATTCAAGGGTTGGATTATTTGTTCTTTAATGAGACATTCCATTCTCCCCCTCGAAATATGGCCTAAATGATAGTGCTATAATTTTGAAGAGGTCTCATTATCTTTTTTTTTTATGTTTAAAGACTCTTTTAGTATTTAGAGTGGAATCAACATTATTGATGGTATCATTCATGGAAATAAGGTAAAGTTTGTCTTGTCGGATGGCAAGACCAACATTATTTTCATTATACATAATTATACATCTCTTATTTTCAAAGTTTCATACAAAATCATCATCATCCAAACATGATACAGAAACTAAGTTTCTCCTCATAGATGGTATATATAATACATTATTGAGTTGAAGCTTAAAACTAGTATGGAGTGTAAGTGTAACAACACCAATAGCTTCATCTTCAGCTTCAACTCCATTTGTCACCCTAATTCTTCTTTCCCCTCTTTTTAGGGTCCTCTTGGTATTGAATCCCTGTAAAGAGTTAGCAACATGAACGGTTGCACCTGAGTCAATCCACCATGTATCGGTGGCATAATCAATATCCAAGGATTCATCTATAAAAGTAATAAAAGTATTACCTTTCTTATTTAACCACTTGAGGAAACCGGGACAATCCTTTCGAAAATGTCCAGATTTGCCACAAAAGTGACACCCATCATCTTTCTTTTCATCATCATTATCTTTATTGGGATTTCCTTGAGGCTTTTTTTGCTTGCTTTGTTTTGAACATTCCCCTTTATACTTGAACTAAGGCTTTTTAGGCTTAAGTATTTTCTTCATGGATTTTTTATATTTCTTTTTCTGAGAGGTTTTGAATTGATTGATATGATCTATCCTCTCAGCCTTAAGCCTTTGTTCCTCTTGTACACACATGGCTATCATTTCATCAACACCCCACTTAACTTTTATTGCATTATAATTGATTGTAAAAGGAGAAAATTCAGGGGTAATGATGACATTATGAAGTGCACAAGAAAACCCTCCGAAAATTCCATTTCTAAGGATTTGAGTTTAGAAGCCATGTTGCACTTTTTCATAATATGCTCCCTTAAACTTCTTGTTCCATTATATATTTCATCTACAAGCCTCTTTATAAGAGTGCTTGTATATACTTTAGAGGAACCTTTATACTGATCCTCAACTTTAGTGAGATAATTCTTAGCTGATTGAGAATCAAGAACCGCACCTCTTATAGTTTCAATGATGGAACTTTTAATGACCATGAGGCATTTGTGATTCGATTGCTCTCATTCCATCTTACTTGTGATATATTTTTCGTGAAGAGTTATATAATTTTTAGAACCTGCTTGAGGTTCATGAGGAGCATCATTATTGAGAGCATAATCAAGATTCAACAGAGCGACAGTAATCTCCAATTTCTCTTTCCAAGAAACATAATTACTCCCGTTAAGTTGCTCAATGCCGTTTATGATACCGGCAATGTTAGCATTCAAAGATGCTGCATACATAAAAGGAGAAAAACATTAATGAGCAACATCAAAAACTTCTTTTATTAATCAAATTCAAATGCCATAAATGAATAAGACCAATAAAATTTTGTGAAAGTTATTCACTTATTTGCTTTGGCTAAATAAAATGAATAAAATTCACACTTAACAATATGCCTCAAAACCTTCTTTTATTTAACTAGTCCATATCACCTTTGGGTAGAAATGGGCTAGAAAAATAAAATTTTGTAAAAAGTATTCATTTATTAGCTTTGGCTAGAAAAATGAGTAAATTTTACATTTTTAAAAGAGACATAAAATAACATATTTAATAAAAAACAATATTATTGCAGCGGAAACATAAAAAATAATTAGGGAAAAACTTAAAAACATAAGGCAATGCCCAACTTAAATATTGCCCAAGATTTATTCATAATTTATTCAAAAGCTTTAAACTTTAATTTGAATTCAAATTCAAAATCCAATTTATAATTGAACTCAAAAATTCGGAAGAGAAAATAAGACACTATTCTTATTTGGGTCGCAACCAACAAATGTTGGCCCATAAAATATTTGGCCCACAGCGGCTGCCAGACTTGGGCCAGTAGCCCAGCTACCTAGGCATGGGCCATGATTTACCCTCTTTCGCACAGCCCGCCTGGCCGAGATATCCCGCCGCCTTTTCTCAGCCCTTGATCTAGATCGAACGGCCAGAAATGATTTCGGCAAGATATAAAAAACACTTTCTCTTCTTCATCTGGTCAAACCCTAATTCATTTCTCCTCTCCCCTTCTCTCTCCACACCACAACGGTGGCCGAGCGGAAGTGAGAGAGAGGCTGGAGCGCGGCGACGCTGGGGAGCTCCCCTCGTTGGAGCATGCGCGTGCCTCGGCTGGCACACAGCTCCATCGAGTGGTGCTCGCCGACACCCTTTGACCCGCCTGACCTGCGCGCACGTTGGAGGAGATCCAAACGGCGGCTTCGCACGCAGAGGCACTGCTGCGATGACGGCTGCGAGCACTCACGGCGTAGAGTCCACGGGTGGAGGCTGAGGAGCTGGTCGTGCTTGCACAGCAAGCAGAGGCAAGAGGCAGCCACAGGCCGCCGTCGTGCACGACGACGGCGACTATGGCCGGCTTCTCCATTAGGTAAGCTTGTCGCCATAATCTTTAGGGTTAGGGTTCAATCTCTATGGGGAAAACATTTGGGGATCTACTGGTGGCTAGGGTTAGGGTTCTTGTTTGGGAAAAAACATGAGGTTTCGATCAACCCGATGCACATCTCCTCCTACATGCTTGATGACATAAACCGGAATCCCTAGCACATTAGTTTCATGTAGCCATAACATGCTAGCAAACATTTAACATTAAATAGTAAACATTTAGGCATAAAGCTTATGACAGGATGAAAAACATGAACAAATTTGTATCAAACGTAACATGTTTACATGAAACATGATGATCAGGGCACTTGCACATATAGTTGGGCATATAAATAGGATTCAAAAAGAACCTAGCATGGATCTGGTGCCACTGTTATACTTCTAGGATCGACTAGGTTCAAAATTGAATCACATCATATACCTTCTTTAGAAGGATTAGCCATCAAAAGAGTTGATGGTTCTTGTCTAGTTCTTGTTCTTCCCTGTGTTTGAACTGAGGATCTAGATCGGGTTTTTAGGAGAGGTCACTAAATTTATTGACTTCAGATAATTTTGTTCTCTCCTTTTATAGCCTCAATTTACACAGGGGGAACCGATATCAATATGTCGGTTCTCACCCATCGATCAGGGTAAAAACCCATGGTAAATTGACTGTTTTTGACTTCTGTCAAAATCAGATACTTTTAGTTCATAGTTTTGAATTGAATCAAAACCATGGTTTGAACTCATTTATATCTGTGTGCTTTTCAGGTTTTGATCACATATCATTTCCTACACTCGAAACTATCTAAAGTGATATGTAAGTTACTCCCTCCGCTCAACATTATATGGCAGTCTAGTCTTCTCAAGTTTTCTTAAATTATAAGACATCCTCGCTTTCCAATGTACTTTTCTCTCTTTCCAATACATCTCTATCTTTATATCTCTCCTCCTTGTTTTCTATGCATCCACTTTGTTTATCTTTTCTTAATTCTCATACCCGGAGCTAAAACGTTATATAATATTGAATAAAGCGAGTACATTGAGACCAAACCCAACATACACGTTTGATTTAGCGCTGGAACGTATAGACTAGACATGATCAAGTATGCCTGACCTGTTTTGGAACTTCTGGTCGTCAAAAAAGCAATATTTTTTACTTTTTTTTTAGTATGCCGAGTGTCGATGTATCCTGTTGACAGGCTAAAGCTGCTCTAGATGCATTGATCCCGACTGTAGGGAGCATGGAGCCTGATTCAGTAGGCAGTACATTTCATTTCAGTCTGCAAAACCTCCTTCGGAGTCAAACAATCAAGTGATTGATTTTGCAGTTAAATGTGAATGCTCCCGGTCCGAGAGCTTTGTCAACTTGCCATTATACCATTTTGGTTTCCAGGCATTTTTGGTAGATTCCTGTACTACCGAAACCTGTTCGTCTATGGTTACGTAAATGTCCAAATTTGGCATTTCCTCTGCCTAGTGTCGATGGCAAACGAACCAGCCCTATGTTGATCTACCTATCCTGTTGACAGAAAAAATAAATCTTGTATTAACCTTTCGAGGAAAAGAAAAAAAAATGTCTCTACTCTTTTGCGACTACCAACCGATTGCATTTGGACTTTACACTGTGCATCAGCACCGAATTCATTGCACGTGTCTTGTCGATTCACATGCTGCAGGTGGTCTGATGATGCATGCAGGTTGGAAAGGGCTCCTCTGACTGACTGACTGACCGGTGCACAGACTCCGGGCTGACATGGCAGCCTAGCTGGCGATGCGTATGATTTGCTCTGCTCGGCGCCGCCGCTGCCGTGTGATGGCACGGGAATCATGCTGCCCGCCGGTAAGGAGCTTTCGCCTTTAAGCAAAGATGATGGCAACGGCAACATCCCCTTCCCTTCCCTTTCTCGCCGTCCACGGTGTGGACCGATGAAACGTCGGGTCGGGTCGGGTCGTTGAAGCAAGAATCAGGGGCGTAACTCGTGGCTCGTCAAGTCTGGGCGTGAAACGATCGACGAGCTACTAACTAGTAGTAGCACTGCTGATTTCTATTTTGGCAGCAGTGTTTGAGCATGCCTGCTTAGTGCTTTACATGTACTGTGTTTCCATCTCGGCTCATCGTCCCCTCCCCGCCCGACTGCTAGTCAGCGAGGTATCAGCAGCCGTGCACAGCACTGCACCGACGTCGTCTGTCTTTACCCACTGCTCAAGTCCTTGATCGTTGGTCTTATTCAGTTTTTTTTGCAAATATTATTTCTTTTTTTATAATTAGTTTTATCAATAGATATATTTTAATCATAACATATTTATTTTAATATTTACATAATTTTTTTAAATAAGACAGAAGGTCAAAAATAATATCTCAAAATCAAAAACGACACTCTTTATGGGACGGAGGTAGTACATTATACACTTACTGTTTGTGGCGAATATCTGTACTACAGTCATATTCGCGTGTAAAGCTTTGCCGGGTACGGCCATCACGACGTGTCCACCGCCTTTTCGCGTGCACCTCGCCGCGCGCCCGCTGCTTCTTCAGTCTCTCATACATACACACACACGTACTACATCATGCCGCGATGCCATGATGCCAAACAGTCCTCATGACTTCAGACAGACTTTCTTTTTGATCCTGCGATCACATAAAAACATAGGGATTAAATATAAACTTTGAAGCTCTACGCTCGTGTGGAGTCACACTTAAAATAAGCTGCGGCGCGCTCACACATGCATTTCACAGCGGCTGTCACCAACTGACGATTACCTATCATGCGCGCGTATAATTGTCCCGGGAAGTCCCTACGATGATACAAGAACGCGCGCGCACCGGCCGAATCTGGCAGCCAGTTAATAGTCAATGAATTCCTAAAACACTTTAATTAGTCAATGACACTAATTGATAATGACTGAATTTTGCTTCTCGGCACAAGACACTTGGGCAACTGATGATAAGAGGGATACCCATACAAAACTACAAACCATCCATTATCTGCTAGCTAGGTACTACAGAAAGGTCGCCTGCCTACCGTGACGACTTCCGCTTCATCCATCGAGGAAACTGAAGTGTGTAAGGTTTGAACTGTCTGGTGTGTTTGCTGACAGAACATATTGGGACCAAGAACATATTGAGTACTACTCAGGAACGAAGAAAGAAGACCACAACAAGTCGTGGCACGCGTTTGGAAAAAAAAAATCCAGCAGCGCACACGCCAGGAAGTCAACCGGGGCGTGTCGGCCCCGGCCGGATATATCGCCCCAAGCCTGCCACTTGAGATCTCATTATCTGATCTTCTTCTTTTTCTTCACGACGAAATTCAGCACAGCAGCGAGAGATTTTCGCAGGTGCAGTTGGGAAGTCTTCTCTCGACGTCGTTACAAAAAGGACCAAGCCCTACGGAGTCAAGCCATGCCACTTGCGATCATCGCGCGTCGATCTCGCTCACCTGTCACATCGTCTTCTACCTCCATGCTCGATCTTTCACCCCATTTACAGTGACAGCGCCACATACAGTTCATCTCGCCCGGGACTGGTAGTTTGTAAATTAAAAGAGAGAAAGCTTTATCGCGAGCTGTCCGAGAAAGAAAAAAAAATAACAGATTCGTGCGAATTTGACACTTCTACCACCACTGAAATCAGAAGCATCGTGGTCGTGGATCGCTCTTGCAAGTTCAAAGCAGGCTGACAAAGCAGAGTGCAAGTACAAGCCTACAAGCACGCCAGCTTCTGCGTCTCATTTGCTAATCGCCATTAATGCTTCTGAAGAAACCGAAAGGTGATGACAACGAAGAAAAGCGAAGGGAGCAGGAGGCAGCTCATCAGAAGATCAATCTATGATCAAACACGCTAGCTGTTCCAGCATGTATTGTGTAATCAAACTGTCTCTCAAACATCACACCTTCTCAAACAAAAAGCAAAAGATGTCTCACATCACAAATTCACAATTCATTGCACAGTAGACTCGTTCAACTTATCTTCTAATTCACCCCACTTGTTTCTCCTATACTTTAATTTTGTGCAGTACTAATAGTGATTGACAGTAAAAAGTGAAGAAGTAGTATACTATTTAGCGGGGGGAAAAGAAAAAAGAGGGAGGAGGATAGAAGAAGAAGAATAGGGTGGTCAAAAAAGTACATTAATGGTTGGGCACCCCTTCCAAACATTTTGTCAACTTTGGGCTGCATCAGTCCCGCCCTCCCCACACCGCACGGCTGCACCAACCGCGCCCTTGATCGTCGGCCAGCTGCTGCGAGCTCATTAGCAGCGCCACCTGCCTTTCAGTTGCCTCTCCCTTTCCATCCTCTGCTCCATCTCAACTTGCTCGCAGTCGCAGGCCCCCTTCTTCAATTCCATGCATGACGGAGCAATCACAGGCTCTCGCAGCATGCACAACATGGCCAGATGATGACGGCCCCAAAGGAAGGAAGGAGTACGACGCAGTGGTTGTTGTAAGCTCGTACTCTAGCTGCTAAGCTTTTACGAAAGCAAAAGAGATACTACAAAAGAAAAAAGCTGGAGAGATCGATCACCGCGGCAGAAGAAGCATCAACAGCTTTATTTGTTCTGCTGAAAAAAGGAGGAGCAGGGAAGGAGAACGAAAAAAAAAGGCCTGTTGTTCTTGCAGCTCATCAACCAGTTTATCCAAAAGGAAAAGGAAGAAAAGAACAGTTAAACAACAGCACCACCACCATATCAGCTAGCCTCAAAAAAATATAGCTCATGTACATCATCCTACAATAACGTACCTTCTTTGGTAGTATATAGTATTACTACTGCTTCTGCTGCTACAACTACAACTACATGCTACTATAGCTACAATTAACCATGAACTGACCAATCCATGACGATGTAATAATAATGTTTCGCTCCTTACTCTCTACATCTCGGTCCGGTCATCTCCATTGTTGTTATGGATGGCTTCTTCAATTCGTCGGTCACGGGTGGCCTTGGTCCTCCGCTCCGATGGAATTGTGCTGCCGCGACGGGCCTGAAGGCGGCATCCTGGCCCTCGGCAAGAACCCCAGGAAATGGTTGGTGCTGCCTCTCTCCAGAGGCTTGCCGTTGAACGGCTGCATGCCTCTCGTTGCCTGGCAGCAGCTCGGCGCCAGCAGGAGGAGAAGAACCATCAACAACCACCACGGCTGCTGCGACAATGGCCGCCGCCGTAGCCGTGTGCTATTACAACTTCTTGCTTGGAAACAGCCGGCGGTGCCGGTGGCCATCTATGTAGAGGAACGTTGAGCAGCAGCAGCAGCAGCAGAAGAAGAAGAGGTGAACCTTGATGGGACGTGCAGCTAACCCTGCGGCGTCAATGTAGTAGAGAGGAAGGAAGGAGAAGAGAACTGTGGTGGAAAATGGTGTGGAGAGGAGAGGGGAGGTGTGGTGATATATGGGTTAGGGAGGTGGGGGCAGAGCGGTCTGGTCTAAGGATGAGACACTGTAACAGAAACAAGAGGGGTCGTTGTTAAATTTAATTTTATACTTTGCATTAGGATGACATACTCGGAGTTGTTCAAACTTCATGTCCCCCGGAACAAGCAAGGGGAAGGTGTCTGATTCAGAAGTTTTCCAACATAGCATGTACCCCATTGCGTAATAGTATCATCTTTTTATAGGCATTGTCCTTATTTTTCACATTGACTATTGCATGCTTTTACTTGTTTCGGTGAGACATGTTAAATTACAAAGTGTAGCGACAAATGACTGTAACAGCTCCACCTTTCCACGGGCTTGTCCATTTTAATGAAATAGCTCTAAAAGGCAATAAATAAAATTATTTATATGATCTACTGGACTTAAAAAAATTGTTGCAGAAAGTATTGAGGTCTTCTCTTCTTTTTTTTCTAGAACTTGGACCCTGTCATATACTAAAAGAATCTTAGCCAATATTCACATGTCAAGACAATAAGTACTACCACTGTCAAAAATTATAGGCGAGTGACATATGGCCAACGTTGAATAGTTTATGACTCAGAAAAATAGCAAGAAAAATATCACAGCTAGCATATAGACTGACCAAATTATCAGATATGCATATTTATCTAAAGCTACTAAAAAAACAGTATTTGTTCTCTTCACTGCAAGGAATTTAAATCAATTAGAAATTATCACATCTATGCCTACCTATAGCTCATAGGTTTTCCTGTGCTCGAGTCTTGTGGAAGTAGTAGCGGTGAAGTGATGACATGGTAGCGTGGTGCCGTGGTGGGGCTGGGATGTTGGGGTACATGTTGAATATGTTGGGAGGCAGCATGTGTGGACCAGAGAAAAAAGGGGTTAGGTTGCATTACAAATGTAGAGAAAGACAGAGATGCAACACAAAACAGGGGAGCAGGGCGGGAGAAAAAGCGGGGCGGCGGCCGGCGACGTGCGGGCAGCAGGCGGACGCGCGATTGGGCCGCCCCAACGCTGCTTATTTCGTCGCCGACTAAGCAAAGAAATTCTTGATGCAGATTGCAGGAAGAGAAAAAAAAATCGCAGCATTATTATTCCTCTCAGCGGTGGCTAAACACAGGATCACAGAACGAACGGACGATGCGTGGCCTTGTCTTGTCTGCATCTGCATGCCTTGTGTTCAGGAAGCGATGCAGCACTACTTGCATCCGTGTTCTGATGCACGTCCAGACAGAAGACTAGCATCAAGGCATGGGCACACGTTGACACGTACATTCACACACACGTACGCCGCACTCGCATTTTAGTTTACATAAGTTTATTAATTTATTTTGATTGCAATATGGAGAAATCTGTCCTTTCTCCATATATATTTATGGGTAATTTTATCAGTCAAAGTTAGAAAAATCATAAGTCCTGCTAATTGTTGAAAAGGCAACAAAAAAAAAAGGAAGAAGTCAAAACAGATCATTAGGTCTGTCAGTCTGTGAAAGCAATGCAGCAATAGATGGCCAAACCACCACCGATACAGCGAAATATTTCGTACATGCAGCTGTTTGATACTTGCACGGCCAAACGTTCTCTTGGCCGGACTGAGATGATAGCTTGGCTGCAGGAAGCATCACGCATGGAGGCACGTCACTGCCATGTTTTCCGCCTACCTAAGCTGCCTAATCTCAACGTACCCCTTGCTTCCTCCTGTACTAGCTAAGCAAGCAGTGCTAGTGAGTGACTCTCTTCTTAGATTTTTGAACACGCCACTTTCGCAGTGTTGCATACGATTGTACGTAGCTACAGAGAATCTGGTTGACAACTCCAATCCAGGATAGATCATTCCTTCAAAAACATCTGGGACAGAGGTTGGTTCATATGATTGGATCATGTTAAATCTCAATCAATTTTTGATCGGCTTACAATAAGTGAAGAAGAAAGAAGATAATCAATGGTACGACGGGAGGTACGGCGCCGCGGACAGGGACCGGCTGCCGGCCAGTGGCGGTGACAGATTGTTTAACCGCCGTGGCAGTGGCACTCGATGGCCGCACAAAAGGTTGGCAGAGTCTCAAAGCATCATGCAGATTTAATTTAACACTGCCCAGCACGGCACAACGTGTTCATATATACGAAAGGCACCTGAGAAGAAGCTAGCTACTATGCTGTCGATCTCAATAGTTCGACAAATTTGTCGATCGGCCAAAGTTAGACCCGGCATAAACTACAATTCCAGAGTAACAAACAATTAAACCGAACGCATCGGCCAGCTCCAACTGGATCAGAAAGTTGAGACAAGCAGCCCAAAGGAAACTAACGAACAACGAAAATCAATCTCCACGACGGGAGAAACAAATGTGTTTCCACGAACATACTAGTTCGTCTTCATGATGGGAGAAAGATGACACGAATGATGATCACACATGGAACCCAAAAAGAATAAAGCAAATAAGCTTCAAGAATTCATCTAACACCAGAATAAGGCCAGGACAGAGTTCGTGCAGACAACAAAAGCTTAGCGAGCGGCCCCGCAGACAGGACAGAACGGAGCGAGAGAAATGAATCAATCGGTGACAGGGAAATAGTCGTACTAATCGTAGTAGAAGAAGAAGATCGGCCTCTGTTTTGTTCATGCCCGTAATCATGGCTGACGGTCTTTGCAAACGAAGCAGATGGGCCCGCTGCTGCTTCCCTGTCTCTCTCGTCCAGGCCTGTCCTGCCATCACCATTCAACACACGTCCACACGCCCCGGGGTTTCAGCAGCCGGCTGTTGAAGTTGAACCGTGCGCGCCAAATTGCAGCAGTGCTCTCCTGCTGATTCCGAATCGCCACGGCATTTTGTTGAATTCAGTCCAGTGCTGGCCATCATCTGAATATCAGTGTTGAATAATTCTTCATCATCAGCCAGGTCATGATTCAGACATGATGAGGTGAAGAGACCACGCTGACATGTCCCTGACTGAATTAAATTTGTCAACTCCGTTCTTAAACGCGCGAGTAATGCATGAGATTTCATATCTAGCCTTGGGAATCATATACATCTCGACAGAAATTATCTAGAAGCATTACTCGGCACCTTGGGAGATGGGTGGATAGTAACTGCCGAGCAAGAGCCAGAATGTCTGTGCCTGCACAAGAGCAAGGCCATATTTTACCTCATATTCAGTCGCTAACTAGTGTATGCGCAAGCTGACAATGCTTTTATGAAAACAGGAAAGATCGGGACTCGAAGCAAGGGAGTGTAATGAGAAAAGAAAGACGACGAAATGATAAGCTTGTCCGGACTTGAAAACGTCCGAATTGGCCAGTCGGCTGAAGGCTTGCAATTTAAACTGGACGAATTGACGTGCATTGCATTGAGCGGCAGCCAGCAGGATTCATGAATGCAGCTGCATCGGGAGGGAGCAGATGGCAGCAAAAAAGAAATGCTCGAGCAAGTGTTGGCTTGTCGCTGCAGAGCTGAAACCCCACAGCGTAATACTACATCTATTAAGCAATTGGAGCAACTTTTAAAGGGCGTGAAGGAATGTCAAGTACTGAGTTCAGTTTTACAACTGCAAAGTGAAAACTGTGATGCATTATATAACACTTAAAAAATGGCTTTGGAAGTGCGCTTTTTTCCCCAAAGGGATGGCGTCGCGACGCCACAATTTTCCTGCATAAAATAACTAACAAACGACATGCATGCAAACGTGCGCAGGAATTGATCAGAACCTCCAAAAACTTTTCCAGGCCTGAAGTACGTACTCCAGGCAGGACAGCTGCAAGCACTTCATCGAGGAGCGCAAGCAATTAACAACCAAAGAGAAAAAGGGGCAGGTTTTCTTGAACGGCAACAGATGCCCTGAAACAAGGAGGAAGCAATGGAGACAAGCACATGGACGCTAGTATCAGTTTGGTTGTAGCTTTGTCTCACTTTCAGCTAGGTTAAAACTCGAGGTTAGCTCTGATGTGACACTAGTTAGCAGTCATGTTAAGCAGTCTGTACGTAGCAACGTTTGTTTGTTGCATGATTTTCTTTTTCTTTTTGTGTGTGTGCTTGTGTGTATGTAGCAGCCTGTGATTGGAGAGATCTGTAGGAGCTAAGCTGCTTGGAGCCGTGTTCATTGCCCTGCAACTGACGATATTAGGACCAGTACGTGTAGCTGTATTGTTGCTTTGAGATCGAGAACTAAGCTCATGGGGAGTAGTAGGAAAAAAACAAAAAAAAAAAACAGGCACTCTGGGAACCAAGAAAAAGATAAGGACCAACGAGCTCTTCGGTAGTTCGGTTTGACAGTTGATACAGATAGTTCTGAACCCAATCTAGTACTGACTGATATCTGCAATTCTGCATGGAGTACATACGTACGTAGATCAGTTTTCCTGACTGAAAAAAGTGGTGCAGACTGATGACAAGAGTTTCAGAATACAATATACACCGCATTTATCCGGTGTTGGAAGATTACCAGTTTTTTTGCTTAGAAGTGAATAGAATCAGCGAGAGTATCTACAATCTACTAATCTCGTGAAAAAAGAGGGGTTACAGTTAACAAGTGTACCAGATTATGGGCCTCTATGCTCCAGTGACCCATGCAAGCCCACGGCAGCAGAGAATGCAACAACTTTGCAGGGCCGGCCGGCTGGGCCTCCTTACGGCGTTCGGCTCGGATACAAAGTCAAAAAAGAAAAGGAGGGTCTGGCCCTATCTGATCCTTTTATCACGTCACGAGTCACGACCCTGAACAAAGTCATCATTTCCGGAAAGGAAATAGTAAACGCGCAGAAGATTTTCTCTCTCGCCGTGTAAATCACCCGTTACGAGTAGGACAGTGCAGAGATTTTCAGCTGCAAGCTCAGTAATTCAACGCCTGTTTTTTTTTGTTTCTCCGGTGGATTCAAAAGTTGCAGGCGGAGACAGCAACGTCCGTGCTGTTGAGGCACCAGCCGTCACTCCAGTGCTTGTGAGCCCCGGGTCGTCCGTGCGTGCCTGGCCGCGTTTCATTTCGTCGCACGACTTCAACCTGTGCCGGTGCCGACAAAAGGCCCAAAGCCGTGTGAAAAACTGACCTCTGTTCTGAGCCTGCCCGCACTACGGCTCCCGGTCCAGCTATAGTCAAATTTCATGCAAAACAGAAAACATGCGCGTGCGTGGCATTTCAACGGTGAACAAGGCGCTGGAGCTTTTGGACCTCGGCGAGAGCTACTATCTGGATGATAATACTCCTACCCGAAGTGCTCGCTCTGGCTGTGATTTCTGGAACTCTCTTCTGAAACTTGCAGGCTTCGGTTTCATTTGTGTCAGTAACAAAAGAGAGTGAGACGTCAGAGCGTGTCAACGAACAGTATGACATCTCGTGATTCGTAAAAGAGCAGTGAAAAAAATTTAAATCGAACTCAATATCCTGGCTTGTACAAGTAGTTTCCTAGGTCTTCCTGCCTCCCCGCGCGCCATGGGTGGTGCGTGACATGGTAATCATGATGGATCGCTTTCAGGTGCAGCCTATTACCACCATGCATGGCCTCCTACTACTCCAACTCCAACGATCTTGCTTTATTTGAGCGTTTTTGACCCGTCCTCGACCACACGCTGCCGAGTGCTTTGCTTGCTCGGTCGGTACCCATGTTGCATCACCTGATCACCGCCCGGCCATCCAACCAACGCGGAGGCCGGGCAACCGTCACGTTCCTTCCTCGGACACCACACGAGCGCGCAGCTGCTCGTGCAGCCCGTTTCCGCGCTTTCTCCATCTCTATCTGCAACTGCATCACTGTGGACGATACAAGTTTTGCTATGTTGCCTTGCTTTTTTCTTTTTTTGAGAATAATGTCCTGTGCCCCCAGAAGCTGGCATGAAGAGATCAGGGCGCGATTGCAAAAACTTGTTATTGATTTTCCTGGTGGTAGTCAACTGTCTGACCTCGCAAACCTGTCTGCTTGGATGCCATATGCTGCTAGTTCAACAGTCTATTCAGTTGTGTAGGAACTGAAGAACAAACTAATTTATGCGTCGTGGTTGGGATTATTATTCGGCCGGCGACGCTGAGATTTCAGGTCAAAGTGGACGATTGACAGAATAATAGTGAAGCTGATGATGATCCAAAAAAGAAAAAGAAGAAGAGTGAAGCTGATGATGATCCAAAAAAAAAAAAAGAAGAGTGAAGCTGATGAACCGGGTGGGTTTGCATGATCTTGTAGCCCAAGGAGAAAAAAAGAAGCGAGATTTTGTTGGACCAAATCCTGAGTGGACGCAGGATGGAGCTCCTCAACCAGATAAAGTGCAGTCGCTGATCACACACATACGATTATCACGCGATCCACTCCTTTTCTTAGCTTCTTCAGAGGAAGCTATTTATGGTTAGCGAGGGTCAAAGTCAAAAACGAAATGATTATGACTGACGAAGCGTATTGATTGCATACGTGATAATGGCGTTTCTAATTACCTGATGTTCCCCGTCCTGAGGCCTGTATGCTCGAGTACATGCTATCGGATAACATGTGATCGGAAGTAATACCGCTACTACTACCTAATTGCCTGTTGAGCGATCCAGACATCGTATCCACTATACATGCAGCATGGCCTTATAGCGATGACAGTGATCAGCCACCAGCGCTACGGATCGCTTTCTCTTTTTTCTGCCCTGTAATCACAAGCGCAAAATTAGTATTGCCTCCATAGAAAAAAAGATGTAAAGCGAACCAATGCACTTTTGAAAAATAAATAAATTTGTGACTTTTGACCACTAGTTAAGCTAATTATAGTACCAGTATTGTGAGTTTAGTGATATACAAAAATTTCCTATGCGTACAATTTACATGCTGCTCCTGTATTCTATTATTGGAAGAGATTTATTTTGAGCAAGTCAAAATAAGCCATATAAAAATGCATGGATCGAGGTGGTAATGTACTCGAGCGAAAATACTCTGAGCAAGTTGCTTGTTCAGACAATAGAGTGCATATAACTGAACTGGAGAGATACTATAGGTTCTCAACTTTGCTATTTTACGAAACTATACCAGGGAACCACTGTTGCATGTTTGCAGGTTGCAGCTAGCTTAATCCAAGCACAGTAGCTTGTTGGTAACGTCTGGTAGGTACCCTGGCCCGTAGGGTACTTGGTACTATGTTTGACTGAAAATCTTACTGTAGAAATAATGGATAGCGGTTACCCATTGGCATATAAGTTTTGCATTTCTGGATCGGTTGGTCGATTTAAAACTCTTTAAAATAAATTAGGATTTTTCTTCACTTTCCTAAACTAGTATAACAAATAAATTACGCTGCGTTTGGAAGTAGATATTAGAGCTCGGAATTCAGAATTAAAATTGGATCTCAAGAATACAGATGTTTGGATGTCTATGAAATTGGGAATTGGTATTGAGGAGCCAATTCCTTGTAATCAACACACAACTAAGTTAACGCTTCGTGAAATCTGAGCTTCCCGCCTCCGTATTGCTCAGAATTGCTCCTCTTCCTCCTCCCGTCAAACGCCCCTCTTCCTCTTCCCGTCCGACGCTCCTCTTCCTCCTCCTGTCCAGTGCCCCTCTTCCTCCTCCCGTCCGACGGCCCCCTCCCCCTTGCGGGTCGTAGCTGCGGCAAATCCGGCTCACGCGCGCGACCCCCCTCCCGAAGCTTCTCCTCCCACCGTCGGCCTCTCTCTGAAGCTCGTGTCCCCTCCTCCTCCATGCAGGTCGCGGCCAGCGATGCCCCTCTCCATCCTCCCGGCCGGCGCCCCTCTCATCTGTCTTCCGTGCCTGACTGCGTGGTGTTGCGCGAGGAGGCAGAGCAGCAGCTCCTGCTGCTGCGCGAGGACACGAAGCTGCATGAGGCGGAGCAGCAGCTCCCACACCTGTGCCAAGATGCAGAGCAGCTCCCGGCACTACGCGAGGAGGTGGAGCAGCAGCTCCCGTGGCTATGTGAGGAGGCCGCTCGCTGTACTGGAGGAAGAGGAGGAGGAAAAACTACAAATTCCTAATTCTATCTTGATCTCCATCCAGACATAAATTGGTATTTGCTCATAAGTCAAATACTGTCTTGCAATTTTATAGACATCCAAACAGCAGCTTTGACATTGAACTTAATTCAATGTCTTGGCTGAATTGGTATTCAAACCAATTCAATACCAAGATCTCCAATATCTACATCCAAACGGAGCTTTAGAAATTCGACCTAAAACTAATATCCACTTGCAACCCTACGCACCACGCACACATGGAGATGGAGGATGGAGGAGAGACACGAGAACAAACCATCCGAACAAGGAAATAGGACATCCCGTACTGGAGAGTGTCTTCTTTGCTGTATCTACACAGTAACTTTTGCAAAGCAGAGGAGCCATGTCCCCGTACTGATAGTTACTCCCTCCGTTCTTAAATTGTTGTCATCATTGACTTATTTAGCTAACTTTAATAATTGGGATTTGCTAATTTTCAGCTGCCTGAAAGTTGGGGAAACTTTCAGTCATCTCCTTGAGTCATTAGATATAGATCCAAGGGTTTATAATTATTATACAAATAATCCTATAAAAGAAAAATTAAAATACAAAGTAACAAACCATTGACTGAAAGCTTTCAACTGATTAAAAACTAGAAAATATGTTAATTATTTGTCTTATTTAAAAAAAATTAAGTAATATCATATATATTATCATAGTTTGCTTGATTATTAAATGAAATTAAAGCATAACTTAAAATTTATTATATTTGAGATAATATTTTAAATAAGACAAATACTCAAAGTTACCTAAAAAAGTCAACGATGACAACAATTTAAAAACGGGGAGAGTATAGATTTATAGTAATAAGAAAACGGTTACACAATTTAGGTACGGTATCACTGTATTAGACAATTGGATTTAAAAATATATATACTATACTATTAGGACAAAAAAAAAACAGTTTTCAAAACATAACTTGTTGTCATTGACATTGTGAGGCCATGGAAACGACGAAGAAATGGCGTCAGTAAAAAGATATATATGCGTGATGATTTGTGAAATTTTTTAGCACAATCTGAAGGATTATTTATTAGAAGTGTGAAGAGATTTGTCGTTGACGAACTGAGATTTGAAATTTGAATCCTAAGATTTCGTTTCTCAAGATATATGTTCCAGAAAGTAAATATTGGAGATGGTCTAAAAAACAAGACACGCATGACGCATGTACAAGAACTGAAGTGAAGAAGGTCGGACGGTCGTGATGAGTAGGTGAGAAGGAGATATTTGTAGTCGTGTAATAGGAGGAGCGGAGCGCTGAGAACCACGGAAGAAATCCGCGCGCAGTCACCCGCCATTATCATCTAGAACCTTCCATCTCGTACACCCTCCCTTCCGAGTTCCGACGGGTAAACATCACCCGCGTCGCAGCGGACAGTGTGACCCCAGCTCATCTGGGAGTTTTTTTTTTTTTTTTTTTTAAACAGCTCATCTGGGAGCTAAACAAGCTTCTGTTGTTGTTGCGTAGCGCCCGGTAGCTGTTCCCGGCAAGAGCGTCCGTCCACACACCTATACGGTAGATTTTCGGTGCAGCAGAGCGGGAGCACCACAGACACAGATGGTGCTCAAAACGAGGCCAAATAAGGACGCGACGACGTTGACCTGGGCAAACCCGTACCAGTCCGTCTCTAGAACCTTCGTCCACCGGGGGGGGGGGGCCCTCTCCCTGGTTGCTGACTTGTTGCCTTCCCCCCGGAAGCCACATCGCCACGCGTCGCGGCGGACAGCTTAACCCCAGCGCGGTAACGCCCGTCCGGGGTCCACACGCGTACGCACGCCGCTGGTCGAGGATGAGCAAGCCGCCGCGCGCGTACAAAGTCAGAGCGAGCGCTTTCCTCCTCTGCGACGAGGCACGCGTGGCGAAGTTTTACAGTACCTGTGCAGCTGTACACGCCTTCGCACGCGGCGGCTGTCAATGACGACGCGCCCGGAGGTGTTTCATTCTGTGCGAGTAAACGGTCGGACATGAGTGATGATAGCCGGGTAACGAGAATACCCGCCGCCCTACTCCAGGCTCCAGCTAGGCAGCGGTTGCTCATCACGCGGTCGGTCAGGGTCAGCCGCCTCCCGCCTCGCATGCCGCCATCCGTGTGGGTGTGGCCAACCAGCTCGCTTGATTGCGTGGACACACAAGTGGACCACTACCACTCGACTGTGGACGCCGTCAAAACTCACACCCAAGGTTGGGCGGTCTGCTGTGTAGATGTCAGATATCACTCCCACATTATTTTTTATTTACACGTGATGAGTACACTAAGACAATTCAATTTGACACAAAGCCAGTTTTGTTGTACATGATCATAGGCACCTGTAGTATATAGCCCATCCAAATGGAAGTTGTGCAACTTCAATAATCTTGCCCGCGCTTTTCATCGCACCTTCATTCGGTTCAACTCTTGGTCCTTAAAAATAAAGTAAAAATGCGTATTTTCCTCCGGTTCTCTAATTGAGGTCGTTCTGGGGGTAGGAGGGGAAATCGGAAAGGAGGTTGTCCTGGCATTTTAACGTAGCTGGAGTCGAAACTGCCCCTGCATGCCGCGGCTTACCGAGGCGCTCGCCATGAAGACGTCGTTTGAATTCGTTGCACGCGTGCCTGACTCCCGAGACGGATGGCCTCCTCGCCGCTCCATTATTAGAGGGTTCAGAAGGCAGATGGCCTCCTCGCTGCCGCGCCGCGTCGCCCGCCCGCCGCCTCGCCGCCTCGCTCGCTCGCTACCGCGCCACATCGCCTGATGGCCTCCTCGCCAGCTCGCCCTCTGGTAGTGCCTGACTCCGATGAGGAAGATGAAGGCTGCTGCAAGAAGATGGCGTCCTCGTGGCCTCGCCCGCCCGCTGCCTCGCTACCTCGCCCGCTTGCCGCCTCGCCGCCTCGCTCTCTCGCCGCCGTGTTGGTGGTTGCTAAGTCCGGAGAGGAAGATGAAGTCTGCTGCAATCGATGTGGTACCTGCCATGACATCAAAGACGTCGATGCATGTCGCGCCGCGCGTAGGGAGCAAACCAGATGTTGTCGTTGTGGGCTGGTGCACTCACATTATGATATGACCACATTTCTGCTTGATGGGTACGACCATTTCGATTGTTTGGTTTACATCCCGAACATGGAGGAGCTCAAAATGGAAGGTAAGACCAACATCCTTCCAGAACATGTTATACTGAAACTTGATGAAAGGTGGAAGAAGAAGAAAGAACAGAGAGCAATGCAAACCAAAGTTTAATTCAGAATGTAAGTAAATTTGACACTAAACATTTTGTTTCATGCATCTACTGCTAATCCCATATAATGCTGATCCAAATGCAACTACATTTGTGTTGCAGCTAGTTTCTCCATGGCCTCGGCGACAACAGATGCTTCACACCCTAGCTGCAATGGAAGCCGATCTTCTCGCTCTAATTTCTACTTGTTTATGTGAGGAATTTTATACTTGTTCGAACCTGCAACCTTCATTACTTCTTTAAGGACTAGATGCATTGTTAGCCAAATTCGGTTGGCCTTTATTGGACAATATTCGTTGAAGGCCTACATGATTAGAAGAGAAGGTGTTAGTATGAAATGTGAATCAATGAATGACAATGTGAGACATTGCAGATTTGTTTTTTTACCTCTTGCACGATTGGCACAAGATCCTGCACTGTTCTAGCTGACCTTCTGTACTGTATGGATTGTATTGCTCGAAAAAACCCCAAGTCCAATATGTTTAGATCGGGAGAATTAGGAGGCTGACAAATAAGCCTAATGTCAAACCCATCTTGCTTTGCCGCTTCACAAAATAATAGGTCATTCACATCAAGATGAGATGGGGCGTTGTGTTGGACAATGTAGATAGACTTTTCAATGTCTTCTCTTGGCCACTTCGCCCTGATCGCCGGCAATACTCCCTGAATCATGAACTCTCGAATGACTTCTCGGGTGATATGTTGAATTGGTTTAACTTCCACAGTGCCGGCTGCCCTATTGACACTACTCCGCTTAGCACGTTCAAATGTGACAAGCGGGAAGCATCCAATTTTTCCATCAAACACGCAAACTCCATTAACAAACCTTGGCCGTGCCATCACACATAAGAACATCAACCGTGGAATGTAATTCTTGCTCTTGCTCGTACGATGCGGATCATCTTCATCCGGCAACAAGTAGTACCTTGCGGACTTTTGAGTAAGAAAGAACCACTTCTCATCTATGTAAACATGATCAAACAACCCCTTGAACAGTGGGTCATTTGGCAAGCTATCTTCATCAAGTAAATCAAGACACCATTGCAATCTAGATTGCATGTTCACTTCGGTTAAGTAGGGTCTAATGCTGTTAGAATGACGTCTAAGGTGTCCTTGACGCATGTACCTAATCAACTTGCTTTTGCTAGCACCAAGTATCTTGGCCACAGCTTCTAGTGTCATCCTTTCATTTAGTGGAACATTGCGCAACGGTTCCAAGTCAATAGGAGTAAGCTTTCAGCTTACACGACCTTTTTTTCTACTACTTACATCCACAACATCACCTTCCACAAGTGATACTTTACCTCTCTTCCAAATTTTCTGGGCCGTGCGCCTATGCAAATCAAATTGAGTTGCAACTTCACATGTGCATGTCTTGCCTAACACCCGGTTTTTACTTCTTGCCAAGAGAGTCTGGTACACCCTTTTCCTAACCACATTCGGGGCATCTTTTCTTCTACCTCCTATCAAAATACAAAAGCAAAACAAAGCTAAACAAAGCTAAACATTGACTACATAGATTTTGTGATGTGATGAAAAAAAAAATGGCTACGAATCTAAAACAAACATTCAACATTGACCAGGTGAGCTTATAAAAAACAAAGCCATCACGAACCTTAAACAGTGGCGGCCATGTCAGGCTCGCCGTCGTCGGCCACGTCGGACTCGCCGTCGTCGGCCAGCACGACCTCGTTGTCATCAGGCAGCACGGCGTTGTCGTTGTCGAACAGCATGGCATCGTCATCCTCGGCCAAGGCGGCATCGTCTTCGTCAGCCATCACAACATCTTCTGTTATATCGTCGTCATCCAGATCGACATCTGCTTCATCGCCGGCCGGCACGTCATTCAAATCAAAGTTTAAGTTGTAGCCACCTAAACGTGTTGTTCTTATTAGCAAAAAGCAAACCGAAATGAAAGATGAATGATGCGGCAAATCATTAGTAACTAACTGAAAGTGTTACCCACGAAGTTGAAGTTTATGGCCCCATACTCGTCAAGAGGAAGATTCAAATTCAAAGAAAAACCTGCTCCCGTGCATCCCAAACACGAAAATCAGACCGGCGACAAAGAACAGACATTATCATGGCTACAAGAACAAACACCGCAACATACCTTCAACATCTTCTTCTGCTGGAGGATGCAAGTTCAAGTCGAACGGATGCATGGGGGAAACGTATGGGCTACAAGACGAGAGCTGGACAGTTTGGAGCTACAACATCTTTTTCAGTTATGGGCACACTTGTTCGCTTTTTATAGAGCACCATACAGGAGTTGAACAGTTTGGAGCAAAAAAACGAGCGCCAGACAAAACTTTGGGTGCTTGGGCGCGCAACCACGAAAACTAGATGAAAACCAACCGTTTTGGGCGCCATCCGGCCAAAAACGGCAGCAAACGGCGAAGTTTTGGGTGCGCACGAAAAACTGGGTCTCGGCCGAGCCGCACATACGCGCACGCTATACCGTCATGCAAAAAAAATGGCTAAGCCAACGACTGTGTCGGGTGGGAATCGAACCTAGGTGCTAGCACCTCGGGATGGTGCGCGCTAGCCAGTTGCGAGAAGTTAAGTCTTTGTATAGGAGTGCACCCGCATTCTATTTAATAAGGGCAAAGGCGGAAGATTACTCCCCTCTTAATCACGTCTTGGTATTAGAAATGGTGTCCTAAACAACCTCCTTTTCCATACCGGAGGGAGATGCAAAAGTATAATCTAGTCTAGAGGATGTGACAGCATCTTTAGCATGACTCTCTAACTGTTCTCCTACTCTATTTTTTTAAAAGTTTAGCTCAAAAAATCAACTCTACTAAGCTGACTATTTAGACTCTCATTTTAGCAGCGCTCTCAAATTCTCCTACCAGACTCTTGTTTTGGAACCCTCTCAAACGGTAGGCCCCAAAATATTTTCATTTTTTTTCCTCTCCCCTTTCTTCCCCCCCCCCCCCCCTCTCTCTCTCCATTCCCGTCTCCACCGCCATCTCCAGCGTGTGGCTCATCTATCCTCCCCTCCTCCTCTCTCTTCTCTCACCGAGGACGCGGGCGCGGTGGGGCGGCGGCGTCTGGCGTGGTGCTGCGGCTCAGGCTCGGGCGCCACCGAGGGAGGGGGAGCAGGTGGCGGGCGACACGGACGAGGGAGCCCCGAGTCGCCGCAAGATTTGTGCCTCCCTCGCAGCACCTCACCTCCTTTGCGCCTCCGCTCGTCCGAGTGTGGCGGGCACGAGCGTGACAGAAAGCTTGTCGGTCGGAGCGACCTCGCACCACGAGGGGATGAGTTGGCGACACGGGGCCCGAGCGGTGGGCGTCACGGGCCGGTGGCAGAAGGGTGTGGAGCAGGCGATAGACGATGCGGGCCGGTGGTGGAAGGAAGGGCAACGGAGGGCGTCGGGCAGACGACCGACGAAGGCGGACAAGCTAGCGATTGACGAATCAGCGGTCGATCGGTGACAACAAGCTGGTTGCATCTCTCTTCGATCTATGTCTCACAAACAAGTGGGTCTCATGTGCCAGAGAAAAAAAAGATATAAAAATAAGCAGTTCTACTGGAGTTGGATCTAGAATTTGAGAGCCCATATTTGAGACGCACCTCTTCAACAGAAATAGGGGGGCCATGGCCCCTCCCATGTCTACTTGGCTATATCACTGTTAACATCGTATGAATCATAACATACTAAGTATATTATGATGAGGTTAATAATATTTAAAACAACTAAATAACAAGACCGAAGCATGACATCTATACTAGCATTGAGATAAATAATTTGGTGGTTTTCTTTTTCTTTTTTATGTGCTAAACCAAGGCACACTCTATAGAAATTAGTGAGATTTTCTATGTGCATGGGTTAAATCAGTATGTCTCGTACTTCTATGCACTTAGTACACGCATTGATTAAATTCTGCAGGTCTCCTACTCGCCACAAAAAAACATCAACTTAAGCATTAGAGCGGCGCTTAGATAAGAAAAACAAATCTTTAGAGAAGTCGGCGTGTTAGATGGATCACGTGTCATTAAAATGGTGAAGCTATGCTATCTGAGGGTAATAGTTGGAAGTAGTAGTTCAAAGGTGAATTTGCTCTAATTATTCATAGGAAACGGCCAAACTCCTCTTTGAAAATTGGATTAACAGTCTCCATTACGTTCTATTCTATTCCTTTTTTTGCCCTCTTAACACATAAGTAGGGTCTCCCTGCTGTTATATAGTACAATCAGAACCTGTCGCATGATGGCTGCCGACCTTGACAGTTGGGCGGTGTCCTGTTCCTCTCTAACTAATGGTTGCCAATTTTGACAACACGTTCATTAGAAGAAAGTCGAGGCACAAGAAAAAAGATAATACCACAGCCGTGTTACATTAGAATGTACAGACAGGCTACAACTGGAAACAGTTTGCACGATTAATTGCTGACTGGATAAAGAGCCTGAACCTAGTAGAAATGCTACTGGAAGGAAGAAAGAAAGAGAGGAACAACAGGAGAATTTCAGAACCTTGACAATTGGCAACAAAATCAACTGGAAGGACATGAAAAATTAAGCGGAAGATGACCAAAAGCAGGCTCGAAAGCGACGTCGCAGCACCCGGTCCATACGTCATCTCAATTCCACTCCTTTGACCCTGCTGCCTTCCTCTTTCCACGCCAGCTTTCCGCATTCCACACCCTGATTTCTCTTCTTCTCTTTGTTGCAGGGAGCACCCTAAAACACTAAAATTTTGTACTCAAACTGCGTATGTGGAAGAACATCCACGACGTTTTTCATCGGCCTTGTTCATGATAGTTTGGCACGGTATGGATGTCTAACACTTTTAATTCATGAGTGTTCTTGGAATGCAAAGAGTATGTGCCTTGAAGTATTATCATTCTATTTAAATAAGAGAAAATAATACCGATTTGGGATGACTTTGAGATGCTCCGAGATTTTCCTGAGTTCAACGGGCATAGTTTTTCTCTACATACCTGCTTTGTGCAGCATTAATTGGAATTTTCAGCATAGGAATGAAAATGATTTAAAATAAATGTTATTATTTTGTACCATTAATAAATTCGCACTTTAACTTCTTCAAATAACTTTTGAAGAAGAGTTCAAATAGCAGGAAGATGACATCGACAAATTGTAAGTGACAGCGGGCAAAGGAGTTCAAAAAAAATAGAGTAGTAAGCCAGGGTGTGAAACGAAAACGCCACCACTGCTTTATAATACCACTGGCCCCCCTCCCCTGCTTTCCTCAACGCTTTCCCTTTCTGCTCCATTCCCTCTGCTCCCAACGCCATTGCATTGCAAGCAAGGCAAGGAAACTAACATCTTCAGTCCATGGGAAGGCGGGAGATGAGCGGGCGGTTGGCAGCCGAGTACCAGGGCCTGGAGGTGAAGGTGCCCAACCTCTTCCGGTGCCCCATCTCGCTGGACGTGATGCGGTCGCCGGTGAGCCTCTGCACGGGCGTCACCTACGACCGCACCTCCATCCAACGCTGGCTCGACTCCGGCAACAATACCTGCCCGGCGACCATGGTCCCCCTCCCTTCCACCGACCTCGTCCCCAACCTCACCCTGCGCCGCCTGATCGCGCTCTGGGCGTCCACCGCCGCGCCCTCCTCGTCCTCGCCCGAGCCCTCCGCCGTCGGCCCCACGCCGGCCGCCGCCGCCGCCGAGCTCCTTCGCCGTGTGGGAAATCCAGGGGTGGACCCATGCCCCGCGCTCCGAAAGCTCGCCGCGTTCCTCTCTGACGACGACGTCGACGAGTTCGACAAGAACGCGTTCGCGAGGGCCGGCGGCGCTGTCGAGACCGTGGCGTCCGTGCTCCGGAGGGCGAGTAATTATAACAAGGAGTCTGGCATCGAGGCGGCGGAGGCCGCCGTGCGCGTGCTCGCCGCGATCGCCGCGTCCGACTGCATCGAGGAGGAGAACAAGCGGCGCGTTGCCGCCGCACTCGCCGTCGACGCTTCTTCCTCGGTCGCGGCACTCGCGCGCGTCCTGCGCAGCGGGAGCGGCGTGGAATCGCGGATCGACGCGGCGCGGCTGGTGGAGTCGCTGCTCCGCAATGCGGCGCCGAGCGTGGGGGTGACAGTCGCCGAGTCGGAGGACCTGCTCTCTCAATTAATCCGGCTCGTGAGCCCCGAGAAGGAGGGCGGCGGGCTGGACCCGCGCGCCGTGTCGGCGGGCCTGGCCTGCCTGTCGGCCGTCGCGGCGACGCGGCGCGCGCGGGCCGAGATGGTCCGGCTGGGCGCCGTCCCGGCGGCCGTGCGCGCGCTGGCCTGCGACGCGGGGCCCCCGGCCCAGGCGCTGCTGGTGCTGGAGGCGGCCGTGGGCTGCGCCGAGGGCCGGGCCGCGGTCTGCGAGGCGGCGGACCGGGCCGTCCCGGCCGTGGTGGCCAAGATGATGAAGGGCGGGATGGGCGGCGCGGAGGCCGCGGTGTCCGTGCTGTGGGCCGTGTGCCACCGGTACCGGGACCGGCGGGCCGTGGACGCGGCGGCGGCGTGCGACGGCGGGCTCACGCGCCTGCTGCTGCTCATGCAGAGCGGCTGCAAGCCGGCCACCAGGCAGATGGCGTCCGAGCTGCTCAAGATCTTCAAGGTCAACGCCAAGAGCTGCCTCGCCGGATACGAGTCAAAGACCACGCACATCATGCCCTTCTGACCGATGCACCATGCCAAGGGGATGATAGATGGATGGAACCAAGGAATTCGTTCTCCTCTTTCTTTTTTTTTTTCAGATTTTCATTGGTTGATTCGGTGGGAATTGATACAGAAGAAAGGAAGACTTGATTCTAATTGGGGTGGAGAAAAAAACATGTACATTGTTAGATAATTTTTGGTAGGGAAAAGAAATGGATGAGAAACACAGCAATTTGACCCATGATGGTTTCAATCCCAGTTCTTGTTTGTTCGTCTACTAGATTATACTACTGCGTCGCCGTCAACCGTCATGGCTGGGTACTATCATCCTCAAACCTGGCGGCACACAGGCACAAATTCTTATTTTGCATGCATCGATCACATCACCTATTACCCCAGATCGAAAGCAACTGAAGAAATGATACTAGTCAAACAAAAATGAGAACAGCCACCACTCTAGTGAGGGCATGTTCATCAGTTTGGAGGATAAGAGAGAATATTATCGGCGCATCCACACGGCACATGCCCGGGAAAGCATAGCATCGGATCGTATCTCAGTCTCTTCTAATGATCTACCAGTATCAGTAGTTGGGTTGACAGCTCCATCCGTTTCGAGGGCAGAATGGCAGATCAAGGTCAACTTCAGGACGCTCCACCCATTCATGCAGGATCTCAAAGGAAATTGCGATGCAGAAACCTCCTTGTCAGATCAGATCAGATGAGATTCTTTTCAACGTCTATTCTTGGGAGAAATAGTAGCAGCAGCACCTATATGCAATAATCCTGCTCGCCCAAAAAGCGCGTTGCCACTAGTAGCAGCTTGAATTATCATACTAGTGCTACTACTATGATAAAGAAATGCATTTAGATCCAGCTGCCGAGCACCTACCAAAGCGAGAGAGAAAAGAGGCGGAAAAAAAAGCACGGCAGGTCGCCGAACACACGCCATGGAATCACGCGTGCGGCGCGCCTCCTCTGCCCTAGCAAAAGTTCACAGGATTACCGCGCTGTTTCCTGCGTAATTCGGCAAAGTTTCATTGAATTCCTTGCACCTCATGGGAAGTTTGTGCATGAGTTCACAGGTTAACAACTTCCCCACACCGCAATTATTCTAGGCATGTGCTGACCGCCGAGAGTTGCATCCGCATGCCTACAGTATACAATAAACAGTCTTGTTCTTCCACATTGTATAGTCAATGATTCCCGTATATATACTGATTATGTATCCAGAGTCCAGATTCCTAAATCCATGGAGTAATTAGCAGCTGATCCTCGCTTATACTATTCTTTAGTGCTTGTGCTTACCTCTACTTCGACGAGACACGGCATCACCAGTAGTGTGGATTTGACCACAGCCACGTCCCAGTCAGCATAGTAGCGAAAAGGCCGGCCCCTGCAAGTTGGTTGGTGGTATGACCGTATGAATGCGCTTTTTGACTGTCCCGGCCAAATCGCAAAGCAAGTTGGCCACTGTGGTGTATGCTTTGCCCGCCGCCCGGGCCGGATCGAACCGGCTTTTCTCACTTTCTGGCCGGCAAAGGCAGTTTGGGTCTTCAATTCTTCATGGTGATTGTGGTGGCCCGATTTGAATTTCATACTTTATTGTACTAGAACTCGAAATATTGAAATGAAATGAAATCATTCAGTGCGCCAGTGGGATTGCCTCTGTTCCTAACGGAAATGAAAGGGAAAATGCGGGCATGAGCAATAATCAACTTCCCATGTGTGTCGTTGTCGCTTGTTTGTCATTGGAAACGTCCAGCGCATCGAGCCGTGAACTTCCATTTACTTCTCTCACGGAACGGTGTGCCCATCAAACTTGGCCGCCCTGCGTCTCCGGTGATCTCAGTCAGTGCTACAGAAGATTTTTATAGTTTTTCTTAGCTTATGACAGTGTAGCTACCAAAAAAAAAAAAATAGTGTAGCAATGAACATATGCGACTCTACCATAAACTATACCAAACAGACCTTAAAAGTTCATGGGTCAATGAAAGCGTTTTTTTTTCTAGAAAGCTGTTGAACTAAGCAAAACGACGCAACGATAAACACAAGGAGGTAGCGCACTAGGTTACCGCGAGCAAACAGACAAATAAAAGGCAAGTCCAGTTAGGCAGCCGGCGCGCGTAGAATGTCAATGCAGTCACGATAGTTAACCTGCCACTAACGACAGTAAAAGTTCAGTTGACGCCGCCGCGTCTCGAGCATTCAACCTGACCGGTCGCGATCATCAATTCATCATGCATCGCTTGCTTGCCCATCACGGTCGATCGAGCAGGCGGGACATCATGGGCGAACCGAACATTCATCAGTTGGGGTTGATGCAGATTTTAGTAGTTGACCTGTGGCCCTGTGGGGGGGCGAGAGCGAGCGGAGCAGAGCGCGTCGCGGCAGAATGAACGAATGAGCTGGAAAGGAGATAATCGCTAGGGTGAGAAAATAATGGAGGTGCAAATGGGGGAAAGGCAATGGCCCAGCCCAGTCAGATCAATCTCCGCCGTGTCTTCCATATCAATGAGGCCAGTGGCAGGGCCTATGCGTGTGAGATAAAGAACGATGGCGACACGCATCAGACATCCAGAGCTGGAAGACATCTCCACCGGCATTTTAATAGAATAGGGCCCAAGACTACAGTCGAGCAGTAAAAGGTCCAATTCAAGGTTTGTGTTCCAAGTGAAGATTCTCGTTGGCCCAATACTGCATACAAATTTTTAGATAAAGAGAATTTTATTTCACCAAAATATCCCGGTCATTACAGGACAAGGTGCACGTGACCATAACTTATTACGATAATTCATTATGAGATAGACTCGGTCGTCCAGATAATGTACACACCAAACCTTATAAAGGACTGAGATATAGCAACAACATACAAATACAACAGCAACTTTCATCCAGGAGAAGCGTTCGCTCGATTCGATGCACATTCTCTTCAATCCTGTGTGTAGAATCTTCAAGAACTTGTATCTTGTACCGGGTTGCTAACAGGTCGTAGCTTCTTAAGGCCTTGTTCGTTTTTAGCTAACTGAAATTAGCCGAAGAGCTATTCTGGACCGGGAATCAATGGTTCGGTTGTTTTCATTCCAAACCTCAAGAGATGTAGAATCAATTCGATCCTCTAGCCATATGAAATAACTAAGATGAACCCAATTTTATTCTAGATCTGGTATTAACCAAACAATAATTTTTTAATAGATGAGATTTTATTCTACACCATTTTATTCGGATCAAACTAGGTTGTGTTCCGATCCAATCCATTGGAACCGAACAAGGCCTAATGGGGCTGCCAGAATATCCTAGGACCAAGATGGGCTACTACAGACAATGATGTCGCCTGTAACTGTGATATCGCCGTTTCGAGAAGGACCTTGAAACATCCAACTTACTCGGAACTTCTTAAAGAAACGAGCCTATCTGTTCTTCTCTATGCGGCTTTCATGTGAACATACATGACGGCACGAAACTAGAACCAGCCCGCTGGGGAGCAATTCAAACGCAACGGAACCAGGCAGCACAGCAGTATATCTCACCAATGCAAGCCACCAACTACGGTGTCACTTGTAAACCTTTCGCCGTCGCGGTCGGCGATGAGCGCAGCACCATACACATGCCGCGAGATGAGGCCATGAAAAGCCCTCCGATCCCGTGGAGAATCTGCACACCTGGCATCCGTCCACGTCTGTGACTCCAAAACCCGTTTGCGAGTATACTTCACTAGCGCTAAAAAGCGACGAGGAGGGGATGTTAAAGGTGAAGCGTAGCCAGGCGTTGCTGCGCGCCAAGAGCCAAAGGACAGTCACGTTACCTTGGCGCCAAAAAAGGTCCTGCCCCACGGCCCGCGCCACGCGGGCGGTGCTAGTTGGCCTGCGAGGACGTCACTCCCGGACCGGCGGGCCCCGTCAAGATTCCCGTGCTGGACAGCGTGTGTGGCCGGCCGCTGTCACGGGCCGGATTCGGAATCTCGATATGACGCCTTTTTTGGGCCCGCAAAACGGCCTCCCTGGACCCCTGCTTGTCAGCCCTCCTTGTCAGGCTCGAGAAGGCACGAGAAACCGCGCGCGCCAAAGCGGGACACGAGAAATACTGTACTGTGATTAGCGCAATTGGCCGACCGTTCTGCACAGCTGCAAGATTACGATTGTTTGCAGGTTTGGTGGTGTAAACATCTAGTATTAGTACTAGTTGCTTGCTACTACTACCTCAGTTTATTGCGCGCGTGGGCACCATCTCGCAAGATCGATCGCCTCACGTGGTGTCGAGTCATCGATCTCCCGGGCAAGTGTATAAGCGAGCAGAGTCACCAGCTAGCCTGAATTGTATAATAATCCAGGCCTTATCTTCACCAATAGAAACCGCAACAATTCGTGAGAGAGAAAGAGAGACACCGCGATGTCGTCATTGCCCGATGGGCCATGTTAGTGATATCGATGTCTCTGAATAGTATATAAACAACTCACCGTTGATGATATTATATGCACAAAGACACGGGCAATACATGAACAGTACGGGAACCCCTTTTTCTTTATCGCAAGTTCATTTTCAAAACCAATGTCTCTTTCTAAGGGGTGAGTGAACAACAAATTTCTTAGTCCGGCCAAATTACACTAGTAATGATTACTGGTTTGAGGGCGTTATATGATAGGTAATCGATAGGAAAAGGAACTTGTTAATTTTTTAGCTGACCAAAAATTTAAATAAGTTTTAATCATTTCTTTAAGCTATTATTATTAAATCTAGATCCAACAGTTTATAATTATCATAAAAAAATCCTAAAAAACCAATCAAAATATAACATAACAAACTATCAACCGAAAGATTTTAATTAATTAAAGGTTAGAAAATATGGTAGAAAAAGTTCCTTATTCACAGGGATATTTCATATTGTGTTGTCACAACGTATCCAATGAATGAAATATGAAAACGTTTTTTTTTGTTGATCTTGAGTTCATCATTAGTGATTTCAATCTCGAGGTGAGCTAAGCAAAAATCCATCTTGGGTCCGCTTACCAACCACTTAAGGTAGCTTTCACTTATGAGTTTTTCTTTCAAGAGAAAAGATACAAATGGACACATGTCATATACTCGTTTTATTTGAATGATTCATATGGATACATTTTTTCTTTCAAGAAAAAAGTACAAACAAACACATGTCATATACTCGTCTTATCTCTATGATTGCTATGGATGCACCGCTGTCGATGACATGTATGTCTACTCCTAGGTATGTATAAACTTTATCATAAATAAATAACTTTAAAACTAAGACACACTTATTTCACTTACATGTACGGATTTACTGACTATAGCGCCTGAGAAGTTGACTTGTGGAGAGGAAATCGTGTACGCACAAGTCAAGCGTGGTTGTATATTACGTTCCTTAAATAAATAAATAAACAAATAAAGGAAGAAAAGGATGTTTTGCTACGTCTAGATGTTGTAGGCGAGCACGTGTGTGGCTTAACCGTGCCCACCGAGACAAACGACATCCACGTCGGTCCTATCAGGACTCAAAATCACCACACGCTCACCGACGTCGACGCCTCTGCTTTTCTCTGCTAAGTGGGACCTATATTTAACCCGGTCCCGACGGTCAGTGGCACAGAAGAAAATATCTAGACCCGCGGCGCCCCTCCCCCGCGTCCGACCTGCACACCCGCGAACGGCTCGCGAGACGAGTCGCACGCGAGCCGGGCCCGAACCGAACGAACGGTGACCAGTTTCTCGCGGTGTTTCGGTATAAATACTCCCGCAAAGCCCTCCTAACCCCTCCTCTGTCTCCTTGCTCTGCTCTACTCTGCTCCTCCCAAATCTGCGCGGCTGTCTCGGCCAGATTTCCCGCGGGCGAACGAAGATGGTGGGCAGCGTGGGCAACGGGCTCGCGGATCTCGCCAACGGCGCAGTCCGCGTGAACGGAGTGGGGAAAGCCGCGGCGTTGGCGGAGCCGCTCCCGATGGAGCTGGAGCAGCCGGAGGCTGTGGCGGCGGCGATGGCGGGGGAGGGAGCGGGGAAGCGGGAGATCGTGATGGGGAGGAACGTGCACACCTCCTGCTTCGCGGTCAAGGAGCCCGACGCGGACGACGAAGAGACCGGCGAGCGGGAGGCCACCATGGCCAGCGTCCTCGCGCTCTACCGCCGCTCCCTCGTCGAGCGCACCAAGCACCACCTCGGTACGTTACACCCGCTCCGCGTCTCGATCTCCCCCCTTAGCATCTCTATTCCGCCGCGATCTGGTCACCTGACGCTGTATGATCTCGTGACCCGGACGATTTGGTGGCGGATCGACCGTTTGCGCGGCCCGATTGCCACATTCTACCTATCGTCTTGCGTTCTGGTATCTTTGTTGTTCAATCGAGGCAGAAATGCTGCCTTTGGGAATTGCGATCGAGCGTTTTTTTTCTGCACAGGTGGATTGTTTTAGTGCGAATTTAGAATCAATTTAAGAGACCACAATCCAGATCACTTTATTTGTAAAGGGAACACGCTTTATAGTAGCAATCTGCGCAAATTGTTAGGTGCCTTGGCTATCTTCCGTAATTTTTCTTTTGTGGGGACATTAAGCATATTGTTGTTCTCTTACTGTCACATAGTACTTCTGTTATTTGCTACTATTCATACATAAGAGATCTCACGCAGACAGAATTAGCATGAATTTATCTCCCATCTGTTTTACATGTGCTCAGTGCTCTGCTGCCACAAAGGAAATGCTGCCTGCTTCTTCTAATTGAAGGTTTCAGCATTTACTTTCAAAAGGAAGTTTACGGTACTGGCATAATAATAGATGCATGTTTCACTGGATAATGGTCACACAACGAACTGCAATTCCATTTGTTGCAGAACTCTTAAAAAGCACATATGTTGAAAAAAAAAGAGACAGAAACTGAAATTCTAGTCAGATTGCAAACTGTTTTAAGCTTCATCCTGGAATCAATTGAATCTGTACCATAGGTTCAAAAACCGTTGAAAACCAGTTCGTTTTTGCACTTTTCGGTCGGATGACCGGTTTATCGCAAAAACTGAACTCGGTACTGTAACAAAACGGTGCTCGGTCGGTTTTTTTGGTTTATGGACCGGTTTTTAGCGATACAAAAAACCAGCTCTGTATCGGTTTTTCAATCCCTGATCTGTAATGATAGTTATAAAATTTTCTTCGTTCAAATATGCTACTCAGAATGAACTAAAACAGAAATAAGCAGAAGCAGCGTTTCAAATAAACTGCTTTTTTAGCAAGCAGACAACTTGCCAAACAGGGCCTATAGGCTGTAGCATCTAAAACTACTTTCATTACATTCGATAACCAGACTTTACAAATGCATAGCCAAAACCACATACTGCATGTTGTGTTGATGTAAAAATGCACCCTTTTGTAACTGGAGGGAGGTGATGAAAGCAACAAAGCATAAATCTAGACGCTGCAGCCCAATAGGACAAATTAACCCCAGTTGGATGTGCCTTTGCTATAGGACTTAAATGGACAGCAATGTACTACTGTAATCTCATGTCCTCTGTTTATTTATGAAGGTTACCCATACAATCTGGACTTTGATTATGGTGCACTAGCTCAGCTTCAGCACTTCTCCATCAACAACCTTGGTGACCCGTTCATCGAAAGCAACTATGGTGTCCATTCAAGGCAGTTCGAGGTGGGGGTGCTGGATTGGTTCGCTCGCCTCTGGGAGTTAGAAAAGGACGAGTACTGGGGATACATCACTAACTGCGGCACAGAAGGAAACCTGCATGGGATCCTTGTTGGGTAATACTTGAAAAAATCCGTTACACGTATTTGATCTGCAGTTTATTTCTGTTTATGTAAATGTTACTTCTGTACTAAACCTTGTTTACAATTTGTTTAACAGGAGAGAAGTGTTTCCTGATGGAATCTTGTATGCCTCTCGTGAATCCCATTATTCAGTATTCAAAGCAGCAAGGATGTACAGGATGGAATGCGTTAAAATCGACACACTTATGTCTGGGGAGATAGATTGCGCTGATTTCCAGAGAAAGATATTGCAGAACAGAGACAAGCCTGCCATTATTAATGTTAACATTGGTGAGTTTTCACTACCTGGCTAATGGCTTGTTATATATCACATGGGCTCTTCTAAACAAAATTGTTGTGTAGGAACGACTGTGAAGGGAGCAGTTGATGATCTAGACTTGGTTATCAAAACCCTTGAGGAAAGTGGCTTTAAAGATCGGTTTTACATTCATTGTGATGGAGCCCTTTTTGGACTGATGATACCATTTGTTAAGAAGGTGATTTTCAGATTTTTTTCATGTTGCCCACATTGCCAGTATTAGATCTTATGCTGTCTCAGTTGCAAATTTACCTTGATGTCACAATCTCTTGATATATGTGTATGTATCTTCTGTAGGCACCTAAAGTATCATTCAAAAAGCCTATTGGGAGTGTTAGTGTCTCTGGACACAAATTTGTTGGATGCCCCATGCCATGTGGTATCCAGATAACAAGACTGGAGCACATAAACGCCCTTTCTAGCAATGTCGAGTACCTGGCTTCAAGGGACGCGACTATCATGGGAAGCAGGAACGGTCATGCTCCTATCTTCCTCTGGTACACCCTCAACAGGAAAGGCTACAGAGGCTTTCAGAAGGAAGTCCAGAAGTGCTTGAGAAATGCACACTACCTAAAAGATCGCCTCAAAGAATCAGGCATTGGAGCAATGCTTAACGAGCTCAGCAGCACTGTGGTCTTTGAAAGGCCGAAGGATGAAGAGTTTGTCCGGAGGTGGCAGCTTGCCTGCGAGGGGAATATAGCCCACGTCGTGGTGATGCCCAGTGTCAACATTGACAAGCTGGACTATTTCCTGAATGAATTAGTGGAAAAGCGTGCGACCTGGTACCAGGATGGAATAAGTCGACCGCCCTGCATTGCAAAAGATGTAGGTGTGGAGAACTGCCTCTGCGGCCTTCACAAGTAGTGAGCTTTTCCACATAGGGGCTCATTTGTGAGTTTAGTCATCCTACTGTGTTCTGTTGTACTGTATCCGTGCCTTCTGTATGTGAGAATGCATTGTGCGGTGTAGCTTATATGTTGTCGTGAGAATAATTCCTTCAATTAAATTGATGGGTGGAAGTTGAATCACTCTTGCGTCATCTGTGCTGCCTCGAACAATTCAGTTTTTTTTTTATTGTACCCTGCCTCTACTATGCTTTAGTACACTGTAAATCATGAGACACTGGGCATTAGTCACCAAGAGCTTGTTTTGATGAGAACCTCAGATGCTTACCTTCCCTATTTACACCATTTATCTTGCTTTTTCCTTCAGATGAAAATGTATAGCACCTTATTTTCACTATTGAATGAATGTATTACCTCCGATCTTTTAATTTGACCTAAGCAGCGTCAACAATAAAAATACGGAGGGAGTAGAAACACAAGAAAACATGGTCATTTTGTTTTCCCGTGTTCACTTTGTGGATCTTGGTAAAATGCTGAGCTAGCCACTGCTTTGTTCAAGCTATAGTCATAGAAAAACAGTATCACTTGGCAGGTAAAATTGCAGAACCCCCAAAACTCGACATTGATTCAATGATTTTATGTTCTTGTCCCAACAAGTTTTGACTGCTGTGTGGGATAACCTTTTTTTGGACCTAGATGCATTCACTCATAGTTGAATTTCTAAGTTTTCTCGCCACGAATCTGGAAACTCAAACATATCTCTAACAAACCAAACAACTCTTATCTAAACGGAACTCGAGTGGAGACTGCTGGACATCCTTCTTGCGCCTGGAATGCCAGAGTCTCCACATGACATGCCACTAGTAGCAAAAATGCCAGAGTCTCCACATGACATGCCACTAGTAGCAAAAAGGGTATTTCTACTTTCTATTACCTAGAAGCTCACATGCACAAAATATCATATTCATCACTATCTGGACTCGATCTAGAAAGCTCAACAAAAGCCGGTGATGTCCGGATATGTATCGGTAGGTGGATAAGGTCTTGCAAAGTTATTTGTTTATCCCGTTGAAAGATTTGCACGTTTGGAGGCAAAACAAAAAAAGGACTTATGGATCCAAACTGCAGATCGTTTTAAGTATTTCAACATGAAACAATGACTAAGAAAAGAGAGGCACCACAAACACAGTTTGAAGTATTGCTAGATCAAGGAAAGGTTAATTCACAAAAAAAAGGATCAAGGAAAGGTTAATGTCATCCATTCACTATTTGGGTTGCTATTATGCCTTTTCATTTAATTTTCTTGGTAGTCGTCATTAGTTTCCATACCTTTCTGATCATGTTTTCAGCATCTGGGCCGACTTAACCGCTTAGTGCGCTTCCATGTCGTCTTCTTTTGCTACTCATTGTTGGACATGCCAGAATACTGGAAGGATAATCTATTTAAGTGTACAGGTGACATCAAATAGCCACAAACCAACAAATAATCTTTCACTGAGATGTGTAAAGGATTAGATAGATGGGGTTGCATCGGATCTTACATCTGTTGATCTACTTCAGCATCCTTATCTGTTTGCCTTTTGAAGGTATGTTAGAAGCTACTGAATTCAAAAAAAGATGGGCACAAGTCTGTCGTAAGGCTCAAATTTGATCCGGATAGGAGGATAAACGGCTTCCCATTACGAGGCCATTGCCGTGCTTCGTATCTATCCAAATATCTTATCCTTGTAGTCTTTTGGTAAAAGGAAGAAAATATGACTATCGACAAATGAAGATCACTACATGATTTGAGTCTTTTATAAAGTTATTACCGGGACCTTAAACAACCAATGTACAAAGAACAGGCAACTGAATTTTGAAGGAGCTGCTGATGAACAGATTGTGACTCAAGAAAGATAATGAAATGCTTAATCAGACATTTATCCAGCAGTGCTCCACCCTTTTCAGCACAGCACACTGATTTATTTTCTCTTCCAGAAACTATTTCTTGTTTTCAGTGGAACCCTGCTAAAGCTCGTCTCTATGCACATTCTGTATAAATTTCGCTAAATTTTGTTCAGTTTTATTTTCATCTGAACTTAAAATAACCTGACGAGGTGTAAGGCAGTGAAGCCCCAAAATGCATGTTGCTTCGTCATTTTGCATGTGAATTTGCCTGTCGTTTTTTTTCCATCAATAGTTATCCGTATCCGACTCTGTTCTGGGTTCTGCATAGGCCCTGCCTTTTTAGCTATCCTTGTAACTTCAAGTGGTTGCATGACTTGCATCATTGCATGGGCTACATGCTCTGTCTCTAGCTGGGACAAAGTAGACAGAGCTGAGAGGGAAAGACCTTTAAGCACATATTGGAAAGATCATGACTTACACGTCGATTTACACGTAGATGTCAACAACATCACCGTCACCGAATAGGAAAAGAAGACAGTTTGGTTTTGACAGACATTGTTTAATCTTTAGCTTACTGGTGGATGCAATCACATGTATGAAATTGATCATTTCGCGAGATTCAAGAAGAAAAACATCTGATGCTGAACTTGTAGAGTCATGAGAGAATAACCTGCAAGGCTACTAGGCTGGACCATAAATTGTCAGCGAACTGACTTTTGCTTCGGTATCCGATCTATGACCATGTTTGTTTTCGCTTATTTTTTCTCGATTTTTGCTTATTCTACGAAAATAAGAGATAATCTCATTAAACACTTTACTTATTCTCGTCGATTCTCGTTTATTTTGACAACCGCTTCACAATTTGGAACTACAAAAAGAGAGAAGCGAGAAAATCTCTGCTATTCTTGGTTGCTGCTTATAATCAAAACGTTGTTGAAATAATCGTAAACAAATAGGCCTATATATTTTTCCAGGAAATGCATGTGCTTTTTCAGTTACAGTCTTCTTGAGAGCAATCGTGTGACGCCTCAGGATTGAGGAGTTGCCAGCGGTGATAACTGGCCGGTCGCTTCTGGTTCGTTCAAAGTGGAGAAGATCAGAAGTAGCCAATGAGCATACGCAACGTGATTTGAGTGGTAATCACAGGTGACCCAGTATTTTACTACCCCGTTATTGTTCCGGAGGATATGATTTGTTACAAGATGGGCGTGCTATCGTCGACTGTCACGCTGCTAGTCAAATTTAACTTTCTGGAATTTTTCAGCTTTATAGCCTATATGTAAGAAAAGGCGCCTAGATGACGGCATTTTCTTTATCGTCTTTCCTAATTCATTTAGTAAATCTATCTTGACAGAAACAAGGGTTGTAACCTTGAAATAAATAAATATTTGAATTCATAAGTCAGCGCGTTTCTATATATGACAAGCTGTGGCTGAAGATGTCCATCTATTCTGTGTGCCCAGCTCAGGGTTTGACCCAAGTCCACTAGGCCATGAACCCACGGATGTAGCAGAGGTCAAAGATACAGCCTCCACACACATGGCCAACAAAAGACAGCAACTACACAAATAATTCAGAGCCTTTTGTCTCTAATCCCTTTGTTGATGCATGTGTGGCAGCCCCTTTCCACTGCTTTTATTTTACGCTGGTGATCAGACAGACAAGATCTGGTGCTGCCTAGTGCCCCTCTGATCCTCAGAAAGCCGCCACTGTTAATCCACACACTCTTCAGTAGCCTCATGTAGTGCTTGTGCTCGATAACCTTCTCACCTTTCTCCATTGGCTCCTTCCTGGACGCTGTGGATATGATGGTGACGCTCACGGCAAAGCAGGAATTATGCAGCTCTTCGTTATTCTTTACGCGTCACAAAGCTAATTGTTACCTGCATCATCAGTGGTGCAGCCTATACATACCGGTCCAGCCTCGGCACCGCAGAAACTTACTAGTACTACTTCGCTCTTGCAGAGTTAAACAACAGAACTCACCTGAGGAAGAAAGATTTGAGTTCGCATCATCAGGGGCATTATTAACAAAAGGGAGGCGACATGCAAGAAGGACAGCACGTGTATTACTCGAGGAGGGCGCTGCTGACCGCCCCGGTGATGAACAGATACCAGGAGAATGCGGCGGCGAGCCAGGTGATCGTGGCGCCGGGGCAGTCGTCGCCGGCTCCGGCCGCGGGGGAGGCCGTCGACGTGGTCAGCGGCGGCGGAGCCAGCAGCTTCGACGCGAACGTGGTGATGATCTTGGCCGTGCTCCTGTGCGCGCTCATCTGCGCGCTGGGGCTCAACTCCATCGTGCGGTGCGCGCTCCGCTGCTCCACCACCACCACCCGGACGCCGCCGCTCGGCGCCGACGCCGACGAGCAGCGGCGGCTGCGTGCGGAGGCGGCGGCGCAGGCCGCGGCGAGAAGGAAGGCGCTCCGCGCGATGCCGACGGTGCTGTACTCGTCGGAGCAGGCGGCGGGCGGCGCGTGCGCCGTGTGCCTGGGTGACCTGGCGCCAGGGGACCGCGTCAGGGTGCTGCCCAAGTGCGGCCACGGCTTCCACGCGCGCTGCGTCGACAGGTGGCTCGTGGCGCGGTCCACGTGCCCCACGTGCCGCCAGCCACTCTTCGGCGCGCCGCCCAAGGGATCCGGCTGCGCACACGACGCCGAGCCGGCGTTCCTCGTGCCGCTCCGGCCGGAGGCTCTCGTCACGCCCTACGATTTTTAGTAGAACACACAGGAACATTTGTGTCGTGCAGGGTTCCATTTGTAGTGTGAGCAGCAAAAGCACAGGTAGATGGATAACGGTCACTGAATTGTACATTCTGCAGTCTTTAGTTTGTACTTACATAAGTTTGTTTCCAAGGGAATTGTACATAAGTATTCAATTAAATCAGCGAGTCAGATCAGATGTCCTTAGAAAACGAAATTAGTCACATGTCATTTCTAACCCACGAAATGAACGAGATCATTTTTAGCTAGCTTAAGTGGGATCAAGATTCTCAGATCCAAGTTGACGAACTAGTCACTATCCAAATTAGAGGATGTTTGTTGTGTTTTTGCATTCAGAAGTCGAATATCCGCGGGCACCAGCTTCGCCAGTGTTCGTCCGTGGGTGCCGCTTTGCGCACGGAAAACGAAAACAGCAGCAGGGCGCACTGAAGTAGAATGCTGATAGATAGATAATCTTCTTTACATTCTGATGCTGATAGCAATGTCAGTGTCACGCTACTAATCTACGGCACTGCTGTATGGTAGCAACTCACCGCCTTCACTGCTGTATTTACAGGCCCTTCGATGATGCATGCGAAGCTATCTCCTCAAGAATGGTGCCTCATCTAACTAGCATCGTCGCCCAAATGCGGCACGGTAAAAGCATGTTCGACGGCGGATGAAAGAGCTAACCGTTGAGGCAGATGGATTCGTCTTAACATCGGGTGACACAAATCAATCAGTCTAAAACGAACGGAGACGAAGATAAGATCACTAGTAATATAGTGCTGCTCAGGGTGAGGGCTCCATCAAATTGGACCTTTCCGGATGACAGGGACAGATTCAAAGGAAGTGAAGCGAACATGCCTTTGGACAGTGGCGTAACTTCACTCGTGTGGGGGATGACACAGAAGCCGTCTCAAGCCACACTCAGGAGCTAAAAACATGAACCAGTCATTATTCGTGTTCCACCTTGTTAGACAATCTTTCTTGCTGTAAACATATACCGCATCACATAGTACAAGAAACGAGATGTTGAAACAGAATGAAATGCACATTCTAAATGATTTTGAACTAATATCATCACTTCTTGTAAGCCATTAACGACCACCTCTCACATGAACCTCAAACAGTGGTCTAAATACCATTGGGAACATTGAAGCGTACAAGTACCACCTATGAACAAAAGTGCACGCCACATGAACCTGATCGTTAGGAAAGATTTTGTTACGCAACGGCAGGGCACATTGAGTGCTATCATCCACCACAAAAGGCGCTAAGAACACCCAGTCTATTCAATCAAGTAAAGGGAAAACATATGCAATGCATCAAAATCGTGGCCATTGCCGTAGATGAGCTAATTTAAAACTCCATGTTCACCAATTAAGTTCTCATCCTTCATCGCTAGAGTATGAAATGACAAACAGGACAAACAATCAATAACAATAACAAGAATCTATGAACTCAAACCCAGACGTTTAATTCAGTATACCAGACAACCCAACTACACTATTGATGGTAAGCATTTACTGATGCAAAACTACAGATACAGAAAGATGCAGATTCTACATCACTAAAGGCAGAAATTACACATCTACGGCACTAATGATGGATGATAGAGGGGTGGACAGTCCAACTGACGTTTATGACACCACCAATGGACTAGATGAGGGAAAGGATATGGAGGTAACATGGACAACAAGTTGCTCATAATAGCATCCATAGGTCGGATCCACATCAACTCAAAGTAACAATAGTGGCCTCTTCACTATGTTTTAATTCATTCATATGCAAGACTGCTTTGCGGTGCATTACTAGGGACATTCTGCTTATAACAATCAGCTCTGCCTAGGAATTTCAAAGTGGTTGTACTCTTCATCAAGTTACAATTACAAATACAGATAACTGCTACATGCTCGTATAAATGCCCACAGAGACAAACATAGAAAGGTAAACAACAGCACTGATCGCTCAGACCCAATCATGGGAATATTTCATATGAATATTTTTTGTTATCCAACAAATGCAGGAAACCTGCTGTGGCAGTTCAACACTGCTGGCAGCAATGGAATAAGAACTGACAATGGAAAACTGTTGTTTTATCCAAGGGGCAAAAATTCTCTGACAAATATTAAGCACCTGAATTGTCTATAGGTGTCTACAGCGTGCAAAACAAATATGGTTATTATTACCAAATTTTATATGGAAATAAAAAGACTGAACATTTTCCATGTCATTTTAACATCTGAAAAAGTTTCTCAGCAACCTGCAAAATAGAAATGATCAATAAGTAAGCCACTTTTTACCAGGATCTTGATGAGCTAAAAGAAAAATGCTTCTCAGGTCAAGACAGAGAGATATGACTGAACCTAAGAAATACTCACATTCTTGTCAACACATTGCCAGTAATCAAAGTATTGACCAGTACAGTGTTTCTGTCCGGTCTCATCGTCTGCAATTCTCTTCACACATTTCTGTGAACAACATAAGATGCATGAGCTATTGGTACAGTGTATACAGAGCAAGAACACATAAAAGGATGCTTAATCAACAGTCAACGGGAAATGGAACATTTCTTGATATGCTCAGATGAACATACTAGGTATTAATCCATGCTGAAGTTTCAGAAGTTTTTCATAAGCATAAAACATCCAAGGTGAATACAATTACATAAATGTAAACACAACATTATAGCTATGCTAAAAAAGGAGATGAATAAGATTACTCTTCCATAAGTGTCATCCTGTATGAAAAGTCAACTGTTAGCTATTGCTACTGAAGCTACAATATGACAATATTATTGTATGGTTGCTAACGCTAACAAGCTATAAGCTAATCCATTGTTGCACAAATAATTCAAAGAAAATAGCAAGACCCCTCCTGTGTACAAGCCACACATAATAAGTTATGTGCTTCTATAAAAAAGGTGAGAGTTGAGGAAGGTGTTTTTTCTACGGGTCCTAGAGAGAGCTCAATGGATTAAGAGGATAACAATGTGTAAATTCAGTTAAGAGGATATGAATAGAATATAACTGAACATTTAACAGCTGAACAATAGAAAAAAAACCATACCTGGTAGTCATACCACTGCGACACACACTTAGCCTTTGAGCGTTCCTCCAGGAGCGCCTTTGGATCAGTTACCTCCTCATCCGGCCTGTAACACAGAAGAATATACAGATATAAACAAGAAATCCAGTTGGAACTCTTCCATAGTCCATTGGATAACAAGTACAGATACACACTATGCTACAAATTACAGCAGTAGATGATAGAATTCATGAGAATATCAAGAACTTTGGTACAATGAAAAAGACTTATAACAAATATACTGAACTATCAAATGTTTCAAGCAGCACAAATCCGGTTTCCAATTGATATGCTTACAAGTTACTGCTAACCCCCAAAGGTGAAATCATGAATGGGAAATTATTTTGTACCATGATTCCATTTATCAAGATTGGCTAGACATGTTTAAATAAGTACATTTCAGATCTTAGGATCAACTAACTTCAAACCTAGATGCTTTGTACTTGTATCCATGAATCGAGGAAGCACAAATATTATGTACTAATGATATCATTGATAATTTTTCTTTTCCAAAATCAGTTTGCAAGCAACGACAAGGTAATGTGCAGATGTGCAGCAGAAGTAATCATCACAAAGCAAAGCAGCAGCAGCATCCACAAAACTCTGACAACGAAAAAAAAAAGGTTTGTAACAAAACAATATAGCAACTATCAATCCATGTTTCATGAATGAGAGTGTGTAATTGAAGTTGACTGATGGGGAAACAAAATATGCACCACCATCCTACCGTCTAATGACCTAGGCATTAGCATATACCACCTACAGATCTGAAAATAAGGTGTGCTTGATAACTCTGAAACCAGACATAAACAGACGTGAATAGTAACATCACGAATACCAAATTCCCTAACGACTCATCCTTGAGCGGAAGATGGGGCAGGCTGAGTGAGGCTGGCACTCTTAGACCCTAGCCAACACGAATGCGACAATTACTGGTTCACAGCGCGTGGATGCGCGACACCAATCCACAAACAAACAGGAGTCCTGCTCATCTCGCAGAGCCGTATCATAATCACGGCCGCCGTTCAGCAACATGCAAGCAAGCGTCCACGCATAACATGTTCCAGAACCGCGACCAATCCGAACACCGGAAAAGAAATCACGCGAACCCCTACGGTCGCGGGCCGTGATCGGATCGTGCCACGCGCGATGCTTGCACAAAGATCATGAGTGCGTCACAGAGAGAAAGTCACGGATCGGATCGGACTACTCACATGGTCGCTGAGATTCCCGGCGAGCCCAGGAAGATCCCGAATCAACCTGCGTAGAGAGGCCAACGACAATTAACTCACGGGGAATACGACGGAGACCGACAGGATACTCTAGTGATCGCTGGAGGAACCGGATCTGAGATTACCGGAGAGAGAAGGACTGCGAGGGCGGAGGCGGGCGGCGAGAATGGTGGTGAGACGAGGGGCGGACGAAGGAAGGAGTTGGAGGTGGAGATGAAGCTTCCGGACCCTTGGAGTGGGTGGTGACTATTGGGCTGGGCCAGAAAGAATAGCCCAGAAATTCTTCAGACCTACGAATGGAAGGCCCAATCTGTGATTGACAGTTTTCGCCGGCTAGAGACACTTTTTTTTTTCTGAACTATATTTTGTTTTGAGAACTATACAAAATTTCCTGAACTATAATAGTAGTGTTCAAATATAACCTTATTTGAGTGATTGTTAGGAAGTCCAAATCTTCCTTTTTCCTATGGTAGAGGAATTTATGTAAATATGCCTTTCTGTCACGAAAAGTCTGAACACAAATAGATACTCCTTTGTATTTTAATTAATGTCATCCCCTAGCTTAAATTTGCACTACTGGACAATATCGATAGAAATACAGAGACAGTAGTATAGATGAAAAACTCAAAAATAGTGATATCTTTCTCTCACAAACATTTCATCCAAAACCGAGGAGCATTAATCACACACGCCGCGCGCTTGGTTAGGAATATTTTCGAAATCGAAATTGTAAAGCCAGCGCCCAAACACGAAAACAATTTCCGTTTTGACAGCCCCTCCCGCCGTCCCGCGTTCTTTTACCCGCTTTCCCCTACTATGCGTTTCATTTTCACCGCCAAACAAAAGTTAAAGCGCCAACCCAGCATGGCTCTGGCGCGGGTGCCCTGTGGGCCCTTCAATCCGCTGCCACCAATTGTAACCAATAGGAACTCGTCTTCGTCCATCACGCGGATCACCAACCTTAAGCAGGTACACATCTGCATCGTCCATTCGCATCGGACGCCTCTCAATCCTCGCGCCCATTCCCCCGGGAAATTCCTCGGCTCCCGCTTCCTCCCCCGCTCCAGCTACAATACGCGGCCCATTCCATCGCTCCCACCCCAACACGCTCCAAAGTCACTCGAATCCTCCCAAATCCTCCGCATCCTCCTCGCCGCCGTTTCGCCGTCCTCCTCCCCAAGCTCCGATGGCCCGCACCAAGCAGACGGCCCGCAAGTCCACCGGCGGCAAGGCTCCCAGGAAGCAGCTGGCGACCAAGGCGGCGCGCAAGTCGGCCCCGGCTACCGGCGGAGTGAAGAAGCCGCACCGCTTCCGCCCCGGCACCGTGGCGCTCCGTGAGATCCGCAAGTACCAGAAGAGCACCGAGCTGCTGATCCGCAAGCTGCCCTTCCAGCGCCTGGTGAGGGAGATCGCGCAGGACTTCAAGACCGACCTCCGCTTCCAGAGCTCCGCCGTCTCCGCCCTGCAGGAGGCCGCGGAGGCCTACCTCGTCGGGCTCTTCGAGGACACCAACCTCTGCGCTATCCACGCCAAGCGCGTCACCATCATGCCCAAGGACATCCAGCTCGCCCGCCGCATCAGGGGCGAGAGGGCATGAATGTGCTCGAAGGATCTGCGAGTTCGTTGTGGTAGCATGTTACTGCCGATGTGGCTGTGTTCGTAGTGCTAGGAGATGTGTTGGATCGCTGGGTAACCTGCTTGTCTATCTTGTACTGATGCTGCTGTAATGGTGGCTTACCTGAATTGAAATGGAATCTTAGCAGTATGATAATCTTCTGAATGTTGTGCCATAAGGCTGACTAGATTTTGTTCAATTCACCACTAGTCTATTTACTTTATGGGGATGTAATTGTGAAAACATTGTGGTGTTTGGACCATCTTCTAGTATGGGATTTTGTTAATTGATGGTTCAGCATGTTGCTCTCGGTGTGGCTGTGTTTGTAGTGCTAGGGGAAATTGGATCATTCGGTGTGGTGGTTTCGTATCTGAATTAGGTTTAGTCTCATCATGTCCTGAATTATTTCAGTCTAGTCATTGTGTTCCGTCTCTGAATCTGGTACCAGATTTTGTGCCCTTGACGATTAGTCCGGTCGTTCTGAGGATGCATGGGATTTTGCTGATGTTCAGGATTGAGTAACGGGCGAACCATGTAGTCATGTACCCAGTGCCCTGACTGCTACAGTATTAGTCAAGCCCTACGCTGAAGCATCGTTTTATTGATTTTTGGTCGCATAAATCTGATCAATCCATGGCGCAAGGCAAATGAACTAACAAACTTACAGGTGATGGATTCAATGAAGTTTGCAGCATTTGCAACTTTGCAAGCATGTAATCTACTTACACAAAACAATTGTACAAATAGCTTCTGCCATCCACAACAAAGCTAAGATGCAAAACCTACGAGAATAAACTGGCCTAAACCTTGTACTGCATCATCATACAGGTTCTTTCTACCTACAACCATCGTCTAGATGTCTCCTCCATCTTAGCTGCAACAGAGGTTCATAGTTCATTGCAATGTAAATGCTGCCCCTTGCATAGTGATTGATGTACCCAGGCGGACATCTGCTGTTCATAGCCTGAAACTGTCCAGCAAGCGGATGCCACGAGAACTTAAGCCTTCAATTGCTATGCTGTGCACAAAGGCCATCTGAGTATCTGAAATCGGCCGGATGCCCAAATACAATACTTCATAACTGTCCTTTGCATCTACTGTAGCGTGCAGCATTGCTTGGTTAAACTGATCGAGACAAATGTTGTCATCAGTAGCCTCATTGCTGACTGATACACATCGCATCTGGATTGGGGAATTTCATGTAAGCTTCAAGAGGTCCATTCCATCAGAAAGGATAAGAGCCATGTTTGTAATAAAGCTGCTAATTCTTACAAGCCCTGAAAAGTTGGAAAGAAAACCACTGAAATCAACTACTCTACTGTCACCTGTTAACTGTTGTTTGTCCAGGAAAGAAGTGAGGTAGCAGCAACTCAAGATGGATGGAAAGAAAATTTGAAACAGATCAACAAACAAAGGAAAGATGCAACTGCACACCTTATACCTGCGGATTATGTTGGCAATTACTTGGTTGAGCATGATATGCGGTAAAACCTAGTTCCTGGAAGCCAATGACTGCATGTGAGAAACTTTTGCAACACTCAGTAAGGTACATAGGGTACCTTTTCCATTTTCCTTTTATGAAAGAAAAGAGAATGAGGGGTATGTGACAGTACTCTTGATGCAGCGGGGAAGCTAGGATTAAAGCTTCGCTGCATTTTCTCGTAAAATAGTTGTCCTGGAAATGAATTTGATAGGTCAACCCCCTGCACATGGGAAAAAGTAGAATTAATATAACTTGACAAGAGACTGGCAGGAGGTTATACTTTGTGCCACCCACAATGTACTAATGAGGTACAAAAAGATTGTCACTGGCAGCAAAAAATAACAAAATGTTTTCTTCACACCTGATATTAATTTAGCTGATTTGGTTTGGTAGGTCCCTGTTTGTAAAATTCAGTTTAATCAAATAACAGTTCAGCAGCCATATGTTAGAATCACTACTTAACCACCTTAACCACAATAATTAATTTTCGATTTTTGCAAGCAGAAACAAACTAAGTAGTACAACTGTCAGTCCACAATCTCCTCCACAGATCTCTCTGCCCCCTTATCCGCACCAACCCTTCCTCTTGCAGACTGGTGCTCCAGAACACCACTGCCCATGGACTAACCTCATGTAATTACATACTGGGGCTATTATCCAAGTCCTATGGCATGGTCACAGTAGGAAAATAGGGCGTATTCTTCAGACCAAGGTCCAAGACTTATGACAATCCTCTGATACACTGGTGGAAATCAAACAATCCCACATGGCAGAAAATAACTAATTCATGGCAATCCAGCGTTTTTTCCCTGCCAGTCACATGGGCGTTAAAATAGGGATAAAAGCTAAACTAATACAAACTGAGATGAACCGCACAGCAATAGTTTGAATTCCTAATGCAGGGAAGCTAAATAGTTTATAGACCTCACACATGAAAAACATTTCAATAAACACTAGTCTCTAGTGTCATGGTCCCATGGACATTCCATGCTTCACTCTTTGAGAATTACATAGATTCTAAAGAACAGGCTAATGGCAAAATTCTAGCCTTTTGCTCTTCAAAATCTTTATGATTGTGCAGCACACAAACATCCATCGAATGAATGAAGCATAGAAGCAGAGGATCCAAGGATTTACCAAAGGTTTGCAGAAACAGAGATCCAACAGATACATGTTGTCAGAAGCTGAAGCAACACACAGCTACCTTATAATAGCAAAATCAAATATTATTGCTAGCATGCTACTTGACTATAGCACACGTATCATGCAAAATCCACCAAGTAAAAAATAAAGCTGCAAATACCTGAAGCAAATTATTCCCAGGTTGAGTAGGACCGTCCAATATGGTAAATTGTATTGCAGGTTGTTCTGTCTGAATCGTTTTCTTATTCTGCAAGCTTTTTTTCATGCCACTTTTTGTATGAGTTTTGCCTTTACGACCTTTCTTTTTTGGCCTCTTTGCTCTTTTACTGCTTAATTGGTTCATTGCTTGTTCTGATTCGTCGTCTGTGGTATTAACAGATGAGGATACTTGGATGTCCTCAACATCAGACTGGGCTGCTGAAGCATCAATGCTTGTTTGTTTCTGCAGGATTTCTTCCACTTTCTTTAGCAGTTCTACAGAGCATTGCTCCAGCACTCTGTATGATTCCTCACATTCTGATGCCCGAGAAAGAATTTTAACATATATGGGGCACAAGTATTGGTAGCGGCTAGAAAATTCCAATGTGGTATCTGCCTGAACTTGACGATCCTCAACCTGTGGTGTAGTCAAACACCTGGCATATTTTGTCCATCGCTTCAAGATGTACCTATCTGGCAGGTACTTTATATCCATTGTATCTAGAATTTTCAAAGCATGGCTGCACAGGAAGCCGAGTGTCTCAAACTTCCTACAAGAGCATGAAACAGTCAGCTCAGAAAGGTTTCCAGAAACTTTATACTGCCTTTCTTTCTCAAGTATCGCAACAATATACTCACGGCAGGGGCCATTTTCATAACGATTCACGATGTAAGCTGACTGGAACTCTTCGTATTCTTCTTGGAAAAGCTGAAATATCATACCGGAATATGTCTCAGAAGCTTGCTTAAGAATAGGAGCTCTAATCTTGGAGTCTGACAACTTAAGCCTTGAATTAAATTCAACCTCCAATTCTGTGTATCGTCTATCATCAACCACCTTCTGAAGGTGCATCAAGAACAGAGTAATATCTACATCTGATGTCAAATAATCCTGAACATCAGATTGCAACTGATTATTTAATTTTGTATTCTTCATACCAGCTGAAAATGTCCACTTCATGTATGGTCTAGCCCACTTTTCTTTTTCTTCAAATACCTTTTGCAACCATACATTACCATGAAGGCTATACTTATTCATCATAACCTCCCAGGAAGTGAGAAACTCCATCTCCTCCTCATAATCATTTATACACGCCTTGAAATCCTTCATGAAATCACAGTCCCCTCTAATAAGGTGTTTCATGTTCATTTTTGCAGTCTGCTTCAGATTCCATGTGCATAAAGCATGGCATGTATCAGGCATGACTGCTGAGATAGCCTCTGATATTGTTGCATCTTGACGTGAAAATATTGTCTTCGGTGCTCGTCCAGACATTGCATTCTGGAATGTGTCAAACAGCCACTGGAACGATTCTAAAGTATCATCATACATAAGTGCCATTCCTAGTAAAATGGTGTCCCCGTAATTGTTAAACCCGATAAATGAGGCAAAAGGTACAAGGCTCATGTTGCCCTTGGATACAATATCAAAGGAAACAACATCACCAAATTGACCAAAGTCAACAACCATCTTAGCATCTGCCCAGAAAACGTTGGCAACTTTATCTTCAGCATCCAGCTGTACAGCATGATAAAATAAAGGATTAGCTCGAGATTGGCCTTGGAGGTAGTTCAACAGCGCAGCAGCTTCCCCATACTTGATTTCCTGCTGCCTTCTAGTTCGCAGGGGGCGCTGCCAGTGTTTCAAAGTAGCAGCATTGTACCCTAGAGCAGAGTTTCTGCTTCCGGGTTCACCAGCACCTATCATGTTGCTAGGGTTATCAGCTTCTGATGACTGAAAATCACTTAACTTCCTTTGTGAAGGATTAGCACATGATGGTACCAACAAAGGATGATTATGCTGTGCCTCAAATGCGTAGACTTCATACTTTGCATTATCATTGTTGCTCCTGAGAACCAAACAGGCCTTGCATCCTGTTCTTACATTAGGCTGTGGAGTCTTTGAATGATTGGTTCTTTTATCTATGGCTTTGAATCCTTCCCTCGAACAAACAAACTTACTGGAGCTTACCTCGCCAGTTTTCCTGCTCTTATTTGCATATTCCTTTCGGATATTGAACCCTAATTTCTGAGCGTAATTCAGATAGAACTCATATGCCTCATCATTCGAGGCAAATTCTTGACCCAGCCGTGGTGTATAATTTTCAGACACCGTTTGAAAATTGCAAATGCTTCGAACTGTTTCGGTATCTACTGTGTTTCTGACCCCTGGATGTTTATAAAAAGAAAAAAATCAGAGTATAATCAACTGTAAACTCGTGAGCCACTAATGGATGCGGTCAGGGTAACCACCCAATCGCACTGCAAATTCGTTAAAAATCTGGAGAAAAAGATCTTTCCTTTTTGATACTTGTAAGTGATTCCAGTTAAACAGGTAAATGATTTCCCTAGAAATGTCGAATTAAGGCGCGCCAGCGCAAATAGAGCATTAAACCTACATCTCCAACAAAATCCGTGCCTGTACCAATAACGAGTACCGGAACTACGCTAGGCATGGAGCCATTGACATTGACAAGTTTACAGAAAGAAACTCCGCAGGAATCACGCTTCGGAAGAGGAAAATAGAAGAGACCTGCAATCGGTGGACTGGCGCCGGGGGGCGGAGGAACGGCGGCATGGGGCTCCGGCGTTGTTGACGTCATCGGCAGCGGCTGACGATGGCGGGGCGCCGCGAGGAGTAGCTGCAAGCGACGTATCTGCGGCGCGGGCCAGGGCACCGCTGCTCCGGCCGCCGCACCTACGGGCCACGCTGCCTCACCTCAGCTCCGCCGCAGCTTCACCGGCGAGAGATCGGAGCAGAACACCCGCTGGGCCGAATGAATGGCTTACATAGCCTGGCCCGTTTTTATGGGCCGGGCTGCGTCAGGTATCTAACGACCTGTTTGACATAGCTCTGCTTCATCTTAGAGCAGCTCTGCTCCAAAACTTTAAGGTGGAGCAGTTCTGCTGTGAAGTTGGATTTATTTTTCAGGATGTTTGGGTAGGAGGTTATGTTCAGCTTTAAAAAGATTAGTTTGAAGGGTAAAAAGACTTTGTTACCCTTGATAGTACCAATGTATTATTAAAAATAATTCAAATATTCTTTTCTTATAATATTAAAAAATTGAATTTTTTTCAACTTGCACAAGATCACAACATTTTCTTAAGCTCTTTACGCTCGACGCCCTCGTGCCGCAGTGGCGGGTCAGCCTCCCTGGCGTCAAGCTCATGCGTTGGCACCAGCGCCCGCTGGAACTCGACAGCGGTGTGGATCTCGAGCCCGTGCTCCAGAACTGCCCCGCGCTCAGGGCGCTCAGCCTCTCCAACTTCTACTGCTGGACGGAGGACATCGTGCCCGCACTCACCGCGCATCCGGTCGTTGTCCCCGCGCTCACCGAGCTCGACGTCAGCCTCGTGGGTGCCGGGTTAGGGAGGCCACCCGGGTTGTGGGAGGCGGGAGGAGTTGGGGAGGGCGCCGGGTTGGGGAGGCATCGAAGAGGGTCGGGTGGGGGTAGCTCGTCGGCCAGGGGCGGGCATCGCCGTCGAACTGGGGTAGGCGAAAATCGACAGCATCGATCAGGGGCGGGCGAGGGCCAGGGGCAGTGTCGGCCGAGGGACGGCAGCGGGCGAGGGTCAGGGGCGGGCGAGGGCCAGGGGTGGCGTCGGCCAAGGGACGGTGGCGGACGAGGGCCGGGGGCGGGAGTCGACCGAGGGCGAGCGTCGCCTGGGGGTGATGGGGGCGGACGGCGACGAGCGTCGCCCAGGGGTGGTCGGGGGCGGGGTCGAGATCCAGCCTCGGCGGGCGTGCGACTGGGATGGGGAAGGGGATCGGCCAGAGAGAGAAAAAATAAAAAATAACGCTTCGCTTTGTAATCAATGGTAAAGGTGGGTAATTTTACCTCAACTCTATAACTCCATAGCCCTTGGAGTTAGAAAAAAGATACTCCACCAAAATAAACTAGAGCTCCTCCAATTTTAGGTGGAGCTGCTGCTCCATAGAATTTTGAAGCTAGGATATTTGACTAGCTCTAGCCAACTCCTCTTCTAAGTTTTAGAGTGAAACCATACTAAACAGGTACTAAATAAACCAACACTGGCCGGCCATCTCTCTCATGAACCCGGGAAAGGCTGCGATAGCCTCTCAGGTGGTTGTAGCGGGAACATGCCAGCCGGTTGCACGGGTTTTTTTTTTTTTTTGTGTGTGTGTGTATCCAGCTCGTGCCCGTGCAAGCTGCGACTTGCGAGTCTGCAAAATGCAGAAAAAGCAAAGGTGATATTAGAAATTCGTAGTAAAAACGTTTAACTGGTAGTGCTAGTAAGCACGTCTGCACGTGCAGGTCCAATGTTTACCCCTTCCAAATACTAGCACGTGCCTAATTCCTTCTCATCAGTCGTGACGGTAATTCGTCTCTGCCTAATTGAAAAGGAAAAGGGCCTAAAAAAGGAGAGGACCGTATCATTTCTGTTCTATTATTGGGGCCGGCTGGTAAAAACGAATTGTACCACCACGACTGATGACTGCCTTCTCTATCTATAGTCGTTCATCAGTTCAGTACTTCACAGTAAATTGATTGCAGCATGTTTTTGACTGGAGTCCGTGGTATTTCACCATTCAGTGCCCAAAATTTCAGGCAACTAAATAAGTTTTCCAAAGGCTCGGTTGGAATATAGGAAATCTTTCCATTTTTTTCCTTCAAAAAAGATCTAAATCTTCTAAAACTTCAGTGGCATGTACCAAAGATGGATGACGACATCGTTGCAATTTGCAAGAAAGAGTGATTTGGTCAGAATAATCCTTAGTTGAAAAGATCGCGCCTTTTCTTTTCGGACCCCGGTCTTCCGTTCATTGCACACTGTCAGATCAGAGGGCCGTGCTTCAATTATGTAAGAGGATTGTGCTTCAATTGAACTGTCGTTTGCACTCTGTTTACGAATAAACCATACATGAGGGGCGATCCTTTTCCTGATAATTCGTTGCTTAATCACCTGCCCAAAAATGCGGCGGAACGGCCCTCCCTAATTGCAGCAAAGAGAGAGTCAGAGAGAGATGATAGGCAGGTTGGTAAACATCGCTCTACTGACATCATTAGCCGAAAACGACGCATCATTACATTAACAATCCTACAGTTAAAGTCTACCACCTCATCACCGCAAGGTTCGATGAATCCCAGAAAAGGGAACATCCCCATCAGGCCATCAACCGCTTCTGGCTGGCGTCAGCAACGCCAGGGAACGATCGATCTCCGCCATCGCTGTCGTCGCTCTCAGCTCCACCTGCGAGCGGGACCCACGCAGGGACTCGAGGCTGTGCGTGTCCGAGTGCTTATGTGTCGTGCGTGGCGCACACACTCCCCCCTGCGCCCAAATGCTCTGCACCGAATTTCCCCCGACATCATCGCCCCAACTTGGCTACTTCCTCTCGCACCTTTTCGTCGCAGTATATTTTTTTACGAAGGGTTTTGGAAGCATCCAGGCTTTACAATCTTCATTAATCGGAGTGTTACCACCCTATTAGCACATTCATTACCTTCCTCGTCGCCAGTCGCCACCAATCGAGCTCGAGCAGAGAGGAAAGAAAAGGCCAAAAGGGAAGACATAAATCTTGGAAAGGTCAAGGCCCTAGCTTGCTAGATTTGTGCGAGGCCCCCTTCTGTTTCCGCACAGATTCCGCCGAGACTCGCTTCGGTTCCTCCTCTTCTCTGCTGGAGTTTGCATTCCCAGCGAGGTTCTTTTCCGCTTCTACGGATTTAGGATCGGCGGCCTCGCGCCTCGGTATGGTTCTGCCTCCTTCCCTGTTCGTCTCCCTCCCCGTGGTCGAGAATGGGGGATTTCGCGTCAGCTGATCCGGTTTCGGGTTAATCTTTCTCCCAGGATTCCACCCTTCATTTTTGATCTTTTCGTTGCTATAGTTGCCATCCGGCGGCAGATTGCAGCAGCAGCAGCCCATTTTGTGAAATCCCTTCTAAAAGAAAGCTGCAATCTTTGGCTGTTTCCGTCTTTTCCGGCCACAAATTGCGCCAGGAAGCTCTAAAAACATACAACGCCCTTGCCGGCCACATCAAGGTTTGGTGAGGTGGTGGTTCTTGTGAGTAGAATACTGCAAAGGGTTGGAAGCTTTGGGGATTGAGGAGGTCTGCTCCGGCCTGGGGTTGGTGTTCCCCGTCGGAGATGGAGGGGAATTTGCCACCAAGAGCCCTGATCCCCGGATCCCCTTTCGATTTGGAGCCGTCCATGCAGCGACAGCAGTTCCACTTCCCCCAGCCCCAGGTTCACCAGGGCGTGTTCGCCGTCCCCGCGCCGAACCCGGTGCAGGAGCTGGGGAATGTGGTGAAGACCTCGCTGAGCGACGAGGAGGACGCCGCCGACGGCCACCACGACCACGGCAAGGCGGCTGCTGCGGCGGGGGCCTCCCAGTGGCACCGTGTGAAGTGGACCAGTGACATGGTCAAGCTGCTCGTGTCGGCCGTCGCGTACATCGACGAGGATGTGGAGGCGGACCACGGCTCCAGCAGTGGGAGGAGGAAGCACGCCATGCTCAAGAAGAAGGGCAAGTGGAAGCTGGTGTCCATGGCGATGAACGAGAGGGGATTTGCCGTGTCACCGCAGCAGTGCGAGGACAAGTTCAACGACCTCAACAAGAGGTACAAGAGGCTGACTGAGATCCTTGGCAGGGGAAGGGCTTGTGAGATTGTTGAGAAGCCGGCGCTTCTTGAAAAGATTAACCTCTCTGCAAAGCTCAAGGAGGAGGCCAAGAAGCATCTGAACTCGAAGCATCTTCACTATGAGGAGATGTGCTCATACCACAACAGGAACCGGTTTTGCCTGCTTGATGATCCCAGTCTTCAGAAGTCGTTGCGCATGGCACTTAGGAGTGGAGAGGAACAGGGAAAGAAGAATTCATTTGGTTATGAAGACAATGATGACCAGGTGTCGTTTTCTGATGACGACGACGAAGATGATGAGTGCAACGATTATCTGGAAGTCAGTGCTGAGGATCGACACCACAGAGTTCATAACACCAAGAAACTGAAGCATGATCATGAGGAGATGCATTGTGGGTCTCATCTATCTGAAGTTGCTGCTGTTGATATGAATAAAATGCTCTCTGAAGGATCTGGTGGTGCAGCTGCTGAGAAGAATCTAAGTGCTATGCATCGAAATCAAATCGAGCAAGAACGTCTGAAAATAAAAGCTCAGATGCTGAAAATTGAGCAGCGTCATTTTAAGTGGCTGAGGTTTAGCAAGGAGAAGGACAGGGAGCTAGAGAAGATGAGACTGGAGAATGAAAAGATGGCGCTGGAAAATGAGCGGTTTGAGCTGGAGCTGAAGCTTAAGGAAATAGAGATGGGTATCAAACCAAAGAGGATTTGGTGATTGCAGACTGCAAATGGTAGAACTAGAAACTCTAGAGTTGATGGTTATCCTTTTTTTTTTATTGCAGTAGCTTACATATTAGGATACTACATAAAGTTTCATCTTGGCTAACTGCATATTGGTTAAGTTAATGACTCTTTTAGTGGTATAAGTGTTTACTGTGGATACAGTTTGACATCTGAGTATGGTGCTTCATCTTATCATTACTTTCTTATTCCTCTTGTTGCTTGTGGCTGTGTGCTTGTGCGTTGCTGTTGACCTCTCAGTGTATTTCCTCTATTGTTTGTTGCTGTTTACGTTCTTATGACATCCCTGCAGTTATTTGAACGTCTGCCTGGTCTATTCTGCCTGCAACTATATGTGAAAGCATTGACTGAATGTGCTTGTGAAATATTGTTGTTACACCGATATCACTGAAAGCTCATCCTCTACACCATGTTTCCCTTATGAATTGATGTAAAGTAGTGTAGAGTATCTGAAAACATCGTTAACTGATGTTTAGGAAAGCATCAGCTGCACTCATGTGCCAGTATGTTTTAGCTCCCTGGACAAAGAACGGGAGTAAAGGTATCAGCTCAAGCAGGCAATCGGTGTACAACTACTCTCTGTTACCCGTTCTTCTAATTCTTGTCCTATTGTGTCTTCTCATATTGTGATACTTTGTTGGTGCTGGTGCTGCCTTTTTGCATGTAATTAGCTGTTCCAAGTTCCTGATGTGGCAGACACAGCGCCTGGTTTTGTTGAAAAGAGATGAAGAGCTGCATTTGCTGCTTTTCAGGTCTAACAGCTCTTTTCTCCAGCAACTGAAAGAGATTGCGATATGCCTAGTGTTACTGTTCATCCATTTCTTGTTGACATTGTGAATGCACTCTACACATATCCGGTGAAAACTGGGCAAAAGTTGGAAACTTGTAAACTCCATAAGAAACCATGGTTGCATGTTTCCAAAAATTCTGAAAACTTTACCACTTATAGATGATGTAATATCATCTATCATGGTTGCACCCAAAATTTCAATATCAAATTCCATACCGTTTGTGAGATGCAAAATTCAATTAAACTGTTTGTCTTTTAGTGCATATACTTATGTCACATTTCACATTTTTGTATCTTTTACATGAAATCGAGTTTGGAGTTGAAACTTTGGGTGTTTCCATAATATCGTATCAACTGTGGATGATAAAGTTTTCTTAATTTTTAGAAATCTCTAACCATGTTCTCTGATTTATGATTATCCTGGCTACATGATTGCAAGGAAATGAGTGCTACATGAACAACTTGTTGTACGCGATCATACCCAGAAGGCCCCATGGAGCACGAATGCAATGAGAAATCGATGGATATATCATAGAGAATTCTCAGAGTGCTGTCTGGTCCCAAGTGTGGAGCCAGCAAACTCCGGGTCTCCTGCCCTGCAGATGCCCAGCAGGTGACGGCATATCCGGCACCCCAGCGGTACGATACGACACGCTTTGGGAGTTGAGATGCTTGTACCATACCATTTCGTTGTATTCCCTGTCCGTATTGTACCTGTTGTACATGACTCGAGTTATTTTTAAGTTTGAGGCAACGGTACGTATCATACGGTTGCTGGGTGACAGATTGGAAATGGATTGGCAAGGCGAGGCATGATAATATACTACTACGTTTGGAATATGATAGTATGAGGCGGGGAAAGGGTTTTTTCTTTTCTTTTGGTAACAAATCGGAATGCTAGCTGCCCGGCCCCGGGTTCTCTGCCCCAGGACCTTTGTCGGAGTGAGGCCTAAAGCACTGCTGCATGTTGCTTTGCACTTTGCACCAGCTCTCGGTATTGACTGTTGGTAATGCCGAGGCGGTAGTCACCGGCCACACAACACGCATATACATACCCTGGATGTGACATGAGCCTCTCGCTCCCTCCTCTCGAGTAACCACACACTCCTCCCGCGCCTGGCATACATCAGAAATTGCTCTGAGGCAAGCGGCCATGGGAGCGTGCGCGACCAAGTCTGGTGACCTGAAAAAGGTCAAGGGCGAGCCGCCGGTGGTCGTGGAGGACGCCGCCGTGGTGCCACCCGTGGCTGACGGGGAGAAGGCGAATAAGGTTGAGGGGGTTCCACCGGCTGCCGAGACGGACCCGGCTGATGTCAGTCGCCGGAGGTCACTCAGCGACTTGCTCAAAGAGGTTAGTAAACACACAGCTTGATTTCCTTTTTTTACAGGCTTTTGTCACACGGGTTCGTTTCAGTAGTGGAGTGTTACGTAGCACAAACTTGACCACATCCGTGCTGCAACACCACAAGCTTCTTTCGTGCATAATATGCTGCGCTTCTCACAGGATGCAGAGGCGAGTGATGGAGACGAGGCCGGCCAAGAGGCGGTGAAAGCTGTGATTGATGAGGACTCGGCGGTTGCCACCGATGAAGCTGCTCCAGCACCGGCAAGTGTTTCCAAAGAAGCTGAAGAAGCCAAGGAGCCGCAGGTGGTAGCTGAGCAACCCGCCGCGGTCGTCGTCGAGCAGGACACGACGGCTGAACAAGAACAACTGGCTGATGATCCCGAGGCTGGCCAGGAACCCGACGGCGACGCGCAGGCGGGGGAAGAAGAGAAGCGTGTGGATCCTGATTCGGTCCAAGTTGCTACTGTTGTTGCTGCTGCTACGGTTGCTGCCCTGAGTGATGAAGGAAGCGAGGTTGCTGATGGCGTGTCATCATCTGCCTGAAAAAGAGGACGGTGTCTCCGCCTTTGTGATTCTTTCCTCTCCTTTTTCTTTTTCTGTTCCTTTTTTCTGTATGCACTTGTCTCAGTTTTGTTTATTGGGTTGAGTGAGATTGATTTATAGATGGTGTTTTGCATTCTGAACTGGAATACTGCCTACTAGTTCTCATGTCCTTGTGCAAAAGAAGAATTATTGACATTTCTCAGTGCAGAATGATAATGTATCATCATCAGTATCTACAAAACTGCCAAACTAGCACGGTTCAATATATTCGGCCAGGACATACCACAGCTGTCTAACTCCCATAATATGATTGAACCTATCATGCAAGCATTACAGACTGGAACTACAGGGAGGAATCACTTAACAACCTGGGGGTTGGGGATGTTCGACCTGATCTCCCTGCGCGGCTCGACGAGGCCGCCATTGCTGTACACCTCATCACAGACATGGACGCCCTCTCCCAGCACGGTCACGTTCTCGATGCGCGCCCACTGCCCGACGCTCGAGTGCCACCCGACGATGCTGCTCGAGACGCACGCGTGCTTCTTCACGCGCGCGCCGGGCAGCAGCGTGCACCTGGACAGCCTCACGCCGTCCTCCACCACGCACCCGGGCCCGACGACCACGTCGGGACCGATCAGGCACCCGTCGCCGATGCTCGCCGTCTCGTGGACCAGGACGTTCCCAACGACGTGCTCGCCGGCGGCGGCCAGCCGGTCAGGCGAGTTCTGCCTGACCGAGCCCAGGTAGAGATGCAGGCCGGTGATGTAGTCCTTGGGCTGCCCGATGTCCATCCAGAACCCGGGAAGGACCATGGCGTAGAGCTTTTTGTCGGCGACGATTTGGGGGAAGACCTCCTTCTCCAGTGAGGTTGGCTTCAGCTGAACCCGGTCAAGGACGGAGGGGTCTAACAGGTAGATGCCGGCATTGATCTTGTCGCCCACAAAGGTTTTGGGCTTCTCCACAAACCGTTCCACCCTTCCGGTACCTTCCTTCATGATTACAACACCGTACTTCGACGGTTCGTCTACCTACATCGTCAAGAGAACACGGCCATGTCACTGGAAAATAGTTCAGCAAGAATGAACAAAGACAGAGAAGCAAAGATTCAGTTACCTTCGTGACCATAATTGTAGCCTCGCCGTCGTGGCTCTTGTGGAATCTTATGAGCTCGGAAAAATGGTACTCACTAATGATATCGCAGTTTAGGACAAAGAAAGGTTCACCAGATCCGTCCACGAGTTTATCCCTGGCAAGAGCAAGAGGGCCGGTAGTACCTAGGGGCTCTGTTTCTTGCGAGCATGTGATTTTTACGCCAAGATTGTCCTCAGAATCCTTCAAGAAGTTGTACATGGCCTGAAAAGGAGGTGACAACACTTGCGGTAAAGCATCAGGAAAACCGGAGTACAATCTCTCCAGCACTTAAAGATCCTTCTATAGCCTACCTCAGGACGGTAATTGATAGCCAGAACAATTTCTGTCACCCCAACATGTCTCAAAGCTTCGATCTGCTCAAATTATGAAACACAGTTCGAAGGAATCTTTAACAACCTCAATCAATGAATCATCAGTTCAATTATTCACTTAGTTGATCGGTACAGCATCAAACATTAGGTGCTTGGATAACTGAATTCCTCTGTTCAGGAAATTTAATCGAGGATATGAAATTGAGGGAAACTAGGGATGGAAAATCTGGTAAAACTTAAAAAAATCAGGCATGAGAAAGAAAAGACACCCTAAGTGTACGTTCAGTTACATGTTAACAATACTTCTATTTTCTGAAAATTGATGTTACAGAATTTCAGACGCCATGGAAAAGGCATGGAGAAAGAATCCATGTTCATCAACTCTGCTTCTCTCTAAGAAAGAGCTTTAGCTTAATAATTTTTTCTTTCTGGTTTTTGTATAGTACTACCAACCTACCAATATTTGATGTCGAGACGATGTAAATAAAAGGATGGAATGCTTTATAGAACAGATTCAGGATCGTCATTTACCTGATGCTGGAGTATGGGCTTGTTGGCAAAATCCACTAGTGGCTTTGGGATACTGTACGTCAAAGGAAGAAGACGACTTCCGTATCCTCCAACAAGAATTAGAGCCTTCATGTTGAGCTATAACTCGTTCCTCCTTGATAATCACCATGGGGACAGAAACACTCAATATATGAAGTTCATAACAAGTGGCTCATGACAAGTAGCACCAACAACAACGCCCGAAAACTGAAGTTTGCCCACGGCATTGAACGGAGGGACACGTTCTGCTTGCATTGCCGCTAGTTAGGCGGCTCTATTCTTTTTTTGACGAAATCTTTACACTACTGGCTCTTAGAGGCACAGACTCATAAGATCCACATGACCAAAATCAAACGCATAAAGCCCTAGTAGAAAGTTCAGAATAGTGTGCGTCCTGCCTGATTCCTGATCACGTTCATCAACTTGGTACAAGAATCATCTACAAAAACGCCAAGACCCCAAGCCAGAACCCTCAGTGATGGAGAAAGAACTTGGAGGGAGATCGATGAGGGCGGCGAGGATAGACCTATCCTGAATTGCGTAGCCCGGTTTTGGTGCGGGAAAGATGTTATTAGACTGGGCGGTTCTTGGTGGATTGTGGGAAAATTTTACCTGAAAAACGTGGGGATCTCGACGCCGGCGGCCTGGGAAGGACTTCGCCGCCTGCTGCTCGTCGTCTCCTCTCCTCGCACGGCAAGAAACAGCGATCGCCGACGTCGGGAGACGGTAGAGTCGATGCGGCAATGTCCCGGCCGGCATTGGCATGGCATCGTCCTAACATATGGGCCGCATGCGCTCCCGTGGGCTTCTTCCTATACGTCCCACGATTCTGATCTCGGTTAGGATGGGCTTCATCATGAAACAGCGCGGAGGGCGTCGTGGGCTTCCAAGCGGCGTCCACCGATCCGTGGCCCAGTCTCATCCACGCCCCGTAATTGCCTAAAAACAGAAAATCCACGCCCGTGGTCGATCATGAATCATGGTGGAGGCCGCCGGACGCCGGTGTGGCAGTGTGCGCGTGTGGCTCACAGGCTTCTGGAGGGACGGGACGGGAAGGCGTTGGAAACATCGCAGATCGCGTAGGGCGTGCTGGCGACTGCTAGAAGCGTAGAGCAGAGGACGACGTGGGCCAGAGTTTAAAAAACCGTTTGAACGGAGGAAACCGGATCATACCGGTTTTATGGTTTTTACGAAAACCGGAAAAATCGCTCCATAAACCATTCAAATATTAAAATCTTGGACGAAAATTTAGAGTTAACGGTCGGTTTCTCTGATTTATCGATCAGTTTCTCTCGTTTATTGTTCAATTTTCTTGGTTTACTATTCGGTTTATTGATAAAAATTTCTTCTTTCAAAAAACCATTCGGTTTCTCTGGTTTATTGCTTGATTTCTCCGGTTTATCGCTTGATCTTGCCAGTTTTCAAAATTACAATTTTTTTTTCAAATTTTAAAAAATAATTCGACCGAAAACCGGTTGTCCGCTGAAACCAGATCGGACAGGTTTGATCGAAAACTACGAAAACCAATCAGTTTTTGTCGGTTTTTCAATCCATGACGTGGGCAATGGAGTTTTTTAATAGAGGTATGGAGAGAAAAAAGTTCCCTGAACAATGGATCAGCTGGGTCATGAAAACAATGAAAGGTGACAGAGTTGGTATTAATATCAATGAAGAACAGAGAGAGTTCTTCAGATCTTTGAAGGGTCTAAGGCAGGGGACCCTCTTTCACCCTTACTCTTTAATCTAGTGGGAGATGCTCTCTCAACCATTCCGAATAGAACTAAGGAGACAAGACATATAAAGGGTTTGGTGCCACATTTAGTGGAGGGAGGTATCACTCACCTTCAATATGCAGACGACACTATTATTTTTCTTGAGCTTGAGGATTTGTTGATAGCATATACAAAATTTCTTTTGTACTGCTTAAGAGTATGTCAGGACTAAAAATCAACTTCTCAAAAAGTGAAGTGATAGTTGTAGGAGCTGACAAGGGAAAACAAACAAGAGTGACAAACTTATTCAATTATAAGACAGTTGACTTGTCGTTACATTATTTAGGCATATCTGTTAGTGATACATATCTAAGTGCAAAGAGTTTTGAGTATGTTTTCTAGAAAGTGAAAAATAGATTACCAGATTGGTAATGCTCTCATGTTTCTTGCCACCGATTTTGATCCAATCCTATCTAAGTGACATACTAAATTACACCATGGGCATGTATCTACTGCCGGACAGTATACACCAGAAGATGGATATAATCAGAGGTGATTTCTTCTGGAATAGGATAGGAAACAAGAGAAAATATCATATGATTAAATGGCCGGCTTTGGTGATGCCTAAAGAAATGGAAGGTTTAGGATTTACAAAAACAAGAACAATGAATGAGAGTTTGCTAGTAAAATGGATTTTCAAATTGGATAGAGGGGATTCTGATATGTGTAGTGACTTACTAAGGAAGAAATACCTTGGAGATGGGGGCTTTTTAAACTGTAGAAAGAGTGGTTGCTCTCAATAATGGAAATGTCTTCATAAAGTGAGGAGGCTTTATGAATATGGAGTTAGATTTTGTATTGGCGATGGCAAGAAGACTCAGCTCTAGGAAGATATTTGGATAGGAGATTGTCCTCTTAACATTACATTTGAAAGATTATATAGAGTTAATAATCAACAACAAGCTACAATTTTTGAGGTACTGAAAAACAATCAAATGAATATAACTTTCAGAAGAAATTTAGGAGTTGCATAATATGGGATACTTGCTATATGGGTATCTCCAAATATAACTAAGTCAGTAGCCGACGGGGTACTTCATCAACAAGGAAGCCGACCGACTCGGTTTGGAACACAAGACAATTAGAGATAAACTTTCTATGTTAAACCTTATAGACTACGAGTAGGATTCTTCATGTACCCCTACTGGTCGGGATATATAAGTCGACAGGGTACCCCCTCAAGAGATACCAGATTACAATTAATACAAACCACATAGCACATGACATAGAGTTTTTATTCTCATTAAAAGGGCCCAAACCTGTATAACTCGACGTCTTGAGGCATCGTGCGGGCAGCCGCGTCATCCCGCACCATCCTTGTGGCAAGCGCGGCAGTATACGATCTACGACGATGAGTGGGTGTGGGGGCGGGGGATGTTTTCATGGTGGACGGTTGCTCAAATGCAGAAGTTGAAATCAAAACTTCTCTTTCACACTAAGAAACAAAAAAAAATTCAGTAAAGATAGGTTGCATCGGTTTGAATAGTTTCAGAAAGTAATTTACTCATTAATAATTTGTTTAGGGTGCAAAGTAGATAAAGTGGATCATTTGAAGTAAAATAGTATCTTGTTATTTGATTTAGGCTCTCTTCAAATCCAGCTTTTAGAATTTGCAAAACTTTCAAGTAAGACAATTTTTTTTTGGATTCTAAAATTTAATCGCTAGATTTTAAGAATCTCATAATCTTTTTATATCTAGTTAGAGTCAAATTTTAGATGCCAAAAGAATCAGTGCCCTTTAGATTTTAAGAATCTAATCGATATCCAAACAACACCATCCAGATTTTACTTAGAATTTGGATTCTAAAATTTTGAGATAATAATCTGATTTTAAGAATCTAAACTATCTAAACATGACCTTAGTTAACTTTACAAATTGATGATTAGTATGATAAATATACCATAATCCTTCATCTCTAATGCAAACTAATGCAAAATAATTATATAGCATTGACAAGAAGCAAATGTTGCTAGACTTGCATATACATAATGTACTTTTACTCCTTTATTTTATGGTACGGTCGTCTACGATCATTGTTTCTGGTGTCCATATAGTAGTATTCATCCATGAAGGTAAGAGTAAATAATAGGAGAAAAAACCTTAATATCAAGTAGGGGGCTCGAGCCCCCCGCCCCCAACCCCACACACGCACACACACATTTCATGCATGCCACCTCTTTTGACTCGTTATTGCAATTCTCCTCATCAATCATCTAGCATATAAATTTTGCTCTTATTCTTGTCATATTTCTTTGGAGAGTGGCCCTCCACTGTTACGTGAATAACATTGCATGTTCTTGTTATTATCCTATACTGCTGCATATTGTCTATTTATCGAGTTTATGTGTCATGACATTACTGTTATACAACTTTCATATAAGTATTGAGCTAATATGCATGGTCTTGTGTCACAGAAAAAAATATGTATGGTTTTGAACACTCCCTCTTATATGGAGGCTCAATCTTAGAAATTACGTCTTTCTGCATTCAAACTTAAGATATATGGTATCATGTTAGTATACTATTTATCGATCAGTCACACTAAAAAATTAAACTAAGAGTAAGATTTCACTTATACTTGAATTATAAGTAGAACTGCTCGACATAACTTCTTTTGTCATTTCCATACCACTACTTGGCTCGGTTTGGTGCAGCTTGTTAAACAAGAGCTTGGCTCATTAATAATAGAATAAAAATAAATTAAATCTAGTTCCGTTTGGTTCATTAGCTTGCAAGTGTTATGGCCCATGAAAATCAATACAAAAATAATAATATTTTGTATAATTTTTTATATATTAAGATGTGAATAATCTTAGTTGTACTTTAAATAGCGACGAACAAGACTTAACATCATTGTTTTGAACCGAAAACTTTGGCAACATAGCAATCAAAGATCATATAACTCAAGAAATAAATCTTTTACATGAATTTTCATTCGGGTTATTAGGCTCATTAGCAGAGTTGACTCTTAGAAAAATATTTTGACAAAATTTCACCGATATATCCGACATATTTATCAACAAGGTCCGATATAATTTTTGTCTTTAAAATTTTATCATTGATTATATTTATTTAGTAAAAATTATTTTGATTATATATGTAACTATGATAGTTTATTGATTTAAGTCCATTTCTTTTTAAATGATAATTTTTTGAAAAAAATAGTTTTATTCATCAAAATCACCAATATTTTTGAAATATCGTGTTTATTAGTGACCTCTAATACTTGACTCAAGCTAACTAATTATAAAACAAGTTAAATATGTAGTTTGACTCATTCAATTTGAAACGACTGAATTGAAATGGAGATGAGTCGAGCTATCTTGTTTTTCTTCGAGATAACCTCTGCTTTATTAATCAATCAAGACAGAAGTACAAATGCAAACAGGAGGTACAAGGAACCAAACTTGTCTACCTACATCATGATACATAAAGCCTATAGCTAGTGAGTGGGCGTCCTCGTTTGAGTCACGCCCCTCGTGAACAAAGTAAAAATACTCAAAACCTTTATCTTGAATCTCTCGGTCAACATGCCCATAAGGCCCCTTACCTGTTCCTCTGATGCTTCGGATCACATTGATATTGTCGCATGTCAGGCGGGCCTTTCTAATAGCAAGATTAGTTGCCAATGCCATACCCTTTCTATATGCTATCGCCTCCACTGTCTCCGGGTCCAACATATCATTGAGCACCAGCACCGATGATCCCATGAACAAACCATCCGCATCCCAAGCAACAACTGTAGCCATTGCTTTGCCTTAGTTCTTCGATATTGTCGCATCTACATTTATCTTTAGTCTGCCTTCCAGTGGGGGATCCACTTTGGGGCTTTCTCGTTCTGCTGCATCAATCTTAGTTTCTCCGGCTCAACAAGGCCCAAACCAGCCATGTACCTATCAATGAAGAAATGTGTCGACAATGGGCTTTAGAAGGACACCTCATGGATCGCCTTACATGCGTACCAGATTACCCACAATGTAACTGCGACTCTGGTGAGAATATTGGTTGAAAGTGTTCGCCACACTTGACCACCATGCTTTTGCATCTGCCTCCTCAATACAGGCCAGATGTTCAGTCACTTCCTCATCCTCTAGTGCGCGTATGCAACAGGCAAGATTGCACTCAAGATTCAAGAAGAACATGTTTACACGAGTCTTGCGCACCACATAAACTGCAAGAGCTATGAGTCACGATGTTTCTTTTGTGAAGAATTTCTACTGAAGGTAGGGAAAGACGGGGCCAACCTCCATAAGAATATCTTGATCTTTGGGGGAAGATTCAATTTCCATAACCTCAACCATTCTTTTTCCTCTAACCTCCCAAGGATGTTTTCCAAATAAGCTGTTGCATGCTCTTTATTGATTACCAACATCCGAGAAGACACCAACCTCCCAAGGATATTTTCCAAATAAGCTGTTGCATGCTCTTTATTGATTACCAACATCCGAGAAGACACCATTATTATCGTAATGCCAGACCCAGAAATCCTCTTGTCACCGCGTGCTCAACGGGATTTAGAGAATACTTCTATGTCCGATGGTATGAATAATTCTCACAGTGAACAGGCTTTTACCGTAGTGTTAAGGTGCTTTAGTAGCACCTTATAGGTCTTGGGTTCGATTCCTGTTGAAAGCGAATTTTTCGGACTAGGTTAAAAAAATTCCCTCGTTTAGACCCTGCCTGGAGCCAATCGGTGCGGGCTTTGCTCCCGATTTAAAGGCTGGTGCACTATGAAGCTCTCACATATACCAAAAAAGAGATCACCATGTCATGGGGGGAGAGGGGTTCGAAAATTTTCTAAACCTGCATAAGAAGATCCTCTCTTCTTAATGCAATACTGTTGAGACGGTCTCACCCCGACAGGTCTAGTTTTTTTTTTAATAATTCTCTTTAATAATTCTCCCAGTCTTTGACGATCCCATATTGCTATGGCTACATCAATTAGCCCGGACACCCGCAGAGGAACCACCCGAGCTGTGCGTTTAATTGGTCTGAACCCTCCTTCCTTAGGCAACCAATTATCATACCAAATATCAGTCAATTTTGGCAGCAGGCCAGCTGCGTGTGGCCCGGCACATTCTCCTCCGGTCCTCCCCACACCCCGTGAAAATGCTGTTAAGCCCGTCTCGACTCTGCAGTCGATCATGATGCATCGGTGCGGTGCCGCAGCGGCCAGTGTTGTTGGTTTACAGGCTCCTGAAGGGATGGCGTTAGAAACAACGTTGTAGGCGACATATGCCGACGGCGGTCCATCGGAGGCCAGATAGAGGGGTCAACGGTCCTATTGGTGAACGTTGTAACGTGGATGGTGGCGATGAATGAAGGAGGGGCGTGCGCGGAGGATCCCTTGGTTACATGGTCATCAATCGACGGTTGCTGAAACGTTCTGGCTCTTGTAACCGGATCGGGGTCCTTTGCATTAGTAAGCTTTAATGCAGAGAAGGTGTTTTTGGCATTAGCCGTCTTCTCAGCCGTTCGTAGCCCATGGAATGACTCTGATTCACTCACTCTGCTGATGCTGCCCACAAGACTGTTGGTGCGCTCGCCGTCGGCCGGGCTGTTCACATTTTCACACCCGCTCGCCGTTGGGCCGCACGCACGCGTGCCCGCTCGAGTTCGCTGGCCGCCGCCGTTCGCCAGATGTTGTACCCACACGCTCATCGGAGGTCTGCGTGCTTCCGTGGAGGCTGTGACCGTGCTAATCCATATGTATGAACATGAAGACCATGAGAATTATCTTTTCCTCAAAAGCAAACCTAAACAGGATGAATAAGGAGATAAAATTTCTCTAACACAAGAGCATTTGAGTCAATGCGTGAGGAAGAGAATTGAAAAAAAAAAGAGAGAGAACGAGCGGTCTGTGCCTCTGTCCCTTTGTAATTTTTTTCCCATTGAAGTTAGACGAGCAGACTAACGAAGACGTTAGATATAGAGCGTGAGGAGCTTTTGCTTGCAGCTGCAGAAACAAGCCTTCCATCGGAGAGAGCAAAGGAAGAAGAAAGGATTTGTGGGGTCTTGCTGGGTCTTGCTGATTCTTTTAATGGAACAACTGACAATAATAGCAGCCCTTGACTTGCCGATGTGTGACTCAGATGCTGCCTAATGCACAGGGCAGCTTCTCTGAATTAGAAGCACCAATTCAGAGGACCCCGAGGCAATGTGCAGCTTCGTCTCTCGTTGTGCTATATGTTCGTCTCATAATTTCGCTCGTGACTATGTAACGCTACTGGATCAAGGATCCTTAATTGTTACAGACTCTATCCACACACACACAAAAAAAGTTACAGCTGTGCTGATTCCTAAGTGTGCTCCACAGTCCACACTCCACACTACGAATATACGGAGTACCATGCAACGCTTTGCGCCTTTGCTTGACACTGACGTGCAGGAAAGCAGAAAGCTTTACTCCTGGAGTATCACTGACTGGTACTACTAGTGTTAATCAGAAAGGAAGGCAAGAGCGTAGTAAAGGAAGAGGAGCTTTGTTTACAGTGGATTAGTAGAACGGAAAAAAGGCACCAGAAAGAAAGAAGGACAACATTGAGCTGAGAGAAAGGAGGGAGGGAAAGAAACAAAGGAAGAAGCTTTATCCCTGCATCTACTTTTAAACAGCCACCAGGTTAAAGCCCAAAAGACGCCATCATGGCGAACCCGAGCATCAGCAGCGGCAGCAGCATGCCGTCTCCAACCGAAGTGGCTGCTCCCACCTGCAAAAAAAAAATAAAAATAAAATAAAATAAAAAAAAATCGGCACCTTGTTTATTAGCCAGAGATCACCCGAACGGTAAAATGGAAGATGGAAACTTTAGTTCAGATCATGCAAAATGATTTGTTTATGAAAATGTCGTAAAGAAACGGTGAGAGAAAGAGTCCGGTGGTAAAGATTGAGGCATCATGTCAAGTGCATGGTGCATGGACTGCGTGCGCGGTGTGTGTGCCGTGGCATTCGCATTTTACCTGGCGCTTTTCGCCGGGCGCGGGCATGGGCAGGATGGTGGCGGTGTCCGTGACGCCGCGCGGCACGGGAACGGCCGGGCTGCTCTTGATCAGCGCCGCGCCGCCGCCGGACTCCGGCGCCGGCGCCTCGGCCTGAGCGGGAGCGGGGCTAGGCGACGATAATGCCACCGCGGTCGTCGTCGGCGCCGGAGCTTCACTTGCCGCCGCGGCCGGTGCATGTGCGGTGGCGCGCCTCGCCTCGCCGTGGTGGGTTCCCCGGCGCCACCGCTCCGTCGGCAGTTTCGGGCGCATGTCGTCGTCGCCGCCGCCGGATAGCGGCGGCTGCGCGGCGAGTGGGGCTGGGGACGACAGCTGCGGCGTCGGGTCCGGCACGATGACGGCCAGCGGCACCTTCTCCTCCTCGCCGTAGCCGACGCGCAGCTGATGACGCATTAATTTGACACGCGGGCCAGGAACATAAAAATGTCAGCTTCGGGTTGACGAAGCAGATAGCTTACGCGCGGGGTGCACAACTTCCAGTGCTGAAAACATACCTTGAAGGCTTGTGACTGGTGCAGCAGCAGCTGGAAGCAGAGCATCACCGAGATCAGTAGGAACGAACAGGAGCGTCGCGCCGCGGTGCACATTATCTCGGCTCCCATCTCAATTTCTTCTCCACTTGCTTGCTCGGCTCTTCTTCAGTTCTTGAAGTGAAGGCGGTTGGTTGTGCTCGGGTACTGTCTTCTTCAGTCTTCTTCAGTCTCCACTTGAGCTGGTGGTTGGCTTGCAAGCAAGTGACCGGGTTTGAAGAATGCAAGCAGTAGCCTCGAGAGCAGAGGTTGAAAAAGGGAAGGTGGGAGGCACACGGTGGTGGGAGCAGTGCAGTGGTGACCTGTACTATAGTACTACTAGTACTGTACAGTGCAGAGGGTAAAAAAGGCAAAAGCCTAATGGCCAGCAGAGCAGAGCACCGCAAGAGGTCAAGAGGTAGCCGCGCTCAAAGCAAAGCCTGCAGGAAGCTAACAAACAGCCTTTGCCGCTTTCCGGTCACCATGATGATGGGGGAAACGGTTTTGTTAATCGCACGGTCAGATCCTTCCTGATCTCAACGAGGCTAATCACCGCGCCTTTTCGGAGGTTTAATCGCGAGCTTATTAGCGTAGACGCGGACAAAGAGAAGGAGGCGCTTTGGTGGTGGTCGCGGTGTTGTGTTTCGGATCCGCGCGCTGGATTCCGACGCGCGTGCGTTCCGAGGTGCCTTTTCGGGCTCGATAATTGTGGCATCAATTCAATTCAATGGCTGGCACGGCCGCGCACGCGCTCGCCTTGGTTGCTACCCCACACCGCACCGCACTCTCTTCATCTTCTTCTCCGGTGCCCGACGACGCCGGGCGCGGAGCCCCACCACCGACGAGCCAGTTCAACCGCATCATCTGAGTGCATGGTTTGCAATCCCGAACCGAAACTGGCCGGTTTCCATGTATTTCGGGGTTCCTGGTCCGGGCCGGCCGGGAGCATTTCAATGTCGGGATCTCCGTAGTACAAAATTCAAATTTTTGAATTTTTGAAAGAATTTATAAAAAAAATATATAAAAAACTAGATGAAAAATTAAAATTTATGGTGAAATTAGATCATAAAAATAATCAAATTTGACATAGGAAAAAAAATTGATGAAAGACAAAAGTGAATAAGAAATAGGTAAAAAAAAAAGAAAAATACCTTATCCACTCCATCCTTCTCTTATTCACGACCTCCCCTACCACAGCCGCATCCCCTACCCCCACGATAGCTCCTCCGTGCCCCCTCTCCCGAAATCCGCCCGTCGCCGCGACGAGCCGCCGCCACGAGTGGGCATCCCGCCCACTGAGCTCGGGATCCCGGCCGGGATTGGCGGGATCCCACCGGGATTTCACGGGAGCGGCATCCCGCGTCGCAGCTGCGTGGTCAAGGCGGCGATAGGTGTTCGGGAGCCCGGTCGGATTCACCGAGATCCCGGTCGGTTCGGCCGGAAAACCAAGCAGAAGGGGCAGGATCCCGACCCTCAGGAAGCCAGCAAATCCCCCCCCCCCCACTCCCCCTCCTAAAATCCGAATTTTGTTTTGAAGGTTAGCATTGTTGGATTTGTGCCGATTTGTAGTGTATAATTTTTGCTATCATGTTGTGAATATTATGCACATTTAGAATATGTAATGAGTGGAATATGTAGTGAATTAAATGATTGATATGTATATTTATGTTCATTGGCTTAATAACTTATGCATGATTTATATTTGTGCAGTGAGCAATGTCGGATGGTGGTCGGGGTGACGCCGTTTGGGAGCATAGAGAGAAGAGGGGGTCTGGATGGTTGTGCAAGTATTACAAGATGGAAAAGGCCGAAGGTGGTGCAACAAGATTTAAGGAACATTTGGCATGCAGGGAAGGTCAAGTGGTGCATTGTAGTTATGTACCACCAGATGTTCGTGATTATTTTTGTGCAGACATAGATCAGACGACTTAGAAGAAGAAGGATAGAATACATGATAGACTCTTTAGAGAGGAAATAGCCGCTGAAGGAAATATTCGAGAAGAAGATGATAAAGTGATGCAGCGTGTGTTGCAGATATCTCAGGAAGAGGATGAATTTGCGAGACGAGTCCGTGATGCAGGTGGCCACTATGAGTATGGTGGTGGTTCTGGTTTGTCTCAGCTTCAGGGTAGTGGTGGGGGTGGTTTAATGGGAATGCTGAGAAGGACTACAAGTAGGAGAGGTAGCCAGAGGGAGGCAATAGTGCAAATAAGGATAAATACCGGGCCGTGGACAGATAAGGCTAAGACTGCGAAGCGGTCAATTGGTAGGGCTTGGGCTAAATTCATGCATGCTGAAGCCATTGCTGGTGCGAAGGCAGATAGTCCTTACTTTATTGCAGCTGTTAAAGAAACATAAAGATGGGGTAAGTGTTTATATTAGAATCTCCTTCTTTATAGTTCAATTACAATTTAATGGTCAATTAATACACTAATTCTTTTAGGTCAAGGTGTTCCCTCTCTAACTGGACGTGATGTTGATAGAATATATTTAGATGAGAATGAGGCAGAAATTAAGAAGCACTTTGCAAGATTTAAGATGGACTGGCCTATACATGGTGTTACAATAATGTGTGATTCTTGGACAGGACCGACTGGAATGAGTGTCGTCAATTTTATGATATACTGTAATGACATCATATTTTTTTATAAGTCCGTTGATGTCACTGGACAAAGTCAGGATGTAAATTACTTGTATAAGGTATTTATTTTATATATTTAAGTTATTCATTACTCATGTATGATAAATCATAATTGAGTGCTGTTTGATGTAGGAAATTGAAAAGGTGATTAAGGAAGTTGGTCCGGAACATGTCGTGTAAATCATAACAGATAATGGAGCCAACTACAAGAAGGCTTACAAGTTGATTAGGCGCAAGTATGCTATAGCGTGGCAACCATGTGTCGCATATACTATCAATTTGATGTTGAAGGAAGTGGGGGAGTTTTCAGAACACAAAGTTGTGATACAATCAGGACGAAGAATATGTTGTTGGCTTTACAATCATAACAAGTTGCATGCTATGATGAAGTCAGCTATCGGAGGTGAGTTGGTGAGATGTAATGCAACACGGTTTGATACCAACTATATGTTTCTTGAGAGTATGCATCGTAGGAGAGACAAATTCATCGCATTTATGGCTTCACCTTCTTTCTTAGAGAGTCGGTTCAGGGACACACCTGAGGGTAGGTATGCTCATTCGTGCCTATTTAGCTTGTCTTGGTGGGACAATATGGATCATGTGCTAAAGAGTGTGGAACCATTGTATGGATTCCTACATTTTGCGGATCAAGATAAGAATCCGAATTTAAGTGAGGTTTTTCTAAGGTTCACAATGATTAGACAAGAGTACGAAAGTCTATTCCATAATGACAGAGCTGAATTTGATCGTTATATGAATGTCATAGAGCCTAGGATGGGACATATAGCTAACGACACCTACGTCAATGCATGTATGACGAAATGCATTGCTTTTGTTATGTCTTTAATTTGATGACATAATACTGACATGTTTGTCAACGGCTGCAGGATTGAATCCAAGAACTCACGATGCTTACACGGCGGGACAAAGCATTCTTCAAGAACTTCGTATTGTATTCGAGTTCATGACAGACACAGAAACATGCATGAGTGCACTCCAAGAAGCTGAGAACTACAGGCGCAATGTTGGGCCTTTCGCATCTGACCTAGCAAGAAAGATGACGTACGATAGCAAGACATCCCCTGGTATGTTTAACTCAAGTTATTCTCTACTTCACATCTGAATGTAACATGCATGATGTACTCATGTTTGTCTCTTCTTGACACAGCACAATGGTGGACAATGTTTGGTACTGAGGCTCCAACACTACAGAAGCTTGCCTTACGCCTTGTCTCACAGTGTTGTTCCTCTAGTGGCTGCGAGCGTAATTGGAGTATATTTGCACTGATACATACTAAGGTGCGCAACAGGCTGTCATACCAGAAGCTTCATAAGTTGGTGTATGTTAACTACAACTTATGTATTCGGATGAGGGAAGCTGGGTTATATAGGGTGCCTGAAGAAGACCCTTTTCACAAGCTAATGGAGCTTTCCCTGTATGATGCAAGAAATCCAATAAGAGAATGGATGGAGAATGGCCGCTCAAATACTGATCTTGTTCTTGATGAGGAAGCCACAAATAGTGATGTCCCTATACCGTCAAAGTTGGTGACTCAGGATGATGATCCAAGAGAGTTACGGAGAATTCTAGAGACAAGTTCTCTAGTGTCTTGGGCAGAGCGTAATGTCGGTGATACACACACAGGCAAGCGCAAACATAAAGCCGTTACACGGAAAGCACCTACAAAGAAAAAGAAAAAGAATGTAGAGAAAGAGGTGAGAAATGATGACAACACTGAGGATGACACAGACAAAAACCCGAGTTTTCAAGAGTCAGATGACAGTAGCTCACCATCAAATTCAGATGGAAATGATAGTGATCCACCTCCTCCTCAACAATCTATCTCTCCCCTCCGATTCACAGGTAACATAACCATATAAAGTATATGCGTAATTTAAATTTTATTACATATACTTACCATTCCTTTGCAGGTAAGATACAATTCACATACGCTACCCAGGATCAGGATTATGGTGCTCTACCATCACAACGGGTCATAATGGAACAACATAGAAAATCCATAGCTGCACAACATGATCAAGGTAGCTACCTCTCACCTCAGCAAAGTGATAGTTCCTATACTTCAAGTTTTGTACAGCACCCATATGGCTACTACAATTACAAATGTGGTGATGCATCCACTGAACCACCGATTACTTGGATTTATGAGTGTTACGACCCAGAGGCTTATAGTATATGGTACTCAGATTGGCAATGCATCACAGATTGGACTGGATTAAGTTGGAACCAATATAGAGCATAATTACAATTCATGTCAAGCGAGGAATACAATCAAGTATATGCTAACAAAGAGATTCAACTCATGTCAAGCGAGGAATACAACCACGCAATATACAATTTCTTTAACGTGCGATGGTCTTGATTTCATGTTCATATGTCATATTATGTATGTCACGGACTTATTTATGTGCTTGTAATTTATGGACTTAATTTATATGCTTGTAATTTATGGACTTGAACTATGTGTGATTTGTGGACTTAAACTTTATGTGATTTGTGGACTTGAATTATATGTGATTTGTGGACTTGATTCATGTATTGTCTCATGAATTTGTCATTTTACTTCAGCTTTATCATATTTTATTTGATTATATATGTCACAAATGAAATAACAAATATTCTACAAAAGTCATGCCAAAATTTCTAATTTTTACACACATTTTTTAGGGTTTTTTCAACATTCAGTTTTTTGAGCTCGGAACCGGAATCCCGATTATCCCGGCCGAAATCCTGGTCATCCCGGCTGAAATCCCGTTTGCTCCCGATCACCCGGCAAAATAATTTTGCCCGGAATCCCGGCCGGTATTATCGGAAACCGCGGTTTCCGGCATCCGGGACTTGACTGGGATCACCGGAAGTTTCGGGATTGTAAACCCTGCTGGGTGGTGGTGCTCTCGTGTCTCATGCTTCAGTCATGCTCATGCACCTGCAATGCAGATAATTAGTACTAGAATGCCGATGGATCACTGCTAGATATGGCTCGCCGATGAGTCTGTTTGGTCCCAAAATAATGAATGAGGCCGAGTCCCATTTCGACAGTACTGTACAATTACCAGAACATGACTGGATTCGAATCGATCCTTCCCGTCTTCATTTAACTTAATTGCTCCGTTGGAGGTACGGACTATATTGGATTAGCCAGTCCTGGCAACGGATCTTCATTGACGGAGTAATAAGTTAAGTGAAGCGTGCACCGCACATCGTCCAACCTCCAACGTACCAAGGACACAGGAGCACAGACAAGGCGCTGGAAAGCTGCTCAATCATGGTGTCATCTTGTGGGTGTGCGTTTTTTTGTGCTTCTGCTGCTGCTGAGGTTATACTGGCACTAATGAGAGAGGCGGATAGATAATCACTCCACCGCTTTGCGAGGAACAACGAACTCTGCCGTCACGGTGCAAGGATTCGGCAGTGCGGTCCTGGCTAACTTGTGCCTATCGAGATTTTTTTTTTCTTTTTCTATACAAACGCATGTAACGCATAGATCGGTACGGTGTTAATTGGATTGTGTTGTGGTGCCCACGAATCTCGCTTTTCCTTTTCTTTTTTTGATTCGACGTGCTCGCTTTCTCTTTTCAGATACCGTCGTCGTCGTCACTGATTTCTCCGTAGAAGACGACGACGACGACGGTCGCCGGGTTCAAGAGATACGCGCGCCATGCGGTCCCGACGAGATTCAACCGAAAAAGCGCTCGTTGCACGCGCCGCGATGCCCTGCCACCGCCTGCAGCTGTCGTGGGCCGTTGGCGGGCGGCACGAGTTGGACAAGCCCAATCATACCCGTGTTGGCCTGCGTGCGATTTGTTGGGCCGAAAGCTGCGGACCAGGCTTAACAGGAAGGCGAGCTGAAAGCTTCCACTAGGCCTAATTCCGTTTTGTTCAGCCGTTTGTTTCCCTCTACAGGAAACGATCAGCAACTGGGAGCTGCGGCGCCAATGCCGACTTTCTCCGAAGGCCGGCGCCACTCGAAATATACATATGCGCGGTGATTGATGGTACTAGTTCATTATCGTAAAAAAAAAAGAAAATCGTAAAAAAGAAGAAGAAGAAAGTACTAGCTCAGTACATGCAAGTGTTCTACATTGCAGAGTAGTGCAACTGTGCAAGCACAAACGAACACCAATTTTTATTGGACATCGAACGTCCATAAAGATATAGCACAAGGCAAAAGTAGCATGAATAATACACGGAGGCAGGACCCTCGCAATCACAAACGCACGTAACAAACAATGACGGCGGAGCAAAGCGGCAACCTCAACAGCTCGGCCTCACGAGCGAGCAGCGGATATTAACGAAACACATTGGACACGCGATGAATGAACGACGATAAAACCGTTATACTATAGGCGAGCTTAGTTAGTTCTGGCCCTGCTTCTTGGCGTCCTTCTTCTCGTGGCGCTCGTGGAACGCGAACACGGAGGCGCCCGCGGCCAGCGCCACCGCGGCCTCCTGCTTCGCCTTGTGCGCGTGCGCGTTCTCCGGGTCCTTCTTCGCCTTGTGCTTCTCGTGCTGCAATATATATCGCCGAACCGAACGAGCCGTCCCGAAAATTATTATCCGCAACTCATCATCACGCTCAAGAAGAACAAAATAATGGAGGTATGTATGTAGGGTGCACGTACCAGCGCGTAGGCGCCGGCGGCCATGGCGCCAAGCTTGCCGAGCTGCTCCATGTGCTTGTGGTGCTTCTCCTTCTTCTCGTAGTCCACCTCCTCGTCGACCTCGTTGAGGTGGAACAGGCTGTGGTGCTTCTTCTCCTCAGCCATTGCCGATCGAGAAAAACTAGTGATGGATCAACTAATTAACTGATCACAAGGCGCGCCACGATAACACCGATCTAGCTCGATCTCTGGTGATGGTTATGATCTAGGCAAGCACGATATGTATGTATTTATAGGGCGAAAGGACATGTCCGTCGTTGGGCCAATAAACGGGATCAGGTCAAATACAATAGCGCCGGTATCCACTTGCGTGATTGTTAACGATCCGTTGACCAAGGACCATTTCAAGGACATCCTCTATCGTGCTAGTGCTATACGTTCCATCCATCCTGTGTACAACTTTCTTTCTTTCTTTCTTTTTAAAAAAGAAAAACGATGCAGAATTAATGTATACAACAACTTAACTATCTTAGAGCATAGTGGACGGCATGATTCGTTGTATAGGCTCTACTTGGCAACTTCATCATCATCCAAGGTGGGAATATCTTAGAGCTCTATAATTGCATTGTGGGTGATTCATATTCATTTACAAGTTCACTGAAATTAGTAGTATTTATTAAATGTTGGACATGGGAGGTTTGAAGTTAATTGACCTGGAGCAGGCAGCTAGCTTTCGGATATTTGCTCATGGACATCCTTCAATGTTGTCATTTGCTCTAGAACACTACTCAATTTTGTATTTGCTGAAAGACACTATAGAATTATGGTAATTGGCTAGTACACACTTCAATCATTCAATCATTAGAATATTGATTATTTTGTATGAGGGAGAGAGAGAATTTCGAAAATAACCATTTTACTCTTGAAAAATCAATTTTAACATATTTGACAATGTAAATATATTTCTTGACATACACTTAATCATAATGATATAATATGTGATATTTACATTTTTTTGAAAAAAAACTTTATTCTTTTCATACGAAATATTAACAATAGTAATTATATTTTGTAATGTATATTAACCACAATAGTTCTTATAAATATGATTATGTTAATAATGTTTAAATTGGTTGCAAGGACAAAAAGATCATTTGAAATATGATTATGTTAAGAAATGTGTATTATTTTTTCATAGTTAATTATATATGTTAAGAAATATGATTATATTATAAGAAATGTTTAAATTGGTTGTAAGGACAAAAGAGTCATTTGAAAAGTTCTTGTCTATATGTGGTAATCAATATTTTAATAACTTAAGTATCTATTAGCCAATTACCATACTTTAATAGTGTTCTCTAGCAAATACAACATTAAATAGTGTTCTAGAGCAAATACTAACATTGAGTAGTGTCTATGAGCAAATTTTACTTAAAAAAAAGTTTCGAGCTCCTCTCTGCTTCAGAACTTGAGATGGAATGCGGCGATAGCGATTGGTAAAGTATACTAGAATGGAGATCAAAATATGTTGGGCCGTGGCGCCGGTCCCAATCCCGGGCCTAGGCTGAGGAAAGTAATGTTAGGCCAGACCAGAATTTGGATTTATTTTTTAATAACTGATTTTAAAAATTATTTAATATTACAAACAATTAAAAATTTACAAAACTAGCACTCCTATCGTCAATTGGATAGATGACAAGGGCCTGTCGCCTACTAGGCGGACAATAGGGTCCACCTTACAAAAAAGTTGCCCAGTCACTAGACGAAGGACATGGAGCATTTTATTCCTTTTTTTTTATTTTTTTCGGACATAACACTTAAGCCTCAAATTGTCAATTACAAATAGTTTTAACTTTTAGAAACTTATAATTTTTATGCATATAGAGTAAACATTTATGCACCAAGTTGAACTTAGAAAAGTCCATAAAGTTTCAGTAATTTTAAGATAAAAATTTATAAATAAGCCTACTTGTTAAGAACTAATCAATTTTTTTGGTCATTTTAACCTTCTCTAGAAATTAAAAAAAATCATATAAGTTCATCATATTACGAGCACTATCAAAATAAATGTTTATTTAGGTTATTTTCTATACAAAACTTTTGCGTTGCTTCATTTTAATTAAAATTTGAATGTGACTTTAAATTATATATGACCATATTTTAAGCTATAACTCTTCCTGAGGCACAATTTTCTATACACATTTACCAAACCCTTGAACAGATGGTGTTAAAAGAAATAACTAAAAAAAAGTTATTTATAGTTTAAATTCAAATTAAATTTGAATTAATTCAAAACTACTCAAAACTTTTGAATAAAAGATAACCATAACAAAAAAACATTTTAATAGTGCTCATGATACAATGAATTTATTTGATTTTTTGTTTCAGTTTTAAAGAAAGTTTTGATGACCAAAAAAATTAATGAAATATTAATAAGTAGCCTATTTTTAGATTTTGATTTTAAAATTACATAAATTTTAGAGACTTTTCTAAGTTTAAATGGGTACATAAATGTTTGCTCCATGTTCATAAAAAGTTCTAATTTTAATGTAAACAATATTTGTAATTGGCACTTTGGAAGGATTAAGTGTTAGGAAAAAAATCAGAAAAATAAGAGCCTCCACATCCTGTCGCCCGTTGGTTGGGTGGCATTTCTGTCAGGTGGACCCTATCGCCCTATCAATGGGTGACAAGCCCTTGTCACCCATCCAACACGCGGCAGGAGTGCTAGTTTTATAATTTTTCAAAATAGTTGTTTGTAATATTAAATAATTTTAAAATAAGGTATTTATAAAAAAATCTTGGAATTCATGGGTTCTAGGCTTCTAGCCATATTCTTCGTGAGACAGGCCACACCCGTTAGAAATCCGTCGGCGTGTTCCTTCGATGGTCAACTTCTCAACGAGGAACCCAACCCCTACAACGATGCGTTGGTGTCTCACGGTCCTCCGCTGGGTATCATGCAAAAAATTTACTGCCAATCCTCTGTCATTTCCACGTGTTGACAAGGAACTCAATCGACTACATAAGCGGGGTAAATATAGACACATATTTCCTCTGTTCTTAAATTGTTGTTGTTGTTAACTTTTTAGGTGTCTTATTCAAATTATTATTTCAAATATACAAAATTTTAATTTATGCTTCCATTTTCTTTGATAGTAAAATAAGCGACAATGTATATAATATTTTTAAAAAAACTTTTAAATACAAATGGTCAAAGGTAAATTATAAAATCAACGGACAACAATTTAAGAAACAAGGAAGTGTTACTTGCTTGATCTCAACATGCTACAAGCGTTTGGGGGGTCACAAATTTAGATGAGCGCTTGCCCTGATGATCCAAATACTCCACAAACAGGCCGCAAAAGTATAGAAAATCAAGTAATCAAAGGAGAATCGCGTTAACGAAGGCCGTAGTAACATTACACATACAGCGACTCGGTACAGGATTGGTATGTGAATTTGTTTAACGACATGGCAGCCTCCAACACAAGTAAAGGACTGAAAGCAATAGTCATGCTAACTATTTGGACGTTGTGGAACGATAGAAACCGAAGAAATCTTTCGGGGCCGAGAACAAACGATGCAAGAACTACATGCTCGGCTCCAAGATGAAGTGTACGCACATGGCTTCTAGCAGGGCCAAAGAACATCAAAAATTTAGGCGCGTATCAAAGTAGTGAGCAGTCTGCATTAGCTAACAATGTCTTGCTATTCTGTCTGTCTGTGCAAGGAATGCTGAATTTGCACATCTTGCGCATGTAAAAATCTAATGTTTTTTTTATTAATAGAAGCCGGGCAATGCTCCGGATCTTTCGAAAAAAAAAAATCACACTCACAGCCGCCTATTCCCTCCACAGAAAACCATCAGCAACTGCGACCTGCGACGCCAATGCCGATTTTCTCCGAAGGCCGGCCTCAATATATATGCATATCTATACGCGGTGATTGATAGTAGCTCAGTACATACATGTATGTGTTCTACAGAATAGTGCAAGCACAAACGAACACCAATTTTTATTGGACGCCGCCAGACGTCCAGATAGTACAATGCAAAAGTAGCATGAATACACGCACGATCGAGCAGCGGATCGGAGAACGAAACATACATTACTGCACACGCGAGGAATAATGAACGATAAAACCGTAGTATATATAGGCGAGCGATCGAGCTCGTTCTCAGTTCTAGCGGCCCTGCTTCTTGGCGTCCTCCTTCTTGTGGCGCTCGTGGAGCGCGAACACGGAGGCGCCCGCGGCCAGCGCCTTCGCGGCCTCCTGCTTCTTATGGTGCGCGTGCGCGTTCTCCGGGTCCTTCTTCGCCTTGTGCTTCTCGCGCTGCATACGCACATGCAGCTCAATTATTGGTATCGATCAGTAACCCAACGCGCTCGATGCAACTAAACGAACAATGGACGAATGTAGGGTGCACGTACGTACCAGCGCGTAGGCGCTGGCGGCCATGGCCCCAAGCTTGCCGAGCTGCTCCATGTGCTTGTGGTGCTTCTCCTTCTTCTCGTAGTCCACCTCCTCGTGCTCCTTGTGGTGGAACAGGCTGTGGTGCTTCTTCTCCTCAGCCATTGGCGATCGAGAAAAATTAGCGGCGTGGATCAACTAATAACTGATCAAAAGGCGCGCCCCGACAACACTGACCGAGAAACTAGTGATGGTTATGAATTAGACAAGCGCGATGTACGTATTTATAGGGCAAAATGACATGTCCCTCGTTGGGCCAATAAACGGGACAAGGTCAAATACAATAATATATAGCACCGATCTCCACTTGCGTGATTGTTAACGATTCGTTGACCAAGAACCATTTCAAGGACATTATTTGTTAACTGTGTAGTAGAACTTTTCTTTTAAAAAAAACGATACAGAATGTATTCAACAGCATAACTTTGGTACTCCTTTCGGCATTACCGCATAGTGCATGTCATGATTTGTTGTATAGGTTCTACTACTTGGCAACTTCTTCATCATCCAAGTTGGGAATATCTTAGAGCTCTATATATAATTGGCAGTGTTACACTCCTCCGTTCTGAAATTGTTGTTGTCATTGAATTTTTTTGTCAACTGTAATTATTCGTCTTATTCAAACTATTATTTTAAATATCTAATTTTTTAAGTTATGCTTTAATTTTATTTAATAATAAAACAAACTATAACAACATATATGATATTACTAAATTTTTTTAAATAAGACAAATAACTAAAATTTACTAAAAAAAAATCAATAACGATAACAATTTAAGAACAGAGGGAGTACTACAAGTTTAAAATTAGTTTATTTAAATGTTGGGCACGGGAGGTTTTGAAGCTCAAGAACAAACACAGATCAATTGACCATGAGCAGGCAACTTACGATGCAGGCAGGAACAGGAAGCAGGGCAGAAGCGCGGGCCGGGGCGACAAGGTGCCGGTTGGGCATCGCACCATATGTTGCCCACATAGCTCCCGTTTTTTTCTTCCCCAGCTCTTCATGCTCTTATTCTCTGCCTCATCCCTTGAAATGCGAAGCGACGGTGGAGATTGGTGAAAGTATAGTGGAGCCGTAGCCTTATAAAAGCAGGAAAAAATAAGCAAAGCTCTGTGGTCTGAGCCGGGACGATGACGATTGACACGGCCCTTGGAGACGTGGTGCAGCGAGAGCGAGGCGAGCAGAGCACCACTGCACTGCACTAGGCGTCCGCGCTCGCGCCTCTCGCGATCTCTCCTTTGCCCTGGATGTTCGAAATGATCCGCGCACCATCGTTCGAGAAAGGATTGGGACCTTTGGTGGCGGCGTGTGGCGTAGTATGCGCTTCGTGAAATCTGTTGGGCCGTGGCGCCGGTCCCAATCCTGGGCCAAGGCCGAGTAGTGTAATGTTAGGCCGGACCGAAAGTTCGTGCGTTCCGGCCTATATTTTTATCATGAGACAGGCCAGGCCCATTAGAAACCCGTTCGGCGTGTTCTCCTCCGATGATCAACGTCTCGAATCTCGATGGGGAACCACACCTATGACGATGCCGGCCGCCACGGCCACGCAAGAAAGTTTACCGACAATCCTCTGTCATTTCAACGTGTTGAGTGTCGACGAGCAGGTTTATTGACTGCGCGAGCCGGGTAGATAGAATGCACACCATATATGCTTCTGCTCTGGTGCTTGGTCGCAGAATATGCACACCATATATGATCCGCACTCCACACATAGGCCACGAAAGTATAGAAAATCTAGTAATTAAAATAAAGGCGAGATGCGTTAACAAAGACCGTAATAACATTACACACATAGCCGGCAGGCGCTTATTATTATGAGTCCGATCCATGCCGGTGATGAGGACGACTCAAGTACACGTAGGCGAGGATACAAATATGTTCGGCTTGCACGAATACATCATACAGGGAAATAGTAACACACGACCGGTAAGCTCAGCAGTCGTCGCCCGCCTGCTGCTTCTTGGCGTCCTTCTTCTCGTGGTGCTCGTGGAGCGCGAACACCGCGGCGCCCGCGGCCGCCGCCGTGGCGATCTCCTGCTTCGTCCTGTGCCCGTGCGCGTTCTCGGGGTCCTTCTTCGCCTTGTGCTTCTCGTGCTGATGCGCATCGCAAAAAAAAAAAAAAAAAAAAAAAAAAAAAAGGAAGTCAAGGAACCTGTACTAACACTGCTGGAGCTGGATCGGTTGTGTGCGTGGACATTTGAACACAGTACTATAAATAACGTACCAGAGCGTAGGCACCGGCGGCGATGGCCCCAAGCCCGCCGAGCTGCTCCAGGTGCTTGTGCTGCTTCTCCTTCTTCTCGTAGTCCACCTCCGTGGCAACAACCTCCTCCTCGCCGTCCTTGTTGTGGCGGTGGAACAGGTGGTGATGCTTCTTCTCCTCAGCCATGACCGACAAAATTATCGCTCAGTTCATCAGAGCTTGTTTCGGCCTTAGGTAGAGCTATTAAGCTTCGTGTGGTAGTGATGGTGGTGGATATCAACCGGCTAGGCGTATTTATAGCGCCAAACGATGAAACGAATGAACCGTGTGTTCCATCTACCTTACCAATCACACGCCAACCGCTAGTCAAATACCACCATCTCCACTTGTGATTATTTTCGACGATCCAATCCAATCCAATGGTCATGACCAGCGGGGATAAAGACATGCATGTCCTATTGTCCTATGTTTTCTTCGATATTTTCCACACTTGCCTGCAAAAAGGTCATTATAGGCATAAATAAACTCTTAAAAACTGTTAGGAATATCGAAAGACGACTTCTTCACCATGTACTCGTGTAGTGGAGAGCATGATTATCGATCGTTAGCTGCACGTTTTAATCATCCAACTGATATGAAACCAGCAAAAAAAGGTCCATTATGATTGTCAGGATCCGTATCTCAATTTCACTGAAATAACCGGGTCAAAATTTACTGAAATATACAGAGTTCACGTCCGGGATTTAAGGTGAGAAACCGTGCGCTGACGCACCGTAAGGAAAAACAGCGATGATGATGTAGGAACAAACTCGTTGGTTGGTGTAGCTTCGATCCTACCATGGATTAGAAACCGGGACACACGGTTTTAAACTTTAATAATCTTCATTGTGAACCCACGAGGTGTGACAGACTTAGTTTCTGTCAGTCAAACGCGCCCCATAGGTTGTATTGTTCCGGACGAATGAAGCCGGATAGAAAGGACACACATCAACAGTCCTTTTCATCAGTTTTCTTCGGAGCTAAGGATGAAAATATGACTATCATTTGGTGATATGGTCGTTAGGATGACATAGAGTAGTAGAAAGGATATTTTTTAATTAAACCGAGTTAGATTATGGAACGCATGAAACAAGAGTTTTAAGTATACTATCTTCGAAATTATTGAAGCACTATATGCATCTTTTAAAATTTGTACCAGAGGAATCGAAGAACTGTAGGCACAATGGCTGCCACTTGTTATTTTCATAGTTCTATTCAGCTCATCATCCGAACCGTGTTTGATTCCTATTTGTGGCACGAGGAAGTTCCATATCATAGAAGTAACAGTGTTCTGAAAACGGACCTCAAACACACTGAGAATTGGCTGTATGGAAACTTCCTCACGAAAGGATGGACGTTCATGAAAGGAATGATTAGATTTGTGCCAACTGAGTCAATTACAATTTCAATATTTGCCCTTGCTTTTGGGTATTCAGATTCATGACTCTATCAGCAGCTTGAAGCCAGTAACTTTTCATGTATCACTGGCATCATCATCCAAAGTGAAATGAACAAGTTTAGAACCAGTGGCATGAATCGAATTATGCGAAATCATAAATACCAAATGATAATTGACTCAGAAAATGTTGGACCGATACTGTTCCTTTTAGAAACTGGAGACCATTTCCAGGTAGCAAAACTTGTTACGTATACCAAATCATCTGATGTGCAAGACAATAAGTATCCCACTAAGTCAACTGACAACATGCTTAGAGCTGCATATTCATTTACAATGGAATTAGCTGCCTCTCCATACCTGCCAACGCACAGGGCTAACTAAAATATGCTCCTTATTAACTACAAAAAATTATCACATCGCCAATCTTTCCTTGAAATCACCAAGAAATCACCCATCGCTGGTTAGAGTAAATGCCAAGAGAACACACAATAGGGTAAAAACTATCATAGCTGCAGCAAAGGATAAGATAACGCGCTGCGAGAAACTTTGCTTTTCTTGTCCAGCCAGTTCAACTTCATGCAGCAGGCTCCTTATTTCGATGATGTCTGAATCTTTAGCTGCGCGGAATAGTCTGTTCTGAATCTTGTCAAGCTTGGCAAGCCTTCTGGATCTGTTGGTTTCCTTTGCAGACCAGATGAACCCAGTCATCCTCCATAAGAGGATTCCCACATAGATTGCTACAATACAGTCAACACTGTAGTGATGGCGCTCCCGTATCTCCCTCTGAGCGCTGTGGACAACAAGTAACCATATGACAACGGAGATCCAGCCCCCATATGCTTCTTACAAGGACAACATAGAGGGATAAGCCATTAAGATGATACTGGTGGAATAAGTAATCGATGGACATAGATTAAGATGATCACAATGATAAGAATGAGTGCTCATGTTGAGGAAAAGAAACAAGATAATGACGAGCCAAATATCTTTAAAAGAGGAGGCTAGCTCATGTCAAGTTTTCACCTCAGGAGCCTTAAACACAAACTTCATAATTGATTGAGCAGAATGATCACAGAGCATACATGACCATGCCAATCACTGTTTATAATGATATTAATTGCAAAATACAAAGACTCCAATCTTGTAGCAAGGATGGGTCTATCACTTTTTTTTTTGTGATGTAACAAATTCCAAATTAGGGGATAAAAGGCAGTTGGAAGTCATTTCAGTTTGAGAAGGATACCAAAAGGTTAGATATGTTCACAATTTGCCATGGTTAATAGGATAAAAACAAAAAAGATATCATACCGTCCATGCCATAGCAGTTAGGACAGCAACAAGCATGTGTCCACTGTACATAAGATCACTGCAACCACCGCTTGCTCTTTTGAGCAAATGATACCATGAGGGCCCCTCTCCAGTGCTTGGCCTCAAAATATCTACCAGGAAGCTCATCCATCCCCAATCAGGTCTATACTCACCAGGGTAATCTTGAACAACAGCTATAATCAGAAGGACCAAAATTAGCAAGTACTACAGCTACTGGTCAATGAAGAATCTACATGTCTGTATCAGCAAAGAGATGAGTGGCCTAACCATATGGCATATCCTCCTTTATCAATCTGCGGATTACATCTGCACCAGAAGCATATGGAGCATAAAATTTCTGTGCCCAAGGATGAGGATGGTCAGGTATTTGATATCGAGCTTCAGCGCACCAAGGCCTTGCTGATGGAAGAATTGTAGCAAGAAATGTTATGGCCCGGAGCAAACGCCCAACTGCCATAGTGAACATATACCTTGAGGCTATTCCAAGTCCAGGACCGTTAATGCAGCCAAACAGTGCTGAGAATCCCAACATAATAAACAGCATCAAGTAATGGTGAAGATTGATGATGTGAGCTCTCAGTAGGTCAACCACTTTTTGAGGAAGCCTTTCATTCAGTGCTAGAAGAACCCACTGGCCAGTGTCTGGAAGAGGAGCAGTTGACCTGTTGATAACAGAGGATCTGTATTAGTTTAGTTCTTTCAATATGATAGAGCTCATATGTTTAAATGGTGCGATGTAGTGCTTGTACTGGAATAATCCCAATAAAACCGAAACTAAAATTGTAAAGAGGGTAGCCTACACTGTGGAAGGTAGACACACTTCTGCAATAAAGGTCTAAACTATTAGAGCTTCTTTGATTCCTGGCTGGAGAGGAAATGTAAAGAAGTAAAAGAATGACCATGTATTATCTTAGGCAGGCTTTTAACAAGATGCACAAATTCAAGTAAAACAAAATAGGTAGTCCACAGTTTGTCAAGCGTCAGGCAACCAGCTGCAAACTTAAGATATCCTGCTACTGAAAGAAACAGTCATTTACAATCCAGGCAAAGCTCTATGCAGAATCACTAGTAAGGGGAAAAGGTGCAACTCAGGTGAAAACGGGCTGTGTTCGGGATTAGTCGATGTTCAGCCAGAAAGCCGGAGCACAAACAAATGCTTTCATGTACCGAAAGGGGCAAAGGGCTGGTGCTTTTTAGAAACAATTGCTGCATTAGACTGTACATTAAACTGTCGCCAAAAGTGAAACGTGCTACAGATAAGTTGCAACCGGAAGAACACTCCGATCCATCACCAGATCACCAAAATGACTCTGAGTGACTCCTGAAATGCCACAAATAAGGCAGAAGGACCTGTTCGAAGCATACTTATATACAATTCAGAGAAATTTAACCTTCAAAAGGCCATTTTTCCACATTGTTTTTCCTACAATATATACTTGCTGCATTTTCAGTAGATACCCACCCATGGTTCGACATATCATCAAAATGAAGGGTGCTAATTGCAGTTACCACAAAGTAAACACCGCCATAAGTGTAACCAAGAACCCACATTTGTGCACGAAAATGTTAAACAGAAGGGAGTTGCTAATTTTCAGGCGACTGAAAGTTTATAGAACTTTCAGTCACCGCTTTTGAGCTATAGATTCTATATCCAACAGTTTTTAATTATTATAAAAAAATCCTATAAAAAACAAAACAAAACACAAAGGAGCAAAGCATTGACTGAAAGCTTTCAGATGCCTGAAATCTAGAAAATCCGTAAACAGAAACATCTTAATAATTCCCGCAACGCCCCAGTAAGCCAAAAAAAAAAAAAAAAACTGACCGGTGCCACTGGAGGCCGAGCACGGTGGAGACGAAGCGGACGGAGATGGCCTCGCAGAGGAATGCCGCGAGCATGAATGCCAAGGCGGCGAGAAATCTCGGGGCGGCACGGAGCTCGGCGTCCCATCGACGGTAGAAGGGAGCGCGTGCGGCGGTGGCGAGGGCGAGCGCCGCCCAGAGCGCCGGCTGCAGCCGCCCGTGCCACGCGGGGGACAGGTGCCCCAGGTAGTCCACGGCCACGTACGCCGCGGCCACTAGCCCGAGTCCGCCCACCGCGAGGGATCTCCGGCGACCACCTGCCCGCAGCGACGGCGGCGGAACGGGCCGCTTCGCCTTCACTTCCGGCATGGTCAGGAGTTTGGGGGAGAGCAGCTCCTCGGCTGGCCATGGTCATTGGGAAAACTCAGAACTGTTGCTATTCTAGTCACTTTAAATATAGCAAATCGAATACTAATACAATCTCGAGTTCAATTTCTGTGTCAGAGGGCGTTTAGAAATAATAATAATAATAAATACAAAATGTTGGATTTTGTAGCAAACACTGCTTCCTCGCAAGGATTCAAAAATCGTATCAGTAACCGTTTTTTTCTTGTTAAAAACTGATTGATAAACCAAGAAAATCAATCAAAAACTATTTTTTTTTTATCATGCCTAGATTCAGTTTTTTCAATAAATCGGACAGCTGCTGAAATCGAGCCGGACCGGTTTTGCTAAAATCCGTAAAAACTTTGTGCGATATCCTAGCAAAAAGTTTGTTCATTCCCTGGTTTTTCACCGATTTTTTAATCCTTTTCCTCGATTGTGCGATATCCTAGCAAAAACTTTACGTACAACAAACCATGCTGAAGCAAACCATATAGAGGTGTCAGCCGACATTGTTCACGGCGACCCCAATCAAAAATTGTAAACGCCGAAAATAAAGCAGTATGACCACCAAATCACCAATCAAATACAAAGCAAAAAAAAAGGAAATTTTCAAATCACTTTTGAGTCAAAGATTCTATATCCAATGGTTTTTAATTATTATTAAAAAAATTCTATAAAAAACAAAATAAAATATAAAGAAATAAAATATTGACTGAAAGCTTTCAGACGGTTAAAATCTAAAAAATACGAAAAAAACATCATCTAAAAAGTAGTACTAATTATTCTCTACAACGGCAACTTTTTGGAGGGGTGAATCGAACAGTTGCGTTTTTTTTTTCTCTCGATATGAATCTTGGGATGAAAATTTTGATCGCGGCGATGCTGCAGAGAATATCTTCATCACATCTGGGCCTCAAGAGCCTTGCACAGCCCAAGCACGCTCCATCTTCCCCAGCCAGCCTGGCGACAGAAAGATTCCGACTCCCCAAACCACTCCAGTTCAGAGCCACCGGAACAAATTCGCTAACTGAAACCAAATCATTCCCCAAAATCCACCGCCTCTCACTTTGCCTTAACCCAACGGTCCTCTCCCCCAAGGCCGGCCATGGCGGGGAACGAAACCGCGGAGAACGGAGGCGACCACGCCCCCGTCGTTGCCGTGCACGAGGCGAACGGAGGCGGCCCCGCCCCCGCCCCCGCCGTGGACGCGGTGAACGGAGCCGTGGAGGATGGCGGGGACCCTAATCCCGCCCCTGCCGAGGCCGCGGCGGACGGAGGGAACGCCGCTCTCGTCCAAGCAGCAGCCGTGGTGGACGCAGGCGCTGTGTTCCTGGACCTCAGCCTCATGCCGGAGGCCGTCATCTACCAGTTCTTCATCCGCATGCCCGCCGCCATGGTCGCCCGCTGCCGCGCCGTCTGCAGGATGTGGCGCGACCTCACCAGCACGGAGGCCTTCCTCCGCGACCACCACCTCCACCGCTCCCGCCGCCCCATGCCGCTCTTCTTCTACTGCATCGACGACGACCACGTCGGGGTCCACCTCCGCGCCGCCGACATACGCCGCCGCGAGTCGTTCCCGGTCCTCCGGTTCGCACACCTCGACCCCGCGCTCGCCTCCGTCGACCCGCGCGTGGTCCGGTTCCGTATCGAGGGCTCCTGCGACGGCATCCTCCTCCTCTCCTACGACGCCCGGCTTTACGCCTGCAACCCCTGCACGCGCCGCTGGGCGCGCCTCCCGCGGATTGACTACCTCGCCGACATCTTCGCCTTGTACGCGCACGACCTGGGCGGCGGGAGGGAGTACCGGGTGCTCTACCGTTGCTACCAACTCGACCTCAACGCCTGCAGGTTCACGTACTGGATCCTCAGCTTACCGGAATCGGTGCGGCTCATTGGGCGCCCGACCAATTTGGAGGTCCTCGACCGGTTTCAGACCCGCGGCATATGGCCGCCCATCATGGTCCAAGAACGCCTGCACTGGCAGCCGCTGCGGCTTCACCAGGACAACAGATACATTCTGGTGTTCGACACGGTTGATGAGATCGTCATCCTCCCGTGCTAGAGGACAACTGTTGGATGCAAGTCGAGCGCGAGCAGCTGCTTGAGATCAATGGCAGGCTCGCTATGATCGCCGGCGCTTCGACAGTGGTGAGTGTTTGGGTTCTTCAAGATTACATTGGGCAAGCCTGGGCCTATGAATACCAGATTCAGTTGCCGGTGGCTGCGATTCAGGCTAGCCTGGGCTATGTAGCTACACCAGGACCATATGCTGCATATGCACTTGTGTTCGCCGTGTCCCAGGATCGCAATGTTCTGGTACAGTGCACGCATGCCCTGCTGCAGTGTGATGCCAATGGGACTCTGCTGCAGACTTACCAACTTCCTGCTAACCGCACCATCCTCTCCAGATACATGCTCCAGGAGAGCCTTCTTCAGCATGACTTCCTGCCGCTGCGGGATACTGACGCTCATGACGGTGACCCGCCTTTCTTCCAGGCACCATAGGATGCTTTAGTGCTCTCTAGCTAGCAACACTCAGTTGCATTTTCTTGGGATATACTCAGTATGCTTTAGGTGCTGAAACTCTTTCACATGAATGGTTATGAACCATGGAATTGCTTTTGTCTTTGTGTATTTCTATGAACCTGGTCAATTGCTTAATTGTTTCCTGTGTAGCAAGCATAACAGTTCTGCTTCTGTTGATACACGTGCCCCAAATCTTTGAATTCTCAAGCACATTGAGTGAGAAAGATCAAGTCGATTCCTGTTTACTGTCGTGTAATGTAGCATCTGTTCCTGTTTGTCACCTGTGTACTGTAATAGCTTGCAGAATCACATATAAGCTGGAGGTACATTTTTTATGACTGCATGCTTCTGTGTTTCTGTGATACTGCTGATCTTGACAATCACTATGAAGTGCTGGTCATTGTCTTGTTATTTACAGAATCACCATGTCTGCCTTGAACATCGCTGCTGCAAAAAGCTAATCTGAAGACATTTTTGTGGCTTAAAATTAGCTAAGGAGCTGCTTCTTTTCAAGTATTAAAATCAGATCACTGTGTCATCAGATCAGAGTGTGATGCAAAGAGTCATTCTAGACAAGATTTCCCGTGGTAGAAGCTCTAGTAGCTACCCAAGAAGAACCTGTTGCTGGAAATCCAACTAATTTCCATTGGTGTCTTGTGAACAATGGAAAATTCAAAATGGGAAACTCTGTTCAGGTTCAGGCGATTGAATGTGAGATATTCTGAATGGTGTCTAATGGTGGACAAGGGAAACATTAAAAACTGCAGGCTACTGAATAGTATAACTGTATAAGTCATCGACCCTGGTGAGTGGTGACTGAGGAATAGTCTATCAGTTCTGCATTTCTGAATGGTTCTCTTATGATGGGGGGGGGGGGGGGGGGGGGGGATACAAGAAATTTGAAAAGAACTGAATATAATCTGTTAAAGACAACTGAAGATACCAATCGTGAGTTGTAATAGGATGAAGATGCTCAATGAAGTTTCCAGATGTACATGTATTGAAAAATGCATTTAGATTAACACATTTTGTGTGCAGATAGGTCATATTACACACAAGTTGAAGATTTCGATAATTTCAATTTTGATCCTCAAAAGCTGGAGTTTTCTGATTATTGCTAGCTCTCGTAACTTTAAAATCAGATTAATTACTCACTGATATCAGCATTCAAAATTCGGGTCATATAGAATTGCTAGAAAACATCTCAATTTCCTTCAAATCAAATGGAGCCAGATAGCCAGTTCGTCCGAACTTGGTGAAAAACTGAAGTATAGAGGCCCCAATCTAAGCCCGAAAGGCCGAAACTCCAGCCCAGCCCACATCTCAGCACGACACGTTCTCGCCGACGGCCTACCTGGGCAACCCACTTCCTCGGCCTCGCCGCACTTCTTGATCAACCGCCGTGGAAAGCCTAGGTTCCCCAATTTTCGGCTCCCGAACAAGCTGCACTAGAAGGAGGAGCAATCTCGAGCGGCGGCGGCGTCGGAGATGAGCGACGACGTGGTATGGGACTGCATCCGCCACGGCCACTGCAGCTTCATGGCCAAGTAAGGCGGCAACCTCCGTATTCGTGCTTTGTCAATTTTTCTTTCTCGGATCGGTGCTTCTTCTGACGATGGAGAGGCCAGGCTGTACCGATTTGTGCAGGATTGAGACGGGCATATTTTGCCGGAACCCCTACAACGCGACGGGCATCTGCAACCGGAGTTCCTGTCCCCTTGCCAACAGCCGCTATGCCACCATCCGCGATCACGACGGTGAAATCACCTCCCCCTGTTTCATTGTCGCAGCTTCACAACGAATTGAGCTGAATTGTTTAACAACGCCCTTAAAAGACGGTGATAGTTTATGATGGAGTTATTGATCCGTAGTTATTTGTTACTTGTACATTCTATAGGAGTAATACTCAAGAGCAGCATGTTGTCAGGGGGTACCGTTTGTTACATACTTGAAGTAATAATCACGAGCATATTGTTAGGGGATACCATTTGTTAAGAAGCTGGTACATTATTGATCATGATCGCGTCACGAGGAAAATTTTCTGGAATCAAGGTTGCTTGTATGCAGGGCATAATATGCACCGCTATTCACTGATCACGATACCACGCACACCAATCTATAGTGTACACTCTATCTAACAAGTGTCTCCATTCTCACAAGTAGCTTACAGATATTGACAAATTAACAGACTGTTAGTGAATGATTAGAATCCTATATTATTATACCACAAACACGTATGCTCTTGATCTTTTTCCAGAAGTCAATTCATAAGTCGATATCATGTTATTTTATCATACTTGTGATCCAGTGGTTAATCAACCCATCAGTGCCTAGTCAAATCTCTTTTATGTTTTCTGGAACCTACTTTTTTTTTTGACCCTTTTGGTGATATTGTTTTTCTATCATATTCCTCACTCTCCATGCAGGTGTTTTTTACTTGTACATGAAAAGTGCTGAAAGAGCTCATCTTCCAAAAAAGTTGTGGGAGAGGGTCAAACTGGAATTACGAAAAAGCAATAGAAGTTATCGACAAGCATCTAGTGTGCATCTTTTTCTTATATGATTTGTTATGAAAAAAAAATATTGCGTGGGCATAAAAACTTATGAAGTTCTCATAGCATATCTTTATTCTTTCTTCAGGAATTTTGGCCTAAGCTACTTGTGCATAAGATTAAGCAGCGCCTAACAAAAATGACTCAGTACCGCATAAGGATGAGGAGACTTCAACTGAAAGTGAGGTATGCAGTTTTATACTGAATATAAGCATTTATAGCTGTAGTCAATGTCAAACATTTTAAATTTTGATTGATAATATCTCTAAAAGTAAATAGTTATAAATATAAAAAGTTGCATATTATGATAGTTGCTTTTAAGATGAATCTAGTAACATCTTTTATACTTGATTAATCATCATAATAACTTTTTCTCTATTGATAGTTAAAGTTAAAATTATTTAACTTTAACCGAACCTAGAAAGCAAAGTTGGAAGTTGGTACTACAGTACAGGTTAGTACACCTGCAATGAACTCTGGCTAACTCTAGCGGACGGAATGACCTACTGGGGCTTTAGACTGTCCGCACCGGTACCTGCCATCAGTTCCTGCAGGAACGTTTACAGGAAAAAAGGGCATCCTCTAAAGCTTCCTCTATTATCCCGACACCTTTCTGCTTCCACTAAATCTAGCGCAATACAGGACCTCCTCTATGTCTGACGTGGCGTAGGGCTCGCATGCCCACGGTTCATCCGCGCCATGAGCTGGAAGGGGAGAGAGAAGGGGATGGCCAGAAGGGGAGAGGAGCTGGCGCGGGAGACGATGCGGAGGACTATCGGCCCTTCTCCTTCGTGTTGTCCGTATTTGGCGCCGCGTGGATGGGGCTGGAGGGCGATGGCACGGCGGAGGGTCGATGGCCAGCGGGGGTGGAGGGCGACGGCGCGGCAGAGGAGGAGCCCCTTGCTCGGATCCCAGCGGCGGCAGCGCAGGTGAGGAGGGGGCCTGGATCCGTGGCGACGGCGCCCAGGGGAGGCGGAGGAGGGGCCCGGCGGTGGCACCCAAGGGAGGCGGAGGAGGAGGGGCCCGACGAGCGGGCGAGGAGGGGGGCTGGATCCGGCGGCAGCGGTGAACAGGGGAGGCAGAGGAGGAGGGCCCCGGTGGCGGCGTGGCAGGCGAGGAAGAGGGCTGGATCTGGCGGCGGCGGCAAACTGGGGAGGCGGAGGAGGAGGGCCCCGGCGGTGATGTCGCGGGCAAGGAGGAGGGGCCCGGTGGCACGGGGGCGGGGGAGGAGAAGGGGCCCGACGGTGACGTGCGGGCGAGGAGGAGGCGGGGCGTCGGCGGCGAAGGTGCATCGCCAGAGGGAGAAGAGATATTCGGGAGGGAGGAAAGAGAGAGAGAGAGAGAGGGAGAGAAAAATATAGTAGAGAGGCTGACGAGTGGGTCACACAAAGGGGTAGTTAGGATAAACGGGTGCAGGAAAAAATGATATAGAGGAAAAAATCTTACTGATGAGAATAAAATTTATCTTTTAGAGGATGAATTTAGAGTATGACAAGTGCAGTCAGTCTAGCATGGAAAAAGAATTAGATCTAGGTAGTGGGGCCTGGAAGTAAGCTAGTAATGCCTCCATTATGAGTTGATATAGAGGATCAGTTAGTCCTCTATTATGAATTAGATCTATATCTAATTCATATACTCCACACAAAGATAGTTGATATAGAGGATCAGTTGTAGAGTATGACGGGTGCGGAGAAAAAAGGTATAGAGGAAAAAATCTCGATGATCAGGACAGATAGAGGATAAATATAGAGTATGATGAGTGCAGACAGTCTAAACAACGGTAAGCTGAGCGACTAAATGACTCACCAATCCCAACTATTCAAGGGACCGTTGAAAACAAGATACACTCCCTCGACTTGTTCCACAGCTCTGCATGGGTTCTTGTGTGACGTGCACTGTTTCTACATTGGTTGACCTGTTGACTTGTCAGATTGAGTTATACGTTTTAGGGAACTGCAAAAACTAATACTACAGCAGTATATGAAGAAATATAATAATAAAATTCAATCTTATTAGGAAAAGTGGGCGATTGTGATTGTATTGGTGCAATTTGGCTACTGTTCATCTGTAGGAAAGCTTTGCCTCAACTTAATTACTTATATTTATGTTGTTGAAGTAAACTTTGACTAACTTTTCTATTATATTCCTTCTGTTAGGGAGAAGATAGTGACTGTGCCCAGGAAGAAGACTCAACGTTATATCAAGAGAGAAGATTATGCTTTAACGGCAGCACAGATAGATAATGTTGTTTCTCTGATACCTTTTAAAGTTTTGATTACCATTGGCACATTCTAACGCATGCACCTGTGTCATTATGCAGTGTGTTCAAAGTGAATTACTTGAGCGTCTGAATAAAGGGCTCTATGGTGAAATTTACAATTATGACGAGGACAAATTCATAACTATTCTCGCCACCATAGGAAACATTGAAGAAGTAAGTGCTAAGTTTTAAGCTCACCATGTTATGTTCTCACTGTTCACAGGATAACTTATATTTTTGTGTTTCACTTGTCAATGCAGGAAGGTAAGGATGAGTATGTTATAGCTGATGATATGGAACGAGAGGTGGATGACCTGGAAGATTTTGAAGGGCTTCTTAACAATAGACTCGGTAAATTTTCCATCTTTCTTCTGACTTAACTTGGAATCTGTCATGGGCTTGTGGGATTTATTGTTGTTGGAAATGAATTATACTTCTGCTCTAATCATCTTTAACGTTAAAAAATGGTGGTAGGTGACACATATGAATTTCATGATCTTGAGAAACAAAAATGGTCGAGTTCCAATTCAAGATCAATGATTGGGAAAAGGTCTAGGAAGGTTATAACTGAGGTAAAACACACTGTACCACTTGGTTGTAATCAATGACTTTAAAACAACAATTTTAGCTCATTTTTACACTGAAACTTGTCCTAACAATATTAGTTAAAAATCACAGGAGTAATTTCAAACTGAGTTTTTTCTTTATACTGTGTCGTTGATTATAATTTTTTCTTTTGTTCACTATCCTAACAGTTGGAACAAGAAGAGGACACGCATAACCGGCGAAGGACGCTAATTTGAAAATTGTGCCAGCACGACTTTAATTACTTGCTAGAGTTTTTTATGACCATTTTTTGCGTAGTTTAAGTCAACCTTTCTTGATGAAAAAATGAAACAAACAAAGGTTGTATCTAGGAACTATGTCTGGTATTGACCCAAATTTATGTTATCTGTAGCAGTAATAATAAGACATGTAAATTCGGCAATATCATCAATACACAGTAGTTAAAGGGACAAAATCGTCTGTTATTCTTATAGAAAAGACATAAATGTGTCGTTTATAGTACAAAACAGGTGGTGGCTCTGTTTAAAGTCTTGATGGCATGACTCTTGATCAGTCAGTCCACAAAATATACTCCCTTGGTATTTTTATTGATGTTGTCGTCCAGTTCAAATTTGTACTACTGGACAACATCAATAAAGATATGGAGAGAGTACAATTTTACGGCAGACCGTACTCAGGGTTTGAAGAACTGGCTGGAACCGGTCAATTATCCCGGTTAACCGGGGAACGTTTCCACTCGGCTAACCGTAGCTAGTTACTGTAGCTAAACGGTTAGCCGATACGGTTAGCCGGTTGGTTCTCTGGTTAACCGGCTAGTTTCCAGCCAAACCAAACCGGCCGGTTCCAGCGACTTTTTCAACCTTGGCCGTACTCAACTTTGTCAAATTGACACTAGTGCTCATAGTCGCCATGGCTTTCCCTTCCTGGCTTCCTGCATCAAAGTGGCTTGGAGAACAAATTTGGATAAAAACTTGAGGGCAATCAACATCAGAATGAGCTTTAGACCAGTTTTAATCCTTGGTTTCATTTCACTCTTTTCAAATGTGTCATGTTAGATTTAGAGATTTGATTGGAAGGATGAAATTGTTTCTCTTAATATATGTTTTTATCTCATTGTTTTATAGATAAGTCATAATAATAAATTATTATAGTGAGATTGGTTAAAATGTGTTTGAATAAAACTTTTTGCTCTGATTGAGAGTTTCAATGGAGTTTCATGTCTATGAAACATTGTCAAATGAGTTTTATTCTAAGGCTAGTTCCAATAAAAAGTTTTATTTTGTTGTTTCTAAAGTACCACATAAGTAACAAGGATGATTGAAATCATAACTATAATGCATAGTTTCATTTTGTTGTTTCCTAGGTACACATGTAAGAGATAACTGTCTTGGAAACAGTATAAACATGGTTTCATCTAGATGAAACTCCTTCCTTCTATTTTCTTATTAATTTATTGCTATATCATCTAAAATGGTGACATGACACCCTATTTAATGAGAATGAAACCCTCCATTATGAGTAGTCTAATGAAATCTATTTTTCTCTCATTCATCTTAATTACAATGCCATGTTACTTTTTTTTTCTTATATGACATATTATTTAATATAAATAAAACTTCCATTAAAACTAGTCTAAGTAAAAACATTTAACGGTCGGCTTAATGGTGAGCCACTATGTAGAGAACTGAGTTTTAGGTGATGATGATAATGATGATAGAAATCACGATTCGTTCGTTGGGTTGATCGTGGGTTGGGAAGCCATGTCTGACCCAATCTACATATCTTTAGAAGATATAACATATTAAAAATAATTAAATACTATTCCTCTACCTTCATATTGTGCCATATCATCTGAAAATTTTCAACCTTTGGATCACAATTTATGACGTATCATGTTTGTCGCCTTCCAACCAACTATGATTGTTTTCCACCATACGTACAACTATTATTTTTCATAATCAAAACATCAACTTGGTTACTTTCCAAAAGGGCCTGTAGACTAATGGTTACAAAAGCCTAACATCTCAGGTCCTCGATTCGACTCCCCATAGGAGCGATTTTTTTAGAATTTAATAACATTGTGCTTTTAATAGGAGGCGATGCTCCTGTCGACAGCGAAGCGCTAATGATGACTTCACGTCTTCGAAGATACTCAGAGGGGTAGAGTTTGCGTACATGTTCATAGGGACGAGCGTGCGTGTATTGTAAGCGTAATGTATAATTTTTATTGTGAGTAGTCTAATGAAATCTATTTTTCTCTCATTCATCTTAATTACAATGCCATATTACTCTTTTTTTTCTTATATGATATATTATTTAATATAAAGAAAACTTCCATTAAAACTAGTCTAAGCAAATGAAGAAGGACATTTAACGGTCGGCTTAATGGTGAGCCACCATATAGGGAACTGAGTTTTAAGTGATGATGATAATGACAATAGGAATCACAATTCGTTCGTTGGGTTGATCGTGGGTTGGGAAGCCATGTCTGATCCAATCTATATATCTTTAGAAGATATAATATACTAAAGTAATTAAATACTATTTCTCTACCTTTATATTGTGCGATATCATCTGAAAATTTTCAACCATTGGATCACAATTTATGACGTATCATGTCTGTCACCTTCCAACCAACTATGGTTGTTTTTCACGATGCGTACAACTATTATTTTTCATAATCAAAACATCAACTTGGTTTCTTTGCAAAAGGGCCTGTAGACTAATGGTTACAAGAGCCTAACATCTCAGCTCCTCGGTTCGACTCTCCATAGAAGCGATTTTTTTAGAATTTAATGACATTGTGTTTTCAGTGGTAGGCGATGCTCTCGTTGACAGCGAAGCGCTAATAATGACTTCATGTCTTCGAAGATACTCAGAGGGGTAGAGTTTGCGTATATGTTCATAGGGACGAGTGTGCGTGTATTATGAGCATAATGTGTAATTTCCATTGTGAGTAGTCTAATGAAATCTATTTTTCTCTCATTCATCTTAATTACAATGTCATATTACTTTTTTTTTCTTATATGACATATTATTTAATATAAATAAAATTTCCATTAAAACTAGTCTAAGCAAATGAAGAAGGACATTTAACGGTCGGTTTAATAGTGAGCCACCATGTGGGGAACTGAGTTTTAAGTGATGATGATAATGATGATAGGAATCACGATTTGTTCTTTGGGTTGATCGTGGGTTGGGAAGCCATGTCTGACTCAATCTACATATCTTTAGAAGATGTAACATACTAAAAGTAATTAAATACTATTCCTCTGCCTTCATATTGTGCCTATCATTTGAAAATTTTCAACCATTGAATCACAATTTATGACGTATCATGTCTGTCGCCTTCCAACCAACTATGATTATTTTCCACCATGCGTACAACTATTATTTTTCATAATCAAAACATCAATTTGGTTACTTTGCAAAAGGGCATATAGACTAATGGTTATAAGAGCCTAACATCTCAGGTCCTCGATTTAACTCCCCATAGGAGCGATTTTTGTAGAATTTAATAACATTGTGCTTTTAGTGATAGGCGATGCTCCCGTCGACAGCGAAGCGTTAATGATGACTTCATGTCTTCGAAGATACTTAGAGGGGTAGAGTTTGTGTATATATTTATAGGGACGAGTGTGCGTGTATTATGAGCGTAATGTGTAATTTCAAAATGAAAAATTGGTGGCTTGAGCTACTGACACTATTCCTCCGACAATCACTCTCCTTGCACAATCTTCCACTCTTCCGACTACATCTATTTTATATTAAACGCACTATAATTCCAATAGTCCTATTTAGCATCCACTAACTGCATTTAGTCAGACCCATCTACGATGTGCACCTCTATTTTCAGTTAATTCTATTGCTTTGTTTTCAGAAATGGATAACTCAACCCCATATATAAAGAAGACCTCAAGCACAATGCTGTAGGGGCCAGGGTTCAAATAACCGGATTGACCAGTTGGTTCAATTTGAAACCGATCAATTAACCGTAATAACCGACCAGTTAACCGAATAACTACAATACTAAGTCTAGTTTTTTAGGGCTAACCGACCGGTTAGTGCAACTGGCCAGAACCAGTTTTCCGGTTATCCCGATTAACCGGCCGGTTGCCACCGGTTATTCAAACCCTGCTAGGGGCTAAGAAGAACCAGTGAACATATGAGCTACTTGTGAGGCTTTTCACCCACTACTTGACGCATATCTGATCCGGTGCATGGTGATGCCCCTTGAAGTTGTGTTTGGTCTTCTATACATGAGTAGTGTAGGAGAATACAGAACAGAGGATAATGAACATGATGGTGCACAGTCCAAATGTATTATTTCTCAGTGTAACAAATCTCTATATGCATCTGTCAAGCTTTCCACTCTTCCACTACTTGACGCATGTCTGATCTGGTGCATGGTGATGCCCCTCGAAGTTGCGTTAGCTCTTCTACTCATCACTAATGTGGGAGAGCAGAGGAGAAGTACGACGGTGCACATCCGCAATGTATTATTCCTTAGTGTAACATATTTCTGTATGCATCAAAAGAGTACAATAGCTGATCAAGTTTCAAGGTCACGTGCTCTCATGACATCAGAAAAAGACATCGTGCCTTTACGGCTCCTGCACATGTATTTCTTCTTATTGTTTTTCCTCTCCTATTTTGATTCCCCTGCCTTCTATCAGATTTTTATATATTTTTCTTTCCGGCTACAAGAAACAGAGCTACTACTTTTGAGTTGCTAATGTAGACCTTCCGTGTTCTCTTATTATAAGCATCTCAAGCATGGATTGTGGACTACACATTGATCCACTACACAAAGCCCTCCATCAAAATTAGAGTGAATATATATACACACTTATGCTGTTTTACATTAATCTATACTTGACAATATTATCATTAAAATATATAACAGATTTCAAATACTAATTATCTATGGATCTTTGCATCATCCAATTTTTAATTGAGCTTAAAATGCGGTGCTAGCCCACTTTATCTTCGGTCAAGATCAATCAAAAATTAGTTTTACCACATTTGTGATCTCAAATAAAAAACACTTGAATCTGGTGTATGATATATTTTTAAAAAATCTCATAGCAATGTGCGGGGTATCAACTAATAAATTGGTACTACCACATGGTTACAAAAGAATAAATGCCATCACCAAAGCTAAAACCAAGGGTCTCAATGAGCAATGGCATGCCTCTCCGTTAGTACTACGACGATAGACGATTTCGTTCCATAGGTAAATGAAACGTATTGACGCAAATCTCATGAATTTGCTCGACACAAGATCAACCTCAACGCAGATAAAGTACTTTTAAGACATGTGCCTTTTGATCAAAATCAAGAAAAAAAATTCAAAATCACCCAATCATGTGACAATATGAGTGACAGGTTTTCGTTACTTCATCAACATCAACACCAGTTTTAATCATCTAAAAAAAAGCCAGTTTTAGTAATATACTTTCTTTTTTTAATTTTTTCTCCTGGAAATAATGAACCTTTTATTTGATTCTGTCCCTTTTCTGTTGATACAGAAGCTGAAATGATATAATATTTTCTTTTTTTAAAGAAAATGCATAAACGCCAGTGACGAGAATTATTCACTCGTGTGCTTCTTGTGGGCTCTTGATTACAGACGTTGGGCCAGCCCGGTTCTTATCGTGAGCCCACAACTCAAGCCCTCGCAAGTCATCGTCCTCCCCACCAGCCACCGCCCAACCAACCCTCTGAGCCGGCGGCGGAGACAACGAGAGATGTCGTCGTCGGGGGCGGCGGCGGCGGCGGCGGCGCAGCATCTCCCGCGGAAGGAGGCGCGGGAACTGGCTGGCCACGAGGGCGCGGTGCTGGCGGTGCGCTTCAACCGTGACGGCAACTACTGCCTGAGCTGCGGCAAGGACCGCACGCTCCGCCTTTGGAATCCGCACACCGGTGCCCTAGTCAAGACCTACAAGTCACACGCCCGCGAGGTCCGGGACGTCCACTCCTCATCGTACGTACGCTCGCGCGCCCCTTGCTTTCTCCCTTAGCCGCATCTGGTCTGGAGTGAATTCAACTCATGCTTCTTCCTGTTTATTGGCAATCTGGTTGGTTGTTGTGAGCAGGGATAATGCGAAGCTGGTTTCGTGTGGGGCGGATAGGCAAATCTTTTACTGGGACGTCTCTACTGGTCGCGTCATCCGCAAGTTCCGTGGTCACAATAGCGAGGTATGGATCAGCCATTGAGTTCATTGGATTATTCACTGCACAATTTGTGATCGTAATTTGGACACAACAATCATGCTATCATTGTAGCTCTTGGATTACTACTATTTTTTTAAAAAAAAAGCAGCAGGAGCTTTGCCATTCATTAAGGAGAGAATCACAGCCTAGTGATTACAAAATACTAAGAGAAGGCTGAACAATAAAAGCAAGGCATCAGCGAACAGAACTACTCTGCTACAGAGGTACAGGCCAAGTGAAACATGGAGAAATCGTTCGATATCATTGCTGCAACTGCCGGGACTGAAAGTTCCCCCGATCGGAAGATTCTCCTGTTTCTCTCCTTCCAGATGCCCCACCATAAAAAGAACAGGATTCCATTATTTATTCGTTTCTCCTTTTTGGTGCCTGAGCTTTGAAGTCATCTCAGCCATTGCGGTGGTGAACCATTTGCGCCCATTGCATTGTAGTTTGGCAGGTTGAAGTGATCAGCTATCCTGTTCCATACCGCCTCAGTGTAGTTGCATCCTGTTAGCAAATGGGTTGTGGTTTCATTTTCGGAAATGCAGAGAATGCAGTTTGGGTTGCAATCCCAATTTCTCTTGGCCATGTTGTCAGCTGTTAAGACTATTATGCATAACCAGCGGAGTACTACTATTTGCATAGCGTTATTGGTTGTGGCTCTGAACATTAGAGTGCCAATGTTAAGAACACTATGAGGGGTAGTGGGCTAGCACAAAGAGCCAAATGAGTAGTATACTGTAGTAGTAAACAATGTGATTATGTTTACTTGGTTAGGCCTGTCTATGTTACTCAAAGTATATAAACAAACAACAACTGGGATGACAAATGTATGATTCTTGGTGATTTGCCATGTGATCTAACTATCTCTGTGCTGGTTTCTGTAGGTCAATTCGGTGAAGTTTAATGAATACAATGCTGTTGTAGTGTCGGCTGGTTATGACCGTACGGTGCGTGCATTTGATTGTAGGTCTCAAAGCAGTGATCCAATTCAGGTATTTTTGCATTGGTAAACTATATATGTATGCACCAGTTGTCATTTTTTTTACGCGGCACCAGTTGTCATATTATTGTTCTAGCATCTCATACTTTTTTTGGGATTTATCTCTCCTAGTGCAGACAATTGATACTTTTCAAGATAGTGTAATGTCAGTCATCCTAACCAAAACGGAAATTATTGCTGGTAGTGTTGATGGTACTGTTCGGACATTTGACATCCGCATGGGTAGGTAAGTGCTTTGCCTTGTTACACTCTGATGTTTCCAGTATGTGTCCATCTTTTCCAAATAAAACTTTGGGCCTCCCCATTCTTTTAGAGGAGAAACATGATCAAGTCCTAGTTCACGTCTCAGTCATTCTAGATCGTGATTCTCTCTTGCTGTTAACAGGGAGACTGTTGATAATCTGGGGCATCCTGTCAACTGTATATCTTTGTCAAATGACAGTAATTGTCTTTTAGCAAACTGTTTAGATTCTACTGTGAGGCTTCTTGACAAGTAAGTGTTCTTTGGAAACTTCTGATCACTTTATTTTCAGCCTGGACCCCCCTCTCTTCTGTTTAGCATTTTTGGAGCAGTTGAACCAATGAGCCGCCATCAATGCATTCACAGTGCTTAGACTCCTGTTTGTAGGATGATGCAGTCACATCCTTTAGTTCTCTTTTTCCATGTGGAATAGAGTGCATGTATAACTGCTCATTTTCCATATTAATTGGTTGGACGAAAGGTTTTTATGTGCATAACTTTGACCAACTACTTGGTTCCATTTCTATCATGCCATTCTAGCTCTTGTCCTGACCAATCCAGCCATTGGGTTCTGCAGCTCTGATGAGCCGTACCATGGAGATTCTATACGCTTGCAGTTGCAGGCTTCTCTTTGTATTTCTTAGACAGAATTTGGAAATGCACCATTTTTTTGGGTGCACAAGTAAGTTTCAAGTTAGCATGAGTACTAAAATGTATGCCTTATTGAGCATTAATCAAGTTAAGTAGACAATTCTTTTTTGATCTTCCCTTGTTTTAAATTTGTTCCACTGGTAGCTGCAACAACAGACAAACTAGTTGGACATAGTGTGGTATTATTATGTATCAATGTTTTAGACATCTATTTGGGGATATTTTGATTTCAATTCCCAATTTAGGGGCCATAGCTAGAGATTGAAGTTTTAGTCTGCTAGTCCAAATGATTTTGCATAGGCTAGAATGTCTGCACTACGCTGGCTGTCTCTCGCTCATCATGGACACATAAATTGATGTGTAGTTTTCTCATATTGTTTCCCATTATTGTTCTGATAGAAGGATTTGATTGCACCAATGACAGAAAAGAGCAAGAGTTTAAGATCATAAATGGACCTTTAGTTTTCTCATATTGTTCCCCATTATTAAGCTGATAGAAGGATTTGATTGCACCATTCTGTGGTGTAGAGCCTTAATAGTGTGGCGTCACTGCAAATTTGATTTTGACCCTGTAAGTTTTTTTGGTAACTCAACATTTTGGCTTCTGTTGCTTTCACTAGGACCACAGGAGAATTGTTACAAGAGTACAAAGGACATGCATGCAAGGTATCTCTCTCAATATCATCCTCTATTGCTTTCAAGATAATTTTGGAGTGGATAATGGAAGTATTAATAGATCAGTATGATTTGGGAACTTTTTTAAATAAATATAGATTTGGGAACATTGTGTGGCATTTTTTGCTTATGAATGGAATAAATGGCTGTAATCTTTTTTCTAGGGAAATAAATGGCTGTAGTTGTATAGGTAATGAGCTGTTCACTTTCTGATTTTTCATATGTACACAGTCATTCAAGATGGACTGCTGCCTAACCAATGATGATGCATATGTCATTGGCGGATCTGAAGATGGCTATATATTCTTTTGGGAGTTAGTGGACGCACCTGTTGTTGCAAGTTTCCGGGCACATAGCTCTGTGGTATTTTTCCTTTCCAGAAGTGCATCTTATGCTGAGGCTACTTCTTTAGTTTTGCTCAAATTTAACAAAAGTACTAAACCATCATATTTTGTGAGCTGTCGGTTCATATTTCACTGTTATCCTATGTAATAGCTGTGCCTGACATTGGTTTGTTTGGCAGGTTACTAGCATCAGTTACCACCCTACGAAGGCCTGCATGTTGACTTCTTCAGTGGATGGCTCTGTTCGTGTTTGGAACTGAAGTTAATTATGCATTATTGGTGCAAACTGTGCCTGTATTTGTATTCCTAGGAACCATCAATTTGTGACTTAAAAAGGTGTATCATGAAGATGAAACATGTATAGTCAGGCCTGCCAATGTCAGGCTGTTGGCCCTCTTATCTCAAATATAGCTAGTTCTGGGATTGTCCTAAGTTCATTTTTTTTATCTTAATTATCCATAGCAAAAATCTATAAAGATCGACAATAAGGATACTGCTCCTAGATTGGTCATAAAGCAAACTATATCTTAATATTATTCCATCTAAAAATTATTGTTGTCGTTGATTTTTTTAGTTATGTTTGATCTTAAAAAATCATTGATGATAACAATTTTATAATAGAGGGAATAACTCTTAAGTAATCAATATTTGTATTTTTTTTGTTACTGTCATAAACGTAAAACTATCTATATTTTGGGGCAAAGGAAGATAGAGAGTAATAAAAAAAATCAAGGGAGATGGGGATGCTCACCCTACCATTGTTTGGTAGGAGGTCAGAACCCTGGTCGGCTGGGTGACAACCACCGTCACTAGGCTTGCTAGGATGAGTAATTGTAGCCTTTAAAGGAAGAGGATGATTGTGTTCGTTTTTATCTCTCTAATTTTTAGACCTGTCTCATCGAATATTATGATACTAATTAGGAGTATTAAATATAGATTATTGATAAAATCCAGTCCATAAGCCTCCCTCTGAATGACAAGATAAATCTATTAAAACTAATTAGATCATGATTAGATAATATGATGCTATAGTAAACATCTCTTAATAATGACTTAATTAAGCTTAATGAATTTGTCACGTTGATACGCATTTAACTCTATAATTAGTTTTATATTTAATATATATTTAATAATTATATGTAGCATTTTAATAATTAATATGACCCACTAAAATTTAGACCCCAAGAAACAAACACACCACGACTGAGTAACCGTGAGCTTCAATAAAAGCAAGAGATAGAGAGTTGAGGCACTATAAAAGTTGGAGGTTGATAGCTAGTCTGGCTTACATCAATGTATATTTTCATTTTAATATTTCTAAGAGTCATGTCATCTTTAGTGGTTTAAAATTATAAATAAAATAATTCTTCTATTCATTTAGATGAAACTTCTTCCATCTCTCTTTTCATAAATTTCTTGTCATGTTATCAGATCTACTTATATGTCATCTCATTTAATAAAAATAAAACATCCATTAAAAGTAGTGATCGAGAATGCCATGTGGGTAGAGTGCTCACCTAATTGTTCGGTTGCCTGTAGGCTTGAGAGACAACAGGAAGCAACGTAGCCCATCATCAATGGTAATCATGCCACTCAAGGTGTGGTTTTCTTTGACAGGATTTTTTTTATTACTTCTTTGACAGGATTTGGTGTATTGCTACTCGAGTAAAAGATGGATTCCATGTTTTTAATGACAAATATGTTACCTAGGTTATTATCACTTTTGTTGCAGTGTAGTGTGAAATGGAGAAATTGTGCCTATTCATGAGTGTAATTCGAGTAAAAGATGGATTTCCTGTATAGATTGGGAGTCACCAGGATCTTAGTCTTAGCTCATCTAATTAGAATGTAAAGCAGCTTTCACACAAATGCAATCATAACCTTTTTTTTTTTTTTGGTTTAGGAGTATGTTGTTTATATGTCAAGGAAAAATGATTGTTTGTCAGTGACATCCAAAATCTTAACTATATAATTCATTTGTACTTTGGTCGCCCGATGGATATGAAACTGATACACTTGCATAAGAGAATTGCGCTTCACAATTGCTGTACCAAATGTCATAAGTCAAGGGAACAACTGCATCAATTGCAGATTCTTAGTACTTTCTAGCATACAAGATGTAAATATTGGCTGCGTTCCGCCTGTCTTGGACTGATACTAGTGCCTTTGCAAGAACACTCCGAATAGTTTTCCTCTCAAATGCTAAACTTCATTTTCTAACATGGCTCCTATTTTTCTGTGAGAAGCTTCTCATAATATTCCTGCTAGTGGAGCCAGTGTCCTCTAGTGTTTACCAACTGCTGTCTGAGCTGCTGATTCTATTGAATGACATATGTTTTGGATATGTGGGTATTTATGTTTGACCAGAGCTGGCGACTGCATAAATTAATGGGCAAGTCATTTGATATCTGAAGAGCAGCAAGAATCGTTTCAGGGACTGAGCATCTACAGAGTCAGTCCACAGGCTTGTGTGTGGTGAGTGGTGTGAGTACTGTAGTAACCATATACTCCCTCTGGCTACAAATATTAGTATTTATTAACTTTCGGATATCGCGTTTAACTATTCGTTCTATTTAAAAATTGTGAAAAATATTAATTTTATTATAATATTCTTTATTATTAGATATATTTCAAGTTTATCTTTTTTGTTTTTATATTCTTACAATTTTTTAAATAAGACAAATAATCAAAAGTGATATCTAAAAGTCAATAAATACTAACATTTATAGACGGGGGAAGTAGAAACTAGGTTAACGTGTCGATGGGGAAAGAAAAAAGGGCCCATTGAAGAGTGATGGATTATTGGATTTCATCTATACAATTCGAGCATGAGAGTAATCAGGAATCTTAGCTACCGCTGCGTACAGCATTGATACGACAAGACTAATGCATCATCCTAATGTTTGGGCAAACTAACTCTAAAATCTCTAAATAGGGAGAGTTAGTGCTAATTGGAGCTAGTTTAAATAGAACTTATTAAAAAGGTAACTTTTCCTCTATGTAAAAAGGAAGTAAATGATTACATGAGTATCTTTATTATTAATCTAACCCTTGCATCCAAATATCTCATGGGCTAGAGTTAGTTCAAAGTTAGTTCAAAGTTAGAAACTAACTCTAACCTCTAGCATTGGCCACCATGCTAGAGGTTAGAGTTAGTTTCTAGCTCATAACTAACTTTGAACTAACTCTAACTTTTGAGGTGTTTGGATGCAAAGGTTAGATTAACAATAAAAATATTGATGTAATTATTTGTCTTCTTTGAGGATAGAAAAAAAGTAACTTTTTAGTGGACCCTACTCAATTTATCTTCAATTAGCACCTCTTGGATGAGCTAGTTTTTTTAGGTGGGTTAGATGTAACTAACCCAAACTAACCCTACCTGTTTAGAGAATTTAAAGTTAGTTATGCTCAAACTAACTCAAACTAACTCTAACCCATGGATCCAAACAGGACCATTGTTAGAGTATCCAAACAGGACATCTGTTTATGATGTTCCAGCTATATGATATATTTGTCGTATCCTTTCAGTAAATGAGAATATGATAGCTACAGTGTTGCGCTTTGAAATTGAATCAAGAGCATCTATTACAGAAGTGTGCGCAACCAGCTTTAAAAGAGCAGAGGTGACTTTCAAGAAGGTGACAACTGGTTTGAAGGAAAATCAAACGTGCTGTCTCAGGGCAAAAGTTTGTCCCAGTCAACGTCAGTAGTGCTTTGTAGGATTCGAAGTTATCAGGAGTCGAAGACACACCCACTGGACAAGACGGCATGCTGAACTGAGCTTTCTTCTTATGTCCAGACTCATGAAACTACGATCCTTCACTAGCATGGTTGCACCTTTGAGCTCAATGCTGAACTGAGCTCGTCAACGCTTACAGGCAGCTCCTCAACAAGACCCTTGGATATAGAACTGTTTAGCCTATTGATCAAGTCTAACAGTTCTTTATTTCTAAAAATGCCCGTTTGAAATACTTCATGTGGTGACTCTGATGTAGTGATGTGAATCAGTCCTACACTGAATATTGAAGTTCAGCGGAGCACACTGCCACGCCCGGAAGACGTGTTGTCGTGGGGGCATTGGTGAAGCATTCGGCGGACGCGTTGGCGATGTGAAAGTGAGACGGGCCTGCGAATGCCCAGCGACGGCGGCGGCCCTATCCTGCGCCACCATCTACATCGCCGGTCACCTTGACTTCACATGCGCTCGATTGCTGGCAGGCTGATGCTATACTTAGAACAGGTTCTGGCGGTCATTTTGGCACTTTTTTTTTTATTAACAAACGGCCATTTTGGCTCTGACGGCCGCGTCAGCGAGGCCGGGTGCTCGCGACGGTACTCTTTACCGAATCGAATCCCCATAGAAAGAACTCGGCTACTTCTCTCATGGCGGCGGTCAGGACCATGTCTCGTTTCAGGAGAACCTCGAATCAAAAGCCCACGGCGCCGGAAGCTCGCCGCCGTTGCTCTGCCGCCGCATCGATGACATGCCCCTCAGTAAATTGAATTGGAAATACTCCCTTCATTCTGTGTTTTTCTTATCGTTAGGACAAACTAACTGCTATATATGCTGTCAGCTTACTGTCAATGTTTGAGTTGCAAATCAGATCACCTTGACTGCTTTGTTGCTTCCGGTTGCCTAGTTTCATATGTATATCAGTATATATGCTCCATAAAATGAAATAGTTAAGAAGACCTTATGGTGTATGAAATATAAATTGATTACTAAAGGTGAAATTGACAGCTACAACACAAACGTCTTAAATCTGACCACCCACTTTGTAGAAAAAGATACTTTTTGTTAACATCTGAAATTGAGTTAAGAGCGTCCACAAGTATACACAACAATCACCGTGACTTAGGTCTTGTTTGAATCCACTATAGTTTCTTAAAAACTGGTTTTTATTTTAAATTCTAAAAACTGGTTTCTAAATAAAAATTGGATGGGATGTTTGGATCCAGATTTTTATAATTTATAAACTAGCTTTTGGATAATTAATACAATGAAATGAGACAAAAACTGTTATTAGCTATATTGAGCCAGATTACGTTTTTTTAACTCATAATCTGATTTTTAGAAACTAGCATAAAAAATAATCTGTTTGAAGGTACTCCAGTTTCTAAAAATCAATTTCTTAAAAATTAGAGGGATCCAAACAGGGCCTTAAAACAGTCAAGAGCAAGGGAGCAGGGTTTCGTGATGACAAGAATGACGAATGAGAGATAGTGTTGTCTATCCCCCGGAGATTCTCAAATTGTATGCTTCGTAATATTGGGAACCATCAGGAGTCTAACAAAAACCAGGAGCTTCAACCCTTTCATGTTAAACTCAAGCTTCCCCTCCAGATATCTTAGGCTAGTCCTAATGAAAGATTTCATTTTATTGTTTCTAAAAGTAACATGTCATTAAAAATGATTTAAAATTACAAATAAAATAATCCCTCCAATACATGATTTCATTTAAGTGTTTTATTATACGTAGTTTATTGTTCTTTCATTGGTTGTTTATAGGATGAAATAAAACTACTCTCCTTCAATGCTAGTACCATAGTATTTTTAATCTAGAAAATTATGTATATCCAGTTTCCTCTAAATGAAACTCCTTCTCTCTCTTCTCATAACCTCTTTGCCGTGTCATCAAAATTACTTATATGTTATTTCATTTATTAAAAATAAAATTCTCATTGAAAGTAGCCTTATAGTGCCAACAAATATGGACCATTAATTACTCTTGCTGGTTCAAGCTAATTTCCATTTTGACGTCTGCGGACGCAGCTGATAGAAATGCCTGATACTATAATATCTCTGTTGGAGACGAGTGAGCTCAAGTAGTAACATAGTCATATTTGGCATATCCTACCAATAAATGAGAATTTGTAGCTACATTGTTTCTCCTAAAGTGAATTAAAAGCATATGCTACACAAGTGTGTGCAACCATCGATGCTGCGATTGCGGCCTTAAAGAGAACATATCAGGACATTTCAAGAAGGTGACGACATCAGTTGAAGTAAAAAAAATGCAAATGTGCAGCCTACCCCATGCAATAAAGTCAGGGCAAAATCAGTCCCAACCCAATATAGGGTTGAGAGTTATTGGGAGTTTCAAAGACAGACCCAAAACATAAAACTGCATGCTGAGTGTAGCTTTTCTTCTTCATGGCCAAACTCAACACACCGCAATCCATCTTGCTCGTTGTTTGCTGCCTTGTTGCTTCGTGGTGATTTTATATGTATGCTCAATTTGAAATTGCTAGAGTTGCAACTTGTAACTTATCAAACCTATCAATTTTCCTGTTTTTGATATATTTAGTTTGAAAAATGTATAACAAATGGTTCTGATTTGAAGGTGGATACAAACAGAGTTTATATGTGTCTCGTACATTGCATGAACGCTGCTTATCAGCCCCATGCTTTCCATGCATGAACACTGCTCATCAATTATGTGTCTAGTACAATGTGAATCGAAGCCGCTACCGGATACGACCGCACGCTGCTCTGTTTCTTTCGACCACGTCGACACCACTTTGAATGAGGCTGATCAAATACACATACACACACATACACGTCGCACTGAGACTTCACGAGCTGAAGAGATAACCTTTGCTGTTTCTGCGGCAAAGGATGTGAATAGTAGTATGAAAAGGAGTACACCACTCAGAAAAAAAAAATTAGACTTGCCAGAGTAAGACCATTCAACCATATTGTATTAAGAAGAAAAAACTTTCTCACATAGGTTTAGAAAATTTTTGAACCCCTCTTCCTCTCTAATATAGTGACCCTTTTTTTGATTTGTATGAGAGCTTTCTAGTGTACCAGCCTTTAAATCAGGAGCAATACCTACACCGATTGACTCCAGACAGTGTCTTTATATATACTTTAGTTTAGGAGAAAGATGAAAGAATTTTTTTAACCTAGTCTAAAAAATTCACTCCCACTAGAGATCAAACTCGATACAAGGTGCTACTGAGGCACCTTAAAGACCCATTCGCTACACCACTGAAAAACAGGTAAGCAACTAGTAGTTAGTATGCACAAGGACAGAGGTTATGCTTAGATGCTACTATTCAACCTCAACATAGATTAGTTTCTCTCCACTTTACTCTTCATAGTTCTATCCTAGTGCTAATCAAGCTATGAGACATGAAATACATATATGTATGTGAATATATTTCAAAAAAAGCATGTTCAAACAATAAGAAACTATTCTTTGACCAAAAGTCGCTTGTTGTACATCTCCTTGACTATTATTGACAGCTGTTGTACCAGAGTACGAAATTTCAATTTGTTTTAGAACATCTATATATATTTCAATTGACCCACATGTTCATGGCCAACTTGCCGGCTTCGAATTTCTAGAATAGGCATCCAGCAACATTTCTAGAGGCTTCCCCCTATTGACCTGCCGAAGTAAGTTTCTGCTGTGAGTAAGACAGAAAGTTAAGTATAGTGAAATAAAAGTTAACCTAAGTATTTTTTTCTTTTTCGAGAAACAACCTAAGTAAATCAGGTGAATTGAATAAAAAGAGAGTTTTACTGTTTAAAATATTGATCAATAGTTTAGATTCGATAATTTAAATACATAACTACTAGCCAATAGTTTTGTAATATCGAAAAACTAATATTTCTAAATTTATAATAATTATTTTATATTATCATTATATAAATTAGTAATATAATTAATAATTGATGTTTTTATTTTTTAAAAGATCAACTAACGTTTTAATGAATCAGTAGGGTTAGATTTTTATTATAAAAATAAACATAAAATTATTTATAATGGTATAGTTATGAAATTACTCTCAAATAATTGGCCAATAGTTTCTCAAAACTAATGAGTAATATTTTGAACAGTAAAACTATTAAAAAAAATTATCCAAGATATTTCCGAGTTTACTGTTGCTACCACAGATCCTCGTGACACTGTTGCTACCACAGATCCTCGTGGCCTGGACACATGCGTTCGGTGCATTAATTTGCTTGTGTGAGCAAATGTCATCACATGCTTACATATAAGGACCAACAGAGAAAGAATGAAATTGTGTAAGCCAAAGTATTTGGTAGTTATACAGTCGGCTGAGCTCTAAACCCATGCTTGTGCAGAGGAAGTTCGAGCTCACCTTTTCCTTACACTCTTGTTGAATTTGTTACAGGCTTGGGAGGTATTAGGAACAAGAATATGTCTACTATGTTGTTTCCATGAAGATTTTCGTTTCCACACCTTGGCAATAAAGGCAAGAGTTGTTGTCCAAGGGAGAGCATGTGTGGCTCGACATGGCAATAGCTCTCGATTATGGAAGCAGAGCGTACGACGTGGTAGAGTTACCAAAAGCTTGTCCGAGTGATGAATCCATCTGTTCTGAGGCGTGGTGGGAGAACCATTTCTAGCGAGCACGACACGGAGCGGCCAGTGACGAGATTACAGCGTACGTTGGGCCGTCGGGAGTCCACGAGGGCGGGCGGGCTGCTGCACGAGAGCACGAGGATGCGCGTCTTCCAGCAAGTTGAGCTTGCCGTGGCTCCCCTCACCTCCCGCGGAAGCGGATGTCCACCGACCGTCCGACCGGCGGCGCAATATTGTAGTAGGAGCTTGCCGTGTCCTCAGCACAGTAGCTACGCCGAATCGAAGCCTCTGTCTCTCACATTTGTTCTCTTCATGGTTCTATGGAGCATCCTAGTTCTAATCAAGCCACGACAAGATGGTTCTAAGTGTAAATATATCATGGGTGCCTTGGTTGCTACATACCTCCAGTGACCAATGCATGTAATTGTTGGCTGCTACAATAGTGACAAGATTGTAGATTTGTAGTTGTAGGCACCAATGTTTGACTAAGGCCGATCTTGGTGACAATATGTCACAACAGCGATATTGGTGACTTATATTCATGTGTGCAAAATTGAGTAAAAAAGGATATTTGTTGTTTTCCTTTCTCTTGTAATTGTATTAGCAATGGAACTGTAGGTTGTTTCAAAATTGATCTGATTGCTCATCACCAAATTAAAAGTAGAAACTCACTAAAATTATTTTTTCTTTACGTTTGTTTATATAGATGGATGAGATGCCTTTTGGATAGCTGTGTCAACAGTACTATAATAAAAAACTCTCATAGTGACACTTTGTTAGAAGTACTTTTCGAATATATGCCTCTATATATATTGTAGAGACATATTTTTGCGACATATTTATCTTAAAAGTAGAGGCATAATCTATGAAAATTTAGAAAAAGAATGTGTCACATTGACAATAGAGACATTTTGCAAAGTGTCAAAATAAATAGCATAGAGATATTTTTGTGACATGTTTAAAATATATATATCTTATAGAGACATTGGTAGAGGCATCTTTTTTGCTTTTCTAGAGTTATTATTTTACTAGTTTGCACCACTTTACAAGAATAAACTCTGAAGATATACATAATATGATAGGTAGGTAAGTTGGCTAGCAAGACTCATCAGATTATTATTTCAAAATGAGGTTTTGAGTTCAAAACTTCACATTAATATTGTATTTTTTATAGAATTAAATACTATATTAATAATGCCTCTACATAGTTGTCACTAATTTTATAGAGATGATTTATAAAGTACCACTACATTCCTAGAGACAATGCATTTATGAGGCATTTTAGAAAATGTCTCTATATGTGTTTAGAAACATAATAATAATGACTCTACTCTATAAAGAAAGTGCCTCTACAAGCCAATTTTCTTGTAGTGGATGACTTCATTTATAGTTTCTGCTATAAAAATAATCGACCTATATCGTAGCTTACCTGTAGTCCTGGTTGTTCGATTCTACTTGAAGTTTCGGTTCGATTAGTCTGGTTTTTTGAAATTTCGGTTTCTAAGAATTAGTATCTAAACTAACAATGAATTTATAGATACTAAAAAAAGTTCGGATGCCTAAATCTCAGTTTGGTTTTTTATTATGACAGAACTACCCAGTTTGGCCTCAAGAGAATTTCTGTACATATTTTTTTCTCAAATATGCAGCATTGATATTGTTATATATAGTTGTTGCATATTCTTTGATCCTAACATATATGTTGTCGTAAGTATTTTTGTAGATATTGCAATATTAAAAAAATATGTGACTGATACAAAAGAAAAAACCATGTGACCTAATAAAGAAGATAATATGCTCCATCAAAAATGAAATTGTTGAGACGAACAAGTAAATCAATAAAGAAGACCTCACAGTGAATGAAATATATAAATTGACTACTTGAAAATGAAATTGACGGCTACAACACAAAAGTCTTAAATCAGACCACCCACTTTGCAAGAGAAAAAAGTACTTTTGGTTCAAAAAATGTACATAAGAAAATACTAGTCTAGATATGAATGTTCTCTGTGAAACTGATTTAAGAGCCTTTGGTTGCACAAGTGCACACAACAACCCACATGAAAACAGCCAAAAAACGCACAAGAGCAAGGGAGCAGGGGTATCGAAGAAGGCAACAATAGGAATGAGCCTTGTGAAGAAAAACCTTAGTTAGGACTATCCCTTCAAAGTTCAAAAGCTCTATACTGATGTATGCTTCGTAGGATTGGGAATCATCAGGAGTATAGAGAAAAGAGAGAACGTCAACAGCTGCATGTTGAGGTTTCCTCTCCAGAGTTGTCGCCAAGGCAGAGGCCACCGCCAGCGCATCCGTGACACAGCCAACGAAGCTCTAAGTTGTCGCGAGGCAGAGGCCAAGCCATACTGTCGTCTGTCAACATTATGAACTCGCTGGGGATGTTGCATTGCTGGAAGCTCGCTGCGGTTCGAAGTCATGTCTTCATGGAAGAATGGAGACGACGATGACCGTGCATGGCATAGTGACAGAGCTAAGACCCAGCCATTATGCCATGCAAAACAGCGAGGCGATTGTCTGGTGTCGATTGGTTGTGTCCGTGGTGGTGCGTTCTTGGCAACCGAGGTAGCCATTGGCCTTTTGCAATGGTGGCGTCGGGCTCACCTTGGGGATTGATTCGTGGCAACACTACAAGAAAATAGACTTTCAGTCACCAAATTTAAGTGACCAAGAAAATTTCTTTAATGGTCACTAAAAGTTATTCGATGGTGACAAGTTTTCAGCGTTGTGTTGAACATATATTTTTAGTGACCACTGTATATGATCATTGGTTGCTAAATATCTATTGTTGTCAAGGGTGCCTTGGTTACTATTTAGTTTTAGTGACCAATATATGTAATCATTGATCAGTAAATACATATAGTGACAATATTATAGTCATCAAAGTATGACTAAGTTTATTGATGACAAAATTGCTATTGCGACCAATATTACATATATAGTGACCAAGTACCTTAGGGTGTGTTTGTTTCGAGGGCAAAGTTGAATTGGATATGGTCATTCACATTTTTTTGGATGGGATGATCCAAGTTATGTGTTTGATTAGATGGATGGGATGATCCAATTTCGTATTTGGTTGGATGGATAAGAATGGATTAGACAAGGTCAAATAATGAAATTATATATCTTATTATTAATTAATAATAATTAACTATACACTAATCAATATATTCTAACACTTATTGATCTTAATTTTATCATAATAATTTTTTATCAATATTAAAAAATACTAATCATCATTAATCCTAGTATGATTGAGCTTAAATAATAACTAATCAACACCTTAATGCTTATCAATTATAATATTATTATAATAATTATTATTTAATATTAAATTATACTAATAATATATAATTATTTTAGTAAGTATCATCGTGACACAATATGGATAGGCTCATCCGACCATTTTTACCGGATGAGGTCATCCAGGATCTTAAAAGAATATTCTCTTCTCAATCTAGTCCTATCCACCCTGACGGTGAATCAAACACTGGATTAGATGGTCTTGTCCAAGTCTATCCAATCCAATCCAGTGAAACAAACACACTAATAGCCTTTTTTTTTTCTTGTAGTGAGTGCTGGTTTCATTTGTTGTCAGGCAGAGCGCTAAGACGGTTGTCTGGTGCCAATGGGTTCTGTTCGCAACAGTTGTAGACTTCAGCTCAATTATGAGATCGTTGATGGTGGCAACGACTGGATATGTATTTTGGTGAATGGATTCAAGTGATGAGGTTGCATGGTGCCGTGGTCAATAGTGATTGTGTATCAGGAATTTTGATTATGGCCCAAGAAATGTATCTGCTATTCTCGACAACAACAAAAACATATGGAGTCTTAGTGATAGCAGAAAATGCAAGATCAACATGTCGATGGTTGAGATCTTTGATTTAGTAGGCGACTTTCACAACATGATGGCAGTGAGATATGCTGGCTCATCGTAGTTCAATTGAGTGGTATGGTGGCAGCCTTATGAGCTTTTGTAAGCCTATTTGAAGGCGTTGTTCTAGGTTATAACGGCTCCACATCAATCTCTTTGTGACTGTGTAAGAGATCTGGGGGAGTTGTAATTTAGCATTTGTTCTCTTTTTATTTGCTCTTTTTTCCCTAGCCCTATGCAAGGGATGGAGCCTTTAGTTTTTTCTTTGGTTATAATTTTGAGTAGTTACATGTATTTATCGATGCAAAGCTGGAATAAAGATTTATTTTCTTTTCTAAGAAAAAGATATCATGTTGTTTGCTCTCATCGGAATGACAACATGATTCAATATAAAGAGGTGAGACGGAATGGGGTAAGTGAGATGCTGCAGGTCCTACAGGGGTAGTTTTTGTATATGTTTTCTTGACGGAAAGGATGCATTCATCACAAGATACTGGACGACGCTTAATAACAAAAAACGTTATCTTGAATTGCTCATCGTCCATACTGTATTCCTTACAATTAATTATAATAGGGATGCCATTATATGAATATAATTACTATTTTTGGATTAGATTGGGAAGAAAGGGAGGCGACAAAGCTAATTAAAACTCAGTTAAGCCAGTCAACCAGCATCAAATGGTTCATCAAAGAAAGCGAGGTAACAAAGCTAAAAATCACCTCATCAAACGTTCCATAAAAAATGAAATTGTTGACAAGAATAAGTAATAAATCAATTAAGAAGACATCAGGGTGGATGAAATGTAAATTGATTACTTCAAGTTCAAGATGAACTTGACGGCTATGACACAAAAATCTTCAATCTGCCCACCCACTTTCCGAAAAAAACGATACTTTTTGTTAAAGAAAATGTGGAAAAATAGTACTGGTCTGGATATTAATGTTCTCTCTGAACCGAGTTAGAGCGCCAGCTGGGCAAGTGTACGCAACAATCCCTGTGACTTTAAAACAGGGCACAAGAGCAAGGGAGTAGGGGTACCGAAGAAGGTGACAATAGGAGTGAGAGATAGTGTTGTGTATCTCTTGGAGATTCAAAGCTATATTGTTGTATGCTTAGGATTGGTAAGCATCAGGAGTCTTGAGAAAAGAGAGATCGTCTGCCATAGCATGTTGAACTGAGGCTTCCCCTCCAGAGATCTTATAGTTCCGACAAGTTTGGACCGTTACTCTTGCTGGTTCAGGAAACATTGCATTCCCAGTTCATGACGCTCATAGGGTGGGGATTGATCAAGCTCTAGTCTTTGTTTAAGTAGCTAGGTCAGTGATTTGTCTGTGCCGTCCAAATCATTCTCTCAAAAACGAAAAAGAGATATGGGTTAAATTGTGAAACTATATAATACATAATGAAAGAGCATATAGTCAAGTATCCCTGCGCAATTTGCAGGGTAACCGGAATAACCGGAACGCGCGGCAGAGTATCTTTGCCCTGTGTGTCCCCTCTCCACTTTGCTTATCAAGTTGCTTACGCAGTAGTCAGTGGGTACTCTGATGAGCTAAGTCCTAACACTGGAGCTCTGGGTAACAAAAATTAGAAATGTATGTAGTAGCAGCAAAGTAATGTACAGCAGCACCATCAAAGAGAAAGAAAACGAAACTGAACAAAATTATACCGTTGGGACGCCGTCTGAAAGCAGAGACAAATGCAGAGTATATATAGTGGCTAAGTTTCACCCGGTTTCCACAAACACATGCCGATCCCCACAAACCCCGAGTCGATGATAGCAATGTTGACCTCTACGCTCTCATATCATGCTGCTTTTCTCCGAACCAGCTCCATCTGATCCACTGCTCCCCGTTCCCTGGCTCACACAGAGCACTGGGGCGGCTTCAGCAGTCAACTTTTTCGGTGACGGCGAAGCTTGTCCGATGCTCCAAGAACGGAGGAAGCGTCCATTTCCACAGCCAGCGAATCCATCCGTCGCGCCTGTAGTAGGCCGGAGCACGATTTCCGGGCACGACAGGCGGCGGCCCACGACGCGGTCACAGGCCGACGAGCTGGGGATTTCCGGGCAGGACAGGCGGCGGCCCACGACGCGGTCACAGGCCGACGGGCTGGGCCGCCGTGACCCGACGGGGGCCGGCGGGCTGCGGCGCGACGCCGACGACGCGTCCTCCGGGAAGTTGAGCTTGGCGCGGGTCCCACGGAGGCGGAGCGCCGCCGCGTCGTATGCCCGCGCGGCGTCCTCGGCGGTGACGAACGTGCCGAGCCACACGCGCGTGGCCTTCCTCGGGTCGCGGATCTCCGCCGCCCACTTGCCCCACGGCCGGCGCCGCACCCCGCGGAAACCCGGACGAATCGAGGGCGCCGCCGCCATGGCACCCTGCTTGTGCTGCTGCTGCTGCTCTGCTCCTTTCGTCGGTGCCGCTGGAGCCTGATGATCAGCCATCAGACTCTGCGGGTGCGCAATGCCGGCGTGCACTGTAGTAACATTCGGACGACCACACGGTGAGCATCCATTCGGACCGGTGCAGTGGAGACAGCAGAGGTACCTGATGAAACATTGCCCGCCGTCTCCGACGACTCGCCGTGACACGCAACCTGTCCAATGTGCCAGGGGTGGCAGAGCATTCCCGTTGCTGTACACTGCAGAGCAGGAGCTGGCGACATCGTCGTGCTGCAGCCTTCAGCAATGACCTGCGTCAGGGCTGCCACGATGGCGGCCGTCTCCGCATCCTGGGGTAAACCCGCCGCCGCCGCCGGTACTGGGAACGAAGGTGGTATCTGCATCATCAGTCAGCTGTTGGTGGTAGTGTCGCCCGCTGTGCGATTGCTTGGAGAGCGGGAGTTCTGGCTCCTATTTATAGTTCATCACTTGCCAGTGAGAACTCTGCCTGATCTTGGCGGCAAGTTGCATGTTCGTAGCGAACGGATAAGGAAAAGAATGTACAGAGCGTGTGCAGGCATGGGAAGACCGTGTCTCAAAATGGATCGCGAAAAATTCTAGAAACGGCGAGACCTCTTCTTCTACACACACGAGGAGAAAAAAAAAACGAATGCGCTTTAAGTTGGCTTATCAGTTCCTTTATTTGAGTTCCAGTGAATATGGTGATCAAGATGCTTGCCAAGGATGATTTACTCGTGTTAATTAGATTGGCATGCGCCTTTTAGAACATAAGTGATGAAGAAATTGGTCCCAAAGAGAGAACTTTCGTCCATGCGAATTTGAAATCCACACTTTGAACACCAAATTAAAGTACTGAGACTTATTTGTACCAAATTGAAGTATCGTGCTATATATTGCTCAAGTTCAAACCTTCAACGGATATCAAATTAAGTAATTTAGGAAGGGATTACATCGACACGCCATCTCTAGGTCGGTATAGGCAGTCAGTCGGCTGCAGGTTCAGTCAGCGAGTCTAGAGTGGCATGCATGCATGGTTGACAGCTGGAATTGAACTACAGAAGTAGAAGACGACTTGCTTGCGAAGTCAAAGATTAACTGAATAAGGACGGCGCAACCACGCGCTGCAGCGCGCGGCCGAATCTTCTAGAAACCCATAATATCTCTCCTAAAATATCAGAACTTTCCGAGGCCGGCATCTAGAAACTTCAACGTCTTTTGTCTTCTGTTCCGCATGACTTTCGCCTAGATCGCCAGCATGCAGGTACATATGCCCATGGTAGGCGCACGTGACACAGGCTCCGGCGCACGTGGTCAAGCCTCCGTTCCTCGGAGTTTGCACCTTACTTACCCGCCAACGGATGACACATGGAGCTAGCAGCCTCTCGCAACGCACCACCACATCAGGGCGTCCACAGCAGTTTTTTGCGTAGACAAGGTTCAACAGTGCTAAAGGTAGGAAGTGAATACACAACTTATCTTTTGTGGGTTCTATATATCTCTTTCTTTATTCTGATTCCTATCTTTTTTATTGTAGTCCACGACAGCTCGGTTGGTTATCTGATAATGATAACGTTCATGTCGTCTATAAGATAGCTTTAGATTTGACAATATCTAAACGTTGCTGCTGGAGGTAACTATATTTGCTGTTCTGTTCTGCTGCACGGTGACAGCAACTAAATTCTTTCTTTGCTTGACACGTTTCCAGTGTAGACAACCTACAGTAACTATTGTGGACGCCTCAGACGACAGTGAATGGAACCTTCGTCTTCCAGAAAACGTATGTGGCTCCAGTAGGTATCTCTCTCCTGCCTTTATTGGCTTTTTGGGGGAATGATCTTCTAAAAACGTCTCTAATAATAGAGTTGTTTTTTGGGGTCTAAATTTTAGTGGGGTCATCAATTATTAAAATACTATATATAATTATTAAATATATATTAAATATAAAACTAATTATAGAGTTGAATGCGCATCAGCGTGACAAAATCATTAAGTTTAATTAAGTTATCATTAAGAAATGTTTATTGTAACATCATATTATCTAATCATGATCTAATTAGTCTTAATAGATTTGTCTCATCATTCAGAGGGAGGGTTATGGACTAGATTTTATCAGTAATCTATATTTAATACTCCTAATTAGTATCATAATATTCGATGGGACAGGTCTAAAAATCAGAGGGGTAGAAACGAACACAGCCGCAGTTATCTCTTACAACGAATTGAAGAGAAGTAAGATTCATATTTAAGTCTCTCATCTTTTTTAGAGGTTGCCTCTTAAAAAAGAGTTTGCTAATTTCTTTCTTTGTTTTTCTTCAATAAATAATTCTAAGAGGCAAGTTACAGACAATCATTAGAAACATTCTAATAGTCTGTTAGAAGCGCTTTATTTCTGATGTGCATTTTTTAAAAGCAAACTGTGTAAGGACACATAAAAGAAATCGTAGTAATATTCCATGGACGGTTGATGCAATGTATTAACATGAGATTATAAAAAGCTATATATGAATTATCAAATCAGCATCCGATTTTAATTTGAAAAGGCAAATGGTATCACTGTTCATATGCGAGTGTTATAGAGATCGGAAGATCATGAGACGTGTACATGTGACATGGCAACACGTCGCCGTCATGCATAACTTTGTTCAAGACAGAACAACAAATAGGTTCGTCTCCCACATATGTTGGCTCCCTTAGAGAATTTCTAGTATGGGGCATGTAAAATTAGCCTCTCAAATCTTATTTTACAAGTTCATTTGTAAAATTTAGTCTAAAATTACAACCAATTTCAGTGGAGCATGTATTTCTGGCTTCTATCTACCCATGAGATCCACATGTCATGTCGTCCCCATCTTGCCCGCCATGGCTCCTCCGCTGGCGTCGTGGCCCATGTCACCGCTGCCCGGCTCGCTTAACGGTCACCCTGCTTGATCCCGCCCCAGGGCCGGAGCTAGGATTTTGGGGGCCCAGGGTCAACAAAAAATTTGGGACCTTATATATATATAAATATAGTCTTTTTTACTTATTCCATATACATAAAATCAGTTAAATAATCTTTAATTATGTAAGTATATCATCAAGTTATTAAAATTATTAGTAGTTGTATATACATATGGCATGGAGAGGGGCCCTTAGGATCTGGGGGCCCAGGGCCGCCGCTCCAGTTGCCTCCCTCCAAATCCGGCCCTGTCCCGCCCCCAGCCCCAGCGGTCACCATCCGAGCCTACTCCCGGTGCCGCCACTTGGGCCGGCCCTAGTGCCGCCCAAGCCCAGCCACGACGCAACCTGAAGACCCGACATCAGTGCCGCCCAAGCCAGGCCCTTCTCCCGTGCCCAATTTTTCTCCCGGCCGCTGCCTAAAGCCTTCTCCTAGCCCGAGGACCCGACATTGACGCCATCCAGGAGAAAGAAAATGAAAAGAGAAAAAAATTAAAAAAAAGTAAAAAAAGTAAAAAGGTTGATGGAGCCCACTGGTAGGATTGTGGATGGGAGGCTCCTATTTGAGGTCTGGAATCAAAATTTGAAAGTGCACAAGCCAGTTTAGCCGACCTCTGTTTAAGAGTACCACTGAACTCTTAGGGTGTGTTTGACAGGTGTTATGATTTTGCTAAAAATAACTTATATTTTGGTTTATCGGTGAAAAATGTTTATTTAGGTTATGTGGCTTATTGTAGTATAAGCTGTTAAGCCGTTTGGCAAAACAGCTTATCATGTTTCTAAAATGGCTTATTCTAGGAAGAGATGGTACATAAACTTAAAAAAACTAGTATTTATCGGCTTTACTATTCTAGTACAAAAAGGCAATATAAAATAGCTGTTTGGCAGGACTTATGACTTATCATAGTATAAGCCACACCATAAACCTTGCCAAACACACCCTTAGTAGTGAGTCAAACGTGTATGCCGCATTCTATAATTTTGCTACAGTACTAACTAGAATAATAAATCGACGCTGTTGTAGAATCCTAGTCGACGTATGTTGTTTTGTGATATATAAATTACAAAAATGCCTATGTCTGGTAACTACACAATGGCATAACCCAATGTGCAAGTACTACTACAAGTCATATCGATGATTAAGCTGAAAGGATTAGATGCAAGAAACTATTCAATAAAGAAGATGCACGTATGAAGCTTGCGAGTACATCTCCTAAGGGTACGAGTTTCCTTAAACATGATGGGATTGTGAATTGATCACTTGCGTTTCTCAATCTTACGCTTCATCAGACTCAAGATCATCCTTCGTCTCCGTCACATCTGAACGACCATAATGAATTGCTAGCAATTCGTTTTTTTTTTAACTAATTCGGTTTGTTACAAGAACAAAGAAGTGAAAAAATTATCCAGGTGGGTTTCCAATCAATCTGCTTGTCTTCGTCCCTGCAGTAAGAGGAGGAAGAGGCATCCGAGAAGAGGGAGGAATTGGCCTACATAATGAAGTAGTTGATGGGGCGCGCCCTTGCGCACCCATTAAATAAGAGGGGAAGCAAGAATCAGGCATAAGAAAAATTAACGCAATAGGAGACCAAAAAATATAGTAAAAATTATATACAAGCTTATTTAGAAGATATTTAATCTAACAAAATCTTTGTATTTATTATATGAACATAATATTATTTACACAAACAATATTATTTGCATAGGGCACATGACCATGTATATACAAAAGTTAATACAGAGCATGTAAAAGACAGTTAGCATGCATATACATCACCAGTAACAACAATAGGCTATACGTATACATGGATCCACTGACTTATAGAGCCGAACCCCGTCCATTTTTCCAGGGACCTCAGAGCTGCTATGACAAGAGGTATCAACAATGCCCATGTCGACATAGAAAAAGAGTTGGATTGGAGACGATAACAATCCAATGCAGCCATCAAGGTCATATTCACATCAAAATAAACATTGGCAAAGGCAGCCGAGAACTAAGAAATATTTTGCAGGGGGAAGCAAATAGTTTTCACATGGACGACCGGATCATATGAGACCTTATCTATTCTTAGCTTTATTAGCTGTAATTATGATTTTTTGGATGTTCCTTGACGAGGCTTATCAAAGTCAGAACCATACCAAGACCTGTGTTGGGAGCAATGAAACATGCAAGTTACAGTTAGAATACCAAAGCAAGATAAGGTGGTCAAGACCTTCTTCCTAATTAACACAGTTCATAAAAAATTCATATACCTGTTAGTTTCACGGTTGGATTAACTTCACAACCTTCTTCCTAATTAACACAGTTCATGAAAAAACTATGTCATCAATCATATCAAGAGGAAGTCAGACAATGAGGAAAAGCATTGTTGAAGTATATAAAGAAGCAAATTACATTTTCATCGAGCACATCATTCTTAATAGCGGTTTACGAGCATCCGACACCTTAGTTTACGAGCATCCGACAACATCTATGCCACAAATATAATCACAGGAAAAGATTAAATAGCCTGGTCTTTCAATATTATTGAACTGATCTGATCCTTTGATAAGAACACGTTATTAGCCTAGTAAATTTACAACAAAGTAACAATGGAGATGGATATTAATTAGTAACTAATGGTGCAAGTATGTAAGTGAAATGATATTGTAGTTCCGATTCTAAACAAAATGAAGGGTAGTGTATGATTGATGAAAAAATGAAATTTGTAACATAGAATGAATTACGACTGCAGCGCACCCTTGTACGCCGTCTAACGATAAATGGCATGTAAAAAAATTTTAGTGAGGATTTTGGCTGCACACATTAACGATGTCTAAACTTACAATCTCATATATTAGTGTTCAATAATATCTTTTATACAACGACTACCTCAACAATATAGGTTCATTCTTCGAGTTGAACAACAAATACAAAGTCATGGTTTATTACATGACATTATAATACCTACTGCAAAAGACATAACACTATAAGAACTTTTTATGTACAGATATAATCATTGAACAAACCTTTTTTGTAGGTGTACCTTTGCACGCGGTATTGAAAGAGAAGTCCGTGTAAAAAAGATGACATCTACTACAAAAGACATCATGGTTAAGAAGCAATTTCTGCACATAAGGCAAACCTTTATGCTCTGAAAGAAAACTTCATATTAAAAAGAAATATTAATTATAATGTATACATTTACTGTCCTATCTAAGACAATTTCACTGGGAAGAGTTTAGGACATCAGATGTACAATCTGTAAACTTTTTTTTTCATATTTCAGATGGAATTAATAGTGCACAAATGTGATCCGGATAGATGCACAAGATAAGATTTAGAATTAGATACATTTTTCCTCTTTTGAAACTCAATAAGACCATGTTTAATTGAAAAGTAACAAGGGTATTTTTAAGTCTAGAGAAACTACAATACTTGACATGTGACGTCCTCAACATACAGAAATCTCAAAATGCATTTCAGTAAGCAAAGTGTAAAATCAGGCAACATAAATTTATACTAATTCACATAATCCATTAAGAATAAAAAAATGGAATCAAGGGAAAATAACATTTAAAATCCAGGAAATATTATTTAACCTTTTTCACTTTCTAGTAAACACGTTGTGCATATTTGGCAAACCCATTTTTCGCCTACTACCAACATTATAAAATATGGTCAGAATATGTTCCTTTGTAGCAGACAACTAAATCTAGACACTCAAAACATGATAGGTCTATACTACTGTAAATAAAACATATTTATGTGGTAATTGCTAAGCATTTAGCCTATATAACCTTCAAAATGCGATCCTTATAATATGTTTGAGCAGTAAATATGGTTGATTCTCTGTATGCTGCTGATCACCATAAAAACTTGCAAATGGAGAAAGAACAGTGAACATAACTCATTAGAGAAAAAACTGAAACAAAGATAAGTAGAGTGCATCCCAGGAACATGTAAAGGAAGAATGAATTACAAATATATTTCTCTATTACAAAACAATCGAGATCGTATCTCTTCACACTATTACAAAATAACAATAGTCACTACTCACCACGATAATATCATAGATTAGTAGGTCATAAGATATGAAATATACATCACGATGTCAAGTCAAACGAAATGTGATCCTTATGTCATAGTATGCATAATGCTTTCTAAAGCGGTGCAACAAAAATGACTTCTTACAAAGAAGCAATAATATAATAAATCAAGAAAAGGATTACACTAATCAAGATGCAATGAACTTAAAATTAATATACAAACACATCACCATTTAACTTATGCAACAACATTTTACCGATATATGGTAATAAAACTTTATAACAATAAACTGTATGTAATAGCATGATTAAGGTAGCTTAGCAGTTTCAATATTTCTATATAGACACAATCCTCTAGGAGCAATAGGTTCGACCCATCCCTAACCGACCATATATCTAGTTTCTTCTACTCCTCCAAGTATTTGTATGAGACCAACTTTATGCTTCAAATTTTTACTTCTTTGAGAGATCATTACAGGGTCAATGCTTCTTCTAACCAGTAAAAGAGTTCTATCAATAATGACATACGGACATAAGCAATCAATATCATGACTTTCTAAATTACTATACAAACAAAAAGAAAGGACAACACAAATGAAAGAAAGCATCTCCATGGCAGGTATGGGAGTGGAAGAATTTATATACCTCATGCAGCAACAATGAACTTTGCTTTAAAACCAAATAATAAATAAAATAGAACACACAAATCCATACCTCAAAATCCAAAATGCAGATATGAAGGAACTGGACATGCTTATGGCAAAAGCATAGAGGACCTCGGATGCCGTCTATCCAAAGGGAAAATGTAGAAACCTTGTTACCTCACTATTCAGTAAAAACCTTATCACCTCACACACATTTTACCTTGTTACCTCATTATTCAGCAGGCCTAAATTCCTAACAAAAAAATTTGAAAGTATGTAACAACAGCAATTGGAGCCATAAAACTTACAAAATAACAGACATTTTTAAATGCATCTTATAGGAAGAAAGTGAGCCCCTCAAAATAAGAGGGTAATCTTTAATTCTTTATTTGTACAAAAGTAAAAAGACAAACTTACTGTATGCCTCAAATATCATGCACTTAGCAAAGACAGGAATTGGTTTTCCTCTTAGCAACTTATATTAGATATCCTTCTACTATTTCATCCAGAATGCATGTCTGTCTACCTCAAAGTCACTGTATTCACCAATAACAGCAACATCAATGACAGACCCCTGAACGGAAGGTAGTAAATATGGTAGTAAATATCTTTTATTATTATTATATAAATAATTCTATTAAGAAAAGACAATGATAATAGTATAAGGTGGTCAAATCCCAGCAGCAAGGTATCCACTACAACAACGCAATTATATATTACAAATCCTCTAGCGTTGCAAAAATCTGCATAGGAGTATGGACTACACCTTAGTATGCATTCTGACTATACTGAACTATCAGCCCACCTCAACAAATATTACGACCAAATGAGAGATATACCTTTTTTTTTTTGTTTTTACTATTGTCTTGTGACCATTGGGAAGTGAGAAGTCTCAGACGATCATCTTTTCCCCAGAAAGAATAGAATCGCTATTTCCATGCCTGCAAATAAGGGAATTTCTTAATTTTCATAAATAAAAACAACTGTATAGAATTAGGATAGAAGTAAAAAGTATGAGATGATCATCTTTTCCCCAACAAGAATAGAATAGCTATTTCCATGCTTGCAACTAAGGGAATTTCTTAGTCTTTATAATCTTTATAAATAAAAAAATATAGAATTATGACAAAACCTGGTAACATTCATGACATATAGGTATACCACGTGCTTTTTATAAATCTCATGCTCTATCAACAATTCCTTTCAGGCATTTTACCGAAGCAATTTTTTTTCTTACAAACAGGTCGATAAAGAAAATATTAGAGCAATAACGTAAATTTCAAGAAACATCTCACTCCAATAACAGTAAATATGCCAACAAGGCACAAAACAATATGGTAAGAAGCAAAGCAGTCGAACTATGCACGAATAGTTCCTATATGCAAAAAAAGTGCACAATCAATATCTATTAATGGAATTACTTTTTTGTGACAGGTTTTACTGAAAGTGTGATGATGTTCCGATACCTGAGATAAAGGCTCGGTACTCAGGTACTACCAAACCAATGTGATAATATCAGCCGAAGAAAAAAACAGGAAAAATAGAAAAAAAAACAGATAACTAACTCTGGAAATAAAAGTAAATGAATCACAGCTGAAAGAATTCTAAGAAAAATATTTTTTTAAAGAAAAACACGAGCTAAACAGGAGTACCATGCCGTAACTCTGATCATTCTGAACAAATCATTAGGCACATTAAAAGATTATTTATGTAATCATCATGTTCCTTATTTATTTATTAACAAATTGAAATAAACTAAATTAGATTGTCTCAGATTTATTGCATAATCTGTTATTCAACCTGCAATCCATGGGAAACTTGAATACGATGTCTCAATCTATATAGAAACCCACAAAAATGAACTGACATTTTCAATACCCCAATAATAGAAACAAAAAACACAAAATTGTAATTAAAAAAATTACAAGACCAGTTATAGTGAAACTATAAATTAAATCTTATAAATCAACCATACAGTTCTAGAAGGTAGGATCTAAAGGAACCATGACCAATCTTCCCTGGCTGCAAACAATAGCACCAAATAAAACGGAATAATATAACAATACAAATCTGCAGCTCTAAATGTATAAGAAAAAATGGCGAGCTGGATAAATTAAACGAAATTATGATCAGAATTGAGGAGCAGCAACACAGTGATTTCTATTATTACTTTGAGGGATAACAGATCGAGCCACCAAATCCCCTAGCAGCCATCAAAAAAGGGAAAAGAAAAAACAATACTCATGTATTTTAACGTAAGGTGATAGGGAAAAAAAATGCAAGAATGGAAGGGAGAGGAAAAGGACGGGACGGTATTACCTGAATCCTCGCCGCTGCTGTGAGCCACCGCATCTGCACCCGCGTTGTTCCTGCCAGTGACCGCAAAGCCCAACGTCGGACGCTGAAACAGGAGCAGCCATGGCCGGAGGAGCCACCACGCCCCAGCTTGGATCCGCCGCCGGAGACAAACACGACCGAGTCCAGCACCCAAGTCCCGCAGTCACACTCGGGCGCCGGCTGCTACCTCAGTGAGGAGAGAAAGGAAAACGAGGATGCATGCAGAGAGAGAGGGTCGCCGGCCAGTAACTCCGCTCGCGGTGCCACTTCCTGCGCCCGATGCCACCATCCCTCGCGCCCGCCGTGGCGCAGGCGGCCCGCGCCGCCGCGCTGTGATGCCGCCTCCGTTCTCCCCGCCACGCCATGCCACGCTGCCCCACATCACGCCACGCCGCCCCGACACCGCTCTGCTCCCCACGACACGACCTAGATCCGCCGTAGGGAAGGACCCCACGGCCCAGCCCTGATCCATGGGAGGCAGGGCCCTGCCCCAAGCCTAGATCCATGCCACGACAAGGGCAGCCACGCCGGAGCCCACCATCCTCACGCCGCGCCGCCCCTCTCCTGCACCCCATGCCGGCATGCCGGCGTCATCATGCCATCGATCTGTGCCCGTCGTTGCTTTGCGAAGCAGAAGAGAAAAAGAGAGGAGGCACGAGGAGAGAGAGGGGGAGAGAGGGAGAGCTCACCGTCGCCGTCGCCCGGTGCCGCGCCGCGTCTAGCGCTGGGCCAGCGCCTCCGATCACCGCACCGCCACCTCGCTGCCCGTGCCCAGATCCACCGATGGTCTAGGTCCCACGCCGCCACCCCAATCCGACGCCTCCGCACCGCCTTCTCCCTCTCTGCCTCCTTCGCTCACCTGGCCTGAGCTCGGACTCCGCGCCCCGCGACGGCTGGATCCACCCTGGTGCCTGAGAGAGAGAGAAAGGGAATAGAGAGAGAGAAAAGCGAGGAGCAAAAGAGAGGATAAGGACGGGGCGTGAGTCGTACATCAGTTTATTTTTCACTCCTTTGTTTTTACCTACACCACCGCACTCGTAGGCGATTCTAATCGAACGGTAAAAAAAAATTGATCGACGTGGCGTGCGAGTCCGCGCTGGGGCGAGCGGACGTTTATAGAGGTAAATGACGTCTGTCTTGTTAACTTGCTGTTGACGCGATATTCGGTGACGACCATGGAGCGTGCAGCACGAGATGTAGCGGCGGCAGCCGATATGCGGGCGGCGAGAGGTGTAGCCACTGAACGGGAGGGACGAGATGTGGCGGTGGCGGTCGCCAATAACCATGTGGCACGAGATGCAGCGTCTGCCGCTAAGCGTGCCTCATCTGGCATTACCTCAACTTGTTTGGTATCTTCCTTTATTTTTTCTGGTAAAAAGAACTTATTTTCTTATATGAAAATATACCTGGCCAAGTGGGCTGGGCTAAATGAGCCAGCACGAGGTCCGCCTATTTTGGCCCGGTCCGAGCACGGCACGGCCTAAAGTTAGACGGGCCATACCGGCCTGTGGCCCGTCACCAGCCGTGCCTGGGTCTAGCTGCAAGTTCGCCGTGCCGGCTCAAGCACGGCCCGTTTAGTATGGCCCGCTTAGCCCGTGAGGTGGCTCGTTTAGCCCGTGAAGCACGGCCCGTCAAATAAAATAATTAATATTTTAATATTTATATTAAAAATTATATTTTTATGTTCAAATTTATTTATAAAAAATATTTATCTACTAAAAATATTATTTTTAAGAAAAATTAGATATATAAAAATTAAATAGGCTCCGAACCAGCCCGGCCCAAATAGCCCGTTTGGCCGGCACAGCCCGTGTAAGACGAGCTGTGCCGTGCTTGGGCTTCAATGCAGGCTCGTCGGGCCGACACGACACGGCCCGTTAATTAGATGGGCCGTGCCGGCCCGTCTAAGAAATGGCACAGCCCATCACGGGCTCGTGCCGTGCCGGCCCGGCACGGCCCGTTGGCCAGTATATATGTAAACTTTGTATGCCTTTCGTTTCTACATCGAGATGCACGGGCTTTCAACGTGTCAGCCTTTCGTTTCAAGCCCGTACGCTGAACACTTTTGGGCCAGGATAAAAGATAACCAGGTCAATGTACTTCCACTGTGCACAAGGCCAACTCCTAAGTTTCTCAAAAAAAAGAAAAAAAAAACAAGGCCAACTCCTACGAGCCTAAAAAAAAAAGCCAACCCCTATGCAAAAGATAAGATGTTGTCACTGTCATACACAACGAATTGTATTCAATTTGGTTTGTTACAAGAACAAGGAAATGAAAAATTATCCAAGCAAGCTCCAATCCATCTGCCTATCTGTCATCTGCTGAGCTACTAGTAGAAGAGAAGAGGGAGGGATTAACTTACATAATATGCAACGCTTGTCTTACTCACTTACTGCCTTGTTTGTGACCCGGGCAGCAAATTAGGCCGCTGCTCCTACAAGCGGCGCCATATTCAACCACAGCCGCCGAGCAGGAGCAGGCGGTGATAGATGCCGGCATCGAGCAAGAGGGACGAGATGTGACGGTCACTGATAACCGTGCGGCACGAGATGCCGCGGCCGCTGCTAGTCGTGCTGCGTCTTGTGTAGTCGTTGTCTTACAGACATCCACATCCACGCCAACTCGCCAAGAGTGTTGTTTGTTGGTCGGGTTCTTTTTTTTTTTTTTTTTTTGATTAAACCGATATCTGTATTCATGAAGTAAGAAAATACATACACAAATACAGACACACGGTACCAGCACCGAATAAATTAGCACAAAAGTATGATACATTAAAGTAAAATGCAACTTAAGACCTTGAGGACCAACATGACCAGCACCAGTTCCGTCGGAAGAGCTAAGGCCTTGACGCCGCCGCGTCCGCTGTAGACGCTGACGCGACCCTCCAGGCTGCCGTCAATAGCCAAAAGAAGCTGCAAAGAGCACTCCCCACCTAAGGGAACCTCCATCGCGAAGCTTTGAAGAGGAGAGCTGCTGATAAGTAGCAAAAGCAGAAGTCACATCAGCCGGGGAGCACCCCACCTAGACCAAGCTCGGCCGCAAGAACGTGAGCAGATCCAGCCTCCAGACGTCCAGCTCGAGCAGCTGAACCACCCCATAGCATTGTCAGCATCCAAGACACCGACCAGCACCGTGAGAATCCTCCAAAACCGGAGTCGAACACACCGGACCCCCAACTCCAGGGGCTCGCCAACGGCGTTGGAGGAGAACACCGCCAGGATGGGGTGGAGCTCGGGACATATTATTCCATGAAGACGCCGCCGCCGCCACCAACACTACTACAAAAGTGCACTGTAGTGGCAGGGCAAAACCCACTGTAGCGGTGGATAGACCGCCCCGCCGCTACGCAAATGCCGCTAAAAAAAAAGCTTTAGCGTCGGATGTTCTGATGATGGAATCAATCATCGCTAGTAAAAAAATTAATAGCGACGGGTGACTACTTCACCCGCCGCTGCCTATAAATCCAAAAAACAAAAAAAAGACCCGCCGGCCCACAAGAGCTCGCGAGTTCTCATCGTCGTCCGTCGGCCGGATCTACGCTACCGCAAGGTATCCACCGCTGCCGGCCGGATCTACGCCGTCACAAGTGATACTGTGGAGGCCGCGCACCACCGGATCCGCTGCCGTGGAGGCCACACAACACCGGATCGAGGCGGCGCGCCATCGGATTCAGGCCACACGCCACCGGATCCAGGCCAGGGAGGAGAGGAGGGGGCACCAGGGGTCTACGCCGCCGTGATTCAATGCCGGAGAGTGGTGGAGGGTAGTGGCAGGGCTGTCACTGCCGGATCCACGTGCGCCATCGCCGGATCCGGGCGAGCCGCCACGGGATCCGGGCCTGGTGCCCGAGCAGCCATGATCCGATGCCGGAGAGAGCGGTGGAGGGGAGTGGAGGGGTTGTTGCTGATGGATCCATGCACGATGCCGCTAGATCTGCATGCGCCATCACCAGATCCAGGTGGGCCATCACAGGATCCGTGCACCCCGCTGATGCTGTAGCGGGATCCAGCGCCAGGCCTTGCCGTCGTCGTTGCGAGGTGGTAGAGGGGAGAAGCCGGTGAGGTGGTGGAGGGGAGGGGCCGACCGGCGGCCGGCGAGGTGAGGAGGGGCTGGCCGCCGGCAAGGTGAGGAGGGGCCGATGGTAGGAGCAAGGGGGTCGTGCCTCGGTGTGAGAGAGAGAGGGAGGAGGGAGGGAGGTGTGGGGTGCGGCTGCTGAAGGGTGCAGGTGGGAGAGAGTTGGCACTTTTATATTTCATGGGGGCTTTGTTAGGGTTTGTGGTGGATTGGGCTTTAGCGGCAGGCTGCTTTATGGGCCGCTGCTATAAATCACCAAAATGTATAGCGGCGGTCCTTAAAAATCATCGCCGCTACATGATTTTTCACTCTAGAGCTACAAAGCCGATTTGTGCTAGTGCAGGAACCATAAACCTAGATCTACTGCTAGGACCTAACCTCCCTGCTGGTGAGAGACCGATGGCCTTCCTCACCTCACGACGCCTAGGGGGCAGCCGAAGGCAAGGAAGACCACCGCCTCCACTGGCGGGGACTGAAGAACTCTCGCTCGTCTCTCTCAACTGTAGCGGAAGGAGAGAGTTCGAGAGAAGGGTCTGAGCAACAGATCCTGAACGACCCGGTCGGGTTCAACTTATTTGGTTTCTTCATTTCTCTTTTTCTGGTCCAAAAAAAAAAACTTATTTTCTTTTATGGCAACAACTTTAGATGGGCTTTCAACGGGTTAGTTTTCCATTTCAAGCCCATACGTTGAACACTTTCGGCTTCCTCCATTGGGCCAGAACAAGGATAACCAGCACGTACATGTACTTTTCCCACTAAAAAAAAGGTACATGTACTTCCACTGTGCACAAGGCTAACACTCCTACGCAAATACGCGACACCAGGCTCGGTACCAACAGTATTATGCACGAATACAAGCAGCGCCATGTACACGTTAGGTGTAACACAGACTGCTGCTTCTTCCTCACAAGGACCGGACGGCTACCCGAATGCGCATTGTTCGTTCCGTGTGCAAGCATGCGTGCAAGATCGACCGAGTCTCGCATGACAGTCAACAAGGGAGATCAAAAGCTATGGAATAAGCCAAAAAATGGCAAGGAAAAGGACGCCGTTCAGACGTGGATGGCTAGCTACCGCCATCGATAAGCTCTCGAGCTTTGTCTCACTCTCACACCCACCATGTAACAATCGCGTCCGCTACACGTTTTTTTTTTTTCTTTTCTTCCGAGAGGTTCCAACACTGCAAAGAAACGGAAGCGCAGGCACAAGAGCTTCTTGTTAGGCGCCCAGCCAAATAAAAAGTGCCTTTTTAGTTTGCTTGTCTCCCAGTAAAATCCGCCAGGTGTTTGGCCGGATAGGGAGACGATGACGAGGAAACAGTCGGACGCCATGCGTAAAATGTTGCTCGCTCTCAGCAAACCATGAACAGAATTTGTACCCTTCCAGCCAGTTCCTTGCATGAGAACCCGCTTTTGTCTCAGTGGCTAAGTCATCTATTTGTTTTCTTTCTTTTTTTCCTGGAGAACAATGAAGACGTGGTTTTGCTTAGATTATTGATGTACCCATTTCTAGTAGTAATATAATGACTGAGGTAAATGTACTGCCCCAATAATGGAAGGAGGTAGTAATTAAAATCTTTTGTGGCAGTACTATATACTGCCGAATTACCTCCCAAACTGAGTGACTGAATGTAGTCGAGGACTTGAGGTCATCATGCAGAAAGTTTTGACTGCTAGATTTTGCAGCATTCTTTTCACTGAGTAATGAACATGCAGGGCCAGCTAATCCGCCATGGGACGTTACAAGTCACGCAATTTTTTAGCAGTCGAAATTTCAGTTCGCGTCCACCTCTGACCCGGGAAGAAAGAGAGATCCTCAGAAAAGAGCATCTGGTCATTTTCCTCACTATAATAGGATACTCGCTCCTCTCTCCCCAAACACACCACCATATTTGTTTTGTACTCGATCGCTCTCTAGTCCTTCCAAATCAAGAATCATTTTAGAACCTAGCTTGGTGGCATGTCTCAAGACGGCTCCCATGTCCACCCGGGCACTGACGCCGCCTCCAACGACCACGGAAGCGCGCCGCCGGCGACAGACGCCAACACCGCCCTGAGCCTGGGTCCAGCTGAGAATGCCAGCAACAGTGGGCCCTTGACTGGCACTCCGGTGGTGGCCGAGGACGGCAGCAAGGTGAAGGGCGACATCGATGAACAAGCTGGTTCGGCCGGCAGCACCCACTCCGGCGCCGGCAATTCCAAAGGTAATAAGCGCTCAGCTGAACAGGTAGCCATGGCCACCAATGTCAGTGATGACGTCAGCAACATGCCCAAGGGTAAGCGCCAGAAGATGTGCGGCAGGAGGAAGAAGCAGCTGCCGCACATCATCAACGAGCGTGAGCGTCGCAAGCGGATGAAGGGCATGTACGCCGACCTGCAGGCCCTCCTTCCCAACGTTCCCGAGAAGGTGAGTGATCGTGTTCGTGTGTGTCAGCTAGGGCTTGCTGATTCGATTGGTACTGTGATGTGATGTGTGATCGTGTTTGTGCAGACTGACAAGACGACCATCGTTGACGAGGCGATCAATTTCATCGGGGTGCTGGAAGGCACCGTGGCCAAGCTGGAGAAGCGCAAGCAGGACCTCGCGCTGGCGCGGCGCGCCGCCGCCGCCGGTCTCGAGGCCGGCTCGTCGGCGGCGCCGCCGCCGGCTAACGCGGCAGCGCAGGGGTCGTCTGACCTCCCACAAGGTTGGGCCTGGCTGCCAAAGCAGCAGCCGAAGCCTGCCATGCCGCAGCAGCTCGGGTTGCAGACCTGGTCGGGCGCGAACGTGGTGCTGAGCGTGGCCAACGACTACGGCTTCATCAACGTGTGCGTGCCGAGGCGCTCCGGGGTGCTGCTGCTCGTGCTGTCCGTGCTGGAGAAGCACCGCATCGATGTCATTACGACGCATGTCGGGACCGATGGCGTCCAGAGCATGTTCACCATCCATGCCCGTGTAAGTACATATACCTCATCCTCCTCGATCGAAATCGATCGCGGACATCATGAATTCATGATGATGATTGACGAAATGAACTAACTTTTGGTTCTTCTTGAACCTTTAGGTGAATACAGCAGCACTTCAGCAGCTGGGCGGCGTGCCACCGGCGTCGGAGGACATTTACAAGCTGGCCGTGTCAGAGATCATGGTCTGGCTCTCCAGCTACTAGCTTATTAGATCGATGCCAGGCCACTAAGGGCGTTTCGAGCGGCGCCACTAGGTGCCCGTCAATCTGCCTCCAGCGCTGGCCGGAGTGGTCGAAGTAATCAAAATCTTGTATGCGTCATCTGTCACTCAGTGGCTTCAGGATTGTGTGCTTGCTTGCTTCTCATGTCGTGTCGAAAAAAAATAAATGTATTTGCGTGTCTTCATTGTGTTAGTCGTGTCGTGCTTCATCGTTGTGTTATGTGTTGATGTACCGTTTGAATGTATGAATCTACAGTTTTTTTAAATGTTTTGGATCAAGAGATCCCCATAAAACTTTCCCTTGAAACTTATTTTTCAAAGTAATCAAATAACTATGATAGGAATGTTTTCTTTCCTCCTTTAACAGTCTCACCTAAAAATGAATAAAACGCTTTTGATTTGACTACATCAGCATTTGGAGTCACAATTGTACATTAATTCCATTGACAAAGAAGGATTTGCCCCCCCCCCCCCCTCAATGAGGAGAATTTAGGGGGTCAAGAATATTGGGGAAGGCTTTGAGGTACTGTTGGAGATATGTTTTTTGCTTAAATCATAATATTTTAATTTAGAAAAAGTCTTCAGAGACCTTTTGAGATGATTATAACCATTTCAGGACATGCCGCCATTCCTACCCGTACACGGCTGCATTTTCCGCCCCTCCTCTTACTGCACCGCCATCTTTACCCGTACCCGGCTGCCGCCTTTCCTCTCCTTTCCCATGGCCATTGGGATCCATCTCTTTCCTTCCATGGCTCGCTGATGTCACCGAGTATGAAGGACTAGAAGGTGGGCACATGGGCCATGAATTTCTCTCCCCTGCAACGAGCTCCATGGCCAAGTTGTCGTCGTCATCTCCCTCGTGTGCATCGCCACAACCTTCTCCCTTCTGCCCCGTGAGATTCTCCCACACCAAATGCACACTATTGCGCCTCTTGCTGATAGGAATCGAGGTCGTACTACTCCGGGATCGAGCTCCCCAACCAGTGCAAGCGAGGGGGGGGGGGGGGGGGCGAGGCGCGCGTGCCTTCGGCAGACACGACACAGGAGACCTGATGGGTTGATGGGTCAGCCCGATCCATTTACATCTGGATGTGTCATGCTTGGGCTTGGCCTCAAGCCGGTCGTGTGGGTCTGGTCTATTGGCGTGGTATAAGTGCAACATACACCAGAGAGCGACACACTAATTCTGAAATTTTGTTTTGTTTCCTTTTTTATAAACTAGAAATAACTGATCCATAAATTGGAAATTCCTTGACATTAAAAAACAATTTCTTCAAAAGAAATTCCACAGAAATACTGTTTCCAAGAAATTTATTTTTTAAAAAGGAGAGAGACAAGTTTCAAACAATCTATCAATAGAAACCTCCTATGCAAGAATTGCGTGAAACTCATTCGCATGGAATTTGTGTTACAAATAATTCAGATAAAAAGTCACCTAAATAAATTTAGATGTTATAAAATATCTCTATATCAGTCATTGAACATCCAAGATCACATCAAAGAGCATCGACTCCAGACCTAGCCCGGCTCGAAGGTCCACTTACTACTCTAGACTCTAAAGGGAGACCGATCTTGACCTAGGGGGATGCAATCTTGATGATAGTTGTGTGGTGTCTAAGATGGTTGAATTTAGGGCGCTAGTGAACCTAGTGTTGGTTACAATCCTCTAGAGGGTTCTAACAGAGGAAATAGGATAGGAAAGACCTGTCCTAATCAATGTCATATATTCTTTTATGGGCCATATTTTACTTCGGGACAAAGTACAACATTGGAGGCCCAAGGTAGGACGAAATGTTCAAGTAGAATGTTGTCCTTGGTCGAAGCTCCTTTCTTTGTAACCAAAGATTCTCTGATATATATGACATCGTCGTCGACTCCACATACCAACTTTTGGAGGTGCTTATATACATATGTCATTGCCTTTGTCTTCATTTCTTTTCTAATTCCAATTCGTCGCCTCCATGTCGCATCCCTTCTTGAGTTTGTGGAACAGCCCAGTGTTAGAGATGGAGATCCTTAAAGACTTTCACTTCGTTGTTATGCCACCTACTGTCCGAGACAATCTCACATTACCACTATGTTGTTTGAAGGAAGTAGCAAAGCTTCCACGCTGCCAGTCTGACGGGAAGGCTACGGAGGTCAATCTCAACACATCCTGTGAGTACTTCCGCTCATAAGAGACCACGGTGGGCTCTACAATAGCCTCTTTTGCATCACATGCGTTTTGGATGTTCACAAGCCCTAACCTTATCTTCCTTTTTCGTCTAACTTTGTGTCTTCGGCAAGTAAATTATATGCCATCTAATGGCAGAGATCAAAGAAATCTGATGGCAGTGATCTCCCAAACACAGAGTGATTTACTAACAATAATCCTACCATTTTCTATCCCTCAAAGATCAGACAGCTAAGTGAGTGTGCATCCCGTGCAAGCATATCGTTGCATTCACGCAGGCTTGGGCATAACAGCCAATAAGGAAAATCGAAAGTCATGGGCGGAGCTCCCATAAGTCCAGTGTATGCATGTAGCTTCCGTGAAAAAACATCTGAGTATGTATATCCCATAGCCCACGTAGTAGCTCTTTTACTCAATCGCTCAAGCCTCTACCCCCCACACGCTTTGAACAATTTTAGTTAATAAAACACTTCATTCTGCTATTTAGTGAATACAACTCTTCTGCGAATAATTGGTACGTTAAATTCATTCCGTGGTGAATGTTCTTATCTTTGTGATTGAACAATTTTGGCTTGGGAATACCCGGACACCAAATTCTGGCTCTGCCACCCTGCAAACTAGGCCACAAACTGTGGGGAAAACGAAACCTTTCACACGTTGATAGCTAGCTACACTACCGGAAAGCCGAGCGTGGCCAAGTACATTATTTCGGGCACTCGGCAAACAACATTATTGTTGGGTGTACCGGAGGAGACACTCGGCAAACAGTAAACACTTAACAAAAAATTATGTTTACCGAGTGCCAAGTGAAAAAACACTCAGTAAAGATTCATAAGACACTTGGCAAAAATCATTCACTAGGCAAAAGCTGCCACCATTAGATCTTTGCTGACTATCCGTTAGTGACACCCGACATAAAGATATGTTGTCGAGTGTCAGGATCCACCACTCGGCAAACTTAATCTTTGCCAAGTGTCATCTGAAACAGACAACACTCGGTAAAAAAAAAATTATTCACAAACAATGCACTAAGTAATGTGTCTAACAGGCTAGTCGTGGACAAGCAGGACAGTTGTGTATGATTAGAAGACATGACATGACACATATTTGATTGTACATAGCATATATGTAGTGTATGATTCTCATGATTTTCGCCTAGTTGAACATCAGTGTGAAGAAAATGTCGAGTGCCAGAGGTATTTGCCCGTCACTCGACATTTTTCACAGAATGATTCACTCTCTCCTAATAATGAATTGAATGTAGTCCTCTTCTTAGAATCTCCCCCTCCCAGCCCCACCCTCCCCCCCCCCCCCCCCCCCCCAGAATGATCCTTGTGAATGCATCTGGTTGTTGGGTCTGACTTGAACGGATGAATGGAATGGGAATGGACAAACATATCTGTCCTCATCTATATAATGTGTACTTTTCAGCCGCCTCTTGGGTCTGACCCGTCATACTATCAATAAGATGCAGAACAAGCAAGATAATCAATCCACCACTTAGCAGTCAAACTTTTGCCAAGTGTGTTGACAGCACTCGGCAAACATTTGAATCTTTAATTGCCGAGTGCCTGGTTTTAGCACTCGGCAAACAGGTTCAACTTTGCCGAGTGCGCGAGGCACTCGACAAAGCCATCGTCAACTCATCATCGCCTCTCCTTCTTCTTTTTTTTTTTACAGAGAGTCATTCTGATACAAGGCAAAGTCTTTGCCGTGTGTTCAAAAGGAAACACTCGGCACTGATGTCTTTGTTAAGACTTTTTTTGCCGTGTGTATGTTGCCAAATATTTTTCATACTTTGCCGAGTGTCCGTTACACTTGGCAAAGAACTGGTTTCGGTAGTGCTACCGCTGCCATGGATAAGCTCTTTCACGAGCTTTCTAACCCTTCATTTGTCTCCTTGCTTCGGCTACACACGATTCATGACTTTTTTCGAAACAAAAATACTGTCGAGAAGTTCGAACTGAAATGGAACGCAAACGCAGAACCACGACTTCTTGTTAGGCGCCCAGCCAAAACTGCCTTTTTTCCTTTGCTTGTCCGCAGTGAAATTTGCCAAGTGTTTAGTAGGATATATAGCCAAAGGTGATGTGGAAACAGTCGGATGCCGCGCGAAATGTTGCTTGCTCTCTGTAAAGCGAGAACAGAATTTGTTTCGTTGCAGCTCCATCCAGAAGAACGCTTGCTTTTCTCTCAGTGGTTTTGCTCTGCTGAATAATTGAGGACGTGGTTTTGCTTGGATATTGATAAACCGATTGTTGCTAGAGTTGACTAGGATATATTTACTTTTACTGATCAATCGAAATTGTTGCTCCATGCATTCTGAACAGAATGATTCCGGGCTAAGAAAACCGGCTGCAGAATGTACCATGTTTCATTTAACTCCTGCTTGCAATTGTTGAGAATTTTAGAAAACTATTAACTCCTCATATTAGAGAAGATAATATATATGTTTAAAAAAAATGTATTGCTGATCTTCAAAAACAAATGTATTGCTAGTCACAAATTCATTGCTGCGTTTCCTACCAGTACCAGTGAGTGTGTACAGCAAAATTCGACTGCTTGTTTTGGCTGTGTTCTTTCCACACACTGCGTAATGAGCATGCAGGCTGCTAATACGCCAAGGGATGTTACACACTTCACATGAAGCAGTACGTGGCCATTGTGTCATGCATGCATCTCTGGCCGGAGGACAGATTAATTTCAGAAAAAAAAAGAATAAGCGGTAACTTTTGCATCCACATAAAAGGACCCTTCGGTCGGCTAAAACACACTACTATGCCCTCATCATTATCCGATCGAAACACTCCCCACATCGCCATGGCTGAAGACGGCAACAACCAGGGCGCCGCGGCCGGCAACAGCACCCCACCGCCGGCGAGTGTCACGGGTACACCGAGCCCACGTGAGCGCACCTACCAGCTGGATTTAAACGTGAGTCTCTTCCCGGCCGTCGGCGCTGACGTCAGCAACGGGAAGGACGTCGTCGTCGTCCCGACTGCCGTCCATGGAGGAGAAGGTGGCTCGGCGTCCGGGGGCAGACGCACCGGTGCCGATCCGTCCATGGATGTTGTTATGGATGATGACGTGTCCGGCAAAAAGGCGCCGCCGTTCATGGTCGAGCGGGAGCGGCGCGCGCGGATGAAGAAGCTGTACGACGAGCTGCGCTCCTTCCTTCCCAACGCCGACAAGAAGGTGATGAGGATTATTGTTTACTTTTTTTTTTTGTTATCTACTCAGCTAAGGCCCTGGTGTGGCATGTTAATAGTGTGACGTGTTCGTGTTTTCTGTAGACTGACCAGGCGACCATAGTGAACGACGCGATCGGCTTAATCAAACAACTGGAAGGCACAGTTCAGAAGCTGGAGAAGCGGAAGCTGGAGCGGGCGCTCGCACGGGGAGATCCTGGGGCCGGCTCATCGTCGGCGCCGCCGCCGCCGGCTGCCGCTCAGTTGAGCACCCTGTCACGGGTCGTCAAGATCCCTGAAAGCTGGGCTTGGCTGCCGAAGAAGAATCCGGAGCAGCCGCAGCCGATCGGGTTCCAGACCTGGTCGGAGCGGAACGTCGTGCTGCACGTGCTTGGCGACCAGGCGTTCATCATCGTGTCCGAGCGGCGGTGCCCTGGCGTGCTTCCGCTAGTGCTGAACCTACTGGAGAAGCACTACATCGACGTCATCACGGCAGAGATCTCGGGCGACGCCGACCGAAGACTGTTCATCTTCCACACCCGTGTAAGTAGCTATCCCGCTCGATGGATCCTCTCCTCCTGCGGTTTCGTAATTCGTAGCCTTTGGCTAGACGTTTGGTTGTTGCAGCAGGTTATATAAGTTCAGGCATCAGAACTCTCGCGCGCTCTGATCGAATCTAGACTATAGAGGGGTACCTCTCCATTCCGTAAATTTTCATGTGTAGTTGTCAGACCATGGGGAAATTTAGTTATATTGAACTTGATTATCTTGTAATAGCGGAGAAATTAGTTGTTTCTTCAGGAAATTTGGGGAGCTGGCCTGATCCCCACCTCAGATCCAAAGCAAAGTATATGACTGAACCATCTAATAAGGTTTGGCGCATGTTGTGCTTGTATAGAATTCCAACTTGAATTTATGGTAGGCGCGCGAATTCATTTGAATTTGAAAATTTGGCTTTATACCGTTGAATCACGTATAGGGGTGGTACAATCTAAGATCCGACAAAAGAAGAAAACCAATAACTGAACAGAATCGAATCAAACTAGTCGACAAATATGGTTACTCCACCTTAGTTTATTTGGTCTTGTGCTTTCGATGAGAGATTCTGCGGTCCGGAAACGATTTACTCCTCCATTTCAGAAATGTTGTCGTTAGGATAGTAAGATTAATTTAAATTTGGACTAATATTGTTGTCATAATGACAACATTTTCAGAATGGAGGGAGTACATAATTAAGCTTGCACATGTGGTTCCAGTAACCAAAAAGAAATAGGACTATTTGTTATGGTATATCTTTTCAGGGAAATCCTTTTGCGGTTGGCATATAAATTCATGCAAAGTCTATTGCTAAAATTGAAAAAAGTAAATTCCAACGTAAAAATAATACTAGATATCTAGCTTATTGAATTATGTGGTTCATTATTTTTCTTTCCTATTCTTTCCAATAGATGTCTAGCTTATTGAATTCAACAAAATTAAAGCATGTATATGACACACTATCACTGCAGCATGAGTAGTAGTAATACCTTTCATTAAACCCTGCACTGTACCAGTAGCGCCTCTTGCTAATACTTTGGTCCCCTTGTTGCAAAACAGGTGAATGTGGAAGAAATCAATAAGCTATTGAATGGCGAGGCACCGGCGTCAGCAGACATCTACAAGCTGGCCATGAACGAGATCATTGTCTGGCTCTCCGGCTCCAGCAACTAGATCGAAGTCGTGTTGCTACCAAAAGATGTTCCAAGCCGCGTTCGCTTCCCGCCGATCTGCTTTGCTTGCAGCCTCTAGACTGGAGTTATGTCGATCGTCAAGTAATAAAAAACTTTGTGTCATCAACATGTCGTCGTTCGGTTATTTCAAACTTTCTTTGGTATTGTGTGCTTGCTCCGGTCGTCATGTTGTGTCGTCAATCAAACCAAATAAGTTTGTGGTTGTCCCACAACATTTTGAGGTAGTGTCCGTTGTTTTGGTATTTTACTATTATGTGGTGAATGCATTCCCGTACCAAATAAATATTTGGATCCTAAGTTTGTGCAATTTTGTTATAGTAAATTGGTGATAAGAGCGTGATTCTTGCTCGGCTAATTTAGGTTGTGTTTGGATCCCTCTAATTTTGAAGGAACCGATTTTTTGAAATTAGAGGGTATTCAAAGGTCACTTTATTACCTATTTTTAGAAACTAGTTTTTTAGTCCTAATTAAATCAAGAATCTTGCTCAGCCTAGCTAATGTCAGTTTTGTCCATTAACTGTAATATCCTAAATTTTAGCAAAAATCAGCCTCTGAAAATTTGTTGAATTTGACAACCCCAAATATTATTTTTTTCAAAAAAAATCAACAAAATAAAGAAAGTAGAGTTTAGAAATGGATTTTTTTTAAAATAAAATCTATGCTCAAGTATGATTTTATCCCTTATTCAAATTTGAAATCTATTCAAATTTAAATCCAATCAAATTCAAAAAAATGCCAAACCGTTTCTTTCCATCCTTTTTTTCTTCCAGCTGAGTCTCCCCCTTTTCCTTTCTTGCCTAGACTAGATCTCTCTCTCTCTCTCTCTCTCTCTCTCTCTCCCCTTTGTTTTTTTTTCTTTCTCTCTTCTCCCCACATGGGCCACACCGCCCCTTCCTTCCCTTTCCCTCGGCCCATATGCCCCGGGGCCCAGCCAACGCAAGCGTCACCTTCCTCTCGAGTCCCGACCCATCGCTCTCACCCACGTACGCTTGTGCCATGGCTGCCCTGCCTGCCCCTCTGCACCGCCGCTGCCTCGCTGTATCTGCCCTCATCCACGTGCACTCGAGCACATCGACCATGTAGCGATCATCCCAGGCAGGTGCGTACCCCTCTCCTCTCCTTCCTGATCATCTCCACGGCGAGTTTAACCTACCAGAGCCCCCAGGATCCCACTCCGGCAGGCCTCCCCAATGGTGCTGCTGCCTTCCCCAATAGACAATATTAAATCCAACATACCATTCATCTTCATCAAATCTGAGTCATCTCTTCTCTGAGCTAAGGTCGAGATCTCTCTACTCCACCGTAGACTCATGGACTAGAATTAGGCCCCCATTCATAGAACTCATGGACCTAGATCCTATATTTTTCAATGCAAAAATAAATCCAAAATATCAGAGAATCTATGGGCTTTGCATTTTTGGCGTATCAATCTCTAGTCTTTAATCTAATTCTGATCAGGACCAATCCTTTCATTTTGTAGGATTTTCAATACAAAAATTTGTGCTAATATCCTAATATGTTATAGGGGGTTGTTGGTTGAAATAAGTTACATACGATGTGGTAAAGACTCATTTTTGAGCTTGTTTGATTGGGTTTTGTCAATTGTTTCTAGGAATCAACCTGCAGTTTTATCCTTTGCTCTTGTGCTCTGTCCAAAGGTGAGCAGCACCTCGGCGTACTCTGTTTAGTTTGATTCAGCCCGCATGATATTCATGCTCTTTGGTGCAGTGATCTTTGAGCTCATTAGTTACATATATGTTCCAATTACTACTTGTCGACATGTGCCTTGTTCTCTTGCATATCTTTGAGCTTTGCAATTCAACTTTCATAGGCTTCTTTCATTTTCAGGTGAGAGGTGTAACACCGCAGGATCCACACTCAGTTGGGTCCGACTCGTATTTTGAGTGGACCCTATATATTTACTAAACTATTTAAGATTTCTCCCTCGTTTCACATAAAAAGGCTAACCCAAGGTTGGTGGTGATGGATAATTTAGCCCTATATGTTGGTCTTCCTTCCACTAGACTAAAAAGGTGTTACTAAATTTTTACCTCCTTATACACACAAGTGACTCTCACGGTCTCACCGTAACTGGTACAACCACCTTTGGAGAGTCGATGGAGAAACGCTAGAGAAAGTTGGACCCCATTGGGCTCACGTCTTGTTTGTCCAAACTGGCCAGTTAGGCCGAACATGGGTGGGGCCCAATGGCCTCCAATCTTCTCTCCTACATTGATTTGTGCCCTCCCTTGATCCTTCCTGTTAAGCTACTATGCACCAACCAGTTGCACCCAAAAGCCTAAGCTGATGGAAAAGGATGGGCAATTCACTTATGGTTCAACAATACCCCTCACGTGCAGCTCCCTCGAAGCGCAAACGTGGAAATAGGAGCGGCGCAGCGGAAAATACGGTCGCCAGAACTTAAACTCAAAACCTCTAGCCTGATACCATGTTAAGCTACTATGCACCAACCAGTTGCACCCAAAAGGCTAAGCTGATGGGAAAGGGTGGACAATTCACTTATGGTTCAACACTTCCATGTGTTAGTCCTTTTGGTATATCGGTTTGGTACTATTTGCGGGTCATTTGATCCTTGGGAGTCCCTATTGATGAGCTCTAATTGGTTGGAGTTGTATTTCTTCGTCACGTGGGTGTGTTTCTCCTCTCTTTTATGGTACTTCCCTATATGTACATAATTCTTCAAGGACAAGTAGAATTCCGTTATCTCTAAATAATATTCATGTATGAATGCTTAGTCTTCCTTTATTTATGAGAATATTTATGAGCAAAAGTGGTACTTAACGATCGTCAGCAGAAACCTTGCTTTAGCTATAGGATTCATGCTTTTTTCAAATAAAATAAATAAATTTAAGAGGAAAGGTTTGAACTGATGAAATAGAAACGTAAAACGCAGGAACAATAGGTTATTGTTAGGCACGTAGCCAAACAAAAGTGTCTTTTGGTTTTCTTGTTGCCCCTAGTAAAATCCACCACAAGTGTTTGGTAGGATAGCAAGAGGTGACATGAAAACTATGAATGCTTGTAGTGTTTCCACCACAAGTGTTATGCATCTTTGACTGTAGGGAAAAGATAAAATCCACTAAACAAATATCATGTATTGCTTACATTGACCGTAGAAAAAATATGCAATATTTTTTTGCATGCATATAAATTAACACATCACCCTTCAGTCCTGAAACACGCTACTATTTCACCATTTCCTCGTCATTCTCCAAAGCACTCCCCACAACCTTCATGTCGTGGCTCAAGATGGTCACCACAACCGTGAGGATGCACCCACCGCCAATGGCCAGGACATCACACCATCGGCGATAGTCAAGAACAAAGTTGATGGGCCATGTGAGAGCACCAACCTTTATGTCGTCAATGTTTCATTGTTTAGTCATTTCAGACTTTCTTCAGTCTTGTGTGCTTGCTTTGCTTGTCATACCATATCGTCAAACCAAATAAGTTTGTGGCTATGTGTCTCGCAGCATCTTAAAGCAGTGTTCGTTGTTTCGTATTTCATTGTCATGTATTGAATGCATTCCCATTATGCTTAAATCATTGGATCTTAAGTTTATGTAACTACTATAACTAGAGCCTTTAGTGTCATTTGCATTCAATGTCGAGCCACGAGGTCCTCCAATGCGACAACCTAACTTTGGTACATAATACTAGTGTGCCTGACACTCTTCTCAACCTATAGTAGTGTCGTTTACACAATACCGGCCCATGAGCCTGACACTGCATATCCTTATGAGCCAACACTATAGACTCTTTTAGTGGTAATGTAGCTTCTTGTTCCCTTGGTCTTTGTGAGTCATGTGCTTAATTAAACTCATGGCTTTCAGCAAACACACTGCTAGTATTCCACCATTTTCTCATCATTATCAAAAAGCACTCCTAACCTTCATGCTATGGCTCAAGAAGGTCATCAAGGCCACAAGGGCACTGCCACCGACAACAGCCATGGTGCCACACCGCAAGTGAAAGTCAAGAACTAAGTTGGTAGTCCATGTGAGAGCACCAATCTGCAGATGGGGCTTGGTACCTGGACGCCCATCCCTGTCGTGGGCATAGAGCCGGCAAAGGAAAGGACACTGTCCATGGAGAAGAATGTGGATCCGACACCAATCTATCCAAGGCAAGGGCTACACAGCCGACATTGTTATGGCTGCCAATGTCATTGAAGGAGACGTGACCAAGGGTAAGGATAAAGTTGCTGCCAAGAAAGCTGGTAACAGGGACACCGTACTTCATGTTCTAGCTTGAGCTGCCCGCATGGAAGAAGAAAATGTACAATAACATAACCTGAGTTGCATTCCATGGAAAGCTTATGAATGTCCTCGTGAAGAATACGAATGTCCCCGACACTCTTCTCAACCCATAGTAGTGTCATTAACACAATGCCGGTCTATGGGCAAGACACTTCATGCCCTTATGAGCCACCATGTTGTCAGAGGTGGTTTACCACTAGTTGTGGCCGGTAATTCCAAGTTACATGAGGGTGGCGATGGCAAGGCGGACGGGGTGACATGGCGGCAAAGGAACCACAACGTTGCCAGTGGCTTAAGGTGTTTGGATTGTTGGAACAGTGGTAGTAGGTTATAACCACCATGTTGGCATGTGTGTTCATACCTATTTATCATTCTAGTTATAAGCATATGAACATATATATGACATTGCCTTAGACTTCATTTCTTTTATATTTCCAATCCATCGCGCATAGCTTCTTGAGTTCGTGGAATGACCCAATGTCAGAGATGGGAATCCTTAAAGACTTCCACTTGGTTGTTTTGCTACCTAGTGTCTGAGACACACATCACCACTATGTTGTTTTATGGAAGTAGCAAAGCTTCCATGCTGCTAGTCTGGCGGGGAGGCTACGGACATCAATCTTAACGGATCATGTGAGTAGTTCCGCTCAAAAGAGACCACGGTGCTCTACAATTCCCTATTTAGCATCACATGACTTTTGGGTCGACCACAATCCCTAACCATATCTTCTTTTTCATCTAATGTTGTGTCTTCGTAGCAAATAAATTATGTCTTCTAATAACAGCGATCAAAGAAATCTGATGGCAGTGATCTCCCAAATATGGAGAGATTTACTAACAAGAATTCTATCATTTTATATCCCTCATAGATTCGACAGCTAAGTGAGTGTTCATCTTGTGCAAGCATATCGTTGCATCCCGAACACACAGGATTGAGCATATCAGCCAACAAGGAAAATCGAAAGCTTCAAACTAGGCCAAAAATTGTTGGGAAAAGAAAGCCGTTCACATGTTGATGGCTAGCTTCTGATGCCATTGGTAAGCTCCCACTAGCTTTCTTTAACCCTTCATTAGTAAGCTTGCTTCGGCTACAACATTCATGACTTTCTTCAAAACAAAAATGCTTTCAATAGGTTCGAACTGAAATTGAACACAAAACGAGGGAACAATGACTTCCTATTAGGCACCTAGCCAAATGAAAGTGTCTTTTGGTTTCCTTGTTGCCCCAGTAAAGTCCACCACAAGTATTTGGTAGGATAGCAAGAGGTGACAAGGAAACTGTGTTCTGCAGTGTTTTCACCACATGTGTTTGGCAGGATAGTATGATTTCTTTTTGCGGTGTAAAGAAAGAATGGAATTTGTATCCCTGCAGTTCCATGTTGACGAACGCTTCCTTTTCTCTTTGTCGCCTATACGGTTACCCCTGCTTGGTTTCTTTTCTGAAAGATGCTGAGGACATGTTTTTGAATAGATTTATTTGTTGAGAGATAATCTCAATAGCATTTCTAGGTATGTGTATGAGTATGAAAGTAGATGGACACAGGACATACGGTTTATACAGGTTCAAGCCTGCCGAAGGATAACAACCCTACGTCATATTTGATGTTCTTGTATTGCTAGGGTTCGTACTGGAGCTTGGGTTTCCCAATATGAGTTCTGCTGAATGCCGAAGACCCCCTGCCCTCCTTATATATTCGAAGGGCAGCGGTTTACATGGTAATCTATTATTCGGTTATAATCGATTCTATCTATACATCATATCTTTTAACCTAACTTGTTGTCTACTCTAAGCAAATATACGAGTAGCTATCTTTTGGGCCTTAATCTCCAGTACTTCATAATCGAGCCTCCGGTCCACTCATCCATATAGCCGAGTGGCTAGGCATCCCGGATACATATGTTTCACATGATTAATGATTGTTGCTAAAGATTATGAGATATATTATTACTCTTTTACTAATGAATCATCCATGTGGTTCCAGACGATCAGAGTAGAATGATTAAAAGCTAAGAAAAAAATATAACAACCATTGGGAATATAATAATTATAAAAAAAAATGTATTTCTAGAGAAAATGTCGGTGGCTCAATGTAGTTTAGGTCATCATACAAAAAAACATTGTTAGATTTGGTAGCATTTGTTCCACTAAGTAATGAGCATGCAGGTTGTGAATCAATGGAACTTACAGTGAACCAGCTAATCTGCCAAGGGTCATTACACATTTCATGTGAAGCACTGCTTCACTTTTGTATGCATCTCTAAACTTAGGGAAAAGATAAAATTCACAAAACAAATATCATGTATTATTTATTTTGACCAGAGAACAAAGAATATACAACAATTTTTTGCATGCATATCAATGGACACATCATCCTTCAGTCATAAAACACACTACCATTTCACATTCCTCGTCATTATCCAAAGCGCTCCCCACAACCTTCGTGTCATGGCTCAAGACGGTCACCACAGTCCATAGCCACCAGGGTGCTCCCGTCGGCTATGCTCGGGGCATCACACCGCCGACACAGTCAAGAACAAAGTTGGTAGTCCATGTGAGAGCACCAACTTTGGTGTCGTAAGTGTTTCATTGTTCTGTTATTTTAGACTTTCTTCAGCTTGTGGCTATGTGTCTTGCAGCGTCTTGAGGTTGTGTTCATGGTTTTGTGTTTCATTGTCATTTGGTGAATGCATTCCCATACTATTTAAATCTTTGATCCTAAGTTTATGTTACTACTATAATTAGAGTCTTTGATGTTGCTTGCATTCAATGTTGAGTCCAACTTTGAGCCTACAGTACTGGCTGAGGATGTCCTCCAATGCTACAACCTAAATCTAGTAAAGAATACTAGTGTGCCCGACACTCTTCTCAACCCATAGTGGTGTCGTTAACACAATGCCGATCCGTGGACCTGACATTGTATGCCTTTATGAGCCGGCACTGCAGACGCTTTTAGTAGTAGTGTCTGGCTGGACTGATTTAAGATGTTAGATCAGCAATGCGGCCAATCTTAGAACTAAGGGTGTAACATCCAGCAAGGAAATATGAAGAAAAAACTACAAATTTGGCCAAATAAATTTAGCAAAAGATGCCTTCCACACTGGGATGTCCAACTATCGTCCCTGTTAATAAGCTCTCTTGCAAGCTTTGTATAATCCAGCAAACGAACCTTTCTTCAACAACAAGATTCATGCTTTCTTCAAATAAAATCATTTCACATAGAGAAACACTCTGAGAAAGAGAGTAGGGAACTTACATAGTACTAATTTGCGTAAGTGTGTCAGTATGTATTTGTAAACAAAATTAAGTAATATGCAATATACACAAAGAAACACAAGTCCCGAGAAATATCACTTCATTCATTTATCATAAAATTACAAAAGCATAATTTCCCATACTATATGTTAATATTGCGTCAAGTAGCATCTAATAATTGTCAGAAGATTGTGTGGCTTCTTGTTCGTGTGGCCTTTGTGAAGCCTCTGCTTAAATTAAATTCCTGTGTTTGGGAAATACAAACATCTAGTATTCCACCATTTTCTCGTCATTATCCAAAGCACTCCCAACCTCCATGCCCTGGCTCAAGAATGTCACCATGGCTACCAAGGCACTGCCGCTGGCAATAGCCATGGCACCACAACACCGGTGGCAATCAGGAACAAAGTTGGTAGTCCATATGAGAGCACCAACCACTAGCTGGGGCTGGATACCTAGACGCCCATCCCTGTCGTGGGTGCAGACAACGGCAAAGGCAAGAACGTCGTCCATGGAGAAGAATGTGGACCCCACACCAATCTATCCAAAGGAAAGGGCCATGTCACAGACGTTATTATGGGCACCAATGTCACTGAAGGAAATGTGTCCAAGGGTGGTAAGGGCAAAGCTGCTGCTAAGGAAGTCGACAACAGAGTGACACCGCACTTCATATGTTCCAGCTCGAGCTGCCCATGCGGGAGAAGAAAATGTACAACAACCTAAGTTGCATCCCATGTGCAAGCATATGGATATTCTCGCTAAGAATACAAGTGTGGTTGACACTCTTCTCAACCCATAGTAGTGTTGTTAACACAATGTCCGCATGTGGATATCACACTGCATGTCCTTATGAGCCACCGTGTTGTCAGAGGTGGTTTATTACCAGTGGTGGCTGGCAAGTCCAAGTTCCATGAGGGTGGCTTTGGAGTGTGGTGGTAGGGTGGGTGAGGTGACGCAATAGCAAAGGAACCACCACGTCGCCAGTGGCTTAAGGTGTTTGGATTGTTGGAGAAGTGGCAGGTTCCGATTAGCTTCTACTCCAACGACCATAGAAGGTTCCAAGGGGGATTGGGAGGTGGAGGGCAAGGCTAGTGATGGGGGAGCATGATGGTACAAAACATGAAGAAAAGATGATGGAACACCTGGCATGAATCGGCACCGGTCACGCATTAACAGTCTCTTATTTTCATTGCACCTTCTTCTGCCCACAAACTCCTTTGTGCCTTCTTCTTCCCATAAATACTTTCACTGCGCCTTCTTCCATTATTCCTCTCTGGCTCTTTCAATCACTATTGTCCGCCCTTGACTTGATACATACCATGATCGACTTTCTAAATTGATGATCTACATATCATAGTTTATTACTGTGGAGAAGAGAAGAAGATGCGACCTTGTCAAGCTTAAGTTTTCCATATCAGACTAAACTGAATGGATTTGTTATGCAAGAAACTAGTATTCATTAGGGAAGATGTTTGAATAATCAATCTAGTATCCTTAATTATTAAGGTGAGTGATTAAGCTTGTGAGTACATCTCAGTAAGGTGCAGACTTACTTAAACATGAAGGGGTTGTGAATTTGTCCTTTGTGTTTCTCAATCTAACGCTTCATCAGACTCGAACTCGTCTTCCATCTCTGTCACATTCTCGAACCTGGCACAGGATGATCTGTCAAAATGCAAGCATAATTAATTACTTCTCTGGTCTTAAAATATTATGATTGGCCAATAAAATGGACATTTTCTTTTATTTTTAATGGCAACAACATATTTGTCTCAGGAAACCACACATATTACATGCCTGCGGTTGATGTGGGTGTTCAATGGGTCAGATTTTTTTCTCAAGCTCAAAGGATAAGAAGGTCCATAAATTGATACATATGGAATTGCACAACATAGTTTATTACAGTTGAGAAGATGCAACCTTATGAAGCTCAAGTTTTTCATATCATAGATTTTCTAAAAAAGAATCTGTTGTGCAAGAAACTATTCATGAGAGGAGATGTACATTGATCTAGACCTTGCAAGTATATCGTAGAGATTTTCTTAGAAAAACTTTATTGTTGGGGGTAAGACCGTGGCCACAACTTTCTTTGATAAAGAAAGCTCAACCTTTTCCGATCTAGAAAACTCATGAACCATGATCCAATCCTTAAAGGACCGTATCCTATCGTTCGGGGTCATAACCTATGCTTTGAGCCTATCCCATACATAAGGGTTCACCCTCTATAGGTCGGTTTTAAATAAATAGGATAACATGTGATTTTTTTATTTTCCATAAATTATGCAGCACCTAGAGATTGAACTCTGGATGGAAGCTCCCCGGCCAATGTTCTTTACCACTGCATTATGAATCCCTTTGCTAACGATTTTCTTAAACATGATGGGGTTGTGAATTGATCACTTGCATTTCTCACTCTTGCACTTGATCGGACTTGAGCTCGTCATCTGTGTTCATCACGTTTGGATCTGGTACAGGATGTTTCATCAAAATGCAAGACATTATCAATGTCAAGCACAACGAATAGCATGCAATTTGATTTATTATAAGAACAAAGAAGTGAAAAAATTATCCAGGTGGGTCTCCATTCCATATGTTTATCCAACTAATAGGAATAGCTAGAAGTTTTGGTACTCCCTCCGTACCAAAATATTTGATACTTTAATCAACTTCAAATGTATCAAAATAATTATCATTCTCACTTTTCGATGGAACTTTCTCTCTTTCTGATACATCCCTATCTTTATCTCTCTCTTCCTCATTTACTACACACCTATCTTTTTCACTTGTCCTTAAATCACGTGCTCAAATCTAAGATATTAATTATTTTAGGACGGAGGGAGTAGTTCGGTGTAGTTAAATTGACTAACAATTATGCGGTTGGATTTAACTTATTTGGTTTCTTAATTTCTTTTTCATTTTTTTCTGGTCAGAAATAAAAATTATTTTCTTTGAACCTGTTCTGAGATCGAGATGGGCTTTGAACGGGTCAGGTTTTCTTTTCAAGCCCATACGCTGAACACTTTTGAGCCGCTCGATTGGGGCAGAGAATAAAGATAATCAGGAGCATGTACAGAAAGCTTTCTTCCGTTGATTTACGAACCAGACTGAAAGTACCGGGAGGCCTTCACACATACGCTCCATACGCGACACCAGGCTCAATGCCAACACATGTACACGTACGCTGCTTCTTCCTCAGAACCCAGAAGGACCGAACGGCTACCCGAATGTGCATTCCGTGTGCAGGCATGCATATCCTCGCGTCCCCAACACCGATCGAGCCTCACATAACAGTCAACAAAGGGAGATCAAAAGCTGTGATATAAGACAAAAAATATGCCAAGGAAAAGGACGTCTTTCAGACGTGGATGGCTAGCTACCGCCATTGATAAGCTCTGGAGCTTTGTCTCACTCTCACACCCACCATGTAACAATCGCGTCGCCTACACGTTTTTTTTTTTCTTTTCTTCTGAGAGTTTCGAACTGAAGCGAAAACGGAAGCGCAGGCATGACAACTTCTTGTTAGGCTCCCAGCCAAATAAAAGTGACTTTTGATTTGTTTGTCGCCCCCAGTAAAATCAGCCAGGTGTTTGGCAGGACAGGAGACGATGACGAGGAAACAGTCGGACGCCGTGCGTGAAATGTTGTTTGCTCTCTGCAAATCGCCAACGGAATTTGTATCCTTGTAGCTGCATGCACCAGAGGTCCAGAACCAGGTTTTACTCAGTGGCTTAGTCCTCTACTGTTTCTTTCTGGAGAAGGATGACGACTTGGTTTTGCTTCAATTGATGGAGCCGTCACTAGTAGCCTAGTGGTAATATAATTACAGAGCAGAATGGTAAATGTACTACCCCTTTGGGAGGAGGTAGTAATTTAAACCTTTTGTATTATATGAGGCAGTACCATATTGCTGCATTACCTGCCAGTGAGTGGTAAATGTAGTTGAGGTCATCATGCAGAAAATTTTGACTGCCAGATTTGGCAGCGTTCTTTTCACTGAGTAATGAGCAATTGAGCATGCAAAGCCAGCTAATTAACCCGCCATGGGACGTTACAGATCACGCATTCTTTACCACTAGAGTTTTCAGTTCGCGTGCACCTCACATCGGAGAAGAAAGAGAGACATCTTCAGGAAAGAGCATCTCGGATTTTTTTTTTTTTGATTAAGTCTAACTTTAGTCGCTCAACTATCACCGCGGTTTAGTTTCCGTCCCTCATCTTTTATACCGATCATATTTAGTCCCTCATCTCTCAAACCATTTACTTAATATCTCTAAGTGGTTTTTAGGGTGATTTTGTACACGTGTGACGTGCTGACTCATTCTACTTACCGATCCTACGTGGCTTTCTCATTTACATACTCATGATTGTTTCAATAGTTGATTTCTCTATTTGATCCTCCTTAATCTCTACTACATAACAGTTTTAAGCCGGTCTTCTTATACAGTTTGAATCACCTCTTAATTCGTTATTAATCCATCATTTGATCCAACGCTGTGCAACACCCTCCCCATCCGCGCCTCCCACCCCATGCCCGTGCAGAGAAGCATCCCCTGTCCGTGGCTCCAACTCCGTGCGATCTCCCCACCATATGCAGAGGCGCCGACGTGATCTCCGGCCCCTCCCCACTAAGACAGAGATCTCCGGCGCCCAGACCTCCTCCCCGTGCAGAGAGGCGACGCCATGTGTACAAAATCATCATAGAAACCAGTAAAGAACATAAATTAAAAGGTTTTAAGAGATGAGGGACTAAATATGTTTGGTATAAAAGATAAGAGATAGAAATTAAACTGCGGTGATAGTTGAGGGACTAGGTAAGACTTTATCCTTTTTTTCACATCGAGATAATAATAAAGCAGCCCATAGGCTCTACAATAGGAAAAGTCGCTCCTACTCTCCCCAAACACACCATCACTTGTTTTGTGCTCCTCGCTAGTCTTGATCTCTAAATCAAGAATTATCAAAATCTCGGTGCCATGTCTCAAGACGGCTTCAATGGTCACCAGGGCATTGACGACGCCTCCAACGATGCACCACCGGAATTGTCAAAAAAAAAATGATGCACCACCGGAGACGGACACCGACACCACCCTGAGCCTGGGTCCAGGTGAGAACGCCAGCACCCCGGTGGTGGCCAAGGATGCCAGCAAGGGGAAGAATGAACTTGGTGGTTCGGCTGGCAGCACCCACTCCGGCGCCGACCTTTCCGAAGGTAATAAGCGCTCAGCTGAAGAGGTAGCGGTGGCCACCAGTGACACGAATGACCTCAACAACATACCCAAGGGTAAGCAGCTACCGCACATCATGAACGAGCGTGAGCGCCGCAAGCGGATGAAGGGTTGAACTTGGGGCGGTAGTGAACCTAGCTAGTGTTGCCTACAACCCTCAAGAGGGTTTTCATAGAGGAAATATGATAGGAAAGTGTCATCCTGATCAATTCATATATTGTTTCACGGGTCATATTTCATTTCGGGACAAGGATGGCATTGGGGCCCAAGGTCGGATGACTTGTTCAAATAGAATGTTGTCCTTGTTTGAAGCTCCTTTCTTTTTCATGAATGATTCCCCAATATATAAGACATCATCGTTGACTCTACATCATAACTTTTAGAGGTGCTTATTAGATATATATGACATTGCCCCCAACTTCGTTTCTTTTCTATTTCCAATTTGTCGCCTCCGTGGTGCATACCTTCTTCAGTTCATGGAGTGGACCACACTGTTTCAGTTCATGGAGTGGACCACACTGTCAGAGATGGGGGTCACTAAAGACTTCCACTTATGCTAGCTACCTAGTTTCAGAGACAATCTCACATCACCATTGTGTGATTTGAAGGAACTAACAAAGTTTGCCATGCAACTAGTGTGGCAGGGAGGCCATGGAGATCTGACTCAACGTATCATGTGTGTACTTCCACTCACAACACACCACGGTGCACTACACTTCCATATTTAGCACCACATGCCTTTTGAGTTGCTCAGAAGTCCTAATGATATCTTTCATTCAATGGTGAAGCTTTGTTGTGGCCATTTGGGTTGTGCCAACCCCCCCCCCCCCCTCGTCGCCCTAGAAAAAACACTCAAATTCACCATATAAACGACGATGGGCCAGTGTTTGCTCCACTACCTACCCCTCCTCCCCCCCCCCCCCCTACCGCCACCCTAGAAAAAAACACTCAAATTCACCATATAAACGACAACGGACCAGTGTTTCCTCCACTACCCTGCCCCCCACCCTCAACGGGCCAGTGTTTGCTCCACAACCTCCCCACCCCCCAAACCCCCCCCCCCCCCCCTCTGCGTGCCCTAAAAAACACTCAAATTCACCATATAAACAACAGTGGGCCAGTGTTTCCTTCACTACCTGCCCCCCTCCCACACACACGCACCCCACCCCCCACCTAGTATTGATCTTAGTAAGCTTCGCCACTATTTTCATTTTCATCTAATTTTGTATCTTTGCAGCAAGTACATCATTTGTCATCTAATGGACCTTGTTGCTCAATGCATTCTGAACAAAATGATTCGAGGCTAAGAAAAATGGTTGTCGAATGTATTGTTTTTCATTTAACTCCTGCTTGCAATTATTGAGAATTTTGGAAAACTATTGACTCCTCATATGAGAGACGAAGATAATAGATATTTTTTAAAAAAATGTATTTGCTGACCTTCAAAAGAAAATATATTGCTAGGCACAAATTCATTGTTGTGTTTCCTATCAGTAGTGAGTGTGTAGATCACACTACTAGAATTTGGCACTACAACAGCGGGCCAAAAGGGGCCTCAGTGGCGGAACACTAAAACGCCACTGAGGCCCTGTCACTATCTTTTTACAAACTTAGTAGCGGACTAGTACCCGCTACAGATAAACATGGTAGTACAATAAAAAAAAGGGCGTCAGTGGCGGTCTGTGGACTGCTGCCGACACCATAGCTAAATGCTACTAATTACAAAATAAGCTAGGATTTAATTATACTAATCCCTAGTCGCGCCTTCGCTAATTGTCGTTGCCCGCCGTTGTGTCGTCCGCGTCCGCCCGGCGCTAATTAAGTGCCCACCGGAGCCGGCGGTGGAGGATGGGGCGCCGGGACCTCCACCAAAGCCGGTGGTGAAGGAGGGGCCGACGCGAGCTCCACGGCGGCCTCCATCGAGTTGTCCGCGTCCACCGGCGCCGACGCGCCACTACGTGGAGGGCTGAGCACCACCGGGCCCGGAGGTGGAGAGGGGAGGCGGTGGCCGGTGTTGGCGTAGACGACCGCCACCCGGCCCCACGAGCACCATCCGCGGCGCTCGTGGCCCCAACGGCGCCTGCCACCCATGGCGGTGTGGGGGCCGGAGGAGAGGGAGGAAGGGAGCGAGGAGAGGGAGGCGGATGTGGAGGCGGGAGGCCGGAGGGAGGGAGGAGAGGGAGGCGGATCTAGAAGCGGCTGGAGGGAGGAGTCGGTGCACGACCGAATCGGAGGGAGCGACGGAGGATGAGGAGGCAATGCGGCTCGCACACGGGGCAGTGGTGCGGCGCGTGCGCGGGCTGGCGGTGCGGCTAACCCTAACCCTAGACATGTGGAGTGTGGAGGCGGTGCAGCGCGTAGAGGCCACACTGCCTCCTTATTTATATACTTTGCACGCCTGTGGTTGCGGGCCTTTTCTGACGAGGCTGCCACTACTGGCCTTTAGGCCGTAGCGGCAGGCCCAAATATGCCCGCTACTACGGTGCTAAGCACAGTAACGGGCACCGTAAAATTAGTAGTGGGCGAGATGTGCCTGCTACTAATTTTATGACCGTAGTTGCGGTCGAGCTATTTTCCTGCAATTTGTTGTGGTCTCTTCAGGTGTCCGCTACTCAAGGAAAAATAACACCCGCCACTGTAGTGGGTTTTTGTAGTAGTATCATAATGCAGCAAATTTTGACTGCTTGTTTTGGCAGTGTTCTTTCCACTGGTAATGAGCATGCAGGCTGTGTGAATTGTGTGAACCATCAATTAATGGAAGTTCCAAATTATGGACTGAAAAAAAAATATTGCGTCCATATAGATGGACACACCGTGCCATTTCACATTTCCTCGTTTCATTACCCGACAAAATTCCCCACACACAACCCACGCCACCGTGCCATGGCCCAAGACGGCGACAACGGAAACCAGGGTGCCACCGCCGGCAACGGCCACGGCGCCACGCCGCCAGCCACCGTGAAGAAGGAAGTGTGTGAGAGCCCCAACCTACAGCTGGGGCTCGGTATCTGGACGCCCGTTCCTGCGGAGGTAACACAAGGTGAAGCTGCTGCCTACGGCGGCGGCGCCACGAACGCCGGCGACAAGGCGGCGCAGCAGGTCCTGTACCAGCGGGAGCAGCGCGCGCGGGTGAATAAAATGTACGACGAGCTGATCTCCCTCGTTCCTACTGTCAACAAGAAGGTGAGGATCTCTCCGTGTCACAGACGAGAGAATAGATCATGGCGCAGAATTGTTTTTTTTTTTGTGTGTGTGTGTGTGTTATCTAAGGCCTGGTTAATGCAGACTGTCTCTTGATAATACTGTGATGTGATCGATTCTGTTGTTTCTGCAGACCGACAAGGCGACCATAGTTGGCGAGACGATCGGCTTCATCAAGCAATTGGAAGGTACTCTTCAGAAGCTGGAGGAGCAGAAGCTGCAAAAACTCGTGCACACACGGCAAGCCGCCGCCGCCGCAGATCTCGTGGCCGGCTCGTCGTCTTCCGCTGCACCACCGGACGCCGCGCAGGGGGCGCAGCAGATCCTCCCGCAAGGCGCGAGCTGGCTGGCGAAGAAGAAGCCGGAACAGTCCGGCGTGGTCGCGGCCGCGCCGCCCCCGATCGGATTCCAGACCTGGTCGGAGGACAACATAGTGCTGAACGTGGCTGGCGACAAGGCGCAGATCTCGGTGTGCGTGCCGCGGCGCCTTGGCGTGCTGACGATGGTGCTGTCCGTGATGGAGAAGTACCACATCGACGTCATCGGGGTGCAGGTCGGCGGCGACGCCGAACGGGCCATGTTCGGCATCTCAACCAGCGTAAGTAGCTATCCTATTCCTGCCTGCTTCATCTATGTTGTCCCCCTGTTGTTTCGTGGTTTGGTGCTTTCGTGGTCAGCTGTTTGGTTCCAGCTTATATATGTTCAGGCATGTGACCGCATCTACAGGGGTACTGTTCTTCGGTTGATATGAATCTGGCTTTCAGATCACAAGACTGTCTTCCACTAGGCTAGATGTGGCAACCCTACACCACCATAAGTTTCAATCAAGGTAAGGTTTTTGAATAGACAGTTGTGTGGTTGAACTTGATTTCTTTTGAAATAGTGTGGAAATCGATCAGTTGATTTTCCACCTCAGATCCAAAGGGAGATGTAAACTAACATTCCACTTGAGAGTTGTTGCGCGCACACTCTGCTAGTATGAAATTTCAACCATTTTTTAATTTGAATTTGAAAATGACCTTTTGCCGTTGAATAACGTATAGTGGCGGGAGAACCTAAAATGCGACAAAAAAGGGAAACCGGTAACTGAAACGAATCAACGCAAACTAATCGACAAATACGGTTACTCCAATCCTTTTGGCGGGAGATCCAGGTGTGGAAATAGTTTACGTAGTGGAGCTTGTGTGATTCTTAGTAACCAAAGGATCGAGATGCTATTTTACTTGTTGGATGTGTATCGTTATAGGGACGTACTTGCATAACCCACATAATAGTTACACAAGTCTATTGCTAAATCCGACAAAAGTATACTCCTTTCCAAAACGAATTCCTTTTCTAATATGGAGGAAGTAATTATTTGAGCTTCACATAATAGGTGAGCTTCACATGAATGGACTCTGTGATCGAACCACTTTATACCTTTCTAGCAGCTTAAAGTCGCCTTTAAGGGACTATTTAGATAGAGGAGAACCCACTCCAATCCACCTTGATGGATTCATTTTACCAAAACAAGTGCTATTAAATAGATGACTTGTTTAGTGTGAAAGTTCTTCTGTTGTGCTACTATGTCAGTTAGAGGCTATTAGGTGCCTATGAGAAAATGAAGCATGTTTTTAATATTTATAGAAATGGTTATACTTCCAAATGATGTGTTGTTATATATCAGTTTCATTTTCTTCTAGGCTAGGAGAAAGACTATAACAGAAATGAATAATATTTGTGTTTTAATGGTTCTTTTGGTATATTTTTTCTTCTTTCTTTCTAAATAGATGTGTTGCTTCTTGAATTCAACAAATTATACGCATGCATGGCACAGAATCAGTAAGGAACCTATGACTAGAGCCATATGCAACCCTGCTTAACGTTGTGTGCCGGCACGCAGAGGCACGAAATTATTTCTTTTTTTTTTTTGAAGTATATATATGCAACCCCGGTTGTAGATCTTATACATGACTACATGAGGGCATCTCTCCAAGGGTTAACATCATGCAGTGGAGTTTATATTTGAACCGTAACATGACTAGTACTTTCTGTTCCACCATCTACTGTACATGATGTGCCTGTTGCTTACCCTTTTTTATGTTGGTTATTTGTTACAAAACAGGTGGATATCGAAAAGATCAAGCAGTTGTACGTGGGGGCTCCGGAGTCCAAGGTGATCTACCAGATGGCGGTGTCTGAGATCATGGCCTGGCTCAAGAGCTCCTAGACGCCGCCGCCAAACCAAGGGTGTTTCAACTTTCAAGCTGCATTGCTGCTCGTCGATCTGGTCTTCTTGCAGCCTCCCGGACTGGAGCGATCGACTGTCGAAGGAATAAAATAAAAACATTGCCAGCGTTTCAAACGATTTCGTTTCAGGATTGTGCTTGCTGGTTGTTGGTGTCTTTATATGTGGAGCATTGTCTTGACAGTGTCCGTCGTGTCGTATTTGACTCTTTGTGTGGTGCATTCTCGTGCTGTTTTAATCTGTGGATCTTTGCTTGTATTGCTGCTCTTTGTTTGTGTTTCTCTCTTTTTTTATTCGGTAGCTCGGATAATAGTATTTGTGGTGTTGTTCAGAACTTCATATGGTGGTTTGCAGGCAGGCAGCGATTCAGCGCACCAGGGTGGAGCGCGTTCTTGGGCTGGGCTCATTCATGTCCGCAGAACGGCCTGATATGGCCGAGGTCATTGATCCAGCCCGTGAGGGAAGAACGGGCCTGCGGCCTGGTCGAGTTGTTTTTGTTCGGACATTCTGGTTTACCCAAGTCCAAAGAAGGCAGATATGTTGTGAGGCACACTACGTACCTGGCAGAGGCAAAGTGCAAGACTCTGTTGAACAAAGACTTATGAGCCGGGGATCCCCCTTGTCCGTCGGTCGGCCTCATGTGCTGCCAGCTACGGATCGAGTTGTCGCCTAGATCGGCTCATGTGGCAGCAGCAGCCACTCGACGGAGAGCTCTAAAACTGCATCCACGCATGTGGTGGCCACGGACGGATCAAGCTCAACACGGCCGGGCGTCTCCTTCCGGGGGAGTGAAGACCCCCAATACAATACTGTGCAGCACATGCAGAAAAAGGAAGAGCAACAGCAAAAAGAATGAGGGGGAACGCGAGAGCCACGCGACGCGATCAAGGCTCTGTGCTAACTATCCAATGCGCTGCGTGGATGATGCGTGGTGGATCGATCGGTTCGTACGCTCCGCTTTGAGGCGATCGTACTAAATCGGGGTTAATTTTTGAAACTGTGGAACATCGTTAGATTTATTATTCGTGCTAACTACTACAATCTACAGTCCCTGTTCCCGGCATTCAGACCTTGCTCCCACATGCCCGGTCGTCGGCCGTCCTGGGCGGGGAAAAGCGGCGCCAGTACTACATGGCATCGCTTTGGTTGATTCCCCATGTTCGATTTCGCTTTTGAGGTTTGGTTCGGGCAGCCATGACCATGAGCGAGGGAGACGCACGACGACTGATGAGCAGTGGGAGCAGCAGGAGGAGGAGACAAGGTTGCATTCAAAGACAGAGGCGCTCAAGGAAGGACAGCAGCAGCAGGCACGAGCACCAACAGGGGATGAACAGGAGCAGAAAGGCGCAGGCGCGCGCGTGCAAATGTATGAACGACGACGTGGCGCGCACCTCGAATGCACGCACACACAGGGGAGCCTTGAGTTCTCGAGCTGTTCAACAACAGTCGCCGGACAATCAATCCGAGAGGCCGCCGGCCACTAGGAGCTAGACACCCGGACTGGACAGCATCTATCTTCTATCGCTCGTGGATTGACGAGGAGCATGCGTGCGGCGCTACCTCGATCGATCGTACTGCCGCATATCGATTTTTATTCTTTCTCTCCCCGCGCAAATTCTGATGTGGATTCCGCTACGGCGATGCTATGGATTTTTCTAGTCGTCACAGGGAGAGAGAGAGAGAGAGAAAAAAAACAGAAAGAGCGAGAAAGAGGGAGATAAAGGCAGCTAATAAAAGAGGCTCGCGAGAAAGGGCCGGGGGGAAGTGGCGAACAAACCACGGAGGGAGGGGAGTAGCATAGCGTAGCATTAGTGTATAGCGCTCCACTGACTGAACTGGAAGTGAGGACCATGGACGCCACACACACGCCACTTGCTTTGCAAACCAACTGAACGCTGCCGATTATATATTCTTGCCATCGAAAGCACAGGACGCAGCAGCATGATTCGCCCATTATTTGAGCCCCTCCCCCCTCTCTCTCGAGTTTTCTTTATTGTTCAAAGTTGGTTGGTGTGTTCTATGTTATCTTGTCGTCTCTGTCCCTGCGACGATACAACAGATAGATAACGTTGTTGTCAGTCATCAGCGGATACCGGCGAAACCAAAGGGCCCGAACTCGGCTCGTCCACTTAATTAATTTGTTCTTCTCTTTTGATGATGATGATGGGGGTAGAGGTTCTCTCTCTCTCTTTTTTCTTTTCTTGTGAGGGCAGGGAGACGTTCTCGTTTGGTGGGCTCGAGAGGCATAGTTTAGTTGGCCAGCGCCTCTTCACCCGCATTTGGATATGGTATTTGATACAATATCTGCTTAACTTTGGGAGTTGGCATGGCATCACTTTGACCAGGACCAGGGACGAGTGGAACAGATGTCATCATCAATTATTGCCAAAATTCCCTGCTCCCCGGCCTCAACAAGGAAATGGATAATTCAGTAAGCGATGCATGGTGACCGGGTTATGAACTCGTTCTTTTGTCGTTGCTGTTTTTTTTATAAAAAAAAGGTGCTCTGTAAATTAATTTACTCTATCCAAGCTAGGTCTTTTAATTTGGAAGGAGAGAGAAAGGTCTCTCCAGGAAATTGTACTTGTTGGTGGCAAATATTAGTAGAGGTTTGGAGAACAAAACATCATATTCAGATTGGCCTTGACTGGTCATTTGCCACCGACTGGACGTCCAGGACAGTTTCTTCCGCGAACACGCCTGGACGTCTTTGTGCGCTAAACGTACATTTTTCTAGATTGTACGAACTTGGATGCTTGCGGTGCGTGATCCTTGTAAACGCGAACGCGAAATTTGTGGCACTCCATCGCTGGAGTAGAATCCAAGCACGCACGCATGCAGTATCTGCACATGAATCCCGTGAGCTTGCATTGCATTCAACGTGATCCGGGGGCGATATGATCCAGATCCATCGTCCACCCCCTGCAGCCAGATCCAGGGGCTGAATTCCGGACCAAGGAAAGAGGCTCGCGCTCGGCATGATCACAGCTCAAAAGCATCTCGCGGAACGGTTAGATTAACGCAAAGAATAATCATTTCCCATATTTTTTCCTCTCGCTTACTCGAGGCTCTCTTAGACCAGTCGGCATCTGTTCCCCTCTCTCTCCATGTTGCCAGCGAAACGAACATGGACGGCATCCACCATCATCAGCGAGCGAGCGAGGAGGCGCGCAGTCCACGACGACCGCCACTTTTTTTTTTCTGTCTATATCTCCCGCAGTGGTATTCCGGTCGACGACGAAGATGCGGGGGACGCTCCCCTTCCTCCATTGTTTCGTTTAATAATCGACTCAAACCTTTGAAGCCACACCGTCCGGCACACGAGATTATTATACAGCCTACGCACGTCAAGTCGGGAAGCATCTGGCCATCTCACGTTCGTAAATCGCATCGGCTTTTCGGTGGCCTTTGTGCATTGGTGGCGTGCATGTAATCATGGACCAATCTTGACTCCAGGCCAGGGGAGCCACACGGTACTGGAGCAACGACGACGCACAGTAGAACACATCGCAACAGTGGCGTTCTGCTCCTCCTCCCGGTGACACGGAGAGGGGGGAGAGCACTGTGCCGCGCCACCGCGATGACCGAGAGAGCGTGGCTCGGTTTGGTTTAACACGGGTATTGATGCTTGGCCTGCCTGCTCCCCTGGCGGTTGGTAAGTACAGTAGAGTACTCTTTTCAGGCGGTGAGGCAGAGGGGGAAGCAAACAACATAGCAGTCCGGTCCAAGTCCAACTGGGAGAGCAGCTGATGAGGTGGTGGTCGTCGTCTTCGGCCCTCCTCTCGCTCTTGGCTAATCCGGTCAAAAGAGGAGCAGGGCAGGGCAGAGGGCGCTGCAGCTATTTGCAGCAGCAGCATCTGCCCCCTTGAGATGCCATGCTTCTCTCTATCTATCTCTCTAGTACTACTGCGTACTGCACACCGTTGCCACTCACTACCAGTTGAACAGGCCATGCCGTGGTCCTCCTTTTCAAATCAAATCCACCTCTCACTCAGTACCCTACTACCCTGTGTGTGTGAGAGTGTGTGAGAGAGAGATGGGTCCATGTCTCATGTGGATGAAGAAGAAGAGAGAAGAAAAATAAAGAAATGAAATGGATGGGGGAGAAGAGGATGTGATAATTTCACGGCAACAACATTCCATTCTGCAGAAGCATCCTGCAGCAGGCAGCCCCACCCTCGCACGGGCAGCGCCACCGGCCAAGCTCTGCCGCTGCCCAGCTTTCAATGCGCAATCTCCTCTCGACTTGGCGCTGTACTTTCACTGACCCAAACACGCGCGCACGGGCGCCTGAATAAGTTTTTTTTTTTTGGAATTTTCGTGTCCAAGGAAAACGAAGAAGAACCAACAAATGCCATGTACGTACTGCACCAATTGGTGATTGCTGCTGCTAATTACTACTACAACTGACCGAAAAATACATTAATAATAAGTACATACAAAATTGGAAACAAGGAAAATTTCCACCGCCATCATACATGCTCGCCGCCGGCGCCGAGCCACCGTTGTTGGTAGCAAGGGCATACACAAAGCCGGCAGCTTTCGCTTCGCTTCGCTGTGCAGTGAATCCTTCCTCACTGATGAAGCCTCTAGGGGTGACGATGGCTCTCAGATTACTAGTAGCTAGTAGGGTTGGAGGAAGTCGTCGGAGTTTGCGATACAGTCGTTGGCCGGCCACGCGGCGCGCAGCAGCTTGAGCAGGTGTTGCGCCTTGCGCTTTGCCCGGTCAGAGCACCCTCCCTGCACCATGAGCAGCAGCTGGCTCATGGCCCCCGCGCGCACCGCCTCCGCCTGCAGCGCCTCGGCCCCGCCGACGACGGCCACCAGCGCCCCCGCCGCGTGCTCCGCCGCGCGGCCCGACATGGCCCGCACCAGCGCCCTTACCGCGGCCTGCCCGCCACCCGCACCCGCCACCACCGCGTCGCGCCCTCCTTCCGCCCGGCACAGCCGCTCCACCGCCGCCAGCGCGCGCTCGGGCTCCCCCGCGGCGCTGCCGTCCGCCACGCGGCGGGCCAGGGCCGACGCGGCGCCCGCGGCCACGGCGCGGGCCCGGTTCTCTCTCGCCAGGCACAGCGCGAAGAGCGCCCGGATCCCGACGCGGACGGCGCGGGCGTGGGCCTTCTCGTCCACGAGCGCCACCAGGCCCTCCATCACGCCGTCGGCGCCGCCCAGCGCGGCGCGGGCCTCGGCGCTGGACGCCGACGCGGCGGCCTCCACCACGGCGCCGGCGTTCACGCGGGCTTCTAACGAGGCGGCGCCGTTGAGCGCCTTGGCGAGCCGGGCCACGCGGTCCTCCCGGCCCACCACCTCGGCGGCCTCGGCCTCCCCCAGCCCGACCAGCGCCAGCACCGCCATCGCCTCCGCGGCCACCTCCTCCTCGTCGCTCCCCGACCCGAACGCGACTTCCACGAGCGCGGCACGGGTCTCGCGCGTGGCCATCACGAGCCGGTTCTTGTCGGACTCCCGGGCGAGCGCGCGGAGGCGGCGGATGGCGGGGAGGACGGGGCCCTGCGCGACGAGGGAGCGGACCAGGTCCGGGTCGGCCGGCTGCTTGGGCGTCGGGATGCGCTCCACGCCCATGGACCGGTGCGCCACGCACCACTCCTGGATGAGACGCCGGAGGGTGTGGTTTGGGATGAGCGTGTGGTCGGCGAGCGGCGCGCGGGTCACGGGGCACGTCGTGTTCCCCGTGGCCACCCACGACTCGATGCTCGACCGGTCGTAGGTTTGGCCAGTGGAGACAGTCACCGGGTCGCGCATCAGCTCCAGGGAGATGGGGCAACGGAAGTACCAGGGAACCTGCACGCCCGCCGTGTCAAGGCTCGCCAGGGCCAGCGGAACGCCACTCGCCGGCATTACACACTCTCCGCTCTGTTGCTGCTGTTGATGTCTGTCTGCTCGCCCTGCTGAGCAGCTGCCGCTCTGTGTGTGATTTGGATCTCGGATGAGCGTGGGAGGTGGTGGGTGAGTCAGTTGGAGGGTTGGTGGTGCTGTGCAGGTGAGGAAGGAGGAGGATTCGATCGAGGGACGAAGCGCGCCCGCCGGGTTATAAGTAGAGAGGCGGGAGGTGGCCAGCACGTGTGCGCCGTGGGGTGGCCGGCTCGAGGGGTCACTACCACTACTTACTCGTCGTCGTCGTTACACGAGGAGGAGGCAGTACGTGCGGTTTCGGGATTTTTTTTTTTTTTTTTGTTATTTCTACTACTACTCCCGTTCGCAGTTCGCTTCTACCACGACCACACCACGACGCGGACTCGGCGTCCCACGGACGGGCGTGCGGCTCGGGGACCGGACGTGAACGACCGCGACCCCGCGTGCTTGTTGCTTGGTCAATGCTGATTCGGTGACTGATCGATTCACTCCTCCACAGCTACTGCTGCTCCGTCCACTCCTCCACCTGGCGCCTGACAGGGAGGGCCCACCTCCTCTGGCTCACAATGATGAAACACAGAGACGGAGTGGGCCAAATACGCATCGTTGGAGCTCTAGCGCTGTGTTGCGCACAGGTGATGATGGGGGCGAGACGTGAACGCTTGGTCGCATCCCCTGCAGGCCTCTTGTTGCAGGTAGGCAATAATACAATCAGGCACGGACCACGGACGCACACGTACGCCGCGGCACACATGCTCACATGCGCCTTGTTCGCTAGCTTCTTCTCCTCCTTCTACGATTGTTGCTTTCGGTGGTTCTAATGAAACACAACATGTGTTGAGGACCGAAACGGACACGCTAGCCTACCGAGCACGGTGGCTAGATGCTGACCGAGATTGATGGACCAGGAGGATCCGGATCGGAGGTAGATGTCGTTCCACAATTCAATTATCTTCTGTCTGATGACATAAAATTTACTGGCGGCCAGAATAAGCAACTCCGTGCAGCACAGGAACGATGGATGATGCATTCGACTCGGCAGACGGGCAAAGGTGTTCCGCCTGATCCTCCTTTCTTCAGTCAACGGGATGTGTCGGTTGCCGCCGCTTCCGGCTGTATCGTTTAAACCTGTCGAATTCACATGTGGGACGACACAACTAATGGTCATCTTGGGCTGCATCGGAGAAGCCTCGCGTAAACACATTGGAGGCCAACTAATGATCAGGTACCCACACCACCTAACTCTCCCATCACAGGTACTTTACAGAGCAACCCGTTGGCTATGCTTCTGGGGACAGCTGGAGAGGCGTGAAGAAAACAAGGAGAAAATAAAGGCCGCATGTCAAATGTTGGAGACGGTGGCAATGTAAATTTTCGTCGACCATGGATGGAGATTTAACAATAGAATTTATTTCTAATATCTTGTCATCCGAACTGTTTTGGGTCGATATAATTTTATTTCTAGACAGACGGAGATGCTACATAAGTTGTAATAATGGGCTGTAGCTAGTTGCCAAGCAAAAGCCGGTACTTATTTCCATTATCTAAAAAAACATATAACTCCGATGATAGAGCTGCTTGATTTGTTACTCCAAGCGGAGAATCAAAGCAACCTGGAGAAGGAACAGCTTGATATGTCCTCCTATCTGTGAGAGCAATAGAAAAGGTTGAGGACTTCTCTAAAGAAGTGAACTAAGCAATCGACATACTCCAACTCTATACAAACAATAAGATTTAAAACATTTTTTTAAAAAATTGTGTGTTGTACATTTCACATTAAGATAGAAGATAGTTTGTTACAACACTGATTATGATAATGGGCATGTATAACAAATAAAGCACGTAAGCCGGAACAAACAATCATCTAACTTGAAAGACACTGAGACGGTGAACGAAGAAAGCACAACACCCTGACACCAAGACCACCACCACCATATAGACCTACAACCACTTGACCATGCAGGAAAGCCTTCAAGACAATGTAACCAAGGAGAGAATGATGTTGAAACTTGGTTGCCGCTCATTCAGGATCAGATTTGGGTTCTCACCCGGAAGACCTCGATAGGAAGCCACATAACATGACAATAACACCTCCAGCAAGGTAATCGACACTCAAGGTGTCCACGTTGTCGACACTAGCAAAAGATGTCGGGCAAAGCTTTCGCTTGATTTTTAAGGGCCTCTAGCCCACTCACTCTTGTCAGAACGCGAGGAGCAGTACAACCACGACCGAACCACCAAGCAGCCACCGCTGCCACTGCGGCCAACCACTCCCTCACACCGCCCTTGCCAATGAGTGCCAGGGACCGCATCTCTGCCGTTCAAGCCGCACATCGAGCCCCATGGCCTTTGCCATGGAAGTGGGTGGTGACAAAAAAGCTCCATGTCCTACCTGAGGTGGTCATCAGAAAGGAAACACCCCGCCGCCACTGTCCTAACGTCACACACATTAGCTATGTATCACTCATGCAGTGGAGAGGCAATGGAGAGAAAAAGACAGAGGTGACAGCGCCTAACTAGGGTCGCACGTGTCGCCGAGAGTTGGGGACACCGGGGAGCAAATTTTGCGATGCACAAGGTGCATGTGTAAGATTAGCAAATTTTCTTGATTTTGCTAGGCATAAACCTACTCTTCATCATTCCTAAGAGATAGAAAAAGGACAGTGTTCAATTTTGCATACATATAGCTGTTGATCATGGCACTGGTACAGTGAACTATCGGCTTCCGGGGCCTATGAATCTTAGAAAAATCGACCCCGTTTGACCGTGCTACATTCCAGATTCCGCGCACCTCGCAAGACAGTGAATGTCTAGAACAGCATCTCTCCATCAACACTGTGTAAATAACCGCTGGCAGCAGGAGCAGCAGTACTCAAAGATTATCCACCCACGGAAATGAGTGAGCGACAGCAACGGAAACCCGTCCCGTGTCGGCAGCCAATCCGGGGCGCCCATGCGTCCCGTCGGGCACGCGCCCACCCCCGCGTGCCCCGCACCGGCGACCGAGACCGGAGCGAAACCTCCTCCTCGCGCCGGGCTGCACGCACGGACACACAGTTTTACCCGGCCGGGCCCGACCGTCCCTCCGGGCGCAAATATTCCCGCCGGGGCCCACGCAGCCCACGGCGTCCTCGCCGACCGACGCCGGCCGCCACGTGTTCTGTGTAATCTGTGGGGGCAGGGGCTGTCCCCGGTCAACCGGGCAAGCTCGATCGCGGGCTCGCCTCTCGTGGAGGGGTTGCTGGCGCACGTGCGGGACAGCTGGCGCGGCCGCGTCCCCCGAGTTTTTTTGACCGCGTCCTGCTCGCCGGTACGGAATCCTCGCCTCGGCCCCCCGCCACCTTCCTTCGTCGCTCGCTCGCTCGCTGCACGAGGTGATCCCTGCACTGCTCGTCTTCGTCTCTAGTCTATCTCATCCATCCTCCAGCTGCTTGTTGTCTTCTCTGCTTGGCTTTTCTATAGTAACTTACCTTGCCCAGCTGGACTGGACTGTTGACTCGCACGAATGTGCAACACGTCGGACGCGAGCGCACATGTGAATGCACATGCTGCGCTACCTTCAGTATCGAACCTATGGATACCATTCTCATACTACTACAGTAGGAGTATTTTTTTTCTTTTCTTGTTTTGCGGGAATATGAATGCTACTACTACTAACATTTTAATAATAAGGCAAAACGCCGTGCCGCAAATAAGGTCTCTCTGACCATGCATGGCCAATCCAAACTCGCACGTAATACAATACTCTATCAAGCAAAGGTACGTTCCAGATCCTGCGTCTCTTTACGCATATGCATGGCATGGAGTATTATGCTATGATTGCTCCAACTTCAGACAAACAGAGTAGTAGCAGAGAGGAAAGTCACCTGCGTTTCTTTTTAAAATATTTTTATTACTTTTTTTTTTGGAGACAAGCAAGCTCTCTCCTAATTATTGTTTTACAATCAATTAAAGGGGGGCATCGGTTGGTCTTGCCTGGATGATTTCGTTGGTTCGAGCTATTTGCCGACATGTGTTAATTCAGTACAGAGAGATTGCCTTGCTCCACATGTTAGCGCGTTTAACAACAGAGGTTGCCTTGCTCCATACGAGTGTGTCTGGCCTGCCAATAAACAAATTGAATGTGAGGTGGTACGAACAATTTAATTTGTCCCTTATCAGCCGTAAAACATTCCCTTATTAGTTTAACCCAGCGGTGGTGCGGAAAGGTACACTCACGGTACATTACTTTTCTCTTGCAAATGTTGTGCAAAAGATACGCCGAATCAGTAATCTACACGTGGATCACAAAGCATGTCCTGTTGTGACACATGTGTTCCCGCGAAGAAACAAAAAACATGTCCTGCTACTGTTTGGATTTGTGTCGCTGATGATATGTACAGATGATGCAGCGATCGAGATAGGCATTACCAGTACGTGTGCTTGCTTGCTTGCCGACCACGGTGTGAACGCGCACGGCCGGACGGGAAGCTGAAGACTGTTGTAACCGGTCCAGTAAACAAAGTGTGGAAGATGCGTGGCCATCATCGGAGAACCACCACCGGCATGGCATGGACGCACCACATGCTTATCAAGGATTGAGTACACGACATTGAACAAATCCAGTCCCGACCAGGCGTCATCGCAATCCCAATCCGCCGACAGCGGATTTTGTTTTGATGCCAGTATTACTGTACTGATGAGCTACTAGTACTAGCAGTACTATGCGGCTGCAGCAGCAGCCTTTGAACGAGGTGGATCGGAGTCGTATAGCTGTATCGTGGACCGGTGCAGCAGCTCCGCAAAAGGCCTGGACCCTTTCACAGTTTCATCACGTCACATTCATGCATGGCACTGCAGCACACGCAGTGGCATATGCATGGACCGGCCCGGAAAACGTTGGAGCGAGAACGGAGAGGGACGGCGCGTATAAATGGCCTCTGGGGATTACTATAGGTCGATCCTAGGCGTCGTACTAGTAGCTACAGTGGTTGTGCAGGGCGTGCACCTGCAACCAGCGCACCACATGGATGGACGGGTTGGGGGTGTGATGCTGTGATTTGAAATGCGCGCGGCCGGGCTGCAGTTGCAGCCAACAAGGCTGGCCATCGGGACTTGGGGCTCTTGTTGTTGTCACGCTGGAAGGAAGCAGGGCTTCTGGTGATATGACCGATACTACTACTACTACAGTATAGCAGCAGCAGGAGGACGTGAGCCTTTCCCTTGACCCGGCCGCATCGGAGTAGTGGTGCCCCCAACCCCAACGGATAGTGAGATGAAGCGCCGGTGGCTCTTGCGGGCGTCACATCATCCATCATTTCAGGGCGGATCAGACAGAGCCCTGTGCTGTGCGCGCCAGGGACGGAGCAGACCCGGGGAAAAGCGGGGCGGGGCGTGCTTGCATCCGTCCGTGGCGTTGCCACCTTCGTTTTGGGCAGGCAGCGGCGCACGCTTCGCCCGTCCGCTGCCGGTCCGATTTCTTTCACCCCCACCACCGCTGGCCAGCCACAGCCAGCCCGTTGTTTCGAAACTCCGCGCCGGGCCGGTTTCGAAAAGCATGCTCACTCTCAACCATGCTCACTCTCAGTTTCGAAAAAGCTTAGTCCCAGCATAATAATAATAATAATAATAAAGCTTAGTCCCAGCAGGCAGCAGCGTCATCAAAAATAGCATACGGAGATACTGGCTGGTTACTGGAGCGGAGCAGCTGAGCTTCCAAAATTTTATGGGCCTGCAGATGGCAGAAACCCATCAAATAGTGGGCTCGTTCTAAAAACAAACAAAAATCTAACAGTGGGCTGGAAGTAAACGAGCCCAAATGCTGTCTGGGCCTCGAAGAGGTTTCTTTTCTAAACTTGATCTGATATTCTATCCGTCCGAGCTAGTCTGGACACTTTTTGTTCTCGGTTCAACTGATGTGCTTCCCTGCTCCTGTTTCTTGTTAAACAAAACAACCCTATCTTGCAACGCCGTCGGCACTCACGGTTTTGATTTATCATGGCCGCCAATTTTATTTCATTATATGTTTTCAAAAAAAAAAGAGAATTATTTCATTATTTGCCTAGTAGTAGTTCGTTGGAGTCGTCAGCTTTTGCACCAATTCTTGGAATTGTAAGGGAAGGGAAACCATTATCTCACGATTTGGCTGGTGTGACAATTACTTTTGAGTTTTTCGACGAGTTCATCATATTCCACACAACGACAGTCCTAATATATGCTCGCGTGATCCATTCAAGCCAGTGGCGTGTAAACCTTTTCTTTTCTGTTTTTTGGGTTCACACAATAATTTCTAAGTCTTAGAGAGCCAAAATAATGGATTGACCACGAATGTTACTTGGTTTTCAACAAGTATATTCAAGTACCTTACGTGACCCATTTAAGCCTAACAGAAGTCCTACACTGTCTACTTCAAGGTAGCTTCGAAGCGAACACAAACATTATATTGTCCGTGTTGTACCACTGTATCGACGGCTCAAGCTAGATCTTTCGATTCCATTGTTTGCTTCCGCAAGGACAGTTAGGAGGCGATGCCAAACGATCAACGAGGGACTAATTTAATGGTGTCATTGCCTCATTAATCGGCGTAAGCAGAATAAGCCTCAACCATTTTTTAGCTCATGAACAAAACACGTTGACAAAATATTCTAGTGTTTGCTATCCAACCAGCCAAACAAATCAGCTGGTGATTCACGATCATCTCCACTTGTTGCACTGACCGCCAGCGACCGACAGGGCGTTTTACCCCCAGAGGAGAAAATCATAAGGCCCCAGCGAAGGGGACAAGAGACGGTTCGTGACAAATGCCACGCCACCTTTTTCGAAGATGACTTAGAAAATGTGAGCGGTGTATGGTTCCATAATTGATGATTCCCTTTTATTGCCGCTATCGAGAAAATGCAGAACTATAAATAATTTTCAAAGAGAATCCTCTTTTCAGCCTGGAAACAGAGGGATCTTTTTCAAGGATTTAGATACATGGCTCCACCATCATTCTGTGGCAGCAGTGAAATAATAGTCCCTGTCGTCATCGGTATTCTATCTGTGAATCCTTTTCAAATGCAAGAGGCAAGAGTGCCACATTGACTAGAAAATTAGACTGCACGACCTTGCCGGTAGGCTCATTTTTTGGCAAGTTCCTTATCAACCACTCAAAAAACTTCAAGTTACTTATCAATTACTTAAAATTTTAAAATTTCTTATTAGCCATTGGTCTTATATTATATTTCTTATTCACCACTATCATTACTTTATGGTATTAAATAGAAGGAAAAAAGATGATTTTACCCTTTTTGTAAATATATACAGTGTTAAATGTGCTTCCTTATTTGAAAAATACTAATATTGTAATTTTATATGCCTTAAAAACTATTACTATATATAATATATATATATATATATATATATATATATATATATATATAGTATATATACTCATTACATACTTGATATTTCTAAATGTAGTATGTAGTCATACTAGAGGGTATGTGGACATACTCACTTTTTTATTGTTGTGATATATGAAGTATGAAAACATACTTACTTTTATATAACAGTAAATGTGATATATGTTCATATGTTTATAACTTAAAAATCCTTCAAAAAAAATTATGGTTATCACTCTTAAAAATCATGTTTTAAGTATGTGTATATACTCAAAATGATAAATGGGTATGAACACATACCTAAGATGGTTTTTTGAACGTGGGAGTAACTACACTTGGGAGTAGAATGGAATTACCTACATATATATATATATATATATATATATATATATATATATATATATGGTCATTTTTTCTCTTGAAAATATACATGTGAAAACTAATTTTTTTATATGCACTGAAATAGTTAATAAGAAAACTTAATAACAACAGGGATAAGTTAGTCTTTTCTCGTTCTATTTAACACCAATAAGTGATGGTAGAACTGAATAAGGAACAAAAGATAAGACTGATGGCTAATAAAGAACTTCAAAATTTTGAGTGGTTGATAAGAAACTTAAAGTTTTTTTAGTAGTTGATAAGGAATTTGCCCCTCATTTTTACATGGAATGCTCCAGTAATGTGGATACAGTTTCTTCAATTAGTCGCATTGTTTTACTGCTACTGTACCGGTGTCAAGATGCGAGTTGAGAGACAGGAGGATTTTAGTAGTGCCAACAACCTTGCATAAACATACTGTACATGCCGATCCGCCTGCAACATGCAGCAAATCCACCTCGATTCAATTATGCGACGGGCATGTTCGACCACCCTTCTTACCACGTGGATGTGGCAGTTCAGCAGATTCCCTAGCTGCTGCCAAAGCTACCAGTTCCAGCATCTATACGGATTTGTACGTACTAATCTATCTCTATTAGTATAAACTACTTGCCAGTAGCCAACGAAACATGAAGATACGTTGTCAGTATCCAACATTCTATCTCTGAAAAATACTTCAAAAAAAAAATTATCTGAAGTGAAACAAGCATGCAGTACGCCCTGTGAAAAGGGAAAGATGCTGAAGAACACTTATGCAGTGAGCCAGTGAGTACCCATTTCCTGAAGAAATCAATCAGTATTTGGTGGCTGCTGAAAGTGCGTAATAGAATGAAGCTGATCAATCACAGGCCCGGAAGGAACCATGCGACGGCTAATCGGGAAGCTCCTGATTCGTATTACAATCGTGCTTGCAGCAGTGAGTTTCAGTTAGGGTTCTTGAATAAACTGTGTTGTGGATCTGCAAATTGCAATATAATTTTTGGTTCAAAATTTTCGTATATTTAAGAGGCGGCGGGGCACATGGTTGACCCGGATGCCCATTAACTGCCCTAGTTTTCTCTCGCAAAAAAAAAAAAAACTGCCCTAGTTTCGTCAGCAAAATGATGCTAATTCATCGCTCAATTATCAATGGATTCAGACAAGTTATAAAAGAACTATAGGATCAACTTCAACTTAATAAAATGGCGAAAGTGAAGTCTGGAAGATGTTTGTTGTGATATTGTGATGTCCTCGCTCATGATTCAGGAAAGATTGAAAGTAGCACGCAGTATCTTGTATCTTCTGAATAATTCATACGACGTTGCAAATAGAAAGTATAATAAAATTAAGATTTTACTTGTGATTTTTTTTTACTGGGATCAGGACATCTCGCCAAAGCTTAGAACTAGTGTTCTTTTGGAGCCAAAGCTTAATATACAAATACAATGTGCTTTTCTACTCTAACTTTGAGGGCATGGGAGAGGCTAAGCTTAGCTCAGCTTACCGCAAATTCAGTGGCGGTGTGGCCGGGAGCTAGCAATTATTCTCCAAAGGTGTAGGCCCATCTCGAAATATAAATTATGTGAAATGCTAACCATACCCTCATTTACTATTTATTAGATCTGAGTAACGCCTCTAGGACTGTTCTGGTGGTCTGATTCTTCTTGTAAGAGCATATGCGATTCCAAGATAACCTTCTTTGCAAATTGCAAGTAATGGATAACTTGTGTCAACTAGTGATGCGTTTCTAGTTCCATTTTTGTGGCAAGGAACAATGATGAATTCAATCTCCAAGTATTTTGTAATGATTATTCCTTTGGAAGCATCTGATGAGAAAAAAGAAAAGACTTAGGAGGCACTAGGTGACTTCTAATTAAGACAAAATAGGCACTAAAATTCGTATTTAGAGAACCTAAACTTAGATTGTCAAGCTGTACATCCACCCACACATTTAACAAACTGATTATTAGAAACAAAAAAGTTGGCTTAATATAACACATCTTCTTGAACAGAAAGATCAGTGTGATCATAGCTCACCTAAATCTTGTCCGATTATTTGGTTAAAACCTATAGCAAAATCTTAAAATCGGTAAAAAGTTAGCAATCTCCAATGGAGTTGCTACTAGAAATCAAGGACTTATTTTTATGTCACATGCTTGCTTCCAAATGAGGACTTAATCTTTTTTGCCACATGCAAAACATAGCGATTTTTCTAACTAATTTGCAAAATACCTACGGGATTGCAATAAATACTTCCTTCCAATATGTCCTTGATATGTTTATTATTGGAAGCCATTTATGATTTACTCCTATGTTGTTGAGGGGGACAGCATGTAGCCGGGGACCCAGAGCATCTGCAAGGCTGAGCTAAAAACCAGAGTAAATTAACCGCACCTCATCACCTCATGCTCTCCCATGCCAGCTCCTCCAGTAGACAATCAGTAGCACGCCCGAGTCCTGACTTGTTCCATCTCACTGAACAAAACGAAAGATGCCCTTTCTTCTACGCTTGTGTTTGAATTGTGCTCGTCTCCTCTTTGAATAGGTGTCTTCTTCCACCTCCATGCATGCAAAGCAGCAGCATCCCATTACTTCTCATAACTCCATTCTGTTGTCCTCTCTCTCTCTCCCCCTCCTGACCCTCTCGTCACTCACCATAGTGCCATCTGCCTGTACATATCTGTACTCAACCCAGTTCATCAAGCAACGCTGCCGTCTGCATTTCTGGCTTTGCCCCTGGAATTATCATCCAACCACCAGCCACACAATCCAAAATTTTCATCACACCAAACCATCCACCCATCACCTTCCCCCCAAGGAAAACCAATCTTTACAACCACATTGTTGTCAACAACATCCACCTCCTTTTTCGACCAAATCCCCCACCGAAATCCACAGTTTTTCTTTTCCTCTGTTCAAAATCCAACTCTCTGGCGCTGTGTTCTCCTCTGCATCCAATCTACCGTGCACTGTTTGGTCCTGAGCTTCTGCTGTTTGCTCTGCAAAAACCAAACCGTTACTTCCCAATTCTGCTCAAAATCCGCCGTACGCGCCCCCAGTTCTGTATAGAAAATTCAAGCTTGATGCTCTTTGTGCCGTCGAATCCTATCCTTGCTGATTGATTCTGTTCCCCCTCTCCGGCGGCTCCCATGTCGGACTCGGAGCTGTCCCGGAGCACGGTGGTGTTCGGGCTCCGCATGTGGGTGCTCGTCGGCATCGGCGTCGGCGCCGCCTTCGTGCTGCTCCTCGTTCTCATCTCCGTACTCTGCCTCCTCGCCTTCCGCCGGAGGCGGCGGAAGCGGCTCAACGGCTCCGCCCAGCAGCTCCCCACCACTGCCCCTCCCAAGAACGCGGCGACGGTCAAGGCGCCCAAGGACATCCAAGAAGTCCCCTCCCACGCCGCCGCCGCCGCCGCGAAGATGCCGCTCGCGCAGGTGCTCCAACTCTCCACGCCCTCGGGGCCCATACAGATCACCACCGGCAAGGAGCACCACATCAGGTACCCGGAGCAGCAGCGGCACCACAGCCACCGGAGCGACGCGGGTTCATCACACGGCAGCGGCGAGGGCCGAGGCGGCGGCGCGGGGTCCGCGCCACCGGGAGTACCGGAGGTATCTCATCTCGGTTGGGGCCACTGGTACATGCTCAAGGAGCTGGAGGCAGCGACCGAGATGTTCTCCGACGAGAAGGTGATCGGAGAGGGCGGCTACGGGATCGTGTACCATGGCGTGCTCGAGAACGGCACGCAGGTCGCTGTCAAGAACTTACTCAACAACAGGTACCTCTGCTTATTACCAATAGAGGCCAGGGGGAAAATGCAGTAACATGGCATTTAGTATCTGATACTGAACTATTTAAATCCCCGGCGTTGTGTTGATTACTATGGCTACTCATTGTCAAGAATTTGTTTGCTGATATTGAATTTAGGGGTTATGTTCAGCAAGAGCATTGCATTTTCTTTTTTTAAAAAAATTCAGGTTGCCTCCCTCAATTCGTTCTGGCTATATGCTTTAGTTAGCTTTCAGATACATAATTTAGCAAGAGGACTGAATTCTGATGAAAATTCCATGCAAGACTTTCTTTAATGCACTGCTAAAATTTGATAAATTCTACCCTTGACTTGTTAGGGGGCAAGCAGAGAGAGAATTCAAGGTCGAGGTTGAAGCAATTGGGCGTGTGCGGCACAAGAACCTTGTGCGCCTTTTAGGATATTGTGCTGAGGGTAATCAGAGGTACTTCTCTGTATGTTCACATCACTTAGCTTGTCATATTACGATAATCAATAAGTTTGGTAATATAAATATTGTTTTTATGTTCCTGATTAGGATGCTTGTTTACGAGTATGTTGATAATGGGACTTTGGAACAATGGCTGCATGGGGATGTTGGACCCATAAGTCCTCTTACATGGGATCACAGGATGAAGATTATACTAGGAACAGCAAAAGGGTATGTGCCCTTCATCTTATTCTTGCTAGTTGTGGAATTTTACTTTCATTTCATGAACTTACCTGAATGCTTCCCTATCTGCAGGCTAATGTATTTGCATGAAGGACTTGAACCAAAAGTGGTTCACCGTGATGTGAAGTCAAGCAATATCCTTTTGGACAAGCATTGGAACGCTAAGCTCTCTGATTTCGGACTTGCGAAGCTTCTAGGTTCAGAACGGAGTTATGTCACTACGCGAGTTATGGGGACTTTTGGGTCAGATTCTGTGCATTGCACTTTTAGTCTGTCAACATAAGGCAAGTGTGACTGATGGACATGAGTTTTACTGATGGATACCAATTTCCTTCTTGCTCGATACAGGTATGTTGCTCCGGAGTATGCAGGGACTGGAATGTTGAACGAAACAAGTGATGTATATAGTTTTGGCATTCTTATTATGGAAATAATTTCTGGTAGGGTACCAGTGGACTACAACAGACCACCGGGAGAGGTTAGTCATGACTGTCTTTTTAATATGTGCTGCTTTACATGCTTTTTAGGTGCATTACAGATCTTCAGATCTTTTCCAGGTTAATTTAGTTGATTGGCTTAAGACAATGGTGAGCAGCCGAAATTCTGATGGGGTTGTGGATCCAAAGATGTCAAAGAAGCCTACTTCCAGAGCACTGAAGAAGGCATTGCTAGTGGCATTACGATGTGTAGACCCTGATGCTAGTAAGAGGCCAAGGATGGGGCATGTCATTCACATGCTTGAAGTTGAGGATTTCCCATACAGAGACGTATGTCAGTAAAGCATATATTCTTTAATTTACATTTCAAAAATATTTCTAGTATGTTGCTTTGAATGGGATATCATTAGATTTAGTTGTCTGCTGTTAATCATTGTGGAAGTAAGGAGATATCATATATATTTTTTGAAGTGTGATATGCCATTAATCTGCCTCTCAATATTCAGTAGCCAGAACTTATCTTTAATTCTGAATAGGGGATCCCTACCAGTACTTCTGTCATGTGTAGTTACGGTTATTTTTCAATCATATATTGATACCATATGAAATCTGAGTCATGTTATTCTTGTTTTCATTATACATGTGTTCTGTTGCTTTTTTGTTGAGTTTATGTAGACTAGTTTTCAGCAAAAGTATTATTCACATATATCAATCTCATCTAGGGAATACTCTTACAGTTAAATTCTTTCATTTCAGTTGAACTGGTACTAAGGGTCCAAAGGACCAATGACATCTCCTGACCATTTCTTCAGTTATTTCTTTTTAATAAACGGGGTTTATCCTGGATTGCATTAATGTCATAAGGGAATTACAGCAGTTCTAATTGCAAAATGGAAAGCAAATAAGTTTTTGTTAGTAATCTTGTATTTGCGTTGATTTATGATGGTTTTCTTGTTAATTTCAGGAACGTCGAGGGAGTAGAGCTCCTGGGCAATCAAGATTGCCAGACAGGCTGGTAGTTGGAACAAGCCACCATGAGACTGTCAATGACGAGGATAAGGAAACAAATGCAGAGCCCTTTAGATGGAGAAACCCAGAGGCCTAGACAACCATTCATTTTCTGGCGATAACATCCTTGTGAATTTTGAACAAAAACAGTATCAAGCAAACTTGAGAAGTGCTCATTTGCTGCCTTCAATTAGGGTGGCATCCAAGGAAGTCGTCACATCATCTGTGCAAAGTTAAAAGCTTCTCATTTGCTGCCTTCATATCATCTGTACATGTCGAAAGAATATTTCTGGTAGCCCCATAGGTTATTTATTTAGGTAGAGATCTCTATTAGTCATGAAGACATATTGTTGAAGTTAATAATATAATTTATTATTAACTAACCAATTGTGTTCGTTGCTGAACTCGCAACGCTGTACTTTTGGAGCAACTGAGCAAAATGTGAACATACAATATATTCAGATGCCCGACTTTCTTTATGAGGTACATGATAGAGCCTTCCCATTTCTCAAACTCATCTTACTGCTGAATCTGAAAAATGTTCAGTAAAAAAAAAGGATCTGAAAAATGTTTATAGCTTACTTTTCATTATTATTGTATGAAGTTAGTACTCCATGTTCAAGAACAATGATTGGAGGTTGTATGCAGAAATGTGATGCTAGAAACAATTCATTTTCTAGAAGAAAAAAGAAGAATGATTGGACTATGAGGTTAGCTAATCACTGACGGCGTCCACTTCTGATTTGCTTGCAGTTCCTTTTGTAATTTAGTGAAACATGAGATAAATGTGCCATTAGCTATTCATAACATTTAGTCGCTTCAGTCAATAACGTTTGACGTTAGAATAAAACTTCCAAAGATTTGGATCCTTCTGTCTACATTATTGATTGGAAGAGTACTTGCGAACAACCACCATTTTCGTACTCGTGGCTCTATAAACATAATAAAAAAAGAGTGGTTATTTCTTGTCATATGAAAAATATGCTAGTACTACTTAAAAGATAAATGAGATTGCATCTCCTCAGCATGTTACAGAGACGGTTGGGGCTGTCTGAATACACATATGCCTTGGATAAGCTTGCAAGCTGCCGCCCAACAACCAATTGCAAACTCAGATCTTAACAAATAATGGGGAGACAGCGCAATCAGAGAAATTGACCAAGATGCAAATAACAGAGAATAATGCAGCACCAGAAGAATCCGAGAAGGATAGCAAGTGTCCATGTCATCAGTTTGTCAAGCATTTTCAGCATGAAACAGGATGGGTATGGGCCTGCCTGCAAGTCTGAACTTATACTGTTTTCGATGCCTTGTCGACGATGCAAAATATTCAATATAAATGTGAAGTCTCAAATCTGTGATTATTTAGATGACCCACAGATAACTCAAACCCTTTTTTCTTCTTCATTTTTCATGGAAACCATTCCATTTCCGAAACTCCTTGTACAGTGCGGAACCTGAATAATGTACTCTGTGCTCGCGAGTCGTGACCTTTCAGTGTTTGTATTGTGTATCAAACCAATCCATATTTCAGAAATGAGTAGTTGTCGTTAAAATATGTTGCTTGCATTTAGACGCAACTCACGCAAGTCGTCGAACGACTGTAGTATTGTTGACGTTCACTTCCAATTAGTTGACGCTCTTGTGTTCCTGATCAAAAATATATATATAAAAAAAAGCGAGAGACTAATCAGCCCGTTACAAGTTATTTTGGAGCAGCGTTTGTACTCTGCTTTTAAAAGGAGAGAACGACAGGGAACTGGCTGGTGATTTTGTATTAAAAATAAACATTACGAAAAAAACTGAACTGATATTGCGTCACCACGAAAGAAAGCATAACGCTACTGTATATACTACTCCAAAGTTGCATCACCACGACAGGAAAAGAGTGTCCGCCTAGCTATCTGAACTTACTAAAACTTGCATAATGCTGAATGCTCACCTGTCAAAAGCTCGGCAAAATCCAACAGCCAATTCCAAACTCGATCAGTAATGGTGAGGAAACGCGATCAGAGAGCAGCTTGAGCAAGACGCGATCAGCAAACAACAATCATAATACTCCAATGGCTAGAGAGAATCCGAGAGAGGCCATATATGTTCTGGAAGAAGAAGAGCCGAAACGAACACCTGTCTGATTAACAACGTTTGGCCGCCGGCCTTGACGCTGCGCGTGGGCCCCGCGATGGGGTTGCTGCACCAACCACTCGCTCGCTGTCCGGACGCGTCGCCGTCGTGCTGGCCGTTGACGGCGTCTCGTGCCGAGGAAGCAAGCTACTAAAGGATGAAGCGTATCTGCTTGCACTTTTGCGCTCCTCCCTCGGCCGACGACCGCCGCCGACGACGCGTCGGTGCGTCGACGGCGACAAGGCAACCATTCGACGTCGACGGGCCGTCCCATTCCGTCTCTCATTTTCGGTCTTTGCCGTTGTCTCTTTCTCGTGTTCGTTAGTTACTTACCCGTTTGCATTGCACGGCGATATCTAGAGACTAGAGTCTAGTAATATATTTTTCGATCAACAAGACAATGCTGAAGCGTATCGTCAGGAACGCACCATCATGCCAAGAACAGAGCAATTGCACCCAAAAAAAATTGCAAAAAGGCAAGACGGCCTACGGACGTTTCTTGAGTTTAACTGGACCGGGAGGACTCGAAACTAAGTTTGGGCCCAAAACAGGCAGCGCGGGCCCGCGTGGGGAAGCCGAATCGGCCAGGCTAGGAACCGCAGAGGCGGTGCGAAAACGTTTAGTACCACAGCGCCAGCTGACCCGGAGCCACGGGTCCTCTTACCTTCCGCCCCACATCAACTTAGGAATGGTCCCCATCCACCCTCTTTCTCCTTTCTTCCTGAGCCAATCTCCTTCTACTTCTTCGTCGATGGCCGTCACTCCCGTCCCGGTCACTGCCCCACGCGTCTCCGACATCGTCCCCTGTGTCATCACCGCCCGCCGTTCGATCCCGACCTCCGCCCGCCACCACCACCAATGGTCGGCGGCGCACCGTCGCCTCGCCGCGCTGTCCGCACCCGTCACCGCCGTCCGCTATGCCACCGTCGTTGTCGCGCCGTCGCCAGCTAACTCGTCGACGACGTGACTTCCCGCTGCCAACCCCAGCCCATCGCTCTTTTGCTGCCCGCGGCTCCGGCGACGCCGCCGTCGCCTCGCCGCACCGCTGGGCCACGGCCCACCGCCAGGTTGCGGCCGCCGCCCCGGCTAGCCGGCCCTCCTCTATGTCCAGAGAGCGCAGAGGGCCTCCCCTGATAACCCGGACCCTTTAAGGGATTCTCCGGCCGCGGGCAAGGAGGAAGAGTGAGGGAGAAGAAGAAAAAAGAAAGACTAAGGGATGAGCGGAGACCGACTTCATCTCACTCTGGGCGGAGGGAAAGATTGGCGAGGGGCCATGCCATGTATAAAACAAGGCTAGGGCACTGGGTTTCAACTCGTACGTTTCTCGGCCTCATGGCTAAGATCAAGTATAGTATCTGCTCTTATCAGTTTAATATCTGATAGTGGGCTCCGGCCCACACCGATATTAACGTATTTTTTGTGGGGGAGGGCCCGTTTAGGTAGCTCGCTACCTGGGCCTTCGTGCGTCGCCCAGCCGTTGCACTGCAGGCCGGGCTTGGCGTGCCCCAACCAAAACAATGTAAAATTTAAAGCCCATTTAGAGCGAAAGGTATCGTAATGCAGACGAGAATATTTGTTCTTTCCAACGGCGACGATCGACTTTTTTGAGTTCGAAAAGAAAAGACCGACGGAGCAAGACAAACCAAAGATTAATTCATTTGTTCCCTCTGACTCTGAGCAAATCGGGTGCGATACTCTCCGTGAGGCTGTAAATTAAGACTTTAGAGTGCTTTGCTGATGCTAACGAGCCACGACACGACCAAAAGGTAGGTTTTGCATTCGTGTTCATCGGGCTCAAGGGAAGAACATGATCCTTTTGCTTTTTTCGTGCTGCGCTGGCGAAAATAGTAGCCTTTGGATTATTCGCGAGTAAAACGGCAAACACGGCTACGTTGATCGCACAGTTCATGTCAGCCGCAGCGTGTTCTGGTGAAAATCGAGATCAGGTTGATGTCACCTGTAAGTGCAAGATCCAGGAGAAGAGAGCGTTGCTGAACAATAAATACTGTTTTGCACCAAAAACGCATTTGTCACCAAGTAGGTACTTTGAAAGAGACCGGAGGTGACAGAGTTGATGATATAGTAAACTTGTTTCACGAAATTTTACGGCAGGTGATAACTGGAATTGGAAGGGTGACTAAACCGAACGGATGAAAAGCAGGCGCAACGGAGAAGCCACGGAGCAATTCCAAGCTTGCAGCGCGAGGCCTGCTACATGTTCGATAGCTATTAGGCACGTCGAAGATATGTCCGCGGGGCTCTCTGTTTCAAAGAGCAACGGCAGGTATCAGAGAGAGTTGAGCCGGCCAAGCTAGGAACCTTGCGCCGGCGCGGCTACAAAAGCCGGACCACGTCGTGTCCCCTGTCGCCACCAATAATCGGTTCTCTCTCTCTCGCACCCTGCTGCTCGGATCGTCGTAGCCGTAGCAGCGCGCCCTGTTCCTTCCAGCTGCAATGGCGAAGCCCGGTGAAGAAGCAGCCGCCGCACCCTCTGACGAGCCGCAAATCCCTGCTCCTGTCGCTGACCAGCCGCAGGAAATGGCGGAGGGTGGCAAAGAGGAGGCCGCACCTGACTCTACTGCACAGGATTTGAGCTCAACCGCGCCGTCGAACGAAGATCCCGTTGAGCCACCGCAACGGGAGCAGCAGAAGCCCGGCAATGAAAGCATACCTCCTCCTCCTCCACCACCACCACCACCACCACCAGTGGAGGTAACGGAAGCCACCACCGACGCCGGTGCTGCCGCGCTGAAGCAAACCGACGATTCGGTTGGCCAGGCGCCGCCGCAAGAGGCGGCCATAACAGCGGCGGAGCAAGCGGCCATAACACCTGAGCCGCCGTCGTCGCAGGCTTCTGAACCCGGGAAGGAACAACTCCCTGCACTGCCGCCGCAGCAGGAGCAATCATCCTCGTCGGTTCACAAAGAGGAGGAAAAGAAGCCTGCAGCGTCGGCGCAGGATGGCGCCGGCGGGAAGAGCCGGGCACGGCGTCTGTGGGACCGTCTCCGTGACGCCGTGGACCGACAATTCCACCGCGCCAAGACCAAGACCGCCGCTGCTGCTCCACCAGCTGGAGACCAGAGCGCACCGCCGCCGGCGCACGACAAAGGAAGCGAGACGAAACTGTCGGAGCCCGAGGATGGCAATAATAAGCCGCCGGCGTCACTGAAGCAGCAGCAGGAGGAGAAGCCAATGCCGGCGCCGGCGAAGAAGAAAAAGGACGGCGTTCCCGCCAAGGAAAACGCCGGAGACAAGGCCCCGGAGGCTCCGCGCCCACCAGAACCGGCGCAAGAGCCTACGTCGCACAGAGAGCACGGCCGGCGCCGCCGTCACTGGAGAAGACGCCGGCTCTGAAAGCGCGACGGAACAACAGTGCCCTCCCACTCCTGTGAAGAAGCTCCAGAGGGCGGGCAAGCGGCTCCTGCGGATCATGTCGTGGTACAACAAGCACCGCTCACCGCCCCCTCCTATAGAGGAGGAGGGCAAAGTCGGCAAGACCATCAAGCCGCCGACAGAGGATGGCAAGGCCAAGGCGGCAGAGGCGCCGCCGCCGACGATGCCGCCGGGTAAGGAGAAGGACAAAGGTGAAGCCCAGGAGGTGGCGGAACGGGCAGGGAACGTGCAGCCCGCACCTGGAAGAGGAGGACCCGAACCCGACGCGACGGCGTCGCGTCCGGTGAAGAAGCTTCAGAGGGCGGTCAAGATGCTCCGGCGGGTTCTGTCGTGGTACAACAGGAACCGCTCCTCCTCGCGGAAGGACGAACCGTCTGGTCCGCCGCCTGCAGAGGATGACAAACACGGCGAGACCACCAAGCCGCCGCCGCCGACTACGGCGCCGGAAAAGGATGACGCGAAAGAGAGCAAGGCCAAAACAGAGCAGGCGACGACGCCAGGTCAGGAGAAGGAGGACGGCTCGGAGCCGGTGGGGGAGGAGAAGCCGCACCCGAAATGGGCAGAGCAAGAGAAGCGGCTCGAGAACATCCTCGAGGACGCCTTCACGAGGCTCCTCGCGCCGGAGTTCAAGACGAAGCTCAGCGGCACCACGCAGAGGTGCCTGCTCACCTTCTCCGTCTTCGAGCTGGCCTCCGAGGTCAAGAAGCAGGCCATGATCTACTGGTGGGTCGCGCAGTTCAACCTGCCGTATTACCGCTGGACCGACGACCCGCACACTACTACTAAGCCGGGCAAAAAAAGCTCGGCCGCACCGGGTGGTGCTAGAGCCACGGCTCCTGCCGCCGGAAATGATTTACCGGCGGCGCCACCGGACAAGAACAAGAACAAGCTTTCCACGGAGGGCATGGTGGCCAAGCTAACTGACCTCGGCATCAGGCTGCCTTGCGGGCGGAGTACTGACCCGCCCAACAAACCGGGCAACAACTCCTCTTCCTCAGTACTACCGCACAAATCTGCCAACACGCGTGGTGGTGGTCATAAGCTCGACGCGGAGGTCGTCTTGTCCCAGCTCTCTAACCTCGGCTTCCTCGAGCCCATCAAGAACTACTGCTGCGGGGCCATCCACGGCTGCAAGGTCAACCCGCTGGTGCATTGGATGGTGAAGCGCATGGCCAAGGACGGCCGCTTCGCGGACCTGGACGAGGACGGCAGACCCACGACCTCGCAAACCAGTTCCGGCATCCTCTGCCTCACGGCAGGGTACCGTAACAAGCTACAGAAGATGCGCATATCTGAGTTGCAGACGACGGTAAAGGTAGCAAAGCCATCCAGGACACCTTCTTCCACAAAAGGCCCCGAGGAACCGACGCAGGTAATAGACATTTACATCCTTGCTCAAATTATATTTTCTTATATATAAAATCCACGATAAGAGTACGATCGATATATCTCTACAATCTATTAATTAAGTTACGGTCGTCCACTTTGTGTTGTGTTCACAAAGTTAGAGATTGAATCCAAATCAGTTTCGTAACTTCTATATCATGTACTGAATTTCAAAAATCATAACTCCCACATCCGGAACTCAAATGAGTCAAACTCGGACTCTATCGCGTAGCTCTCGAAAAGTTCTACAACTTTGATATTCAATATAAGTCCACATCCCGCAGTTTTGATTTTCAAATATGTGATGCAAAAATATTTGTTCTGATTCGGACTCCTCTGCGTAGGTCTCTGTGCGGAGCCCATATCTTATAACTCCGTAGTCCAAATAATATGATCCATATGTGTTTCGGAAAGGTCTCAACGAGATTTACAACTTTTGTGTTTTAAATTTTTTCATTACCGCAAGTTTTTAATTTTAAAATCACGTTGTAATAAAATGCTATTTCTAGACTCCATGAATTGATTTTTTTTTCTTCCGGATAAAACTTCTAGAATATAGTAAAAAATGTGATTAAATTATTACTTTTGACATATAAAATGATATACTAAGAAGCACCAACCTTTCATGTAAAAGATATCAATAATATTGTATATATCTAATAATTATATTATGTAAATAATTTATATTTAAATTATAAAGAGTGTTTTATTTTTTAAAGTCCGTAGCAATGCACGGACACTTTGCTACTATATATATATTTTCTCTCAGTACCTTGTGTAACGTTATTACTCTTAAAAACAATTCTATTTTCCAGCCTAAGAACGAACCGTCACGGGTACCTTCCACCAAGAGCCCAACAAAAACAGACGAGGTGCGACGAATAAGTATCATATTTGCAAATAATAATACTTTTCATCAGTGTTGTTTATATATAGACTAAGACTATCCGTATTCGTCATACTTTAAATTCATCCTTAAAAAAAATATTTTATCCTGATTAGCAAAATTCTTTCCTCTATATCTAGTTTTTTCGCATCCATTCATACTCTATATCCATCCTCTATCTCAACTACTATATATTATATAATAAATTTTTTCCTATACCAACTTTCCTCTATTTTTTCTCTATTGTTTTCTCTATTTCTCTATTATTTACTCTGAGTCCTGTAGTGCGTCAGTGGATAGCGCTCTCCGCTACCCGCGCGCTATCAACGCTTGATTTAGCGTACACGGGATGCATGCGAGGCATAGCGCAGGCTTTGGCGTCTCCCGGTGCAGCGGAAATTACGCTACCGCGGTCCTGCAGGAGCGCATGCAGCACCCCGGTGCAACCAGTCTAAGTTCTCTCGTGAAAAATCCTAATTGATAGTACAAGCGTAATTTCTTCATTTTTAATCTATTCTTTATTAATTTCAAAAATAATATTCCTATTTCTGTATACCATTGAGCAAATCCAATGCGGTCCAACATACCTTGACTTTGTATGGATCTGTAATCTGTTGAAAGGTTTTAAAAGCTATTGATATATGCTCCAATATTAACCAATAAAGGTTGACGAAAATGTTCTGCAGTAAGTCACATATCTCGCATTTGCCAACATTAGATGGTAGGTGGTGCTTTAGTTTAATCATTTTTCTTATGTCGTAGTATCATATTGCCTAAGTCAAACACATCTCTACTCACAAATGGTGAGAAGATGTATTATCTGAAATTTTTAATTTTAGATGTAGTAGTATTATGAATTAAAAAGGAAATGACCATGATGGGTTAGGATTAAATCAATCAATCAAATATTTCTACTTGTAATATGTAACCAAAAGTCCACACAATAAACAACATGACCATAAACGTCCAATAAAGTATAGCTTCAGCACATTTTTTCCTTCTACAAATCATAAAATTCTAGTACAAGCATGCATTCTTTCTTTCAAAACATTCTTTAACACAACAATCTAAAGCAAGAAGTGTCATACCCTATAAAAGTTTTTATGTGTATTATTACTTAAACTCCTACCATAATGAGTCTCAAAATTTGAAAAGTAGTGAGTCTATAATTACATTTTGAACCAGACAAAAAACCTAGATGCATGCATCTTTTACGGCTTATAAAATAATTTTGGTGGACATGTTACATATATAAATTACAAAGTAAGTATATTTGTAGATGATGGAGAACAACGATGTGGCAACAATGGCAAAAATTGGGTCAAAGAGGGCAGCTTCTCTGCCAAGGCAAACAGAAGTTGAGGAGCAAACCCAGGTACGCATACAACATCTATATATAATTTAGGGAAATTTGTCTATAGTACACTCTTCAATATTGGCTTTGTCTACTAAACACTGGATCACTTCTTTTGGTCTCGTAGATATTGAAAAAATACATATTTTGTTTATAGGACACTATAGCGGAAAAAGTGACTACTTTTAGAATTTTTATCTTAATGTATAAAATATATTAAAACTTGAAATTTGGGACATTGTTACATTACTAAATTCCCTATACATGTAATTTTTTTATATTTATTACTGATTATTTACATAACTTTTTTACTAATTAAATATTTATTTTTAAAATTAAACTATGCAAACAATTGGTAAAAAATCAAGAAAAAATCACATGAACATAAAATAATACAATGTAACATTATGCTAAACTTAAAGTTGTAATATATTTTGTACATTAAGATAAATAATTTAAAAGTAGTCACTTTCTCCGTTATAGTGTACTGCAGACAAAAAATGCATTTTTTTAATGTCTACAAAACCAAAAGAAGTGATTCAGTGTACAGTAGACAAAACTAACATTGAAGAGTGTTCTACAGACAAATTTCCCTATAATTTATATCAATCCAAGCATTAGATAAAAAAATGGTTCAAATTGCATTGAAGTAATTTTATCTTGAAACATATGATTATGAATGTTGATATAAGAAATATTTAGTTACATATATAAATTACATACAAAGTATATTTATAGATGATAGAGAAAAAGGGTGTGACATCTTCAGTGACGAAAACTAAGTCAAAGACGATGAAGAGACCTTCCCTATCAAGGCAACAAGAAGATGAGGAGGACCAAACCCAGGTATGCATCAACATATACATATTTTTTAGTTATTACTTAAGGTGCAGTTGTCCATTTCGTGTCTATGAAATTAGAGATTGAATCCAAGTCGGTTTTATACATTTTCCATATTAAGCACCGACTTTCAAAAATCATAACTCTTGCGTTCGGAGTCCAAATGAAACAAACGTGGACTCTATCTCATAACACTCAAAAAGTTCTATAACTTTGGTATTCAATAGATTCACAGATTCGGAAGTCTTTATGTCCAAATATGTGATATAAAAAATTTTATTCTGATTCGGACTCCTCTACGCATGTCTTCTTGCGGGGCTTATATCTCATAGCTCCAGAGTTCAAATAATATGATGCATATATATTCCACAAAGCACTCGACGAGATCTACAAATTTTGTAGTCACACTTTTCCCATTGAAGTATGTCTTGAAGTCCAAAACCGTGACATAATACAATATTGTTTCTGACTACGTAAATTGTTTTTCCTTTTGGATAAACCTTATATAAATCCTTAGTCATTGGATCATAATCTTGGGCTTGCATATTGGGTTTCAGATACGTTTATAGGTATTTTGTAGGTACCATGGGCTTGTAAGAAACCTAGAGCCGGGCTTTATATCGCTACTTCTCATCTTTGAACCTTTTTAGTGTTATTTTACCTAATTCTGCAACATCTCAAACAACATTATATGTCAAAATTATCAATATTAGAGATAAAAAACAAATTTATAATAAGAATATGGTAGAAAATGATGAGAAAATGATTGCTTCTGCATATAAAATGATACACTAAGAAGCATCATCAGTAATATAAATATGATTTTTTATATAAAATATTAATAATACTATATATATTTAACAAATATATTATGTAAATAATTTTTAATTTAAATCGTACAGAGTGTTTATTTTTTTAAGCCCATCACAACACACTATATTATGTAAATGATTTTTTAAATTTAAACCATATAGAGTGTCTTATTTTTCTTAAACCCGTCGTAACGTATAAGCACTTTACTAGTATATATATAATTTATGTTAACCAAAGTATGAGATATAATGTTATATTTATGGATTAATGTAAAAGATAGATCAATTGTCACAAAGTGATTTTTATCTTGAAACATATGATTATGCAACAAGAATAACAAGGTTCAAGATAGAAAGGAGAATTTGATTTTTATAGTTGTTATAAGTTGTTACCAATGATTTCAAGAGTACGCAAATCAGAAATAGAAATAATCTATAACCATGGAGGTTTTCACTTGTATTATGAATAAATTTACAATGTCTAAATGTTTTGTTTCTTATGATCTTAATGTCAAGCAATGCTACTTGTACCAGATTTATTGTTATTAGGTGAGCCTAAATTTTCATTGGTTAAATATCTTATATATCTTACAAATAAATACATAGGATTCATGCATTAGTCATGACCTTTGCATATTTATTTCATTAAAGGATCTACTTGATACCTCGCCCAATATACATATTGAAGATATCAAAGGGAAGCAAGTCATCCTAAATGTTGATGCACATGTATATCCTTTTTCGAAATCTCTATTCGAGCACCTCTCTTATAGCTTGACTGTACTGCAACTTGGTCGATGGTGTCACCACGATGACAAGACATATATGGAGGTCGATGGACTTGAGTCACTATGTGCCATTAACAAGCTAAAAAAAATCCGGTATCTTAGTCTTCGTGGGTTATCACGATTGTCAAAGCTTCCTTGTGGGATCCAGAATCTTAAAAGCCTTGAAATCCTGGACATGCGTGGGTGCCAAAACCTAGTCAATGTAGAAACAAAGGACATTAAACCATTGAAGTGTCTTACCCATATAGACCTCACCGAGTGCTACATGTTAGAGCATATTGGTAGAGGCATCACCACCCTCTCCAACCTACAAGTGTTCAAGGGCTTCGTTTTCGGAACAGGGACACAAGGGAATACAGGATGTAAAGTAAGTGACCTTAGGAAGTTGACTAACCTTTGAAAGCTTACCATCAGCATCACTACTGATGCGAATTTAAAGAAAGATGATATGGCAGAGCTCAAGAGTCTTATAAAGCTCAGGTCACTCACGATAACATGGAGCGAGATACCACAGATACTAGCAGCAGATAAGGTAAAAGATAAGCTAACAAACCTTCTCAACACATGGACCAACTTTGAGTTGCCACCGGAACTTGAGAAGCTAGATCTTCGGTGTTATCCCAAGAAAGATCTACAGCTAAAAAATCCAGGACATCTTAAGAAACTCTACATAAGAGGTGGAGATATGGAAACATTTTCCATCCCTGAAGAAAACATCATCACGACATTGCGCCTTAGATACCTAAAGAAATTTATTATGAAATGGGATGATATTATTTCAATGTTGAAGAAAATTGAGCATGTGGAAATTAGGATGAAGGATGAAAAATTGTTAAAGTTTATGGGTTTTGATGAGAAAGATAAGAAAATTCTCAAGAAAGAGATAGAAGACGAGCAAAAGATATTGGAGAAAATGATGATACCAAAATATATCTTGGACGAAAATGGGGTATGGATGAAGGACAGTAAGGAAGAGAAGAACCAACAAGACATTATCAACCAACCTAATTCAAAAGGTAACGAAGATGTCAAGACAGAAAATAAAACTCAGGGTGCCCCAGAAAAGAGCAAAGGTACATTATCTAACTTGCACGTCTTATCTACATTTTGCAATGTACATCCATTTTTAACAAAATATGATTCCTACATGATTCTTGAAACATGTTTTCCAGAATTGGGGCCTTCGTTGGGAGCTAGCGACGTTCCTAGCACTAAAGATACTGCTGTCATTCATGATGCTAATAACATTCTCAATAAAAGTGGAAGCAATGTTGATGATACTAGTAATACATAAGCAGGTATTTCTTCTCCAAAGATAAAGAGTTATAGAAATCAAAGTTGTGCATAATAGTTTTATTTTGTTAAAAATAATAATACTATTTTCTATTGATCATGTAAGGGAAAAAAGACCAAGTACCCCAGAGGTGATGACTCTAAACGAAATTAAAAAATTGATCCAACTTCCAAATTTTCATAGAGTAGGTATTCATCATCAAGTTGGTGCTAAATATATTACAATTAATTCATAGTGAACCTATCTTATCTTGAAAAATTACGCTTTTCAAGTAACGAGAATTATTGTTTGTTTTGCAGATATGAAAGATGGACAAAGATCCTTTCTCAAATACACCATGTAGCACACATCCAATATTTAACCAGTGGAGGAAAATGAAGATATAATAGTTCTTGTTAGAAAAAATATTGGTGGAAAGATTTATATATAAAAATATCAATTATGATTTATGTTTGTCTAACATTTCATTTGTAATTTTTATTGGTAACAAGTTTCTCACAGTAACATAGCTGTATTTTAGAAATGTTAATGGAATCATTTATTGATAATATTGTTCCTATTGTAATCTGGTCTTGAGCATGTGGACTGACCCGATGAAACTAATTTTATCCATCCTACAAGCTCAATTGGATCTGATTAGATATGACGTTGATCAAGTTTGGTTGTGGTGCCTCTTTTAGTCATGGAAACATTAGATCAAAGGATGGAGAAATGATTTTAAAATGGAAGTGTTAGTAATGTGGTGACTTTATTTTGCTCACCAACATGGGAGAAGAATGAGTTGAATATGTAGATCAAGGAGAATAAACATCTTTGATCAGATAAGAGGATAGAGAACAATAGTTTATCTGACATCTATTATTATATAAGCTTGTCTTTTTTTTGGTTTCTCCATGAGCTATATATGTTGGGTTGTTAACAAACTATAAAATATGCTATGTGAACAAACAAAATACATATTCTAATACGCATTCAAGGGAAGAATCCCACACCTCAACTAGATAGAGTTTTGCCTAGTCTCCTCACTTACAACAACTCATTAATTACAGTTTTAGCTACCTCTCTCAAATATGACAATCTACATCAGGTTCAACGAAACATATATTGATTGGATCCAGTCACTTCATGTTAGAATTGATTTCACGTTAAGTCTCTAACCATTGATAATTTTGTCATCACCACTGTTTACAAGCATGTTGATTTACCTAAAATGACACAAAGAGTTGATTTTGTATTCTCGCCTTCTCCCCACACCATAGCGCTCTAGATCCACACCATGGTTCCCACTCCGTCATTTCCGTAGCTAAGCTGACAACATCCACTTCCAACCCGTGAGGCATACTTTCTCAAAGGCGATCACGGTGCACTCACATATGTTTTAAAACAACACCAAATATTTAACAAAATAATCACATGCCTTGACAATAGCAGCTTCGGTATTTGTATGTTGACTCCATTCCTTGTGGAGTTGTCATTTGCCTATCTTCTTCGACGTTTACCACTAAACCCGACATTGAGATCATTCTTATACGCTTTTAATTTCCACTCTTTTTTTATAAAAAAATCAAGCTCAACCCAAATACGATCTCCTACATGTATAGTGTCTAACAATAACCATTGGGTTGATTGTCTCATGGCCCACTAACATGCCTCTACCTTGGCCCATCAGCATGCTCAGCAACCCATACTATATGAGGTGTTTTATTTTTTTATGAATTTGTATTGTATAATTAACTTTAATGTTTTGTTTAAATAAATATGTTAAAATTTCTCAATATTTTATAAATTCATATCAATATTCTAAAAACATGGAATCAACACTTTTTTAAAAAAATAACAACAGACTATATTTTTTGACATGGTTTACTCAAAATGTTGTCAAAAATTACAATTTGAAAAATACAAATTATTTATATTGGATCTTATTTTATAAATTTAGTTCTAAACAACAACTGAATTGAAAAACAAACTTACAATTTGAGAAAATAATCTTTTAAGTTTCACATTTAAATCTCACTCATCCATCATGCACCGATAGAAACGTAACATGTGTTAGTATGTTGTGCTCCTGCCTTCACCACACGTGTTTGCACCCCTCTGATCCATTTTGCGCGCAGATTATAAAGCGATCTACACATAAACTCCCATTTGGAAGTACCAAGTACCAACTCAAACCGGTGGACTCAACGTATTTTTATTTATATTTTTTAGAAACAGCTTGGACTCAACGTAATTCAGGAGGATATTCTATTTCTTCTATCAAATAAAAAGAAGAAGTCTGATTTACCTCATTTAACTAATACATTAGTTTGATTTTGGTCCCTCAATTACAAAGCTGGTTAGGATAACTCTCTCAATTTTTAATATTGTTTGTTTTTTTTCTCCCTAGACAGTTTGGATAGTGGTATTTGGTGATGTGACACTATTGGACCCACTTGTCAATGTGCCATATCATCTTTTTTTTTTCTATTTTCACCTTTCATGCTAGTTTTTTCTTCCAAACATTAGCTTCAGCTTAGAAAATTATGAGAATTTTTGTTCTCATAGTACAAAAGCTATGAAAAAAATATTTTTTTGAAAATTTTCTAATTTCAAATTAAAAGTTTCGGAATGCCACTTCTTATTGCAAATTGGACAATTTTAATTCAAAATTTATTTATATAATAACAATAATTGTTGCTTAACTTATGTACTATGGACACAAAAAAATCCATAATTTTCTAAGCTAAGTATTTGGAAGGAAAATGGCTGAAAAGAGAGAATTAAAAAAAAAAAAGATAACGTGACACACTAATAGGTGGGGTCCCATAATGCCACATCAGCCAATACCGCTATCCAAACCCACTTAGAATGGAAAAAAGAACGGTATTAAAAATTAAGAGAGTCATTTTATCTGATTTTGTAGTTAAGAAATCAAAATTGAACTTCTATAATAGTTAAAAGGAGGTAAATCGAAAATAAAAAGACTCGGGTGCCCGGTCCAGACACGGCCTGCAATCCTCGACATATTTGTGTGTGTCCTGTCTCAGCAGGACAGCAGCTTGCAGCTACTACCAAACAACTGCTAAAAAAAAAGAGCTACTAGCAAACAACCACTTCTAAACCGTACTAGCTCAATGACATCCAGGCCCCACATATGTGGACCCCTCAGTCATCGCAATGCCCACCCACCCTAGCAGCAGAGGGAGATTGAGACACTGATCCACGTGCACATTCACGCGCGCATCCAAAACTGATACTCCTCCGACCCACCAAAAGCCGCGACCATTTATTTTCCCTCTCCTTTTCATCAATTCTTTTCGATTAAACCAAGCGTGGCAAATTCGTGCCGTAGAAATCAGAATTCCAAGCGGAAATAGGCAATTAGCTGCTCCATCTCCATCTCGTTCTCGTAATCTGCTACTAGTAAAATCCTTCCATTATTTTTCTACTAGTAATTATTTTCGTTCTCCGCATCGATCGAACACCAAGAACAGAGACAGCTCAAAAGAAGGACTGAAATTAAGAGCGGTAATTTCTTTCCCTGGCACTGGCTGTTGGGTTGCTCCAATTCGATGGCAAGATTAGCTGTTGAATCGTGACTCGTGAGTTATTGTCTTCCATTTTAGGGTTTTCGATTCCCCACCGCAAGATAAAGTTGGGAGAAATTGTAACGCCTTTTCATCTTTTTTGTGCTTACCTCAGAATTTCTGGCGAATTTCTCGTGGATTCCGCGGAGAAGGGCGTGACTCTTGCGATGCAGTACCACCACCGCAACCGGCTGCCGCCGCCGCCGCCGCCGTCGTTCGGCCGCGGCGGCGGCCCAGGGTACCCCCGCGGCCACACGCAGCCGTACGCTCCTCCACCGCCGCTCCCGTCGATGCCGCCGGCACCGCAGCGCAAGTACGAGGTGCTCATGGAGGCCGGTCGCCTCGCAGCCGAGTACCTGGTCTCCCAGGGAGTGCTCCCGCCGGTCGCTCTGCAGCGCGGCACCGGCGTGTGGGCTGTTCCTCCTCTTCCTCCCCCGCCGGCGCCGGCGCCGGCGCCGCCGCCGCAGGAATCATCCGTGTTCTATGGCCGGAGGAGGTACGAGGATGAGTACAGCAACAACCCTAGCGCCCGGCATAGGCGTGCCAATGGCACTACCAGTAGTACTAGCAGCAAAGATGATTACAGCAGTGGCAGCTACAATGGGAGAGGGAAGAGGAAGTATGGGGAGTACAGGAGGAGGTATTCGGGTTCAGGAAGGGACAGGGAGAACGAGAGGGGAAGGACAGTTTCAAATAGCCGGCGTTGTGAGGATGATGGGAATGAAGATGGCGCTCCTGGGTTTCTCAGGGAGCGGCGAGGCAGTCGCTGGAGTGATGAGGTGAGTAGTAGTGTTACAGAAGCTGTGAGGGAGGAAACGCCATTGATGGCAAAGGCTGTAAGGGAGTTGGGCAAGGAGGATACCAAGCCTTCCACTGAAGATGTTCAGAAGAATGCTGATGCTATGCCAGAGGTGCAGGATGAGAATGAGGAGGGCGAGGTGGACGATGATAGCAAGGTCCTAAATTCAGAATCAGAGGTGGTTGAACAAGCAACAGATTTTGATACTAATGCTGGTGTTATGGAGTTGGAGTCAAATCAGCTGCCAGATGGTAAGGTTCCCGACGAGAAAGCTGAAGATAGCAACAAAATTCCGGTTGATGCTGCTTTTGAAGATAGCACTTTGATTATTGAGGTCACAAATGTAGAAGATAATATGTGTGACGTTACGCCAAATTTGCTTGCGTGTTGTGACTTTGCAAGAGCTCCCAAAAGGCCCAGGTCAGTGCGTGCACACAGAAATGCGGCATCTGTTTCCAGAGGAATTTCAGTGGCTGCAACAGTTGATCTAGTTTCTTCCAAGCAGGCTTCCCAGATGGTAATTGATGAATCTGCAGTGCAGAGCACTCTGAGTATCACCATGTCAGGAAATGGAGAAGATCAAATCTACCAGGGAAACACTAACTCTGGTGTTCCCAGTGATGAACTAATGCTTCTTCATGAAAATGGAAAGTCAGTAGTGACCGAAAATATCAGAGAAGAGAAGGGTAACGAGCAACTACAGCTGATCGAAGAATATAAAGAAGAAACTGTTGTATCTCCATTTACTACTTCCCATGTGGATATCGCGCCGCAAGAGGATAGCTTGATGCAAGAAACTGATATGTCTCCCTTAACAACTTGTCACATGGATAGCCTGCCACAAGAGGATAGCTTGATGCCAGAAACTGATTTGTCAACGGTAACAGCTTCTCACAAGAATGGCTTCATTAAAGAGACAAAATTGTCTCCATTGCCAGTTTCCGACAAGGATAACTTGATGCAGGAAACTGATTTATCTCGAACAATGTCTTCTCACGAGAAAGACTCAAAATTGCAATTTGATGAAGGAGCACAGGTCTGTGATTTTGATACAATGCAACAAGATGTGGACTTGATTGAGTTGTCTGATAAAAGGGAAACTGTTAGTGGTGATCTATGTCCTAATGTTGGGGCTGAATCAGCCATCAAAACGGAAGAAGGAAGGCTGGATCAATCTAACTCATTAAAAGTATCTGACCTTGACCTGGTTGGTAATAAAGAGGATGCTGCATTGCATGATAATACAACATTGGCCCAATCGACTGCTGCAGGATCTTCTACAGAGCCACATGAAAAACAGCTAGAGGAACTTGGAGCTACTGCAGGTGCAAATGCCAGTGCTACAGATGATTTATGCCAGCTTCCATTAGGGAACAAGGATGTTCAACTAAACAACATTGAATGTAACATGTCAATCGAAGTTGGTGCCTTTGGTTCTCCAAAATCAAAGTGAGTAGCCTTGTGCTGTTTCCTATTATTTCCTAGCCTTGCATGCATTTAAATTCCTTTATTATCCTGTACAAATGAGTTCAGTTTTCTTATTGCTGCTTTGTTTTCATGATATAGAAATTCTTGTCAGTCTTGAAAATGATATGTTAGTTCTGTATTTCTTGTGACTTTTCACCCACGTTTCAAGACACTTTTCAGATAATTCATGCCAATATGTTATTGTGTTAGCACGCCAATATGCTTTTTTGTAAAATTTTCTACATATATGATTTATAGTCATATACTAATATTACATGGTTTTCTTTCAGGAACGACATGATATGTTCGAGCATGGATAATATTATGCACCCTGGCCTGCATACGGACGTTCTTCCGGGTATCCCAGACAGTTATGGTCTTGCATTTTCTGATTTCCTCGGTGCTGACATACCATGCTACCCACCAATGCAATCAGATCTTCATTCTGGAATAGGTGCCAGTGATTCAGAGGTGAGGCTGTCTGGTACTTTAATATAGGTTCCATACTTCCATGTGCATGTCTCTAGTAAATCACAGTGAATCGGTATGTTTTTTTGTGTGGATAATGTATATGATTTCTCTTTTTATTTTTCCTTCTTTCAGGGTATTGCCATCATGGACGATCCAATATATGGTTCCCTCACTGATATTGGTAAGTGTGAATATTTTGCTTACTTAGCTACTATATTTCCCTGTTTTAGGTCTCCTTATCCGCGTCTCTTTTTTATCTTTTTTGTAATGCCAGTTTCAGATACATGTTTACAAATTTAGTATGGTTTGCTTTTTTGCATTGAAAACCTCCTGCACTGAGGTTTATTCAGTTATACAGATCCTCTCTCACAATATACACATATACCACAACCTATGCACACAGCCACAGACAGCTCAATAAATAAGTAATGGTTGGATCAAGTGTGGAAGAACGTTGTAGTTGTACAGTACTAAAACTTTTTCATACATTTTTATAAGTGCATCCATGTTTCGAGTGGCTTTTCCTTTTGGCTCAACAAATGTATATTCTTGGTGCAAAGTCAAAGTACAAGGCTACAACATGCTTGCATGAATTGTAGACAGGAGGGCCATGCCCGTCTATTCTGGCTTCTGTGGGGCCAGAATGGCTCTAACTGAACTATCTCTTTTGTTCCATTTAGGAAATAGAACAGATCTTAATAGAATGAAGCACAGCTCTCCTGCGTTTTTCGAGAGAGAAAAAAAATAGAACAGAGCATAATTAATATTTTCAGTCACATGTCCTTTGCCATATTCCTCTATTAAATACTTGGAAAGTATATATATAAATTGATGAAACAACTGTAACTTACCATATTCCTCTATTAATGAGAAAACAAGTGTCTCAAAAAGTATTGGTTTAGGAAGCAGTTTCAAAGACATTTTACTGTCATTAGTCAGCTAGCTGGCCTATATAATACAGCGGAAAATCCTCACCTAGAGTACTGCTAAATTCAAATACACTATTATGTTGTTAACCGCACATTCATACATTGACATTGTGAAACTTTGGAAGATTCATTGGAATTGTCGTGTATGTTCAATATGCATAGAAATTTGTGGCCAAATGTTGTTTTCTGTTGTCACTATGTTCATGTATCTGTACTTGAATACTACTCAATGCAACAACGTGCAGTTCTCATGCTTGTTTGAGAAAAAAAAAAGTAATTTAATCTAAATGATCAAGTTTTCTGTTCTGAGGCATATGCCCTCAACTAGAAGAAACAGATTTCTCAGGACAGTGTTCAGATTCCAGGCCCACTTTTTATTATCAAAGGTGAACCTTCATTTTTCCTTTGAAGCCTAGCCGTGTCGCCCTTTGTAGTAGTACGCCTTCTGCAGTGCAGACACCACAATCTTCTTCTCAAAGCAGTAATGTGCAGTTCTCCTATGTGTTTGAGAAAAAACATATCTGTTGCATAAATATCTTTATTTGTTGCTCAGGGCTCCCATTCATTTTGAGGCATATAGAGTTATTGACCATTCTCCCAATATTTTAAAAACAGCAATTTTATAGGATTTTAAACCGGTGACCTAAGAGCTATATAACACTACTTGCTACTTGCACAGGCCATCTACAACTAATGCATCAGTTAGTATAATGTGACATTGTAAACTTCCAATGTAGTATACTGTAATTGCATTCCTGCTTATTCCTAATTTCATGTCCCGCATTTGCTTTGATCATACTGATGGCTAAGTATTTGTGGATTAAACATAAAAAACTTGTGCATTTAGTGAATGCATCTGCTAGTCTTTTTTTTTTACTGGAACATGTGCTAGTCTTTCAATTACCAAAATGAAGCTATTGAAGCGCGAGAGAAACTTGTGTGATATTCAACACCCTGGCAAATTGATAAATTCATGATTAAGTCACAACTTTTCATGGTGACAAATTGGTGGAACTATTCAATGGCCTGCCAATTTAGGTGAACTGCTATATGTTTGATTTTGGGGTAACATACATCCTAAACTTTGACATAAGTTCATTCCTTTTTTGGATTACGGGCAGTAATGCCACTGCTTACATCTTATTGGTTATTTTCTATTTGCGATGTGCTATGATTTATTAGTTTGCTGGATTACGGGAAGTTTGTTTCCTCACGAAGCTGAAGTATCTGTCTCTTTATGGTTTCAGGTTTCATGGACGTGTGGGGGCAGCCAACTCAGGACTATGACAAATTCTTCTAGTCCACTACAGGAGATCGAAGTTAATAAATTTCGCAAACAAATGAGTAGCTTAGTACAGGCGTTAATATGTAGATTTCGTGTTATCTTAAAGAAATGTTGTATACTTTCCATCCTAATGTAGCGGTAGAGAAATTCTTGGCGTTGACACCTGGTTGACAGAGTTACTGATCCATGAAATGGTTTATGTGTTCAAGATGGATAGATTAACTGCCATGTTCTTCGGGAAACAGAGTTCTGCAGCCTACCTTCGTTGGCTATGTGTGGTATGCTATGTATGAATGTATGATGATGAATCTGAGGCGAACTGAGACTTGCTGGGCTTGCGATATGCTTGAAGGCCTACATATGCCATAACTGGGCTGAAAGCAGAGCAGTAGTGAGATTATTAGGCCCACCAGCTACAAGCTCTCTGTTAGCTAGTACCGTGTAGCATTTGTTATATGCTCTGTTTAACCATGTTTGGCAGATCAATCTGTTTATACAGATGGGCCGATGGCGTTAGAATAGCTTTTCTAGATCGCTCTATTTAACTTTTTTTTTATTTTTTGAGAATCAGATCGCTCTATTTAACTAGGGTAATCGTGTAGAACATTCAGTGATTCAATATAAGAACATTGGCCGAGAAACAATTCTTGCCGTGTTTGACATTTTCTACTCTGCTTTTATACTGACAGCGTTAGAATAACTTTTCAAGTTATACTACTTATTGCTCCGTTCTTATATTGATGAAAGGATATTGTTTACTTCAATAAAATTGGAAACACAATTCGTCAGTTCTTTCTATAAAATGAAACACTAATAATTGTAGACTCGCATAGGTTAATTTGACAAGTTTTGTATCAAAATAAGACAAGGCAAGAACACTGGAACAAAAAAATCAAGCAATCTTAGTGGTATGTGGTACCTCTGGTTCTTCAATCATAGTCTTACACGACATAACATGATGACCCTCATTGTTGACTTGGGTAGACAGCAGGTACACGAATAACTCACGACAGTACAAAAGCTTATTTATCCACCAAATCACCAGCACCATTTTACCACGCAACCAATGTTGCCCGAAGAGTATCAACAGGTTACAAGTAGGAAGCAAGAACATGTAAGCATGAAACAGAACAACGCAATGGGGTCTGAACAACAGCTAGAATAGTTAGTCTGCTCGTGATTGCCCAGCACGAGATGACAAGATAATGCCGACAATGAGGCCGTAGAGTGCAAGAGCTTCAGCAAAAATGAGGATGAGGATCATACCAACAAAAAGTTTTGGTTGTTGAGCATTTGCCCTGAGAACAAAGGAAGGAGCATTAGGACGAAAGCTCAAAGCATACTCAAAATTCCGTTTGCCACTCAAAGCATACTCAAAGTTGTTTCAACATTGATAATCTTTGAAAGCAGGGAGGTTTTATATTGGCACATTCTACATCACCAGCCATTGAGTCATGTTCTTGTGTGGTCAAAAGTATAACTTACTGATAATTTGATTCTACAGCAAGAAAAGTTATTGCAATAGTTGGAATTTGATAAAATAAAATAGATTTATATTTTATACCATCAAGTGACAAACTGTGATCACATCAGGTACGTCATGTAAGTTACAAGTATGCCCAGTGCACTGGGCATAACTTTGATTGAATTCTAGGAACTGCAGCCTCTTAAATACACTGGAAAATACAGAGTTACAGACCTTCTAAATTTGTTATTGAATACAAGGATTAAAGAAAAGTGAAATTTGGAGCAATAATAGCAGATCTTAGCTATGGAGGATTGGAGATTTGGAGTTTTTGCCATTGAGACATTCGGTTATCAGCACCTATATAGATGCTCAATGAATAGAAAGAATATTTGCACGATACCGATACGTGCAATCAATTTAATGAGGGCAGACATGTAGCAAAAAGGCCAATAGATTCAGATCAAGTGAAACTCAGGGTGTGCTTCAGTTGCAGCTATTATATGTTATTAGATTCATTTTAGGTTCCTCGTGATGGTGAATCTTTGTTAGTTTGTGACCAGATACATAATGCATACACATCATATTAGTTTTACTCTGTCCAAAATGCATAAGTGTAGAAATGATTTGCACACCCCAAACTTATATCGTTTCGGCATAATGAAACTACATGTGACCATGCACGTAACATAATATTTTACTTCTTAGAAAATATGCCAGTGACCAGAGGATAGTATGATAACAAAGCGCAAAAAAAAAAAAAAAGGGCAAAGAAAGAACTGAAACCAGACCCACGAGTAGACTGCATTTCAGCAATCAGCACTTTAGTGACATGAAAATGGAAATAAAATAAACATTGGAGTCACCAGCTTCTAATTTGATATATTGATATTACTGGTAGGGATGCCAACCTCCAATTTTTGGGCCATAGGGTCAACCCAAAACTCCGTCATATATTCATATACACTAAAATTGACCCTCATTTCAACAAGTTAATAAAGCAAACAAATCAAGGTGTTGACCCACAGCTTACCATTCAAAATCACTGCCATAGCATGTAGCACTCTAAGATTCCTAGATAATCTTACTGTAAAATCTTTTGCAATATACTATCATTCTGTTCTCACACACTAAGACAATTGCAAACTACAGGTCTCACATTTCACAGTTGCATAGTGAACTCAGAAATTTATAACACCTACAGGACACGATGGAAATAGAAAGCTCATAAATAATCTACTTCCTGCCTGATGCCACTTAAAAGAACAACCCATTAGCTTTGATTACTGAAAAAGACCTGACTCAGTTAATTTCCAAGAGCTTCTAGATTGTGCAAAGAAAAGCTAAATTGCCATCTACACAAACGAATCGCGTATTTTACAGAGGCTGATTTCTGATGTAATTTTGTTCACACGAATGAACAGAAAAGAAGGCACTAAACCAATAAATAAAATGCCAGGGTGGATTGGGGCTGGGAGTTGACCTGACGCCAGCGTCGCCGACGATGCCGATGGCCATTCCGGCGGCGAGCCCAGCAAGCCCGCAGGCAAGGCCGGAGGAAAGGTGCGCGTAGCCGTCGAAGAGGAAGTAGGGCTTGGCCTTGGGGTTGATCCCGGTGCTGATGATGACGGCGATGATAAGGCCGTAGATCCCGAGCACTCCGGCCATGACCACGGGCACGATGGACTTCATGACCAGCTCCGGCCGCATCACGCCCATGGACGCCACCCCGACGCCGCTCTTGGCCGTGCCGTACGCGGCGCCCATGCACGAGAAGACCAGCGCCGCCGCCGCGCCCAGGAACCCGAAGAAGGGCGCCGTCTCGTCGCCGCTGAAGGTGGACGCGGCCATGGCCTGGGATTGGGTTGTTTCGGACGAAGCCCTAGGTGTTCGATCGAGAAGGTAGGTGCTTGCGAGGTGCTTGAATGGTGGGATGCGGAAGGGAGGAGACGACCTGGGAACTGACTATTTTGCCCCTGATTGCGTGGCTGGTGGCATTTTGCGAACCCTGACATTTTTTATGGGCATATAAACTTTTTTTTTGTGGGGGGTAAAAAGCCAGACATATAAATTAAACTCGTAGTAAATCTCTAGTACTATCCATAACCAATCATAAAAGTTATGGATATGGTTACAAAGTACTAGTACAATGTAATAATGAATAAAAAACAAATAGTTCGGTAATTCGATCACTGTCCAACTTGCTATTTCCATGCTGGATCAAATATTAGGACAGAAATAATCTGGTTACTGACTAGTGTGAGCCTAAGCTAATACGATGCCCCCTATGCCCATTTCTTCAATGTTGTTTCTCCTCTAATTACAAAACAAAACAATTTGGAGATGGTTTTGAGTATTTTGTTTAGAAACGTGACATTGTGTACAAAACTTTCACCACAATCACATGACTTTTTTTCTTTTTTTTTTTTGTAGTTTTGCACATAATTGTATAGTCCATTGAAACAGTACGGCCCTAGCCTAACCAGCCTTCCTGAACTGCTGCTTTCCTGTAGTATGACGGCTGACGTGCGCGTGGAGCGAAGCGAGACCCGACCAGTGGATGACTGGATCGCGATGGGCCTCTTCTCCCTTGCTAGGCTGCGCCGACCCGCTGTCTCGGATTAAAGCATGAAGACGAACACCGGAATCTTGACGACGAAACCTGCAGGATATTGTTGGCGTCGGGTCACACACCCAGTGTCCCGAGACGACGGTGTTGGACAGTGACGATCTTGATCTTGCACGCTGAACATTCGGTCGCCGCACCAGTTGCAAACGCGGGCCGGCGGGCTCCAAGTTAAAAAAGCTGAAGCTCGATTTCAAAAAAAAAAAAAAAAAAAGCTGAAGCTCCGCATGCAAGATCGTCGAGCGCGAGATCCGGCAGCCGCGCGCCCTGACCAAATGCAAGCTCCGTCATGCGCGTCCGGGTCGTGCTCGTTCTCCCGCGCCGACGGTGAACCGCCTCGATCGGTCGTCGCAGGCTTCACCGATCGCCGCGCGCAACGGAGCCGCCGAGTGGGCGCATGACGGTGCAGATGGCACACGAGGATATGGCGGTGCGTACAAGACACAATCTGCGAATCAACTGCGACGTGCACAATCTGAATGTCTAGCGCGCTGTTCTCAAGACACAATCTGAATGCCTCCAACACAATCAGAATAATAGGTTAGCTAACAGCACATGCACCCATCACACATTTCCACCAGCAAATGGACCAACGATGTCACTGCTTTCATATGTCTAGGTGAGTTCAAACATAATCACGAACATATAACAACAACACAGATAGTCTTAGCAAAAGGAGCTGCATATAAGGGACGATGGCTGATGACGGCTACGTACTTGCCGCCGCCGCCCAACTCACTTGTCCTTCTTCTTCTGCGCAAACCGCAGCTGTATGCTCCGAAACTCTCTTCCAGGTGTTAGTTCAGGTGTTCCGTGTTTGGGGTACTCTTGCTCACCATGGCGTCTACAAAAAAAAAAAGGAAGGTAGGGTCAACAAATAAAAAGCTAACAATGCTGACACCGGATTTTGTGAACAGAAAGCAGATAATTAGTACAGGCTAATAAGGCAGCATTATAGTACTCCTTACTGGTAAGTACAACCACACAGAAATCATCTGGTCGCATGTGAGATATAGCAGGACGAAGCAAAGCAATTTATTCCATCAAATCGCACAGCAAATGTACTACTGTAGTTTTGACCGCGCGCCATGCTATTCATGGGTTCTAATCCCCTAACAACTTCGTGAAAAGGAGAAAGGCCAGCGTTTACATCCGCTCGTGAGAGAGATCTCAAAGACAAAACAGAAGATGTATAGCATGCATGGCGCAAATACACTGCTTGCGCTTGCAGAGAAACGACTTGTGATCCATCAAATCCAACGGTACAAGACATACTCACGAACACGAAGATCAACCATATCTACGGCTTCCGTTGCTGCTAATAAGAACACTGGACCACCCGTGAGATTACCACGCATCATCTCGCCTCACACGTTCGCACGATCAAATCACACGGTGTGCCAAAAAGCAAGCACGGAACGAAGCGAGCATGGAAAAAGCAAGGACAATAGACGGGGTGGATGCATGAGCAGAGAGACCTGGTGACGGTGATGCGACGACGACGAGGCGGCGGGGCTTTCGGCCTCCTCCTCCTATCCTCTCCTCCCTGCCTCAGTCCTTCCTACGCGAGGATGGAGTGGAAGCGTGCGGTGTTTGTCCTGTGCCTGCGCCGTGTGCACTTTATAACCAACTCGAGACGGAAGGGAGAAAAGCATCGGCCTGGCTCTGACACTGTCAGGCCTTTTACAACAGACTCGTCGCCATGTCTCCGGTTAATGCAGCCCCCCTTGATATTTTACGACGGTACAGCCAATCTCAAGATCTTTTCGGCCTCGATTAGTTTTTATTAGGAGTATATAGTATGCTTGCGACGCCAGCGTTTTATTTTTTTATATAATAAAAGATGAAATGAGAAACTAAAATTGACGTGTTATATACATATATGGGACGAATCGAGAGCCTCTCGATAAGGATGCAGGAGCAATAACAACAATAATACATCAGCACCATGGACTCATGAAACACACATTATTATTTACCAACTAATAACAACTCTAACCGCGCTGCCGGTATCAGCGTGTCCAAGCACGTCCCAACGTGATTGTCAGCGTCCAGCTGGCTCTTTGTTTTGCGCTAGTCACAAATAGGTGGGTGGGTCTACACATCAGTGACCGTTAATGGTTTGGCATTACTGCAATGATTAGATTCGATGGAAATTTTTCCTGCCTCCTCAATAATTAATCAACTGGTTCTTCTTCTTTTTTTTTTTGATGAAACAGGCCCCCTACTGATTATATATTAAAAGATTAATTAGGTTAACAGGGATTACAAAAGAAAAACTAGTGTATCAACAAAAGGCAACAAAAGAAAACCAAATTTAAGAAAGCTCTTCTAGCCATTCATCATCTTCTTCTTCCTCGTCGTCCTCCTCCTCGCCAATCCCCACAAAGTCACAGCGGATGGTCCTATCACGCAGAGAGAAGGTGTGAACCCTGACGCCGTCGCAGCTCGATCTCAGGACGTGGATACAATTTGGTTCGGTCCCGGCCTCCGTCGCCGGGGACACCGCGACACAGTTCCTTCCTACAAAGAGCGTCGTGTCCCCGATACCGTCGAAGACCTCCCGCCACGCGTGTCGGGACGGGTCCCACCGGCAGACCTCCACGCCGACCACCTCTTTCGGGAAGCCAAAGAAGCTTGCTCGCACAATGTACAGGTCGACGCCGTCAGCAGGGTCAATCGGGACCAGGTAGTGCCGTCTCGGAAGGTTACCCGGGATCGTGACGCGATGAGGCGCCGGGGAGGAGGACGAGACGTCGACCACCACGGTGTGGTTGGCGTCGGTGGTGGCGTAGACCTTCCCTCCGTGGCAGGCCACGGTGCCGTCTAATAAGCTGCCGTGGTGGAGGTGGTCGACCATGACCTGGACCTGGGACCACGCCGCGGAGGTACTGCTCCCCGGCGAGGCCCAGCACGACGACGCAGCCCGGCGAGGTCGGCGCCGGGGCGGAGAGCGCGAGGTTGAAGAGGAACTCCAGCTGCGGCGGGTTATCCGTCGGCATCGGAGGAAGGCGCACCACCGCCGCCGGCGATGATATTAACGTGGTGGCGCCGAAGAAGAGCGTTGTCAGGAAGCACTCCCGGGTGGCCTCGTCGAGCACGAGGAACCAGTTGGTCCGCCCGCCGGTGCACGCGCACCCGAGGCATCGCTTCCCTCGCATGCTGGGGATGATGCCGGCGGCGGTGACCTCGTGCACGCGGCCATCGGAAGGGTCGGCCAAGGTTATTGGGTTGTTTTCTACGGTTCCGGGGAACTGGATGACGCAGGCTGCTCTGGTCAGGAATTCAACATGAGCCATAGCGCGTACTCGACCTACTCGGCTCTTTAAATATAAACCCACAACACAGATAATTTGTGTGGCAAGATACACGAAAGATATAATGAAGAGAGATTGATATCCTTGCTCTCTTCAATGATAAGTAGACCTCGAACAAGCTCGGCCGTATACTTCGCGGATACATTACGAACAGAACTCCAATATCAACTCCGTTGCAGATACGGATGTTCAATCTCGCGCCAGCCCGTCTCCGCCTCTCATCGACTTCAAAAACTCCCCAGATGAGGTTGCAGTGATATACCGTAACTGTTCTGGATCTCTCATGTTCGAGTTTGGGCAACCATATGGCTCCAGACAAAGCTTCGACGAAGTGTAACGCTACGGCGAAAATCAGTAATGCAAATTAAACAAAAGATGTAGTATATCAAAGAAGATACAAACAGGACACAATTGTTATATTACAGGATGCAGAGAATTCTCCATTCATGCTAAGTTGTTCACTAAAACTGTATATAGAGGAGAATAAGAGGTACGACTTTCGGCCCTCTACAGGCTACTACTTTACAAACAACTATTACGTTCATCAAAAGCACACCTAAATAACTTTCAGAAAACGGCAAACTCAACCTGTTTCGTTCTGTTCCAACGAATCAAATCCAACAACATGCACACAAAGCTCGACCTGCTCCGTTTTGTTACACAAGACCCCTGATACTCCTCAGTCCACTTGAATAATTTGGGAGCTCCTGGCATAATCAGGAAATCATGTCAATTCAGATTTTAAAAAATGTGACCTTACAATATGACATCAATCAAAATGAAGCAAAACTAAAAGAAAAACTCTGCGGTCTGCACCTGTTCTTGCAAACCTGATGCTACTGCCTACTGGCCTGAAGTACTCGTAGTCAACTGCTAGTTTGAACATAGGCAGCAAGTCTAGCAGGCCATGGAAGCCCCAAAACAAAAGAACTGCATTGTGTTGCAACGAAACATTAACAGGCAAACACTAAAAAAAACAAAAAGAAGTACTATGCTACACCTCAGATAAATGGGCCTTTTTATCCAAGGCAGTACATAAATCAGACATGCAGCATGCATTGTATCATAATAAATAGAATACACGAGCACACATTGAAAAGCATTTTGTGAGTGACCACAGATTCTGATCCTCATACCTGCTTTTTATCCTAATGGGAGCAGATGTTGGAAGATCATCCTCATCCTCCATGTTCTCCCTCATCAAACTGCAACTCCTCAACAGCTCCTCCTCCGCCTCCTCCAGCATGGCATGGATTGGCATGGGACGGAGGAAGGGCCAACAGGACAGCACACAGCAGGCACATTCTCGCAGTCATGGAGCTCATGCTGCTCAGTCACTAGGCTCAACTACATTCAGTTTGATGCTTTATTAAAAAAACACCTGCAATGCATGGTTAGATAATTAGAACCACTCATCCCCAAAGAGGAAAAGAAGAAACAACCAAATCTAACAGCATGGTTATGATCTGCCTCTGAATTGTGCTGCACAATTCAATTGACTCATGAGAAAAAACACATTAAGACTTGCATTGATATGGAACAAACACGTACAACTTCTCGAATCATTTATTCAGCCATATGCCCCATGGATTCCCACCGACTGCAACGAAAGTAATCCCAGCAGCAGCAAGAGAATCCCACCTCTGTTATCAATTTGAGTTGAGTAGCAGCTACAAAGATGTAGGACGGTGAAGCATATGAAAATCCTGCAATTCAGCACAAAAACGAATTACAATATTGTCATGAAAAATATTGGGATTCAGAAGGCAAGTGAACTTCACATCTGGCACTTTGCAGAATGGTGGAGAGTAAAAGCCTGTTAGAACAATGATGGGGAAAAACTTCATACCAAAGGGACAGGCTTCAATCCACTTTTTTTTCTTTAATTTTCTTCTCTGTACTGTAATGGTAGTCGCAGCACATCCAATTTTCCCATGCTTCTCTGCTATGTTTCCTTTTCTTTCCCCGTATCTCCTTCCATTCTCAAACAACTGTTGTGATTGCTGGTACCAAAGTGATGTGCTCTCCAATCTCCATTACAGTTTAATGGCAGGACTGTATCTGACAAAGTCTAAGAAGAATCAAGCATCTTGCATCCTCTCTATTCCAGACTCCATTAAAATAAATGAACACAGCCAGGACAATAGTAATATTTGTAGCTACCCAAGCAAACTTAAGATAATATGACCCACAACCACAACCATGCTAAAACTTGTGATAACTTAGTTTGGCCTCACAAGTATCTAATTTGAAATATTGTCTTTTCTGAGGACAACAGTTTTGCTGCTAAGCTACCAGCAGAAGCCAGGGGTCATTAATTGACCTGGATCTATAAAGCTAGTGACCATTCACTTGTTTCAAGTATTCATATTCCATGCGCCTAGCACTACTGATGGTATTTTTTATTATAAAAATGGATAGCGACTGATGACTGTCATTCACCAAACTCAGTGAAAGAAGCCTCAAGCTTTGCTTTCCCTCAACTGGCCTGCAAAATTATGTCACTTTCTTATAAAGAATCTGAACAAATATCCGTCTGATTGAAAAAACTCTGACTGAGGTGTGTATTTCCAAGTTTTTCTTGTAGCAGCTGACAACTTTCATAATTGGTTTCAACTTTCAATATATTTGAAGAAATGATGCCCTTTATTGTTTACTCAACTTTGTTTGAAATGCATGGTTATCTAAATAATATTCCAACTGAAATGTTTAAAGGAAACACACAACTCCCACCTTCTTGAAAACATATGCATGCACAAATGCATGAACAAAAAAAGTAACAATTATATGTTTTAATAATTCCCCTCCAAGACTCAAGTTTCTTTCGCGGTGGACGAAAATTAAAAATAACATAATAGACAAACTGGTAAAGGGGACAACAAACTGCCAAACTGGTAAAGGGGACATCATGATATTTCCAGTGCAAGTTAACAAAGCATACAGTCAGGTGCGTAAAAAGGGAAGACATCAAGCAATGGCCACTCTCCACTCTAATCCGTTAACTGACAAATATTGACTACAATATTTGTCTTCAACAGGCCTGGTGCAAAGTTCAGCACCTATTGTGATGGGAATTCTCACCTGGAGCATTCCCTGGTTCCTGGTACACAATGATGGTTCTGCACAAGAAATGGTCCTTCATGCCAAGGATTGATGATACCTTGGTGTTGGTGTCTTCCACACCCCTGCTGTGGCTGGGTTCCTTGGTGGTACCACTACTGGACTATTCGCCAATCCAACCTTCAGCAGCCTCTTCCTCTCCATCCCAGTCTCCAGTGCATGTTATGGTGGTGACGGTGGATCACAATTTGTGAAGCATGTCACTGCCACACTCTTTGTCATCGCATGGAACATCATTGTAACGTTTATCATCTGTATCCTTATTGGCCTAGTATTGCACCTCTGAATTTCTGAGGAACAATTGCTTACTGAGAATGATGAAGTACATGGTGAGAAGACCTATGGTATCTGAGCAGAAGGTGAGAACAATGACATTAAACACCATCATGAGACTAGACATAGCGGTGCGTTGTAGGAATGACACAAAATGTTTGAGTATGCAATCATGAGGGGGAAAAGCCCAGTGAGGAGGGAGGTGCAATTGTTCAGTCCATGTTGATGGAACAGAAGCATCACAAAACATATATTTATGGAGGAAAGAGGAATGTGCATTTCTTTATTTAATTTCTGAACCTTTTCTTCCTTTAAGACTATCTATGCTCATACATCTGGAGGTACAAAGACAAGGAAGTGAGTTATTCTCCCCCATAAATGACTACAGCCATCCATTTTATAAAACGTGGAAGCATGGAACTCAATTCACTTCAATACAATCTACCATGAGTTTTGTGGAAAATATTCCAGGTAGGAGTAAGTGAAAAGTTGGCAGTTCAATTTGTGGTGGAAACATAAATAATCTGCATGATATAATAATCCAAATAAGAGATATGAATGGTGGATACTCAATTTCCTACACATAAATTCAATGATGAAATAAAAACTGAGTTATAAATGTCAGGGTTGCGATAGCATGAATGGCTAATGGCAGAATCCCTTTCTAGAAATAACCATGGATTTTCCGTACTGAATTGACATTGTGTGATTGCCCCTACTGGCTACACAAAACTCATTTAAATATTCCTACAGCTACTGGAGGCCTATTTCTCACAACATTATAGGCTTACAGAGCTTACTATTGAGGGAGTTAACACTGAATGTAGCAGCAATAACTGTGTGCCTTAACAATTTAAATCAGAGGCAAATGTATCGGGGCGGGGGAGGGGGGTTTATGTTAGGAAGAAACGAGCTAATAACTAACTAACTAACCAATCAGAAAAAGATTAGGATGTGCTTTTCCTATTTGTTTCCTCATTGTTCACGGATAATCAAAATGTGCCTTTCAAAAAAGCAAATATGTCCACAAGCTAGATCAACCTCAATCATCATAGACTTGTCTCAGAGATAAATAGTTGTAGGATCAAAACCTTTTAGCGAACATCATTGCCTCATGGGCATCAACAAAGATATGCTACCAAAGATCAGAATATCAGTAAAGCACAACAAATCACAACAAGGACAGATGAAGAAAAGGTGAATGCATAAAAACTTACTCAAACTATCTTGTTAAGAGTACAGTTTGAGTCAGCATAGGGTTCTTCATGCATCTTTTAAGTGGCACAAGAAGGTGCACATTGGGTAACATCTTCCAGGTATTTCTCAAGTTCCTTCTCTCCACTCTCAAGGGTCTCCCACAGAGATTTCCTCAATTCCTCGTGCCCTTGGCTCTTTATCACGAGGTCATAAGCAAAACGCATAACATATTTACAGTATGCAGCCTCATCATCCATACATTCCTGATATGATGGTTCATATTGTTTTGGATTAAAAAACCATTTCTTTGCATCTTTGGTCCACCGCTTCAGAATGTAAATTTCTGGAACTTTGCATGCATTATTGATACTAAGAGCTTTCAGAGCATGCGGGCAAAGTAAACCCATTGTCTCGAATTTACTACAGCTGCACGTAATTTGCATCGCATTCATGTTGAAATGAACTGTGCAAACTCTTGACCCTCGCCCTTGCATGGTCATCTCATACTGATATGTGTTATTGTCTGTGCGTTGAAGCTCCTTAAATTTTGTGGCCCCACACCCATCAAGAAAATCGGTCTCAAACAGCTTGTAGATTCTATGTGTATAAACTTTTGCTGCATGATTCAAAATATCACTGTGTTTTATAATACAAGTAGGTGGCTTTTGGCAACACCTTGTGTCCTCATCATACTCTTTTTCCCGCCAATCTTCAGTCTGTTTATCCACAACAACAGCGAGTGCTGAAAGCGAGGATAACTTATCAGAAATGCCACTGAATATGTTACTCATGCTGTCACATTGGGGCTCAAACTCCACCCCTCCATCAAAGGTGCACTTGTTGAGAGCACTGCACCATTTATGCTTGAGTTTATATAGTTTCTTAAGCCACTTATTTTCCTGTAACTTAAATTCACAGAGCATTTCAGACCATGTTTCGTCAAATTCCGCTTCAGAGTCACATCCCTGCATGCACTTAACAAATATCTTGTTGAAAGCCTTTGAACCATTAAGAGAACCAAGACGAGAAGCAGCATTCTTTTGAATGTGCCAGCGAGCAATGCGGTGGCGTGTATTTGGGAAAACCTCCTCAATTGCTTTGGACATAACTTGGTCTTGGTTTGTGAAAATAGATCGAGGATGCCGATTTCCCATGGACTCCAAGAAGGACTTAAACAACCATACAAAAGTCGACATCGACTCATCAACCAAGAGCGCACAGCCATACATAGTGGTCTGCCAATGGTGATTCACACCGACAAAAGGCGCGCATATCAAGTTTTGTTTGTTCAAGCGATAAGTCGAATCAAACACGACTACATCACCAAAACAATCATAGTCAATCCTGCTCCTTCCATCACGCCAAAAGAAATTTGTCATCCGACCATATCGATCTAATTGAACATCCCAGTAGAACATGCCATCTTCGTTTGCCCTGTTCTTCAGGTGGCTTATAAGACTCTGCAAGTCTCCAGTCCCTACGGTCGATGTCTTTGCCATAGTACCATAACCATGGAGCAAATCATGCTTTGAACTCTCTGCATTGTTGGTAGCAGTACTGCTTCCTGCAGGTATTTGGGGAGAGGTACCTTGCACCTGGTACCCAGCATAAATCATCGCCTCAACAGAACTCGACCTCCCTGCTATAAGTGACCTCGCAGACCGCAAAAGGTGTCGCTCCTCAGGCCTCGCCAGGTTATGATTGTGATCAGAGACCAACCGAATAACCTTCCATTCCCCATGGTCGTTCACCCTGAACCGCACCATGGCCTTGCAGTTAGTCCTGGTATGTGGATCATTGAAATTGGCATCAGTAAGCTTTTCCCCTTCCTTGAGCCCCTCTTTGGAGCAGAAGTAGTCCTTGGTTCGTATCCTCTTGGTGCCAGTGAAGTAGGACTGCTTCCCTTTCCGGATACTGAACCCCATGCGATGGCCATAGTCGCAGTAGAGCTTGTAGGCCGCCTCCTCGCTGTACACCACCATCCGGAGCAGTTCTTCGGTACCCTCCTTACTGCCGTGCACAGTTGCGGCCTCCCCTTCCGTGTCACCCTCGTCTCCGTACTCCCTCCTCCCCGCCACCTCGTCGCCGGAGTAGGAAACAATAGCCAGTTGCGCTTCCATGATCCCCTCACCACCGCCGGCACCACTATCTTCCTGCGGTGCAACCACCGCCTCGCCCTGGTCCGCGCCAGTGGCGGCAGGCTCAACAGCCGACATGGAGCACCAAGTGAAACGTATCCCGCGCGCTCAACAACTGAACCTAATCGAGCAAAAGACGGATTGGATCAGCACAGTACCACGCATCGAACAGTAGGGCTCTACCCGAGCAAGCTAGGGCATCTTACCGAATGGAGGAGGCAATCCAAGTGCGGAAGAACAGATCTCCACACCCCGGCCCGGGGAGTGGGGGCGTCGAGGTTCAGGGGCAGGGCAGCGACGCCTATCGAAGAGAGAAACTGCGGTAGGCGGGACTGCCTAGTTGGGTCCCGTCGCCGGCGGCGGCGGCGGCGGCGAGGTGCAACGAAATGCTAGGACGATAAAGGACGAAGAGGAACGGATTTGGGAAGAAAACAGGGTGCTAAGTGACAAAAGGGAGAAGAGGAAGCGAATGTATATTTGTTATTTATTTTTTTTATATTTTTGAACAATGCCTGCAGATTTGTAGACTTGTCTCATCTTAAATTAATATAATAATTATAAATATTAAATATAAATTACTGATAGAATATAATTTATGACTTACCCACTAAATAATGAAATGAATCTATTAAGTTTCCGTCATCGATGACGGCGGCAGCGAGACGCAACAAAATGACGATAAAAGATGAAGAAGAACAGATTTGGGAAGAACCAGGGTGCTAAGTGACAAAAGTGAGAAGAGGAAGCGAATGTATATTTGTTACAGCTGCAGATTATTTTTTTTATTTTTAAACAGTGCCACCTATAGATTTTTAGTCCCATCTCATCTAATATTAAAATATTAATTATAAGTACTAGATGTAGATTATTGATAAAACATAGTCTATAATTCACCCACTAAATAATGAGATTATTTTATTAAGACTAATTAGTTTATAATTAGATAATATGATGCTATAATAAATATCTTTTAATAATAATTTAATTAAATTTAATAGATATGTTATAAATTAGTATTCAAATGTATAATTAATTTTATATTTAATTTATATTTAATCATTATATTTAGTGTTCAATGATTAATATCATAGTGAGTTGATATAACCCCAAGAAAACAAACACACCTATGAACGACGAGTTGTAACAAACTGGTTGTAAAAAGGATAGATGTTAGGTACTGTTGTGCAATGTCTACAATAACCGTGACTCATGAAGCAACGGTGGGGGAAATCTCTGCCTGAATTTTCTCATTTCGAAGTTTTTAATGGGTCTGTCTCAATGCTAGTTTTATTTGCATTAAACTCATATCAGCAAAATAGATGATGTGGCAACACAATTAAGATGGAAGAGAATAAATGATTTTCATTAGGTTGGAACTCATTTCACACTATTTCGTAGACATGAAACTCAATTGAAACTACTACTTAGAGTATAAAGTTTTATCCCAACATGTTTTGACCAATTTTAATATAACAAATTTAATGTTATGACTTGTCTGTGAAATCATAAAATTAAATTGTGCATTAAGAGTGAGTATTTTATCGCAACATGTTTTGATCAATTTTAATATAACAAATTTAATGTTATGACTTGTCATTTTAGACTTTTCGACACGATGTTTAACCCGCTCGTCTTATTTAAAAAGTTATGGAAATATAATTTATTTTTTATAATTAAATTTATCATTAAAAATACTGATATCATCTTTATTTTAATATTTAAACAAAAAATAAATAAAACAAATAATCAAAGACAATTTTCTAAAAGTAAAAAACGACACTTTCAATAGGACGGAGAGAGTATCAAACAAAAATTCTATATCTGATGTGACACACTTGAAAACTGTAAAATAAAACTATGCATGAGATTGGTCTTTTAACAGAGTAAATAACAATAAAACATAGAGCACATCTACTGTCTTATTACATCAAGCGTGATTGAGCGCCAATCTTTTACTATGTGTGTAGCGGTTGTGCGCTCGACTCGAACGGCCTAGAGGCGAATGTGTTTTTGAAGCCATTCAGCAGTGGACTACACAGATATATCAAAAGCATCAAATATTGTCAACAATATGTTCTGAAGCTGATGGATATTTCTTCACTTCTAGAGCACCTAGAGTAGGGCAAGCAACAATATGTTCTAGAGGTGAGGGCTCCAGTTGTGGAAGGGTGAGGTGCTAGCGTAGCACACATTGTCAACAGAGGTTATTAGTTGTTGATGCTCGGGGAGGACCAGCTGCCAAAAATTCTGTATTGAGAGACATGTAGCAAATAGATGGTCGATGCCTTTCGTATTTCAATTGTAGAATGGGCAGTCAGGGACTGCATGATGTTCAAGTGATGCAAGAATGTGCAGGTGCGCGCCTGCACGTGTTACCATGTCACGTGATCCAGAAGAAGATTTGTATCTTCTTTAATGCGAAATTGTCCGAGTTGTGTCGTTGTTATCTCACATCTGGAATAGGGGAACATATTTTATTATAGACGACTTTGGTTGTGAAATCGGGGCTGATACACCATGTATGAATCTGGGTCGGTCCTCCAGCAGCATACTTGAAAGGTTGGCTTGCACAAGTACTCTAGTTTTTCGCTGGCCGCAGCAGTGAGTCATACGCGGAGGGACAGGTAAAGCCCTTCATCGGACAGAGTGGCCCTCACCGTAATAACATGGTTTGTGTAGTGAGAAAAGAGAGCTGGTAATGCTTGGTTGAGGGGGCCGATGGACTTCCAATCGTCGAAGCAGAATAAGGTTGTGGCCCCATCCCACGCGTCAACCGACATGATGGCTTGGTATAGAGACAGTCAACCGACATGATGGCTTGGTATAGAGACATGAAATGGGCGAGGGAGTTTCATGCATTGGAGTATGACAGAGAAGTATTAAATCCATTTTGGAAGGGTGCATAGTGGTCGTGAGTCCATCGCACCCATGGCGAGTCGGTATGAGTGACGACTTTGTGAAGTTGCCGCAATAGTAGGCAAGTGTTGTTAGAGCGTGGTCACGTATGCCTAGACCTCCTTCGTTCGGATCTACCACCTCCCACACCACCTAATAGTTGGCTCCCTTACATTCTGTAGTACCTTTTCAGAACATAAATCGGCGTGAGGCATCAATTTTATGAAGGATGGAGTTGTGAACGTCAATGACTCCCACGGTGTAAGTGGGCAAGGCACAGAGAATTGAACTGGTTAGAACTAGATGCACTCTAGAATCTAGTAGTTGCGTCCTTCATCCTGGGATTCTCTTACTTAACTTTGACCACCAACGATTGCAGAGATTAGTCAAATTTATGAGTGGACCCAAATGCGTGTGTGGGAATGTAAGGATCATGATCATTGAGGATCTCTAAAGATATAAATATTTTTATGATGAATGATAAGTATAAAATATGACTAATTTCTATACGAGTATTGTGCGTGTAAAAAATTTTATCTACTTTATGATAATTCTTAACAGTTGCCTTGCTAATTGATAATAATGACCATAAGCATGGAGGCTTAATGAGTTTGATGGAGTCCAAAAGTGTTGATCTGAAAATTTACACGTGTAATCTGTTAAATTTGCTTTACTCTAGTGCGGGCTCAATACAAAAACCGGGGGCATGCCAGTCAATTTTCCTGCAAACCGACAAAGAAAACAAACACTCAAATTGGGTCACCGGCCCTAGACACGCCGATAAGAAAGTCGATAGCTAGTCACTGTGCGTGAAAACCAACCAATGGCTATTATATGTAAAATATAAAATAATCTAATCGGCTTATTGGCAAGCTTAATAAACATGTAATAACTATTATGATAACTAGTGTCGATAGTTGTTAAGTTGATGAAACAAAAAAGATAGATCTAGAACGAACATAATAAAGCTTGCTTAGTCGATAGTGTGAAGTCGATAGATCTGATAGCTAGTATTATATATATGTTTTAAAATAATATATCTAATATACTCAAATAAAGGGAATGATCATCTATCAACTATATGAAAATAATTGAATAAAATATAGAGAAGTCGATCGTACCATGATAATCTATAGGGTAAATGTTCTGATAGAACCTTATTGACTCTACCTATAATCGGATCGAACCTCACCCTATCGACTCAGTGAGAGGTTAAAGTCGATGCAGCCTTATCGGTTCAAACAGATCAAACTTAATCGAGACAGTGCTCAAACAAAGTAAATCAAATAAGATCTAATCTAATTATAGATAAAATCAACAAAGTGGCTCGAATAATATATCTAAATCAAGTTTATAAACCTATGAAGAATCACAGTAGATCAGACCTAATCGAGACAATAATGTAACCGCAGAGTCGATGGATGAATTAGGTAAAAATCTAATTACCGGACAACTAGTTATTTTAAAGATAATAACTAGAAAATCAAATTAATGAGAAAGTACTAGTTGAATTCGATAAAAATTATCAAGGGTAACTAATCCAAGTCTCTCGCCGAGATTATAGCCGATGCAGCCCATGCAAAACGAGGATTTCGTCGATTAGGAAAAGGATGACGATGCGCCGAATTGTGTTGAACGAAAGTGTTAATCTTTTTCGTACAGACTCTATTATATACTTATAGCCCCGTGCAAGGTATTTTGATCCGAGTCGGTCAGGACTTTTCGATTTTCATAGACAAATCGACTAGATTTATTACTAAATAAAATCTATCTAAAAGAAGAAAAGATAAATAAAGCCTTTACATGCCCGCTTTATTTCCTTCGATCATTGGACTTCTTTAGCTCGGCCAACTTTTGCTCTATACCACTGATTACTGGGTCCAGATCCAAATTTCGGTGTCTACAAAGGGTTGATAGAGATGGATCAAGGCTAAGAATAATCTAGGAGCAAGTGTTTGGAATACTTGTCTAGTTGGTAGAACTTGAGTTTATAGGAAAAAATAGACTATCAAGGGGTTTAGGTCATATCTCTTAGGTCATGCTAATTGGTGATGTGCATGGATACTCAGTAAAATCACAGGTAATAGGTGATAGTGGAGAGGCCAAGGAGCTGTTGGATGAAGCTGGAAAATAAAGTAAAGCAAAGACGAGGAGTTTTAGCTTTTGGAGATGGAGACCAGACAGAGGGATCAAAGTGATCGGACTGTATGATCATCAGAGTCAGAAGACCGTTAGCTACGAGGAATCTGTTGACACAAAGACACAAACCGAACGGTACGGTCTGTGTGGATGAGAAGAAATTAGAGTGGAAGCAGTTTAGCAATGTTCTAGAATGAACATGAGTCAGAGAGATCGGACGGTCTGATCTACAGACCGGACAATACAGTTTATACAGCAGGAGACAACGAACAAAGAGCAACGACTCTCGAGGAGTCGTACAATGAAGACCTGATTGTCTAATCTAGATAGAGATCGGACTGTATGATTTGTACGTCCAAAGAGCTCTTTTATAGAGCAACGACTAGTTTGAGCTTGGAAGTCTATATAAAATCATTGTTGGGGTTTTGGAGACCTCTCTTGATCCATGGGATAGCTGGGAGCATCAGAACAAAGACAAGAGAAAAGAGAGGAGTACTAGGAGGAGATATTAGATATCTTGAGAGGTCTAAAGAGAATAACTTGAGCATATATACATATCTAAGGCTAGGGTGTTCTTAAGAGTGTGATCTAGATTGTTACTCTTGGTCTATGGTAAGACCTAGAATGATTAGGTATCGGTGATCAAGCCTATCATAAACGCTTATGAAGATGGCATATATTTGTACATAATTTGAACCCATCGTTGAAAGGGACATCAATAGTGAGTGTCGTGTCGGTCCGGGGTGTCAGACAAGTTCTTAAGGGAATCGAGGTTATGCTTTGGTGGCAATGGTGACGCAACCGTGTTTTCACTTCGGGAGTTATTATGGGCTCGTGTACGAGAACTCCACTTGGTGGCGGGAGGGACCGGTACTCTGACAGGACTGGTTCAACGAAGAGTAGGCGAAGGCATCATCTTTTTGAGATCTCAGGGAAAAAATCATAAGTCATCTCTTACTCATATTCCTTACTTTGATGTTTTACATATATTTTATATTTACATAATATGCTATTTATGTTTGTGTACTTAACTTGTTGATTATCTTATAGCTTTGTATGAGTAGAATTCTTTACTAGCTTGTTATTTGCTTACATGTGTCCTTGATTACTAGCTTGTATAGGGTTGTATTGCCTTGTATGATCCACTAATATTCTTATGTTGTTGTTCTTTTTATAGAACTATTATCTTGTTAGTGTGATTATTATTAAAATTATTATACAAGTTATTTGAGTGTTCGATTTTAAAAATTAACAAATTAATACATATAACAAGTTTTTGATTCATCCTCATCCCCCTCTCGGTCACCTGATCCTTACAAAAAAGCTGGAGATTGGACAATCAAGCTAAGATGCCAGGAGCTTAGCATCATCATTGGAGATAGAAATGGACACGAAAGTACTTTCATGATAATTCATCTTTAGTCCAGCAACTTTGAAGAACTATTTAAGGAGGTCGGCTTAAGAAGATCCTCTTTTTTTTTTTTACCTTAAGAAGATCCTTAACGCAATATTGCCAATTAACTTGTTGATGTTGTGGATTAGAAGACATTTCCATCTTCATCTACTTTGATCCCTTGATTTAACAATGTGGTTCAATAATTTACAATCGTAGTTTTTTAAAGATTATTAAGATGTTGCACTACTTATAAGCAAGCACTACGAGAAATCCTATTTTTGTCGAGTGCCATAAAAACACTCGGCAAAAACTGTACCGAGTGTTGCACTCGGTAAGTAGTACTCGGCAATCAAAGTGTCGGCAAAGTGCATTTTGTTGAGTGTTTTATATCGGACACTCAGCAAAGCCTTTTGTCAAGTGCCCAAGCAGCACACGATAAAAAGAAGTGGCGGGTAATGGTAACGGCGGAAAAAACACTTTGCCAAGTGTCTTGGGGAAAACACTCGGCAAAGGTGGGCGTCTTTACCAACTGTCTTGTGCTCGATACTCACAAACCTTGGATCCTTTGCCGAGTGTTTTGTGCACTACACTCGGCAAATCTTGCTTTACCGAATGTCCTGGCCATGGCACTCGGCAAAGTGATCTTCTAGAACCTTTTTTTTGTCACATAAATATACATAAATTATCACAGATAATTCATATTAATATAATTATACATCCTAGGTATTTCAATAACACATAATCCATAATCAACATCACAAGTTGTTCCAAAACATGTAAATTTATAAATAAGTATCACAAGTAGTTTCATAGTACTTATATCCATAACATCACATATAATTCAACAATACTTAAATCTATAAATAAACAAGTTTATTCATCAATATAAATGATAAACAAGTTCATTAAGGAGGGGGTGGCAGGAACAAAACACAGGGAGCGACGGATCTTGGTCTTTTTGGTGTACTTCATTTGACGTCATTGATGGAGGAATATTCTGTAAAAAGTAGAGCATATTACATTTCTCTAGGTTTCTAAGTTTGTCTAGATTTCTAAGTTTTTCTAAGTTTGTAAGTTTATCTAAGTACTCTAAGTTTATATGTTTCTCTAGGTTTCTTAGTTTTTCCAAAATTTTCTAACCTTTTAAAGTAGAGCATATTATATTTCTCTAACTTTCTATATTTGTCTAGGTTTTCGCTCGGCAAACCTCTGTGCGGCAAATAGGCGTTTTCCCATAGTGAAGATACGGAGGAATGAAAGTTTTGTAGTGTTAAAGTAATTGTGGGGGACATTCTGATATACTTCAGTAATCAGAATATCCCACATATTTAGATCTCTCCTAATAGTTTTGAGTTCGAAAATACAATATGAGACGCGAGAGTGAAAATCCCACACAATACATTAAGATACAACAGAGGGAACCACTTACATTATCAGAATGAAAAATCAGCATAGTTCCATTTTAATCCATATAGTTTCTTTTGGAGCAAGTTAAATTCTTTTAAAAGAAATTATTATATGTCATATTTTAATATTGAGTGAAGCGACCGCCGCTCCGAACCAATTATACCAAAGCAAAACCGTGTCACATTTTAATATTGAGTGAAGCGACCGCCGCTCCGAACCGATTATGCCAAAGCAAAACCGTAAAATCTCCGTTTCGAGCGGCCCCTCCATGCTGTTTTTTCTCTGTGTTCTTAGCACGTTTATTATAGTTACCACACTCTATCGTTCTTACCTTGTTGTTAATCCACCGTTCCCGGTTTCACCACTCCGCAGCGGCCAATTAGGCATGAGCTGGAATCCAGTCTTGCATCACACGCTAAACCCTTCACAAACCCAACAACGCCCAAACCGCAATCCATTCTCTCCAGCCCCAACCCCAACCCCAGTTCACCTCTCTCTTTGCTCTACCAATCGAAAATGGCGTCGTCGTCTTCCTCGTCCGGGCCGCCACCGCCGTGGGTAATCCTGAACCGCATCGCCCGCGTGCAGCACGACGCAGTCGAGGGCCCCTTCCCCTCCCCCTCCCTGGAGCTCGCGGACCCCCCGTACATCTCCCAGCTCACCCTGTCCACGAGCGCCCACCCGAAGCCCATCGCCGACGGAGCCGACAAATGCCTCTACGTCATCGCCGCCAACGACTCCGGCGTCCTCCTCCACGTGTCGCGGGACCCCTTCATCCGCTTAAACCTGAGCGGCACCGCCGCCGACCCCCCGCCCCAGGGCAACCTCGTCTTGGCGCGCCACTTCCTGCCCGCCGCCGACGGGCACAGCGCGCGGTTCGGCACCTCCGTGCGCATCCCCAGCCGCGAACTGTTCCAACTCCGCATCTTTAACGTCGCAAGCATCGGCCTCCTCCCCGTCCCCGGCACCGGCGGCGCCGATTTCGTGGTCGCCGAGCTCTTTCCCGCCCCCCGCTCCTCCCTCGTCACCTTCTGCTCGAGATCGGGCGCGGGCGTCAACTTCTGGGAAGAGGAGATCCTGACCTGCCCCATCGTCTGGGGGACGTGGACGCCGCACGACGTGATCGCCCACGACGGGAAGCTCTGGTGGACCGACCTCACGCAGGGCCTCCTCGGCTGCAACGTGCTCGATCATACGCCACAGCTGCGCTACGTGGAGCTACCCGAGATTTTCGCTGTCAAGGGAGACAAGCCCGGGAATGAGGTACGGTGGTATCGCTTCGTGGGGGCGAGCAACGGCCAGTTGCGGTTCGTGGATTTCCGCCATAACCAGGAGCGCGAAGAGCCGCCGGAGAAGACGGTGGTGGTCGTCTGGACGCTGGACTGCGATCCGTTCGCCGAGGATGACGATGTCGTCCCCGGCCAGCCGCGGTGGGAGCTGCTCGCCACGACGACCCTGGGGATAATCTGGGCGAGCAACAGCTACGAGGAGAGCCGGATGCCGAAGGAGGTCCCCGTCCTCGCGTTCGTGCACCCGGACAAGCCCCACGTCGTCTACTTCTTCCTGACGAAGTACATGTTCGCCGTCGACGTGAGCAGCAGCGAGGTCGTGGAGTTCGTCCGTGACCTGCGCCAGCCGCGGATCGACCACTGGCGCAACTGTCTCCTCCCTTGGGTGCTGCCGCCCTCGCGTCCAAATGGTATTTAATTCTGCTTCGTGCTCTATCTGACTTGATTTCATCTGCATTTTAATTACATCTCTCCCGAATCATGTCCTGTTTTCGGCTTCTAATGCATGGTGTTACTGCGTTTGTTCTTTGCTTATTGACGACTGCGATGCTTTGAAATCTGATACTGCTTGCCATCAATGGTTACCTAATTAAGATACAACGACTTGTCGATTATGAAACTAGATGTACATCGTCTTCTCATTTATATGTCCTGACTAATAATTAAATTGCGGGTTCATGAGCTTGCCTGATGGTTGTTCTGACTGATTTATGCATACATGGACGAAATAGCGGGTGAATACATATAGTATATCTGCAATGAAAATAGGATCGCATCTTCTTTGATCATGTATATACCTCATTTGCTCTGTATGCATATGTATGGTCACCTTTGATCCCTTGTAATCACACATATTTCCTTTTCAATGGTGCTGCCATAACATGGAATTATTAGACTGTTCAGTGTTCATCTTCAGTTTCGGAGCAGGGGAACAAAATTAAGGGAGAGTGTGTTTTGAGCTTCTCCGACTAATTACCTGCTAATGCAAAGTACAGCTGATATGAACCCATGATCGCATCTTCTGTGCATCTCTTACATGCATTGTTTGTCGCCTTAGGATTGTTTGGATTGTATAATCAATTAATCACAGACATTGTCCTTTCGATCGTTTTGCCTCATAACATTGACTCTTCAGTATTCATATTCAGTTGGGAGCAGGGGGGGGGGGGGGGGGGGGGGCAAATTAAGACAGTGTTTTGTGTGATGAATGATAAGGTAAAAGGTTGGTAAAAATTACCAGTCATATATGTTGCGAGCAACAGACGAATAAAATTCGTTTTGTGCATCAACTTGCCATGCCAGTAACTTATTGTAATACTACTGTAATTGAACCTTCATCAGTTTAACAAAGATAAAAGGTTAATCTACTGCAGGTCCAGTTTTGAGGCACTGTCTGAACTATAATATGTTTTGGGAGTTTGTTTGAATCTAATAGAACATACTATCAATATGACTTCATTTTCAGTCAAGAAATTCCTGTGCAATTTTTGTGATATTCTTTTGGATGAGTTCATTGCTTCACAAGTACCTATTGCCTGACTTGTACCTCATTGCTTTCCTGGTGAAGCGCTTGGTGACGAGAATCAGTCATCTGAAGGCTAGACAGACATGACAAGAAGGATATCGCTCCTACTAGCTGAAGGATGTCAGTCAACAGAGTCATCGTATATGACGCTACTGACATTGATAAAATCACATGAAGCAAAAAACTTCTCCATGGCGAGACAAACTGTAGCAGTACTTCCTCTAGCTTGTTAGTTGTTATGAACGCCTAGCTTCGCAATTTTGCAGGAACCTCCCATTTTTCCTTCTGGTACAGGTCGTGAAGTTGCGCCACCTTTGTCGTTCTTTTCTGTGTTGAGCGAGCAGACGAGAGTAGGTTCCGCGTGACTATAGATTGGGATTCAAGGCTCTTGTGATCGCAGACCGTCCGGTTTTGCTAATTCTATCCATGCTTTCTTTGAGTCTTTTGCATGTTTTTTTTTTCTTCTGGTGAGGAATACTGGGAGCTTGATAAACAAAATGTCACCGTGTTTGATGTAGCAGTTTCAGAGCTAGCTTGTAGGGAAGAGTATTGTTCATATAGTTGAATAATTGAAATTGTTGTCCTCACAAAAATAGGCACTATGCTCTAAACATTTTGACGTCATGGACACAATCATGGCTTTGTTTGTCTAGGCAATTCTGTGGAATGATTAGAAGTTTTGGCGGACGATTCTCTTCAGTAAAAACTGAGCTCTAAAACTGGAAGAAAAAAGAAATGCAAGACCACGCAGAACACAAGTCCAAGTTGCTGCGTGACACGGCAAATGGACATGAAGCACAATGACATCTATTTAAATGGTACAAAGTACGTCAATTGATTACTTGAGGTGCTCATTTTTCAGCCCTCTTTCTTGTCTCATCATAGTACGTCAAGTAACAAAACCCCGAAATTCCGTCATGGTAGAAGTTTTATTATTCCGTAAATTACAATTCCTCTTTCTACCCTATAATCACTCAACAGTTCATTACAATTACATAGGCATTAAGGAAGCCTGTTTCATGATAATTTACAAAGTTATAGTACAGTATCCGAGAAAAGGATGATCCACAACGGCACAAACCTAAAAATAAACACCAAGGGTGCAGCATGTCAACACCACAACTAAAATACAGACGGCATCTCATCAGCAGAAGACTTTTAACATTGCTAGTTGCTTCCTTTTATCAGATGTTGAAAATCACCGCTGGCATGTACTGCCTTCACCTGCTTGTCATACTCATCCTCACCATCATATTCCTCATCCTCTTCATCATGTTCTTCATCATCAGGTTTCTTGCCATCGTCTTGCTCTTCTTCCTCAGCCCAACCGAAGCCAGCCACAGGAGTAGATAATTTGGGTGGTGTGCGAGCCTCCTCAACAATCTTCATGATCTCTTCAACAGTCTGATCGGAGTAGGTGGGTGTGCTGTTGTCCTTCTTGTAGTACTTCGCTTGTGCAGCTTCTGTAAGCTCTCTAGGCAAGTTCTTAAGGAACCAGGGGTGATTTCTAATCTCCCTAATTGTTATTCTCTGAAAATATAAGGGAAAATTCCATTATAATAATGGTAAATCGACTGGTGCTATGCAGGGTTCCTTCTAAAAATACCTTTGCAGGATTCGCAACGAAGATCCTCGAGAGGAGCTGCCTGCAATCTTGGGATATGTGGACATATTCTGGTATTTGGTATTGAATAGATACTATTCTCTGAAAATGAATTACAGGCACACACAACTTTTGTCATTCACAAAGTGAAAGAATCAGGTATTTAGGGTCTTTTAGGATAATTGAGTGAAACAATTACCCCAATTGTCTTTCTGAAATTCTTGGGATCGTCGGGGTCCTCAAAAGGGTATGCACCAACCAGCATCACATAAAGGGTCACTCCACAGGACCAAACATCTGCCATCTGCAAATCATCTTACAAAATGTAATGAACCCCATAACAAGAAAGAGGAGCACAAGCAACAACAATCTTAAGGAAGCAGATGCCTTGCCAGCAGTCTATGAAATTTGGGTCAGCCTAAGCAGACTACATTCCAATCAGCAATCATGCGCATAGCATGAACAAGCAGACATCACTTAAAAATGCATTGTTGACTGCAGGTCTGTATCCATGATGCTAAGAACCCAAGAAATGAAGAACATGCACGGTTTATGTACTAAGCATGGTGCTCTTGTAAGTAAAAGGCACATCCCGGTGAAATTTCTATGAAACACTTCAATTGTGCACATAAAAGAGAAGCAACAAAATGGCAATGTGAACCCAGAATAAATACCATCAAAGCCACGAAATAACAGGCCTGTATGTAATTCTTTCGCTTGAGAAAATATGGTGCCATAGAAAACAACTAAAAAAACTTTCCCCAAGAGTCATAATTTAGTTTTACAATGCAAGGTAAGTACGTATGAATATGTTGAGACACTCAGACAACGCAAAAAAAAAATAGAAAATGGATTGGTGAAGGCAAAATGAATAGTCTGATTGGAAATATTTAAATGCTGGAGCGCAGCCCGAAAGCATCACAGAACCAGGCCCCTTTGGAAACTAATGTCACTTCTCGATGAGAGCTTCTAGAAACCAACACCACAAAATATTGAGCAATACCATCACTTAAAACTAACCGCAGTGACATTCTATGGTCTCTTTTACTCGCAAACGTAACATTTTTTTGCATGCTGGAAAGGTAATTTTGCAAGAAGTTTGGCATAACAACCCAACAAGTAAGAAATAAAGGTGCACTGATCATTGGTGAAATAGTGTCGGCATTAACAAGGACAAGCTATAGATGACAAAAGAGAAACAAGGAGGACAGTGACAATAGCTCCATAGGACCATAGGCGACCAGCAAGATATCCAGTCTTAACAAGATACTCAATCCAACATGGTTAAGGGGGCCCTGCCCGTGGTGCACATGACCTATGGCTCAAAACATGACCAACAAAATCCAGGTCTCCAGGAAAAGGACATAAAGTATGACAAATGAAAACAATGACTCATGAAACATGCCCACAGGCGTCTCCACAAAGCGTACTTTATCATCAAGCAAGGATTTTATTTCTTTTAGTGCTTTTCCTTTCAAGTTGTCTTCTAGAAAGCCAAAAACGATTTTTTTGAGCTTTACAAGTTTTTAAAGAAAAGATTGTTGGTCAAGGTCTCAAGGATGCACTAGACAACAAAGTGCAGAAGAACTCTTTTATTAATCCATACTGCAACTTGATCAATTAAATTATATAAGAGAGGGAAGGGTAACAAGATCTGCATCAATAGAATCTTATGCTTTTCACAATCAAATCGAACTTTCATCATAGTTCATTGCTCCAAGGTTGCCAAACCGACAAGACTCCAACATGTAGATCAACAACAAATATCGGGGTAGAATTTATGCATGCACAGCCCACTAGGGAAAAGTTCAATACCAGATATGACACAAGCACTAATTGATTCCAGAAAGAAACGCCACTGGGACTCTGAATGGATGTAACAAGCATTTCTTTAGCATACCTGTCCCCATGCTTCTTTGACAAAATTGTCAACACAAATAATTGGAGTGCTTAGAACTTCGAGTCTCCCTACAGGGATGGGGCCAAACCGCCATACTGACAAGTGGGGGCAGTCCCACTCACAGCGTACTAGGCCTAAGAATAAAGTTCTAAAATCTAATACTACCTCAGATAAGGCAAGTTTTACAAGAGCCTGGTCTACACGGCACCAACATATGCATATGCTGCATTGGCCCACATACCAATACAATTGATGACCTCGTACACTCGGTCAAGGAAGGCAAATGGCACTGACACTGCTGAGCACACGGACACAAGCATAGACAATACAAACGAATGAATTAGAAAAGTGCTACAAGGAACCTAGCTGCAGGGGAACACGCAAAGGGGAGCAGCAAATCAAAACACAAACCTTGCCATCATATTCCCGGCGAGATAGCACCTCCGGAGCAATGTATGCTGGAGTTCCAACTGTAGACTTCGGCTTAGAATGCAGCAGGGATGACTGTGACAAAGAGACGTGGCCAATGAAAGGTGTTAGCAGCTGACCATGTAGCGATAATTAAGAAAAAAATAGGTGAGTGTTCTTTTATGTTGAAGTGTTCAAACATTTGGAATTGAATGGTGTGTTAGTGTTATCACTTTATGAATCTGAAAGAAAAAGACAGACTGGACTCCACTTTACGAGGCAACAACAAATGCACGAGTTTAGTAAGCACAATTAGAAAAGCAACACCAGTTTCGTGTCAAGATTTTCATCTTCCCAGCTTGTCCAGTTACACAAGGAAGGCGTTTACGAATGGAAAGACGTAAGAAATCACAGGGTGGGAAAAAGGACAAAAGGGGTACCTTGGAGTAGCCGAAGTCACAAATCTTAAGGCGCGGTGCCGGGCTGCCATCCAGCAGCGTGTTTTCGAGCTTCAAGTCCCGGTGACAGATTTGCTGCGAATGGGAACAAAATTTGCAATTGCCTACCTCATCAACACAGATTTTTTTTTTTAAAAAAAAGAACATAAGAAAATATTTCCCTTTTACTTGGCTGCTGTTCTCACCATGAAGTGGCAGTAGCTGACACCGCAAATCAGTTGCTGGAAGAAATACCTCGCCTACAATAGCAGCAAAACACCCCAAAAAAAGAAATTAGCACATAAAGCCCAAATTGCTTTTTGGGGATAAGTGGCAAAAAAACAGGTGAAGATAATAAATTCGAACGAATTAATGATCACCTCATCCTCGCTGAACCTCCCAGCGCCGCAGATCCGGTCGAACAGCTCGCCGCCAGCGGCATACTCCATGACGATGGCCAGGTGCGTGGGCGTGAGGACAACCTGAACAAACAGGGCCCCTAAACGATGAAACGAACAGGACGAAATTTTTCGTTCAACAGTAGCGCGTTAGAATCCTCCCCACTGACCTCTTTGAACCGGATTATGTTGGGGTGCCGCAGCGAGCGGTGGTTGATGATCTCCCTCGCCACATTCTCGTCAATCTGCGCACACAAAAAACCGAACCGTAAGACCCGCGAATTCCGCGATAATTCAGGAACAAGAAGCCCGAATTGGGACCAAATCCATGCTGTGGCGGCGCACCTTGAGCCCCCGCGGGATGTACTTCATGGCGACGAGCTCCTTGGTCTCCTTGTTCCGCATCAGCCGCGCCACCCCGAAGTTGCCGGAGCCGATGTCCTTGAGCAGCTCGTACTTCTCCATCGGTCCCCGTCGATCAGACTGCGCAGGAGGTTCCGGCGGCGGCGGCGGGGAGGTGGAAGAGGAGAGCGCGTGGAAGGGGGCGAGGGAATGAACGGGAGGGGAGGAGGATTCGAAGCTTGACGAGGGGGCTGCCTCTGCCTCGCCTCGTTCAGTTTGTGCTACTAGAGCAGCGGCAGTTTGGTTGTGCTTTCTCTCCTCGTCTGGGTTTGCGCGTGATTTTTGTTTGCGGGGGGTGGATCATTAGTTTAAGGCGATTGGGGTTAGTTTATGCGGTGATTAGACGATGTGGCACGGTGTGCGTGCGGCATCAGGTATGGACGCATAATGATGTTCTGTTCTCCCCATATCATCCCCATTCTCTTTTTGTAATTTCTGTGCAGCATCCCTGGAACTATCACTTTTTTACACTTTGGTCCTCCTATTGATATACTTCTCTTTTATAAGTGAGAAGCGCACCAAGCTATACTGAAACCCAGAATTATACCGAAGAAGATCAAATTGGAAGATACGAGGCCTAAGAAACATTTGAATCTCTCCCATCTTAATCCACTACCCATATCATAGTTGGCAGTGTTACTGCATCCGTTTCTAGATCAATAAGTCATAAATCATGATTGTACATAACCTTTTTACCTTTGCGTCACATGCCTTTCATAACTATTTTATCACTGTTATCAGTTTGCAGCACGTGACCAAGAATTACACTATTTAGTATTAAGACATTTGTAACTGATAGGTTGCCTGTCAAGTCGGTATAACTTTACTCTTAAGTCTAGTACAAGCTCAAACTTTCATTCTCATTACATGGTGAATTTTTAATGCCCACATCCGTGATTTTACTTCAAAAATAATTGCCTCTTGCAAAACAAGAAGAATCAACTTATGCTTACTGAGTCAGAAAATTATCCAAAGGAAACCAAAAAATATCAAAGATATGCTTCTTTTTGACCAGAGGGTGGAGTAGCACCATACTCCCAATACGAATACGATGAGAGGGTCTGGTTAATTTATGATTGTTGATTTGTTGTAGTATTGATAATCTGTTGAAGTGTTAAAGTGCTTGATTGTTAAATATAGCTTCTCTGTTATGTACTAATCAGTGTATTGTATGATCCTCACAGGAACCCGACGGAGAACAGAGATCCGACAGGGATGAGCATGGGGACATATTTCCCCCTATTATCTTAACGGAGCGGGGAAGGTTTTTTACGGGGCGGGGATGAGCCCTTTTTCCCTGGGAGGATCATCCCTGCTTTCAGGTGAATTAGGAATTATTTTTTTTCAATCTTCAGGACAATGAAAAGTTAAAGATTGGATATGCATCAGTCACACTAGTTGGAACCATATGCTGATGAATTTGTCGAATGGTCATTTGACGGTGCACTGGTGGGAAAGATATTTATGCCGTGTTTGAAGCTGGAACATACTCGTTGAGTCAAAGATAGTGCCGTTTTGGACCCTGGTAAGACCACTAGCCTAGATTGCATATTACTATTAGTTTTCACTGACTGATAGGACTCTAAAACAATAGAGAAGAATTCATTAGTATAAAAATACCATTAAACCATTTTTGAAGACAAATAAACCCGTCAAAAACACCAGTAGTTAAACTCCAGTTTCAACCCTCATTTTTTTTTTATGTTTGAATGTTCGTAAGCGTGTATAAAGTCGAGCTATCAATAGTTTTAACTTGATTCTAGGAATGCGCCTAGGAGTTCACTTGAGTCGCTCTGCCTATATTTTCAAGCCTCAGCTGTCTTTCTTCTTTAGCAGACAAGATAATTTCTGTAAGCAGCATCCATACAAAAATGCAAACAGCATCTCTATATACTCTATATAGCTGCATCGAGTCCATTCTTTTCAACTAAACAAACCAATATGGGCAATGAAAGCCACCCATGTGTCACTATGGCAAAGAAAAGAAAGCTATAGTTAATGGCCTGACCACCCAAAAAAAAAAAGAATAAAACTAACTGTCATGTGTTAATTCGCCCTCCCCAGGTGACCAAATGTCAACTACTCCAATATACACGTGGTACCCGACGGTCCAGACCCACAGCCACCGTATGAGACAGTTATACCAAACCAAGTCCCATCCACTGAATTGATTTTGCCCTGATTTTATGCCGCTGAGTGGCTAACAAATCAGCCACAACATTCTCCTTGCATATCAAATACTGTAATCTGCAAGCAGTCAGCTCATGATCATGCACCGCGAAAAAATCTGGCGCCGGAACCAAACACGCAACTCAATTTTCAGTCCAACTGCTGATGAAACGGCTTGACGTGCCGTGTCATCGTCATCATTCTACAAACCTCAGCAGTGGTCTCAGGTCCAATCGATCTCAAAAATCATTTAGGTTCATGATCTCCAGAATGATGGTACTACCATCTTAAAAATAAGAATATAGACACAATTCAAAAGTTCATCCTTGCCTGAACTACTAATAAAATTCAATCAATTCAAGTGGTCTCCAACTCTTGGGTGCAAAAGGATGAGATCAAATGCAAGAAAAGAATTGCATGATGTCTATAACGCCTATTCACATTTCTGAGTACTATCGATGCTCACAAGTCCTAAGGTAAAAATTTATTACAGCATCTACTATTGTTAGCCTATTTGTTACTGGTTGGCCGGTGGACTCGCCTTAACCACCTTGCTTGATTGGCTGCTGCCTGGTGGATTCGCCTTGCTAGCAATATTCACCACCGTGTTTGCCTGGATGCTGCCTGGTGGATTAGCCTTGCTAGCACCATTCACCAGCGTGCTTGCCTTGCCTGGTAGATTCACCTTCCTAGGACCATTCACCAGCGTGCTTGCCTGGCTGCTACCTGGTGGATTCGCCTTGCCAGCCGTGCTTGCCTGGCTTCTGCCTGGTGGATTCGCTTTGCCAGCCGCGTTCACCACTGTGCTTGCCTGATTGTTGGCTGGTACTATAGAGGTCACACGAACAGCCGCATTGTTGGGCGTTTGGTTAACTTTTGTGTCAGGGGCCTGCTTCTTCAAGAGAGAATTTTGGCCAGCAGAAGCAGCTGCCTTCCTTACTATCGTTTTATTCTGTGCAGTAGCAGGGGCTGAAACATTGACCCGCGATGACACTGTTGGTGTCAGGGTCACTGGATGTGGGACTGGACTTTTGCTTTTCTTCCCAGATGTTGATGCACCAGCACATATAGATGTACTTATTCCAGCTGCGGGCACCAATTTCAGCTGTTTCTTTTGGCTACCAGCAGAACCTTGAGTCATGGGAGTACTTTTAACAGTATTGTTTTTATCTGGATGATCCACGTTCATGGATGCCCCTCCTTGAGAAGCAACAAATTGATCAAACTCTAGCATGTCTGCATCCTTGGAGTCAACAATCCCCTCAACCTTGGGATTTACAGTGTCTGACTGCTTTGCCTTAGGACCTAGGGCTGGCTTGGGATCTACAGTGTCCTGCTGATTTTCCTTGGGGTCTACAGCGTCAGGCTGCTTTTCATTGGTATCTGCACTTTCCAACTGATTTGCATCTTCAGGGAACAAGTCATCCATCGTGACGATGCAAAATGTAGAGTCATCATCCAGTTCTCCACTGCTGCATGAGGTTGCTACTGCTGAGGCACTTAATGCCTTCTTAGCATCCGTGAAATGCTCCTCAGAAGATGATCCTGGAGGATTAGCTGCTGCGACTTCCGGAGAATCAAGAATTTGCTGAGTTGCATGTGTGGTCAAGGGACCAGATATAGGAGCAACAGTATTTGGAGGTTCTAGGTGTTCAGCGCCACCAAGCTGTGTCTTAGTCTCAACAACCATATTCGATCCTTTAGAGCTCATAGAAGATTTTGAAGATGCTGTTACTCGAGTTCTGATGTGAACCGCATTTTTGGATTGTGTAGCTTTTAAATGGTTCGCAGCTGCTATGGGTGTGGCGATTCGCCCACCAGCAGCAATGGCAGCTGCTTGTATTGAGGAAGAAACCATAGTAGGATTTTGTGGGACAGCTTGCTTCTTTGAGTTATTCCGTGTCTTGTTTGAAGCATTTGATGCTTTTGTAGGTGCCGCTTGAGCAGGTGCTTGTTGCCCCTGTGAAAGTGGGGTCTGCGCTTGTACTGTCACAGGCAGAGGCATGGTAACTGGCACTTGCATAGGCACCGGCACTGGCACTGGCATCTGTCTTGGAGCTGCAAAGGGAGCTGCTATAGATTTCATCTCATGCATTGTAGGACCAAATACTGTAGAAGTATGCTGACTGCTGTGTTGTTGAGCTCCTGCATGCGCAATTTTACATAACCACAAGGTGAGGAGAGGGTCACCATAGCTAGGGTGTGGAAACAAAGCATCATAATACTGCCCCAGTAGCTGACAGTTCAGCACAAAAACATTATTCTAGATAGTAAAGCTTACTGGAGGTCGCAATAAATTCTGTAAGCACCTGATCTTAGAGTGGATGATTTACGTGCACAAGGATTGTAATCAACAGCCATCGACAATGCCTTTCGAGTTGCCATTCTTTCCTCTGTGCTAGTGATACTGACTTGTTTAGAGGCTGCAGGCTTGGTTGATCCCGGACGCTTGCAAATTAGTACCCATCTCTGAAAAGAAGCATACATTAACCTTTCTAATGGCAGATATAAACATGAGAACAAGATAATAATAATATATATATAAGGCATTGGTTTAATCACATTCACAATACCGGATGCGTTAAGGGTTTAAAGAAGTCAACTGAATGGACTCACTAAGATGGACACTGAATTATATCTAGGATATAAAAGGATATGATAAAATTTGGTGGCAGAACAGGGATTGAGAAAGGATTAGAACAAAGGGAAGTTGCTGGGTAAAATGGATAAATGCGCACAGTAGCGCCATCGCACATATGTGGCTACTCTGTAACCTAATCTAATCTAAAAACTATACAAGAAATATGTAACTATAAGTTAGGATGGCTTCATGTATACATGTGTAAATAAGAATGAAGCTCGGCAATTCGGCATAATAAAGAATGGTATTCCACAATTGATTGATAGGGTAAGCTACCTGAGACAATTGCTCAGATGTCCTTGTTCGAAAGTTACATTTATCCAGAATAACCTCCCAGTTTCCTTCACCATACTTCTGTACGCCAGCTGCTAGGTCTGCATCCTCCTCTTTGGACCATGCTTTAATCTTCTTTTTCTTTTTAGAGGCTCCATTAGCATCCAAAGGATCAGGAGACGGCCCTATCTGGGATACCTGTTTTGAGTTGGAAACAGGACCTGTAACATTGGTTACACGTTGACTCTGAGCGAGCTGTTTATCAGATGGAATCCGCACTATTTTTTCATTTGGAGAATTTTGTGCAGGAGCTTCCAAGTTAACACGGTGACCAGAGGCTTGCTCACGTGAAGATCCAGATATCAATATCTGCAATTTTAGTTATTGTACAAATCTAAGATATCAAGAATAAAAGTACAGATAACAAAACAAGTTGGATTGCATAACACTCGACATAGCAACATATATAAACATATATATACACACAATTTCAAGGTCATGTGATTCTTCCAGCCCACTATGTTGCTATAAAAAAGAGTCTTTTCCTTTCTTTTATTAAAGGAAAAGGAATCTTCTAAAATAAACTAAACACGATGGTTTTTTAATGTCTTTCTGTATACAGATTCACAGTCACAGTTGACAATGCATGCTCCATCAGTAAAAAGGGAGAATTTTTAAATGAAATGCATTCTAGAGGACCCATCTTGTAATTTTTAAATGAAATTAATTGTCATAGATACTATTATACTAAAACAGGAGAAATGAAGTTACAGAGCTATTGTATTAACTCAACTTGTATCAACAAAAACTTGTGACTTTATTTCATTCAAACAAAACAAATATTTTTAGTTGCCAACTCATATCTAGTGAAACCTGTAGAGCGTTATCTTCGAGTTGATAACAATGCCACAAAGGGCATATTTGGTTTGCTACCACACATTGTCACACATTCTTGCCATACTTTGGCAAACGTATGGTGAGCAATTTGTTCACCGAATTGTTGGTAAAGTTTGGAAAGAATATGAGTCAATGACAGGTGGGGTAACAATGTGGTAAGACGTAATTGTGGTAGAGAACCAAACAGTCACCAAAGAAACTGTGGCATGCCAAATCTTTGGTATGGCAATGTTTGGTAATGAATCAAACACAACCTCAAGCTTTTTAACACAGTCCCAGTCATAATCTTTTAACAGACTCACGCTAAGAGTTACTACCTCCGGATTTTATTTGTTGACGCTGGCTAGTGCAAATTTGCACTAGCCAATGTCAACAAAATAAAACCAGAGGGAGTAAATGCTTATGCATCATATGATATTCTAAATGCACAAAACCACGGCTATCAAATCATCCCAAGTCAGATCAGGCTGAGTACTTAATGTGTTGGTCCAGGCCATTACTACCTTAGTAGTTATACATGAAACTGGTAGTTGCCTAACTAGCCCAACTGGCATCTCATGTACCAGCCCAACTGGCATCCCATATAGGCACCTTGCTCATTTCCATGTCAAGCACGAACGCATGCATGTTTTGCAAGCATCACAAATTCACATGGACTCTCTACGCCTAACCTTAATCCACAGTCATGAAATGCTTCCTGTCACCGGCAAGCCCCTTCTGCACCCTGCCCGCTGCTGGCTACCTGATGCTGATTTGCGCCTAAGCCCGCCGCTGCCTATTCTTATTCACCTCCACAGGGCAGTGAGCAATGCATGCAAATCCGCTCCACAAGGTTACATCCCTCCTAATGCATCAAATTTCAGAATTTATCTTTTGCAATTAGTTTGATGGCAATCACATGAGACTTCTGAATCATTCTGGATACGATCGTTTTACAATGTCTGGTTGAGTAAGCCAATCATAAATTCATGATAGCACATAACCACATACATATCGTGATTGGCATACATGATTTATGGTGAATATAAATGACTGAACAAAAGCAAGTTCATCCTTGATATTAGGGGCAACCAAAACCAATAAAAGATTGAATTGATTACACCAAGGTTTGAGCAAAAGATTGAAATATAGTTTTTCTAGTTTCTTTGGTGAGAAGTGGGCACCTAAACATGCACAAAGAAGGGGGTAGAGGGGTTTTAAACAGGACTTTCACATCTTAGATTAAGAAAATGCATTCATACATTGTATCACAATTAAAAATAAGCACTACATGCATACGCGAAAAACACGAGTGATACCTTGGCGAGCGATGAGGCCTCAGATAATGCTTCCTTGCTCGGATTAGGAACAGGTTCAAGTTCACATTCCAGGTCACTGTCATCGCCCTACCATCATCAAGCAGAGCAACAAAAATACCACATTGCCATTAGTAAACGAACAACCAACAGTAGAATGGACTGATTTTTTATGCATACTATCAAAGATCTCAACAATTCTTGCCCCGAGAATCCTCGCTACCAGAAACCTTACAAGCCAATATAAAGCGGAAGCCAAATCTATAATTTGAGGAGGTACGAACCAGAGGCGAAGCGCCGGCGTCAACGCTCTCGGCGAGCTCGTGTTGGTAGGCGAAGTGGCGCCACAGCATCTGGTACTCACGGGCGGAGGTGATCCCCGTGGCCGACTTCCCCACCAGCGCCTTCCAGTCGATGCGCCTCCCCTCCGCATGCTGCGCCACCTCCTGCAGCGCCGTCAAGATCGTCGCCGGCGCGTACCTGCGATGGATTGCGCGACGCGCTAAAACCCTAGGCCAGAGCCGAACCAGCGGGGTGCTGAAGGGGAGAGGGACGAACCTGTGGAGGAGGAGGTACACGTCGTCCTCGGAGAGAGGGCGCTTCCGCTTCCCCTTCCCCATCCCTGCCGCCGGCGCCGTCGCCGGCGCCATCCCACTCGTCGGCTGGAGCTGAGCTTTTCTGTTTTCTGTTTTCCTTTCTCCCTTTTTTTTCCTGCTTCCGGTTAGTATGGATTGGAGCGCAAATAGAGGGTGCTTGTTAATGAGGATACCATTCATGGGCTTCTAGTACTCGAATAAGCGCATCTAGCCATTCGCCCCAGCTCGGCCCGTATGGGTCACTTTCGTCTCAAATATAGTATAAATTATTTAGGTTGATCATAAGTCAATTATTCTGCTGTCAGATTTGACAATATGAGACCAGTACTGTTAGATTAATTGTGAAGCTTATACTACTTTCATCATATTATAATATATAATGTTGTTAGTCTAATTTAATCTAAATCATTAACACTTAGAACTCAGGATCACTAGTCAATCAGGATCTCATCTAGTAAATTAAACTGATATAGAATTAGAATGGTTCGATCTGTTACCAGCACTGGGGTTGGACACCATTAGTGTCGATACAGAGGTTACAAGATCGATGGTGAAGGCATTGTCGGGTATGTAGCGTAGTCTCTTTTTCAATGTCTTCTTGGGATAGCGGAAACTCTCGGGTCTGTAGCGTGTTTGCTCTGGGCATGGATGTCGGTCTTCCAGGCTTTCCAGAGCACTTAACGATCGGTGGTAGTGGATTGGATTTCTCCGTAAGGGAACCTTGGGGGGCTACCCTCCCTTTTATATGGTCGCTCTATAGGTCCAGAGTCGAGTCCCAGATAAATAGTCTTGCCTCCCGATCAAGACATTAACCGACTCTGATTTGTAAAAAACTAACAATTGTAACTCTATTTTCATAAATATTATTAATCAGATACCTAGAATAGTGTTAGCATTCAAATTAACTTACTACCTCCATTCTTAAATTATTAATCTTTTAAAATATGTTTGATTTGACTACTTGTATAACTAAAAACAAATAAAACTATCATTTATTTTATATAATAAATTTTATTATTATAAAATCAAAAATTATAATTATATATTTAAATTAATATTTTAAATAAGACGAGTGAATGATGAATCAACCGTGACAGGCATCTGCTGTATCGACGATTGTCCAATCAAAGTTTAGGCTCTGTTTGGGAGAGCTTATACAGCCGATGCTTAACTCGTAAGTGATTTTTTGGTAAACCGACCAAGCTGCAATTTCCTACAGTAGAGACCGTATTGATATCTCTACAATCTATTATTTGAGGTGCGGTCGTCCACTTCATGTCAATAAAATTAGAGACTGAATCAAATCGGTTTCGTATCTTCTATATCAAGTACCGAATTTCAAAAATCATAACTCCCACGTTCGGAGCTCAAATGAGACTAACTCGGACTCTGTCGCGTAGCTCTCAAAAAATTCTACAACTTTGATATTCAATGTAAGTTTAGATCCCGTCATTTTTGTTTTTAAATATGCAACACAAAAATATTTGTTCTGATTCGGACTCCTCTACGTAAGTTACTATGCGGAGCACATATCTCCTAGCTCCTTAGTCCAAATAATATGATCTATATATGTTTTAAAAAGGCCTCGACGAGATATACAACTTTTGTGTTTTAACTTTTTCCATTAGAGCAAGTCTTCAATTTCAAAATTATGTTTCCTTTCGGATAAAGCTTCTAGAATATGGTAAAAAATGATGATAAAATTATTATTTTTGACATATAAAATGGTATACTAAGAAACACCAACGATAATACAAATATAATCTTTTATGTAAAAATGTCAATAATATTGTATATATATAATAATTATATTGTATAAATAATTTATATTTAAATTATAAAGAATAATTTATTTTTTAATCCCGTAGAAACGCACGGACACTTTACTAGTAGTAATATAAACCATTTGATCGTGAGCGGTGCCAAACGCAGCCTTAAACTCATGACCACATTCTCACCTGATAATTTGACGCGGTGTGCATTGTACAACTTCATTTGTGGCTTGTGCGGTTGACGCCAAATAAGATTCCCACTTGAATTGTAAAAAAAAAAAAGATTCCCACTCTGTACTTGCATGCCCCAGGTAAACGGCGCAGCGAGAGCAATCAAGCATTCGAGCATCCAATTAAGTCGCCCGGTCAGGAATAGTGTAGGCGTGTGCAACCCATCCGAAAAGAAGCGACTCGGGGTGTGGTTTGTAGCCACGTTCGGCGTCAGTCCGTGCTCAATGCTCAATTGCTCATGTCCACCGGGCCTCCTGTGTAGGTGCGCTTGACACAAATTATTACTACAAAGGTACAACTGACGTATAGCACACGAGAGTAAGGTTTCCGTCAGCTATTTATTTGTATGGTCAGAAAAACCATTCAGATTTGGCACCAGCCATAGGGCGTTAATCGGCTCTCTGAGACCGTACAAGCTCAATCTGTGGTTCGAGTACTCTTTCGTCTCCATACGCACTCTCTGACTTTGGCACCATCGTGATCAGTTTCAGTGAAGGTTGGCACATACACCTTGTTGCAGCCGAAGCCGAAGCCATGTGTTGCTCCCTGTCCCAGAACATGGCTCCGTCCACCTTTGACCAAACCATTTGCGACCGGTCGAGCCGAAACAGCTCGATGGGCTCTTCCACATCCAGTTCTCTGAAAATGGCAGCCACCTCGCCATTCCACTCCACCAGGTGCGAAATACATAATTTATTCCTCATCAAAACATCATGTCGACGTCGTCGCCCAGGATTATTGGCTGTAGCTCGTCAAGGACCCTCCACGCCATCGTCTCAGGGTGGAAGTGGAACACTCCGAGGCTGCCGTCCCTCGCAAGGCAGTAGAACTCTTCGTCGAGGAAGAGTGATGCTCGTCTGCTCCCAGCTGTCTTGCCCAGGCTTCCATGTAGTCAGTGTGATCGTGTCAACGCCACCAGAGAAACAGTGATGCTCGATGATCATTACCATAAAGTCCGGAGACCCAGGCGTGGAGCAAAATAAAGGAGATCCCTTTGAACCACACCAGCTCTCGTGCACTGGTGGGAGAAGGACAACCGCATCGATCGTCACCGCCGCGTTTGAACGGGTTCACAACCCATCCGTTCCTAGAGCAGTGAAGCGTCGTCAGCGATGCCGAGTCGTCGTGTTGCACCGCCGTGACACATGGGACCCTGACGCTCAAGGTGTACTTGTTCTTGCTCACTAGGCCGTGCTGGGCGTCATGAGGAGTGGCCACGCTTTGGTGTCCAGAATCCGCGTCATAGCGATGCCGCTCCATTCCTTGCAGACGGATTTGAGGTTCAAGAAATCAATGAACGATAGCTTGGGAACCACATGCGCTGCCAGCAGGTCTGTAGGAAGGTCTGACCACCGTGGCATGCTCCTCTGCTTTTCATTATCCCCCTCTCGCTTTTGCTTTCTCTTGACCCCTCCAGCTTCACAAACCTGAAATACACCAACATTATATTAAACAACAAGCAAGCATTACAAAAAAAAAAATGCCTGATCGATCAACGCGTGCTACCTATTAGCGCGCAGATACCGTGCTTGTGCTGTTAGCTAATACGCTAACATGCATTAAACGTACCTGCAGAACCTGCTAGGAAAAACAGACCAGTATGCTTTGGTTGGTAGACTTGCGCCGCCGTCATCGCTATCATCATCATTATCGTCGTCATGTTCAGTCGCCACAAATTTGCAACTCACGGTCCTTTGAAGCAGGGAGACAGTGTGAACCCGAATACCATCCCCGTGCGATCCCAGGACGTGGATGCAATCGGGTTGGGTACCTGCCTCTGTCGCCGGTGACACTACACGCAATTGCTGCTGCCTACTAACTCTGTTTAAGAATATAAGTATTTTTAAGTTTGATTAAAGTTAAATAATTTTAATTTTAATTATTAATAGAGAAAAAATTATGATAATTAATCAAGTATAAAAGATATTATTAGATTCATCTTAAAAGCAACTATCATAATATGTAACTATTTATATTTATAATTATTTACTTTTAAAGATATTATCAGTTAAAGTTTAAAATGTTTAACTTTGACTAAAGCTAAAAATAATTATATTGTTGGACGGAGGGTACTACAAAGAAGGTCGCGTCCTTGATGCTGTCGACCTCTCGCCACGCGTCTTTGGATGGATCCCACTGGCAGACATCAATGCCGACCACCTCTTGCGGGCACCCGAGCAAGTAGTATCGAACGAAGTAGAGGTGGTCATCATCCTTATCATCATTCGGTGATTTTGTCACCACAGCCATATGTTCCATCACCTACCTGCCTTTATCGTCGGTGACACTATGATGCAGTTGCTGCTGTCTACTATCTCTGTCTAAGAATATAAGTATTTCTAGGTTTGATCAAAGTCAAATAATTTTAACTTTAATTATCAACAGAGAAAAAGTTATGATAATTGATCAAGTATAAAAGATATTATTAGATTCATCTTAAAAGCAACTATCATAATATGTAACTCTTTATATTTATAATTATTTACTTTTAAAGATATTATCGGTTAAAGTTTAAAATGTTTAACTTTGACTAAAGCTAAAAATAATTATATTGTTGGACGGAGGGTACTACAAAGAAGGTCGTGTCCCCGATGTTGTCGACCTCTCGCCACGCGTCTTCGGACGGATCCCACCGGCAGACGTCAATGCCGACCACCTCTTGCGGGCACCCGAGCAAGTAGTATCAAACGAAGTAGAGGTGGTCGTCATCCTCATCATCATTCGGTAATTTTGTCACCACAATCATGTGTTCCATCACCTACCTGCCTCTGTTGCCGGTGACACTACGACGCAGTTGCTGCTGTCTACTACCTCTATCTAATAATATAAAAATTTTTGGGTTCGATCAAAGTCAAATAATTTTAACTTTAATTATCAATAGAGAAAAAGTTACGATAATTGATCAAGTATAAAAGATATTATTAGATTCATCTTAAAAGCAACTATCATAATATGTAACTCTTTACATTTATAATTATTTACTTTTAAAGATATTATCAGTTAAAGTTTAAAATATTTAACTTTAACTAAAGAAAAAAATAATTATATTGTTGAACGGAGGGTACTACAAAGAAGGTCGTGTCCCCGATGCTGTCGACTTCTCGCCACGCGTCTTCGGGCGGAACCCACCGGCAGACGTCAATGCCGACCACCTCTTGCGGGCACCCGAGCAAGTAGTATCGAACGAAGTAGAGGTGATCGTCATCCTCATCATCATTGGATGATTTTGTCAGCACAACCATGTGTTCCATCACCTGATCATGGCAAGGAGATGGACCTGGGATGGTGATGTCAGCCCTCTCGACGCGAGCAGCCGCCGGCGCCGAAGAAGAAGAAGAAGACGGGTCCATCACCACGCAGTAGGAGCCGCTGGTCTTGGCATATATCTTCCCTCTGTGGCAGGCCACGATACAGTTAATTAAAGACGCCGACCTCGTCCAACTTGATCTGCGCCTGCAACGACGACCACGCCTTGTCACCGACACGGCAGTACCGGAGGCACGTCTCCCCGTACAAAGCCCAGCACGACGACGCAGCCCGGCATCGTCGGTGTTGGGGCGGAGAGCGCGCAGTTGAAGAGGAAGCCCATGTTGTGCGCCAGCTCGATCTGCCGGCATCGGAGGAAGATGCACCGCGGGTGGTGCTGCTGTCTCCGAGCCATCTGCCGTTACGAAGAGCGTCGTCGTCAAGAAGCACTCTCTGCTTGCCTCGTCAACCACGAGGAACCAGCTGCTGCTCCCGTTGCACGCGATGAATCGCTTTACTCGCGTGCCGGCGGCGATGGCGATCTCCTGCAGGCTGCTGCCACCATCGAAGGGGTCAACCAATGTCGGGTTGCGACCCTCGGTCCCGGGGAATTGGATGGCGCAGGCTCTGGTCCGGAATTCAGGCCGAAAAAGGCAGCTATATATCTTCCTTGGCGTGAACCATTGCTCGTGTCGTTCCAAGCGTAATTACTCTCGTTCGGCTGCTAACGTGAAAGTTGAAACATCATAGACTTGTTTGAAATAAATAGGCCACCACACCAGCAAGAGATTGGCCATAGACTTGATGGATACAACTAACGTAATCGATCCTAATTCTAGTGCATGTGACGCGCGAGAATAGGACTCCAATCCAACGTCAACACGATCAGGTCTGTTTTTATGCCTTGGCGGCTTCGCTCTAACAAAAAAAAACAATAAAAACTCTTTCGCGCTCGTATGTGCTGGCAAAGAAAACTGCAGCTGGTACCCAAAAAAGAAAATTAAAAAATAGGTTATCTTCCTTGGCGTGAACCATTGCTCGTGTCGTTCCAAGCGTAATTACTCTCGTTCGGCTGCTAACGTGAAAGTTGAAACATCATAGACTTGTTTGAAATAAATAGGCCACCACACCAGCAAGAGATTGGCCATAGACTTGATGGATACAACTAACGTAATCGATCCTAATTCTAGTGCATGTGACGCGCGAGAATAGGACTCCAATCCAACGTCAACACGATCAGGTCTGTTTTTATGCCTTGGCGGCTTCGCTCTAACAAAAAAAAACAATAAAAACTCTTTCGCGCTCGTATGTGCTGGCAAAGAAAACTGCAGCTGGTACCCAAAAAAGAAAATTAAAAAATAGGTCTCGCCGGGATTCGAACCCAGGTCGCCAGATTCAAAGTCTGGAGTGCTAACCACTACACTACGAAACCAATCGTCGACGTTTCTTCAATTAAAGTTTATTTATAAGGTGCTTTAAAAAGACCATCGCATCGCAGGGTCCTTCTTTGAACGGTGAGGATCATGCATATCATTGCAATTGCAAAATGTCTAAGTTTGTTCAACACTCTACTGATCTCTTGTAAATCAGAGCGGCAAACTGGAATCGTATAACATATGATAGAAAAAAAGGGGCAACGCAATATTTTCAATGGCACCAATTGCTTGATGCTCCGCTACTACACTTACATGTCGGTCCCTTATGGATGCCAGGAATCAAGCTGTTATCTCGCAAGCTGATATGCCAATAATTCAATGTTGTATCTCCTTGAGAAATGAGCATGCCCTGAGTAGCGTAACAAGAAGGTTGAGTTGTTATCTCAAAAAAAAAAAATGTTGAGCTGTCATGTAGATTTCGAGATCCGAACGAAGGCTAGGCCCAGCCTAGAGACCTGTCTAAACTCGGCCCTCTAGAGACGACACGGGCCCAAACCATCACAAGACCCTGTTCGGGTCCGGTGTCCGCTCAGGAACAGAAAACAGGGGAAAATTGACCGACCGGCTTAAAGAAAAATAAAATTGCTTGAAGCTAAAGCCAAACCCCTCCGCTAGAAGAACCCTAGCATTCTCTCCCGCCGCCGGCGAGTGACGAAGGGAGGCCATGGCCATGGAGCACCTGCGGTGGCGTCCCACTGTCAATGAGCGCGACTTCATCGAAAGTGCCCTCCAGTCCGATCTCCGCGTCGACGGCCGCCGCTCCTTCGACTTCCGCCGCCTCGACATCAGCTTTGGCAGGTACAGTGGTACCCACCTCACGCCATTACGTTCACTGGTCCCGTCCCGCGCGTGATTTCATCTTCCTCGGCCTTCGTTCGTGGAAGGGAGGGCTTCACACTTTGACTGATCTCGCCGCTGCTGAGCTTTGCGTTGTTTTGCTCTGTGCGTCGAAATTTCAGGGGGTGTGTATTTGTCGAATGGGTTGTGATTATTGATGTTGTTGCTGTGAGCTTCAGGGAGGACGGCTCGTCAGAGGTGCAGCTCGGTGAGACGCGCGTGATGGGATACGTGACAGCACAGCTGGTGCCGCCATACAGGGACAGGCCGAACGAGGGGACGCTGGCCATATTCACCGAGTTCTCTCCCATGGCCGATCCTGCCTTTGAGCCCGGGAGGCCTGGGGAATCAGCGATTGAGCTTGGTCGAGTCATCGACCGTGGCCTCAGGTCTTCTGGTTCTTCTTTGTTTGTTGCATCAAGGAAATTTCAAGGGTGGAATGTCATGAGGATTATTTTTGCTTTTCAGGGAGAGCCGTGCCGTGGACATGGAGTCACTGTGTGTTGTCGCTGGGAAGTATGTCTGGTCCGTGCGTGTTGACCTTCATATCTTGGATAATGGAGGGTATGTGTATTGTGCACCAATGTATTGACATGCAAACACGCCTGGTTACAGTTCGAAAACTAATCCAGTGTCATTCTTTATTCCACAGGAACCTCATTGATGCAGCTAACATTGCTGCATTGGCAGCCTTGTCTACTTTCCGGAGGCCTGAATGCACAGTTGGTGGGGAAGATGGTCAGCAGGTTACAGTTCATGATGCTGAGGTAGACATAAACTTGTGATGTATTGTACTGTATGGTCATGTATTCATGCAAAGCATTCCAAAATTTCAATCTCTATTATAAAGCGTTAATATTTGCTATATAATTTATAGTTATTATATGAGAACATTAGAGGTAGAAAATATACAAATTTCCTTTATTACATACGTTATGTGTGTTGTTGCCACCAAATTGAATGTTATCTTATGTTATACTTTTTACTGAGTTTTACAGGTCAGGGATCCAATCCCTCTAACGATACATCATCTGCCCATAGCTGTAACCTTTGCATACTTTGGTGAAGGTAACATTGTGGTATGTTCAAGTATTTTAAAAATGGAAGTTCTTTTGGCTACTAATAGCCATCGTGTTTTGTCAGTAGCGTCCTCTGTTTAATTCTCTTTTTCATGTAGGTTGTTGATCCAACATACAAGGAAGAAGCAGTAATGGGCGGGAGAATGACTGCTACAGTTAACTCAAATGGTGATGTTTGTGCCATCCAGAAAGCTGGTGGAGAGGGTGTCATGTCAAGTGTTATTATGCAGTGTTTAAGAATTGCTTCAGTTAAGGCTGCTGATGTAACAAGCAAAATAAGGACTGCAGTAAGTGAACATTATTAATTTTTTGACTAGTCTGGGTGCCTATGCATTGTTACAGCCATCAGATTATTAGTATCTTCTAAATATTAGAAATCTGAACACAACTGTCTCAGTACGATGTTGCTTGCATTATACTATGATATATTTTGACAACTTACCTTTACATGAAGAATTTCGTTGTCAATTGAGTTTGCATTGCACTATTGCTGGAAGCAGTTCCTAATGCTAAGCCTTTGCAACGGAGTGTGCTGCATGCTCCCTAACAGTTTCTCAGACTTCGTAGCAATTTTTACCACTATATGTCATGCAAGTTTTGTAAACTAAAGCAATGACTGGAAACTTTAAGCTAATTTTAACTATAACCATTATTCCATTACTCTGCTCTAGACTAGATAGTCAGGAGTCAGGATTAGAAGATAGCATGAACACATCTCGCAGAGAGAATGTTAGCATCAATGGTTCTTATAGCTCAAAACATGACAGTTGATGAGCAGCCATGTGGGTAGAAAGTAGAGGTAGACTAGATTCAAATGAATATTATCACATCTACAGAACACAATTTATTGAATTTAATATATTGTCATCTCTTTAGAATAATATCTATGCCAAACAGACAATTGAATTATTGTTTGAGCTCTCATGGGCATTTAACTATTCTGGCTTTGATGATGAGTCCTTTACATATCAAAAGAAGTGAAGGAAATGCCCCGCCGTCATGTTATGAACTTCCTTCAAAATGTGAAACTACTGAGTATAATTCTCATTCTATGGTTTTGATAATTTATCAAGCATCTGATGAGTGTATATTATTTTTGTTCAGGTAGAAAAGTACGCGACCGAGAAAGCTTTAAAGAAAGTAAAGCGCCTGCCGGCCTCAATGTCTCAGAAAACTAATGCTCCTGATGTAACTATGGTGGACAAAGGTGATGATAAATTGGGAAGCCAAAGTGTGGAGACACTCAGTGACGTTCAGCAGATAAGCAAAGGTGATCAGGATCATCAAAATATAAAAAGAGATTCACCCTTGACTGGTGATAGAATTGATAAACACAAACAAACATCAACATTCACTGGTGGCCCATCAAATTGGTAGTTATTGGACCGATGTATTTGTTTCCTATATCCTAGATATTTAGCATAAAAGATTTGTTTGACACAAGTTTGCCAACTGGCCCTGACTTTTGCAATGTAGGGACCCCTACTCTAGTGGAGTTTCATTAAGGTCCCTCAGAATTTCCCAATTGCCTGGTACTGTTAATTTGTTTTACATATTATTCAATTTATTTTCCCTGATGATAGTATGCAGTGCATGAAAATAGAATTCAGGTGTTTGTTACCTGTCAGTATTATCTCAGATTGGTTGGCATCATAGTGCTCACTAACCACGAAATTATCATTTGAAATGCCTGAAACAAATGGCACCCTTTGTCTTTTTGTCATTTCTTTTAGCTTTTCTTAGCTCCTTTGAAAAGTTAGTAGCTCGAATTCATGTTTATTTCTTTGCTTAGTGAAAGGTTATAAGATTGTATGTCTCTGCTATCAGCATTCCCAAATTTATAGCCTCCTGCCCAGTCAACTACTCAGACATCATTCTTTTACGCCATTTGATTGAACATCCTTACAAAATCCCAAAACTAGGCCGTGTAACATTGCTCTGTTCAGACCAAGTTAGTCTACTGTTTGTGAGCTTTTTCTAACACCAGCAGAAATCTTGAAGCAGTGTATTCCATGACAATAGTTTTTTTTAAAAAAACTATACTTACATGTTGGATTCTCTAACGGGCGTTAAGATACCTTGTGCCCTTATGATAATTTACTTTGGAATATGCAGACCCATCGGTAGTTATTGAGGCCAATGACCATGAGGATGCCAAACCAATGATAACTGAATCTAGCACAGAGGTGAAAACCACATCAAGCTCTGGTGCTGCTGTAGAGTCTGATGAGGCCCAGGAAATCAGATCACCAAAGAGTCTAAAAGATGCCATCAAACCAAAGCATAAAAGAAAGAAAAGAAAAGATAACAGGAGCTAGATTAACTGCAAGTCTGTTTAACTTCTAAGCCTGCCAGGTGAGTTATTTGTGTAATTCTGCATTTGCCTCTTAAAATCCTTGCTATTAAACATTCTGCATTTGCCTCTTGCATGTAATTTTAGTCATTTTTCTCATAGTCAAAGGAACCCTAATAATGCTCTCATTCAGTTTCTTTTACTTTTCAGTGTTACTACAAAATTTCTATATATTACTACAGGTAATCGACAACAACATCGAATGTTGCTGATTGAGGGATCTCCATAGGCCCTTGAGGGGCGGTGTGCCACTATAATATATGGTTTATCTGTGAGGATAAGACAAATTAGCAGCAGCCATATGCAAATTTTGTACAAGCTGTAGAACAGTATTGTAGCTCTTGTATCTGTCCATGCTGAGGTGGGTAATGTTCTCGATACTTATGTGTAGATTCTGTTGCAGCGTGAATTTAACAGTATTTGTCGGTGACCTAGATCGTAGGTTTGGTTATGAAATTTGTTGGAAGAACCTGTCTATTTGTCTAGTGCTGCTTATCAAGAAAAAAAAAAGGAAGAATTTATGCACTCCATTCTCGATCTGAGTAAAATATCACCAATTTACTGCAGTTTGAATTTATATCAAAAGCTGCCTGATGTGATTTGAGTTGCCTCCTGATGTGATTTGAGTTGCCAGTAGAGTTCAGGATCTCTAAACTCTAAAGCTCAAGGCGTTACTCTTTTCGGCTTGCTGTTTCTCTTGTGATTAGCTAATACTCCGCGGTGGGAGCGGGCTTCCCAAAAAGCGAAAGTCCCAACATGCATGTATGGACGCATAATGTGGTCTCTACTCTACCACAAACTATGGGATCTTTGCATCTCGACGGCGGAACATCTGCCGGCTTGCTTTCAATTCAATCTTCAGGGCCTTCAAAGAACCTAAAATCAGTTTCTCACCACAAAAAAAAAAAAAAACCCTGAAATCAGCAACCTGCAGGAACACCGCTTCTGCTAGAAACGGAGCCCGGAGGGCTCTCCTATCGTTTGATTTGATCCATGCTTATAGTGGCCCACTAAGCCCAAAAACCTGAATCCCTAGCTGAGAGGAGCACGTTGTGCTAAGAAGCCGCCACAAAAACGGCGGCAAGAACACCCAGCGGCGCAGCAAGCACGGCGGCTCGTGCGGTCTCAGTCGAGCAGCGGCTCGGCCTCCTGCGGCCAACGCACGGCAGCAAGAACGGTGCACAAGCCTCCAGCCCTGGGCTGGCTGGCCCTCCTCCTCCTCCTCCAGGTGAGAGCTGAGCTCCTCCCCAATGCTCTGATTTTCCCAAAGCGCGCGAGCGGCGGCGATGCAAGCCAGCGAGGCCCGACCCAAGGACCGCGCTCGGCGAGCCATGGCGGCGCGGCGCGGCTAAGCGATCTCCCGCAGAGAGGCATGGCGGCGCGACATGGCCAGACAAGCGTGCACGACGCGGCATAACTCGACACCCTTGAGGGAGCATTGCCGTGGACGCACATGGAGGAGCCACTCATGAGGAGCCTTGTGGCCGTCACCGCCTAGCAGGAGCTTTACGTGGGCGTATGACCACGCTGCCTCGACGCAAGGAGGAGCTCACCATTAGGACGGGACGAGCGGTTGGGCGCTCCCATGGTGTTCGATGAAATGCCTAGTAGATGAACTCGTGGAGTACGAAACACGCCGTTCATACCATCCCACCCCCATCCTTGAGGGGCAGTCTCATCCCTTCAATTAAACGCGTAGCTTAGATGATCCTGCCCCTAAGATGGTTCCATCCCGCCCCATGCTGTCCCAAAACCAAACACACGCACACGCTTAGGCTGGATGTAGCGGGAATGGCTTGATCCCTGCGTGGGGTTGGAAGAAATTTTTGCTCGTAAGCTGGGATAGTGACGGTGATGGGATGGGATGCTGAGCAGCTGTAACTGGCTACCTAGGGACCTGAGCTCTCGGAGGAGAGGGTCTCTCCTCTGGCATCATGTAGCAACAAACCCCTAAACCCTACCTCGCCCTATTGCTCTTTCTGCCTCTGGTCTCAATAATCAGTGCGGAGCTTGCTGCAGATGCATATCGATGCATCTCTTACCTTAGTTCATTTTTAGTTACCTGAAGAAAGTGCGGAGCTTGGGAATAAGAAAACCTGCTGTCCTGGATTGCCTGTCAATAGCCAATAGAGTACAAAAGAAATTAATGTGTTGTTCACAGTTCCTGACTCAAGCTGGAAAATTGGAGATGGTAAACTCTGTTCTCTCATCACTACCAACTTTTTATATGTGCAGCATTAATGTCCCAATCACAGTGCTAGAGCAAATTGACAAATAAGATGTAAATAACAAAAAACCACCAAAAGCAGCATGGAATATGATTACTAGAGCAAAGTCAGAGGGAGGATTGAGAGTCATTAAACTGAGAACACATAATGATGCCCTGTTAATGAAGAATCTGCACAAATTCTATAATAAAGTTGACTTGCCATGGGTGCATCTAATCTGGGATAATTATTATGCTAATGGAAAGCTTCCTGACACACAAAAAAGAGGATCGTTTTGGTGGAGGGACATCTTGAAACTGCTCAATCAATACAAAGGGATTGCCAAGGTACAACCTGGTAATGGCTCAACAATTTTTATGTGGGACGATCTCTGGGGTAACATAGTGCCTAGACTTCAATTCCCACATCTACACTCATTCGCAAGAAATAAAGCAATAACTCTGGAGAATGCTAGTATGCAAGATGATTTATATGACCTGTTTCACCTACCCATGTCTGTTGAAGCCAACGAGCAACTGCAAATTCTAGATGAAATGATGCACAACAACATACAGTTGGATCAGGAAGACTTATGGCACCAAAATGGTGGTCAGGCCAGCTACTCAGCAGCTAAGGCATACAAAGCTTTAATCGGACATGTCCCAGTACACCCCATTCACCAGTGGATATTGGCATTGAAATGTCAACCTAAACACCAGATTTTTTTCTGGTTAATAGTAAAGGAAAGGCTCAACACCAGAGGTACTTTAAGGAGAAGGAATATGGATTTGGAATCATACACTTGTGAACTATGCATTTGGCAAAGGGAAGAAACAATACGACACTTATTCATCACATGCAAGTTTGCAATAAGATGTTGGCAATCAATTGGAATCAATGTGTCCATGACAAGACCTTCATTGCAGGTGCTAAGGCACATAAGAAGAGCACTAGGAGTCCCTTTTGCTATGGAAATCATCATTTTGATGTGCTGGAGTATATGGTTTACGAGGAATAAATGGATATTTGAGGGTATTGACCCCTCAGTTCAAAACTGCCGAAGCAAATTTCTAATGGAGCTCATGCTAGTGACGCATAGAGTCAAGGAGGATAAAGCTGAAACTATTAGAGAATGGATAGCAAACAAGACAGATGCAATCTATGGCTCCATACCTTATATTCTGTGCTCCCTTTTCTTTTCTTTTCTTTTTTCCTGCTTTAAGTTTGTAAGGAACTCTTTTTTATTCAATATATAATCTGTAGGGGTAATACCCCTCCAGTTTTAATCAAAAAAAAAAAGAATTTGTATTGCAACACAAATGCGTAACTGGTACAAAAACTTCTGGTATGTGTTAACTTCGTCACCTTGTAATTTTTATGCCCTTTTGCTTTACATATTCTTTTTTTCTTAGACCTTATAAATTCAATCTGGGTGTCTAGGATTTGGAGGAATTTCTATCATCTAAAGTGAACTTCATTATGCAACTACTGCATATATGAGCCTTCGGGAACTGCTCCTACAGTTTGTTGTGGTTCTCCGAATGACGGTGTGTGGTGTGGAGTGTTTAATTAAACAAATTACAAGTTACAAGTTGTGCTTTCAAATATTGAGTAACTGGGTGATCCACAGTTTGATAATTTATAATTTAATTACTTGCTTATTGTAACATTATGCTCCATGTTTGGCCCCTTTTAATGCTCTTGTAAAGTGTTCAGCTAGTTCCCATCAATCTTTCATCTCTAAAATTGTAGTTTCCATGTGTGTGTCTCTGCTTAGTTATTGATGTTGTGTATGTTTGCCCGAGGCTCAGTATCTGGCTTTGCGACCCTGGCTTAATAGCGTGAATGTTTTTCTAAGGATCTTCCTTGGTCGAGGACTGGTGGTCTTCACCCACTCCCCTGTCGACACGAGGTCATTTCCCGTTGTCTCCATCCCCCTGCCCCTCCTGTTGGAGCCAGCTGATGGACAGATGCTAAAACATACCTGCGAGCAGGATGTGGGGTGCACGAAGGGTCTTCTCTCTTGCCCCTCTTTTTCCTGAACTGTTGTTCGGATAGCTTTTCAGAATGGCTTCCTGTGGTAGGAAGAAATTTAGACTACCAGAGTATGACTGCTAGTCCTAGGAAGTTGAGCTTTGATTGACACCACTAACAAATTTCTCTGTTTTTTCTGCTATCTGTTTTGACCGGTTTTTATTTTCATTCTGATACACAAGTCATGTATTGTGATTATTGTGAACAAAACAAAAATATATGTTTTCTCATTTTCTATATGTTAGTGTTATTACATATTTAGAAAATAAAAGTAGTACAATGGAATTGACAAATATACAACTTTTTTTTTTGTTCACCCTAGGTACAAGGACATCAAACCTATGTTCAGCACCAAAGCAACAGATGAAAAATTAATTGCTCCAAGTCATGAAACTGTACTTTCCTTGTACCCACCCTCACGCTTTGTGCCTTTTTTTTTTTAATTGAAAACAGGACATAACAACAGTACAAGAGTGAACAGAGTCAAGGAACATTAGGAAGGATGCCTAAGAAGGGTGCGAAGAAGGCGAAGGAGGTCGTGGATGCGCCCGCGCCTGATCATCAAGGAAATAAGCTTCCAGATCACCTTGAGCTCCAACGCACTCGTGTTGTCTGCAAGGCCGATGCCCCAATTCATGTATTCATTTATGTTCTACCCTTCTTTCGTGCCTTTGCACCTTTAAGTTTGTGTTCTTACTATACTGTTACCTTGCTTCTGATAATGGGTTGACCATGTTCTCTTAAAATTTATTTTGCTTATATAATTAATTTTTCAAAGAAATGGTGTTTAGTTGGATTAAATTTTATGTGTCATGATGCTGTTAGCAGATAATCTGTTTAGGATTTTAGTGGTAGTTATGTTTGAGAAACGTTCAATTGTGTTATTGAAATTTATTGCTCTGATTCTACATTTAAAATTTTTTGTTTTGTTCCCTTGCTTAATCTTTTGGGGAAGAAATTTCATTATTCACATTGTAGTCATTTATTATTAGCCTCATATGTTATTTTCATGTTCCTCTTATATGACTTTTTAGACCCAAGGTTTCCAATACTCGGGTGCTTTTGCTGCTATGGGAGTTGATAATAGCGTGTCAGTGGAAAAATTTTGCAAGAATTTCAAGATCGAGATTAATCAACTCACAGAAGATGATATGGAGTTCGATATGATTGGTATTGATGCGTCGATAGCTAATGCTTTCCGGAGAATCCTCATTGCAGAGGTATCTGCATGGTTTCATGCATGCTATGAGACAACCAAATTTATTTTCTGTGATTTAGTTTATTTATATATATATATATTTCTGTATTGATAGGTTCCTACTATGGCTATTGAGAAAGTTTTCATGGTTGACAACACCTCAGTTATAGCAGATGAAGTTCTTTCTCATAGACTTGGACTTATTCCACTTGATGCAGATCCAAGGCTTTTTGACTATATCTCTGGTATTTGCTGCTCTCGATGCACATTCACACATCATAAGAGCCATCTTATTCTTCTTTCTATTTCTACAGAAAACGATGTCCCAAATGAAAGGAATACAATAGTGTATACACTGCATGTTTCATGTGGAAAGGGTTCTCCACGGATTACTGGTATGCCTTAGTTTCCTGAACCGTCTGTATCCTGTATCGATTGCTGTTGTCAGACTGCTCTTTTTTTTCCCTTGATATGTAAATTTGTCCTTCCAATGTTTATCATGTAAATTTGTCCTTTCAATTAACTAAAGGGTTTGTTTCTTAATGTTTTCTCCATGTTTTTCTTTATCCATGATTATACATTGCTTTCAAATTGACATGACCTATATACCATTCTTCAATTGAAACTTTAGGAGCACTATCTTGTAATCAAGTGTATACTTAATTGACATCAAGAGTAATTCTGTTTAGAATAATATAATAATAAACTAAACAGGCGACTCTATAGTTACCCTTTTTGTGGTTCTATGTGCCTCAAGTCATCACATGTATCATGTATGCCATCTAAAAGATTACTTTGCTAAAAGTAAATGCATTGAAACTTTAATGCTATTTTTTTCTTTGTTCCTCTATCAACATAAATCAGAGGCCATCTAAAAGATTACTTTGCTAAAAGTAAATGCATTGCAACTTTAATACTATTTTCTCTTTGTTCCTCTATCAACGTAAATCAGACTATCTCTTGAAAGATGTTTGAGGTTTTCTGTTATCACAGCACTGACTGTTTATTTATCTGTGCAGTAAAATCTGGTCAACTAGAGTGGTTGCCAGAAGGTAGCCAATTAAGTGCAGCGTCTCCTGCACAAACTGGTGACCAACAGAAGACCTTCACTTCTTTCGGTCAAAGCCAAAAAGAGATCTCAAAAAAGCCTCTTGGCGTGAAGATCGAGGAGATAACTATTGCCAGGCTTGGGCCAGGACAGGTAATTGTGGCCTATATCCTTAATACCATAGTTATAGGAATATCTTCCGTCCTTGGTTCCATGTTTCCAATAAGGCCTTGTTCGTTTCCAGCTGATTGGATTAGGTCCAAGAATCATTCTGGGCCAGAAATAAGTGATCCAGTTGTTTTCATTCCGGACCTCTGAGGTGGAGAATCAATCCAGTCCATAAACTACAAAAAATGATTAAAACAGACCCTATTTAATTCTGAGCCGAACATAACCGAACATGTTTTTTTCAATAAAAGCAATTTGATTCTAGGCCAATTCATTCCGCACGGAATGGGCCTCGTTCCGGCCCATTCCGGCAGAACCAAACAAGGCCCAAGGTATTTTATTGAATCCAGGTGGTAAGATAATACATTGGCAATAAACAGAGTGTAATGTATGTTGTTGGTTGGCTTTACCTTCCTTAAGTCATACCATAAGAATAAACTGTTTTGCTGATTTTAAGTTATTAGCCCTGAGTTTTTGTGCATATTATATAAACTTTTGTGAAATTATTTCACTATGGAAATCAGTTATTCTGAAAATCTTGTATTTATTTCCACTGGAATACTGGATGCACTTTCTCTATAAATTTCAAAACCTTGTACCTTATAATTGATCTGTTTGTTTTATAGTCTATTGAGCTCGAGGCTCATGCTGTTAAGGGAGTTGGGAAAATTCATGCCAAGTGGTCTCCAGTTGCTACAGCTTGGTACAGAATGCTACCTGAGGTAAAATTATTTCACTATGGAAATCCAACAAGAAAATAGCAGGCAACTATATCATTGGTTGTGTTCTGCGTCTTATAGGTTGTTCTCAAGGAGGAGATTAAAGGTGATGATGCAGTGGAGCTACAGAAGAAGTGCCCTGTTAATGTTTTTGATATTGAAGAACTTGGAGGTAGCAACTCCCTCACCCCCACCCCCTCCCCTGTTTATGGAGGATTTGGATAGTTAATTGTGTGGCAGTTGCTAGTTTGGATGGCTATATTATTCATTGATGCTTTGAGTAAGATTGTTGTTTTGAAGCCCTTACAAAATGCCATTCGGCATTTTAGTAAACTTATAGTGCAAGAACGTGACCTGTGTATATCCAATTACAATAAACTCATGTTTTTTTTTGGGGGGGGGGGGGGGGGGGGGGGGGGTTGCTTGTAAGCTATCTGTCTTTGGACAGATTGTAATGGTCCTCTTGGACCTTGTTTCTCTCTTCTTAATATAATGATGCGCAGCTCTCCTGCGCATTCGAGAAAAAAAATAAACTCATGAATTTTTTTTTTCTGTATACAGATATAAAGAGAGCAGTTGTTGCTAGACCGAGGTCTTGCACGCTCTGCAGAGAATGTGTCATGGGACCAACTGGTGAAAAAATAGATTTAAGGCGCGTCAGAGACCATTTCATCTGTAAGTCACGAAGACCTGATATATTTGATATAAAGTTATCAATAATTATGGCATCATTGTTGGGTCGTTGCATCACAGAAATTCTGCTGAAGTGTTGTGGTATACTCCAAAGAACGTTCTAATTTGTTATTTTGGCTATTCTTCTTCCTTGCTAGTCACCATTGAGTCCACTGGAGCTATGCCCCCGGAAGTGCTGTTCACAGAAGCTGTGAAGATCCTGGAAGAGAAGTGTGAGAGGGTCATATCTGAGCTGTCTTAAGAGTCTGACACGATCGTCAATGGAGTACGCATTTTGCTGGAGGCTTGTGTGATCAAACATTTTTGTGGTGGTTAACTTAGCTAAAGTAACGGTAGCTGAATTAGAACTGTCGTGCTACGAAAAAGCATGTCAAGGTGGTTGAATGGTAGCTGTGTACTATATATCGGCAACGGGACATCCGTTTGTACCACTCTCTCTAAGCCTGATCCAACTCAAATTGCAGTACGGAGCTGATCCAACTCAAATTACATCCATTTTTAAATTGCAGTACGGAGCCTGATCCAACTCAAATTACATCCGTTTGTAAATGCATGCGAAACCGCGTGGCATTCATGCGAAAGCGAAACCGCGCGCGCGACCCAGAGCAGCTTCGTTTCACCATTCTTATGCACCATACGGCGAGGACTCCGTCCACGCATCAGTGTTTTCGTTTTCGCTAACAAGACAAGGGGACTTCACTCCGTACGCAGGTGGGCAAGAATGAATGCAGCATGTGTTCTACACTAGTACTGTCCTCCGCCGCCAAGAATGAACAATCGATTAATGAATCGAACTGAATGTGTTTCGCATTCTTGGAGGATGGAAAAATGCAACTGGTATGTGCTCTCGCTGTCCCTGCCTCTATATGATCGTAAAAAAAAGTTTCAGGCCTATGCTGCGAGAGTCGACTCCACAGTTTGGTCGGCAATCGGTCCATCTATTTACAATTTTACATGTCCCAGCTCCCTGCTCCTTGCCACCACTCAAAGGTTTCTTCATGCATTTACCGGGGAAAGGAGGTGTTTGGTTTGAGTTTTGAGAACCTGGAGGAAGCCAAAACAACATCCGTCAAACTGGTGTTGGGTTTGCATAGGTACATGTCGGTGTAGATGTAGTAGCTAGCTTTCCAATATATTGCTCCCTTATTCAGGGTTAGAATCTTTATGCAAGCATGCGAACAGAAAATTGGTACTTCCAGCAGCCCAGAAGAGCACGAGTGACCAGTGCAATTGGGCCAGCGCTTTACATGAGTAAATGAAAACGAGGAGAACAAACTACTAAGCTCTTGGATATCCATCAGGGTTGACAATATATCAGAGCGACAGTATGCCAAAGGTCCGCCAATAGTTTCGAATCTGTCTCCAGAGTTGCATGAATTGGGCCATCGGCAGAGAGCAAGCTCAGGCCATCCCTGCACGCTTCAGCTTCAGCATGAAGTGATAAAAGAGGCGAGCATACTAAGCAGAAGGTCGAGGGGGATTGAACTCATGAATGATGCCCGGGATTTTGTGGCGAGCATATATATTTTTCTTCTGGGTGTTGTGATCTATTCAATACACTGTGGATTTTGTAAGCACGTTAATACTAAACCCAAAATTAGCTTTCTTATTACACATCTCAAACAAAAAAAAAACTAATTGGAAAACCTGCTTAACTTACACATATGTAAACCAGGATCACAACATACCTGAGGGCCAGAGGCTTAAGTTGTGGTTTAATTTTGGTTTGGTCACCTTATTATGAGATATTGCTTAATTTTCATACCAGCTACTTTATAGGTTCTGAACGAAATTACTTTGCATTCACACAAAAATTATGAATAGACCCATTCAAATTTAACTTTTCCCTTTTTTAAGTTTCTGCTCACATTGTCAAATTTAACTCACCAAAAGCTTGTCCTGACTTTCAAAGAAGAGCTGCCATGAATGAAATACGAAATGGCTAATGCTTGAGCTGTTTCATATAGTAATTTCTTAATATTTGTCAGCATTGCTAGGCATGGATAGGCATTTGTCTTTCTAGAACAGCTATAGAAATTAATTCTTGGCACCTTTTACTATAAACTAACTCTTCACTTATTTCCCTAGCTGCAGCTAAATGTCTAGAAATAGCGTCTTCCTGTTTGTTTTGGTATGGTTCATTCCTTCAGGCTCCAAGCTTCGGTAGCTGGAGCACGACTGCACGAGAATGTCCAACAACAAATGAAAGCATGGATGATGTCACTATGAGCTGATCAGTTGGCAGGTACCAACTCCATCTGAGTCACAAATTTCTTTTCGGAAAATGGTAAGTACTTTGACTAACATGCAAGTGTATTTCATCACTTTTGACTTTTTGAAATATTAAGGTTTGTAGGTTAGTATATACTACCTTAAATATTTGAAACCATTTTTTTCTCTAGCTGGTTTGGTGATTCACCACATAGAGTTGTTGCTTAATGGAGGATGGAGAGGGATTCAACTGGTATTTGTAAATTTAGTTGTATGTTGGGTAGTTAAGTTCAGCATCAGATACTCGGGAGGAAGGAGAAAACAAAATAATAAATTTTGATTTATTTCCCCTAATTGGTTTTCTTTATCTTAGTCCTCACTTCTTTTTTCATCATAATTACTCAATTTGTATGCCTATTTGTTTTCCCTCTGTTCTCACACCCAAGCAGTGGAGGAAGACTCCCAGCATCCTCCCTAGCAGCAGTGCATGACGCATCCCAAGATGACCCAAAAAGGTCCTCCGTCATTAACCCGTGCAGCAGATGAATACTACACTAACCCGTGCTCCAAAGCTTCTTTCGCAACCTCCATCATTTGTGTGAGATTAAGTATTGTATGTTATTTGTATTTTAAATTAATTAATTTATCATTGATTTTAGTAATATCATACATCTTCTATACAACATATTAAGGGAGGTGAGGTTATCTAGATCCAAGATTTTGGTGTCCGCCCGCGTCCATCTCACTAACCCACATATACATATAAATTTTAATCCAGTAGCTTTCTTCCTAATATGACTCCATCTTAGATAAGATGATTCTTAATGGGAGAAATATACTGTTGGGGTAAAACGGCGTCAGATCAAATTTAGCACTGAAATTTTCTTGGCTTTCATTCATACTTCTCCGTCGATTTTGTACTGTATCTACTTGCCACTGTCTACTCTCTCCAACGGTCAATTTAGCAATCATTTTGATAATGATTTGAAGTTTTCTTAAGAGGGGAATGGTGGAGGAGGCATATTGCAATCTATTTTAAATGTTTTGAAACATTGGTGTTTAATTTATACATGTCCAATCAGAGCTTGAGTGGTGCGAATGGGTCTTTACCGTAGTGGTAAGGTGTCTTAGTAGCATCTCTTAGGTCTCGGGTTCGATTTTCAGTAGGAGCGAATTTCCGGCCTAGGTTAAAAATTTCTCTCGCCTTTCCCCTAAGCCAAAGCATGTGTAAGACCCTGCCTGGAGACAATCGGTGCGGACGTTGCTCCCAATTTAAGACCGGTGCACTATAAAAGTTCTCACACAGACTAAAAAAGGGGTCATTATATCAGAAGAGGAGGGGGGTTCGTGAATTTTCTAGACCTATGTGAGAAGGTCCTTCTTCATAAAACAATACCGTCAGGGCAGTCTTACCCCGACAGGTCTAGTTTTTTCAGAGCTTGAGTGGTGCTAGCCATGGCAGCCTGGTGAGAAAGCGAGAGGTTAAAGAAAGGTACGTGAAAATGATTTAGTAGATAGTGGGCTTCGTGGGCCAAAATTACATTCAGTAGCCCAACTGTCATTTTCCATATTTTTTTTACTTCTATTTTTGTTTATTAAAATCAATAGAGCTAATGTGCAATTCTAAAAAAAAGAGAATAGAATTGACAATCCAGTAAAATCTACGTGGATTTTTTTTCTATATAATGCTGCATTGTAACATAACACATATTTGAACTAACTAACATATTCAGTTTTTTTTTTTGACAAATAACTAACATATTCAGTTAATAGTGTTTGATAGATACTTTTACATGAATCTTACTGTAACAAAAGTCATTGTGGCTTCAGTAGGAGAGAATTTTGTAAATGGTTGATCATATTGATTATGTCCACACTTTATCTGTATAGCAGGGCACACGCCTGAAAAATAATGTAACTTCTCTATCTTCAATAATATGGGTAATGCTCTTCAGAAAATATCATTATTGTAAGATGACATCATATATTTATTAGTTGTTTTCTTATCTACCATTGCAAATTTCAAATTATAATCACCAATCTTAGTTCAGTGTATAATAGTTGTGTAAGATCTAAGGTGTAGATTAGCTATATTAAATGCAAAACTATTTCATCAACGTATATGTGTGCTTCTCAGTTTATTAAAATATTTTAATAACAAATCAGATCCATTGTGGTTCAGACAACACATCGCAGACACTTCATGTGTTGAGCAACGTTTGATTGTACCGTGTTGTTTGATAGATCTACTGTAGCCCTAACGGCATGGGCTGCAGGCAACAAATCGTAGACCCTTCATGTGTTGAGTGACCTTCGATCACGTCGTGTTGTTTGATCGATCCGCTCCACCCCTAACGGCACGGTCTGCGATGATGCACGAGGATATGATGGACCAGCTTACGCAAGACGTGGTGGTGAGCATCCTAGCCTGCCTTGCGCCACGCTACCTCGCCCGGCCCGTGTCGTCTGTCGAGAGTGGCGCGCGTGTACAAAAATGAGACCACGTTCTGGGACTACAAAGAGTGCTTCAAACCTACCATGTCCCCGCACTACGAGGTGCTTCTACTCCCTCGTGTTCATATGAACCCTGATCTCAAAAATAGTATAACACTATAGGGTATGGGATAAAGTGTATGATTCAAGTTTTCTTATCAAAAACAGCACGATGGGAGCAGAGGTTGTTTATAAGAAATAAAAAAGTTGTCTACTTAAAGCATGTATCTTTTACATTGTGGGCAAGATTTAAAATAGTAAATGTCTAGATAATTTTAGAGAATTTACTTGCTTTCTTACCTATTACAGATTTAAACTTAATTATGGAAAAGAGAAGTGGCACTGTAGCTGCATATATGTAATGGTCACGTGTCATTGTTTTATTGTCTTTGGCAGGTTCTGAGGTAGAAGTGCATTGTTCTTTGCTCATCAGACACGACTATATTAGGTTCGTAGTAGCTTGTGCCATCTAGCTTCCAGAAAATTTTTGAAAATTAATGACTGAGTAATTTTTCAGTTGTGGCCAGTCCTAAACAGATTTTTTCTCATGGATGCTAACCTAGGTTAAATTATTTTACTAATATACTTTTGGTTATCAACAACATTCTATCATGTAGCTTGAATATTTCTAGCAACTTTATATCAGTTTTGTGGAAAACAAAATAAGATAAATATATGAGTAAATGTAACATTTACTTAAAGTATATCATTTTTCATAAAGTTAATTGCATTTTTTTAAAAGTCTATAGCAACGCATGGGCATGTTGCTAGTTATTAAATATTTATAGTGTAAAGATAGCACATGCGACAACCACGTGCAAAGTACTAGTTTTATAAAAGGGTCGCTGATTTAGATTGTGATTAATAGTTATGATCCTATATTATGCATAAAGCCCCCCTAATCTTTCACATACAAGCGCCCTTCTCCGACTGAAATGGGGAAGCGAAAAAATCTGGCCACGACAACTAGTGCTTGCATCTGACACCGACGGCTGTGCCGGATTATTCGATCCGAAATTATCACTTTTTTATTTGGCTTTGTTCCATGTCTTATGAAGCCGAAATTATCACTTTTTTATTTGGCGCATGTCTTAAGAAGCCGCGCCTTGTTTGCTATGCGGCCAGGTACCAGTCTGCGCACAATTTGAGTGAGGCAACATAGGCTTGCTCAATTTAACTCTTGATTTTTTTTTGAACATTTAACTCTTGATTTTATTGTTAAGGACAGAAGGAAACAAGGTTCCATAAGGAACCGAAATGGATTTGAGTGGGCACTTTCATGAATGACATTTTTGTAAATTTTGGTCTTTGCTCTTTTGAAGCTGTGACGCTGTCTCTGTTTTGATCAGAGCATCAGTGCGATAGCAGATCCCCGTGGGCCTTCATCGTATACGTAAATCACTCTGAAGGCAGAGCCTCACATTCGGCTTCAGTGGATGATCCAATTTGGCGTAAACGGTGGAAGTGCAAGGTCCCTCCCAAAGTTGAAGTATTTTGGTAACGAGTTGCAAAAGAGTTCCTTCCATCTCGAGGAAATCTATTTCGTAGGCACATTGAAAAGCTGAGTGTCTGTGAGTCGTGTGAGGATCCAGTAAAGACTACCTATCATGCTTTGACATAGTGTCCTTTTGCAAAGTGTTTCTGGCAGAGAATGAAGGACCTTATCGGGGTCAAGTTGCCATATTTCAACCCCCATAACCTGGGTGATGGACATTCTTGACACATCATGGTGCACGGAGTTTGAGTGCAACATCATTTTGTGTGGGATGTGATCAGTTTGGAATTCCAGGAATGATCGAAGGCACGAGAAGGAGATTGAAACTAGACATGCGGTGGAATGGTCGACTGATGTTTGCACCCAGCTCATTGCGGCAGCCAACAGGAATGAGGACTCTAGGCCACCTCCGGGTGTGATCAAGGTGAACACAGACAGAGCCTTCTCCAGCGATGACTACACTGGCGTGACTGGAGTGGTGGTGAGGAACTCTGATGGAGTCTTTCTTAGAGCAGCGGCAAGACGATTACTCTCTGTGGCATCGGCTCTAGTTGTGGAAGCTGAGACATACAAGGATGGAGTACGGATGATAACCAATATGAAGCCTATTGGAGTTATTCTTGAAACTGACTCATTGGAGTTTGTGACAACATGGAATAACCGGGGAGATAATTGAGATAGTTACTATTTTGCAAGATATACAGGATATAGTGTCTTTGTTCCCGTCTTTCTCCGTTCAACATGTGAGACATCAAGCAAACTACCATGCTCATGTTTGTGCGAAAAATGCAACTGATAGTGTTTCTTCTATGTGGGATACCATCCCTCCTAGTTTATTGTTTAGGCCCCTACAACATGATTGTAACTTGGTGGTCTAATTAATGAAGAAGTGATTCTTAAAAAAAATCTCTATAATCTATTAATTGAGGTGTGGTCGTCTACTTCATGTTCATAAAGTTAGAGATTGAATCCAAATCTATTTTGTACCTTCTATATCAAGTATCGAATTTCAAAAATCATAACTCCTTCGTCCGGAGCTCAAGAGTCAAACTCGTACTCTATCTCGTAGCTCTAAAAAATTTCTACAATTTTGATATTCAATATAAGTCCAGATCCAACCGTTTTGGTTTCTAAATACGCGATGTAAAAAAATTTATTCTGATTCGGACTCCTCCGCACAGGTCTCTATGTAGGGTATCTTCTAGCTCTAAAGTCGAAATAATGTGATACACATATATTTTGAAAAGGTCTCGACTAGATCTACAACTTATGTGTTTAACTTTTACCATTAGAGCACGTATTTAAGTTCAAAATAGCGTTGCAATATAGTGCTATTTTTAGACTGTGTGAATTGCATGTTGGGCTTCATAAAAATCCAGGGGTGTCTTGTAGGCATTATATTTTTGTAGAAAGCACTCTTTACATGGTGAGATAGTCTTCATATTGGTACTTCTTATATTGGGCATTTTTAATATTATTTCACTTAATTTTGTAACATAGCACTCAAAAAACACTACATATGGAACGTTAACATTAGAGGTTAAAAAGTATATATATATAATAAGTATGATAAAAAATAATATACCAAGAAACACCAACGGTAATACAAATATGATCTTCATGTCAATAATATTATATATATCTAATAATTATATATTATATAAATAATTTATATTTGAATCGTAAAATCGTAAAGAGTATTTTACTAAAGCCCGACCTACAGTGCAACAGTCAGGCGACGTAGAAAGGGCTTGAGCTGTCCAAATGGGCTGTGCCTAGTGGGCCGGCCCGAAGCACGCAAAACAAGCCCGGCACGAGCATGGCCCAGCACGGTGTAATTAGGGCCCGTGCCGGCCCGGCCCTATGCCTAGGGCTATGCTTAGGCCTAGAGTCAGGCCTTAAGGTTGGCCCGACACGGCACGATTAAGAGGCCGGCCCGTTGAAGCCCACTAGCGGCATGAAAAGGCACGGCCCAGAGGCCACAGCCTAGTCCACCTAGGCACCCAGCGTCGCGCCCGCGCGTATATAAGCCGCAGCCACGCTCAACAACCCTAACCCTAGCTCATTTCTCCCTCTCCTCTCCCCGCCGCATAGCCGCGCCCACGCTCAACCCTAGATCCCCGCTGCTTCTCTCGTGTTCTTCCTTCTCCTTCTCGTCGGATCTAAGCGCCATCGAGATGTCTCGGCTGCCGCCAAGCGACGACGTATTGCAAACGGCGCGCAACATCATCTTCGACGCCGCCCCGTCGAGGAACCCGACTCCTCCGTCGTCGTCGAGGGGCACGGCCACGGCTTCTACTTCGGGCGGCCCAGAGACGCCTAGTCCGGCTGGTGCGAGGGTGGGCTGGTCTGCTCCGGAGGGTGCGGTGGCGGGCTCGGCTGCTCCCTCGACTGACATGCCTCCTCCGCCTCCTCCTACAGGCATAGCGAACGGCGACTCCAGCCTAGCGACTCCGACGATAATCAGGTACGCGAGCACGAGCACAACTTCACGCAAGAGGGGCCGCAAGTCAACATCGGAGTGTTGGAACGACTTCATGCCGTTGTTCAAGGATGTCAACGGCATGCAGATAAGGCATGCTGCTGTCTGTAAGCATTGCAAGGTGCAACTCACTGTTAGATCTGGTGGTGGCACTGGTCATTTGCTCTGGCACCGTACTGCTTGCTTGGCTAAAACTGAGCGCCCTAATAGAACCCAAACCTTGCTTCGTCACAATACTGATGGAACTGTGCGTTCATGTGACTATGATCCGAATGTTGCGCGTTTAGAACTTTGTCGCTTGATTGTTATCTTGGATCTGCCTCTTGGATTTGGTGCTTCTGCTGCATTCGAACATTACATTAAGGTAGCTCATAACCCTAGATTTGATGGTGTTTCTAGGCAAACAACTACTAGAGATTTTCATAAGTGCTTTACTGAACATCATAGTAAAGTAATAGAATCTTTGCAAAGTAGTGTGTCTTCTATTGCAATTACATCTGATATTTGGTCTGATAAAGCTAAAGAGCACTACCTTAGTGTTGTTGCTCATTTTGTTACTTCTGATTGGGTTCTTGAGAAAAGGATACTTGCCATGAGATTGATTGATGTGTCCCATAGTGGGACTAATATTACTGAACGAATTAAAATTGTGAGTTCTGAATATGGTTTGACTGATAAAATCTTTTCTATCACTTTTGACAATGTCTCTGCTAATGTCAATGCTATGAGCATTTTGATACCTAAATTTGTTGTTGGTCCTCTTTTCTTGTCCTCTTTTCTTGCATCAGAAATGTGCATGTCATATCATCAACTTAGTTGTCAAGTCTGGTCTAAAATATTTGAAGCCTATTGTTGAATCATTTAGAACTGTTATTTCTTTTTTGAACTCCTCTAATCAAAGGATTGCTTCATACAAATCTTATTGCATTGCTTTGGGTGTTCGACCTTCCTGATGTTGAAACATTTGCTTCCACATCAAAGCACCTTCTCTGTTTTTATAAACAGTCAGTACCAACAAGTTACAGGGCAAGCTTTGCTAAATCCTGATGACTGGTATGTTACTGAGAAAGTGACTGAATTTCTTGAACAATTTTATTAGATTACTTATACTCTTTCTAGTGTTTACTATCCCACTTCTAACCTTATTCTACATCAGCTTATTGAGCTTGCTGGTCACTTGAATGAATATGAGTCTGATAGGCTGCTAAGACATGTTGTTGTTCCTATGAAGTCCAAGTACTTAAAGTACTGGCAAGACATTCCTCTATTATATTCATTTGTCTTTGTTTTGGATCCTAGAGGCAAGCTGAAAGGCCTTATCAATACTTTCAAAATTCTAGGTAACCTGACTGGCACTGACTACTCTGCTTATTTTAATATTGTTCATACTGAGTTATCTAATGTATTTACCAAGTATGAGAATAAATTTAGTGCTGTTAGGATACAAAGATCAACTCCACAGGTAAGTTCAGCAAGGAAGAGAATCTCTTAGGGTAAGATATTTACGAGTTCTGATGTATTTGATGGACCTCAATCTTCTCAAAGTGCATCAGTGCCTCAGGTTTCTGAATTAACCATGTATCTCGATAGTGATACAGTGGCCATTACAATGATGATCTTGATGTTTTGAACTAGTGGAATGTTCACAAACAGACCTATCCTATCTTGGCTATCCTTGCTAAAGATGTTTTGACAGTCCCTATCTCAACTATAAGTTCAGAATCTGTTTTTAGCTTGTTTGGCAGGTTGCTTGAAGAAAGACGACGAAGCTTGAGTAGTGAGATGGTGGAGATTCTCACTTGCTTGAAGGACTGGTATATGGGCGAAGAAAGGGAGCAACACACTATGGAGAAGCATCATGAAGAGCTTGAAAAGATGTTTTAAAATCTCTACTTGGATGGTCGACCTGCAACACAAGATGCTGCTACTGGTGGTGCTGATGGTGGTACTGATCATGGTGGTGGTGTAGATGTTGTGATAGAGTAGACATTTGATGTTGTAATCTTTTTTGTTGTTGAACCTGTATGAGACATTGAGATAATTAGAGTTGGTTATACTCTTTTTTCTCTAAGGCCAAAGGTTTTTAACGAGGCAGCCAGCTCCTAATCTAATTATTCTTCCTTTTGGCCAAACGAGTTTTTTCATTCTTTTTTATTCATTTTGTTTTCTTCCTTTTTTCTGACTTAGAAATTTTACAACTATAAGGTTAAATTTACTAACTTAGTTATTTTGTATTATTTTCGTGCCTGGCGGCTAAAAGGGCCCAGCATGCCTAATGGGCCTAACGTGCCTAACAGGTCGGCCCGACATGCATAACTCAATGCGTGTCGTGCCACAGGCCTTAAGGCCAGCACGGCACGACACGAATCGAGTAGTGGGCCTTTTAGGGCTTGGGCCGTGACATACCAAGCAGCCTGTTTGGACACCACTAGAAAGGCCCAGTCAGCAAGCTACCTAGTGCAACAGTCAGTCGACGCAGAAAGGCCCAGTCAGCAAGCTACCTAAACGGGCCTTCTCCCAAAAAAATATAGAATTTTAAGACCTAATGGGTCAGAGCCCATTATAGATATTGAACTGATAAGAACAGATACTATACTTGATCTTAGGCATGAGGCCGAGAAAAGTACGGGTTACGCCCCTGGGCCCCAGCCTCATTTTATACATCGCGTGGCGTCTCGCTCGGTTTCAGGTTAGCGCTGTGGTACTAACCTTTTTTCCACCGCCTCTGCCCTGCTTTGTATTGGACTCAATGCTGGGTTGCCTCATGTGAGTCGTCCGGCCCAGTTCAGGGTGCTGCAACGGAGGCAGGCTCTCGGTTTCCTCCTCCTTTTGTGCTTGTGATGTAAAACCGGTATCTCCGGTATACAATGGATATACTATGTTGTACCGCTTTCAATAAAAGCAGGAGTAATCTTTTCTAAAAGAAAAGGACAGCGCGGTGCTGGACGACGCAAGAAGCCTAGGTAGCAAACTACCCCTAATCAGGCCCTCACACCACAAAGAAGAACACTAGAACAGTCGAACAGATACACTTGATCTTAGCCAAAGAGCACCTTTACAGTAGACCGTGATACATATAAAATTAAGGTATCATGGTTTAGATCTAATCATTTATTTGAGATGATATTAAATATAATTATTGGATAATGTTGGAGTTAATTTTCTATGATGTTGTTAGTAAAATTCTGATTTCTGACATGATGATATTTTGATTGATCATCCGACTTCTATGAAAGAAAGAAAAAACACAAGATGAAGATGAAATAATGAAACCTATGATCTTGATCTTCAAAAACGTTTATTTTACATGTCTATAAGTTTATTTTCCAGTTATATCCATATGATACTTATGATTCCTTATAATGATACTTATGATACTGATAGATCAAAAAGGTATCATGATTAAGATTTGAACCGTCAAATGAATAAAATAAACGGTAGACATTTATTTTAGTCTACTGTAAAACTACCCTAGCCAAAAGGCCGAGAAAGATACGAGTTTCAGGAGTCAGCACTGGCAGACGTTTTCCTTGTTTGCATTTTCAGATCGCAGCAGGTCTAAGTTATTCTTCGGATCGATGGTTGCCATATGGAACTATGCAGGGTGTGCGCAGTCAACACGTTCTGGCTGTGGTTGCTACACCTGGATCTCCTCGACCCCACCTCGCATTGGAGGATATTACCGATCGTGATGAGCGATCATGGAAATGCGTAGCAGGTACCATGGGTCTTCTTGTGCATGCATCTTACATGATCTTGACTCAGTCGAGTTCACTTACGGCCCGGTGGAACGGTCTGAAGTGTGACTGCGGCAATGCCTGTTCTAAATCGGTGCCGAACCACGCTAATCATTGCGTGGTCTAATTAATAACGGAGCCTGTAAATTCTTTGCTCAAGTTAAACTGTTGGAGGCGGGCTGGACGTGTATTTCTGGTCAGGTTACGGGTCATGTAGCAGAATGCGTGCTTGACCGCGTCATGTGTGCTCTCCACCGCGAACACTGAAAACGAATGGGACTCGGTGTGTTTCGCGTGCGTAGCAATGCAACCTTTAATTTGTGTGCCTTCCCCTACTGCCTGCCTACTATCGGGACTGCACCAGAGATTATTTATATCGACCCCCTTTCTTCTATCGGCGATCAGTTCGTCGTCTACAGGCGACATGCTACTTGCCACTTTGCAAAAGTCTTGCTGCCACATTACATATTTTGATGTTTATTATATCATTAGGAAAGGGGATTTTGCTTTGAGTTTCCATATATTCGAGGAAACCAATATAACATCCGTCCAAACGAGATTTTCTTGCTGCGGGGATTTAAAGTGACTTGAGCTGAGACTTCAAGCAGAAGGGGCAGGTTAGGCATATGTATAATGGAGATTACTATTCAAATAGCCTTTGTAGTACAGTACATGCCAGTAGTGTGGAATATGAGTTACACCTTACTCTTACCACTACTGCCGCTGTGCCGCATGTGAGATGTTTTGATCAAATGGAATTCATACAGCCTTTGTGTGTTATATTTCTGTTCATGGCATCAGGGCAAATGACCATATATACCTGTTTATATGGTGCTATTTTTTTCTTTGAACTTTTATATGTTGCTACTAATATACACTGGCAACCACAAAAAGAAAAAAAAAACAAAGAGCCGACGAACTGCCAGACAAGATCCGATTTTAAAATTTCCAGTATTCTTTTGGTTGGGTCGCGCCAAGCCCGGCCTGCAGTGCAACGGCTGGGCGACGAAAGAAGGCCCAGGTAGCGAGCTACCAAAACGGGCCCTCCCCCACGAAAAAATAGGTTAATATCGGTGTGGGCCGGAGCCCACTATCAGATATCAAACTGATAAGAACAGATACTATACTTGATCTTAGCCCGAGGGCCGAGAAAGGTACGAGCTGAAGTGTTGTCACCCGGCCTTGTTTTATACGCGGCGTGGCGCGTCGCTCCGTATCAGCCGTCGCTGCGGTACTAAACGATTTGAACCGCCTCTGCGGCTTCGAGGCCTGGCGCCTTGTTTCCCAACGCGGGCCCTCGCTGCATTGTATTTATTGGGCCTAAGGCTAGTTTCCGCTGGCACATCCAGTCCGTCCAGCCCAGTTCAGGACTTCGGGTGCAGTACAGCAGTAGACTCTCAACCGGATACGCGCGGCCGATACGTAGTCTGCACGCACCACGTTCTCGTTGCTACATTTCGATCGCCTCCTGGAGGATTATATCGACCACCTCGTAATGACTCTAGATAGATCTGTGCACGAAGGGACCAATTCAATCCGACGTGCTGATCAGTCAGTGGTTGCGGTCCTGTCAAAGGGTTGGCCCGAAGTGCCTGTAGAGTCAAGCTAAATTAGTACCGAACCATAATTGCATCGACTAATTAAGCAGCCTGTAAAGTCTTGGCTGGAATTAAGATTAGGTTGGTGGCGGGCCATATCTTTCATTCTGTTCATTCAGGTTACGGGTTAGCAAACACTAGCATGCGTGCGTGACCGTATCATCCATGTGTTCTCCACCGCAGAGACAGACTGAAGAAAACGAATCGGACTGAATGTGTTTCGCATGCGCGTAGCAACGCGACCTGTATGTGCCGTCCCCGTACTGTACCTGTAGATAAATAGTCCCGGTCGCTGCCTGCTATCGGGATTATTTGCATCAGTTCATCTACAGGTGCCATGATGCTACTTGCCTCTTTGCAAATTATTATTCGGAAACAAAGGGAGTTCCGCTTTGGGCTGTGATCGAGATACTGGAGGAAACCAAAGTAACATCCATCGAAAAGCAAAGTCCGTTTTGTTGTTTGGAAGTGGCTTATAGCAGATTTGAAGCTGGCAGACCAAGTTTGGTACAGTACGTGCGAGATGGAGCGTGTAATCACATTGCCCGGGAGTTGAGCCATCAGACTGCCAATCAGCTTCAATTGGCTTGTTAACGCAAGATTTAAAGCAATTTAAATCAGCTTCAGGCATCCGCCTTTTTACCATTTACGATACCGTTTGCTAACAATTTGAAATATAATGTATATCACACTTCAGCTCTACCGGACCACGGCATGATACTCGTTGCGATTTCCAAATAGCTTCTGCAGACGCGGTCTTTGATTAAATGGTACTCCTCACGCAGTCTTGTGGATCACTAAAGAGCGTTTGATTGATTTTTGTTTTCCACGTGCCGGAAAGCAACAGCGCGTCCATCAGCCGGCAGCAGGGCGCAGCGGCAGCGGGACTGTTCTCCTTGCACAGGTCAGGAGGGTGGCCCAGCGGCGCGCTGTGACACATGCGTCCTGACAGCTCCCACAACCTGTCTTCCCACCCGCCCAACAAGTGGACGGACGGCGTTTTCTGCAGTAACCAGTTCGATTGAGAAAGGATTAGCCGCCTTTTCTGCAGTAACCAGTGGGGTAGAAACAATTCCAGTTCGATTGAGGAGGATCAAACGGCGTCATTGAATCCCGGGAAAAAAAAAAGGCCCGGGAAAAAACTGGTATTGTGGTAAGACAAGCTCTCCAGTGTTTAGATATCCAGTGCTACCACGTACGAGCACTGATTTTACCCCCACCTACCCGTGACGAGAGCGAGCACGGAAACAGAAAACTCGGGTACGCCACCCACGCCCATGCATGTTCATGGCTAGCACTGTATGTAGTACGGAGACATCAAACGTGTCGAGCAACACGGGAGGCGTGTAGTACGCACACCCTCCCCGCGGCACAGCAGCAGCAGTATGGCCGGCCCAGTAGTACTGCCAAGCTTTCTTTTACGCATCTCTCTCTCTCTCTCTCTCTCTCTCTCTCTCTGCTGAAAGCGCCTTGTACAGCGACAGAATAATCTGATTCCGGCGCCTGCGTACCTGTACTACCCTGGAGATGCTTCTTGGAGCGAGCGGAGTTTTGGGACATGAGACAAAACTTGTCGCTGCACGGCATGGCGACAAAGTTTCCCGAACAAGAAAGCTACACCGTGAGCAGGCAGGCAGCACCGCGGAATTGTCCGACGCCCATCAACCGGCAGACCGATAGATCAGATAGGCTTTGCCATACACGATGTACTACATACTTTTGCTACTACGTTATAAACTCTCTCTACGCGTGTGAGTTATTGCAAAATTTAATTACTTTTGGTACGTTATTATACAACTGGGGGTTTGTGTATTTGCTAACCCGGTTTTGATGACAAACGACACAACTGGACGCTATGGTGATGTATCATGGATGACGCAGCATATGCAAGTTGGCGCAACCGACGAGGGAAAGCTCAAGACATCGTCGCGCCCATGCCTCGGGGATCTCGGCTTTTCCCTCGGCCTTTTCGTGCGGGATGCCAAAGTTTGATTGCACGTCTTTCATTGCACGCCTTGATATTCTATGGACCACGCCCGACACACACTCGGCATTAAGAAATACACACGTCCGATCCGGCCCACAGTCGGCATTAACAAAACTCTTCGATTCATAACGACAAAACTGGTATTGTGGTAAGACAAGCTCTCCAGTTTTGTTCAGAGAGGTAGGATTACGAGGTGAACATACTGCTGGAGTACTTTGTTGTCTGAAATGTCGTGGAAGAAAGAATAATAGAGGGAGATCATCATCTGTTATAGGAAATACTATTGTTAGACTTGGGCACCCTTCGATTTTTTATCCGTGGGATGCCTGATGTACATATGAATATATCCAATGAAGATGCATGTGCTTTGCACATTGGAAGGCTGGAAGCGGTAGTTATTTCCCGAAAGTCAAGGAACTGTGACGATATATTGCGTCCTCGTGAATCTTGTGATGCGGCAGCTGTTATTGGTTGCCAATAGTCAGCGACCGTTGAACCGGGACTATTGCGCTTCAGTCACGCACTTGCACAGTGCACAGGAGGAAAAACCAGGCAACAAAAATCAGTGCAACTGCATGATTGTGCATGTTTATTGCAAGTTACTAGTATCAAAACTCCCCCCTTCAATTTCAGAGGACAACTTCGTTTTCCCTTCAATTACGAATCCTCTTAATTCGGTGCATGTACCGAGCTCCAGAGGTCAATTCACAGCGTACCTCTCACGTCGTAATATTGGTGATAGTTACGCATGTACTGCAGTGCGCCATTTCCAAGCTAAGCGCACATGCATGTATGTTAACTGTCACTAGCCACGCCACATGCTCTGTTTCTTAATGAACAAATGGGTTTTGCTTAAGTTTTTTGTTTTTACCTCCAAGCCGTCTAAAGATACTAGTAGTACGTACAAATTCCTTTCTTTCCTGTGAGTTTATATACATGCAAGTTGCCTTTTGTTTTTTGGAGTTTATATGCAAATTGCTTTTACTAGTAGCTATCTAAAGTAATACGGCAAATCTTTGACCGCAGCTGTGAGTCCCCGAATCTTGATTCTGAAGTCTCACGTTGCTTTTGCTTAAGCTTGGAAACGTAACGTAAAAGCGATTTTTTTTTATATTTGCTAGCTTTCTATCAACAAAGAGCTTTTAATCAATAGTTTGTTTTTTTTTATTTTAATTTTTCTTTTATAATATTATCTATATAATAATTATAAATTATTGGATTTAGATTTAATGGCTCAACTTTCAGTCAGTGAAAATTAGCAAGTCTTTTTTTTCTTTTTGTACAAAGCTGAACTAAATCTTGAAAAGTGGAGTACACTAACTATAGCAATCCCTGATACACTCTGATATTTGTTTCGGTAAATGTAGAAACAAATCATCCAGTTCATCTCCCGATCTTGAATTGCAGTCGCTGGGAAAGAATCAAATCTTCGTTATCGTCTGCATATAGAGATCTAATGAATCCATTCCGTAATGGAATTTGATCTGATTCTTGTTTATCCAGCGCGCGAGACTTCAACTCGGTGGGAATAACATGACCAGAAAGAGGATAAACTTGCCATCACGGCTGTGATTACCGTCCAAAAAAAACCCCCCGATAATGTAGCAACGTTTAACAATTTCCGGAAGGCACACATCAATGTCCAAAACAGGATGAGGACAAGACGATCCGTTGCCGCGAATCGGGCCAGGCAGCCGCACGCGGGCCCCGGCGGGCCTTCCCCCAAATCGCCGGGCACGTCGCCGCCGTTGGGCCGTCTCCATGTCCAACTTTCCTTTCCTTTCCTTGGGCGCCACACCCAACTAACCTACCGCGATGGCCGCTCCACGTCGGCGCCGCGTCCTCCCCCTCCCACCAACCCCACGTGCATCGCCCCGTGGGCCCACTCCCACCCCATTCGTCTTCCCAATCCCAACAAGAGAGAACTTGTACACCATGCATCGAGCTGACCGACTCCGCCGACGCGCGGGGCCAGGAGTCGCTGGTCCCACCGGAGACCGTGGTCTATAAAGACGGCGTGGTGCCGCACGGCTCCACTGCAATAGTCCAACGCCGGCGAAGCCTCCGCTCCGCTCGCTGTATAAATTGGCGGGCTGCGGCAGCGTGCCCTTTTTTTTTTCCGCTTTCACATTTCGCTTCACCCCCCCGGGCGCTATCGCCTCGAGATTCGCGCGCCGTGTCCTCTGCTCCGAGCTGCAGGCAGCTGCTGCGCCACCTCCCCCCTCCCCTCCCCTATCGCGTCCGCGCCCAGATCTCTCGCTCGCTCGCCGGCGCCCGGGCTAGATCTGGCCGGAGCGAGGAGGCGGAGGCCGGCAGGGGGCGGGTGAGCGTCCGAAGTGGAGGGGGGAGAGAGGGGAAGGGAGGTCGCGCGCGCGAGAGGAGGAGACATGGAGCTGGCCGTCGGCGGGGGGATGCGGCGGTCGGCGTCGCACACCTCGCTGTCGGAGTCCGACGACTTCGACCTCTCCCGGCTGCTCAACAAGCCGCGGATCAACGTCGATCGCCAGCGCTCCTTCGACGACTGCTCGCTCAGCGACGTCTCGCACTCCGGCGGGTACGGCAGGGGCGGCGCCTTCGACGGCATGTACTCGCCGGGCGGCGGCCTGCGCTCGCTCGTCGGCACGCCGGCGTCCTCCGCGCTCCACTCCTTTGAGCCTCATCCCATAGTAGGCGACGCCTGGGAGGCGCTCCGCCGCTCCCTCGTCTTCTTCCGCGGCCAGCCTCTTGGCACCATCGCCGCCTTCGACCATGCTTCCGAGGAAGTCCTCAACTATGACCAGGTGTGCTCTCTTCCTAGTTCCGACTTAACTTCAAATTCATTTGCCTCCAAGCTTGTAATTTAAGATGCCTGTTGCTCGTTGCTTATACGATTTGGGGGAACATGGAGCCAGGTGTTTGTGAGGGATTTCGTGCCGAGCGCGCTGGCGTTCCTGATGAACGGCGAGCCGGATATCGTCAAGAACTTCCTTTTGAAGACCGTGCTGCTCCAGGGATGGGAGAAGAAAGTCGATCGGTTCAAGCTCGGGGAGGGTGCCATGCCGGCCAGCTTCAAGGTGCTGCATGACGCAAAAAAGGGGGTTGATACCCTGCACGCTGATTTTGGGGAGAGCGCAATTGGTAGGGTTGCCCCGGTCGATTCGGGCTTCTGGTGGATTATACTCCTGCGGGCGTACACAAAGTCCACTGGTGATATGACGCTGGCAGAGACACCGGAGTGCCAGAAAGGGATGAGGCTCATACTGAGCTTGTGCTTGTCTGAGGGCTTCGACACTTTCCCGACGTTGTTATGTGCTGATGGTTGCTGCATGATAGATCGCAGAATGGTAAGCTACTATTGACCCGCTCTGCCTTTCACTGGGGTTTTAAGCCTATATTTAACATCTCTATTGTGGTGGTTAACACTGAATAAATATCTAGCACTTCATATGAGCCTTTTGGCTGTATTATCTCTCTTTTGTCTCCGTAGGATAGTTTATTCTTACGTCTAGTTTCTTATGTCTAGTAGCCTGATGATATTTTTTAAATAATAATGTAAGGGTTTCAGCTCTTATGGTTAGTATCGCGCTTCCTGCCCTAAGCATATATGATATGAATAACCATTTCATGATATGCTGTGGTTCTAGTTCCTACATCATTATATGTCTATAAAATGCGTCATTGTGGGCATACCGCTATTCTATGCCTGACACTATTACCTGTTTATTCGAATCCCAAATTCTGATGTTGACTTCATAGTCAAATAATGATACGATCTTTGTTTAGTTATTGCGGGTTATTATGCCTTAGACTTGGTCATTGTCAAACTTCATTTTTTTAATGTGATATTTACTGTTTGTTCTCATTGTTATTATTTTAAGTACAACACCACATGAATTTTCCTACAAATGATGCATACAACAAGAATACTTGTCTAAACCTTTAATTGCTAATAAGGGGCACATAGAAAATGATTCATTTGATTCTAGGTCTCTTTTGAATGATATTTATTGATTTGGTACTCCTCATTGACAAATGCATGTCAACCTGAGAGTTTAGTTAGTGATTATATGCTCATACTGTTTTATTTGAAATTCCATTTTGATTTCAGTTGAGCTTTTATATTCATACTTATTGTTGTTCTCATTTGTAGGGTGTGTATGGCTACCCTATTGAAATCCAAGCCCTTTTCTTCATGGCACTTAAGTGCGCCCTTCAAATGCTTAAGCATGATAATGAAGGGAAAGAGTTTGTAGAGAAGATAGCTACTCGTCTTCATGCTTTAAGTTATCACATGCGGAGTTACTTTTGGCTTGATTTCCAGCAGCTCAATGATATCTATCGCTACAAAACAGAAGAATATTCTCACACAGCTGTCAACAAGTTCAATGTTATTCCAGATTCTATTCCGGACTGGTTATTTGATTTTATGCCTTGTCAAGGTGGTTTTTTCATTGGTAATGTCAGTCCTGCAAGGATGGACTTCCGTTGGTTTGCACTTGGAAACATGATTGCCATACTTTCATCTCTTGCCACACCTGAGCAATCCACAGCCATAATGGATCTTATTGAGGAGCGTTGGGAGGAGCTTATCGGTGAAATGCCTCTGAAGATTTGTTATCCGGCTATTGAAAACCATGAATGGCGAATAGTGACAGGTTGTGACCCAAAAAACACTAGATGGAGTTATCACAATGGAGGATCATGGCCAGGTCAGCAATCTTAGCATTAGCATTGGATTTTCTTTTTTGAATATTTTGCTATAGTTAGTATCAAAATATATTTTAAATTTTGTGCTGTCCTTTTGTTTCAAAACCTAATTACATTAAGCAATAGGATTATAATTTGGGAAGATACTCTATGTTCAATAAATTCTTATATTCTGATCTTAATGATTCCTTTTTAGCATTCAAGGAAAGACCACAATTTATTTAAAATTTAGCTCCTTTCCTTTCTCTTTTGTCAATCATACATAATTTAGCACTGCAGGTTGCATAATTCTTTTGGTCCTGATCTTTTCATGATGTTCCAACTTTTTTGATATTTTAGTAGAAATCCGTAACATGAGATATTGAATGGCTCCATTATTCTCTGTGATGCTTGACCTGAACAATAAGAGTTGTTTCACCCATGAAATTGTGTTCATCTTTCTGCAGTTCTTCTGTGGCTGCTGACCGCAGCCTGCATCAAAACTGGACGGCCGCAAATTGCAAGAAGGGCAATTGACCTTGCTGAGAGCAGGCTGTTGAAGGATGGTTGGCCAGAGTATTATGACGGGAAGCTCGGGCGGTATGTTGGCAAGCAGGCAAGAAAATTCCAGACTTGGTCTATTGCTGGGTATTTGGTTGCCAAGATGATGCTGGAGGATCCTTCACATCTTGGCATGATTTCCCTGGAAGAGGATAGAGCCATGCTGAAGCCTGTTTTGAAAAGGTCCGCATCGTGGACAAACTGAGATGTCGACGAAAACTTGTAGGGAAGCAAAGTCAGTTGCAAACACAAATTCTTCGGGTGGCACTTGTCTGTGCTGACCCCATTCCTTTGACTTTCTGAACAGCAAATGTTTGTTCTCTCCGGATTCCTCGGTTGTACAACATCTCAGCTCATTGCTCGAGTTGGAAGGAAGCAATTACAGGAATCAGTGTTTTGTTTTTTTCAATCCCTCGTTGTAAGAAGATACTCTAATTCTTGCTTGGGTCATCCTAAGCTATCAATCCTTTTGGTTGGACTCAGCTTTGTTGTATGAATTGACTATACAAATGAGTAGCTGATTCTAGCTTACGCTGTGAGCTAAAGAATTGGTATTCTAACGAATAAAGCTCATTTTTTATGCATGGTTACATGCCTACATTTCGATTGCGTCCACTTTGCAGCATGTCCTGTGCTTCTAAGACAAGTCATACAAAGTGTGCGTTGTGTATCTCTCTCTCTTTTCTCATACAGAGATTTGAAGTTGTTCTTGTGTTAAAGAAAAGAAAACATTCGTCTCCTAGAAACCCAACGCTTGTGGGGTGTCTTTATAGACGAGAGAACAACTCTCTTATTTCTACTCTCCATGCTTGCGGGGTGTTTAGATGAGGATTGCACCAGAGCTAGTTTTTCTATTGTCTACTAAATTTAAACCGAATTTAGTTCAAATCGTGGCGGTCTCTAGGAGGGCTGGATCTTTTAGTGAAAAAAAAATCATAACTGGTAAATACTAATTGACTAGCTCGTCATAACTGGGACCTGGATCAATGTTTTATCTGACATGATCCCCTCCCTAGCTTTGTAATGAACCTTTTTGTTCGTGACCTCGCTGAACCGGTCCTTTTGATAAATACTCACTATAATTAACAGAGCGAGTTTTGATGAAATAAAGAAGACTTGTGTAACAATCATGAATTTTTCCGGTCAAGGCATCAAAAACTACAATTCAAAAAGGAGGCCCAAATTCAACTACTTCGATCAAGCTTGAAGCCCAATACCTTTGCACAGCTCATTTCCAGCCCATTTGATCTGTCCACCCACCAGCCTCCCCATCGATCAACTAGAGTCCTCCTCCATTGCCGAGATCCCGATCTCAATCCCCACCGCGCCATGGCCGCCTCCTCCCCTCCGTCCCCGCCGCCGGCAACCGACGCCGCCGTACCAGGCCTCCCCGATCTTTCGGTACCCTACGACCTTGCCACGCGGGGGCAGTGGCAGGCGCTTCTCGCGCACCTCTCCCACCCGTCCCACGCCCAGCACCCGCACCACCGCCTCCTCCTCTCTGCTCTCTCCGCCCTCTCCCTCGCCAAGCTCCGCCGCTTCCCGGACGCTGCCACGCTGCTCGCGTCCCTCCACCCGGACCCGGCCTGCCCGCCGCCGCCGTTCCTAATCCGCCTTCTCCACGCCGTCCTCCCCCTCTTCCTCCCCGACCGGCCCCTCGCCCTCGACCGCCTCTACACGCTCCTCTCCTCCGTCCGCGCCCGCCCCGATGCCGGGCATCCTGAGTGGCGCCGCCGCGACGTCCTCGTCGCGTCCCTCCTCGCCGCCGACCACCTGGCCCACCGCGAGTTCGACGTCGCGCTCGCGCTCCTGGCCGACATCGCCGCCCGTGAGCCGAGCAACCCGATCCTCCTCTCCCGCCTCGCCTACGCGCATATGCAGATCGGCAACCTCACCGCGGCCTCTGCTACCTTCCGCCACGTGGAGTCCGTGGCCGACGCCGCCGACGAGCCGGCGCAGTACGCCAGCCTCCTGGCCCGCAACCGCGCTCTCGAGTGCATCGTGGCCAAGGACTACGCGGCGGCGGTGCGGGAGTACGAGACCTGCATCGAGGCGGACCCCGCGGACGCCGTGGCGCTGAACAACAAGGCGTTGTGCCTCATGTACTCGCGTGATCTCGGCGACGCCATCAAGGTGCTCGAAGGCGCGCTGGAGAGGGTGCCCACGGCGGCGCTCAACGAGACGGTGGTGGTCAACCTGTGCAGCATGTACGAGCTCGCATATGTTCACCACGGCGAGGTTAAGAGGAGCCTGGCCGAGTGGATTGCTAGAGTTGCTCCCGACGATTTCGACACCTCCTGCACACGAATGTAGGAGGTAATCCTTCATTCCTTCCTGTAATCGAGCTTTGGATTGTTGTACACCATGGAATGCTTAGCCGGTGGCACATACTGGAATTTGACTTTCCATGTCTCGATTGATATATCTGATGTCTTTGGTAGCAATGGAGGATGTGAGGTGGTCGGGTATGCATAGTCAAAAGAATGAGGAAATTGTATGAGTTGACAACATATTCTTATAATCATACTCGTCTCATGGTTTCTCTTTGCTAATGGCACCCAACCACTGGTCACAAATGTTTCAATGTGCCTTCTGATGCGCTAACAGCACGCCACTCTGAACTTGGTGGTTGTACAGCTTGATGGCGAGCTTTTGCACACAGCAGCCCCTTCGATAAAATCCTGCAAGTGCAACCTGATGGCGAGCTTTTGCACACAGCAGCCCCTTCAATAAAATCCTGCAAGTGCAACCTGATGGCGAGCTTTTGCACAAAGCAGCCCCTTCGATAAAATCCTGCAACCTGATGGCGAGCTCTTTGGTAGGAGGAAAGATCAGTGTGTTGATGGTGCATAGTAGCAGCGTATGTTTCTTTCAACTATTATAACGCAAGGTGAAGTATGGTGTTGTTTTGTAGTTCTGCCATTGAGGTTTTAACTCTCGATTCATGCTATTTGGAAGCTTGAGGATGTAGGTATTTGCTCGTAGGAATATAATTCTTTACTTGAATTTGTTTGTAACCTTCCTTGAGAATTGGACTGTTGCAAGTCGAATACACGATCATACATGTTTCGTAATATGCAAGAAGTTGTGGCGGCACTTGCCGTATTCATCCTTTTTTGATGGACAATCACATCTTTATGATATGTGAATATCTTATGCAAAGCTTTGGTACAGTCAGCACCAAGTTGATAAAATTTAGAAAAGTTCATGACTGGTTTACTTTTAGTTTTATTCTTTTATCTACAGAATCAGGAATCTAAACTAGGTGAAAGGTGGCAGCACATGGTACATACGTTGTTTGCTGCATCACTGGGATGATACTGGAAGGCTACAATAAAATGAGAAATAATTGCCATATTATTAGTGATCCGGTCATGCCAAACTTTATGCATGAGGCTCACATTTATCAAAACAGCTCCTGGTCAATTACCAAGTAATATCATGGTGCAATTGAAGTTGGAGTGTTCAGTGTCGATCATGGTTCATTGGGAGTGTTGTATCAATGGCTCATTGTTCTGTGGTGGGAAGTTTCATAAAGACTAGTAGCCCTGCTCCCGGGGAGGGCTACAGACAGTTATACCTGCCTGACTGATACTGTACATTGATACTTGTTATATCTGTATGTCCTCAAACATGTTTTTTCCTTTTGCGTCTCTCACTGCCTCATGTGTCCTTGACTAAATTTGTCATGCTCATTGCTCTGCTTGCTTTGAAATCTGGTACTGCTTGCAGCATGTCTCCTCAGATGATGGCCCGATTAGTTGAGTACCATACGACCATTTCATGATGCATATTTCTGATTATAACATAGTGGATGCCAAATTACACCGTGACTGATCACAAGCACAAGCTGTTTAATCTAAATAATAAATTGTGTTAAACTCTCACGAGTCATGACAATTACAAGCTCTGAATAATTACAAGAGCAAATACACTGAATGATGTGAAAAAATCAAGAAATCTGGTTCTGAAATGGAAGTAGACCAACTTGTCAAGAAACCACAGGGATTCACAATAGCATGGAGGTCAGAATCTTAAAGTAAAATCTAAAACTGCAATTCCCCAAGCTATTATCCCCCTTTTAAAGATCTTCTACTGCCGCAGGAATAACTAAAATTTAAGTTTTCTGGAATAAATGTCACAATTTCAGTCTTCATGGGCCCTTGGTCGGTTATTCTCCTCACCTTGTCCCGAAAAATACATCAGAACAAGAAGAACAGCGACCAAGCAAATTAGAATGTACAATGCATTAACACCCAGCAGTGTTGGGGAACCACGGCCCATTCTCTTCTTTATTGTTCTCCCTGCTCTGTACCCTTCAAGAAAACGACTTATTTGTGATCCATAGTCACCTTCTTGAAGCCTCTCCAAACCCTCAACCTTAAACAAGAAAGGAATTGTCAAAAAAAAAAAAAAAAAAAACCTTAAACAAGAAAGTAGAAATATTTCAGCAAACAACATTGGAAAGCTAAATCTAAATAGACAAGCAAGATGCAAATTTTCAGTTTATCTACAGTTGGACACCTGAGTGTAACTTGGAAGCAATATAATAAAGAGATCATTCAGAAAAAAGAAAAGGTGGTGGAAGTATGAGAATTTAATTCAACATTAGAAAACATGCACAACAGTACAAAGTGTGATGCATGTAAAATATACACGTTTTTGTTGCTGTATAAATCACTACATTATAATCTGGTGATATGGATTATCGTATAAAAAATTAACAGATGCAAAACAGAGAAGAATTTGTTCTACTTACAACTTCATATTCCTCTTCTTTGTCCCATACAATCATCTTTGGCAGCTCTGAACCCTTCGAAACATCAAAAGTCTCAGTGAATTCCTCCCACTGCTCGATCCCCACATATCCAAAGACTAAATCATGATTTGCATTGGCTGCAGACCTCAAAACCTTAATTAACTGTGGAGAATTTTCATCTGCTTCATCGTCCAAAATGGTAAGAACAACCTTCCTCTCATCATCATCCAACAGCTTCACAGTCTCTCTGTTGATAGGCACAGTTAAAGGCAGTAGGGACTGACGTATGAAGTCTTCTAAAAAGGATCCTGCATCTGTATGCACAGCAAGTATTATCATGTGCCATCATATAGGAAAACCATGAATTAAAATGCATGTGTTTTGTTTTGTAGATTCATAAGAATATCGATTTAGATTAGGTGGATAACATATATAATATAACACTAAAAAAACAAGATTCAACTAGTTCAGGAATGATGGAAAGGTTATCCCTAGCATACCTTCAAATGGTCCATAGAATACGCTCTGCTCATTATATTTTGGGTTCTGAGAAACTAGTGCAGGAACCTTGTCAAAATCATATAGATCCATCATATCATCGGAGAAATCCTTTGCTACAGAAAACCATGCCTTCTTCTTGTACTTCGCTCCATATTTCGCAATCAACGATTCCTCCACCCCAAATCCGATGAACAATGGAAAGCCGATGCCAGCGGCCTCAACAAAGCCTTTGATTGCCGAGTCCGACTCAAGAACAGAAACATTGGGTGCAACAAGCTTCTTAAGGTTCTCAATGAGCACCTCAGCCTTCCTTGAGCCCGTGTACTCGGAGGGGACTCCATGGTTGAAAAGCATCAAAGTAGGGAACCCACTGCATCCAGAGAAACAAAAACATAAGGTATTCATACTAATCATACATAGTCATCTGGTAACTGTACTACCCAAATGAAGCAGGGTGCCTACTCTATTTCATATTTGGAACGGAGCTTCTTGTACTTATCAGCATTTACTTTAGCAATTACGACGGGCGTAGGGAGCCCAGCCAGCACCGGAGCAGCCTCATCCAGCTGCGATAGACATACCGAGCGAATGCTCATCAGTTCAGTTATAATTGAGGCGGCAACAGGATAAAAATATTGCATTTCCCAGTATGATTGTAGTAGTGCAAGTATAAGGTGGTTGAGCTAACATTCATACACACCCACTACTGAATTTATCACGAGGGAGCGCGGCAAGGCCGTCCTCCTTGCTTAATTCCGCTCATTTCATTTCAGTTCAGACAGTTGTAAGCAGCAGCAGGGGCGCAGGTAGCAGAGAACTGGCGGTCGGGACGAGTTACCTGCGGGGCGAGGCGCTTGCAGTGGCCGCACCAGGGGGCGTAGAAGTCGACGAAGAGGTAGTCGGCGGCGCGCACCGCCGCGTCGAAGTTGCTCTCGTCCAGCTCCACCACCCTCCCGTCCCTGGGGATCTCGAACTCCGCCGGCTCCCCGCCGCTCGCCGCGCAGCTCTGCGCCCCCAGAAGGCAGAAGAGGAAAAGGAGGGAAAGCCGCAGCCGCTGCCGCAGGATCAGGAGTCGTTCGCCGTTCGCCATCGGCGTCCGCTTGATTCGATCTCGCAGCCCCTTCGGAGGTGTATGTGTATTGCACTGCACGTGGATGGACTCGCCTCTGAACTGCGGGCTACCTCGAAGACGCAGTTGACTGTGCCACTGAACACCGTAAGCGCCGCGAGAAGGCGTAGACTAGACTGTATAATATCCGCAAGCGCACTGAGAAGGCGAGATTTTGTGGCGCACACAAAACTACACTCTCGGGAAAATCTGAGTCTTTCTTTTCGTACTCCTACATAACTCGATTTTTTCCTACCCAATCAAGCAACACTGACAAGAGCAAAGCTCACGTGTGGTCTCGATATGATGAGTACTCTATAGGGCCTTCATAAAGTCTCGATACAGAATGTCAGCACTGAAAATAGTGAGATACGAAAAAATCTTGTAAATAGCGCATTCAACATTCTAAGCTGAAACATTCTGGAACCAAGCTTTAGCTTTATTTTGTAGAGTTGAAAATTCTTCAGGCAGACCAGCTCCTAACTTGAGAAGTCAGAGCAGCTCACTTAACCCGTTGCCACAATTTAGACGGCTGATAACACCCGCAGAGGTAATGTGGTTCATAAACCAGTCCGATTATGAAGTTAAAGCTGTGCTAAGAAAAAAAAAAGATATCTGACAATATGGTTACTCGTTTCTGCAGCTTGGAAAGGTTCAAGGCATCATATTATTAACAGAGAATGGTATCACTACACCCAAAGCCAACAAGCAAATGTTAACCTGTGGCAAAAGAAAATAGCAAGAAATGATCAATGCAAAACCGAAGCTTCAGAGCAAACTTCTCATAATGCTATGGAAAAGGGAACAAATATCATGAACAGGTAATTGATCTGTGTCGTCTCCTGGATTTGAGTTATCCAGAGGCCGTCTTCTTCTGCTGGAAAACAACTGCATACACGGGGACTCCAACACCAATGCTAACAGCAGCCAACACGGAGAGGGACACCTTAAGCTGCTGGTGCTTCATCCTGTGCAGATTGTACATGTGTTTGGCATGGACGTAGTATGGTTCATCATGTGCATGCGCTCCCATCCTCCTTACACCAGTGGAATGGAATCCACGGGAAGCTAAGAGATGCAACAGCAAGCCAGATATAAGTAAAACATAAGTAGCTATGTCAGCATATCAAACACAACGGCAAGTACTTAATATCCAAGAAATCAATAATGAATCCATTTGCAAATTATTATGTCCAACCTGACATTTTTCAGAAATAAAGGCATTTATTTGGCATAGTCATGTGTATTTGCGCACAGATTGTTGGATAAGAAAATTCTGCAGAGTTATGATTGATGTTGCTGTGCATTGAACCCCTGATGAGGAATCAAAGATTAATTACATGAAAAAAGACAGACAATCTCCATAGGGTAGCACGTTAGCATTTTCACACAGAAAATAGAAAAAAAAAGTTTGTCTTGAAAGTGTATCTCCAAAACTTTTATGTCAGTTTATATCACATACTTTTCCATGTGATCATGATGGCTATGACCATTCCACACCATTACTACGCAAGTATTGTACTTTTTCTGTTTATGCTGCGTGATGTGGTCACACTAGAACTAGGCCATCCACCCATTACAGCAGCACATCAGCTGGAGCTCACATTAGCAACAAAAACTATTCCAACCTACAATAGTGCATGAAAACTGATTGCCCACTAGAACGGAGAACTACAAAACTGTACCGCACAAAATTATACATGTTGTAGATCTCTGAAACCATCAAAGACACTATAATTGATTTGTTACTAGCAAAGTGCCCGTGCGTTGCTACGGGTTTAAAAAAACAAAACACTCTTTATGATTTATAAATGTAAATTATTTACATAATATAATTGTTGATATTTTTTACATGAAAAATCATATTTATATTATTGTTGGTGCTTCTTAGTGTACCATTTTATATGTCATAAGTAACAATTTTTCTACTATTTTTTACCTTATTGTTATCATAAATATTTTTTTACCTCTAATGTTATTGATTTCCATATTTAGTGTTATTTGAGTGCTATATTGCAAATTTAAATGAAATGGTATTAAAAAAATGCTCAAGTATGAGAAGTACCAATATGAAGCCTAATTCGTCATGCAAAAAGGGATTCTCATAAGCTCGTGATGTCTACAATATACCACTGGATCTCTATGAAACCTAACATGCAAGACCAAGGTTGTGACCCAATGACTAAAAAATTCTAGAAGCTTTATTCGATAGAAAAAATCAATTCACGTATAATAGAAACAACACTGCATTACAACGTGATTTTTGACTTGAAAACATGTTCTAATAAGAAATGTTAAAACACGAAAGTTGTAGATCTCGTCGAGACCTTTTCGAAACATATGTGGATCATATTATTTGGAGTCCAGAGGTAGAAGATATGGGCCCCGCATAGAGACCTGCGTAGAGGAGTCCGAATCTGAACAAATATTTTTGCATCGTAAATTTAGAAACCAAAACGGCGGAATCTTGACTTCTATTGAATATCAAAGTTGTAGAACTTTTTGAGGGCTACGAGATAGAGTCCGAATTTGCCTTATTTGAACTCCGAATAAGGAATTTATGATTTTTTAAATTCGATGCTTGATGGAAGATATGAAACCGATTTGGATTCAATCTCTAACTTTGTGGGCGTATGGTAGATTTGAACATGTTCACTTAAATTAATAGATTATAGAGATTAGAACTTGTCACCACTCTTAACATGCTAGACAGTGTGAGCACCCGGGATGTGATTTCTGATTACAGAACGGCAGAACCTGAGCAGTTTGATTTTGGCCCCAAAGTAATGATAATTTACGGTTACAGGGAAATTAAACACCTACCTAAGAATCATATCCACACGTTCACCGAACCAACCTAGAATATATTCCTATGGTCTCATATCGACTTGCAGGCTAACCACAACACGCGCTGGTCCCGCAACAAAGTTTTAGGACCCAATCTGCACTAGCGCCCTTTGGCACACAACCTCGACGCCAGATCAAGTACCATGAGGAACCGGAAAACACCTATTCACAAATCAAGCATTTTTTTTCCATGGCAAATGTCCAGATCTAGGAAATGGGATCGCATCAGGAACGAACCCCCGATCGGAACGAGGCGGGGTCGCGGGGAATGGAAGGAATCGCGTGTCTAAGCCTTACCGGGAGCCGAGGTCTCCATGCATGAGGCGAGGAGGCGGAGGCCGGACTGCACGCCGCGGTTGAGAGCCATGGCCATTGCCGTCGTTGTGTTCTCCTCTTCCCGGCGGTGAGGTGCGCTTCGAGGGCCGAGGGCGGCGGCGTGTGCGAGCAAAAGAGAATGGGAAAAAGTCAGAGCCGAAACTCCGTTAGGCTGTAGACTGTTCCGTGGACCGCGTGGGCTCCTATATGGGCCGGGCTATCGTGCATTCATGCTGCCGTAGAATCTGCCGGCTGCACCGTTTATACGTTCGAAATTGCTAGTATTGTGCTATGTCCAGCGTGCTCGGGAGCTTCAGTGCATCGCGCTTTTAAGAATCGTTCAGACTGTCAGTACATCAAACAGACCGACGTGAATGAATGCAGTACCGTTTAGGGAACTACAATACGTTGTTGATTTCTAAAGTAGAAACTAAGGTACTGTTTGGTTCGCCCCATTGTAACGCATTGCGATTACGGTGTTATTTGAATTCGTTAGTTAGCGTTTGTTTACAAGAGCTCTGCAATCGGAAACCACGGAATCGAAAACTGGATAGTACAAAATTGATACGAAAGTAGATCAAGGTGTATCGAAAACATTACCGGGGCGCCTGTTCATCCTTCAGCTCCGCGATGTCGGCGACGCGGACGACGAGCACTGTCGCACTCGCTTTGGGCTTTGGAGCTTCGGCGACGCTGCCGGCATAGAGAACGAGCACCGCCACACTCGTTTTAGAGCTCCGGCGACATCATTGATAAGGAGGACGAGCACCGCCGTAATATATTATGGGACTCCGGCAACGCCGCCAGCGTGGAGGATGATGGCCGCCAACATAGCATCGGTGCTGAGGACGATTGCTGCTGCAGTTGCCTTGGGGCTCTGACGAAGCCATCGGCGTGGAGGAAGAACGCCGCTATTGTCGCCTTGGAGCTTCTACAATGGATTAAGCCTTGCGCCATGACGAGCTCTCTCACAACGTCTCTTAAATTCATCTGATTCCATTACCGGCGGAGAATCAAACAAAATTGGTGTTTTCTTATATTGATTGCGATTACGATGTGATCCATTACCCATTATATTTGCGTTGCCACTCTCCAACCAAACATCACCAAATTTTCTCTGAAACCATGACTCTGTTTTCAACTCGGTTTAAACCATTTTAACCAATAGAAATATAGAACTAACACAACAAAATGATGAGATCCCACGTGTATATATTTATATTTTTCAATTTCTTTAAAATCAATTTCTTTTCTTTGAATCATTTCGAAAATGTTGAATCCGTTTGTTCAAAATGTTAACTACATATAACAGTTTAAATCTAGAAACTATTAAACTAATGAATAAATTGTTAATAAGGTTTTGAAAAGAATAAAACAAAGAAACATATATTTACATGAGGTGGCACAATCTAGAAAACGAATTATTAATGAGACTTAGATGCCCATCATGCTATCCAGCCCTAGGCAGCACGATCGGTATATATGAGGTCCCGTTTATGTCAACCAACGGTAACAAGCGCGGCTCTATTTTTTTTATATAAAGAAAACTCGATCTGCAGGGAAAGAATTCACCTGACAATATACTAAGCAGAAGAACCTTCTCATATAAGTTGGGAAAACTCTTAAATCCTCTTCCTAACCGTACATAAGAACTCACCTAACCGTCTGAGTTATGACACAAGTTTTTACCATATATTTTGACCTGAGAAGGATGAGGGGATTTTTTTTTTCTATGGAGCGACACTCAGAGCTGATCCCAGGGATCAAACTCAGACGGGCGTGCAGCCACTCCGGCGCTGCCATTCGCATATGCTCTATTTTATGGCTGACAGTTAAGGCAGCTAACAGAAATTATACATATCAGGTCAGGATGACATTTCATCTTCTAGATATGGTTAGTCATCTATCGTACACAAAGATAGAAACGAAACTCTGCATGTTAAATTTGTCGATAACATCTTATGTCAAATTGCCAACCATTTTGTTATAGTTGATCAGGTCAGTTCCATGTCCACTGAGCTCTTAGGGTTGCTAACGAGACTCATTATTTGGATTATGTTATCATTAATCGGTCATATATGTTTATTACCACATGCATTTTGAACCGTTTTCTACTAGATACGAGCACAAGCTATGGGTCAAAAGTCCAAACTACCCCTACTAGATGAGCTCCCTTCCCATGGCAATGGTAGAAGCTCCCGGCTCATTGCTCATGAGGCTCATCATAGCCTCATTCCTCCCTCATGCACGGCGGTTCGTCCCCAAGCCATTGTCCCTTGGTTGCATGTTGCTCGGTCCAGCAGGAAGGCATTAGACGATAGATCCGATGACAATACTTTATGTTTCAGTCCACCAAACCTCGACGTCCTGGCTAGGTCAAAGCAGAGGAGGTGTCGTTGTTATAGAAGTGAGATGCACGAGCTAAGGTGGACCAGGCTCACCTCTGATGCCAGCCTCCACACCTTGCTCTTGGTGGAAGGAGAAGAATCATAGATAGATGGCCCTCGTCATATTCACCTTAGGTCATTGTCCACACCAACGAGGAGGGGTGGCGCAGCAGGGATTCGATGCGGGAGAGGTGGCCTAGAAAGGGATTCAACACGGAGGGCGGCGGGAAAAGGGATTCAACACGGAGAGGTGACATGGAGGATCAAAAAATGATTAGTTGGGAAAAGATAAGTTCGGTTGGAGCAGCTGCACATGGTGGGTCTCACTTCTCCAAATCCTTATATTTTTGGACAAATGAAAACTCCTCCAAATCCATACATATTTCGACGGCAACATGTACTTTTACATTATTGTTGCATAATGCCTTGATGACCAGCAAGCAAGTCGGGTGAACTTTTTCTTATCTCTCCTATATGCTTGAACGCTATAGTCTACCACTGTGGTAACTATATTTATGATGTGTTTGGCTGAGCTTATGGACTGGTTCAACTTATACTATAGGTGTGTTTGATTAGGCTGTAGTTGTGATAAAATATTGATGTAGGCTATGATTGTGAAAAAAAAAACAGCTATAAGATATCAGCTATGGAAAAAGAAAAGTTTTGGTTGAGTAGTAGTAACTTTTGTAAGAACTGTTAAATAGACCCTATATATATCATCTATATTGCTCACCACTCAGTTATTTCCTTCTCTCATTGATGAGTGGCCCCTACTTGTCAGCTCCTCTCTCTCTCTCTCTCCTCTCCACCGCGAGCACTACGCCGACGCCGCCTCTTCTGCGCCAGGCCGCACCCGGCACGCTGCCACCTCCCCTGCTCCTGATGTCGCCGCTTCCTCCTTGTGGCCGACGCCGCCGCTTCCTTCCCCGTGCCTGACACCACCGCCTCCTCAGCTCCCGGCCACGAGTCCGATGCCACCTCCCCCGTATTTGATGCCATGTCTCCTCTGTCGCCGTCCTGCTCCCCCGTCGCCCTCCTTCTCCCACCTCCCCCCGCCGCGCCCTTGTTCTTCCCCGTAGGCACCGCCACCGTCGATTGGAGAGGGTGCAGCAGGCTTGGTGCTCGACTGGGGGCTGCATGGCCGGCATCGGCGCAGCAAGGGGGCCGTCGGAGGCAGCGCGCTCTCATGAGAAGAGGAGCGAACGAGAAAAGGAACGAACTGGTATCTCATAACTGATGGCATTACGGGTAATTTCAATAGAAATGACAAAGCTACATCTGATTGAAGCACCTCGTCCCCTGTTGTGAGAAATGAACTAACATCAAACCTCCTTTTGCAAAAAGCAGTAGACCACAACCGAGCCATTTGCTTGGGTTTTTGGTTTTTACCCAGAGCCACAACACCTAAAAGCCTAATCAAAGGAATCCTATGATAAGTCATATATCTTGCCAAATAACTAGTTTGTATAAGCACTTACTACAATATGTTTTTATAAATTATTCATCTTTTTTATTAGAAAAACAAAGCTAGCATCAAAGACTAGCTTTTTAAGCTTATAAACTATCTCTCTCTAGACCCAGCTGAATAAGTAATTTCAGAAAAAACAGGATATATTGTTTTACCAAACAACTTAATAGCTTATGTTGTAATAAAGTTAAATAAACATTTTTCACAGATAAACTAAAACATAAGCTATTTTTAGTATAAATATAAACTCTACCAAACATACTTAGTATAATTTGTACTGACTGTTTAGTAACCAGCAGCATGTTCCCTCTATCCTTGTGACCGCTTCTCTCTCTCTCCCGTTTCGAAATAGAAGGAACCTTTTATCCTTCTCTCACATGGAAATTTGGATGACTAAGACCATAGCAGATAACTGAATGTTTACTAGCATGCAGGTCTCCTGTGGATAACACTGATTTTAGTGGATTAGCACCCGGTTGAGTAAAGCATAAGACGATTTGTTGGATACTACAGGACGACGGAGGAAGCAGATCCCTCTTGCATTGGCTTCATTCTCTGGATTATTAACTGAAACAAATTGCATAGGCTTCATTTACGTCTGAACTATATAATTCCTCGCTCTTATACGAGGAATAATTGATGGCTGCGCTTCGTTAACTCTTCTTCTCCTGTTGGGCTATCCGCATCGATCATCCGCCCATATCTTACGCCTCGCACACGCTGGCCTCCGTTCGAACAAGATCTTCCTTAAAAACAAGGACGCAAATCGAATCAAGCAGTATTCTGGCGCGAGTAGCGGTCGGAACAGCATACGTAATTTATTGTTCATCAAGGCAACATATAGACAGAGCTAGCTGGCGATTTTTACTTTATTTCACTATCACAAGTATATACCTACTAATATATTCTGCTTAGCCACGTTCGTGCTATGGCTTGTTGGTGTAATTAACTAACAGTTACCGATTAATGTTTAATGAAGTTTTTTATCTAGCTTTGTTGTGGGGCTCTATGAATGAATCGGTTGATGCCTCCCTTATTATTTGCATGCTCGACGTGTGACGATAAAGTAGAAAGAGATAGAAACAGTTATTGTTAGAATCTTCCCGAGGTCATTTGTCCTGTGCATTGGAAGAAAGGGTGCATACCGGAGAAATTTAGCCTTTTTCATCAACCGACGGGCTTCTCATTTCACTGGAGACGCGGGAACAGACATTGGGGATAGTACTGTTTCAAAAAGAAAGAATAATCCAAGCTCAACATAATCTTTTTTAGAGCAATGGGAACTGAATACAATTGGCTGCAAAGATACACGGAATATATGTTCGAGTTGTTGACCACGCCGAGGTCTGAATACGGCTCATATCTTCGTCGGTTTGTTTGCATCCAGCGCAAATTAAGATTGTTGTATGTTTAATTTCCTTCTACTTGTTGTTGGCTGCTGATTCAGGCTCCTATTATAATTTTTTATGCACTCTGTGGATGTTGTTCTTTAGCTAAGCTAAGATTGGATTTATTATAGTGATTACTTTTTGATAGCTACTCTGCTATTTTCTGCAGAGTACTAGTTGTATCATCATTTATTATATTAATAATTGATTTTAGTATCTAATTACCATCAACTACTGATGAATGATGATACAACTAGTACTTAGTCTGTAAACTTATTGATTGTACAACTAGTAATTACTTATGGTATTATATATCATAAAGATCCTCTATATAGAACCTTTTTCTTCGAAAGCATGTTTCGACCCAAACTGCAACCAATCGACAACATCATTTTCTTTGTTCGATCATCTTTTCTTTAGTTCTTTTTAAATGCAACGTTTAATGATTTCTCAACTACATTCTACATCATCACTAAACCTATAGTTGACCATGGATATTTTATTTTCAAAAGGAAAGAAAAATGATTGAGCGAGTCTTTAACAGACTTATTCCTTAGATAGATGATATTAACTAATTAGCGACTACTCCCTCCGGATTATAATTATTGATACAATTGATTTTTGTAGTTACGTTTGATCATTCGTCTTATTCAAAATATTTATTATATTCTTTAATGATAAAATAAATTGTAACAATATATTTCATATTTTTTAAAAAAAATTTAAATAAAATAAATGGTCAAACGTAGCTAAAAAAGTCAATTGCATCAACAATTTAAATCCGGAGGGAGTACTTAACTAGCGACTAGAGTCTTTAACAGACTTATTATTCCTTATTCCATGCTGGAAAGAAGTGTCCTACTTATCTAGCGACTAGAGTCGCCACAGTTTCTCTAATTTCAGTATTGTATTTCTTAATGAACTTATACTTGATTATATATGTTTGCTTACCCTACATTAGTTATTTCTTGTAGCCACGACAGTTTGCAAGATTCATACCCAGACCTTCTGACTCCAGATCAGTGGAAGTAGAATACTAAATAATTCCGTGCTAAAACAACAAAAGAAACTGCATCACTAATGCTCAGGCCACCTTATTACACAGCCTATAGATGAAGTGATGCCGATTTTATAGCATGATAGTAACAAAAAAAGTGTCACCGCATTTTTTACGAAAATATGTCAATGATTGCTTTATCATATCTGTATCTTAGTACATGCCTAGCCTATGCTTTCATGCATAATGGGAGCACTTTTGGCTATAGCTTTCAGGGTCCGGACCCTGTTTTCTTGACAAAGGCAGTGTGCTATGCGTGATCCCCATGGGTGCCCCACTATTGGCAGGACCACTGCCCTCTCGTTTGCTTAATAGTGCTGCATATTTGCGATGCGGATGTGAAGTCGACATGACCAGCACCAATGTATTAAGACTCAGTAAACACGAGAGCCTAGCCATGTTTGTCTGGCTTGCCTTGTGAAACGGCTGAACCTGCTACTTACTCCAGCTGCAGCTTGCATCAGCAAGATTTGGTAGACCTGATCTCTTATGCTTTCTTTTTAAACATTGACACGCTTACCATTTTAATTCTATCGCAATGTCATTTCTGATCAACAGTGTGAGCTTGCATTGCCGTGTGGGATGTTCATAACTAGTTTGCAATTCTTTAATCTCTAGGAAATTAGTAGTATACTTGGGTGAATCATTTCAAGAGGGACGTTTATTGTCATCTTACTACTGTGTATGGTTGAAAAAAGAATAATCCGACATACAAATGAAATGGATGCTGGATTTTGATGGGTAAACAAACCCTGATCTCTGAAGTAAACGCCCGCTGTCTCTCGTAACCTAACCGAAAGGAATGTCCCTCCAAGGTCAGTCAGCGAGCACCACATGTCGCCAAGACAATGGCGAGAAGATTAGGCGACAGCGAGAGCATAATCACCTCTGTTTCTTCACCATTTGATTAATTCGTCGCCTGCTTCTCGCTTGGTGTGCGGGCGTTACGAGACGGCCGATGCCGGAATCCGGATCGTTTTCAGGCAACTCCCGGAGTTTGTGATCTTGCGGTTGTCCATTGCGAACTGAAAACGCTGGCCTACTGGAAACCGGCGGAAAGGCATGCTCGCCTTGTCTCTGTATGCTAGCTGCGAAGAAGTTGCAGGCGGCTGCGACGGAGAAGAGATTGCGTAGAATGGAATTGATGGTCACATTCGCAGATGGATGTAGATTTGTATAAAGCGCTGAAGGATAGCTCTGACTTTGTTTACAGATCATACTGTATTCTTCAGTACTTTATTAAACGTATAAACTTCACAGGAGCCATACATAGGTAGGAAAACACACCATTCAGTGATGAATATATTTATAGAGAAGTTTTACTGTCTAAAATATTGATCATAGTTTAACTACTGACTGGTAGTTTGATCCAATGGTTTAGACTCGAAACTAATAGTTTATCAATTTAAGATTAGTACTGGAAAAATAAAAGTTTTAGATTTATAATAATTATTTTATATTATTATAAAAATAAAATTAGTATTATGGTTAATAATTAATGTTTTGCATTTAAAAAGATCAATTGACATTTTCATGATTCTATAGGGTTGGATTTCTATTATAAAAATAAGCATAAAATTATTTGTTAATAATACAATCATGAAACTACAAACCAAAACTATTGTCCAGTATTTTGGAAAATAAAATTTCTCTTTTTATAAATGTTGTCATTAGGTCGCTTACTCAGGTTAATTTAGGTAAAAGAAAAAAATGGCACTTTCTTTTGGATGGCTCTCTCTTTCGGTTCCTTTTCCGGAGAGAGAGCTACTCTTTGCTTTTCCGGCCAGGTGTTTTTCTCCATGATGCTTGCCTTGTTTCTGCTTCCTCTTCATCAAGTTAAGTGGCGGAAATCGAGCCCTTGCAGCTGACGGGAAACGTGTATCGTTCTTGTGTACGTACCTTGATGTGCATGCGTGAGCCCTTGGTGCTTCCTGGCTGAGAAGGTAAGTAAAGAGACGATTTTCCTAGAACATGGAGAACAAGCGTCTTGGCGTAAGCCAGCAACCTTTTGATCTTTTACCGTGCACATCTCGCCTAGTTACCTAGCTCTTCTTTCGTAGTTTGTAACCCACCCTTTCTTGCTCACTGACTCTGTTAAAAAAATTGTTATCCATTTGTTGTTTTCCAGCTTTCGTGGTTGTCTTAGAGACTTATAGAAGTACATGCTATGCTAACCAGAGATAGAAAGCTCACTACTGTAAAAGCAGTCAGATAAAGCATTATTAATACTGTCAAGCTGCTACCAAAGAGGAAGATCAGTAGTGTATCACATCCAAGTGATGGCATCTCGGTTGATTGATAAATTATATATCTAGCTACAACGCTCTTGCGTGCATGTACGGCAATAAACCCTTTTCACTAGAGCTTTCACTAACTGAATCAGGATTACCTCCCAGATAATAAGTATTTAAGTCAGTCTTCCTAATTCAAGTGTCCTCTTCTGTGTTGTTCTACAATCACAGGTGGAAAACGGATGGGACGGTCTTTGTCTCACGTACACGTCTGCTAAAATTTACTCACTTTCTTCTCCTCTCCTTTATTGAGGACTTTTATAGTGCATTTTACGAGCAGTAATTACTGGTTATAAAAATAATCTAAGGGCTAAGATCGATTTGATGTTATCAAAAATACTACCAGTAAATCGCAGCAGTAAAATTTTTACTGGGGTATTTTCAGAAACAATTTTAATGGCATAGTCATAATTCTTGTTATTGAATAGGTTTTGACGTTTAGACCATCTGAACAGTCACAGACCTCATTCCCCGTCAATCTTTCTCATTTCCAAACCAGTAATTACTATTTCACACTCGGTGACAGTATAATATAAATATAAATACAACAAGGCCAATGACATTACTACCCCTATTTTTACAACCAGTAATTTACTGGTTGTAAAATACACAGTAAAAGTCCTCCCTTTATTAATTTATCTTACTTCCCATGCATGCAAAGCTTGAGACGAACGTGATCAACGACGTATTACCAGCTGGATCACAATTTGCAATGGAATACAAGAAACTTTCTTGAAAGCTAAAAAAGGATCGAATTGCAGCAGTAGCTTCCTCAATGGTTGGCTTAATTTCTTCTTCTGGGAGAAACTTGCTCCATACTATCTACTTTTGTTTCAAACCGTGAAAGAGCCAGAGATTCAGCCTTGTGATTTAGCCCTTCTTTTTTTTTTCAGATTACACAGTATAACTCAAACACTCACAACACACATACACTCGCCCCTATGAACATAGGTACGCAAACTCTACCCCTATGAGCATCCTTGAAGACTGAGCCAGCAAATTCTCGAGATTGATGAAGTCACCATTGACGTCTCGCTGTTGACGGGAGCATCGCCTACCACTGAAAATATAATACAATTAAATCCTAGTAAATTTGCTCCTATGAGAAGTCGAACACAGAACCTGAGGTGCTACTGAGGCTCTTATAACCGTTAGGCTATATGCCCTTTCGCTGATTTACCCTTCTTATATTGTTCCTCTTGACGTTTAGAAATTACCTTTATAATTTTCAGCTACAACACAAGTAATGACTAATGAGGTACTAGTAATTACTGTACCATCACAGATCCATGATCAGACTGTTCTAAGCAGCATGTCATTGATGTCGTCATGTTGATCAAACCATTCTGTTTTTTTTTCTTTTGGTTTACAACCAACATTCACCCTGCGACCTACAGGATGCCCACGACAAACCATCACGGGTTATTTTTGTGTCAAATTAAGTGCTAGCCAAGGCTCGCCAATTTGATAGCACGTCATGAGGGGCAAACCAAACGGGGATGTCCATGATAAATCATCATTCATTAAACAGAAGAGCAGAACCGAACAAAGTACAAACGAGGGATACAAGATGGTAACACTAAAGTTACCAAACAAAAGAAAAGAAAGAGCGCTAACATACGAAGTTAGGGGAGCTAGGATCTAGATAGGTTGCCCAATAAAAGGAGCCTATGGTGAGGGGCGAACCAAACGACCCAGACCACCACGCATAACCATAGAAGCATGCCTATGTGCTTATAAGCAAATTTTATATATAACTATAATGAAATTCTTGATAAGGAAATCAAAGACGAACGAACTGCCAATTCATTAAGAGAGGAGGATGAACCCTGTTTTCAGTAGCGCTCGAACCAGGTTGGTGCGGCCGTAACCAACGACCTTGTCAACTAAGGTAAGTCCAATTCTCAAGCGATTTTCGTTTTATAAGAGGATAAAAAATATTTACAAATTACAAGATTGTTCTAGTAGTGATATAGTATATCAGTAGCAAAGCGAATTTTTAACATGTATATGTTAACATGTACTATCTACAACACATGTTCTATATTGAGATTGTTAAAATTTAGAGTGTGTTTGATATGACTTATATAGCTGTTTATTGAAAGTGTTTACGCTCAATAAAATAATTTATGAGAGTATAAACAACTATAAGCACTTTATTATTTTGTAGTACAATAAGTATTTTAAACAAAGCAGTAAAATTTAATCTTTTATGCTTATGGTTGTTTCTCTCCCTCAGCATAAGCAGTTTAGACACATAAGCATAAACAGTTGTGTCAAACAGATTAACTGTTGGTACTATAATAAACACTATAAGCAATTTTAAAAGAATAAGTACCATAAGTATTATAAACACTTTGGGTATAAGTTCTACCAAACACACTCTTAGTTTTTATATGTATTTCATCATATGTTTTTATACTTTAATATTTCTAACACAAATTTCAATATAATATTGATGATATGGATAATACATACTGAGTATGTACATGTTATAAAAATTTTCTCAGTATTCAGTAATAGCATACGATTTAGCAAGAGCGGTTTATTAAGACATGATTGGTTCTATTCGGAACTGAGGCTGGCTCGTTCCTTAGAAGCCAGGCCAGCGCTAACTAGCATCATACGAGTCAGAGCTCTGTCTTTTGCATCTCGTCATTCACAGTAGACTTTCAATACAGACAACTAATCAACCAGTATTTGTATTCTATCAGTCTTTCCAGAAAACTAATCACTCAAAACTTGCCTACGGTGAGCCCGGACAGCCCTGGTATACCCAACCAATCAGGCCCTTATAGCAACCGGGCTACACTGGTCGCTGCAAACGGAAGGAGCCGGGCACCCGCGTCATCATCCAACGTGGCCGTGGAAAGTGGGGTCCCTACAATATTCTGCCTTCGCAGCGCCGCGCGCGCACCATAAAACCGGCCCCAGTGTTGCTGTGCATGCCCCCACCCGCCACACAAACCCATCACCCCGATCGGACCCGGATCCCCACGATGCCCGCCTCCCCGTCGCGCCCCTCGTCGCCGGCGCCCTCCTCCGCCGTGTCGACCCCTCGGCGCCGCCGCCGCCTCTTCCCTTCGTCGTCCAAGCCCAACAGCCAGTGGTCCCCTTCGTCCTTGGCGCCGGCCTCCCCCTTCTCCTTCTTCCCGCCGACCTCGCCGTCGCCGTTCCACCGGTTCCTCCCCTCGCCGCTGCGCGCCTCCTCCGTGCCCTTCTCATGGGAGCACCGCCCGGGAATTCCCAAGACGCCCGCACGAACCCGCTCCTCCTCAAACTCAAAGGGGACGGGGATGATGAAGGCGCTGCCGCTGCCGCCGTCGCTGCTCTCCCGCTCCTCCTGCGGCGGCGACCAGTACGGCGCCGTGGTCCCCGCCGAGTACGCCGCGATGCACCACCACCACCACCCGCTGGGGAAGAAGGTGGGGCGGAAGAGCCGGCGGCCGCGGCTGGGCGACGCGCTGGCCGAGTGGATATCTGTGCTTAGCCTCTACCGCTCCTGCAAGCGCGCCGCCGCATGCTTCGCCTCCAAGGCCAACAAGGCATCATCTCCATCGGTGGTGTGAGAGAGGTAATAACCGACCCTGCTAGGATCATCATCATCTGCATGAGCATGACGGGTCGCCGTCGGCGTCTCTCGCTTTCTCTGTCGCTCTCTCTGCCTCCGGAATCCGGATGTGTCGATAGCAAAATACTGTTACGTGCTTGGATTGTTTGTGGACATGAATTCCCTCCTTCCTGTAAATTAGAAGAAAATCTCTGCTAGTGGAGTAGTATTATACTAGTACTACTAGATTATGGGTTCGTTTGGTACATGTGCTTGGCTACTGTAATTAGTGTGTGGCCCCAATAATTTCAGCGCCTTTACTTGTAGTCAAATGTTGCTGGTGCTGCTGGTGATGGACATCAAGTGGACTCGTAACCTCATACTGTCGACTTATTATGGTGGTTGAAAGCATTACAATTCATTAATTAGTTTTGGGTTCTGAGTTCAAAGTTTACTGCTGCTCAACTTTGACCTTGTGGCTCAGTTGTTCCGGGTGGCCGGTGCTGATCAAAAGCAGAGATCAAAGTCTGATATATATGCCCTGAAAAGTGATATGCTCGTCTGTTTCACAGTCCTCGCTGCGTAACATGATCTGCTATTCACGCAACCGCCGGAACGGACAACCAAGGTGATGACAAATGCTCATGTGTACTTATTGAACGGACACTGATTTTGATGAGCTGCTGGCGACATGAATGAACATAGCATCCACCAAACAAACCATGCACTATTTTATGGTTGCCAGACGACTCTCGAGACGAGAGTATGCGCAGTCCACCAAAGAAACCAGTCTTGTTCAACCCCGTGCATACATAAACAATGCCATATGACGCATGAAAGTTTGGAACGCCTAGCACATATGTCCTCCATCTCTTGCGATTACTATAACTAATTTCTTCCGCCGATTCTCAGTGTATTATTGCGCTTTTCGCACATGTAAAAAGGGCTTTTGGTTACGCACAGTATGCAGCGCACGGCTGTCTTGCTTGTCCTCCGACGAATTATTATGTCTCCTCTAAAAAGTTCCCCAATTTAAATCACGTTTGGAAATCAGAGTCATGCCCAACGAGCGATAATTAATATATATAATAGGCAAAATTACTTAAGGCGCCCTAGTAATATTGTATGAGGTGGTAATAAAAATATATCAGTGGATATATTTGTGGATGGATGCTTATATTTATATTTGTGGACAGAGGTAGTATCTCGCAAGCTGGACGATCTTGTATATTTTTCATATTTTCATCTCACAAACGGTGTTGAGTTTGATCTTCAATTTTTTGTGTGCATCCATAAAACACTAACAATTAGAGTTATATGGTGAAATTTATAAAAAGAAATTGAGAACCTCTTAGATTTATTTCTTGAAAGAGTTTTCAACTAGTTGTGAACTTAACAACAACGTACAAAGCAAAAGACACATTCATATGTCAGTTGTCAAGCGGTACACCTTGACGAAATTTTCGGTGATGACTTAACATACAAGAGTGTGTCATGTCCAATGGTTAGAGCCAGTTTCCCGCTCTTGAAGCGAATTGTTGTACTGTATTTTTATTTTTATTTTTGCAAAATGGAAGAGGATTCCCGCCTATACGAGTCCCCACACAAAGAATTGTTGCATGTGAGGATCTTATGATAAATTTCATTCTTGCAAAGGCAACCTTTGGAACAAAGAAAAAATAAAAGAATTTCATATGATATGAATCTTATAGAAAAAAAAATTCCTACGAAACCCTTTCAAACATAGGATTGAGACTTCTAAATTCTTATAGGATAGCTTCTTCCATGTAAATTTTGGAGGATTTCTAACATGAGGTACAACCTCATGTAAAATTTCTCTGAGTCTTTGTCTCTCTCCTCTAGTTCCTATGTTTTTTTTTTTTGCCTTGTGTCCAAAGGCTGCATAAGAAGGTTTCCTGCATTTTTAATTTTCGTAGTATTATAATAAGATAGTTAGCTTTGATCTTTTTTTTTTCTATTCCCATGTTTTTACAATCCTGCATTTCTATCCCCATGCTAGTAACCCTCTATTTCCTCTGCTGCCTCTTAGAAAAGGACGCACATACAGAATCCCAGCATCGCGTCTGTATGTGGTTGTCTTCATTACTGAACATCTTGATCAGAAGATTAGTTATACTGTTATACTCCAAATCACTAATTATTTGATTTACCAATAATTGCCCCACTCCATCACCATGTTTCTCCGCTCCTTGCTTATAGGCTAATACCTCAAGAACCTGTACCGGAATTCTATTCATTATTAACTAGTAAAATGTCCGTGGGTTGTTACGGGCTTTAAAAATAATCAAACTATAAATATTATAATATCATATAATTTAAAATATTGACAATATCTGATTATGCATTCATTGTAATTAGAAATTCAACATATTCATCTAATAAATTTTTAATCTCACCTTTGACATAATTTTCAATATTTAAAATATCATTTGTCATCATTGCTTGTAGACGTAGCCCCGTTTTTATAAATCTTCTATTTTCTCTCATATCACATAATATAAAGTAGCATGGAGGCTAAAATAAACTGGTGCTTTCATACAGTCTTCGTGACACAATGCTGCCTCTTAGAAAAGGACGCACATACAGAATCCCAGCATCGCGTCTGTATGTGGTTGTCTTCATTACTGGACATCTTGATCAGAAGATTAGTTATACTGTTATACTCCAAATCACTAATTATTTGATTTACCAATAATTTCCCTACTCCATCACCATGTTTCTCCGCTCCCTGCTTATAGGCTAATACCTCAAGAACCTGTACCGGAATTCTATTCATTATTAATTTGATCGTGGTGTCGTTAGCCGGATACAGCAGACGATGGAACTCCACAACTACTAATTAGGGCCTGATAATTATGGCAAATTAGAAGGTAAACCCGTACTTAATTCTCACGTCCCTTGTGATTGTGGCTGTGCGTAGGTAGGTCAAGCTGATCGAACCTGCTAGCTCCTGTTCCTAAATCTCTTATCTTTTAAAACTAAAAGAAAACTAGACCTGCCGGGATAAGACCGTCCCAACGGTATTACATTAAGAAGAGAGGAACTTCTCACGCAGGTCTAGAAAATTCCCGAACCCCTCTCCCCTCCTAACATGGTGATCCCTTTTTTAGCCTGTGTGAGAGCTTCATAGTGCACCAGCCTTTAAATCGGGAGCAAAGTCCGCACCGATTGGCTCCAGGCAGGGTTTTACACATGCTTTGGCTTAGGGGAAAGACGAGAGAATTTTTTTAACCTAGTTCAGAAAATTCGCTTCCAACAGGAATCAAACCCAAAAACTAGGAGGTGCTACTAAGTCACCTTACCACTACGGTAAAGGCCCGTTCATAATCTCTTATCTTTTCATTAAGAGGAAGAAAAAATAGAGCAAAACAAGAACGTTGACACAAGACCGTGCGAGAGCTTCAGTCCACACGACGCGCAGCACGCAACTTCACTGGTTCAGGCGGGTAAACACATACTACACATCACTGAGTAACATCCGACAACAGAGGATATACCGGCTGAACCAAACACAATCTTTCACGAATCCAACTAGTCAGCTCAGAGCCGCCTGTTTCATTGCATTGTTGAAAACCTGATCATTGCGCTTCTTCCACAGCAACCTGCAACATTTAGTAGCACGACTGAATCAAATCCTTTCCTCATTGCTTTCAGCACCATTTTGCGGCTCGTAGCCACCAGTCAGGCACCGGTAGCTCTCTAGCTGGAGTCAATCTCTGTCGTTCTGCTGATGCCGGACAAACCACGCTTATCATCGCTGCAGCAATAGACCTCACATGGTGCATATTCATTTTAAAAACTTTCCCTTCCCTACACACCACACCTATTCCAAACCTAATTCTGATACAGTAATCAGCTAATTTGTCAATAACAAATTAAAGTGCCACTGATAATGGCCAACTCCTTGTCGCAACCTCATTACATTCTTTCGCTTTACTCGTTTCCCTACGCATTTATGATGCCTTCCATATCGTTTTTCCTTTGGTCTAGACTAGAGAACTAAATCTGGACGGTATCTTCCTTTCCGACAAGAGTGCATACTGCTTTGCACTCTCGAGGCAAATGAAAGAGGAGCAAAAGTCTAGTAAAGGAATACTGAACCCCATCTAACCATTTTTCCTAATCTCGAAGAAAAGTGTGGAGCATTTCCCTTCACGAAAAGGTTTGGTATTGCAAGACTACCTGGCGCCCAAGTCTCTGCCTCCAATCCAAGAGACACGGATTCATTGCATGCGCCGGACGTAAGGCGAGGCCGGCAACGCCAGCTGACCAGGGTCCGACTGAAGCTGAGTTACACATGTGGTGGTCTCGCACCCTGCGTTCGCTTCACATCTTCAAAGCGCCAGCGGAAACTAGATGGAATACTGAAGCAGGTGTTTGTTCACTTCATTACTTGTTTGTCATTTCGCGGAGAATCAGAGCCTCTCCTAACTTACGAGTTCAGCAGCAGCAGCAGCAGCCAACAGGTACCCCAGTGCTACGTGGTTCAGCCCGTTTTCTTCGTCCCGCCTCGCCTCACCTGAAGATGCAGATGCAGAACCCACACTTGTACCGTCGCCTGCTTTGATTCCTTTCATTTCCCGTATCGTCGTCACGGTTTGCCCCCAAATCATCACAATGCATGTCATGCCTGTGGCAATGTCATCGTGGCGGACCTGGAACGGAACATGTCAGATGCGCATGATGAACACCAGAAGTACAAGTAATGGCGGTACTCGCTTGCTCCCAAGTCGTCAGTTCGATCGCCCCATCGGTACTCATGTTCACCGAGTGTCGTAGCTGAAGAACGCAGGCACTGGCACGCGTTGTGCGGCGTCAGCTAGCTCACTCATCCGGCCGGTCCCCGTCACCCGTATCCAACCTTCGCTGATGATGCTGTATAACAAACAGCAGCCTTGTCCCTGCCTCACGCATCAATCTCGAGTGCGGTTCCATCCAGGGGTTCTACCGAATGGAGCAGAGGATTCCATGTTCTCCCCTGGCACTCTGTTGTTTCGGCCTTCTTTCCTCTTCTTTCAGTCTCATCAGGGACCATCTGGTCGCCACTCGAGGTGGCAACTCTCTTGGCCCCCTATGTGGCCGTTCACGCAATGACCAGCGCAATCTTGGATGGTTTCCCAACAATCTTTGCTAGTACTCGACTGGGCATTGTGCCAAGTGCACAGTACATTTACACGTATTATGAATTTTATAGAATCTGCACGGTGTTTATACAAAAACTGAACACTGAAAATGAAACAGAGAATCGAAGAAAAAAAAATTACCTACAAATATATGTATATGTGCTCGCAGAGGCAGAGTTCTGCAGGCGTTATGTATGCTAATCTGCTAATCAACAGTCACTCGTGAGATCATCATGATCTCTGACACCTAAAATATGGCCTCTCTAAATTTATCCTATCACATTCACAGCACACACCGATAACACACTTACCACCAGTGATCATACGTACAAAGTCATGCGCCGATGTGCGTTTCACTGCACCAAACAAAATTGACAGTGCCCACACTCATCGTCATAGTTGTTTCTGAACACCCACTCTGTCGATCACGTCGAGCCGGTCGATGTCGAAGTCGACAACAGGTGACAGCGCAGGAGACCTACTGCTACTACATGTCAGGGGGAAGACCCTGCCGCCGTTCTCTCGCGAAGGAGAGTGGTTGCTGCTCTTGCTTAGCCTGTCGTTCTTGCTCAGCGCCGATGATCTCCCGCTGGTCGACGACAGCTCCTGGCTCTTGCTCTTGCCCGGGGAGCGTTGCTGCCGCCTCGTGTACACTTCCTGCAACATCTCCCGGTCTTCTCTGCTGAGCACGGTCGAGCTGCTTGGTGACGCCGGTGAGACCGGCAAACGCAGAGCGGCGGCGTATCTTGACTGCACCGGAGAACGGACGGGTGATCTGCTCGGTGACCTGCCTGCCTTGTTCGGCCTGCTGTAGCTGATGAGGCAGTGGAGCCACACCACCAAATCCAGAATGTATGCGTCGGTTTTTTCTTTGTTCGCGTGGTGAAGAGTCTCTATCTTGAGCACGTCGGGCTGTTTTCGTGACAAACCACTCCTGTGTGAATTAGTGAGCAGCAGATGTTAGAATTTGTACATCGAAACTAGTACATTTGAACATGAACATCACAAAGGATGAGTCTCTAACCCTGTGTTTGCCCATTCACCGACCCATCCGAATCCATGGTGCGCCCTGGGGATTGAAAGCAACATTTAACACAAAGTCAATACCGTGAAAACGATCGAAACTCTGGTTGAATCTATTTTCCTGTTGCTAGTATGTCCAAATTGAAGTACCTGGCTGTATTGTTAGCAACTGGGACAATCCATTGCAACGTCTTCTCCATGGAAGATCTGATTTGAGTGATTGGAAGCTGTAACAGCAAAAAAAAAAAAAGGAAAAAAAAAGAGGGAAACACAAGTTTAGAAAATAAAATTCCCGAGTAGACAGTTGTCAGTATGACTGATGAAGCAACATTTTTAAGCATCATAATACCTGTTGAGCTTCTGAGCAATTTAACAATCTTGTTCGTAGAGAAGACTTCACATTTGGGGGAAGTCCGTGGTAGAGCGCATCTCTTGTACTTTGCGGGGGAACGGTGCTTCGGGAAACCTTAGGCAACCAAAATCAGTCAGTAAAACAGTGGCCTGTGGGTCTATTCAACGACTAAGAAATGCCTACAGTAAAGTTGATCTGCTAGTTTCAAGTTTCAACATAAAGCTAAAGTTGGAGTTTTGAATATGGACATAATGCAATGGAAGAAACTTACAATATTGTCAATTTGAGAAATTATGTTGGCATAATGAAGTGAGAGGCCAGCTGAACCTAATGTTTGATTTCTCTCTGAAGATTCATTTGACTGTACAACTCCATCTACTGGAAAAAGAAAAAGGAAACAAACATAAATTAGTGGTAATCAGTTGCTAATTTGTGATTTGTTAGAAGTTTGACTGAACATACCATAAGGGCCAAAAGCATCTTGAATCTCGACATGTAAGAAGTGGACAATATCAACAAGTTTCTCCATGACCTACAAATTGGGCAAGAATTTGTAATTTTCATACTGCCCGTCAAATAGACAAAAAAGTAGTTGCATCTGCACTCCTGTTGATGATACTACAATATAAAACTGCTTACATCATCAAGCGTCTTAGACCAAAGAGACTTTTTCTTCAAATTCTGTACATGTTTCCTTTGGCTCTTTAGTTCTTGTCTTATAATTTGAACGGTGTCCCCTGCTCGATCATGGAAGTCATGTATCTTATCAGACAAAATATCTGGTTGTAAAATAACATCTGAACCTGCAAGGATGATATATGGATCAAAATAGATATACCTCTTTCAAATGTCACTGATCTTTTCTCTTCCTCCAATTTACGACGATAATCTTGCTCAAATCTATCCAGTGCATGTAATTCATGGTAGAGATCCTATGTGAAGACAATTGAAATAACAACAGTCAGAAAATACTAGATAAATAATCAAAGGGAGCAAACAAATTACATGATTTTGAAACATTAGTAATACCATAGTGATATCACCAAGTACAATTTCACTGACAATGGTAAGGAAACTTGTGAATGCATTTTTTTTTCTTACAGAAGATTGTAAAGTATGTTATACTCACACCAGTGTATCGAACGAGGGTCATCAGTTGCTGCATCTTTGCTTTTGCATTTTCTTTTAATTCTGGCAGGGGTTTAATTTCTGACTCTAGCCTGGAAATGAACACAAGAGCTAATATTGAGATCATCATGCTTGGATATCAATCATTGAAGCATGTAAACAGTGAGAACCTACTTGGAGAAATATCGATCAAGGTTGTGCCACTGTGGATCTTTGCAACGATTACCAAATCTTATCACTTCCCGTGAAAATACTCTTAGCTCTTGCCTGTAAGGTTCAACCGGAATATGAAAATTTTCATTCTTTGGGAACATGAAAGTTAGAATAACAACCTAAATCAAAATGTGGAAATAAAAATGTGAATGCATTTAGTGGCCAACCTCTTATCAGCTGCTGCAATCCTCATCAGGTCATCCATATTACTTGAAACTAAACGCTGTACACCTTCTGACTGAAGGACGATGTCTTTCAAATACTTCAGGCTTTCATTGGACAACGACTGCATGAGGCTCATGCCCTTCACTATTGTGTTTGCAACCTCAAATGCAAGGATTAATATTTTGTTTCCCTTTGTTGTTGCTCCTGACACGAATCCTCCTCCAGGGCTCAAACTTGACATGCTGCTACCCAAATTATCCAGAACCTCTACTGCCTTTCCAAGCCCAGAGGTACTCTTTCTACCAAATGGTAAGCCGATGTCTGAAACCTGAAGAAAAGTAAAGAAAAACAAATGCATTATGATACCCGGCAGAACAAGCTTCTTCTGAACTACAGAAACCGTGCATGTCTATGTACAGTTATACACAATTTAGTAGATTGACTGATGGTTCATGGCAGCCTTCACTTACGAACAAGATTGCAAAGTAACATTTCTATCTGCAACAATTTTTTCATGACAAATCTACGGTTAATGTGCAATAATTATACAAGCAACTGCACTTGCCTTGCTGGGACCAGACTTGGCGGAGGTGCTTCTCCTGGGCTTCCCGGCCCCGGCCTTCGCCTTCTCCGACTGTGCCCGCCTCAGATGCGGCTCTTTCGCGTCCGAGCCGGGGGTCTGGCCGCCCGTGGACGGCGGCGGTGAGCCCTTCTCATACAAATGAGACGGTTGATTGCTCATCTGATCACCCTCCTCCGCCTCCTCAACCGGCGTGGTCCTGTTCTTGCCGGCGGCCGAGAATGCCCTGAACTCCTGCTCCACCACGAACCCCATCGCCCGGAACGAGAGCTCCGCCGGGGATTTGTCACCGGCGACCCCCGCCGAGCACACGCCGCCCATTGCGACCAATGCCGATGCGCGAAGAAGTCAAATCGCTCCACGAACAGGACACCTGCAAGATGCGAAATTGACGGCGAATTCGCTCAATCCTGCCCAACGCCGGACCAATCCGTACACACATAAAAGAGAAATGGACAAAATGCCGCAAAGATCAATCCGGTCGTACCAGCTCGAGTCGTGGCGTTGACGATGCGCAAGCAGAAGACAATCAACGCACGAAGAAAGAGGTGACAACCTCCAAATGAACCCAGAGAAAGCTGCTCCGTTTGCAACACCAAACGACGGAAGAAGGGCGGCGGTATCAACTGCCGGGCAAGTACGATCGAGAGGAAGAAGACAAAGGCAGCCAAACCCCAGTCGCAAAATTCCGCCGCCGATTAGTCAAGAAAACCGGCAGCGTCAGCGGGAGAGGGAAAAGGGATAAAAACAAGAGATTTCTCTCCGACGCGACCCAACCGCCACGAAACGAGCAGGGGAAACCCACCAGCGGCGACAGGCACCTCCCACCGGCGGCGTTGATGGTCCGGGCCCCGGCCGGACGGGGTAGGAACGGCGTGCTTTTCGGTGGTTGCGGCGATGTGGATTTGATCGCCGAGATGGCTTGTATCTCCGTCTTTTGGGTGCCAGAATGAATTTTTAAAAAGAGGGAACTGGAAAATTAAATAAGGGGAAATGATCAAAGTCCACGGTTTGTAGGGATTTGTTTAATGCACGGTCTGGCAGCCCACCGCAGATAGTGACTTTTCGTGGAGGGTTTGACTTTGCGCGCTTTGTCGACGATCCACCTGTTTATTAAACCACCCGGGCGCGTAAATTGATTTTTTTTCCGTAGGCAAGCAAATTGGACGCAACATACTACGGTACGCAAAACGCTGTATAACACGCCGTGGACGTTATTTGTATCAAGAAATTGTATTCATGAGCCATAACTATTGGCCCTTGGTTTCGTTGTGCGATTGAGTGGACCCATGGCAGAATTCAGTATCTGCCTTTTGTCTTGGACAAGCCATATATAGCATCAATTGATCGACAAGTGGAGTGTCTTTATATTTTATATATGCTCTTTTTACTAGACATATGTCCTGAAATCATGATTGTGGTTGAATGATCAAGGAATAAAAATTAAAATAATTTTTCTTCTTCTTAGTTTTGGTGGTCCATGGCGCATCCTCCTCTTTCTTTATAGGTTGACCATCCATTTTGACGAGTAGTTAAACAGGAATTCAACCTATACGTTTGTCATCATCGAGTTTCAGAGCAGGCAATCGATGGGCGTCCGCCCAAAATTAATACAACACCATAAGACCAGTTTGGAATACACGATCTGCAAAATATAAATGTGTAAAAGAACCAATCCAATTGTGGTGGCTTAAGTCTAATTCTTTCTCTTATGTCACTAAAATGATAGCTCATGTTGGTAACAATGTCATTCAATCACCACTACACAGGAAAAAAGTTTTACGTACTGTCACTCCTTCAGATGTTAACATATTATCAACTTCAAAAAATACTACATATCTATTAGTGCACCTAAAAGGTCAAACAAAAATATAATTCAATAATGCATATGATTATTTACCATAATATCACCATGTTTGCTATTAAAAATGTGTTACATTAAGTCTGACATTCAAAACAATCGATGTATAAATATATATATACATGTTGTCACAAGTGGTGTCACAATAAAAATAGCTATATGCTTACATCTATCTAATGGTATTTGTTATACATTTTTATGTTCCTCCTTTTCTTATTATGAAAATGACTAGATGTTTTATGCTCTTGTCATCCATCTATGTCAAGTTTGCTTTGATCCCTTTCCAGCCCAGATACAAAACTCATACAAGATGTTTGTCTTTGCATTGTTGTGGGCTTGGAGATCCAGGATGTAATACATGGTACCACCATCATCTGACGCCCAAAGCAGGTGAAATGAAGTGTCACACAGTCATTAGGATTAAGGAACACAAAGCAGATTAACTCCATTTTTTTATAGAAAACAAATCAATATTGAAGAAATGCAAGGTTATGACTTATGATGTTGCACCCGAAATTTAAAGGAGAGGAGGCAGTAAGTTCATTAATCTTTTTCTATTTTTATTGATAGGCATAATTTGCTCATGGACACTATAGAATGTTGGCATTTGCTAGTGGACACTCTTCAAGTTTGGTTTTGCCAATAGACACTAATGAATTGTGCCAATTTATTAAGGACACTAAAGACATTAAAATATAACTTTTCTTACATAAAGGAGACAGAGGTATTTGAAAATGACCATATTACCCTTGCAGTTAGTTTTTGCACATCTGATCATAAGATTATATTTTTTGCTAATTATATTTCAAAGAAGTAGTAATATTTTCATAAGAAAATTTATTTATTTTCACAAGTATTATATTTTCGAAATATAATTAATAACATTTTTAAATTATTTTCTAAAAATTATGTGCGAGGAAATCAAAATTATATTTTTTAAATATAATTATTAATGTTTGTGAAAATATTCTTTTTTTATATTTCTGAGAAATATAATTAGCAAAGAAATATATTTAAGTGGTTGAATGTTCTAAAACGAAATGAAAAAATTAATACATCTTATAAAAAAAATATTTATTATGCTTATGACATATATAAATATAATTATGTGGTCAGATGTGCTAAAATTATTGTTAGGGGTACATTGGTCATTTGGAAACTCTTCTATTCCCTCTATACAAGAAAAGTCATATTCTAATGATTACAATATTTTATGGCCAATTGACACAACTAAAGAGTGTCTTCTAGCAAATACATATTTGAAGAGTGTATTATAGCAAAGACCACAAATGAATGATGTCCACTAGCAAATTTGATCTTATTGATATGTGGTCTTGGTTGTTCATGACAAATTAGACAGTATGGATGAAAGCTTTAGTGAATATATATGCTTTTAAGTTACGAACATATAATGTGTGTTCCTCCATTACTTAATATAGGTAAACTTAGTTTATTTATCTTTGGTTAGATGTTTTTCTCTATTTTTTTATAAGTAAGTTTCATAAATCCTTGGTTTTATAGCCCCTGTGTCATAAAACCTAAATTTTTTTGACTCATGCCACATAACTACAGATTTTATAGTAATACTCTTTTATCAAACCCACCATAATTAAAATAATATGAATACTAGAGGTTGAAGCATCTAGGCCTTAATTACTGAAGACTTATATGTCCATGGATCATTCTAAATCGATATTGAAAATTCATACATGATCAACTCATAAATATCAAATAAAGTGAAGAAGGTGACTCAAGGCAAAAGTATAAAATAGGCTTTTTATTTTACTGGCCATAAGAAGCTTAGAGAGGAAAATGACCGGATTGCTAAATAGGTGTCGCGCACTATTAAGAGGGATCAATATTCTATTGCTTAATGATTTAGTAGTTGCCACTTTGTCAGACTTCGAATTTCAAATTCTTATCAAAGTCACCCCCAAATATTCTTTACAAATTCTTATGGATGCCCCAAAATATTCCTTGAATATCTTTATATCAAATAACCTCGATGATTCCCTGATAAACATTTTTGCTGAAAACCCTCAAAATTTCCTGTCGAGTTTGGGTTGGTGCTCTGATTGTAGGCTAGTGACGGTCTAACCGCCCATGTCTAGAGAGGTCTACGAGACCTCCCTGTGGCGGTCCGACTGCCAGGCCAGCACGGTCCGACCGAGGCGGTGTGGCGGTTTGACCGTCCTTGTCCAGAGGCACCTTCTTCTCTAGAGTATGGCGGCCTGACCGCCAGCGCCCCGTGGTCTGACCGCCAGTACACCTTGGTTATACCACATGTTGTTCAAACGTTTAAATCATTAGTCAAGGTAGTCGTTGAGCTGCTGGTGGTCTGATCATGAAAAGGGCCACTATTTGACCGCCAGCTGCACAGGCTTTTACAACAACTAATTTTTTATGTTATGCTTATATATATTCTACCAATTCTTGCAATGAGTCTCTCTTGACCCTTGATATTGTACAACTGAGATATTTGAGCCCTTTTCTCACTCACACAAGCATTCACTGATTCATTGCAAGTGTGTGAGAATCTACTGCGTGTTCTTGAGTGATTCAAGCATTATGACACTAGTAGTTCATCAAGCAAGCGATGTTGGTTTGTTACTCTTGGAGGTTGTTACCTCCTAGTCGGCTTGGTGGCCTGAAAACTATGAGCCCTTCAAGAAGATTATGAAAGAGGCCAGGTGTTCTTATCAGAGGTCTTATACTCAACTCGTTGGAGCGATTAAGGGTAACACTAGTGAAATCGAGGTTTGGAGAGGTTCAAGAGATTGATTTAGGTTAAGATCAAGTTACTCTTGTGTGAGCTCTTCTTGTTAGAGAAGTGTGCACTTGATAGAGAAACAAGTCAAAGGCTTGAATCCACCTCAATGTGGATCTGCAAGTCACTGAGACCATGAAATAAAATTGTGTCTCTCCTCCTTGTTTATTTACTTGTCTTTTATATTATTAGAGATAATAATGATGCATGTCACTTAGGATTTAAAACCTTTAGCTCTCAATATATATGTCGGTTTTAATCCCTGCTCTTATTATTTTTGTATTTTTGTATAGGTTATTAATTGTAAAAAATCGTTTATTCATCCCCTCTAGTAGATATTTTAGATCATACATAGTTGGATTTAACTTTCATATTAAAAGATAACTTTGTTATAAATACGGTTTGATGTTTTTAAAAATTAAATTAATTGAAATAGATTTGGTATCTTAGATCCTACATAGTTTAACTTTCATATTAAAAGATAACTTGAATATAAATACTACATGATGTTTTTAAGATTGAATCAATTAAAATTATCTATGGGATACAAGCACAAAGTTATAATTCACATATCATATTCTTTGTGAATTCTTGATGGAGTTGGGTTTTATGAAATAATATAATCATAAAACATGGGGTTACGCGTGACACGAGTCACAATACCTCATATTTTTTTATGATAAAAATTTTCCATAACATCTGAGTTTTTATAAAATTTACTTCTTTTTTATTAGGGCTTTTTGTTGTAGGACATTCAATAAACATGGGTTTCTCTATGAAACATCGTAACTTTTTATTTTGTCTTCTGGATACTAAGAAATTATGGCTTTTGTCTGTAAAACACTTTAGCATGAGAAATAAATATTTGTAATATTTTTTTATCTTAATATATAAAAGACATTACAAATTGAAATTTGACATAAAGATACACTGCTACATTTTCTATCTATGTGATTTTTTTCTAATTTTTTGGTGATTATTTGCATAAGTTTATTTTAGAGTGAATTGTATAAAACTACAACTATTTGTATCATTATTGTAGAAAACTACAACTTTTAATTCCTATTTCACAAAACTACAACTATTTTGATCTTGAGTTGCAAAAAACTACAACTTTAACAAATTCCATTATAGAGTGATCGTGGGTCCCACATGTCAGCCTAATAGTGCCATTCCATTTCCCACGTCAGATGCCACGTCATCGTGAGAGCGGTGTTTGTGATCACAATAGGAATTTGACGGGATGGGATGTCGGTCGGGCCTAACAAATTACAATACTCGCCCCTTGTCTCCTCACCCAATAGCACCCATAAAAACATTGGCGTGCCCCCCCTCCCCCCCGTTCGACCAGCACACACATGGAGCAACACTGTGTTGGTGATCACATCTATTAACATCTCTTTTCCACTTGATGCTCATGATGTTAACGCTCATCACGACATAAAAAATTACACCAAAGGTCTATTCTGATATCTTTCACATCATCACGACAACATGGCGTCTGACGTGGCAAATGGAATGATACTATTAGACTGACAAGTGGGACCCATGATCACTCTAGAACGGAATTTGTTGAAATTGTAGTTTTTTGCAACTCGAGGTCAAAGTAGTTGTAGTTTTATGAAATAGGAATCGAAAGTTGTAGTTTTCTGCAACAATGATACAAATAGTTGTAGTTTTGTACAATTTACTCTTTATTTTAAAAATAAATATTTTCTTTGTTAAAAAGTCTTACAAACATCAACAATAAATCTAATAAATCTGTTAAAAACACATATATAAGAAATGCACCAATATATCTTTGTGCCAAATTTTAAGTTGCAAATGTATTGTGTGGGTTGAGATAAAATTATTAAAATAATTCACTTCTCCTGCTAATGTGTTCTATAAATAAAAGTCACAATTTCTTAGTGTCCGAAAGACAAAATATAGAGTTTTGATGTCTAATAGATAAAATCATGTTTATTGGATGTTCTACATAAAAAAACTCTTTTTATTAATGTTTGTGTACATTTCACTTTGATTTTTCTTTCTTATTATTCAATTCGAAAGGGCGTGTGTCTATTCAGCACCCCCGAGAGTTTGAGCCCATCCCAACACTCGAATTTCGTTCCGTCCAATCTAGGATTCAATGATAGTATTGTTCTATAGTTTTGTTTCTTCTCAATTGTCCCCCGCCCTTGCTCGACGGGCTAGGGTCTTATTGTAGCTCGGTGCCATTGACTCAACGGACCTTTTTACTCCCACCTCTATTCTGGCCAACTGGCATCATCTGCGCCATGTTAACTAACAGTGCCCCCACCTACTTGCTATCCTCCCACGAACCATGACCATCATCATGATCACTCTAGAACGGAATTTGTTGAAATTGTAGTTTTTTGCAACTCGAGGTCAAAGTAGTTGTAGTTTTATGAAATAGGAATCGAAAGTTGTAGTTTTCTGCAACAATGATACAAATAGTTGTAGTTTTGTGCAATTTACTCTTTATTTTAAAAATAAATATTTTCTTTGTTAAAAAGTCTTACAAACATCAACAATAAATCTAATAAATCTGTTAAAAACACATATATAAGAAATGCACCAATATATCTTTGTGCCAAATTTTAAGTTGCAAATGTATTGTGTGGGTTGAGATAAAATTATTAAAATAATTCACTTCTCCTGCTAATGTGTTCTATAAATAAAAGTCACAATTTCTTAGTGTTCGAAAGACAAAATATAGAGTTTTGATGTCTAATAGATAAAATCATGTTTATTGGATGTTCTACATAGAAAAACTCTTTTTATTAATGTTTGTGTACATTTCACTTTGATTTTTCTTTCTTATTATTTATTTCGAAAGGGCGGGTGTCTATTCAGCACCCCCGAGAGTTTGAGCCCATCCCAGCACTCGAATTTCGTTCCGCCAATCTAGGATTCAATGATAGTATTGTTTTATAGTTTTGTTTCTCCTCAATTGTCCCCCGCCCTTGCTCGACGGGCTAGGGTCTTATTGTAGCTCGGTGCCATTGACTCAACGGACCTTTTTACTCCCACCTCTATTCTGGCCAACTGGCATCATCTGCGCCATGTTAACTAACAGTGCCCCCACCTACTTGCTATCCTCCCACCAACCATGACCATCATCATGATCACTCTAGAACGGAATTTGTTGAAATTGTAGTTTTTTGCAACTCGAGGTCAAAGTAGTTGTAGTTTTATGAAATACGAATCGAAAGTTGTAGTTTTCTGCAACAATGATACAAATACTTGTAGTTTTGTGCAATTTACTCTTTATTTTAAAAATAAATATTTTCTTTGTTAAAAAGTCTTACAAACATCAACAATAAATCTAATAAATCTGTTAAAAACACATATATAAGAAATGCACCAATATATCTTTGTGCCAAATTTTAAGTTGCAAATGTATTGTGTGGGTTGAGATAAAATTATTAAAATAATTCACTTCTCCTGCTAATGTGTTCTATAAATAAAAGTCACAATTTCTTAGTGTTCGAAAGACAAAATATAGAGTTTTGATGTCTAATAGATAAAATCATGTTTATTGGATGTTCTACATAGAAAAACTCTTTTTATTAATGTTTGTGTACATTTCACTTTGATTTTTCTTTCTTATTATTCAATTCGAAAGGGCGTGTGTCTATTCAGCACCCCCGAGAGTTTGAGCCCATCCCAACACTCGAATTTCGTTCCGTCCAATCTAGGATTCAATGATAGTATTGTTCTATAGTTTTGTTTCTCCTCAATTGTCCCCCGCCCTTGCTCGACGGGCTAGGGTCTTATTGTAGCTCGGTGCCATTGACTCAACGGACCTTTTTACTCCCACCTCTATTCTGGCCAACTGGCATCATCTGCGCCATGTTAACTAACAGTGCCCCCACCTACTTGCTATCCTCCCACGAACCATGACCATCATCATGCACCACGGTGAACCTCGAGTCCTCAAACCCTAATACTCTAACCTATCTAGGAGATCGTCGGAGACGGAGAAAGAGGTCTAAGAAGACGGTGGAGTTGGAGAAGAATGATTGGAGAAGGAGGTGACACTTTGTCATTACAGTAAAAAAATTGGAGTGTTAGATGACTCCAAAATATTCCAGTGTGATGTAAATTTCAAATGAGCTACATTATTTTAAATTTACCGAGATTTTGATCTTCAAGCGAATCCTCGCATTTTGCTGCACGTAGGCCCAAATTTGTTTGTTTTGTATCCCATCGCCCTCCCCGCTCATGGTTGCACGCCGAGTCGCCATTGCCCCACATGGGGAGACGGAGCGCACGCCCGGGGGGAAAAAACAGGAAGAGAAACGCAAGGTCACGCTTGCCCCTCCATCCGACTCCGAGTTGGGGGAGCTGGTCATGGCATCCATTGCCATATCTTCTCGCGCGGAGCCAGACGAGACGATCGCCACCATCGCATCAGACTCGTGCTCCTCCTGCCTCGTGCTAGTCGTACCCACCCACAACCTGTTCCCCTCCCCAGACTCCCAATCCCTAACCCTCGCCCGCCTCTCCACCTCCGCCGCCCGCCGGCTCGCTCCCCTCGGAGATGCAGGCCGCTCCCCGCCGCCACCACCGGTGGGTCAAGGAGTGGTGAGTCCGTCTCTCCCTTACCCCCGCCCCTCGGCCTCGTCGCTGACCTCTTCTCTTTCCTCGTTTCCTCCCCGCCGTGATTTAGATCTCACCTGTTTCGCTGTGCGTCCTCTTCTCCAGGGTTCCACAGGACCTGGTCGTCGCCGGCGGCCCCTGCGCGCTCTACAAGTGGGTGCGAGGTACGCCTCCTGCTGCTGCCCGCTTCTCTTCGTTTGCTGCCGTGGAACTAAGCTAAAAACGGGACTTTTTTTTCTCGTTGGCCTGCTACAGTGAAATTATGCTAAAAAAGCCAGCTTTCTTGTTCACGTCACTAAAGTGCCTGTTATCTTATTTATATTAAGTTCAGGCGCGCATATGGTTTGTGTATGTCGGCAAATTTTGTAAGAGGTCAAGACTTTGGGTTTTTGCTAGCCTTGCCGCGTAGTTTATGTGGCATGCTCTAAGGTTAGAGATGGAGTTGCTCCCAAGGATTAACACTAGTCCGTCAACTTGTTACTTTGCTAATAGTGACTTCCTATTGTAAAAAAACTAGGTGTTTGTTCACGCAATTTCTGGCAAATTTTGTGAGAGGTTAAGACTTTGTGTTTTTGCTAGCCTTGCCACTTAGTTTATGTGGCATGCTCTAAGGATAGAGATGGAGTTGCTCCCAAGGCTTAACACTAGTCCGCCAACTTGTTACTTTGCTAATAGTTAACTTCCTATGGCCAAAAAAATTAGGTTTCTGTTCACATGATTTCCTTGGTATCTTTGTGTGCTCCAAAAGGTCTAGCTGAGTAACTTTACCGCACAACTAATTATTTGGGGTAATACTGATAGAGAAACAATGAAACCTTTTCCTGTCCCTCGTTTTGACTGTGCCACATATTGTTTACACTCACAATGTTGCTAAGTTGCTCTATTTCCTCCTTTCTCATATTTCGATTGGTACCTATAAATCCGTTAGTGAGAATGATACCATGATAAGTTTGTAAGCAAAAAAGAGATTTTGTTTCAAGTTTTAACTAGCTATGACAACTGGTTTCTTGTCATTTTGATTGCAAACATCTGGTGTGCATGATGTCTTATGCCTCCATATCTGCTCTAGGCTACTAATTATTTCCATACATTGTACAGTTCTTATATATGTGCCAATAAGGACATTCAACCAGTTGAGTTTATGTTGTTTGTTTTCGTGATATTTTTTTATTTCATTTTGCTGGCATTGTCTTTTACCTACATTTCTCTACAGAGGATAGGTTGGCATCTCTGAATGTCAAGGACAAGGAACAAGCGGCAGAAGCTGTAAAACCTGAACCGAACACTGAGGTTCTCTTCCTCTGCAGCTATGAAGGATGTGGGAAAATTTTCATTGACGCAGGGGCTCTTAGGAAGCATGCTCATGTCCATGGGGAGAGACAATATATCTGTCATTATGAGAACTGTGGCAAGGTAGTATTTATCATTCTTGTCTACATCATAGATTTCAGATTATAGTGACCCTTATCTATTTGAGTTACTTAGCTGATTATTTTGCCTAATCTTATTTTTGCAGAAATTTTTAGATAGCTCTAAGTTAAAGAGGCATTTTCTTATTCATACAGGAGAAAAGAACTTTGTGTGCCCTCATGAAGGTTGTGGGAAGGTAGTCACCGTGTACCCTACATTTGTGTTATTTCATCTCTTGTTTGTAGTCTCTTTTTAAATCATGGATGAGTGATTTGTGCTTTGTCTTATTGATATCAAGTTATTAGGATCAATTAGAAGTAATATGTCCCTGACCTAGAAAAGCATGATGCTTGGTTTCTTGTTCAGTGTGGCTTGGTTCAAAGCTTTGATCACGACATCACAACATCTTTCTAGCGATTGCTTTAAGATTACAATGTTCTGTTTCTGGATTCGTCAAATGTGTTATTTCATACGCCACTTTAGTTTCACATACATACATAAAAAATATAAAGTTGCTGTGGGACATTGTTCGAACTCGACTACTCGTCAAAACTGATAGAAGAATCTGACATATTCTGAGGTGTATATTCTCCCTTTTTCAACTCTAGGCACCCAAACAATTCCCAGAAATATTTGATATGGTGCTGATAATACTTGCTCATTTCAAGTGTGTTAATGGGACATTTTGTCTCCGTCCATAAGCATCTTTTTAGAGTTTCTCTGAAGCTTTTTAGATGCATGAAATCTTGAGCGATGACTTGGATAAGACCATACATCTTTTTAAGTCTGAAATTAATGTAACCTTTGCATCATAATCATGAATTTGTACTATCCGTTACTAATTTGCTGTGTCCTGGCTGTTGCAGGCTTTTTCATTGGATTTTAATTTGAAGGCACACATGAAAACTCATTCTGCAGAGAACTATCATGTGTGTCAGTATCCAGATTGTGGCCGAAGGTTTACACAAGAGTCGAAACTAAGAGCTCACATCAGGGCACAACATGAGAAGGTACAATTTCTGAATATCTGTAAATTTCATCTGTGAAAGAATATTCATGTGACTAATATAAGTCCCTGCAGAATCCAGGTGCATCGACAACGAACCATAACCCACCAGATCATCACCATCATAAACCAGTAAAAGCTTCAGCAGCACCACCAGTTCCCTCGGCTGATCGCCCATACGTCTGCCCATACGATGGCTGCGACAAGGCATATATCCATGAATACAAGCTCAACCTCCATCTGAGAAAAGAGCACCCTAATCACAACCAGGATGTTGGTGCTCAAGTTGTTGCTTCTTCCAAGGGAACTACGTCGAAGAGTTCCCACAGAAGCAAGCCAAACATAACCGCCAAGATGCCACCGCCCAAGATCCCTAAGCACAAAGGAGGATACACAACACCACCTCAGGCTGTCAATGTCCCTGGGGAACACCAGTGGCCTAGGCAAGCTCTGTATGAGGATGATAGTGAGGAGACTGAGGAAGAGGGTGACAATGCTGAGGATGGGTGGAGATATAGAGCTGCTAGCAGCGACGATGAGAAAACTGAAGACGAAGAATGAGCTGCCTGGCCATTTTTTGCCCTCGAGTAGTTGTGCATATGAATTAAAAGATTTGGGGGTTATAGTTTCTCATACATGTACAATGTTAAAATAAGGCTGAATCCAAAGGTTGGAGTTTTCTTTGAAATAGTTACAGAACAAAAGACATGCTATCTGTTGCCCCTAGAGAGCGTATCCAAAGGGTTTCGCCCGAGCTTCTAGATGCTGCCACTAATTTTCTCATAATATCTTGTTGGCGATGCAGCTGGGGGCGACCAAGGTGGTACCTATGATCACTCCATGATTCATTGGTACCATGTATGGGTGTATCAATCCGTTGGCCACTGAAAAGAATTGATAAAACTTAGCAAACTGTTAGGATGTTATTCTGGTTATGATGGATGTTATGACTAAATGCATTTCTCTGTAAATGTTTCTGATTGTTGCATGTCAAGATGCACACCTGGAAGCATAACGCGAATAATAACCTATGATTGATTCGAGTGTTCTGCTCTTTTTTTTTTCCTCGCTCTTGGTAGTGTCCGTTCTACTATATTTGGATCTTTGATATCGAATTATCATTGTTATAGGAATACTTATCTATTTTGGAAATATGTTTAATGTAATAGTTGGAATTTTTGGGACAAAATGAAATAACATTAATATAATCTTCTCTCATATTTCTTGATGTTTTTACCACGACACCACTACAATATGTGTGCATCAGCTCTACGAAGGAAATGGAACTTGAATGATACATTTTTGTATACCTACTACTATAGGCCACTGTCATGGGAATATTCAGTTGATGATGGTGGACTTTCCAGAACCACTTTGCCCAACCAGAACGGTTGACTTGCCTGGCTGTATGCTCAAGGAGAATCCTCTGAAGATGGTCACATTTGGCCTCGACGGGTATGCAAAATCAACTTCTCTAATCTTCACCTCACCCTCGGGCTTATCTGATCCTCGGGATTGTCAGGGTCAATCTCGGTATCCCGATCAAGGACAGTAAATATCGACGCGACGGCATCAACGCCCTTTGCAAGATCAGCTGTCATGCTACCTGCCTCTGCTATCACTCGACCTTGTGCCGGCCAAAATATTGAAAGTTTGAAATATTGCTTCAGCAGTAATGTGGTACTCGGCTATGAGCTTGCCTCCATACCAAAAGCTCAAAACCCATGAGCATATCACCATATATATGGTGGTGCCCAGGAGGGTGTCGGCTAACCACGACTGTCGTATGCTCTCCTTGCGCGGCCTATCCTGCGCCCTGGGATGACCGGATGAGAAGGCAGTGACGGTGCGGAGGTTGGAGATGGTCTCTGCAGCTAGCCTGCTGCCCACAGAATGTGCACCGATTGACCGTGCAGAGCTTGATCTGCTAGACGAAGAGAACCTCCTGATCACGTTGTGAGTACTGGATTGCTGTTCCACGGTAACAAACGTGCTACCCGTTCCAGCAACCTCGCCGGCCTCACGCCGGAATCATCGCCCGACCGCTCGAGACGGATCACTAGAGATGAGTAGAAGCCATTCTCATTGGCAATGAGCTCGTCCTGGCTGCGTGCCCAGTTCCTTGACCTCACCACACTGCATCATGGAAAGCTTGTCAGCGTTTCGCACGGTGGAGAGGCGGTGCGCGACGACAATCGTATGTAGTCCGGCCGACGGAGACGAGGTCCAGCGCCTTCTGCACGGCGCGCTCCGACTTGGTGTGCAGGGCGCTGGTGGCTTCGTCGAGGAGGAGGATGGATCTTGGGTGATCTTAGAATCGCTCTGGCGATCGCAATCCTCTGCTTCTGGCCTCCGGACATTTGGACGCCACGTTCTCCCACCTGACATTATTGTTTCAAACAAAAGCTACTAAATCTTAAGAGCACGCACCACCAGCCTATATATGTTTTGCATATACTCCCTCTAGATTTTTATTGTTGACGTTAGGACAGTATTCCTAGTTCAATTTTGAACTAGTTACCTTGTCTGAACGTCAACAAAAAACAATCGGAGGGAGTATATAAGAAAAAGTATGTCGTCACCTGAGTTTCGTAGCGTCCTCTTTGCCCAACAGTATGTTCTCGTGTATGGAAGTCGCGAACAGTGCTGGTTCCTGGCTGACGAGTCCCATCTGGCGCTCGTAGAACCGCTGCAGCAGCGTGATCACTGTGGACTTCCCGGACCCGCTGGCGTCCGCGTGCATGAACACCGACGTGAACGCCGGCTCGCCGCGCCTCCTTCGTGACGGTTGCCTTACCATCCATGTCCACCGACAGGCGAGCTAGCTCTGGCACACACTGGGTCGCGCCGTAGCTGACTTGATCTTCAGATTCCTAATTAACCCTACTTCTGAGTTTTGACCTCGACTAACGTAATTTAGTAATAACCTAATAATCTCGCAAAGCGTCTGTAAGGCGTGGAGAAGTGATGTGGCACAGTTGGTCGCTAAACAAAGTAATAGCAGTCCCAAAGTATTCAAATATAGGGCAATGAGATGCGTGCGAGTCAACCGACCGGCCCTGTTGTTTTTTTTTTCCTAAGACCAAATGAAATGAATTATATATGTGGTATATTTCGGAAGAGCTGTAATAATACTAATAACCAAGGATAACTTTAGGTCAACGTAATTGGCAAGGATAATGGAAGTGTATATCATCTTCTATTTGTCTATCTTGTTGCCAAGTTTCTTTGGAGATGCGTGCATTATATTTTTTAATATACAACCATCTGTAGCTAAATAGGGTCGATAAAATGTTTGGTCTTGGGTGGATGGGTTTTCATCCAAACTTGAAGGACAAATAGTAGTTGCTTTGTGTCCTTAGTATGATTGTTGATAATACATCCTTCTCTTCTACTCCTTAAATAATAAGAGAAGTCCTCCAATGTTATTCTTGAAACTATTTCAATGCCCATTGCCTCCATTCTGCAAGCTAACTAAACCAAAGTATGTTCCGGATGAGCCTTTGGCCATGAGGGACGTATGTGTGCCCTCCTCTACAACAACTCCTTTATCAAGTACAGCGATAAGGTCACAGGTCTGGACAGTACTCAGCCTATGCGCCACCACCACACTAGTCCTGCCAACCATCAACCGGTCCAGCGCCTCTTGCACGGCTCTTTCGGACTGGATGTCCAGCGCGCTTGTAGCCTCATCCAATAGCAGGATGGAAGGGTTCTTTAGGATGGCACGAGCGATGGCAACACGCTGCTTCTGACCTCCTGACAGCTGAGCACCTTGCTCTCCACACCACGTGTCATATCCATCTTTGAGGCCGCTAATAAAATCGTGCGCATTGGCAGATCTTGCTGCATTCTCCATTTCTGCCTCAGTTGCTGTCTCTGTGCCATACATGATGTTCTCTCTAATGGTGCCTGAAAATAGTGTTGGCTCCTGGCTGACCAGCCCTATGTGTTGACGTAAGGCTCGAAGGTTGTATGTTTTTATGTTTCTACCATCAATCTTCACAACCCCTCTAAGTGGGTCATAGAAGCGCTCTATTAGCCCAATAATTGTTGATTTACCGGAACCACTTTGCCCAACAATTGCCATTGACTTGCCTGGTTGTATGCTCAGGGAGAAGCTCTTGAAGATGAGCACATCTGGCCTTGATGGGTATACAAAATCAACTCCTCTAATCTCTATATCACCACTGAGTTTCTTTGGCTTATATCCATCAGGACTATCGGGGTCAATTTCTGTTTCCCGATCAAGAACAGCAAACACCGAGGCAACCGCATCACCGCCCTTAGCAAGATCTGTTGTCATGCTGCCCGCTTCTGCGATCACACGTCCCGTGCTTACTAGAATCATGAAGGTTTGAAAGAGTGCCTTCTTACTAATGCGACCTTCAGACATGAGCTTACCACCATACCAGAAGTCAAGCGCCCATGTGCATGCCATGAGGCATGTGGTGGTGCCAAGGATAAGCCCTGCATACCATGATTGGCGTATGCCTTCCTTACGTGGCCCATCCTGCGCTTGGCCAAAGAGGCGTAGGATGCGATCTTGAGATGAGAAGGAGCTGATGGTGCGGAAGTTGGAAACAGCCTCAGCGGCTAGCTTGCTGCTCTCAGACTGTGCCAGTGTCGATTTCTTTGACATGCTCTTTAGCAAGACACGGCGAGTGTAGAAGCCAATTATGACAAGAGGTTGAACTGCTATCATGACAAGGGCCAAGCGCCAGGCGATGACCACACCCAAGGTGCCAGATATGAGCACCGCAGAAATGGTCTGGATCACGAGAGCCATTCGATCGCCCACGAGTGACCTCACCTGCAACGACAAAAAAGAATTACTTTTTGTGATTGGCTATTACTCCTTTGAAAATATATTCGTGAACTTGAACAATACTTACAACATTGGCATCATTGGCAAGTTGTGAGCATATAGCACCACTAGAATTATCGACACGGTCAAACCACCCGATTTCAAAAGTGAGGATCTTTGTGAGCATCTGCTCCCTGACCCTCTTGGTCAGGTACTCGCCCATTGCACCGAAGTTATAGTGTTGCCCCACATTGAGCAAGAATGAGGCCACTGAAATACCAACAAACAGAAGGGCATACATCCTTGTTTGGGCCTTGATTTCATCATGATCCGTCAAGAAATAGACTGAGAACATGCTCCCCATCCCGTAAGCAAATAGAGGGCTTATGCCTCCAAATAGAGCTGCACTGAGGCTTCCTGTCAGTGCATATTTCCATTCCGGTGCATTCAACATCAATAGCCTTTTGAATGAAGGCACAGGGAGCTTCGGCTTCGTGTCCGTGGCGTTGTCATCATCCCGAGTATCAGCCATTGACCGTGCTGAGAGTGACTCGCCCACTGAAGAGAATTTCTTGCTTATGCTGTGGTTGCTAGATTGTGCTACATCAGCAGATGCATTACTGCCGGCTTCACCGATCACCATAGCTTCACTTGTCTGCTGGAGATGAACAAGAGATGAGTAAATGCTGTTGTCATCGGCAATGAGCTCGCCATGGGAAGCCAGCTCCTTGAGTTCACCGGACTGGATAACCGCAATCATATCAGCATTTCGGATAGTGGAGAGGCGATGTGCAATGACAATAGTAGTACGGCCCATGGAAGCTAGTTCAAGCGCCTCTTGTACGACACGCTCTGACTTGGTGTCCAGTGCACTGGTGGCTTCATCGAGGAGGAGGATCTTGGGTGACTTTACAATTGCTCGAGCAATGGCAATCCTCTGCTTCTGCCCTCCTGATATTTGAATACCACGCTCACCCACCTGCACTTATATATGTTTAGCGTCTGTTTGTTTTAGTTTATTTGCAATCAGATTATTTAATCTAAGCCAAATAATCTAGGAGGGTAAACAAACATGTCAGCTTATTTGATCAGATTAAATAATCTAGGGGTTAGATTATCATAATCCAATAAGCATCTCAAGAGGTGCTTTTTTCAGCTTATTTGATAAAAGACCCACTATCCTTGTCACTTTGAAAGAAATTATTCACCTATGCTATCAGACATTATTGTCTTCATAGCAATCAAAGACATTATTATTTTCTCCCTTCCTACAACCAATAATCTGGACAATAATAAGTTGGGCAAACAAACAGTCTTTTCAGATTATTTAATCTGAATTATATAATCAAGATTAAATAATCTAACACTAATAATCTAGATTAAATAATCCTCTTAGGAAATAAACAGCCCCTTAGTACCAGAGTTGAAAGGACAAAGCTCATTACGCATGAGAAGGAAAGGTTGTTAATTTGGGCAGTGTGAACATGTTAAAATAAACTCGTTTCTTGACGTGCTAACGGCTTCTTTTGAATGGGAACTTGGATCAGGAGCATCGCATTCCGGGAAACCCACAGGGGATTCCCTTTCTCCGTTTCTTTTGGTCAAGAACCCAAAGGTAAAATATTGAGAAAAAGTTAAATATTCCTAACAGTTGACTAATTAAGAATTTGCCAATCTTATGAGTTTTGACCCTAGTGGCAATAAATTTGCCATTCTGGCGTAAGTGACACAGTTAATTTGGCCAATCTTAAGAGTGGCCCGGTGGTTGAAAAGTCCACTGTTTTAGCAAAATACTACACTATAATATACTGCAGAAAATCGCAATGTAAATCATGAACATGGCTGAGTTAGGCAGGATGGAATGAACTCGGGATGCATGATGCTTACTCACAACCAAGGAAAAGGAATTGTGCTACCTGCGTGTCGTAGCCCTGTGGCAGCTGTGAGATAAAGCTGTGTGCGTTTGCCGCCTTGGCCGCGGCCACGATCTCCTCCTCCGTGGCGTCCTCCTTGCCGAACAGTATGTTCTCCCGTACCGACGTCGCGAACAGCGCGGGTTCCTGGCTGACGAGCCCCATCTGAGAGCGTAGCCACTTGAGCCGCAGCCGCCGGATGTCCACGCCGTCGAGCGCCACCTCGCCGGCCGACGGGTCGTAGAACCTCTGCAGCAGCGCGATCGCCGTCGACTTCCCCGACCCGCTGCTGCCGACCAGCGCCACCGTGCGGCCTGCCGGAACGCGCAGGCTGAAGCTGACGAAGATGGGGGACTCCGGCGTCACTCCCCGTGTCGATCTTGGGCACCCGCCCGATCATCTCCAGCACCCTCTCCGCCGCCGTGACTGCATCCGAAAAGTACTTGACATTCGATAGCGCCGTACCCAAAGATCTGCACATAAGGTTGGTTGGTTGGTGCCTTCATCGAACGCAAGTTTACGTTACGAATCATAGATAGAGCTGTGCCTAGTATAGTGTTATTACTTACATGCCGCCGATGATGAGGCACCCGCAGACGGCGAACGGCGCGCCGGCCGGGTAACCATGGTACATGACGAGGCGACTGCTGTACCAGAAGTTGAAGGCCGAGATAAGATAGCTGATGCCGTTGCTGCCGAGGGCGAGGCCCTTGGCGAGCCCCTGCTTGACCCCGAGCCTTGCCGACTCCTCGAGCGCAGAGGAGAACTGGGCCATGATCCTGGTTTCCGCCACGAACGAGTACACGGTGCGCGCCGACGACACGGCCTGCGCGGCGAGGGCGCCCGGGCGCGCGTACTGGTCGCGGACCCGGCGCGCCAGGCCGACGAGCACGCGCGCGTACATGAACCCGGGCACGACCAGCAGGAGCACGGAAGGGAGCGCCACCAGCGTGAGCTGCCACATGAGCGCGAACCCGACGGCGTAGCAGCTGAAGAAGAGGGAGACGTTCACCAGGAAGTTGGGGACCTTCTCGCTCAGCGCGTCCTGCACGACAAGGCTGTCGTTGGACACGCTGGTGATCACGTCAGATAGCGCGCCGGACTTGAGGTCGAAGTACTCCACGTCCTGCCGGAGCACCGCCTGCAGGTACCGGGTTCGCATCCGGGACGCCTGACGGTCCGCCGTCCGCGCCCAGCAGTAACCTTCTGCGATATCGAAACAAAGATGTGAGCATATACTACAACACATGGACTCACATTATTATTGCTGCGCCGTGCAGTGCTCTCACCTAGGAAGGCCGTGAACCAGGAGGCCAGCGCCAGCCAGAGGATGTTCCTCACGTTCTGATGATAGACATCGACCTCATCTCGTTAGTGTTGTGTTGTGCTCTGCTAGCTCATCATCACTGATGATCGATGGTGCTAGCTGAAAAATGGTCAGGGTGTACCTCATTGATTCTGGAGCCGATTTGCTGACGGTCGCTGCCAAAGTCGTTGGCGATGCGGCTGGAGATGAATAGCCTCAACGGCGTGGACATGCCGTCGCCCACGGCCCCGAGGAGGCCCAACACCATCAGCGCCACGTCCACGGCATCCGCGTGCGCGAACACCGACGACCATCCTTGTGGCGCCGGTGCGTCCCTCTTGCCGGCTGTCTTCTCCTTACCCATGCCCGGCTACCTAATTAGCTGGCACCGTATTAGCCTGCTCGATCGGAAGTGCTTAACCTCAGCTTTTGAGGAGATGCGATGACCGACATGTTCTAATTAAAATAGTCTAAGAACAATTAGAATACTGAATTAGTGCCTTGATTCCATTTAGTTGACTTAACGACTGCAGGGCCGTGGTCCATTCTTGTCTTGGCATCTCAACAACTTATTGTGGTATCTCAGATAAATACATATATTCAAGTGCCAGTCACGCTCACGCACTGACCTTATACAGTACCTTCAATTAAACGGGTCAATTAAATGAATACAAGTACGATTCAAGCTGATCTCATGAACTCATAAAATTACCAATAATTGTTGATATCTAACTGTTCGTGCCGTTTCCATAGATACGCCTTCCCCCCCCCCCCCCCCCCCCCCCCCCTACGCTGCTACTAAGAACGAACAAAAGTATCAAACAAATACACTGTCGGTACTCGGTAGTAGACCTGAATTAGTTCCCTGTGTAATTGCCAACTTTTCATCTTTCTCTGTCCCAACACAAAGTGCAGAGGCAAGGTAGTAGAGCTGTAGAGGTGGTCTACTGAAACTGTTGTAAAACGTTTATTGGATCAGCCTCACCTTTTCGAAGGACTCTTGCCCCATGTGAGCTCGTTATCAAATTGGGACCTGATATGAATTATGGTTTCTCTCTTATAAATAGTTAGTATAAATAGTTGGAGAGACACTCTTGTATAATGTTGTCAGAATTACTGAATAAAGAATTTCGTCTCCTCTATTTTTATTGCTTTTAGTTTTTCATTCTCTGTTTTGACCTATGTATATTCGATAGCCGATATCTCAACAGAAACCACCTCCGGCTGTGAGAATCGCTGAGAGAACACAAATCCTCAGTGTGTTGCATGAGGATGATGCGGCGGCAAGGCTGGGACCTAGACCGGTAGCACGTGACAATGTCACGTTTTACACCGGTAGCGGAATACTAAATATTTAGCCATCTAAGCCCTTTCTCAGGACATAACAGATCCTCCTAACACTACTGGAAAAACGTTATTTTGGTGACTGTCCCACAAAACTAGTGACAGCTACAAAAATGCAGTCACCAGGATTGATTTGGTGACCGGCAAACTGAAGCTATCATCCAAAACTTTAATTTCTGGGACATTGTACAATTACTATCACCATAAATCTTTGTGCCTACTTTTCGTGTTAGTTTAAAGTCAATCTGTCATGTATTTTTTTTTTCAAAACTATCAGTCACGTAACAAGTTAAAGGTACGATCACTCAAAAATCTGATGTCTTTTTTTTTCGAAAAAAAAAATCTGATGTCTCAGTAGATTATATAGCTTAAATGGATTGTATCAAGTTTACTCTCATGCTTACAGGTACTTGTAAAAAAGTTGATGTTAATATACGGTCAAGCATTCTTGCTTCATGGGGAGAGCAACAAATGCATGTACAGTAGCTTTGTTTCGAGTTTGTTGCAAGCTAACATGCCTTTATTAACCTGCTCTAAAGTGCAAACCTCCTCAGATTTTGATGAGATGCGATGACCGAGTTATAATTAATAATCTAATAATATTGGCATGCCAAAGGCGTGGGTTGGTGCTTTGATTATTTTTTTCTTGACTAACTCTTGAGGATTCGTCTGTCTTGGGATCTCAACAGCTTCTAAAGTGTCTTTGTCAGTTCGAGTCATGCACTGACTAGACTTGAATAAACGAATCACTATATTACACCTTCGAAAAGGAATCATGCTGATCTTATATGTCTCCCACTACTACCTCTAAAAAAAAGAAATAAAAAACAAAGACACTGGCGGAAGACCTGATTTCTCTGTGTAATTGTCAATTCTTCGTCTTGTGGCTGAGTTCCGTGTCCCAAGTCCCAACTAGGCCTAGTCCCAACACTAAGCTCAGATGGATCATCCAGCTCAGATGCAGTGTAGGGGTGCCAAACAGTTCGACATCATCTCCGGTAGGGAGGCCGAATAGTAAACTAGCACATGTTGTGATGAGGGGGTAAAAGTTAAACTTTTGCTCAACTACTAACTAGCACATATAGTATTACCTCTAGATTTTATTTGTTGACGTTCAGACATGTTTGTATTTTATTTTTAATCTATGGATCATGTCCTAACGTCAAGAAAATAAATACTCTTTTACAGTACCCTCTAGTAAGTATGAGCCTTTCAATTATCTTGATCCGACATCTCAGATCATTTTCTACTCCCATGTACCAAGCACGAATACTTCGTGGGGAGACTAGGAATAGTTTCTTGCTATGGGTAAGGGTGTAATTTTGTGCAACTCAATCAATCGTAATTTTTCTGATTGGCAAAATTGTAAGTTTACTGATGTCTTCTCGATTGAATGAAACCACAAAGTCAAATACTCACTTCGGATTTAAATTGTTGGCGTAGTAATTTTTTAGTTATGTTTGATCATTCATCTTATTTAAAAAAAATTAAAAATTTGTTAAAAATTTTGTTATAATTTGTTTTATCACTAAAAAAAGTTAAAACTTATCTTATAATTTTGTATATTAAAACTAATATTTTAAATAAAATAAATAATCAAACATAGTTAAAAAAATCAAATACGTTAATAATTTATATCCGAAGGTAGTAATAAAAAGAATCGAACCACAAAGACCTTTGCACGGCGGAACCCATTCTACAGCCCTGGCGTGACCCTCTCACTTGACGGTGGCCGTTCTCTGCCTTGCTGTGTTTCCCAGTGATTAGGAGCGTCGATAGTGGCGGAGCTAGAATTGAAATTTAGGGTGGGCTGATAAAAAAAAATTTCACTACACACCATAGGTGAAGCGTCAGCTTACAATATAAAATCAAGAGCTTAATAAAATATCTCAAAAATCATAGTAAATAAATAATAATAGTTCAAAACTAGCGTATATGGTTACAATAATAAAATAAAGCTAGAAAACTACTACTACTACTTCTTCTTGTAACAATATCAACTTCCTTTACATAAAGAAAACATCCCGCTCAATAAAAATAAGCATACAATCATCAGATAAGTAGTACCATTAATCAATCTTGGCACTTTGCTGGACGCCGCAGCCACACACTAATGATTAGTTTATTTGAGATTCGGTCCACCCTGTAGCTTGGCACCTTGCTGGAGGAGAACAGGGAGCAGCGCCTACCTTGGCACCTTGCTGGACGACACTGCTGCTTGCCGAATACGGACGGGAATCTCGCGCACAACCTCGCTGGCTGCTGCTTGCCGAAGGCCAAACGCACGCCGCCGCCCGTTCGGTTTGCCACTCGCGGAGCGCGCGCCGTCGACTCGCCACGCACACGCCGCGTCGCCGCCGACTGGAGCAGCGGAAGTGCGGAACCCTAGCCCGCCTGCGGCCCGCAGCTCGCTCCCTCGCGCAGCTTCACGCAGTCGCGCTCGCGTGCTCTCTACCGGTTCCGGTCAGTCGTTGTAGGATAGACCGGGGTGGGGGTCTTCGCTGACGGCCCAAATCTCAGGGTGGGCCGTGGCCCACCCTGTCCATCCTGTAGCTCCGCCAATGAGCGTCGAAGATGCAATTATAGCCAAATTCTGCCCCCCTGCACCTCCCGCCGGAACGACGTGGGCTGCCTTTGATGCCGATGAGAAGGGGCCAACCAGCCTCCAGGTGTGTGCCTCATCGTTGGTGCCAGGCTGCCAGCGTCAGGATGAACCGAGATCGGACGTACTTCGACGGCGGCGCATCGACAGTTTGCTATGGCAGCCACAAAATCCTGTAGATCACTACTTATTGTTAGAAATGACCATGTCGCCCCTAGAGATTGGACGATTGGATTTGATTTCTACTCCAGCCCGCTGCAGAGTAGAAGGTACTGTAAAAATACGTGTATATGAGGAGTACATGAAGAATGTGAGGCTGGTTCACACTTTTTTACGTTTCGTAACGGGATGAGCTCATGAGCATCAGATTTGAAATGGTTCCGTGGACCTTCTGCTAACCGTTGCTTGCATAAACGCAGCTAATTCAATGTAGGTGGGGATTCCAGCGGTCAACCCAAGATTTTTAAAGTGAGACAGAAATATATATATATATATATATATATATATATATATATATATATATATATATATATATATATATATATATATATAACCTCACATGAAACGAAGAGATGATGAATACATTTGCTTGTATATATATATATATATATATATATATATACAAGCAAATGTATTCATCATCTCTTCGTTTCATGTGAGGTTACTGACAGGGGTGTGCTATTCTTGCAGCATAAAAAGACCTGTATATTAAGTCATCGTAAACTACCAAAGGGCTTACCACATGACACGCATATGGGACAAGATCATTAGTAGGAGTATCTGGCTAGGATATCACGTCGGTTCACACCCGCTCAGGTCACATCTGTGGAAGACCATTGACGAACTGCAGCTCATCTTCAAACAACTTGCACGGTTTAGCAGTGTTTTTTCTAGACTTACGTCTAATATGTCTGGACAACGTCTAGACGTAAGACTTGAGGTCAGAGTTAACTTAGCCCTAGTCACACTACTCTAGACACAAAACAGGTCTAATTTGTTAACTTATCATAGACTTCATGTAGGTTAAAATGATATAACAACAAATATCTAAAAAATTTCAGACTTTATATGAATTCAATAAAATTTAATTACTATTTAACCCTACATTCGTGGCAAATGTTTCGTGAATACGACTTTCCAAATTACATCTCAACTAATGGATAGGCCTTAAAGTAGCCTCAATAACATGAATAATATTTTTTTGACTCAATTTTTTCTGTTATTTCATGCACTTCTAGTTCAAAATTCAATTACATGAATAATATGATTTCAAAGAAATTAATTGGTTAAATATAGTATACAAATAGAGAAATGTCCAAAATTGAAACATAGAGTACCAAAGAATGTATGAGGAGTGGAGAAAAAGTTTGACATGGGTTAGGAATTTTTTTTTGATTTTTTGCCGTGTGCCTAGCAGGGAGCACAGTAGGGAGAAATTTGTCATGTGCCAGGACAGGACACATGGCGAAGGACAATGTTTGCCGTGTGCCACGGCTGGGCACACGGCGAAGCTTGACGGCCGCCGTTGGTCGTGGGACGGTAGATGATGGAAAACTGTTTGCTATGTGCCATGGCGGGTGGCACACGATAAAAAGTGTTTTCGTTATGTGCCAAGCACGTGGCACATGGCAAATCATGTTATCGCCATGTGTCTTTTTTGCGCCGTGTATTTGGCTTGAAACACACGGTGAAAAATGTTCTTTGCCGTGTGCCCAATGGGCGAAGATTGTGACACACGGCGATTTTTTATTTTTCGGTAATAAATATCGTCTAGACTATCTCTGACCATGTAGACACAACCCTTAGGCATGATTTATTTGGATGCGTTTAGACCGTGGGATGCACAGATAGTTCAGGTAGACCAATAGCAAGCGCTCCCTATTGATTATGAATAAGACCAAGTGGAAGATAATAATATTATGATTAGATCTATTACTATTTAGCATGCCTTTATGTTTATGACTTGGCAGAATTGAGAACTAAATAGTGAGAACTTTATCTACCTTTGTATTTGTCATTTACAATGCTATATATATTTGAATTTGACTGTTGATATAGTACAAAAAGGCCTAATACATCTAATGCACCGAGACACTAGTCCTTGTCCCATCGTCTGTTTTTGTCTTGCGTCTAAATAAAACATTGTAATTTGGACAATTCAACTAATGCAACGGGGTGAACAATATAACAAAGTTATATATGGATGTTGTGTTGTCATCTATTCAATTGGGACGCAACCAAATAAGCTGATGCACGCAAAATGCCACGAAAAAGAGAAAAACAGCTTGAATTGCCCTTTTTTTTTATGTGCCATGCGTAAGTGTTTTAGCTTATTACCAATGACCTGGTGAACAGTTACAAAATGGTTCAAAGAGGGGTTGGAGGCGGGGAGGAGGCTCCCGTTTTTTGAGATATTGTAAGACGGCCGAAGTCTGTAAGACGGTACGTTTAGCTGTTGGACGTCGTGGGCAGCGCGTTCCGTGCTAGACCCACATGTCAACAGACGTACTATAGTACTAGGTGTAAACTAGATGCCTAGCCAAAGACCAACCGTCCAGGGGTACTAGTAGTCATACAAAAATGGGATGTGTCAGGTGAAGTGTAGACCAAGACAACCGGAGAGTATTTTGCGCGTCCGATGTGCCAAACTAACCCACGCCTTAAGCATGCTTGGCACGCTGATCCCCGTACGATTGAGGCTATTATCAGGTCATGCGCCAAGTAAACTTACAATAGTCTTGGTCGCCATATCTCAGCGAGTGTAGTAGTTTGCGGTGGTGCCAGTGGTAATAGCTCGCTGGGCGGTAGCATGGCACGCGAGACAAGAGCGGAGAAGAAGGCCGCAGCGCCGCCGGCGCAGGGATCATCGTCGTCGTTCATGTCGGTGTTCATGCACGCAGACGCGGCGGACGTGGCGCTGATGCTGCTGGGCCTGGTGGGCGCCATGGGCGACGGCATGTCGACGCCGACGATGCTGCTCTTGACGAGCCACCTCACCAACGACTTCGGCCGCGGCCCCGACCTCGTCCAGGACTTCACCTCCAAGATCACTGCGGTACGCATCAGCTATACACACGAGTGTAGTACTAAGTAGCATTACTGAAGCTGTGTTGCTCACACCATCGTGTGTGTCGACCATTGATAACCAACTTGTTGATCTTTGACCAGAACGCGATGAGCCTCGTCTTCTTGGCGTGCGTCTCCTCTGTCATGGCGTTCCTAGGTGAGCGAACAACACTGAACACAACCATACTAGCAGCGGAGCCTTGAGTTGAGACCTTCAATGACATAACGTGATGACATTTTTGCAGAGGGGTACTGTTGGGCGCGGACGGCAGAGCGTCAGGCGTCCCGGATGCGGGCGCGTTACCTGCAGGCGGTGCTCCGGCAGGACGTGGAGTACTTCGACCTCAAGTCCGGTTCGACGTCGGAGGTGATCACCAGCGTGTCCAACGACAGCCTGGTGGTGCAGGACGCGCTGAGCGAGAAACTGCCCAACTTCCTGATGAACGCCACCATGTTCATCGGCAGCTACGTCATGAGCTTCGCGGTGCTGTGGCGGCTCACGCTCGTGGCGCTCCCGTCCGTGCTCCTCCTCCTCATCCCCGGGATCATGTACGGCCGCATCCTCATCGGCCTGGCTCGCCGGATCAGGGCCCAGTACGCGAGTCCGGGCGCCATCGCCGAGCAGGCCGTGTCGTCGGCGCGCACCGTGTACGCGTTCGTGGCGGAGGAGAGCACCATGGCGCGGTTCTCCGCCGCGCTCGAGGAGTCGGTGCGCCTCGGGCTCAAGCAGGGGCTCGCCAAGGGCGTCGCGCTCGGCAGCAACGGCGTCACGTTCGCAATCTGGGCGTTCAACCTCTGGTACGGCAGCCGACTCGTCATGTACCACGGTTACCAGGGCGGCACCGTCCTTGCAATCTCGTCCATCATTGTCCACGGCGGCCTGTGCGTAACACTTTTTAAGCTTGCGTTTGATGAGGATTGATGATGAATCGATGTCACTAATAACGAACAATGTGGGCGTGTGCAGGGCGCTGGGAAGCGCGCTATCGAACGTGAAGTACTTGTCGGAGGCCAGCTCGGCGGCAGAGAGGATCATGGAGGTGATCCGACGGAAGCCCAAGATCGACTCTGCAAGCAATGCCGGCCAGGAGCTGTCCAACGTCGCCGGCGAGGTGGAGTTCAAGAACGTCCAGTTCTGCTACCCGTCGCGACCGGAGAGCCCCGTCCTGGTCGGCTTTAACCTGCGCGTGCCGGCCGGGCGCACGGTGGCACTGGTCGGCAGCAGCGGCTCCGGGAAGTCGACGGTGATCGCGCTGCTCGAGCGGTTCTACGACCCGTCGGCTGGGGTTGTGACGCTTGACGGCGTTGGCATCCGGCGGCTGCGGCTCAAATGGCTGCGCGCGCAGATGGGGCTCGTCAGCCAGGAGCCGGCTCTGTTCGCGACGTCGATACGAGAGAACATTCTGTTCGGTAAGGAGGATGCCACTGAGGAAGAGGTCACCGCTGCGGCCGTGGCGGCCAACGCTCACGGCTTCATCTCGCAGCTGCCACAGGGCTACGACACGCAGGTAACAAATTGTTCACCAGCTTGTGCTGCTCCACACTCCATTTCTTTGCTTCTAACTGATTAATTAGTTGATAGCATATACTATGTGGGTATGCATCACTCGACACACCGTTGCAGGTCTCTGTCAAGTTTCCTTTCATTTTAGTGTAGTTTCTTTTATTGTTTCTGTACATACAGTAATTAAGCTAACGCTTTTTTGAGACTTTGAATGATGAGGATGTGGTCACTATCTCGGTCTTTTTGTTTATATATACTCCTGAGCTCATCCCACCAACCTTTTTGTTTTGTGAGACCAACTCCCTCCGCCCAAAATACGAATAAAAAAATCAGGAGTATCACATGGTTTGTTTTCCAAACTAGTCACCATGCGACCATGAAATTCTCACAAAAGTACAATGAGATTCCTTTTCCCCAAACATGACATTTGTCGTTTCATAGAGATTGAACAAATGAAACAACGCATGCATCTGTTTAGCTCTTAGTGCAGTAACTCTCCCTTCATCTGGAAGCAACACTACTCTACTCCTGCCATAGCTACTACGCTCGCTAGAAGCCGCATCCTTGGCGGAGGACATGGGTCCTGCCTGTGCGCTCAGAACACACACACACACACACACACACAAGGAAAGCCCTTCCCCAAAACTGAGATTCAGAGAGCTGTCTGCAATGCCTAGTTATTAAATTATTCCCTCCAGACTAGAATTGAAGTTTAAAACAAACAACAACGCCGTGTCATCAATGCAAAAACAACAAATCAAACAAATGTATAGCCAGTTGTCTAGATGAACTGATAGGACTCCGCCATAGGAATACTCACATAGTAACCTTAAATAGTTTTGCACTCCAAGGACACCCAGCTTCTAGTACGACTCTAATGCTGGTACAAGGACTCCTGAAACAGAAGAGTTGACCAAAAAGAATGAAAAAAGTGAACTACAAGGACCCCTGAAAAAGTGAAAAACAAGCACTGTACCTCCACATCAATGGAAAGATGACAGCCTGTCTAGCAGTATGTCAATTGGCAGATTTAACATACTTGTCTTGACAAACACCGAGGTGTCCTGATCATTACTAAACAGTTGTCAGTTACATACGTAGTGTACACATCAGCTGTTAAGCAAAATAGCAAATATGAAATAGGAAAGGAAGCAGCACACATGAAATTTAACAAGAAAAGTTTATGCTCGATTCTCAATCATCTTGTTAATCAAGAAACCAGCTCACTGGAATCTGTTCATAATGTCCAAATTAACAACCTTCGAATTAAAATTCTAACTTCCCATAGATGTAAGTTGGTGATCTTATTCTGATACCAACCTTGTGTAAACAATAATAGGTGGGTGAGCGTGGTGTCCAAATGTCTGGAGGGCAGAAGCAAAGGATCGCTATTGCAAGAGCAATCCTAAAGTCACCAAAGATACTGCTCCTTGATGAAGCCACCAGTGCATTGGACACAGAGTCCGAGCATGTTGTGCAGAAGGCGCTTGACCTGGCCTCTGTGGGACGGACTTCTATTGTCATTGCACATCGCCTTTCTACTATCCAAAATGCTGATCTGATTGTCGTCATGAAATCAGGGGAAGTCAAGGAACAAGGCTCCCATGACCAACTCATTGCCAATGAGAATGGACTCTACTCCTCTCTTGTCCGGCTTCAAAAGATCAAAGACTCAGGCCAACCTCATGATGTCCACAAAACTGGCAGTGCATATTGTGCTATGGGTCAATCCAGCAGCCAAAGCATGAGCAGGAGATTCTCTTCAGCTATAAGATCATGCTCAGTACAAGCAACGGATGATGCAAGGCATGATGACGATACAGAGAAGTCAACACTTTCTGCCCCATCCTTCAGAAGGTTACTTATGCTTAATGCACCGGAGTGGAAGCAGGCGATCACGGGTAGCTTTTGTGCAGTATTGTTTGGAAGCATCCAGCCTGTATATGCATATGTCATGGGGTGCATGTTCTCAGTATACTTCTTGACAGATCACACAGAGATCAAGGAACAAACAAGAATCTACGTGCTTACCTTTGTCGCGCTGGCGGTGGTATCATTTCTACTTAATATAGTGCAGCACTATAGCTTTGGTTCCATGGGAGAATACCTCACAAAGCGGATCAGGGAACAGATGCTTACAAAAATTCTTACGTTCGAGATCGGGTGGTTCGACCATGACAAGAACTCCTCAGGTGCTATATGCTCGCAGCTTGCCAAGGATGCCAGCGTTGTAAGTCCAATGACAGATTAATGTTTAATACCATGTTTGGAAAAGAATCTTTGTCTGATTAAATATATCTGTGATGTAGGTGAGGTCCCTCGTTGGTGATCGGATGGCTCTAGTAATTCAGACTGTTTCTGCTGTGCTAATTGCCTGCACCTTGGGTTTGGTCACAGCTTGGCGCTTAGCCCTTGTCATGATAGCAGCACAGCCTCTTATCATTGCTTGCTATTATGTCCGTGGTGTCTTACTAAAAAGCATGACGAAGAAATCAATAGAGGCACAGTCAGAGAGCAGCAAGCTAGCTGCAGAGGCTGTCTCCAACCTCAGGACGATCACTGCCTTTTCATCCCAAGACCGCATCCTACAACTCTTTGACAAAGCTCAAGATCTCCCACAGAAGGAAAACATTCGGCAGTCATGGTTTGCAGGCTTTGGCCTAGGTACCTCAGTAGGCGTCATGGCATGCACATGGGCCCTTGACCTTTGGTATGGTGGCAAGCTTATGGCTGACCACCGTATCACCTCAAAGGAACTCTTCCAGACCTTCATGATTTTAGTAAGCACAGGACGTGTAATCGCAGAAGCGGGCAGCATGACAACAGACCTTGCTAAGGGTGGTGATACAGTTGCTTCAGTTTTTGCTGTTCTCGATCGGGTAACAGAAATTGAACCCGACGATCATATGGGCTACAAGCCAGATAAGCTCAATGGCAATGTGGAAATTGCAGAAGTTGATTTTGCATACCCCTCAAGGCCGAATCTGATTATCTTCAAAGGTTTCTCCTTAAGCATACAGGCAGGAAAGTCAAGTGCACTTGTTGGGAAAAGTGGTTCTGGTAAATCATCCATTATTGGGCTTATTGAGCGGTTTTATGACCCAATTAAGGGGGTGGTTATGATAGATGGTAGAAACATAAAGAGATACAATCTCCGAGCCCTACGACGGCACATTGGCCTGGTCAGCCAAGAACCAACACTGTTTGCAGGTACCATAAGAGAGAACATCATGTACGGCACAGAAAAAGCAAGTGAGGCAGAAATCGAGGATGCAGCAAGGTTGGCCAATGCACATGATTTCATCAGCAACCTCAAGGATGGATATGCAACATGGTGTGGTGAACGAGGTTTTCAGCTTTCAGGAGGCCAGAAGCAGCGCATCGCAATCGCGCGTGCTATCCTGAAGAACCCTGCTATCTTACTACTGGATGAAGCTACAAGTGCGCTCGACGGCCAGTCCGAAAAGTTAGTGCAAGAGGCACTGGACCGAATGATGATCAGTAGAACAAGTGTTGTGGTAGCACACAGGCTCAGCACTATCCAGAATTGTGACATGATTACTGTGCTTGAGAAAGGAATTGTTGTAGAGAAGGGCACACATGCATCCCTCATGTCCAAGGGTCCCTCAGGAAAGTACTTTGGATTAGTTAACTTGCAACAACGAGGCAACAAGCTCTGAGATCCTGCATGATAGCTGCACCACTGTCCAGATTTGGGGCCCATTCAGTTGAGTAGTGTCACCATTTGGATTAAGATGCAAGTAAGAATGTCCAGCAGTAGGTTATTTTAAGAATGTTGGAACTTCGTGCAGAAATTCTGCACGTTATTTATAGTCTTAGTTATAACTTCTGGGTATGTATTGTTGCCATGAAAAACGCCAATGAAGTCTAACAGAAGTTGCAAAGCAGGTTGCCTTTCATTTTATCAGTCCTATGTTTTATCTATAACTATTATATATATTCGTTCAAAAAAAATCAACATATATAATAGCATGGACTCAAATTTCAGCAAAACGGACACTAACAAGTAGGGGTGTTCATCCACGGTTTGAGGTGATACCGGAAGCCCACCATATAACTACAGGTTACTTTTCATAATACTAAGTTACTATTCATTTCTAGTAGTACCGATAGCTGCCGGCTTTTCCCAACCCACCGATGAACAGCCCTGCTAACAAGAGAAGTGGGGAGCATACGAGAGCAATAGAAATTGACCACCGATTTTTTAAGATAATGTGTCTGTGTGCGTCCTAGGCTCCTAGCATGCCCGTATCTGAGCAGGATCGCATCTACAAGACTCAGCATTGAAGCTCAACAGTTGCTATTTGTTGGCTGAAGCCCAAAACAAGCATTTACAATTACAACGCGAACAACTCGTACCGCATCAGCATTATCACCTGGTTGGGGCGGGAGGGGCCGGCATCCTGGTGGCACAGCGGCACTGCGGAAGCGGGGTGACCGAGCCAGAGGAGTCTTGGTAGAAGCCTGCAAGTGAGCAGGCGATGCAGTGCAGATCCCGCCACAAGCGGTGAGCTCCCCGCGGCCGACGCAACGGACAGCGGCGGCGGCCGCGGCGCCGCAGGAGGGTGGGCCCTGCAAGGCGGCGAAAGCATTTCCGCCTTCCATGGCGGTTTACGTTCCTGTATGCAGCGAGGCAGCGACTAACGCCCTATAAAATATGGGTCTCCACTAAAGGCCTGTGAAGATCATCGAAAACCGGCCCTTGATCAGATTCATGTGAGGAATTATGGATTTTGCTTTCCCTCAAAATATTATGAATTTACTAAAGAAACATCGATTTTGAATATCTATATATTGCATGCAAATTAGTAGTGAAGAAAAAATAAAGATACTTTTTGTAAAAATATGTTTTATATTCTAAAATTTACAAATGTTCAACTTCTCATCATGCTTGTGTGTAACTTTGGACTCGGAGCACCCATCTTTGAAATCCTAGGTAGGTCCCTTACGGTTTTAAGAAACGTGAATATTTTAGATGCTGCATTGATAAATGCATATATGAATGTTCATTATTACATTTGCATCAAGCCAAACGTATTTTAAAAGGCGAGACCACGTAAACAAAAGTTATAACAGTGAAAGGGCATGTAGCCTAGTGGTTACAAGAGTCTTAATAGCACCTTAGATCCTAGGTTCGATTCTTCGTAGGAGCAAATTTTCTAGGATTTAATAGCTTTGTGCTTTTAGTGGTAGGTAACGCTCCCGTCGATAGCGATGCGCTAATGGTGACTTCGTCAATTTCGAGAATTTGCTGGCTTAGTTTTTGAAGATGCTCATAGAGATAGGGTTTACGTACGTGTGTTCATAAGTGTGAGTGTACGTGTATTATGAGTGTCTGAGTTGTACTATATATTCTCAAAACAAAAAAAGTTATAACAAGCCAGAAAAGTCAAATCATCAGTCCACCCTAAACTCGAGTCCGACTAAGCACGAGATACTCACATTGTGATTTTTCAATCTTATTAAGATTTGTCAATGCATTGGGTGCACATTTGTGCCTGTGTAGCTGTCGAGGCGACCGTGCAGGGAATTATGTCTTAAAAAACAGAGCATGTGTAGATGCAGCGCCGCCCAGATGTATGTCTCCGTCGTGATGACCTAGTAGCCAGCTTAAGATGCCAACGGGAGCAGTTGAGATGCCTGCTCGATCGTCGCGACTGGCCAAGGCAAAAGACCAAAGATTCCGTGTTGGTCCAAGAAAAATTGTAACCAAAACTATTACCTTTGGACAGAGGGAGTAGTAGTCGCTAGTAGGTGTACTATATTCGAAAAGCTTCAGATTTGACTGTACTTTATTTGCAATCCAATTACAACGGTGGATCAACACTCAGAAGTCAGAAGCAAGCTTAGGTCGATTGATGCCAGCAAGCTCTCGCCGGACATATGGATGCCTTGAAGGAGGACTCGCCGGCGCTCGGGTCGTCACTCGTGTCGGTGTTCATGCACGCTGACGCTGATGCTGCTGGGCCTGGTTGGCGCCATGGGCGACGGCATGTCGCTGCCTGTGACGCTCCTCTTCTTCATCCGCATCACCAACGATCTCGGCCGCGGTCCCGACGTCGTCCAAGACTTCAGCTCCAGGATCAACGCGGTACGCTGTTGTTTGTTGTTACCGCCACCATATATAGCTTATACTAACGACCGATCTAGCAGTGACACAACCCGCTTGGTGGTGTTCATCGATCAGAACGCGATGAATCTCGTCTTCTTGGCGTGCGCCTCCTGGGTCATGGCGTTCCTAGGTGAGCACAGACATCACCCACACATACGCATATGCCAATTCAGAGGCCACGTCGTCTGACACGCCGTCGAGCACGCAGAGGGGTACTGTTGGGCTCGCACGGCGGAGCGGCAGGCGTCCCGGATGCGGGCGCGGTACCTGCGGGCGGTGCTCCGGCAGGACATGGAGTACTTCGACCTTCTCAGGGAGGGCTCCACGTCGGAGGTGGTGACCAGCGTGTCCAGCGACAGCCACGTGGTGCAGGACGCGCTGGGCGAGAAGCTGCCCAACTTCCTGATGAACGCCACCACGTTCGTGGGCAGCTACGCCGTCGGGTTCGCGGTGCTGTGGCGGCTCACGCTGGTGGCGCTCCCGTCCGTGGTCCTCCTCGTCATCCCCGGGCTCGTGTACGGCCGCATCCTCAACGGCATCGCGCGCCGGGTCAGGGACCAGTACGCGCGCCCGGGCGCCATCGCCGAGCAGGCCGTCTCGTCGGCGCGAACCGTGTACGCGTTCGTGGCGGAGCGGAGCGTCATGGCGCGGTTCTCCGCGGCGCTGGAGGAGTCGGCAAGGCTCGGGATCAAGCAGGGACTCGCCAAGGGCGTCGCCGTCGGCAGCAACGGCGTCACCTTAGCCATCTGGGCTTTCAACATCTGGTACGGCAGCCGGCTCGTCATGTACCATGGGTACCCCGGTGGCACCGTCTTCGCTGTCTCGTCCGCCATTGTGAACGGGGGCTTGTACGTCACACTCATCCATTACTCCGTGCTTTTTTCAGTTCCTTTTGACGGATGTGTGGTTACGTTCTGCGGGGAACCCACGATGATGGCGCGGCGTGTTAACAATGCAGGGCGCTGGGGTCTGCGCTGTCCAACGTCAAGTACTTCTCCGAGGCGGGCGCGGCGGCAGAGAGGATCATGGAGGTGATCCGGCGAGTGCCCAAGATCGACTAGGCGAGCGACGCCGGGGAGGAGCTGGCCAAGCTCGCCCGATCTTCGTCAATTTCAGCCTGCGCGTGCCGGCCGGACGCAAGGTGGCGTTGGTCGGCAGCAGCGGGTCCGGGAAGTCCACGGTGATCACGCTGCTGCAGCGGTTCTACGACCCGTCGGCCGGGGAGGTGACGCTGGACGGCGTGGACATCCGGCAGCTGCGGCTCAAATGGCTACGAGCGCTGATGGGACTCGTCAGCCAGGAACCGGCACTGTTCGCGACTTCAATACATGAGAACATATTGTTCGGCAAAGAGGATGCCACGGTGGAGGAGGTCATCGAGGCAGCAAAGGCGGCCAACGCCCATGACTTCATCTCGCAGCTGCCGCGAGGCTATGACACGCAGGTATAAAGCTTCTTTTCTTCCTATTGCACTGCCACCTCCTACTTGATACTACTGTCAGTTTTATTTAACTGTCTATTGGATACGAATATTCAAGAGAATCTAACCTAATACATTAAATAACAGTACACCAATCACAAAAAGAAAAGGAAAAATGAATACCAGTTTCCATATCTGAACTGAACAGCATGACAGTCTTACCATGTTATGTCAAACTTCCGGGATTTTTTTTTTTTTTTTTTTTGCAATACATGTCACTATGCCAGATATATCATTCCAACAAGGAAATGTCCAGATCAGTTCTAAACACTTATTAATTATGTAATGTTTAAAATGGAACTATGTAGAGTATATATAAACAGAAATTTGCAGACAAATTGTGGCTGATTCACAATCTTTTTGCCTAAGCAAACCTGGATAATGTATCTGTCAAAACGAATTCATTTGTCAGCCTGCCTACAAACTTGTTCAGTATACTGAATTGTTGCTGTCCACGTTTAACAAACTCAGAACTATAATTACTTCTTTCACGCCATGTTTAAGTCTGTGTCACAACATACTAACTTTTAGATGGACAACAGGTGGGTGAGCGTGGTGTCCAGATGTCAGGAGGACAGAAGCAAAGGATTGCTATTGCCAGAGCAATAATAAAGTCACCCAAGATCCTCCTCCTAGATGAAGCCACCAGTGCACTGGATACACAATCAGAGCGAATTGTCAAGGAGGCGCTTGACCTCACCTCAATAGATCAAACTACTATCGTTGTTGCACACCGCCTCTCGACTATTCGAAATGTCGACATGATTGCCGTCATGCAATATGGTGAAGCCAAGGAGCTAGGCTCCCACGATGAGCTCATTACCAATGAGGATGGCCTCTATGCATCCCTTACTCGTCTTCAGCAGACGAAAGATCCACGGGAGGCTTACGAGGTCAATGAAAGCAACAGTAAATCTTCTACCATGGGTCAATCAAGCAATCATAGCATGAGCAGGAAGTTGTCTTCATTTAGCAGGTCAAGCCCAACAAGGCTAATGCGTGACATAAGAGACAATAACAAGAATGAAAATCCAAAACTTCATGTTCCATCCTTCCGAAGGCTACTTATGCTTAATGCACCAGAGTGGAAGCAGGCAGTATTGGGGATCTTTAGTGCTGTTGCATTTGGGGCCGTCCAGCCTGTGCAGGCATATGGCATGGGGAGTATGTTCTCAGTCTACTTTCTGACAGAACATGACGAGATCAAGGATCAAACAAGGGTCTATGTGCTCTTATTTCTCGCTCTTGCAGTTTTATCATTATTGCTCAATATCGGACAACATTACAGCTTTGGTGCCATGGGAGAATACCTCACAAAGAGGATAAGGGAAAAGATGCTTGCAAAAATCCTCACTTTCGAGGTTGGATGGTTCGACCATGATGGGAACTCCACCGGTTTCATATGCTCGCAGCTAGCCAAGGATGCCAACGCAGTATGTATATAAGATTAACCATACATCAAACAAATCCATACCCAATTAACCATTCTAATATTTGTGATGCAGGTGAGGTCACTCGTGTGAGATAGAATGGCCTTGCTGATCCAAGCAAGTTCTGCAGTGATAATCGCCTGCACCATGGGTTTGATCATTGCTTGGCGCTTGGCCCTCGTTATGATAGCAGTGCAGCCACTGATCATTGCCTGCTTCTATACTCGGCGTGTCTGTCCAAGAAATCAATACAAGCGCAATCCCAGAGCAGCAAGCTAGCTGCTGAAGCCGTATCAAATATCCTCACCATCACAGCCTTCTCATCCCAGAACCACATCCTAAACCTTTTCAACCAAGCACAAAACACATCGCACAATGAAAGCATACGACAGTCATGGTTTGCAGGACTAGGACTTGGCACCTCTGTGGGACTTATGACATGCTCATGGGCCCTTGATTTTTGGTATGGTGCCAAGCTCATGACAGAGAACCGCATCACTACTAAGGAACTCATGCAAACCTTCATGATCCTCATTACCACGGGACGTGTGATTGCAGATGCAGGCACCACAACAAGAGACCTTGCTAAAGGTGGTGACGCAGTCGCTTCCGTGTTTGCTGTTCTTGACCGAGTAACAGAAATTGAGCCTGACAATCCTATGGGGCACAAACCAGATAAGTTGAAAGGCGAAGTGGAAATTGTGGGAGTTGACTTTTCATACCCATCAAGGCCAAACGTGATCGTCTTCAAAGAACTCTTCTTGAACATACAGGCACAAAAATCAACAGCGCTTGTTGGGCAAAGTGGTTCTGGCAAGTCAACCATCATAGGCCTTATAGAGCGATTTTACGAACCACTTAGTGGGATTGTGAAGATTGATGGTTGTAACATAAAAACCTACAACCTGCGAGCCCTGAGAAGACACGTAGGATTGGTGAGCCAGGATCCAACTCTGTTTGCAGGCACTATAAGGGAGAACATCATATATGGCACAGAATCAGTGAGTGAGGCAGAAATCGAGAGTGCAGCAAGGTCTGCGAATGCACACGAGTTTATTAGCAACCTCAAGGATGGATATGACACATGGTGTGGTGAGCGAGGTTTTCAGCTTTCTGGAGGGCAGAAGCAGCGCATTGCAATTGCTCGTGCCATCCTAAATAAGCCTGCTATCTTGCTACTAGATGAAGCTACGAGTGCATTGGACAGCCAGTCTGAAAAGGCAGTGCAAGAGGCACTGGATCGAGTAATGATGGGCAGGACAAGTGTAGTTGTGGCACATAGGCTCAGCACTATCCAGAATTGTGACATGATCTATGTGCTTGATAATGGAGTTGTTGTCGAGAAGGGCACGCACGCAACCCTCATGTCCAAAGGTTTCTCTGGAACATACTTTGGATTGGTTACCTTGCAGCAAGGAGCAACACAAACTGAAATTTCGCATGGGAACACAACACCATGTTCTGAATATGCAGCATTGTGATCTTGATCCAGCTGTTTTGCGTGTACAAAAAGATTGTAGGAGTGCAAAGGTTACAAAATATAGGAAACAATGTACATTTGGATGTATCTTCACTTGTGTCCTCGATCATCATACAATTGGCTAAAACAGATAGTTAAATTACTATCACTAAGGTCCAAAATCACAGGTAGTAGAATGGATAACAACAGGAAAGATGACACATGATGTTTTAAGTGATAGCTTACAGTTTTCTAGTGCATTTTAACATCATACATTATGTTCCTTACAAACACTAACGATGGACAGGAAGATATACTACAATCTTATATTTAGGATGAACTGTCTAAATTTCATCAGAAAATGCATTCACCTGTAGAACCTTTAAGTTCCACAGTTTTTTTTTTCAGATAACGGAGCAAAAAGGTTCCACAGCTTGATAACTAAGTAGCATAAACAAAGCATTCCCTCATTTTTGCTGTAATCTGGCAATTAAGGTTATGAATACCGAGTTGAACTGTTCGCATTGCTGCACTAGTATCCAGCATTAGTTTCAATGTGTGTTACGGACGACTGCATATTTGCAACAAAGGACTTAAATTTTCAATTTTCCGAAGTCCTAACAACCCGACTGATACGCCGCTTCAACCAAAAATAGTAAAATACCATGAAAAGGAGGAGCTACAGAAGTTGGGGGAGTATCGGCTTATTACCTAGATGTTCCGAGGATTGGTCACCGAGAGGGTTGGCTGCGGCGGCACACGCCAGATTTGGCTGGGAATATCGGGTTCACGTGCAGCCGGATCATGAGCGGCCTCACGCGCTGGATCAGGGAGCAATACGCGTGCCGAGACGGCGTCGCGGAGCAGGCCGTATCGCCCACGGGATTTGGCGGAGAGGAGCGGCATGACGCAGTTCTCCGCCGTGCTCCGGGAGCTCGCAAATTAAAAGGGGCTGGGATAGTATTCGCGGCTTCGCAAATGGTATACGCCTTCAGCGCTCGTTTACGTAAACTATTTTGAGGTTTATTTTTGGGCTAGTACGGGGCCCATTTGCTTGCTATGTAGACCTGGATCATGCACGGCGCTGCGCTGGGTCAGTTTTACAGGACGACTCACTGCATAGAATTTGTTTCCGTGTACATACATACAGTCATACAGAGCCGCGACCGGGAACGCCCCCGAAGCAACAATGCCTTGCAAGCAGCATGCGTTTTAGTAGCAAAACTGAAATAAGCAACAAAAAGTGGCATTCATGATCATGCTGCGGCAGGTAGGGGCACGATGCGCGCGCGGAGCGGGCGGGTTCATTAACGGTGAAGAAAAACCCGCGGAACTCGGCGAGGTCTACCGCCTCGCTGTGGGCCTCCCGCCACTGGAACTCCCTCACGAGGTTTGCCACGAAGTACTCGACGTGGAGCATCCCGGGCGCGAGGCCCGGGCAGACGCGCCGAACGGCAGCATCCTGAGTTCCCTGGTGCAGGTGAGGTCCGCGCCCTCGCCGGCCTCCCCGCCCGGCATGAACCGGTCGGGCACTGGACACCGAGTCTGAGCGCATCGTGCAGGAGGCGCTGGACATGGCCTCCATGGGCCGGACTGCAATTGTTGTCGCGCATCGCCTCTCCACCATCCGGAACGCCGATAGCATTGCCGTCATGCAGTCTGGTTCAGTCCAGTGTGGGAGCTCGTTGCCAAGAATGGCCTGTACTCATCTCTTGTCCGTCTTCAGCAGACCACAGACTCCAGCAGTAGTTCTGTCGACTACCAATGTCCAAGAGCCATGTAGCAACAACACGAGCAGGATGATGGCCTCTTCGCCAACAAGCTCCATAGGCGATGCAAGAGGTGGCGACAGGAACAACCGAGCAGTTGAAGCTCCAAGTAAGCCTCCTGTGCCATCCTTGAGTAAGCGCTGTCCTGTCTGGTGCCATCCAGCCTGTGTATGCTTATGGCGTCGGTGGCGTGTTCTCCGTCTACTACTTGACAGATCATGAGGAGATCAAGGACAAAACAAGGATGTATGCGTTTATATTTTTGGCTCTCATGGTGCTCTCCTTCTTGCTCAACATTGGGCAGCATTATAGCTTGGGTGCCATGGGGGAGTACTTGACCAAGAGGATCAGGGAACAGATGCTTGCAAAAATCCTCACGTTTGAGATCGAGTGGTTCGACCGTGACGACAATTCCAGTGGCGCCATATGCTCACGGCTTGCCAAGGACGCCAACATCGTAAGTACACAAAACAAAATTAAGCTCACCTGCCTGATTCTTAACAAAAAAAAACTCATCATTAGTAATATTGGTGTTACGTTGCAGGTGCGACCACTGGTTGGTGACCGAATGTCTCTGGTGATCCAGACAGTTTCTGTGATGTGCATCGCCTTCACAATGGGTCTCGTCATTGCTTGGCGCTTGGCCCTTGTCACGATAGCGATGCAGCCACTTATCTGCGCTTGCCTCTACGGCCGTCGCGTCTTACTGAAGAGCATGTCCGCCAGATCAATACAGGCACAGTCCGAGAGCAGCAAGCTGGCCGCCGACGCCGTCTCCAACCTCCGCACCATCACCGCCTTCTCGTCACAAGACCGCATCCTGCGCCTCTTCGACCAAGCGCAGGAGGGCCCGCGCAAGGAAGCAACGCGAATTTTCTAAGGTCGTGGGTATGTACACCCCCCACGCGAACCTGACGGAGTCTCCGACGGCGTCGATCAACATGCAGCCAGTGCTGCGTGAGTTCCTGGCACATTCCGGCGCATGTAGCCAAAATTACATGGACCCATCTTTGATTTACTTTTTACCGAACTTTCTCTTTTAAAGAAAACGTCATAACTTTCAAATCAATTATCAAAAATAAAAACAGATTGCACCGTTGTAATCGTTGCGATGAAATCTTCAAAACTAGACCCCACTTGTCTATATTTCAATAATATTTTTTAAATCACAAAATAGTATATAATAATATTAAATAAATATTGAATAAACAAAATAATATTTTGACTCGACTAAGTCAAAAATATTTCATCAACAAATAACAATATTGGGTCAACAAAAATAATATGTTGACTAGCTAAGTTGAAATATTAGGTCAACCAACAATAATATTAGATCAACAAATAATACATTGGTGTTACATATCTAATTTGGGTTGCAGACGGGACATGCAATAGAAGAAAACCACAACCATTGAAAGGAACAAGATGCTCAAAACAAATAATTTATATAAACCATATCAAGCCAAAAATATGGAATTGATGCTAAAGTGACAAAACATGAAACAAAACTTTTATAATTGTGTAACAAAATATTTCCAAAACCATCTAGTTTTCTTAAAAAAGAAATGACTTATAATAGATATAAATAAATCTTGTCAAATCCAAAGCATCTAATATCATAGCACTAACCTCTAAAACCCTAAACCCAGTTAAGATATTAAAACACTAAATCTTTAAACATGTAACTCTAAACCCTAAAGCCTAACCCCTAAAACCCTAAAACTCTAAACCCTAAACCCTAAACTCTAAACCCTAAACCCTAATCCTAAACTCTAAACCCTAAAACCATAAACCCCCCATAACCCTTAAACCCTAACCCTAAACCCTAAACCTCTATGACCCTAAATCCTAAACCCCTAAACCCTAAACCCTAACTCTAAACCCTAAAACCCTAAACCCTAAACCCTAACCCTAAATCCTAACCCTAAACCCTAACCCTTAAACCCTAAAACTGTAAACCCCCATAACCCTTAAACCATAACCCTAAATCCTAAACCCTAAAATCGTAAACCTCCATAACCCTTCAACCCTAACCCTCAACCCCAAACCCTAAACCCCTAAACCCTATAACCCTAAAACCATAAATCTCCATAACCCTAACCCTAACCATAAACCCACAGAACCTTAACACCTAAAAAAAAATCATAAACCCTAACCCATAATTCTAAGACCCTAAGCCATAAAATCCTAAATGCTAAATGTAAACCCATAAATTACAAAAGATCCTAAATTTCAAACGCTAAATAATCCCTAAACATTAAAACTCAAAATACTAAACTCTAAAAACAATAAACCCTAAATCCTAAAACCTCCAAAACCTGAAGAATCAAACCCTAATACCCTAAATCCATAAACCTGAACCCCAATTCTAATTTTTTTTATTGCTTATTACCAGTTGATAACATGGATTTTTGTCAAGTCGTGTCACTTTAGATTAAATCATGTTTTTTGTTCTGATAATTTCTTGTACCGAATTAATATTACTTATTATTTCTATAGTGTTGTCAATATATTGGCTTCTTCCACCGTGAGAGGAGGAGACCAAATCAGGAAGAAAAGAAATAACCAGGAAAAAGTGAGAAGCGTTTGTGAGAAAAAGATAAAGAACATGGGCCCCATGCACATGGGGAGTTTTGGCTTGTTGCTGAGTGTGTTGTGAGTTGCGGTGCGGAGGCCAGGGACTCTGTGAGCGCGTCACGCGCGTAGAAGGAAACGGCTGCCGTGCTTCCGTCGAGTGCCACCGTTAACGTGTGCAAATCTTGAGGCGGATGTGCGGCTATCTTCAGGGGCCGCACATACCCACGGCCTTAGCGGTCGATTATTCCGCAAGGAAGGCATGAGGCAGTCATGGTTCGCCGGCCTGGGCCTCGGCACCTCCGTGAGCCTCATGTCCTTCTCATGGGCTCTCAGCTTTTGGTACGGCGGCAAGCTCATGGCCGAGCGCCTAATCACCGGCGAGGCCGTGTGTCCAGACCACCATGCTTCTAGTTACCACGGGGCGTGTGATTGCAGACGCGTTCAGCATGACAACCGACCTCGCCAAGGGCGCCGATGTGGTGGCTTCGGTGTTTGCTGTTCTTGACCGCGAGACCAAGATTGACCCAGACGATCCTGAGGGGCACAAGCCGGAGAAGATGATCACAGGCGACGTGGAAATTGTAGGAGTTGATTTTGCATATCCGTCGAGGCCAGACGCGAGCATCTTCAAAGGATTCTCCTTGAGCATAATGGCCGGCAAGTCGACTGCTCTAGTCGGGCAGGGTGGCTCTGGCAAGTCAACTATCATCGGACTTATCGAGCGGTTCTACGACCCGCTCAACGGATAAAAATTAGGTGAGCCCCGGGCTCACACGGACGCCTGTACGCCCCCACTCGCGATGCCGTCCGCTTTCTATCGTATGTAGACGTCAGCCATCGAAGGAAGCTGACAGTCCGCACGGCTTCCGCAGCTGCAGTCCGCTCGGCTCTAGCGCTCACACGGCTCCTGTAGTTAGCGTTCGCACAGCTCCCGCAGTTAGCGCTCGCGCGGCTCTCGCCATGGCTGATCGGGCCGCCGCGTCGCCATCGTCGGGTAGGGCTTCACCGCGCCGCCCTTTTGCCATGGCTGATCGGGCCGTATGCGAGGCCCTCGGTGACGGCGACGCCAAACCACACCTCCCACTCGATCTCCGGTGCGTTGCTACCGCCGCCGCTATGGAGCAGCGCGCCGAGCGTGCCGTTGGAGAAGTAGTCGTAGAAGAGGAGCCGTATGCGTCTGTTGGCCGCCCACGCCAGCAGTCGCACGATGTTGTGGTGGCACACGTGCGGCAGCACGCTAACCTCGCACGCGAACGCCTCCTCCGACGCCTCGTCGCACGACCGGAACTTCTTCACGGCGATCGTGACCACCGACGGGGAGGCGAGGGTGGCGCAATACACAGAACCCGATGAGCCTTGGCTGATGACGTTGGTAGGGGTGAGACTGCACGCCACGTTGGCCACCCCGATCTTCAGCCTCTGGTACAGCGTCACGTTCCACGGTGGCGTGGCCCCGCTGCCGGAACAAAATCAGCGCGGCGGCGGCGACAAGGACGACGAGCGTGGACAGAAGCACGGCGACGACGACTCTTGCGGCGTGGTCGCGGTGGCCATCGCCATCCTCGCCGGCGCAGTGGGAGAGCATAGCGCCGGGTTGCCCTCGAGGCCTCGACGTCGCTGGTGGGGAGCTTCGCGAAGAAGGGCGTGCGAGCACTGGAGCCAAGCGGAGATCGCTATGCGGGACTGCGGGAGCCGTGGGAGCGTTGGAGCCGAGCGGACTGCCAGCTTCCTTCGATCGCTGCCATCTACGTTCGATAGAAAGCGGACGACATCGCGCGTAGGGGCGCACAGGCATCCGCGTGAGCCCAGGGCTCACCTAATTTTTTGACTCATGTTACGGTGCACTATACTACTTCAACGAACAAAGTAGTATAATTGAAATCCGAGCGTTGATTAAGAAGGGCAAAATTGTAATTGTCGGAGTGGGACAAAAATTACTTGACATGCCACCGCAGGGTAATTTGATCATCGGGGTGGTGAAGATTGATGGAAGAGACGTCAAAACATACAATCTCCGCGCCCTGCGACGCCACATCGGGCTGGTCAGCCAAGAGCCGACGCTGTTCTCCGGCACCATCAGAGAGAACATCATGTACGGCGCGGAGACGGCGACCGAGGCGGAGGTGGAGGCCGCGGCGAGGTCTGCCAACGCGCACGACTTTCATCGGTGGCCTCAAGGACGGGTACGACACTCTGTGCGGCGACCGGGGCGTTCAACTTTCCGGAGGGCAGAAGCAGAGGATTGCCATTGCCCGTGCCATCCTCAAGAACCCAGCCATCTTGCTCCTTGATGAAGCTACCAGTGCGCTGGACAGCCAATCCGAAAAGGCTGTGCAAGAGGCGTTGGACCGGGTGATGGTGGGAAGGACGAGCGTGGTGGTGGCGCACGGGCTCAGTACTATACGGAACTGCGACGTGATCGCCGTGCTTGAGAAGGGTGACGTCGTGGAGCAGGGAACGTATTTTGGGTTGGTTAATCTGCAGCAGGGAGGTAGCCAGTAGCAGCACAGCACTGACATATATATCTGCATGAACGTATTGCGCCATGTCTTGTACTAAACTTGGTTACAGAAAACAGATGCCCATGTTCTGCAACTGAATCAATAGGCAACCACCGTAAGAAATCTGGAGCAACAGACCACGCCTTTCAGTGGATCGAGTTAAAGGAGCATTCATTGGTCACCCGTTTCATATTGCAACTTGTTTCAGCTCACGCCTAATGATCATCATCTCCTCTACGCCATTAGGTTACAATTTCTTACCCTATGTGCCGGTGAGTTGGCTCTGAGCTGCGATGAACACGTTCCATAGCCAATACCGTGATGATTAATTGGATACATTTTGTTGCTTTATCTCGGTCTATTTGCAATGCACTATTACAAAAGCGCGGACGGGTAAAAATATATACCATATCTCTATATCACTTCTAATGTCGTCTATCTAGAACTATGTTACTACTATTCAACACAGGAGCATTAGTAGTGATGACTATTTAGAAAATCATCTCTATCAAAAATAAAAAAACGTCCATAATAGTCCAAACTATAGAGATGGATTTTTATGGTAGTGACAGGGTTTCAAATCTTTGTCCTAATGATCAAAGTTATAGGGACATATTTTTATAGCAGTGACAGCTTTCTTCTTATCCTGGCGTCGGGCTCGAGCTTCCTCCTCCTCCTCCCCCCCCCCCCCCCCCCCCCCCCGCCTCGGACTCGCCGGATCCGGCAATGATGGCACTCGAGCTACTCCCTCCAAAATGGCGACCTCAGGCTCGCGGATCCGGTGGCGGTGGCCTTAGGCTCGTCGGATCCAGCGCCGGCGGCCTCGACCTCCTCCCATTCCCCCTTAGGCAACCTCCTCCCCACCCCATCCGATGACAGCAGCAGATCTCGTGCTCCTTCGGGTTGGGCCAGGTTTGTCCTGTCTTTTTCTTTTTTTTTATTCACAATGTTTTTTAAGGACATGGATAAGTTTCGTCCTAGAAAGCATTGAGAACACTATATAGGTTTGGATTTAGTGACAGCTAAATTCCCGTTTCTATATGTCTAGATTTAGTGACATAAAAATTAAGATAGGGATGATTTATGTCTCTATTGTGGCTAGATCTCCGTCTCTAAATCCTCATTTTATGGTCGTGGCGCTTACTTATTGTTTATCTCAGCATTGCATAATAGCATTATTATATTTCTAATGTTAGATTATTGTCTGATTCAATGTTTTAAATAGTCGACTATAACTCTGCTATAGGTCCACTATAGCTTCTGGAGATAGACACTACGATGACATTGCAAATATTATCACTAATGCATCTAACTTTGTTAAAGGGTTAAATAGTTCTGTTAACTTCATCCGCTAACTCTGCTATAAGTGATTTATGAACTTATATACTTATGATATATGATTCATAAATCATAAGTCAAGTCAGGGTGATTAATTTGGTTGTTCAATAGTTCGTATATTGTTTGTACTCTTGATTTTGTGAACTATTTGGCCGCAAGAAAATATAGTAAATACATACTTGGGCGGCGATATTCTTAGACAATGACATGCAGTTATGAAGTTAGGGTTTAAATTGTTTTATATAGCCTGCTACTTAAAACATTAGTCTTATTAGACGTCATAGTGACATGATTCGTATCAAACAACTTTTGTGTACTTTATAACAGCCGGTTAAAGTTTTATTTTAGTTATTAGCTTGAATGTTGCATGCAAGTGACCCTAGAATGTGAAAAATTCGGCTTAATTTTATCCTAGCCTTCATTCTTCTTTTATTCGTTTTGTTTTGTTTAGTTTGATTAAACAATCTTTATCTGAACTTTCACGTTGTTAGTAACAAAGGTTTAGCTAAATAATGGTTCTACTTATTACACGGACTGATAAATCTTAAAATATTCTGAGAGAAAAAATTATAAGTAACCCGTACATATGCGGTTGTAAAAGGTGTGTGCAACCTACACCAACAAGTTGCGGTGTCAACGCCCTTGCCTTCAATGCAACACCATACTCACGTCGCTGGCCAACGTATGTCTCCTTTATCCCTTCCTATATAAAACTAGTAAAGTCTCTGTCGTTGCTACGAATTTAAAAAATAAAATATTTTTATGATTTTATGAATTATTTATATAATATAATTTTAGATATATACAATATTATTATTATTTTTTATATGAAATATTATATTTATATTACTATTGATGTTTCTTAGTATACTATTTTATATAAAAAAATAATATTTTTTTAATTTTTTTTTCATATTCTAGAAGTTTTATTCGAAAGAAAAAATCAATTTATACAGTCTACAAAATAACACTGTATTGTAATACGATTTTGAATTTGAAAACTTGCTCTAATAAAAAAAGTTAAAACATGAAAATTATAGATTTCGTCGAGGCCTTTTCAAAACATATATGAATCATATTATTTAGACTTCAGAGCTAGAAGATATGGGTCCCACACAGAGACCTGCGTAGAGAAGTCTGAACCAGAGCAAATATTTTTGCATCGCATATTTAGAAACCAAAACGGTGGAATCTGGACTTCTATTGAATATCAAAGTTATAGAATTTTTCGAGAGCTACAATATAGAATCTGAGTTTGCTTAATTTGCGCCCCGGATAAAAGAGTTATGATTTTTAAAATTTGATATAGAAGATATAAAACCAATTTAGATTTAATCTCTAACTTTGTAGATACAAAGTCTTAATTAATATATTGTAGAGAAGCATCGTATGTCTCCTTTCGCCGTTTCACACATTTAGGGACGCGCACGCGACTCATAACGACATGAATACTCAACGTACTAGTATGTGTAAATAAAATAATGAAGCTGGAAGCAGAATCTGAAACCTGCCTGGTCGACAAAGTCATAGTCTTGGTATTCTCACAACCATTTTTTTAACGTTCCAAGCAGGAGTTGGCATCTACAGTTTCAAGCTGTAGTTTGTTGTCATCTGTATTTAGGATCTGGTCATCTGGAGCAGGTAGAGACGATACCTTTTGGTGCAATATAATGGCGCTGGCACATATGTGAATAGTAGGTGTTGTGTCACTATATGATACTAGCTGTTTGGGGGTTTTGCGAGGAAATCATAGAATTTCGTTATAAGTATTTTGCAGATGAAGTTTTTTTTTTTTTGAAAAGGTGGTATACTAATATAACACTGCTTGTGAGCTTGGGACCTGTAGATACTACTAATATATATCGACCTTTGCAACCAACGCCCTGAAACAAGGTGACTGCTTTAAAAAGAAAGAAAATAGATTTCCCGAGTAAAGTATCTACATTTGTGTTCGTGAGGCACATGCCATTAGTCAAACCGTGGTCAAGATCTGAGCGCGTTACCCCGGTCCCGTCCCGCGCCAGCTATTTGTTGCTTGTCACGTGCGCATTACCCACTTGCCACTTAAGGAAATAGGAGTGTGCAAGCAAATTGCTCGTCACAAGCTCACACAGCAGCGCCCTAGCTAGCGCAGCTTCTACTGTTTATATACAGCCACACCACTCGATTGCTGATCAGACCCAGATGCTCCACACGGTGCTGTGTGTGCAAGCAAATTGTACGCTGCGTGTGCTAAAGTAATTAACTTACCGGCCATGGGTGGTGGTGGTGAGACGACGACGGGCGAGACGAAGGACAACGCGCGGGCGCGGAGGCCCAGGTCGTCGTCGTTCATGTCACTGTTCGCGCACGCGGACGCGGCGGACGTGGCGCTGATGGCGTTGGGCCTGCTGGGCGCCGTGGGCGACGGCATGTCGACGCCGTTGAGGCTGCTCATCACCGGTCGAATCGCCAACGACCTCGGCACCGGCCCCGACCTCCTCCAGCACTTCACCTCCAGGATCAACGCGGTAAGCTGCTAGCCAGCGCGCACACCAGTGTGCATTAGCTGTATTTTTTTTTCTTCCAACACTGTCGCTGACTATAGAGGAAAAAACAATGTCGATCATCCAGAACGCAATGCACATCTTCGTCTTGGCGTGCGCGTCCTGGGTCATGGCGTTCCTGGGTGAGCTTTAATTTGCTGGGCTCTAAAAATTAAATACTAGTGTGTGTACGATAATGTACCATTAGTTTGCTGCGTTCTCTGATGATGCGATTATATATGCGCAGAGGCGTATTGCTGGGGGCGGACGGCGGAGCGTCAGGCGTCGCGGATGCGGACGCGGTACCTGCGCGCGGTGCTCCGTCAAGACGTGGAGTTCTTCGACCTCAAGTCGTCCGGGTCCACGTCGGAGGTGGTGACCAGCGTGTCCAACGACAGCCTGGTGGTGCAGGACGCGCTGAGCGAGAAGGTGCCCAACCTGGTGCGCCACGTGTCCATGTTCCTGGGCAGCTACGCCGTGGGCATGGCGCTGCTGTGGCGGCTCACGCTGGTGGCGCTGCCCTCCGCGCTCCTCCTCGTCCTACCCGGCCTCCTGTACGGCCGCGTGCTCACGGGCCTCGCGCGCCGCGTCAGGGCCCAGTACGCGCGGCCCAGCGCCGTGGCCGAGCAGGCCGTGTCGTCGGCGCGGACCGTCTACTCGTTCGCGGCGGAGGAGCGCACCGTGGCGCGGTACGCCGCCGCGCTGGAGGAGTCGGCGCGGCTCGGGGTCAAGCAGGGGCTCGCCAAGGGCGTCGTCCTCGGAGCCAATGGCGTCACCTACGCCATCTACGCGTGCAACATCTGGTACGGCAGCCGCCTCGTCATGTACCACGGCTACCGTGGCGGCACCGTCTTCGTCGTCACCGCACTCATCGTCGTCGGCGGCCTGTACGTAACAAATACTCCTCCATTTAGCTGCAAAATCTTTGCTTCGTTCATTGGTTTTATAAGCAAAACTAGATACATTTTGACTTACCATCTAATAATATAAATATGCGCACGTTTTCCAGGTCGCTGGGTTCGGCGCTGTCGAACGTCAAGTACTTCTCGGAGGCGACCGCGGCGGCGGAGCGGATCCAGGAGATGATCCGGCGGGTGCCCAAGATCGACTCGGCGAGCGACGCCGGGGCGGAGCTGGCCAACGTCGCCGGCGAGGTGGAGTTCAAGAACGTTCAGTTCTGCTACCCGTCGCGGCCGGGCAACCCCGTCTTCGTCGACTTCAGCCTGCGCGTGCCGGCCGGACGCACGGTGGCGCTGGTCGGCACCAGCGGCTCCGGGAAGTCGACGGTGATCGCGCTGCTCGAGCGGTTCTACGACCCGTCGGCTGGGGTTGTGACGCTTGACGGCGTTGACATCCGGCGGCTGCGGCTCAAGTGGCTGCGCGCGCAGATGGGGCTCGTTAGCCAGGAGCCGGTGCTGTTTGCGACGACGATACGGGAGAACATATTGTTCGGTAAAGAGGACGCTTCGGATGAGGATGTCGTCGCTGCGGCCAAGACGGCCAACGCCCACGACTTCATCTCCCAGCTGCCGGAGGGCTATGAAACACAGGTAATTAACTGTAGTACCTCTATGGTGATAGTAAATGTACATGTCAATAGTCACACTGGTTGTCCTAAACAAAAGTTCATTCTGGTTATAAATTGAATAGTTATTTGAAAAACATTTTTAATTGATTTGATTTTTATTCAAGATCGTGCAACCTTTAACCCCTGCTCTCTCAACAGTGGAACCTATTAAACAATCACGTTAATTGATTTTGAAATGAAAATGTTGTTCTACTGACATCAAAATTGAAAAAAAAATGATACATTTGCATTGGTTTTATTAAAAGTGAAAATTTTGGGATTTTAACCAACAGTAGCTATTAATATCTTTTTTCAAATTATAAAACTTGCGCATTATGAAATTTTGTTGCACGTGAATCTAATTGCATCATTTTTATGCTCCTGATTTATTTTTTCTCTAATTATTAGTCAAATTTAAAATTTTGTTATTTATTGTGCAAAGAAAAATAGAAAAATTTCGACTTTGATTTAATCCAGAAATGTTAAAATTATTTAATACCTTATTTTTCATAAAAAGTATTTAATATATAGTTTTTAGGAAAAAATGAAAATAAAATATTTAGACCTTCGTGCCCGCCGACACGCGTAGGCGTAGCAAACACCATCTTCCAGTCTTTCGTATCTCTCACGGCCTCACCGGATCTGGGAGTACGGGTACCACTGCCATGACGACGCCCGTGCTGGCGGCCCGTGGAGTCGCGGGCGCGCGGGGCCGGCTGCACCGACGCAACGCAAGCGGTTGTGCTGAGGTGGAGCGCCATGGCCTCGAGGGCGGCGTCCGCCGTTCCGTCCTCCAGCGTCTAGGCGGCTAGGCCTTGCGCCTCTGCCATGACCCGCCGTTCAAGCCGAGTGCAGCGACGAGCTCGGACAAGTGGAGCGTATGTTTGCGGTCTGCACGAATCCCCCCTCACCTGTCTTTTTTTTTTTTTTTTTTTTTGAAACGAGATTACTCGACTTTTACGGAAAGCCAAATTAAGTGTGTTACAGAATAAGAGAACTGGGGTTGCCAGTTTAAACTCCAGCACCAAAAGAGACTACAGCTGGGAAACATGTAAAAGGGCTAGCCTATTACATTTTTCCTATGTCACAAGCCAGCGACTTGATCGGCACGAATCCCCCCTCACCTGTCTTTGGCTCTTTGCTGATTGTTTTTCCTTAATTGTTTAACGAAATGACTACATTTTCCCCTACGAAATTGCTGAGTGGATTAGTTCAACTAGGAGATTTTCCCCCAATTATATCACAATCTGACGAAGGGATGTCTGAAGTTATAGCATGTGTCACTCATCAGCTGCTATGCTCAATCATCTCTGTTCATGCTTAGCAAACTTGGATTATGTATGCCACTTGATCACAGCTTTCAACTTGTAAGAAACAAGTGCAGCGTAGCCTATTGCATCGTCCTTATATACGCCCATGAAACTTGGATTATTCTTTCGGTGAGATATAAGTTGATGTTACCTTCTCTGGCACTAACCATTTCCAAATAAATGTAGGTGGGTGAGCGTGGTGTCCAAATGTCCGGAGGGCAGAAGCAGAGGATTGCAATCGCCAGAGCAATCCTAAAATCACCAAAGATCCTCCTCCTCGATGAAGCTACTAGTGCATTGGACAGCAACTCAGAGCGTGTTGTGCAGGAAGCGCTTGATCTGGCCTCTATGGATAGGACTACAATTGTCATAGCACATCGTCTATCCACTATCCGGAATGCTGATACGATTGCTGTTATGCAGTCTGGTGAAGTCAAGGAATTGGGCTCCCATGACAAGCTCATTGCTGAAGAGAACAGCCTCTACTCATCTCTTGTGTGCCTTCAGCAGACCGGAGAGTCTGTTGATGCTTCCATGGCAGATGAAACTGATAGCGCATCTACCACAGTATTGCAATCCAGCAGTGGCAACATGAGCAGGAAGTTCTCTACAGCTAGCAAATCAAGCTTTGCACGGTCGAAGGGTGATGCAGCAGATGATGACAAGGCCAAGAAGCCAAAGCATCCTGTTTCATCCATCAAAAGGCTATTTATGCTTAATGCACCAGAGTGGAAACATGCGCTAGTGGGGAGCATCAGTGCCGCACTGTTTGGTGGCATCCAGCCTGTCTATTCATATAGCATGGGAAGCATGTTCTGGATTTACTTCCTGAAAGATCATGAAGCGATCAAGAACAATACTAGGATTTTCGCCTTTGTTCTTGTCACGCTTGCAGTGCTCGCGTTCATCCTCAACATTGGGCAACATTACAACTTTGCTGCCATGGGGGAGTACCTCACCAAAAGGATCAGAGAGCAAATGCTCACGAAGATCCTCACTTTCGAGATCGGGTGGTTTGACCGTGACAACAACTCCAGTGGTGCCATATGCTCACAACTTACCAATGATGCCAATGCTGTAAGTATTTACTCTTTTTCTTTAGCAGCTAAGTATTGTGCTCTTATGATTTTATTTGGAAAAGAACCATGCCTAACTGGATACAATATTCAGGTGAGGTCACTTGTGGGAGACCGAATGGCTCTGGTTATACAAACTATTTCAGCAGTGATAATTTCTTGGACCATGGGTTTGATTATTTCTTGGCGTTTGGCCCTTGTCATGATAGCTGTGCAGCCTGTCATAATTGTTGGTTTTTATGCTCGCCGTGTCTTACTAAAGAAAATGTCCAAGAAATCAAGGCATGCACAATCTGAGAGCAGCAAACTAGCTGCTGAGGCCGTCTCAAACCTCCGAACAATCGCTGCTTTCTCATCACAGGACCACATCCTGCGCCTCTTTGATAAATTACAAGAAGGGCCACGGAAGGAAAGCATCCGGCAATCATGGTTTGCAGGACTTGTCCTCAGCACCTCCATGTGCCTGATGACATGCACATGGGCCCTCAATTTCTGGTATGGCGGCAAGCTCATTGCTGAGCGACGCATTACTGCCAAGGCGCTCATGCAAACCTTCATGATTGTAGTTACCACTGGGCGTATGATTGGAGAGGCCGGTAGCATGACATCAGACCTTGCTAAGGGTGCTGATGCCATGGCTTCGGTGTTTGGTGTCCTTGACCGGGAAACAGAAATCGACCCTGACAGTCCTGATGGATACAAGCCTGAAAAGCTAAAGGGTGAGGTGGAGATTCAAGGAGTTGATTTTGCATACCCATCAAGGCCAGCTGTGATCGTCTTGAAAGGGTTCTCCTTGAGCATTCAGGCAGGCAAGTCGATAGCTCTTGTTGGGCAAAGTGGTTCGGGCAAGTCAACTATCATTGGGCTTATTGAGCGGTTCTATGACCCGCTTAGGGGGATAGTGAAGATCGATGGCAGGGACATGCAAACATATAATCTCCGAGCCCTACCACGACACATCGGGCTGGTCAGCCAGGAAGCAACGCTGTTTGCCGGCACGATTGGAGAGAACATAATGTACGGTATGGAGATGGTGAGCGAGGCCGAGATCGAGAATGCAGCAAGGTCAGCCAACGCACATGACTTCATCAGCAGCCTCAAGGAGGGTTATGACACGTGTTGGTGAGCGCGGTCTTCAGTTGTCTGGAGGGCAGAAGCAGCGAATCGCCATTGCCCGTGCCATCCTAAAGAATCCTGCTATCTTGTTGCTAGACGAGGCCACAAGCGCACTGGATGGCCCGTCGGAGAAGGCGGTGCAAGAGGCACTGGACCGGTTGATGGTCGGCAGGACAAGTGTGGTGGTGGCGCACAGGCTCAGCACAATCCAGAATTGTGATGTGATTGCCGTGCTTGAGAAAGGTAACGTTGTGGAGAAGGGTACGCATGCTTCTCTGATGACCAAGGGTCCCTCGGGAACATACTTTGGGTTGGTCAGTCTGCAGAATGGAGGCAACCAGCAGCATTGAGGCGTTTGCAGGGCAGCAAGGTTCCACTTTGTTTGAATTTGTAGCCGATTTTGATTATAGATGAATTGTAAATGATTCAAAAATGAGTCACTGTTTGGATGTAGCTTTGTTTTTAGACGTGAATAGACCATTTGGATGTACCCGCAACTGGAAGTTGCAGGATCACTGGCCCTTGTATGAAGTTCGAATTCAGTCGATATTATTGTCCAGTACTTGGGCTCGAGCACCATATGCAATTTGATGCGACCTGTAGTTGAATCAAGATTATCTGTTTTTCATGTCATGTGGATGTATCAGGATTGCCGGCATTATCATGCGAGATTGCTCCAGCGGCCACTCAGCACGTCTTGTAGAAACTGAACTGCTACTCATCCCGTTTACATTCTGAAAACAGATGTCCATCTGATTGTTCTGTGGTACATATATTCTCCATGGTGCGTACTATGCCAAGGAAATCAGTTGCATGCATATACGTTTGCTGATTGTAATATCATTGTGCAGGGCATGGTCTTGGTATATACGACTGAGCTAGTAACATGCTCTTGTGATGCTAACTTTTCTTTACCAGTAATTTGAAAGATGAGAGATAAGTTGCCTTATTAATTTTGAAGTTGAGTAATTACCTTTTGAATTTGTCTGCAAGTTGGTCTATCTGATGGAATGTATGGCAAGTTTCTGTACAAAGGAATATTGGTAAGCAAAGGTGCCTATCTGATGTCTGCTACGGTCATGAGTGAGAAAACGAAAAGATAGTCTCCGTAGTCCGTATTGAAGGACTTAGCTTTTCAGAGTGGAGAAAGAAGACTGCTTGAGAAAGCCAAAAGTTCTGATGCCTGAAGATTTCTATTTCGCCTTTCATTTTCTCGATATATTATAGGACCAAAAGCATTCCAAACTTCGGCAGCACTGGATCCAAACTTGCTTTGTCGCTCTGTACGCCGTCGGTGAGAGGCCCATGGAGGTTACACCATCATGGTGACTCGTATGGTTTGACAACAGGTTTCTTCAATTCGTGCCGACGTGTTGACCGTGATTCCATCAACAAGATGCAGAACCCAGACGCAGCGCTAAATACGAGGCTGCCCCAGTCTCGCCAATCCCAAGACTACGAGGATTTTGATGCTGATTGTTTATGTTCCGTGTAGAAGCAAAAGAAAACATCGCTGACCAACGCACGTGGTTTTAGCACTTTTCGTGCTTCCAACTTTCCGATTCGCCTTTCTTTTTTTTGTATGTGTGTGTATTTTCTGTTAAACGAGTGTTTTGGACTGACAGCGGATTCAAAATTGAAGTGATAGGCATTGTGGACTATGGTATTACATGTTATTAACATAAGTCAAGAACTATTATATCTTATAGTTAAATAAGACATTTTTTAATTCAGTTTAGATTCTTAAAATCTGATTTTTATTTAAAAATTTTAGACTGGATTCTAAATAAAATTTGAGTAGTGGTGTTTGGATACCGATCAAATTTTTAAAATTCAAAAGACAATGAGTATTTTGACATATAAAATCTGCTTTAGCTGGGTATAACAAAATTATGAGATTATTAAAATTTAGGGTTTTAAATTTTAGAATCTAGAAAGAAAATCTATCCGTTTAGAGTGTTCGCGGATTCTAAAATCTGGATTCTTAAAATCTCAGTGGATCTAAATAAAAACTAAGTTTTAAAAAATATTTTGTTTTCTTATATTAGATTTGATATATGAATTAAAGTATATATAATTAGCTAGTGATATGTTATAGCGAAGTATGTCAAGGAGATATTTTGTATTTTTCACATCAGAAGTAAAGTTTGAGTTGAAGTATATGTATTTTCTTTTTGCAAGGGGAAGTATATGTAATTAGCTAGTGACATCTTATAACTGAAAGCTCATATTACACGTTTATGTAGATCAAGCCGTAGATGATCTACAATTCCACATTTCATAACTGCCGTGAAGCCAAACCAAATGATACGTGATATTTATATGTACCAATTACAATTACAAACTATAAATGGTTTTATATACAAGAAAATTTGATATACGAAAATTATAAGAATATCCTACGGTCCCCCAGCATTCGGTAGTGTGTCGGTCGTATCTTCCCTCAAAAACCTCCGCCCTCCCCTGACCCCTGCGCATGCAGCATACCTTTCGCGCACCTCCAAAACAGGGGAAAAGGAAAAAAAAAAAGCACAGCGAAGAACACCCGCGCCGGCCGGCCGTTCACTTCGCTGATGGCCTCCGCCGGCGGCTCTCCGCCCGTCGTATTCGCTGTCGTCGTCTCCCTCCTGCTGCTCCTCCCACTCGCCGCCGCTTCTGACTCTGACCACAAGGTACATAGCCAAATCACCCCCTACTCTCAGGCTCTCACTTGTGTGTAAACGAGGGCATGCTCGTCGGAGACTAAACCCCGGTGTCGTATTCGCAACCACAACAATAAGCTCGTACCGCGCGTTGGGCTCAGCCCGTCGCTGGATCCGCGCTTGCTCGGCGTCAGATCTACGTGGTACCGGCTCGAACAGGCGGGATCTCTGAGTAATGCGCTTGCCGGATCGAGCTTTCGTGCTATTGCCAGATCTTACATTCTTACTGGGTTAGTCATTGATTGAGGCCAGGAGAAAAATGGGCGAGGAGAAACGGTAGTTCGGACGCATTGTGTTGATTAACCTTGTCAAGTTCAACTGGATGATGTGCAAGTTTTAGGATTAATGTTTCGTTGCTATATTCAGCTTCCGACAGGTTGGTCTCTAGTGTAGTTGGCCCTCAATGCCTGGCCTCGAATTGCGTGATTTAGGCTGTTATTGTGCTCACGGTGGATGATGGAAACATGATTTTTGTCAAGAATTTATCTAGTTCATTAATCTTTACGGTTGATTACTGCTGTTGTTTCTTGTAGTACCAAGCGGAGGAGCCTGTGACACTATGGGTGAACAAGGTTGGACCATACAACAATCCACAGGAGACGTACAACTACTACAGCCTCCCCTTTTGCCATGCAACAGAGAATCGTGTGCACAAGTGGGGAGGGCTTGGCGAGGTCCTTGGCGGAAATGAACTCATTGATAGCCAGATTGACATAAAATTCACAAGTGAGTGAGACATACAGTGTGCATTGTTCTTTGTCCTGTTTCAGTGCTTTAACATTGAATTGGAGAAGTAGGTGCACTGACTGAAACTGTGCATGGTTTATCTCAGAGAATGTTGATAAGGGTACCATTTGTACTCTTGAACTTGATCCTGTGAAGGCAAAGCAATTATCAGAAGCAATTGAGAACTCATACTGGTTTGAATTCTTCATTGGTAAGCTATATACCGTTTTTAGATCAATTGGTTTCTGAATTAATCGATAACTTTTATTTTATATACTTTGCCTATTGACATCACTGATATCTGTTTCTGAATATGCTGCACTGTTCCTGCGACAATCAAGATGATTTGCCTCTTTGGGGTATGTATATACTCCTCTATCAATTTTGTGCTCTCTTTAAATCCTTCTGTCGGCTTACCTTTTGAAATCTTCAGGTTTTGTTGGAGAGGCGGATAGAAACAATGACAATAAATATTTTCTTTTCACTCACAAGAATATTCTCATCAGATACAATGGCAACCAGGTTTGTGAATGACAAGTTTGTGTCACTGTCTTTTACTTAACTTCACTGCTTGTCATCCTTGCTACTTCTGTGCAGATTATCCATGTTAACCTTACTCAAGAAAGCCCAAAACTTATTGATGTGGGTAAGGCATTGGACATGACATATTCTGTCAAGTGGGAACCAACAAACATAACATTTGCACATCGCTTTGATGTGTACCTGGACTATCCTTTCTTTGAGCACCAGGTAATAAAGTGAATGCTTCCACAATTTTTCAACCTGGCGCTTGTGAGTTCCATAACCTTTTGTTCTCTCCGTACATTCGTCTTTTCCTGGGACTCTATTTCGTCATCATGCTGCATATTTCGTGATTGTTTCTTTGATCATGAACCTTGCTTGTAATTGCAGATTCACTGGTTCTCAATTTTCAATTCATTCATGATGGTTATCTTTCTCACTGGACTGGTGTCAATGATATTGATGCGGACTCTAAGAAATGATTATGCTAAGTATGCCCGTGATGATGATGATATTGAAACCCTGGTGATTTTCTATACTGATGATATACACATACTGTTCCTCCAGAATTGATTTACAGAATCCATTTCCTGATTATATCTTTTGCTGAGATACTTTACCATTTACTCAGGAAAGAGATGTCAATGAAGAATCTGGATGGAAGCTTGTGCATGGTGATGTTTTCCGGCCTCCTCGCAATCTAGTTCTTCTTTCAGCTCTTGTCGGTATTGGGACACAGTTGGCAGCACTTATTCTGCTAGTGATTTTGTTGGCAATTGTTGGAATGCTATATGTTGGGTATGCAACTATGCACGTAATAATTGATTATATTGCTTCATAAAATATGTCTTGCTGCTTGATATTTCATCATGCCAAAGATCATATGCACATTCGAGGTTTCTAACATAAAGTTAGTACATTACATTGTTCTTGGAAGCTCTTTCTTTGCGTCTAGGAAATATGCCTGTATATAGTTAATGCTGTATAGTTAAATATGATATTTTGAACAGTGTTTTTTTATTATCGGTGCTATGCAAATCAAAGTTCATATACTTAGCGTACCTCCTTCCTCGCCTCTGTTGGGTTGAGACCTGTAGCTTTGATGCGTGCATAGAATGTTTGTTTAGTAGTGTATGATATGATTATACTTACCAACCATTTTGTCAAATAAAACTATCTTATCTTCAGACTCATTGTATTTTTTTCCACTATATATCAACTAGGAATTCAGTTTTGGTAAATTGGTAATACCTGACTTAAGCTTTTTTGAACTCAAGCCTCCAGCATGGCTTAATTGGAAAGACTAATTATTGAGCAGTCCCTGAAGTAGAAACTTTTAGCAGTAAAGTTGTTTTGTGTTACTTGCATTTCAGACATAGAAGATGGCTCTGCATATGAAATCAAGCCTCATCTTTTTATTCGGTTTCTTTACTATTCAACTACCTGAAATAGTGACCCTTTCCAAACCTTGTGCACCATTGTTTGAGTTTATGTACACTTAGAGCATCTCCCACAGTCTCCCAAGAATTGACTATTGGGAGTCTCCCAATACCATTTTCTGGTTATTGGGAGGAGATGCTTTTGTAGTCTCCCAATAACTTACTCTCAATAATCTTATCCACTCTAGTTTTTATTTCTCATCGCATAAACAATATCAAGACATCAATTAGAGATCATAGTAATTGAAGCTTCATGTTTCAAGCTCCAATTACTCAACATGAATTCACATCCACAATTTTCAAATTCAAATTTAAACCTAAAGTATAGGGTCCAAATGCCACAAGTTAAACATGAAGGGTACAATTTTCATCAATCAATATACACGCCCACTTCCATGATTAGCTGCTGCATGTTTAAGTATTGGTCAATATGCACAGAAAAAAGCTACTAATCATGTCTGATAAATATGTTTTACTGCAATTCACAACGTCAATGTTAGGTAGCAGTTTAGCATGCATATCCATTTTGTAATAAGTATCTTTCTTTGATATTAGTGAACTGATGTAAAAAATAAATAAAAGTAACACAATCTAGCATGTGTATCTACTACCAAATGGAGTTTTCAGGTGTTGTTTCATATGGAATCCAGTTATTCGGAGGGAGGTGAAGGCTCCTATTCTATTGGGAGGAGAGGAGTGTATATTGAGAGGGTCCCAAAGGAATTGTGGTATTGGGAGGGGGAGACTGTTGGAGCACCTTTCACTCCCAGTACTACAGTTTTTTTTGGTATTGGGAGGGTGATTGGGAGACTGTTGGAGATGCTCTTAGTGATTGTGATATGTCTCCTATCTATCATAAGCAGTTTACTTTGTTTGGTTGAATAGGTGTGCTTTCTTACGCTACATGAAAATGTCATTTACCCTGCATTTATTTTGCCAGGCGAGGAGCTATTGTCACAACATTCATTGTTTGTTATGCTCTTACTTCATTCATCTCTGGATATGTCAGTGGTGCACTATACTCACGGCACGGAGGTATGAGCTTATTAATCATGTAACAAGGGTACACATCAGCATGCCTATGCTTTTATAAGGTGCTCTGCTTAAAACTATCTTGATGAGCAGGGAAAAACTGGATCAAGGCAATGGCCGTGACAGCATCACTTTTCCCGTTTATGTGCTTTGGAATTGGCTTAGCGCTTAACACTATTGCTATATTTTATGGATCATTGGCTGCCATACCATTCGGTACAATGGTGGTTGTTTTCATCCTATGGGCCTTTATCTCCTTCCCTCTTGCCCTTTTGGGAACTGTTGTTGGTAGAAACTGGAGTGGTGCGCCAAACAACCCATGCAGAGTAAAGACTATTCCTCGCCCTATTCCTGAAAAGAAGTGGTATCTCACGCCATCTGTCATTGCTCTTATGGGAGGACTGCTTCCTTTTGGTAGTATCTTTATTGAGATGTACTTCGTCTTCACATCATTTTGGAACTATAAGGTATGAATGCCAACACTGTTTTGCTCATATAAGTTTCGTTGCTGAGGAAGCTTTGAAAATGGCAACTGATGCATTTCTTTCTTTTTGATCAACCATTGACAGGTTTACTATGTGTATGGTTTCATGTTGCTGGTTTTCCTGATCCTCATAATTGTCACCATCTGTGTTACAATTGTCGGTACATATTTCTTGCTTAATGCGGAGAACTACCATTGGCAATGGACTTCATTCTTCTCTGCTGCTTCCACTGCTGTATATGTTTACCTCTACTCCATATATTATTACCACATGAAGACCAAGATGTCAGGATTCTTCCAGACAAGCTTCTACTTCGGCTACACTCTAATGTTTTGCCTAGGTTTAGGAACTTTGTGCGGTAAGCTCTTGTTCACTCTCATCATGCACAACCATAGCATGGCAGCAACTGATAACCGCTTGGCATTTCTCATCACAGGTGCTGTAGGATATCTTGGGTCAACATTGTTTGTGAGGAGGATTTACAGGAATATAAAATGTGACTAACTGTCTTGCCCGTTTTGGATGGGTGGGGAGAAAACGCCAGAGCCATATTTCATTGATTTATCATTGATTCGACGTCCTACAAGCCTGGGGTTTGATGGAATATGGTCATCTTTTTTGTGAGAAGCCGGAAGACATGTTTTTCATATCCATTTGGTTTCTCTTCAACCTCTCGGGGCCACAAATTTTCATGTTAATTAGTTATACAGTGATGATTGTAGTTGTTAAGTAGCTCTGTAGTACATACGACAATTGTTATCCTTGAACCCAGTGCAACATTTGATTGATGGGTATAAACTGTAACATTCATATTACCTGATGAAACAGCTCTGAAAGATAGATTTTTATACCTGAACATTTTGAAGCAAAATAGAAGGAAAAAACCTTGATCCTTTTAAAGAAGGAAAACATGATTAATAGTCCCAGAACAAGTATGAACTGGAAACTACTATCCATGAGGCTGATAGCATTTTTCAGTTTGGGATAATGTTGTTATGTGCAAGCGTTTATGTGCTTTGAAATGGAAAGGATATGAACAACAGCTAAAAGAAAAATCGGCGAATGCGCCTATCGGCAGCGCCTGAACCAGCTACCATTACATTTGCACTAAATCATCAAATTTAAATTGGAAGAAATCAACTACTCCCTCTATCCTTAAAATATAAACATTCTAGGTTATGAGAGATGGTATATAGATTCATAATATCTTCAATATATCTGAACAATTGTTTAGATATATTGAAGATACTTCAAATTTGGACTAAAATTTCAAATGTTTATATTCTGGGATAGAGAAAATACTACTCCGTTTCAAAATTATTATCGTCGTAGACTTTTTTAGTTATGTTTGATTATTTATCTTATTTAAAATATTTATACAAATATTAAAATTATAAGTTATATTTAAATTTTATCTAATAATGATAATTTTTGAATTTTTTAAATAACATAAATAATAAAAATAACGAAAAATATGAGACGACAATAATTTTAAAATAGAAGGAGTATATCTTAACAGCTGCATTCACGAAAAAAACTGATTGTTGTACGTGTAAAATAGTTCTCATCTGAAGCGTTAAGGTTGGAAGAGTTTTCAATTCTGCATAAATGTCTGAAAATTTTGCGGCCAAACACTCAAATCCCCCTTTCAACGCACTAGCGCGCGCTCTAGACATGCCCGCCCATCCCCTCCGCCTCCGCCGTTCCATCCACGCTCTAGCCGTGCTCCGACGCGCCGCCATCGCCGCTGGCTTCTCCACGGCAGCTTCGCGCGGATGCCCTCTACACGCCGCGCTCGCGCGCCGCGGCGCGCCTGTGGGCACCGCGCTCGAACTTTACTCCCGTATCCGCGCCGCCGCCTCGCCGACCCCCTACACCTTCTCCCTCCTCCTTGCCTCCCTCGCCGCCTCCTCCACCCGCTCCCCGTCCGACGCTAGCGACAGCGATCGCCTGTCCGCGGCGGAGCTCGCGCATGCGCAGGCGCTCAAGTGCGGCGCGCTCGGGCACACCATCGTCACTAACTGCCTCCTGAAGCTCTACTGCTCACTCGGCCTCCTCCCGGACGCGCGCAGGGTGTTCGACTCGGGTGGCGCCACTCTGGACACCGTCTCCTGGAACACTATACTGTCTGGGTATGGCAAGAGCGGCGACCTGCTGGCCGCGCGGGAGGTGTTCGGCAGAATGCCCGAGAGGAGCCTGATTTCCTGGAGCGCGATGATCGACTCGTGCGTGCGTGCGGGGGAGTTTTCTGAAGCGCTCATGGTGTTTGATCGGATGATCAGGGAGGGGTTTAGGCCTGATGTGGTTGTGCTGGTCAGCGTGCTCAAGGCTTGTGCCCATCTTGGCGCCATTGAGAGAGGGCGGTGGATTCATAGGTTTTTGGAAACAGAGCGGCTTAAGGGAAGGCCAGGAAATGTCATGCTTGAGACGGCTCTTGTCGATATGTATTGCAAGTGCGGGTGCTTGGAGGAGGCATGGCAGGTGTTTGATGGAGTTCAAAGTGGTGATGTGGTGTTGTGGAATGCAATGATTGGCGGGCTTGCCATGAATGGCCATGGGGAGCATGCACTTGAGTGTTTTAGGAGGATGCTTGATCAGAATTTTGCACCAAATGAGTCAACATTCGTTGCTGTTTTGTGTGCTTGCACACACACAGGGCATGTGGAAGAAGGTAAGAAGATTTTCGAGTCCATGAAGGGCCATGGTGTTGAGCCACGGAGGGAGCACTATGGGTGCTTAGCAGATCTTATTGGCCGTGCAGGGCTAGTGGAAGAAGCCGAAGCTGTGTTATTAGACATGCCAATGGAACCACATGCATCACAGTGGGGGGCACTGATGTCATCATGCCGGATGCACAACAACATTAATGTGGGTGAACGTGTAGGGAAGCGGTTGATTGAGTTAGAACCTGAAGATGGAGGGCGCTATGTTGTTCTGTTCAACCTGTATGCAGTCAATGGTTTATGGGAAGATGCAAGAGCAGTTCGACAGATGATGGAGGAGAGGGGTGCCAAGAAGGAGACAGGTTTGAGCTTCATAGAGTGGAATGGTTTGGTCCATAAGTTCATATCGGGTGATACCAGGCACCCTCAAACAAGTCTGATCTACGGTCTATTACAAGATATGGAACAGAGGTTGCAACTGATTGGCTATGTTAAGGATACCAGCCAAGTGATTATGGACATGGATGACGAGGAAGATAAGGGCATCACATTATCCTACCACAGTCAGAGGCTTGCATTAGCATTTGGTATCCTGAACATTCCCCACGGCATGCCTATTCGTATTGTCAAGAATCTTCGGGTGTGCCGAGACTGTCATATGCATGCCAAACTTGTGTCGAAGCTCTACCAACGTGAGATCATTGTTCGTGATCGTCATCGCTTCCACTTGTTCCGTGATGGGGTTTGCTCCTGCAATGACTATTGGTGAAAATTCTGATGAATGCGACATTATTATGGTGTCATCGAGTCATTCTGAAAACAACACCTAAAAATGATGGCCCGACAATGTAAGGCAACTACAACCAAGGTTGATGTGGAGGATAAACGGAACAATGGTAAAAATTTTATACTCATACTACTTTTTGCAATATTACATGTCATTGATAATTGCTTCATTGCATGTCCTTTTTTTCACTCTTTTTTTTATTTCTCTGAAGTTTGTCAGCTGAAGTGTCAAGTGTGAAATCCTGACTTTCTTTCATTTGTTCACTTGTATTCGTGTACTCACTAGCTTTGCTTTGCTGTCAGGTTTGTAAGGGATTTATACCTCAGACGAAATTTCAAGGGAACTATATCAGTCTAGAGTACTGGTACAGTCTACATTTCCTGGCAACCGATGCCTGGAGAATCCTGACCATTTCCTGCAATAGTCCAATGCCTCGTCCAGTTTGGGGTCCCAATGTTTGGCTTAGTTTTGTCCTGTGGGTACACAAAAGTCAGAACTCTAAATCAAGCTAGTCGAAATTGATCATCTTCTGAACCCGCTCTCAAAGTTATCCACATGATAGGAGGAGAAATACTCTGTTATGGCCAACCCCCAAGACCAAACCTCCACAGATATCAGATACTGGCCTGCAGTCTGCAAGCTATGCAAAAGCTCGCTAGAGGATCACTGACCATCGATCTTGTGTCATGGTTGATGGCGTTGGTAACTTTGACGAGGTATGTCCTGCTTCAAATTTGGGGGAGAGTGGTGGACATCGTGGGGGCAAATTTAGAGTTGAAGCTGTTAGAACTAATTAACACTTAATTAACAATGCTAATAACTCAGGATCACTAGTTGACTTAGATCACATCTAGTAAGCTAAGCTAATGCGGAATAGTAGGTTCGATCTGTTACCGGCGCTGGTGAAGGAGTCCATTGGCGTCGGTGCAGAGGTGGCGGAGTCGGTGACGAGGGCTTCGTCGGGGTTGTAGCGTAGGCGCTCCTTGAGGGTCTTCTTGCGAGGATGAAGACCTTCGGGGCGGTAGCGACGATGCCCTTGGGCTGGATGACAAGCTTCCGAGTTTTTCGGCGCCTTAGCGATCGGTTGGGTGGACTTATGATTCGATGAATCGATCGAGGGGGTGATCCTCCTTTTATATGCACTGTAAACTCGGGGTCGGGTCCATTTCTATATACAGGTTTTGCTTCCCGATCAAGGCAGAATCAAAACTAACCATATTGGTCCAGATCCGAATTCCACAGGAAATAGATTTCCTTTCGGTTCTGTTGGTGACCTTATGGTCTACCAAAAATAAAACCAGCATTCTCCCCCTGACTAAAAGGTCAACAACTTAATCTTATTCTTAACTTAAGCTCTTCTTCAGAAAATCAGCAAGTACCAGACCAATGCGTCATCAGCAGCACCACGGCATACTGGGACAACATTACCCATAGTCTTACTGAGAGACCTTGTCAGAACTCTTACTCTTATTTGGGGAAATTAGAATGGCCCTAAAATCAGGACTGATCAAAAGGTATTTACCAGGCCCATGCCTAGAACATGTTTTTGAAATAGGGTTGGTGGTAAACCTTTTGTGAGCGGATCTGCTATATTATCTTTAGTACTTATATGCTTAATCTTTAGCGTATTGTCCTAATTTCTTTCTTTCACGACACGATATTTAAGATCAATGTGCTTAGAAGCACTACTTAATTTATCGTTTGCGTAAAAGAAAACTGCGCATTGATTATCGTAGTATATTGTGATAGGTCTCGAGATACTATCAACAACTCTTAATCCCGGAATAAAACTCTTAAGCCATACTACCTGTCCCGTAACATAATAACATGACACAAATTCTGCTTGCATCGTAGATGCAGCAGTTACACTCTGCTTGCAACTTCTCCATGAAATTGCTCCTTCTGCTAACGTGAAAATATATCCAGAAGTTGACTTCCTTTCGTCTTCATCACCAGCAAAATCAGCATCAGTGTAGCACTCAATCTCAAGATTATCTGATCTCTTATATGTGAGCATGTAATCCTTGGTGCCTTGGCAATATCTTAATGCCTTCTTGACACCTACCCAGTGAGCCCATCCTGGATTAGACTGATATCTACTAAGTACTCCGGTCACAAATGCCAAGTCTGGACGCGTACAGACTTGTGCATACATCAAGCTTCCAATAGCTGATGCATAGTGAACGTTCTCCATTTTCTTTTTTTCTAAATCATTCTTAGGGCATTGACTTTCATTTAACTTATCGCCCTTTTGAATCGGAACAGGTGATGTGTTGCACTTATCTAACTTATATCTCTTAAGCATTTTCTCAATATAAGCTTTCTGAGATAATCCTAGTATTCCTTGGGCTCTATCTCGGTGTATTTCAATGCCAAGTACATACGAGGCTTCACCAAGATCTTTCATATCAAAGTGTGATGACAAGAAATTCTTAGTCTCATATAACATGTTCTTATCGTTACATACTAACAATATGTCATCCACATATAGTACTAGAATTATCAATTTTTCACCCTTTTTCTTAATGTAGATGCATTTATCTGCATCATTCTCCCTAAATCCGAATCTCTTAATGACTTCATCGAATTTAAGGTTTCACTGTCTGGACGCTTGCTTAAGTCCATAAATGGATTTCCTTAATATACACCCCATATGTTCCTTACCCTTAATGGCAAAACCTTTCGGTTGGACCATATAAATGGTCTTATCCAAATTTCCATTAAGGAATGCAGTCTTAACATCCATCTGATGTAACTCCATATCAAAATGAGCTACAAGTGCCATGACTATTCTTAAAGAATCTTTAGTAGACATAGGAGAAAAAGTTTCATTGTAATCAACCCCCTCTCATTGTGTAAACCCTTTAGCTACGAGTCTTGCTTTGAATCTTTCAACCTTCCCTTTAGAATCACGTTTAGTCTTGTAAACCCATTTACAACCTACTGTTTTGACTCCATTAGGAATTTCTACTAAATCCCAAACCTGATTAGAACTCATAGACTTAAACTCTTCTTCCATGGCTTCAATCCATTTAGTGGAATTCTCACTTTCAACTGCCTCTCTAAAATTTGCAGGGTCATTTATTTTCCCGACATCATACTGATCCTCACTTAAATATGTCTCATAAATGTCAGGAATTGCCCGTCTCCTTTCTCGATGTGAACATCTTAATGGTTCGTTCACAGCCGGTTCAGGATCAGACTGAGGCTGTTCTTCTGGCGCAGGTTCCTCCTGAGCTGGATCTTGTGCATCAATGTCTGGTGCATGATCCCCAGTAGGCGGTACCTGTACCTGAGCGGCTGCCACGGTGCTGCTAAGTTGAGGAATAATTGGCGGTACAAACTGATATACCTCCGTAGGCTCTAGGAAATCCGGAGTTGGAAGATTAACCCGTAATTCTTCGAGACTTATATCCCTCTTAACAGAACTTCCACTAGATCCTGAGTCCTCGAGAAACACAGCCTGCCTTGTCTCAACGAACTTACTAGAACGACCAGGACAGTAGAATCGGTATCCCTTTGACTTATCTGGGTATCCGATAAATGACAGCTCACTGTCTTAGAATCCAGTTTCTTATGTTGTGGATCAAATAGCTTAGCCTCAGCGGGACAACCCCACACTTTTAAATAACTTAGTGACGGTTTTCTTCCATTCCACAGCTCAAATGGTGTCTTGGGAACTGACTTAGATGGAACCAGATTAAGAATATGAGCAGCTGTTTTTAATGCTTTCATCCACAGCTAACCAGGCAAATTAGAATGACTAAGCATGCTACGCACCATATCTAATAACGTGCGATTGCGTCGCTCAGCAACTCCATTTTGTTGTGGTTCTTTTGGCATGGAGTATTGTGCTCTTATGCCATTTTCTTCTAAATACTTAGCAAGCGGTCCCTTAATTTGACCATATGTTGCATGTTTCCCGTAATATTCTCCCCCACGATCTGATCTTACTATTTTAATGGAAGCGTTATGTTGTTTCTCAACTTCCAACTTATAAATCTTAAATATTTCTAGCGCATCTGAACGCTTCTTAATGGGGTAAATATGTCCATAACGAGAATAATCATCGGTAAATGTTATAAAAGAATCATAGCCATCTACTGTTACTGAGAGTGGGCCACAGATATCTGTGTGTATTATTTCTAATACGCCCGTATTTCTAGTAGCTCCTTTCTTAATTGTCTTAGCGTATTTTCCCTTAATGCAGTCGATGCACTGCTCTGAATCGGAGAAGTTTAATTGATATAGTATTTCATCTTTAATGAGACGTTCTATTCTCCCCCTCGAAATATGACCGAGGCGACAATGCCACAATTTCAAAGAAGTCTCATTATCACATTTACGCTTATGTGAAATACTAGCAATATTCATCACAGAATCATCAAGAGAGAGCATATAAAGCTTGCCTTGCCTAACTGCAAGACCGACATTTATTGAATTAAACTTAATAACATACTTATTATTGCCAAACTCACAAACATGTCCCGAATCATCTAAGGCTGATACAGAAATTAAATTTCTCTTTAAACTAGGAATATAAAGAACATCCTCTAAATTAAGCTGGAAACCACCCGGCAACTCTAAGTGGAAGCTCCCAACGCCTTCAACTTGGACGACGTTCCCATCAGCCACTCTTCGGCTTCGCTCCCCCCTTCTTATAGTTCGGATCGAACGGAATACTTATAATGAATTAGAGATGTGCACAGTGGCACCTGAGTCAATCCACCAAGTATTAGGGAAAAAATCCGCTAAGAATAACTCATCAATAAAAGAAACATCAAACTTATCATTACCTTGCTCCTTCAACCATTCCTTAAAGCCCGGACAAGCCATCTGAAGGTGCTTGGGTGAGCCACAGAAAGAGCATGACTTACCACCCTTAGGCTGGTGGTTCTTGAAGTTATTATTGTTCTTGGGACCATTCTTGTTCCCATTCCTCTTCTTCTTCCTTTGGCCTTGCTTGCTGCTGCTTGTCTCATGCTGATTCTTAGGAGTGTTGTTGAGACTAAGGTTGCCAATCATATTCACAATATTCTCCTTCATCTTCTCAATTTTCAGCCTCTCCTCTTCTTCAACACAATAACTTATAAGGTCAGTGATAGACCAAGTGTTCTTGTTGGTGTTGTAGTTGATTTTGAATGGAGCATACTAAGATGGGAGTGAGGTCATGATGAAATGAACAAGGAAACCATCAGAAATTTCTATCTTCATATCTTTAAGCTTATTGGCCATGTCACACATATGAAGAATGTGCTCCCTTATGCCAGTCTGACCATTATACTGACAACCCACCAACTTTATAATGAGTGTACTAGTACTAGCATAAGTCTTAGAGGAGCTTTTAAAATTCTCCTCAATCGTGGCCAGCAGCTCCCTAGCAGTCAGATCAACTCTAGCTGCATTCTTAGTGGGGATGGCACCTTTAATACCAGGACTTATGGTCTGAAGAATAACCATGATAGCCATCTGATCAGATCTCTCCCACTTCTCAAAAGCGGAAGAAGGTGCAGCTCCATTAGCAGGGGCGACAGGCTTATCCACCCTCAGTGCAACATCTAGATCATTCCATGCCAAGCATGTGATGACTTTACCCCTCCAGTCCGAATAGTTGGCTCCGTTGAGTGGCTCGATGTTGTTGAGGTAGAAAGCAACAACATTAACATTACTCACTAAAAAGCAAAGCAAAATAAATTCAACTTAGTAATCATATACAATAAAATGCAAATTAGTGCATGAAAATAACCCTACGGTTGTCTGATTATAATTATACAAATAAATTTTAATTTGCATCACCAGTGAGGAAAACAAACGAAATTCATCTAAATACTCATGATTAAACAATGGTGGTCAGCAATAATCACAAGTTTACTCTAAATAAACTTCTCGGTGGTTCCATTTATTTAGAGGCATCTCAAGGTATATTGGTGAATTAATAATTAAAATTAAAATATAATAGCTTAAAACACCAACACTTAAATAATTAAGCTTAAAATAAAATTACTTAACTAAAACAGAAAAGTAATACTTAAAACTTAATAAAATGAATTAAAAAAATGGCCTAGTGCTGAAACTAATTCTGCCCATGGCCTTATTGCGCACGTAGCACAGTAGCTTGGCGCGGCCCAACACGGCCTAGTGACCAGAGCCCAGCCTAGCCAAAACAGCCCAGTGCGCAGCGGCTGCGCGACTCGACGGGATGGCTCAGCGTAGCGGCTCGACTCGGGCGACACCGTGGCTCATGCGGGGTAGCGGCTCGGCTCGCGGTCGACTCAGCTAAGTGGGCCGAGTCAACCAACGGGCAGGCCGTCAATTCGGCCCACGCGCGACGCGCACGCCTCTCCCCCGGGCAGCGATCTGATCCGTCCATCTGGATCGACGGACGAGCGCGGCCGCTGCTCACTTAAAAGGGCGGGCGAAAACCCTAGCTCGCTCATTCTCTCATTTCTCACTCACTGTCCTCACTCCTCCGCCCCCCCCCCTCCCCGCAGCCGGCGACTCGATTAAGGCTAACTGATACTAATTGTTAGAACTAATTAACACTTAATTAACAATGCTAATAACTCAGGATCACTAGTTGACTTAGATCACATCTAGTAAGCTAAGCTAATACGGAATAGTAGGTTCGATCTGTTATCGGCGCTGGTGGAGGAGTCTATTGGTGTCGGTGCAGAGGTAGCGGAGTCGGTGACGAGGGCTTCGTCGGGGTTGTAGCGTAGGCGCTCCTTGAGGGTCTTCTTGCGAGGACGAAGACCTTCGGGACGGTAGCGACGATGCCCTTGGGCTGGACGACAAGCTTCCGAGTTTTCCAGCACCTTAGCGATCGGTTGGGTGGACTTATGATTCGATGAATCGATCGAGGGGGTGACCCTCCTTTTATATGCACTGTAAACTCGGAGCCAGGTCCGTTTCTATCTGCAGGTTTTACTTCTCGATCAAGGCAGAATCAAAACTAACCATATTGGTCCAGATCCGAATTCCACAGAAAATAAATTTTCTTTTGGTTCTGTTGGTGATCTTATGGTCTACCAAAAATAAAACCAACAGAAGCCTGGTGATGTTGCTGGTGTTGGTTTGAAATCAGGTGGACATGCTACCAAGGTAGCAGAAACCGATTCTGAATGCTTTTGACGAAAGATGATATGCAGCAGCACATTTGATGCATCTCTGTTTTGTGTTGCACACAAGAAGCAGTATATTCATGTCTCTACCGCACCACTGCTGCACCAGCATCACGGCGAGAAGCGCGGGAAAGGGAAAGTGCAAGGCTTCCTCGGAGGACGGCCAGCCGAAAGGAAAAACATCTTCCACGGACCACGGAGAGGTCTGAGCCTGGGATATCAAGCCGCTTCCGTAGTCTCCAGTGCTAGAGCTGCGTCCATTCTCCTGCTCTGACCTGTACGTTCCCTCTTTCCCCACCACAGCCATCGGTAAATTGTAATTATGTACTAACCAATGGTAAAGGAAAGAAAAGAATAATAGTTTAATGGTAAGAGAGAAACCCACTCTGCAATGGTAGAATAGCAAAAATCTCCTCTCTCTCACTCTCTCTCTCTCTGATTGACGCCAATGGACTACTCGAGCGGGATGGCAACGTCGGGCAGGTCGCGGGCGCGGTGGTGCTACTGCCGCTTCTTCCGTCGGTGGTGCCGCTGCTTCTGCGGCTGCTACTGCTGCAACTGCTTCCCTGATGAGCCCCACAACGAGCCCCGCGGCGCCGCCGCCGCAGCCTAGGGCTCTTGTTCTGAATCTTCTGATGTCCGACCGCCATGCTCCCAGGTATCTCCGCTTCGCCAACTTCTCGCGTCACCTGCTCCCTCGATTAAGGTGTTCATGATTAGATGCCCTCAACCGCTGCCGCCGTGGTGATTAGCTAGCTTGCTGTTCCGTGCTCGTGTCATGTGATCAGGGCATCAGGCTAGTTGCTTTCTGATTTTTAATTAGTCGTGGGGTGGATTTGGAGGCTGGGACCTGGTATGGTACTGTTTGCACTTGGTTCGAGCACTTGACTGTATTATCAGGAAATTCCACATCTGGAATTGGACATAATAAACTGTATGATTTCTGCCGTGTAGCACCGATTCATGCTGTTCTGGCATGCTTACATTTGTTATTTGGATTTGATTAATATGCTTTCATTTTGTGGCATGACGCGCTCTGATTTTTAGGAATGTATTAGATTGATCAAGAGGGGGTGGTTGATCTGTACTGCACTTATGGAATACGGTTATCATTACGGTTATCATTATAAGTGTACATGATTCAAATTTTGGTGCTGCAAATTCTCTTGATCAAGGACTGCAAGTGAATTCAATATTTTGTTGTTCAAAAATCAGTCTTTAAAATTTTGGCAATTGAAGTAATATGGTACTAGTGATGAGGTAACCATACATTGGGATGCTGGATTTTGATATTAGCCTTTGTAAACATAACAAATGTTTTGGTTTGAACCTTTGTTATGTTTAATTTGATCAGGGACATGGCACCGTGAGGACGCTCATGCCGAGTCATCGAGCATGCTAGGCAAATGGCTACCTTTGTATTCAGATTAATGTGAAGGATGTATAGCTTCAAGGACTCCTTGTTTTATGGCTTCTTTGCACATCCTTGTGTGACCATATTACATAGTGCACCATGATCGTTCCCAGTTCCCACATACCTGTACCATCATTTTCCATATCTCTGTTCCTGTTTGCAATGCATTTGTGCTGCAGTGCTGCTCAAGCGTTCATACCAAATGACGTTCAATCAGGAACTCAAATAAATAATCATTTTTTTGGAAAAATCTTGTAAAGTTCCAGCTATGAGCGCATTTGTTTCCAAGCTGTGAGGGAGGTTAGTAGGGTTTTTTTTTTTGAGGGCGGGAGGTTAGTAGGTTATGATGGATGATATATTGATAATATGAAATTCACTACTCGATAAGCTGCCCAAGGGATCTTTGCCCTGTCGCTGCTCAAGCCCAAGGGAGGCAACTTCCATGGCCTTGTACTGACGGCAGTCTTTTTCTCTGCACGTTCGCCGGCCGTTGTTGGCTGTGTTGTTGATCAACTTGCCACAAAACTTGTTCCCAGCATAGTCACATATTCACATCCCGTAATTCATAAATTCAGAATTCAGAAGATCAACAATATTTCCTTCAAATTCATGCCGGATTTTCTATGCTTCTTTGCAAGTTAGGGGGTGTTCGTTTTCTTTAGCTCTATAATTTGAGCTAAACTTTAGCATCTTTTAGAGGACTAAAATTCCTTTTAGCCTTTTTCTTCTTTAGAGCTGAAGTTTATTTTTAATTTTAATCCTCCGTTTATTTCTCTAAAGCTAAAATTTGAACTACAGTTTAGTTTTAGCCATTTAGTCCATGAAAACGAACAACCCCTTAGTTTCGAGAGGAACGTACAACAGTGAATGCTGGAGTATCAGGTTGTTCATTTGACAGAATTTTGCACAATTTTTTTGTGGACCAGAACTTCTACCATAATTTTGCATCTTGTCAGGACACAACAACACTGAACTAGACTGTACATCGGCACACACAGAGCTGCAAGGAATAGAATCAAGCAATTAAAAACGCATGAAATTCTTCGTCTGGTCACGATGTTGCAATTGCATTTTGGATGCTTGGATGTGCCCGCCCTCGTGTTGGCTGTGGCCTGTGGGTGCATACAATTGCCTGGCGTGTAATCATGGAACTCGAGCTCTTTCCCCAACTGACAGTCTGAAACCACTAACCAGTCCTTGCAACACCATTTCCTACTGACTGCAGTGCAGTGGTGATTGATGAGCGAGTGACGCCGATTGATCAGCACTTTATCGTCATGTTGATCAACGCTTTTCGCAGGAGGAGGGTCAGTAGCATATCAGACTGTCAGTGCAGCTCACTTTACAGTCTCTGTTGATTCTCTTCTGATCTCGTTGGATCACATGGTACCTGGCTGCCTCGCTTAAATTGAGGTGAGGACCTTGAGAGTTGAAATTTGAACTCACCAGGCAACCCTGGACCATATGCCGCCTCCTGCAGCACTACACACTGCAGCATCATCCTCCGCTCTGTGCCTGCTTCCTCGAGTGAACCAGCCAACTCTCTCAATTGGTCATGGTCAATAAAGAAACAAGCAGTTCCTGCATCTTTGTCCACTTCTGGTTACTGCTTGCCAGTGTACTGCCTCTCCACATCTCGCCCCTGCCAGGACACATCCTCCTCCTCTCTCTTGGGGTCAACTTGGTACGGAGTACCGAGTACCATACCAGAGTCCAGAGAGAGAGAGAGAACACAAGATCAGGTAGATGTGTCAGTGAGAATCAGGTGATGGGCCTCCGAACCTACTCTCGTGATGGACGATGGATGGGTCCGTCATGGCAAATCTGTATGGTCTCTTTCTACCATTGCAGCAGCCTTACCGGTGACGGTGCCTGTGATGAACAATGCTGTTCAGTTCTTTCGCTGCAAGGCAGGTCCCCCGGTTCCTACTACTGCGGTTGCTCCCGGAGGTCAACAAGTGGACAGAAACCAGACAAAAGCTTCCAGCATCCGGAAGTCTTCGCAGCTGCTACTGCTCCCCATACTACACTTTCAGTTCTGATTCTGTCGTACTACAGCGTAGAGGGAGCGGAGGTCTCTGTTCTGCTTTATCTCCGCACTGGTGCTGTTCCAACTCCAACACCCTTTTCTAGCATCCTATAATTCGAATCGAAATGCGGAGAGATCTGATCTGATCCCCTTTTCCTACGAGAAACGGATAGAGGTTTGACTTTGCTGTTCCTGACTTTTTTTTGTGTGTTTAGTTCTCTGTATAAAAAGAGGCAGGACAGTCTGGCTGGGAGCAGGGGTCCTACGTTGCAAGTAGGAGAAACATCCTTGGCAGGGAAGTCTACCTGTGATCTTGTCATGCAGATCACAAGTCAACCATCGTCTACTAACATTTTTAAGGAATTGCATTGCATGTCAACCGTAATACCACATGATCACAAGTGGTGTCAGTCAATTGGTAGCACAGTACTAGTAGTAGTAGAACACTTTTCTTTTTTCTTTGCTCCATCCGTTCGTGCTGGCGCATTTATGACGAGACATGCGCAAGGACTGTCACGAGATGGCGCCGCTACAGAGCCCAACAGTGAACAATGGAGCAACGAAAGGAACAAGAGACAGACACTCGAGGTCGAGGAAGACGGAAAACAAGTCGGCAATGCGGTGCAGGGAGATGAGAATGAGATGACGTCAGTGGGTGGCGCTGCAGAGGTCGAGCAGCTTCTGCCTTGTCTCGACCACCTCGTCGAACAGGTCGTCGATCATGGCGAGCACGTCCTCGCACCCGGCCCGCAGGACCCCCGCGCGCAGGCCCACCTCCGCCGCGGCCGCCGCCACGTCGCCGCCCGCCTCCACGGCCTCCTTCGCCTCCTCCACCGCCGCCCGCGCGCGCCGAAACTCGTGCATCATCACCCCGCCGCCGCTGCTGCCCGCCGCGGCGGCCCGGCAAGCCTCGGAGGCCGCCCGCTGCTGCGCGCGGGCCAGGGCCGTCGCGAACGCCGGGCCGAAGTAGGCCCCGCAGTCCGCCCCGGGTGGGCCGGCGGCGGCGACGGCGTCGGGCCGGTAGTGCAGCACGGCCCAGGAGAGCAGCGTGAGGAGGAAGGAGGCGAGCATCCGCGTGGCGCAGAGCACGCCGCGGAAGCCGTTGAACCCGCCGAGCTTGGCGTCGGCGGGGACGCCCTCGGCGAGCCGGAGGGCGAGCGCGTCCGCACGCGACTCCACCAGCGCGCGGTTCTCCTCCTTGAGCGCCGTCGCCTCCCTCCTGCACACGCCGATCGCGCGCGCCACCTGAATCATCCAATTGGAGAATTCTTATTAGCTTCGTTTTAATTTGCTCGCGAGGATGAAGAAGAGGGAAAAAGAGGAACGAACGGACCTGGCGTGAGAGGTGTGGGCTGGAGGGCGGCGCCTGGATGAGGAGGGAGGCGAGGCGGGCGGCGCTGGCGGCGTAGCCCTCGACGGCGGCGGCGCCGTGGCGGAGCGCGCGGCACGCGTCGCAGAGGCGCGACGCCTCGTCCATGTACTCGTCGAGCCACGCGGCGCCGACTGGGAGGTGGAGCGACGCGACGAGGCGGGCGAGGCCGCCGTGCGCGCCGCGGAGAAGGGCCAGCGCCGCGCGGAGGGACGGCAGAGATAGGAACGCCGGCGACGACAGCGACCGGTCGAGATCGTCCAGGCCGCGCGCCAGCGTCGCGTAGAAGGCGGACGCCGTCGGCGACGACCCCTGCGTCACGCTCATCATGCTCTGCTCTCTGCTCTGCTGCTTGCGGGAGTGATGATGAGATGAGCTGTGTGGTGACTGTTGATGATGGTGCAACCGTGGCTAGCGGCGACGGCGACGCGGTTCTTACTCGCAAGCGAAGCCGACAGCGACGGGTCCGTGAGCTATAGCTTATACTAGCTACCACAATGAAGGAAGCAATAGAGACACAAGGATATGGCTGCCTTACTCTCAAGTATCTGTCATAGCTGGTACTGGAGCTGGGGTGTTGCAGGCAAGATCGATGGAGATGGCGAGCTAGGCGTTTGGATTTGGAGAGCACTCTCTCTGCGTTGGCCGCGTTATATAGGGCCACTTGGTGAAGAAAAGCGCCACACTAACCAAGTACACACATGGATATATACATATGGAGAAAAAGGAAAATTATTTCGAGACAGAGAATGAACGGAACGGAAACGGGGTCACGGAGGACGGGTAACCTCCACCAAAATCACAGTCTGCGGCGCTCTAGTGCGAGGTATTATGATGATCTCATCAGGTGATCCGATCAACCGGCCGGCAGGGTTTGCCCGGCCTAGCATTTCACTTTTTCCCCCCTTTCTCCCAGCGCCTTTTTGAAAGATAGTAGATAGGATACGCCAGTTGCTTGACGATTTCACGCGAATTACAGGTGGAATTCTACGCTCTACAGCGACGGCAGGAGGCAGCGGTCAGGTTGTTCGAGAGAAAACAGCGTCATTTCCAGTTGACATTCCTCACCCTAATTCTCCTTGGTCTCCACGTAGCTGTGTGCTAGTGGAAATGGAAGCGTTGCACGAAAGGACCCTCTAACTCTGTTTTTCACGCGAGGTGACTGTGATGTATAGACGGCAACTGGGACTGGTAATTTAGAATCATAAGGAAAAAGAGGGAGAATCTCTTATCGTGACTTCACCGGAATCTTCTCTTGGAAATTAGATCGGCACCACAATGGTGTTGTATTGTGCCTGTTCTCGATAATAATATCAATACTACCTTACCTACTCGATCGAATATTTTGTACGAAAGGGCGGCGAGTACATTCTGCTTTTTATCAACAGTTGCAGTGATATGATGAGCGTATTTAGCTGCACATAATGTTGTTAGTTGGTGAAGACATCGTTAAACTGGTATACAACAGACGCCTACTTTCCTTTTCGATTCTTTATCCTTTTTTTTTCCTTAAAAATAGGGGTTCATGCATCCTTTTCTCACAAGTACAAAAATAATACTCGTTATCTTGTGATGGGGCATGATGAACATATGGTCCATGTCCCCTTCAGAAAATAAAAACATATGGCCCATCTCTTCATCAAGCTATAACACTCCTCATTTGCTACTCCAGAAAGTGTGTTCCATATATATGAAACGATATTACTCAATTTCTTCTCTCCTTTTCCTCCCCTTTTCTCCTGGCCTTTCCATCCTAAAGGGACCTTGGTGGGAGTAGAATAGAAGCCACCACGCTAGGAGGACTGTGTGTTAATGATATCATTGTTCATGTGAATATAGTGATTGTTTTTGGACCAAGATTTCTTAGCCTCTCTCCCAAGTGTGAAGTGATTGTGCCAAGATAGTGCCGGTTGGTTCTCATGTGAATACTATGTGATTAGATATATAGACAGGACCCGTCACCCCCTTTGACTTGAAGAGACATTCCATTTGAGATTTGTGATATCCAAATGATTACACGGCATGCCCATTCATTCCTGGTTCACATTTCAACTCCATGATCGATGGCATTGTTGAACAGGCTGCGGTTGAATGAAAAACCCTCCTCGCATTACCGAGACGTACTAATCATATCATCCATTTGCACGTTTCAAGACCTTGGAATGATTCAACATCCATGTGACCTTGATGAAGGATCTCATTTCTCAACCTCATTTCGTCGTGACATCTGTTGGCAGCCACGTAAGAAATTATACTAAACCGGACTGATCTAATTACTACTTTCTGGTGCTGTTCCAGTAGTTATGATCTTCTTCTTCTGCTCTCTCCCGCCTATGGAAGGGAATGCGTTGTGTTTGTGCATTGCATCAAATCCATATCTTGAAAGCACTATGTGGATCTCCTTTTTTAGATTCTCACTATAGGCTCAAAGCTCTGCTTGCAGTTTATTGGGTAACATAGTGCTTAATGGTTATCCGGCACTTGCTCCAAGGTCCTTTTATTCGGTAACAAAATTAATAAAACCATGTAGTATGAACAGATGAACATGGCACATAGCTCTTGACTTGATGCATTACTAACTTGAAATGAACAGCAGCTGCATGTTTGATATATAAAGCTTGGTGTTCATGTGGGCTCTCGGAGAATGAGAATGAGATCCTCGGATTCGGAGGAAGGTATGTTGGTCCTCCATGCAGATCTCATTGACACATTTTTAAAACAGAAAAGCCTATGCCTTCTGTACACTTCCAAAGAGCAATTATGATGCCCACAAACATCTTTTCTATGACTATATACTAAGTTCTTTCTAAATGGAAACAGATACAAATATCTTTTTTTTTTGGTGTGTGTGTGGAGGGGGGGGGGGGGGGGGGGGTGATTGTGTTTTTACTTTTATTGTGATTTCATCCTTAGTAAAGGTAAACTTTGTCTTCAGTTAAAAAAATAGGGCTAAATCACAATTGAAATTGGAATTAGGGGTAAAAACACAATTGTTCCCTTTTTTTTTCTAATTGTACCGTTGATACCAAAGATTCTTTTTTATCTCCGCAATGAAGTTATAAGTTGAGCTCGTTTTCATTTAGTTTCATTTTCTAGTTGCATCATGTGACACTGTCTCCTTTTTTTTTGTATTACTATTGTTGAGTTATTGACGATCATAGACACGTAGATCGATGTACAAAACGAAAACTAAAAGCAACAAGAATAGAGGAGACGAAATTTTTTATAAAATAATTCTGACGAAATTGCAAAGGGGTGTCTCCTCAACTATTTATAAAGGGAGAACCCTACTTTGTGTTGGGTCAGAATTAGATAAGAAGCCCATATGGGACATGAGTCCTTCTTCTAGAAGGTGGGCCTGGTCCAATAAGCGTTTTATAACACTCCCCTTTGGACTCTTTATCACGATAAATATGGCTTATAAAAACTCCTTAAAAACTCAGTGGAAAAAATGAAGAAAAGAGCTCATATTACCGTTACTAGTATTGCACGCATTGCCTCATCAAAAATCTTAATGAGAAAACTTCATATGAAAAACTCATAAGGGAAAAAGAGTACAATACTTTAATCTTCGTGATTAATACTTATCGATCTTCATAAACAATATGAATTATCTTCGAGATGATTCTTTAATTTGGGAATGTGATGTACTTAGGAAAGTTCTCCACCTGTTCCAAGCACTTCTTTAAGTCTTCTCATGCCAATACCATGTCGACACTTTTCAAGAGTGCAAGCTGGTAGTGCCTTTGTGAATATATCTGCAAGATTATCACATGATCGAACATGAGTTACCAAAATCTCTCCCTTCTCTTGCAATTCATGCGTATAGAAGAATTTGGGTAACATATGCTTTGTTCTGTTCGACTTTATATATCCCGATTGTATTTGTGCAATACAAGCATTATTATCTTCATAGATAACTGTAGAGGATGGAGTATACGACACTCTATAACTATTCAATATACGGCTTGACATCCTTCTGAGTCAGGTGCATTCCTTGACAGCTTCAAACAATGCGACGATCTCTGAGTAATTTGTTGATGTAGCAACAATCGTCTGCTTCGTTGACTTCCATGAAATTGCCGTTCCACCAAATAAGAACACATATCCAGTCTGTGATATTGACTTGTGTGGATTGGATAAGTAGCCAGCATCAATATACCCTACTAGGGTTACTTCTGCATTCTTCTTAAAAAATAATCTGAAATCTTCAGTTCCTCTCAAATATCTGAGTACTTGTTTAATGCCTTTTCAATATCGCATAGTCGGTGTCGAGCTGTATCTAGCAAGTAGATTAACAACAAAAGATATATCGGGCCTCGTACCATTTGCAAGGTACATCAATGCACCAATAGCCTGAGATAGGGGTATTGAGGTCCCAATAATTCCTCACCTTCCTCTCTTGGTCTAAATGGATCTTCCTCTGCATTAAGCGATCTCACAACCATAGGGGATCTGAGTGGGTATGCATCTTTTATATTAAATCTTTCTAATACCTTCTTGGTATAGCTTGATTGATGCAATAATATCCCTTCATAGGTATGTTCAAGCTGCAAGTCTAAACAATATGCAGTCTTACCTAAATCCTTCATTTCAAATTTAGAGTTTAAGTAAGAACATGCATCTTCGACATCCTGTGTAGTGACAATGATATTCAAATCATCAACATAAACAGAGATTATGCAATATCCTTTCTCTGATTTCTTAATGAATACACAAGGACAATCATCATTCTTCAAGAATCCTTTCTTCAGTAAGAAGTTACTGAGTTTGTTATACCACATTCTTCCAAATTGCTTTAAACCATATAGTGACTTCTGAAGTTTGACACTATACAATTTGCGTTCTTCTTTATTCGGGACTTTGATTCCTTCTCGAACTTTCATATAGATTTTTGTATCTAATGTTCCATACAGATATGCAGTAACGACATCCATAAGTTGCATTTGCAAATTCATATTCACTGCCAATGATATCAAATACCGGAAAGTAATTCCATCCATTACGGGAGAATAGGTTTCTTCGCAGTCAATTCCTGGTCTCTGCGTGAAACCTTGAGCTACGAGTCTCGCTTTGTATCTAGTCACTTTATTTTGAGCATTTCTCTTCCTGACAAACACCCATTTGTGACCCACTGGAAAGATACATTTGGGTGTAAGGCTTACATTGCCAAACACTTCTCTTTTCTTTATCGAGTTTAACTCTGCACAGATTGCTTCTTTCCACTTTGGCCAGTCAGGATGCTTCTTGCATTCCTTCATTGACTTTGGTTCAGACTCCAAATCAATTTGTGTTGCAATCGTATTGGTAAAGTATGAGTCGACAATAATTGTCTTTCTATCGTATACTACTCCCGTCTCAACATAATTCGTTGAGACTTCTTCTATTCTTTCATTTTCTTTATCCACATCACTCAGAGGTGTGTTTAGATCAGGAATTTTCGGTAACCCGTCGTGAGTTTCAAATGTGCGCACATTCTCACTTGGGATTTCTTCTTCAAGGCTCACCACTTCGTGTGGTTTGCTTTCACCTTCTCTATTCTTCTTTTGAGTAGTTTGCTTAGTCTTCTTCTCCGTAGGACGTCTCCTAGAAGCTTTAGCTTGAGCTTGTACTCTAGGCTTCTTAGGTGCCCGTATAACTGGCTCACTCCCCCTCTTCCTAGCATTCGTTGCTTTTGAGGAAGGAGGCTGGAATTCCATATAGTCATCCTCTTCAAATGGAATTTCTATTCTCAGGTGCATTTGCAGCCGGTATATGAGACTTCACAACGTCTCTTGTATTGGTGAAAGCTTCTGGCAGTTCATTAGCAACCCTCTCTAGATGGAGGATATTCTGAACTTCAAGCTCAGATTCTTTAGTGCAAGGATCCATTTCTTGGATTCCTTTAGTTTCCCATTCTATTTCACAGCATTCGTCCCAAGAGAGATACTTTTCTCCCCCTAATGTCGGAAAATGATCTTCATTAAAGATACAATCAGCGAAGCGAGCCGTGTGTAGATCTCCAGTGGATGGCTCTAAATACTTGATGATGGATGCACTTTCATAGCCAATATAAACTCCGAGTTTCCGTTGTGCACCCATTGAAGTTCGCTGAGGCGGAGGAATTGGGACATATACAGCACATCCAAATCTCCGTAAGTGGGAAACATTTGGTATTGTACCACGCACCATTGCTAATGGTGATTCTTCATGTGTAGCAGATGACCTCAATTGAATTAATGCTGCTGCGTGCAACACTGCGTGCCCCTAATAAGAGATAGGCAATAAGCAATTCTACAATAATGGTCACGCTATCAACTTGATCCTCTTAATTAATGATTCTGCAAGTCCATTTTGTGTATGCATGTGTGGTACAGAGTGTTCCACTTTGATGTCCAGACTCATACAATAGTCATTAAACACCTTTGAGGTAAATTCTCCAGCATTATCCATCCTGATGGATTGGATTCTGTGATCTGGAAAATTGGTCTTCAATTGTATGATCTGAGTTGTCAATCGTGCAAACGCATGATTTCTAGTAGATAATAAACATACATGACTCCACTTCGAGGAAGCATCAATCAACACCATGAAGTACCGAAAAGGTCCTGACATAGGATTAATTGGTCCACATATGTCTCCTTGAATTCGTTCAAGGAATACTATCGATTCTGCTTGAATCTTATGTTTTGAGGGTTGAGTGATTAGCTTCCCTTTTGCACATGCAACGCACAAAAAATCTTCTTGATTTGGGAAATCTTTTGTCTTCAAGTTATGACCATTTGAATTCTTTATAATTCTTTGCATCATATTGAGGCCTGGATGACCAAGTCTATCGTGCCATGTTCGATAGGCTTCTTGGTTGCTAAATACGGTCTTGAACGCATCAAACTCTTTGTGTGGTTTAACATAAGTGTAGTACATGCTTTTTTTGATGGTTGGAAAACTTTCGACGATAGTCTTATGATCTCCATCCTTTTTGGTCATAATAAGACATTCTTCACCTTTATCATCATTGATTTCTACATGAAAACCATTTGCACGGATGTCCTTGAAGCTTAACAATGTCCGAGTAGACTCGGGATAAAGCAATGCTTCATAGAGTACTAGCCGCGTACCATTCGGTAGGACGATTGTGGTTCTGCCTGTGCCAACAATCCTAGTGTCATTGCCAATGACAGTAGTGATATCTCCATCATACTTTTGAAGTATTTGGAAATAACTAGTGTCCCTTAGAACGGTAGCGATAGTGCCACTGTCTACGAGACAGAGCTCCTCTTGAATAGCCATGTACTCCACGATTCTGTAATCAATACAATTAATGTATAATCAATAGAAATAATAATACAAACAATTTCCACACCAATATGATATATTAATGAGAAAAAGTCTTCTCTTCATGAGATTACATAAATAAACCACTTAAAACTTAATGCACCCCTATTATAAAATGCTTAATTTTAATAGATAACTTTGATTCTAAGTAGTCTGCGAGACTATTGGGAATCGCCATGTAGATCCTCCTCCTCTTCTTCCATGAGGTCTTCATTGAGCTCAAAATCAGAGGTCTTGCTTGGTTCTTCATAAGCCTTATCTAGTGTACCAGAATCCATCTTCGTGATGTCTTCTTTGGCTTGTGGAGCTTCAACATAGTTGGCTTCATGCTCCACAAGCTTCTTCCTAAGTTCTTGGTACATGTCAACAATGTGCTTAGGTGTACGATAAATCTTGGACCAATGTCCATTCATGCCACATTTATAATATTTCTGGTCCTGTTTCCCGTATGCTCCCCCTGAAGGCGTCTTCTTCGGCTTCCCTTTATAGTTCTTCTTGAAATTATTGGGGTTATTTTGTGCCTTCGGAGGTGCCTTCTGTGGCGCCTTTGGAGCTCCTTTACCCTTCTGTGGCCCCCTGAAGACAAATAATTCTGCTTGATCAATTCATCCTCCCCCTGATCTTGCTGCAATGCATTGCTCAGGGCGACATAAGAGTCATATTTGTCCTTCTTGTACTGGCGGCTCACATGGGTGAGCTTAGGGTGAAAGGTGGAGAGCGTCTTCTGGATGAGGTCGGGATCTTTAAGATCTTTTCCACATAGCTTCATGCGTGACACAATACCATAAAGCTTGGTATTATATTCCTCAACAGTCTTGTAGTCTTGGAAGCGTAGATTTTGCCATTCACGCTCCACTTTAGAAAGTAAGACTATTTCAATTTGCTCAAAGCGTTCACGCAATGAGTCCCACAAGACTTTCGGGTTCCTCTCGGTCATATACTCATTTTTCAATGTAGTACATAGATGGTGCCTGAGAAAATGCAGGGATTGAGCTTTCTCTACTTCTGTTGCCATAGTATCTCCTTGTTTGGACAAAATTGTTTTCAAGAGATTCTTGCCACTAAGTAGGATTTCAGTGTCAAGAGTCCAAAACAGGTAGTTACTTCCATGGGGGTTAAGCACATCAAATTCTCTCTTCATGAGGTTAGACATCTTTAATCACCGAGTAGATTTGCCGGCTCAATTAGAGCGTGCTGATAACGTGTTGAGTTATCAACGATCGTAGGCATGTAGATCGATGTAGAAAACAAAAACTAAAAGCAACAAGAATAGATGAGACGAAATTTTTTATTAAATAATTCTGGCAAAATTACAAAGGGGTGTCTCCTCAACTATTTATAAAGAGAGAACCCTACTTCGTGTTGGATCAGGATTAAATAAGGAGCCCATATAAGACAGGAGTCCTTCTTCTAGAAGATGGACCTGACCTAATAAACGTTTTACAACAACTATCATCATAAAGTCTAAAAGTCTGCAGGTTTGTTTGATATTCCAAATGCCATGTATCCACGTACTTATTCTTTCTCCTTCCTGTAAGTAATACTACTACTAGTGATGCAGGCAAGAAATCCAGTGATACGTCTTGAGTTGAATTGAAAACAAAGAAAGTGACGCAAAGTGACACGTCTGCACTTGCACTACCCACTTGCCCCTTCTGAACATTCTTTTTATTTTTTTTAGGGACTCTCCTGAACATTCTTCACCAAGCTCACAATTGTTTATCTAAATACGATAGGACCAGTTCCTTTCAGGAAGGCGGGTTGTTGCCGGGTTAATTTTTGGCTCCCCTGTTTGGCATCCTCTTGCAGCATCGCTTTCGCAGCGGCCGTGCAATGTCTTGGCCATTTCGATTTCATTCTCGTTCGAGATCAGCAGGCAGTTGCCCGTCGACCTCATCTCGTCCTGCTGTCTGGGAGGAAAAGGCGATGAATAAATTTCACGTCGAAAAATGTAGACAAGTATATCCTTTACGGTTCTACCTGATAGAGACGCAGACAGGACACACTGATAATATTTTGAAACTGTATAATGGAGGTATTAAATTCAACGGAACGAGTCGTCACTCGTCAAGTGATATTTTTTGTTAATATAAATGTGGAATTAAATAGGCGCACAAGAAAGCAGAGAAATCACAATCAAATGTTGCCAAGAAAATTCTCCCATTACGGGATACAGAGAAACTCAGCACTTGTCTGTTACTATGGTCCTGGTGGGATATACGTAACAGGGTGAATCCAGAACAATTTAAAGCTTGAGAGTAGGTGATATTCAGAGCAAGGAATATGGCAATCGGAACTATCAGCCTGCGGGGGGGGATCATACTGAAAATCCTCCTGTGCAAAACCAGATGCGTGACAGTTAGAAGCCTCCCGGGTCAGATAGGGAGAAAAGTAAATATTGATGAAAACTCGTAGTTGGGGTTTAGTAGCTCGATTAATCATGGCCATGCAGTAATAGTTGGTGCAGGTAATCTCAGCGTTGCCAATGATGCATTAAGGGCCTCTTTGGTTTGCATCCTGGCCAGATTGACTCGCTCAGGCAGCGTCCCCGGGCGCTCGATTTCGACTGCCTGCGACTGGGATCGCTGCTTGCCACGCAGCGACCACACGAGCCCTAAGCGCCAAAGCACAAGCATGTTTGGACTGCTCCCCTCCCGGACTTTGTAAATACTCTGGTGGCCGCTTGCTGTTGAGTGTCTCCACTATTTGTTGCAAAAAGATTGCAGGAAAATGAATAGAACTGGTGGGCTTAGCCTATCCGTTCCCACAATTGCACCGTCCAAGGCACATAAGTTATAGCATTTTTAAACACGATCTCAAATCATGCAGAATTCCGTTCACTTTTGCGAAACTTGTACTCAGACAGACAGTGATGGCTGATGGTTCTCATGTCTTTGAGTCATTCTATATATCATGATTGACTGATACGAATCACCTAGTTGAATAAACATTAACCCATTAAGCTTAGCATGCGATGAGAATCAGAACGACTTGTCAGTGGCTACACTAAGTGTTTCGTAAACGGTATTTTTCGTGAGCAGAGTTCCTGCGCTTGTATTTACCATTTTCTCCTCTGATCCGTATAGACGTGCAAGTTTAGGATAGTAAGCGAAAAGTATGTCTTCTTAAAAATATATTATGTGCTCATAAATACATGTTAGTAAACAAGCCAATGTTTGTCATGTGTCGCATTGTGTTTTTTTTTGTTCGCCTACTTGGAACATTCTAACAAAAGATTGGCTGCGCACCTTGAACTATGCCCTTTTTGCCGCTTTATGTATGATAGGGTCACTCGCTATTCTAACAACTTTTGCTTTGCTTCGCTTTAGACATGAGCCAGAAAATCTTACCGAAATCTAGAGCAGCCGAATCCACCACCATCACCACTGACCAACGATGATTAGTTCGGAATCTCCAAGCTTGGGAAGGTACAATGATGCTCCAAACCCCTAATCATGGCATCCACACACCCAGCATTTTCTCAGGGCCCCTGAAAACGGCGTCGAGCCGATTTTTCAACGACGGCGACCAGTACGATCGCTGGACCCACCAGTACCGGTCGTCCTCGTCGTCGCGCTTTTCGGTAAGATTTAAGGTGATCAGAAGAGAGATCCTGCTGTAAGAGTAGTGGCCTCACTTTGTGCCGCTGGAGGGGAGCACGGCTCCTTCCATTCCCTGGAGTCGAATCAGCCATCATTCCACGCTTTCATTTCTTAAGTTGGGAGGCATTTTGCATCACTCTTTTCAGGATTGAAGGAAAAGAAGAAAAGGGAAGGAGATCAGATGTGCCTTTTGTTTATGTCAACTCTTGTGTTGGGTAATCAAGCCAACCTGTACTATTTAAGGATGAACAATTTGGTTGTTTCTATTTAAAATTGGATTACAATCAGGAGCACACAACTTTGGTGCAAAAGAAACGGCTTTTTTGAGCAGATGGTTTGGCCTTCGTTCACAAGGAATGTAGATGGCTTCTTTCTTCCTTGCCAGGTTAGTCCAGATCCTCATCCTCCCCAGAGGGAATCAACCACCCAATGATTGGGTGATTGAATGGATGATCATTGATCAGCAAAGAGGGAAGAATGTGGGCATAACCCCATCAGATTAGCATCAGATAAAGCAGTTTTCATCTTTAGAATGTCATCATGAGCAAATGATTACTTCTGAACTTGACAAAGAAAACTTTGTACAAGAGATGGTACATGGTTATTCCAAAGGACATGTGCTCTTTATTCTTGTACAGATATATGTACAATCTAGTATTACAAGATCCTAATCTTTACAGGATGCAATATACAGTGGATACACTAGTGTTATTTTTGTTGTGGAAGCTTGATACATACACAATTGCCATATAGGAGGCTTCCATCAGATGCTGACCATCCCGCTGTCTACTTGAAAAAGACCCGCCATATCATTTGCAGTGCTGCATTCCACCATACTGGTATGGGAGATTTAAAATACTGATGCATACATCTTGTAAAGCTCTAAAGGTTTTAAGTTACGATACATTGCTGTTCCTGTCAAGAGATAACAACAGGCAGGTTAGTTAATTGCGGGAAAGAGGAAGGATTAACTTATGTGGGTAAGAACAAAAAAATTAGGAGTACTAAGGTATATCTTAAATTTGCATAAAACTTCTTGATCACTAAGGTTTTATAAGCACCAGGAAAACATTTTTGTTAGATGTCTGGTTTGAATTTTATTGACCCATATACAAGTACAAACAACTTGCTGCAAAGTCATTACATAACCAAAGAAGGATGCAGTACTCTAAATAACAAATGTGTTCCAGAAACCAGCCTGAAGACCATGCCTAGCCAACAGTCAAAGAAACACTTTGACTGAGGCAATAGCATTGTTAACGTTGGTATCTAACTTGATGTTAATGCAGCTAGTCACAAACAGTTAAAGTCACAGAGAAGTAACATGATGCAATTCTACTGCTATAAGAAGTTTTCAATCAATGAGAAGAAGGAATGAAACTAAAATTAAAAGGAAATGTTCAGATAAACGAAAGACAATGCAGTGGTTGCCACCCAGCCGGCTAGAGTTCAATTCTCAGCTTCTACTCTGTAACAGTTGTAGAAGATGGATGTCTCCCCCCCCTACCCATAGTTGATTTTTTAATACTGACCGGCATTTAGGCCAAGGTAGAAGCTATGTAACACGGATACGTCACTGAGGCAACGTATCACGTATCCGATACGTATCGGATGCGGATACATGTCCGATACACTCTGGATACGTATCCAAGAAGTATCCATAAAAAAATAAATACAAATAATTCGGATACTTGGGCTGGATACGTATCGGGTCGAGAAACCTCGCTTTGGATACGTCCTAGCCCAGCTTCGGAGGTCCAGCCCACGATGGAGAGTGGAGTCAATAAGCCTCCCGTCGTCCTCCCTTACCTAGCCGCCCGAGAGAAAGGCAGAGGGAGCGAGGGAGGAGAGGGGGGAGGGAGGGAGGGAGAGAGAGAGAGAGGATGCGGCGGCGGCGGAGCTTGCGCGCAGCCGGGCGAGCTCACGTGCAGCGGTGGCGAGGCTCGCGCGCGGCGGGTCGGGTTCCGGTGTCACGAGCACTCCGGGTCTCTCAACGAGTTGCCAGTCTTCCGTCTCTGCAGGTGCTTCTTTTCAATTGCCTCATAGTTGTTCGTCTAATTCTCTCTCTCTCTCTCTCTCTCTCTCTCTCTCTCTCTCTCTCTCTGGGTTGGAATGTGACTGAGATTAAGATTTGAGTAAGTTTGCTTAGTTCTAAGCTTTGATGCACTTATGGTGTTTGGTATAATGCCAAAATAGATATCACAAACTGTAAAGCAAACTAACAATGCAAAATCATAGGATTGTTACTAGAATACTTTTATTGTTGAGAATTTGAGACCTGCTGCTATGTTATTTATTTATTTTAAAAAATAGTAAAACGTATCCACGTATCGTGTTTTCTAGCAAATTGACGTATCCACGTATCCGTATCCTTCCGATACTAATATGCGTATCCGTATCCATGCTGCATAGGGTAGAAGATGTAGCCAACAACGCGTAAATTTCACATTATACTAGTAGCTGTCTACAGACAGTTATGTCATCTTTTCGCCACTTGGATATGTAGAGGAGGTTGGTATACATCCTTATCAGGCTGCAGTCAATTGTGATTTAAATATGAACCCCATAAACTCAGATACTTCCACCTCTATCCACTACTATGTCCAATTGTTTCGCTAATAAGAAAGTGATAGTAGTAATTTCATTATTTCACAATAACTTACAGCTTGTGAGAAAACATTGACTGCAGGTACTTGCAAATCACTGCTAGTTGTTAGTCCCTACTGTTACCCGAGAACTGCCATTCCACAACATCAAAAGGTGCCTGATTCAGATGCAGCTATGAAAGATAGCTGATGCTGAATCTTAACATATTTTGTCATTTAGCAGTACTTACAATGCCTGACAACGAAAAAAAAAACAGTAGTACCCAAGTGCCAGTAAACCAGTACCCAATGGCCTGGAAGTGTGAATTGTCTAGTTTTCCATTTCAATTGGACATGCTGACTTAATTCAGCAACAAGATTTGCTTGACATGAGATGCAGGACTATGAGAAAGCCATCAAAGGAGAACACTGTTCACAAATTTGCAGGTAATGCCACATTGTCAGCTCAACAGGTGACTGCAATCTGAACATTTATAATTGAGGTGCACAGACCCAGTTGACCTAATAAATGTAACCGATCTCCTCTGGCCTGCCATAGTCCCAAAGACGAGCCTGCTTATGAGTAAACATAAGGCACTGTACGAAACTGCATATACAATCTACTCAAGCTGGCGATATAGCTTAAGCCAACTTTACAAAACGAAATTCCAATGACAAGCAAACTATAACGCAATTACATTGTCCTGAAAACAGCTGCAGAAATTTGTATACAGCTAACTGAATCAAGCACCATCTGCCCATGATTTTAGAAGCAAAACAAGCCTAATCTATAATCTAGTGCACAAGCAACCATGCCAGGACTGGCGAACAGAAGTTCTAAGGAACAAATCCTAGTGAAGTACTGAATCCTAGTTCGAACTGAATCAAAGTAGTCAAGTTTTCGCAAAAATCAACAGCTACACTTGCGTATGGGCAAAAGGATAAGAATTGTGTGGTTGCGTGAGGGTATGCGTTCTTTTCACCTTTGGGCGGCCTCGGCCTGGGACTGGTAGAACCGGGCGATGCGGCCACGGTTAGGAGGCTTGGGCTTCGTAGGCTTCTTGCGGCGCAGCCCGGCGATCTCCTGCACCAGCGGCACGTGCACCAGCACAGTCCTCCACGCCACGTACCAGCCTGCGTAGGCGAAGCAGATCAGGCAACCGACCCAGCTAGCTAACCAAGGCACAGAAATCGGAGGGGGGGAGAGAGGGCGGCATACTGAGTAGGATGATGGTGAGGACGAAGGAGACGGCCAAGAGGGGCCGGAAGAGGAAGACGACGGCGAGCTCCCACGCCGCCGCCATGCCGCCTCCCGCCATGGCGCCGGCGGCAGCTAGGTTCGGATTCGGCCCTTGTGGGGAAAGGGATCAAGCGGGTCTATGAGCCCATGACACGTGGGCCCGCGTCGGACGTGGCTGGGTATGGTTGTTCGTTGCTTGCTTTCCGCTTTGACTTTGTGGGCAATCCAAGCAAGCTCCAAATCGGTAGAGCATTCAAAAACGAAACTATTAAGAATAGAAATTGTAGAGATAATTAAGACTCAGAGATAATAAAAATAATTGTCCTTTATTGATAATAAGGAATATAATTTATAATCACAGAAAAAATAAAGGTCAAGTAATTGACGTGTTCACACTATAGATATGTTTACACTATAATTTATAATGTATGACATGATTGTTCAATAATCCATCATATGAATTTACAATAGAAACAAATCACTAGTCCCTCATTAATCTTTGTTACTTATCTTAGAATCATTCACAAGCGCATTCACAACTCAAATTGAGCTGCGGTTTAGGGACATCGGTTCCAAGACGATGAGTTACACGGGAGTCATGTGTGCGACTTCAAATGTGATCATCGCTTATCAGGCGATGCGAATCGTCCTTCCAAACAACCAATCCCTAGTAATTGAGTCCCACATCCACAGGCAACAGCTGATAACAGCAGCACTAGCAACTATGAGTTTCAGGCTTGCACATCTGCATTACACGCTGCACAGAACAGCGTGTGTGAGAGCAAAGATCTATAACATCAAGAAGATTTAATTCATGCCATTTACAGAAAACAATGATCAAATTGAATTTCGCGTTGCTGTTTCACTATCTTTTTGGCTCTAGCCGGCCTGCCTCATACGGGTATGATGTCTGACAAGCTTGACTGAGAAAATTAATACGATATACATTACAAAAGTATAAAACACATCTTTAATATATTTAAAACTTAGTGTTCTAAAAATGGAACGTGTGTGAAGCAGGTTGATTCAAAACACGTAATATTTTGTCTAGTTTAATTTTATGTCACACTGATACTTGGGTCGAGGGTGTAGTATGACGGGTGACATATGCTCGACTTGTGAAGCACACAAACAACCTACTAAAGACACGACCTGTTAACATAGCCCAACACACAAAGTCCACCAGCGAGCACTATAGGCTGCATTACGCTCCAACAACCCAACACATACACTTCGATCCGAGTAAAGAAGACGAGCAATGGCAAGCACCCACACCGCACCTCGTTACGCACCACCCCATGAACCCTACCGGACTGCATCGCTGCTCCCCCCCCCCCCCCCCCCCGGCATGGGCATCAAGGGCAAGCCACCTCTATCGTCGTTGTTGGTGAGGGGTCGAGGCTCCTGCCATTGGTCTCACATGCTCACGGGCCTAATTGGTCGACTGACATGACAATTCTATTTCATGTCATGTCGTGGATCAACAACCAGATATGTGACAGATTTTTTCATGTCTCGACTTGTGGGTCGCTCGTTTAAACAACACAACTAGAACGTAGAACCCAATCATCCATCATATTTGGGTTTGGTCATGTCCTCCCATGTCACACAAATCCTAATATGCTCTATATCACAGCCCAAGCCCTTCCATCGATAACTCTACCAGGGTTCACATAACCAATGCAGTCGGTCGGCTCGAGTTGGTGAAAACCGTCCGAGTAACCAGAAAAATCGCCCAGTTAACTAAACTGCTATAGTCCTAGGTTCAATTTTCAATTGACCAGTCGGTTTCACTAACCGGTCCGAATTGTTTTTCCGGTTTAACCAAATTAACAGCTGATTATTACCAGTTATGTGAACCCTGGCTCCGCTGTTAGAGAGAGGGAAAGAGGGGGAGAAGGTGTTGGGAGCCCGCTACCATGCTAGCCTCGTGCCTAAGGTTGAAATAACCGGATTGACCGGTCGGCTCGATTTGGTAAAAAACCGATCGGTCGGGATAACCGGCTGATTAATCGAATTGCTACAGTACCAGGTTCGGTTTTCTAGACTTAACCGACCGATTAGCGTGACCGGCCAAGACTGATTTTCTGATTAACCTGATTAACTGGCCGGTTACTACCGGTTATTCGAACCTTGCCTAGGTCGTGCCTTGCCAAAGAACAAATCTTCTTGGAGACAGACGCGGCAAACTTGGGGTGCGCAATCACCTCCGTCATCTGAGATAACAGCCTAGGTGGTAGCATCTTTCGACACATCAGAGATCTCTTAGTTCAAAATTTCAATTTGTTTTCCCAAGCCAATGTAATAGGGTGGCCAATGGCCTAGCTGGCCACGGACAGGGTTAGTATAATCAGGGTTAACCGACCGATTAACTCGGTTAACCGACAAATCGGTCTGGGCCGGTTATTCCAGCCGGCCGTTTAACCCCCGGTTCGGATTTGAATTTTTTAAAAATTTGAAAAAATTTGAATCCAATATTTTATAAAAAAAAAACTAAAAGAATAATAAGAAAATATGGTGAAAAAATGGAGTCAAAATCATGAGTGTTGATATATGAAAAAAATATGTAAAAAGAATGAAGGAAAAAAATAGAAAACCAAACCTTATCTGTTCATGGAGGCCACATCCGTGCCTTGTCCTACTTCCTTCTCGCGTATTCCTCCCTCCCCGAGCTACCTCTGCCGCCTTGCCATCAATCTGTGCCACCGGACGCCGCGGAGCTGCCGTTTGTCTATCGTTCGGCCGGCCAGCCCGGTTAGCCAGATGGAGAAGTCGATTAACCGATCGAGCGAGATAGGTTAGCCGTTGCTGCTGGAGGTGGCCTTTGACTCCCCGGGCAGCCGGCGGCGTGAGCGATTAGCCGGCCTAGGAGCTCGGTTAATCGGTAGGAAGGCACGGTTAACCTTCGGTGATGTCCGGTTAGCCGCGCACAGAGGTAAGGGTTATTTTTTTTGTCCTTTTTTTTATAATTTAGATAAAAAATTTAGGTAAGCATGTAGTTAATTTAGATAGCCATGTATAGCTTAGATTTTGAAACTAAATAATTTAGAAAGGAAAGAAACGTACTAAACATCTAGCATATTATGATTTATTGTAATGTTGAAGTAAGAAATTGTATATGTCATTTGTGGAAACTCATTGTATTTGTGGAAATTATTTGAATTCTATGTATCCGAAACTTATATTTGTAGAAACCCATTGTATAATTATTTGTGGAGAATCATATGTGGGACAACTATATTTTGATATTTTGTATAGCATAACATAGCACAATATAGTTGTGCTATGTTATATGAACTCAATGTATTGCGTATTGATGTCTAATATTATGCTCAATATTTAGAAAAATATCATGCCTCATTTTTTCTATTATTTAGATTATTTTTCTATTTTTTTTTCTCCATGTTAGTCACTACTGTCACCGATTAACCTGACTAATCGACCAATTAACCGTATAATCGATCGGTTAACCGGCTGATGACCGCACTTCAAATTTTATCCAGCTAACCGACTAGTTAATCGGTTAACCAACCGGTGAACCGGGCCCGGTCGGTTATGTCAACCTTGGCCACGGTGCTTCTCCTCTGTCTATGGGGTGCTTCTCCTCTGTCTATGTACTGGTACGACGCACCAAGCTTTGTTGTGGAGCTGGTCTCCGGCGAATAGGTTTGCAGTTAATCAATCTTCCAGGTTTGAGTTAAAAAAAAAAAAAAACAGATCTTCCCCCATCTCATCCACGAGACCACGAATCATTCGCATCTTGGTTTGCCAAGCCCACAATGGCGTCGTTGCTTAAGCGAGCCGCCTGTGACGCATCGGCCGCGTCTCGGGCCGCGCGCTCAGCGGCCTTCGCTGCATCTTACGCCGCGCGCTCAGCTGCCGCTGGCGCCACTGCCGCAGATCCGTCCCTGGAACACCGGAGCGGCTTCGGATACGAAGCCCCTGACGCTGCTCCCCATGACAACGGCGTTTCTTTTCCAGGTGACCTGATTCCCCCCCCCCCCCCCCCCCCCCCCCCCCCCCGTTCCTTTACGAGTAAATTTGCTCCTCATCAGTAGCCTTCTTAAGTCGGGCTGCGGTTGGTGCTGTAAGGGAGTGAACTGTAACTGAGTCACTGCGTCGGTATCTAAGCTGATAATCTACCAAAGCATAAGACTATACTACTGCATGCTTCAAACCAAACTGCAGTTCCCAATATATGCGTATGGGAACTGAGGAGTAGCATGCTGCCAACCAAATTGCAATCCACAATACATAACAGAGTAATATTTTTGCCTTATTGTACGTAATGAACCACACAAGCCAGCCAAGGTAAGTTTTTTGGCAACAGAGAAGGAGCTCGAGTCAGATGAAGCCATGTGGGCGCTCTACGAGCGGTGGCGCAAGCGCTACAACCAGGAGCGTGACTCAGATGAATTGTCTCGAAGGTTCGATGAATTCAAGAAGACAGCACACTATGTGCACCGAATAAACAATTCGAATCTACCCTACAAACTGGAACTGAACCAATTCAGTGATGGGAAGCTGGCTGAGGCGTGTTTTCCTCCCCCTGGTGTTTTGGCACGTACGGCATTGGGGGACCATATCTGGGGATTCAAGCTGTTGAGAACAAGACGGCAGATCACCTGAGAAAATCAGCCGTAGTACGCATGAATGATCATCAATCCTGAATCTGTAATAAGTTGAGCATATGCGCTGTAGTTATTCTTCTGTAAGTTCAGCATATGCTTGTCGGTGTTATGCTTGTCTACGAATATATGCTCGTGTATTGAATTGTTAAATCATGTATTTGAGCTAAGCGATGATGCTTGTGGTAGATGTGTTGTTATGTTTTCAGCACTCGCTCCTTCTAATGACACGTGTTGTTATCCTGTTAATGACTCGTGGAGACACTTGCTCGGAGATCGACATAAAACAATACAGATTCAGTAATCCAATGAGATCATGATCAGTGGGAGTCTACTTCTTAATACAAAGATACACAGTCCGCGTATTTTAGACCAAAAAAAAAAAAGATCAGTTGGAGTCTAGCATGCCTATGTACCAGGTCATGAGCTCGCGAGTCCAATGTTAGTGTGATCAAGAGACTACCTTCCACTGGTTTCCTACTGCCAGACGTTGCCACCCAGACCTTATGAGAACTGAAGCGTGTTGCGTATTCCATTTCTCAGCATTGTTTCAGCAGGAACGTTGAGAAAGCCCGTGTGCCAATGAAGCAGCTGTTCCACGCATTCAAGTAACTCCAGATTCACCCTACAGCACTAGACTGTTTATGATGATTAAATCATGATATTCGGCATAGTAATCAGCGAATGTTCAGGCATCATGGTTAATGAAAGAAACAACACACAAAAAAAAAGACAGACCTTGTTCTAGGTATGTTCTTTCCCACGCTTCCTTTTTGTAGATTTTGTAGTGTCACTGGTAACTTCCGCCACCAGAAGTTTTTGACTAAGTAGCTGGCCAATGAAAAGAACATTCTGTGCCCAACCGGCATAGCTCCCAAATTTAGTCACAAATGCATCAGAAACAACAACACTAAGTTTTGGGGTCAGGCTCTTGCCAGCTAGCTCCGGCAATAGATATTGTGTGGCAACCTGAAATAAACCATACAAATACGGTTTTAGGTCATAAAGAAATGCAACTGTCTTCTTCCTCACAACACATTTACAAGGTTCAAGCATTTTTTTAATGTCGAACTGATGTTTTCACTATGGATTGAATGAGTATCACAATTGTGCATGCCCAAGGAACTGTATAACATGGTGTACATGGCAACTGTTCTATTGTCAGTTGATATAATTGAAGTTCTTTATATACTGAAAAAAAAGAAACCCAATAATGTTGAGCTAAGTTTTAAGGTAAAAAATCATGAATAAGTAATTTGTATCTAGTGCACTATATACATTTTAAATATGATCATCTATGGAAGTGAAGTGCATGTGTCATGGTAAAAATGGTCAAAACATCTTCATCACAAAGCTTGCAGTGTAACAGAGGAGAAGAGAATGACAATTACTCAAATTAGCTGTACTGTCAAAATCATTTTCAAATTTTCACAAAGAGCTAATGTTACAAGTTTACAGCACTAGTATAACAAGTCTTAAACCAGAATCAGATATAGCATACCTTCCAAACATGTGTGTCAACAGGAATAGCATGATTCTGATCAAGGGAGAACAGAGCCACACAGGCTGCAACTTTAGGACCAACACCTGGTAGAGTGCAAAGAGCCTCAATCACCTCAGGAAGTTCCTTTTCACGCAGTGAAGCAAGCCATTTTTCACCTCCACCAGGCTTGGCCTGCAATTCTATAGCAGTGCCAACAATGTACTTTGCCCTGCTCATTAGTTACAAGGAAATATAGAATTAGCCTAAATCTGGGTACTGGTACCGTGAGACTACCTAGGAACTGGAAGAGTGGAAGGTACATAACAAAATTCATGAGTAGTTTGACAGGTCTTATAGAACTGCCAAACAGGTTGAACACAAAAGTGCTTATTGACATAAGCAGTTTTCATATTTGTACTAGCATAAGCAGTTTTACAAAAGCACCAAATAGTAGCTTTTTGCAGCTTACTCTCTAGATAAGCTGTTTGAATAAGCAATTTTGCCAAACGGCTTGACTGCTTATACACTATATAAGCCAAATAAGCCAGATAAACACTTTTGATAGATAAGCCACAACATAAGTAATTTGTTGCATAAGCATAAGAGCATCTCCAAAAGCTTCCCAAAAGCTCTCCCTAAATCAAATTAATGGGGTTTAGTCTAAAAAACCATCTCCAACAGTTCCCTAAAATAACTCTCAGATTTATTCTCTCCCTAAATTCTCCCCATTTGTAGCTAGAAACGGGGAGAAAATTGGGAGCCCCAATCCTTGTATTTAGAAGGGATTAATGTTGTTGTGGTCCCAGATGCTGACGTGGACCAATCAAAAGTTTTCCTGGTCTATTTTTAGGGAGAACTGTTGGAGAAGACAAGAAAACTTCTCCCCAATAATTTTTGGACTACTCCCAAAAACACTCTTTTGGGGTTAATTTTTTGGGGAGCTTTTGGAGATGCTCTAAGCCCTGCCAAACACACCCTAACTGTCATGATTCAACATTGAACAAATCATTAATGCATGTTCGGTTAATCCCCTCCTCAAGGGGCTTTGGAGGGGATTGAGGGGAATTCGATCCTTCTTAAGTTACATATTGATTCGATCCTTTTAAATCCCCTTGATTCGTCTCTTATTCCCCTCTAACCGGACAAGCCCTAAAAGAAATAAATATTGTTTCTTCATGATGCTAGGTGTTTCCCAAAGGTAGAGGTCACAGTTTACTACAAACACAAAAATGAAATAAAAATGCTTGCCACCTGATTTGCTCAATAAAGTGCATATCTAGCAAATGCCTCAGTAACTAATTTAGCATATCAACAACAACCTACGAATGCTACGCCATGAATGATTTAGCAGGTACTAGGTACAACTGTACAAGTTAACAAGTAACAACAATAAAAGAAAATCTGAGCTCCAGCCCACAAGCTAGGAGATCAACATAGAGCAGGTGAGGCTAGCGACATAAAACAGATGCAACTCGAAGGAGGAAGGCATCATGAGCTGACCTGTACCCAAACCCGGCATCCCGAAGCTCCTGCTCTGACAAGCGCGCCAGCCGCTCGATCGTAGGGAAGCGGTGGAATACGAATCCGCCAACGTCGCCAAGCCGCTCTCCGTAGCCTGCCAGCGTCCACACCATCTTCTCGATCCGCTTGATGTTGTTGTTGGAGGAGCAGAGGAACTGGAAGACGCACTCAACGGGGTCCTGCCGGAGCACCCGCGCGCCTCCTCCTCCGATCCGGGCAGCGACCTCGGCGAAGCGCTCGTCGGCAGCGGCAAACTGGCGCCACAGGTCGGCGAGCGGGACGGCCGCATTGAGGTAGTCGCAAAGCGCGGCGCGGGCGACAGGCACCACGGAGGAGCTGTCGGAGTGGCTGCCACCGTCGTTGTGGAGGAGGAAGGCGAGGCGGCCATCGGAGTGGTGGGATAGGGAGAGGAGGTGGGGCCCCACGGCGCCAGTGAAGCGGAGCGGAGAGAGAGAGGTGCGGCGCCAGAGGAATGTCTGGCCAGTGGGAAGAGTGAGCGGGAGAGAGAGGTCGGCGGCGGAGAGCGGGAGAGGGTGCCACTCTTTCTTCGCCTCCTCGTCGACCGCTGTGGAGGTAAGGGTGAGGCGGCGGCGGGCCGTCGACGGAGGGTCGTGGTGGCCTGGGCTTCCGGATTTGGGGACCTCTACGGACGGGGGCCGGTGAGGCGGCGGGGTGGACGAGAGGTGGGGAGGGGAAGGTGGGATTGGCTGTGGTCTGATTCCCTGGCGGCGGCGAGGAGGCATGGCAGCGGCGGCGACGGCGGGGAGGGGAGGAGACCGTGGAGGAAGCGGGAGGCGCATTGTACACGATGGGAAATTTTGGTAAAATATGTACATGTAGTCGTAAACTTGGGGGGAAGGCGTACTTTCTCCTGAAGCGCCATTTCATTCAGCAAACTTGCTAACGGTAATCTGTTTAACCTTCATTCCACCGCGGAGCAAAAAAAGCAAAACCATGGAGCCACGGCAGACAGCAAGCAGTGAAATTTAGTAAAGAACAACGACAGCCAGCAATGTGACCATCATTAAAAAAAAAAAGCGGAAGAAGCAAGGGAAATCAAACGAAGAAGACATTAGTAGCCAAATGGCTAAGATAATCAGTCACGTAAAGTAATAATAGTACAAGTGTACACAACACACGTTCATTTCTCACATTAATATAAACCTAGCATTACATTACTTGATTTCTGATGTCAGTCTACCATTTCAAGAATCCCCTTAATTGTACAACAGTGCAGATTAAAATCCTCTTAAAGCCTACGCATTTCCTTTCTACACAAAGATGGATATCTCTGGTGGTTGAACAAAGGAGAAGATGGCTTCACCAAAGACCTCGTACAAGGACCCGAGGAGATGGCCAGCATCTTGATCCTCCTTCCATGCTTGCCTCAGCACCGTGGAAACCCTCTGCGCAAGATCACTGCACTGTTCTCTCCGAACCGCAACTGCAGTGTTTTCCACCATTTGTGCAGTGGATGAAGCTTGCATCATTCCAGGGTTGGCTAACTGGGTGGAGAACCCATCCATGGTTCCTTGCATGTTTCCTGCCATAGAAGACGCAGACATCGAGTTCATTGATGCATCAGTCGCCATCTTCTTCAAAGGTGACTGGGATGCAGATAGATCCATACTGGATTTCCGCTTATCTGAAATATGCAGAGCAACAAACCCTCACATTAAGACTTTAACAATACCAACTTCTCACCATGTTGAAATTGAACATAAACTGCAGCTGCAAGCAATACAGCATGGCAAGGACCGCTTGGCAACAACAATGCCTAGCATAAATAATTCAGCACTTACTTGGATTGCTGGTTGCAACTCTTTTATCGCTCCTCAAGAGGGGCCGTGTAGAAGGAGATAGCAAACCATGAAACAATTTGAGCCGATCATATAAACATTTGCCTGCAGCACACTGAAAAAGCATCACACTATCAGAAACATAGCCCATTGTTTGGTTAGATAAAGAAAGTAAACATATCTTGAACAAGAGCTTTGAATGCTCATTTTTCTGCTTCTCTAGTTGAAGCTCAGGGCCTAAGAGTTGCATATATGTCACGAGATTAGGCAAGAGAAGAAGTCTTATCTGGTAAGAAACAAAAGATGTCAGCTAACATTTGACTAATATATAAAATTGAGTAGAGACGGAATAGGATCTACCGCACTGGGGCCCAAAGCAGATATCCCTTGAACAGCACCATAATGTTGTGTCAATGATTTTGCAGGGTCAAGAAATGCATGGATCAATGTCTTTGTCAACCGGGTCTGGAGGTTGTGATACACATGACCAAACCTGTTAAATAAGAGCAACATGAGCATCATAAAAAAGGCAATCAGTAAAAAGAGTAATCACTGGTTGAGGGTGTGGGTATACTCCCTGACCACCCAGGTTCAAGTCCTCTTTGACGCGAATTTGGGTGCCTATTTCTTCTTAATTACATGCCACCTAGTTCCTCCTAGGTTGGTCGATTTTTTAAACGAGTAATTGCCAATTAAAAATAAGAAAACGATATAGTAGTTCATTTCTAAAAAGAATAATAGCTACATCTGTAATACATGAGCTGTCAGAAGTGATGAGTTAGTAGCTCAACTTTCGCCATTCAAGCAATAAATTCTTTGCTGCAAAACATAGCACCTACTGAGAAGTGAGAACCTTTGCATACACTCACCTGCGACATACAGAGGCAACCAAATTGGCAGAGAAGTCTCGAAGTTCCCAGTGGTTGTCTGAGAGCCTATGCCCTAGCCTTTTCGCCACAATGCAAGTGATCATTGATGGCATCAACTGGTGCAACTGAGAACCAAGAAAATTTCAGAAAATTAAGGAAAAGTGATGAGAACAATATTTTGCGATGATTTAAAGGAATGAAAGACATATGAAGTATCAAAACCTTACGCTCACCCACTTACATAAGGCTCAATATGAATATGCGGATTACGGAGAAGGCTTTGGACTACACGCATGAGAGCAAATAGCACAGGAAGATCACTTAGACTCCGAGTAACCTGAAATTGAGACGGTATATATACTATAAGGATAAGGTAATACCAATCAACCACAAAAGTAACCATAAAAAGTGACAGTACGGTTTACAACCTCGTCTGCGATGAAGTATGAAAAGTAAGGAACCAATGGGTGAAGGCCTGAGTCTTTTGCCAAGCCTACTAATGCTTCCTTGAAAAGGGGAGTGTCCGATCTACTCAAAGTTAGCTCAGCTATTTTATCGAAGTACATCTGCATGCCAACCAGTAAAGAGGAATTTAAAGTTCTCATGGAGCTCTAAATTGTTACACAGGGAAACACAAAGTGATCATGTAATACCTGTAATTCTTTAGATAATACATGCTTAACAGGAAGCTTGATATCAACTGGAAGTCCATCATCCTTCCCATGTTCAGCCCTTTTATTTTCCGTTGGAGCAACAATTGCTGATGCAAAAAATAAAAGGCTTTCATAACAATTTTTTTCATACCAAAAGCCCATCCCGCTTGAATAAATAGAATGTTTGCATAGTAAATAAGAATCTGACCAATTTTTTTCGCGTTGTAATGGAAGAAGTAGAGAAATGATGGACAACAAAACAACTAACCATCAATAGGAGGATTTTCTGGGATTGCAGGCTGGATACCCTCAATGGCTAGCCAATGCGCAACAACGGCTGTGTCAAGAGGGGCTTTAGGCAGAGGAGCTTCGATAATCTGAATGGGACAACAAAGAGGCATTTCAAATGAATGATAAGTGCAAATCTATGATTTTTTATTGGTATGGCCCCTACCTCTTTGAAATCTACCTCCCTGTCATCAAGATAAAAGAGATCCTTATGCCCCACGGCTCTCTTAAACCGCAGTGGATCACCAGAAGCAAATCCGTATACAGGCTGGTTGAAAATCCAAAACAACAAAATAAGTGCCAGCAGAACCAATGCACAATGATAACAGGAGTATGTAGCGGAGGCATTTAAACCATCTGCAACACAGAAGCACCATGAACAATACATAAATCCTGCTTTGTAAAGATGTTCTTGAGCAACAACTCAGTTCATGAGCAGTTCCACCTGCCAATGTCTGAGCAAGCTTACCACGAGTTCAACCACCTGCAACACATCATCCAAGAATTGGAACACCAGCCGGATGGGAATGATTCCTGGCTCTACATCTGGGGAGCTGATAAATACAAATCATCTGCCTTCTACAACTACCCATACAAATTTGTCCACCCACCACAGCCATTCCTCTGGATTGGGAGCTCAGGCTGTAGCAACAAGCTGAGAGTTTTCTCCTGGCTTCTCTTCATGGACAGACTAAACACAAGAAATATCCTCAAAAGAAAGAAACAAAAGCTAGAAGCAGACAACTACAATTGTGTACTCTGCGAAGGAAACTATGAGGAAACCGCCTTCCACCTCTTCTTCAGCTATACCTTCAGCCAACAATGCTGGGAGCACATTGGGATCATGTGGAATTATGCAGCTGACTTCTTTGACATGCTGAAACAGGCCAAGGACTTATTCCCAAATCAATTTTTCATGGAAGTCTTCATAATTGCAGCCTGGCAAATTTGGAAGGAGAGAACAACAAGGTCTTCATCACAAGTACTCCAACCTTGCGTTCCTGGAAGAGAATGTTTAGAAATGAGGCCCTCTTGCAGGCCCACAGATTCTCTGATTCAAAATAGACCTGCCTTTTATCTCTGGGTTGACTCTCTGCCCCTACCTTGATGTACATTTTGCTTTCTTTTTTTCATAGGTCAGGTAAGTTTGCTGCTTTTGTTTCTGCCCCTCTTCGAGTTGGCCACTTCCTGGCCTTGTACAGATGGTGTATGTACAGCTTTTCTCCTTTTCTGGCTGTCCCAACGGCTTTTCTTTATTAATAAAAATTAACAGTAGGGCCTTCCCCTACTGTACATTCCTCAAAAAAAAAAAACGATACATACTCCGATACCCAGCCAGACTACACTTACAACAAAACTAAGACGGTTACATAGATGAAGAAGCAAATGACATAATAAACTAAACAAATTCCACAATCTTGTCATTACCAACAAGTAACTATAGCAAATTAGAGAAAATATACAGTGGATACATATACCATCTACAACATAAAACTCTTAACTGGTAAAGCCACAACATTACTAGTAAGAAGTATACATAAGCTTGAAAACACAAGGTTTACTGTTCCACCAATCAAAGAAACAGCTACAGCACATGGTTTATACATGCTTCGTTATGTAAATATCCCATAAGTGCACGCCTCAAATACTGAAACATTTCTCAATTCTCTAGCTACCAGATTACAATTCAAAGGCATACAATAGACACTGGATCTACAAAACCTGCAATATTTTATCCTGAAATTTAATTGTTAGAAGCAAACTCACCTCAACATTCCTGAGGCTGAGAGCACTTTCAACATCGTCTGTAGTGAGAACTGTCCTCTTTGCATGCCTCATACACTTGATGGCCTCCTGAATAAAAATGAGAGGTAAAGTCAACATTGTGGCAAGGTGCAAATGACACCAGCATTTCACTAGTGTAACCAAACCCTAAAAAAAAATTTATTTACACAGGCTCAACCATAAACTGCAACCTAGGTTCGCCCCTCGCGCTGGAGCCAAATCCAAAGCGCCGCGCGGCTCATTTCAAAGAGCGGGCAATAGTGAAACAGAGGAGGAATGAACCCTCACAGTTTCCCCCAAACAGCAGCCATCTGAACTCAAATCAAACAAGACCAAATGGATCCTTGGGAGGGTAGGGGAGAGCATGGGGGTGCGGACCTGCATGATCTCGCGGAGGCGGTACTCGACGTCGGGGGCGAGCGCGGCGGGGACATCGGCGCCGAGGCTGGGGATGCCGACGCTCTGCGCGATGACCTCGATGGTCTCCTTGGGCACGATGCTCATCGGAACCCTAGTTCCTCTTTCTAGTTACTCTCAAAAATCTCTCTCAACGAAAGGAGGCGGCACGAGGCAGCCAGTCTTCTTACGAGAGAAGAATTAGCTTGGAGCCAAGCAGAGACCAGAGAGAGAATCAGAGAACAAGAGCTCCACAGTGCACACGCTGCGAGGGACAGATTACTCCCGAGTTCGGTTTTCCGTCGCCGGCAGTAAGATCCGTCATCAATGGCGGCAGATGGACTTGGAGAGAATTACTGTGGAGCAAAATATAGTATTTCTGTTAAAATATTATTATATATACTTACACATACATTATAAAATATTATTATATTTATTACATAAGAAAAACTGTACATAAGTTAAAAAATATTCTTTCACGGTAAAGCTGATAGCCAGTTATATTAACTGGTTGACCATCTCAAGTCTGATTTCTTAGGGTGTGATTGGATGGTTGTACAACTGCAGCTTGGATCGTACTATCAGCTAGCCAGGCTCACCTGGACCAGGCTGGTTAATTGAATACACAGAGTCAGGTTGATAAGAGAATGCGTTTGGTTGATTATATTAGCACTTGAACATAACACTTAGACATAGAAATCGTGACCACCTTGCATGCTGCAGGCCTGGCTCGCTGGAAACGAAAGTTTTCCTTGCATCTCATCAGCTAAGCTGCGGGAGCATCTTTACATGCGGTGAGCTAGGCTCCGAAACGTGTGCACCTAACCGAACAACAACAATCTGCATCTGCTGGGTCTGATTAGGCCTCATGCACCCAATCAATCGCACCCATGGCCAGAAAAAAAAATGACTTAGGTAAAACCAAAGAGAATTTTGTATACAAGAGACCAATTTATATATACAAAAGTTATATCCTCCGCTTTAATTTATTATTGATAATAATTCTAATTTCAGAATAGAGAGGGTAATTTATAAGATACTAGAACAAACCGCATTATTTAGTAAATACAGGATTAACAAGCAAAAAAAATACATTTCAAGGAAAAATATCAGAGTGCACATAATAAGTCCTGGGATGCTTATACAAATATACAATATTATGTTTTTTAAAGGAATAAAACATTATGTTAGTTGAACTCTTTGAGCAATAGCCTTACAGAATAGTTTCTTTAAGATTATTATTCAAAGTGTAGTCTCTCTTCACAATCAATCCACCGTTCATTGCAATAAGTTGATGAGTAACCAGTGGCTCGATGGTATCAATAGCAATAGTAACTGACGGGGGTAACTAGGTGTTTAATTATCATACAAATTGATATACTGTATTACTCTATCCGTTTTAAAATTATTGTCGCTATTGACTTTTTTTATTATTTTTGACTATTTGTTTTATTCAAAATATTTTTTAAATATAAAAAGTTGTAAGTTATATTTAAATTTTATCTAGTAATAAGATAAATTATAAGAAAATATATGATATTTTTTGAATTTTTTGAATAAGATGAATGATTAAAGTTGATAAAAAAAGTCAATAGCAATAACAATTTTAGAACGGAGGGAGTATATGATAATGAGTCCGTGTGTGGGACGTGTTGATAATAGTTCATTGCTACACACGCTCACTCTCCAGCTTCTTCCTGGATTTTGCAAAAACTGATTACACAGTGTACATAGCTCTGACACTCTAGTCACTCGGTAATACAATAGTTCGTATATTTATAGAACTTGTAATGTAATGAACAGCGGTAAATTTCAGCCCGAAAACAGGAACGTAGACAGATCCACGCGATGAGCCTTCTCAGTTCATAACCAGAGAGGTCAAGAACGCCAGCCCGGCGACGAGGATCATGATGTTGAAGAAGTAGTTGGACTGCAGGGGCTTGTCAGGGCTGCCTCCAAATCCCTCATACTCCGCTCTGATTTTCTGCTTCATCGAATCCGACAGCTCCCTCTGCGAGATAAAGGGGCAACACGCTCCATCAAAGCATCACTGATCTGCAACTGCAAGCTAGATTAGATTAAAGGGGACAGAATCACGTACTTTCCCGTAAGAGTATTTGGCAGCAACGAAGGGTTCCGGCTGTGGTGCTGCGCCGTTCTTATCTTCGGCTGTTGCTGTTGCTACTGCAGCTGCTACTGGTGCCGGAGTAGGTGCCGCTGCTGGCTTTGGTTCTTGTGTAGGTGGTGGTGCTGCTGCTGCTGCTACTGGCTCCGGTTTTTGTGTGGGTGGTGGTGCTGCAGCAGCAGGTTTCGGTGTAGGCGGTGGTGGTGGTACAGCAGCAGCAGGTTCTGGTGTCGGTTCAGCTTCTTCCTCCTTGTCACCGTCTAGTGTGAACCCCTGCAGGGCAAACACATTACATGCATGAATTTAGACCGTCACAAACATGAACATCAGATTTGACAAGAACTTGAGCATCGAGGAACCATGTCCAAATCCAATAATAGTTTTGATCTTATTGTCCATCTATATTGCTTTCATATAACTGAACGTGATGTAGTCATTGTGGATGTGGAATTATACAGCATGCACATGATGATTAGTCAAATTTGGCATGTTAAAGGCAACGAAGAAACAATAGCTACCGTGCTAACTGGTTTTGGTCGTTTACCTAAGTTGTGATTGGTTGCAATTGATTAAAAATGGAAGTGTGGTGACAGTCACCTCAGGAGGATCGAACTTTGCGCCAAGGTCACTCAGTTTAGCATGAGCTTCAGCATAGTCTTTAAAGAATGCCTCCTTGTCCTCTGCATATTTTTCTGCATATACCTGGATGTATTACAGATTCTCAGTGAATGGAATCAGGATCTCACAATTCACAATCAGTCCCAATTAGTTACCTTGAATGATGGGTCCTCAAATAGTGCAGCATCTGTAGCCAAAACTAGAAGATCCTTATCCCTTTGTTCCTTTATGTCCTGAAGAATTATTAACAGCTTAAATCATGTCATATTCTTTCATATACAAAACATGACAAAAAAAAAAAGAGGCAAACCCTGAAGTAACTGTTATCAAACTTCAGCCATTCAACTGTCCATGATTGCCCTCCAGGTTCACCAGGCCCATCTTTCTGTAAAACAAATAAAAGGGGTACCTCAGACTTCAGTATCGGTCAGTTAAAACTAATCAGGCTCACAGCTCTCCCCAGGTAAGATCAAGATTGCGAACAAGATAGTACAGATACGAAGAAAACTTTTCATATGTCAAATAAAGATGTACCAGGAATACCAAGAATATCAGCTATCAAATGTTTTTGCATCTTATTCTGTTATGTCACCAAAATAGTAGAAAAGCTATCAAGTCCTAAGCAGTATTACATCATAACTCATAACAACAAAGTATCACCGGATTTATGAATCACAATATCGTTTTGCAAGGCCCCATGAAGGATAAGAAAGGTGTGGGTTTCAAATTGTAGAATTATGGATTGGCAGACTAAGTCTGGTCAGAAATTCCTACTATCAAAATAGCTTGTTTCTGCTTTAAACCAAAGCAAAGAGACCAAAAAGAGAAAACATACAGTATACTTTGTTTCTGGCTTTCCCCAGCCACTTCGGTCAGGCCTTGATCTTCCAAGAGTATGTGCTCCGGACAGTGCAACAATTTCCTTCATTAATGCACCAAAAGTTCAGTAACACAACTCATAAATAGAGAAAGAGCTAGCTTTCAGAGAGTCACACCTTGTCATCAAGACCCATTCTATAGAATACATTCCTAAGATGCTCAGCAGGATCACGTGGGCTGGCATCTGCAGAACAGAACTTCAACGACCATGTTAGTTGACTTTGATAAGTACCTCTCGCAAGTCAGAACTTGGAACACTGAACAAAACGCAGTTATAAAAAGAAGAACCCATTCCAAGCACTGACCAGGAAGCCTGCCCTCAGGTGGACACTGCTCAGGTGCTGTGACATCAACCCGTCCATATTTCATTGGAATTTTTGGGCCACCAGCTTCCTGTATAAGGAAATTGGCAAAAAAAAAATTAATATGTGTACATAGACTCAACTGATCAAAATGAACTACTGAGATAATTGAGCAGAGAAAGGACTATGACCTCGATTGCTGTAGCACTCGCCAACTGAAACAAATCTGCATAAGTGATACCTGGGTACTTGTCCTTGATTGGTTGGATAAGCTTCAAAGCATTAATCAGGCCTGTGGAAAAAAATCAAGTCAAATCGAGAAAGTATAAGAATCTAGACTGTAAAGACGACAAAAATTACCAGCGTTGGCTCCATGACTCAACTCAGCGTCAAATCTTAAGCTTCCATCAGCTCCACCCCTCTGTGGCCACTCTTCAATGTTCTTGTCATAGGTACCAGAATCATGCCACCCTAGACGGACCTATAGAGGATCGAACAGATTACATGGTCAACTTAACTCCGTACATACACATTCATCAATATATTCTGACTAAATAATGCAACAGTTGTCTAAATTAAAGAATATGCTTCCGCTAATTCATTGGTGACCCACATGAAGTCCATTGGCACACGCCCCACTCAACTTTCATGCTTCCAGTGTAAATGGGTGTTTTTCTTACGAAATGCAAAGGCCCAGTCATAGTAAGCCCTCACTCAATTTTCGGGTTAGGTTCACCCCCACAGAAGTCCTCTCCGTAATATACAAGCTAAAATTGAGCAGAATACTAAAAACCAGAGGTAGCACATTTAAAGTCCTCTCCGTAATATACAAGCTAAAATTGAGTAGAACTAAAAAAAATTTGTCCTGACCACATCAACTAAAAACCAGAGGTAGTACATTTATCCCTGTAGTTTTGCTTGGCTTGAGTTGGTGTGACACAGATGCTTCATGCAAAACAGCAATAGCTAATCGCAAAATGGCTGGCTTTTTCCAGAGGTTGCTCATTGATTTGTTAAAGTTCATGGAGCCATAAGGTAGAGAGCCCTTCGTTTTTCTTGTGAACAAACTATCCTAAGCTATAAACATGGACATTACTGATCGATCAAGTTAAAATCCATTTTCATCAAACGGTATGTGCGAACCATGACCAGGAGTGTAGAAAATCTCAACTGAAACCAGATCATTTTCTAACATTCATTAAAATGGATTGCTAATTTACAAAAGTCCAAACTACAAAAACAGTTTACTACGTTCGATCATGACGACAGGAAGCCGTTGGAAGTGGGTATCAAAATTGTTTAGCCTCGAGAATACATCGAAGTACAAGCAAGGGGCGCGGCGTACCATGATGGGGTGGCAGTACTTGGTCTTGAGGAGCTCCTTGATGTCCTCCCGCGCGCTCTTGAGCTGCGCCGCGTCAGACGCCGCCATGCACCGGACCACCCGCAGCGAGCCTCCGGCCACCTTCTGAAAGCGCACAACCGCCACAGCTCGGTTAGAGAATCGATCCGACCCGGCGGACCTAGGCTAACCAACCAACTCGACCCCCGCGCGCGAATGCACCAATTGAAGGCGAGCAAACTAACCGACCTGCGAGAAGCGGGGCGGTTGGGAGCGGAGGCGGAGTCCCCGCCGCGCGGAGCATGAGGACGGGAAGTAGGCGGCGGCCGCAGCGCGGCGCGCGGACAGGGAGGGCGCCGGGGACGGGGATGCGGCGGGGAGGAGGGAGGCGGCGAGGCGCTCCGCCATGGCGCGGCGCGCGAGCGCTTTGGGAAAATTTGGAGCGCAATGAAATGACAGGTGTGCGCGGCTGGGCCACGACTCCAACGGGCTCGCGCGCCTCGCGCAGTTTGGGGTGTCTTGTGTGCGAGCGCCCCTCGCCCCTTTCGGGGATTGATGGCTCGGTCGCCGGCTGGGTGTGTGGCGCGGCGGGGCTGGAGTCTAATCTCTCACGACCAATGGCGGGAGGACGCGTGGGTAGGTGGACCGCGGCGGAAGGCGACGACTTGTGTAGAAGAAGCCGAGAAGAAAAGAGACCGCCGCCCTTTTGTTCGTGTGATCGCGACCAACGTGTCGCTCAACGACCTGTGCAGAGAATCAGTGACAAAACGACACGAACAAAAGCAGCGACCTCTGTCGCTCAGCCAAAAGTGTGTTGTACTAACGTCGCTGCTTGTACTCTCCACTGGATAACCAAAATTTTGTTCTCCGTATGGCGTATGCGCATGTTGTAAGTTTTTGTCACTGATTCTCTACAAAAGCTTGCGTCCAACTCCAACCAGAGATAAACCTAATCTTATGTTGGGTGGTGCCGTGTGCATGTAATGTGATAGATGGAGTCTGATTCTTAGAAAACTTTACAATAGTCATCATCGGCCAGATTCATATTTTAACGTAGAGTCTAGGTAGATGAAACAGAATGTGTTATCTAAATAAATTAGTACTCATAAATAGTGTGAAGTTATGCATCAATCCAATAATAAAATAACACAAAGTACATTGTATGGTTTGATATACCATGATTCATATTATGCATATTGTATCATAATGACACACACACTTCGCATCTAGTTGAAGATGGAGCCAACATCCATCTTTCGATCAGCGAGTTTTTCTCTGTAAGTTTATAGGTTTCTGTCAAACCTGGGATCAATAAATTTTACCATGGTTGAGATTCAGCATTCAGATAATAAAAAAAATCAAGGAAGCATATTGCAACTGAAATACTAATGTTTGGACCCGGCCACACTTCGCCACACCGTAAGTTCGGCACGCACCAAACCTTTGGCGAGAAAATCGCCATAAAAAAATGTGGCAAGGATAATGAAGATTCATTGAAGAGAAATTGTGGCACGACGAGGCTTACGCACAAACCAAGCAATGTTTTTTTTTTATTATTACTAAACCAAGCAACGGGTGTTGCTCCTACAGAGCTGCCTAACCTTTTTTGTGGCAAAGTGTGACTGGATCCAAACACCCTCAGAATTATGCCGTTCAGATCCTCGGTGTGCGTTTAAGCAGTACTGATCATACTTTTTCACTTGATGAGTTATAATCTATCCATAATTTTGTATTGAAATTAACATCAATCTCACATGCAGTTTCAGTTAACGAAATGAATTGATTTGGACGAGTTTCTTATCAAGGGTCGTTACCCGTGATATGAGATGGTGTTGAATGTCAATCAAAATGTGGAAATATGCAACATGGAATTGAAAGAAGTCTTCTACATTGTGGTGTCTTTTTTAGGCTTCACTTTGTCAACATTGTTTGAACCACTAGTATTGGTTTAGAGTTGGAATAAGTAAAGTCATCCAAACAATATGTTGTTTGATACCACTACTGCTTATGGATGTGCTTCTGTTAAAGATGTGAGAGGTATCGACAATACTGCTGGCTTGAAGTAAATAATGGTGATCATGCTTCATATACATAATATTTTCAGATAAAATATTGTCGAGGAATTGAAAGTGTTACTCGACTATATTTATTTGATGTAAAAGTTCTCATTTACTTACTCTCTCTGTGTCTCAAATATAAACATTCGTTGATTTACAGACATAATGTTTGACTGTTTGTTTTATTTAATTTTTAAAATAAATAAAATAATAATATAATAATAATAATATTTTTATAAATTTTTAATATAAAATAAATGATTAAACATGATATCTAAAAATCAGCAACGAACCCTTACATTTAAGGGCAGAGGAAGTAATTAATATTGAGTTTTCTTCACGTGCTTGTTTGTGTAAAATTTTCGTCGCCCATAACCATAACGAATAACGAAAGCACGGATCTAGTTACTTGTAGTAAAACACAGATCTTTTATTCTTAGGACAGTCGTCCTGCCCGAGTCGGTGAGCTCTCCATCGTCCAGCGGAAGCTACTTCCTCCAGCAAACGAGACTCCGATTGCCTGTTGTTCATCTCCAGTCCAGTCCGTGAGTTCTTTATTACGCCATCCGAGCTCATCTCAGGATCGCAATTTGCAGAAGTTTTAGATTTTTTTTGTTTAATTCTTCATCCGACATCGGCGAGTGTCTGGAGGATTGATCTCTGCTGGCAAATTGTTTATTGTTCGGTCTCCTGGACCTTCCCAGCCACGTGATAGGCCCCGCTTGTTGCCGCCCGCCTCGGTCAGGTTGCTGCTAATCCTTCCATCTCTGAGGACCGAGTAGCGCGTAGCGGTCGTGATTTCCGCGCGCCCGTACATGTTTGATGATTTGCTTCCCAGCGGCTGTGTACCACCTCTGCTGCTCCGCTAGGTTCTGTGGGCTCCAGAATGTGTTTTTTAATTGTATGGATCTGTTTGATTTTCTTCGGTATGGATCATTTGTACTTACGTTAGTTGCTTTAGTTTGATTAGATCATAGATGGTCATGTGATATCAATTTGGCTGGTGGCCATTTTTTTAGAAGTGGGACATGGTTCAGATATCAAACTAGAGTCATTTTCATTGTGCAAGGGTCATACCCTGGCATTCTCTTCATGCTTGTTTGCTAGTGGTAGCTTTCAAGAACTCAATTTCAGAAATCTTGGTTTGCATGTTTCTTGTGGTGTAGTTCCCAGGGGATTTAGGCATCTCTGTTAGTTCATATTCTCTAGATGAACTATATAAGCATTTGTTCATTCCTCTCTTGATGGACATATTCTTTTTAGGGCTTTGCAGGGAGATATATCAGCATCTCCTTTAGTTCATTATGCCTTTTGCGTGGCTTGAGTATGCAACAGTCACTTTAACAAAATCTGTTTCTGTCTCCTCTGAATCAGCTCCACAATGAAGATAGTTTGGGGTAAGAATGCGAACGCAAAGAAGCAGCCGATGCTTTCTTCGGCTAAACCTGACCTACCATTTGGAGTGGATAGTGATTCCGATGAGGCTGGCAAAGAGGAAAGAGCAGAAAAAAATCCAAACTCTCCTGAAACAGAACCAGCTGACATCACTGAGTCGCTCCAGCGCCAAGGGAACAAACTAGCCGAGGTACCTTCATTCTATGACATGAACCCCAACAAATCTATTTCATCTTTTTAGGACTTGTTATCTTGTGGGTGTATGTGCTAGTCCTATTTCAGTCACCTTAAGCTGTGTAGAACCATCATGGTCTCCATGGCCAAGCAACACTTGGTAAATATCATACTTAATGAAGATTAGAACCCTTTTTTCATTCCCCTTAGTCTTAGAAATAATTATCAAAAGCGGCTACTGAATAATACTGTCTTAAGAATGTACATGCATGGTGGAATCTCCAGCTATGGCAGTGGGTATTTGCCCCCAGGGTTTTGTTGTACAAGAACAGGAGCATCATACTGCTAGAAGTTGTGGCCAGTTCATTTTAGTTCTGAAAATAGTTTCAACTCATAAGGACAACAACAAAACAAGGTGTTGATGTGTAATCATTGGGTTTCATTTTTTTTCTACACTGAATTCGTTTTGTAATAGCATTTGTAGTCTGCCAGACTACAACAGTTCAGAAGACTAACATATCATGTCACTAAATGGTAGAAAGCGGAACAAATGATGCTATTTTGTTTATTTTTTTAGGAAGGGAAATTTCATGAAGCACTTGGTAAGTGGGAGACCGCACTTACCTTGACACCTGACAATGCAATACTTCACGAACAGAAAGCTCAGGTTTTACTTGAAGTGGGAGATGCATGGCGTGCACTGACATCAGCCTCCAGTATGCTCTTGTTCTCTGATGAATGACTTACTGGGTCATGCAATGCAAATTGCTTTGAATTCGGAGCAATGCTTACTGTTTAAATCAGTCCACAGTTTTCATACCATTGATTGCCTAGGATTAACCCACACCGTGGGTGGTACTTTGTTATGTTGCAAAAATGTATATAATAACGATTACATAAATAAGAAGAATCACCCTAATTTATATCCACACACACGATTTGTACCTTGTATAAATTGTGAAGTCAGCAAGTCAGCTGCGCCGTTCATTTTTTCTACTTTGAATAAATCAGTTACACTATATTGGGGTGTGTTGCAGGAGCAACAAAATTGGATCCATTATGGCTTGAGGTTAGTATGTGTTTCATCTATGATGCTTGCTTCATTTACTTTTTGTGTTTCTGCCCCTGTTTGATCCCTAGGACAAAACAATGTGATCAGTTTAATACCTACATTTTATTGGCTACCCCAGTCTCTTATCATTTTTGTTATGATTTGTATGATGATAGTGCATTCATATGTTGATATACAGGCTTGGGTAACACTTGGTAGAGCACAGTTGAATTTTGGGGAGCCAGATTCAGCTATATTATCTTTTGACAAGGCTCTGGCACTTAAGGTACCCATTTTGCTTGGCAACCAACTCCTATCTGTTCTTTTTTCAGGAAAACAGCCGACTCCTATCTAGATTACTCCCTGCACATTATGGACCCCACAAAAGTTGCTCTTTTTGTCTAATTAATCTATTGGATTGTTTACACAGCCTGACTACTATGATGCAAAATCTGACCGTGAAACTGCAGCCCGGCTTGTTAAGAAACGAGGACAGCTGCACTCAACAGGTCTAAGCGCTAACAAAAGGCGGTTCACAGTGGGAGAGAACTCAGAGAAAGATGCAGATGATGTAGAAAAAGGGGAGGTGGCAGCGGTATAGTGATTGATTATATGTGTTTCATCCTAGTCCTAATATTAGTGTAGAATTTAGGAGGCCCGCATATAAGCTTTTCTGGACTCCGTCACGCTTTGGCATGTCAGGTTTCTGATGAGGGGATGTAACGGATGCTGTCTATTACACGCTTCCAAGTCATTTCTAGACAGCAGAACAAAGTACTATGGTTTTATCTTGTGCTGCCTATTACAAGCTTCCAACTCTTCCACTTCTGCGCGTGCTGATCAAAGTAAGAACTTTGTGGGTTATTTTGTGTTTGCAGTCTTCGATCTACAATGTTTTCTTGCCTCCGTATATTTTTTCTCGAACGTACAGTATCATTATATTAAGAAGAAAACTTGCCTCCTTATATATTCGACGGTGCAGATTGGGGAGCCGATTCAATACATAATATGGCAATACAATGTTGATTTACTGTTTGCTCCAAGTATTAAAAATGTGGGGGTATTAGCAAGTTGTAGCAGCTCTACGTTTCAGCTCCAAGTAATCCCTTTACATCGTATGGCCTGGTTTAATCGATGCTCCTGAACCACGGTACCCGTTGTACTGTGCTCATGCGTATGATAGAAAATTAGGTATTTTCAGGTTGAATTTAATCCATGTTATTAACAGCATATAGATGATGATAAGTTTCACAAATATAGCATCTCTAGATTCAAAAATTGTACCGACTTCTATGTCAGGTACTTCAGATTTAACAAGTAAGAATCTATAACCCACGCTGTTAAATGCATAACCAAGGAAAACACAATCAACAGTTTTGTATGAACAAGGTTTCATCAAGACTCTTTACTGATACTAGGTTGCCAAGAACATCCCCTCTGATTGGAGCGTATAAGTCATACTTCTGGCCCTTTCATGAGCATCTTGAGATTCCCACCATCTCATAGACTGTGACTAACAGTCAGACTTATATAGGTGCATTCCTCGGGGGATATCCTGTAGGTTGATATCTCTGCTTCTTATAAACCATTGGAACACATTAAGGTAAAGGAAAATTAGTCTACCATACAGCATAGAAAAGAAGTATATCTGAGATGGACCAATAAAGGATCTTTTCTCTCAAACTAGTTTCAGCTTGTTTCACCATTCCACTTCACAAGATCTCCGATCAAATGGAACATGTTACCACTAAAATAGTTTATCAGGTGGGTCTCAAGCCTATCTCACTCGATGCACTTTCTATCACATTACATGACAGCCCCTTTGTTAATTGATCTGTCAGATTTTTAGACGTATGGACATAGTCCAATGCTATTACTCCGGAGTTTCTTATTTTTCTGACAGATTTCAGCCGCCTTTTAACATGCCTGGATGACTTCATGTTATCCTTAGAACTGTTCACCTTGACTATCACAGTCTGGTTACCACAGTTCATGAAAATAGCTGGTATAGATTTTTCAACCACCGGTAAGTCTATAAGGAACTCACGAAGCCATTCAGCCTCAATTGTGGCGGTGTCTAATACTATTAGTTCTGCTTTCATGGTTGACCTCGTTAAGATGGTCTGCTTGCAAGACTTCCAGGAAACAGCGCCATCTCTAAGTAGAAACACATATCCACTCGTGGCGTGCATCTCATCATCATCAGGTATCCAGTTGGCATCACAATAACCTTCTAGTACCTTTAGATAGCCGTTATAGTGAATGTCATAACTCATTGTACTCTTTAGGTAACACATTACTCTCTCAAGAGCATTGCCAATGACCATCTTCTGGATTTGATAAAAATCGATTCAATTTGCTCACAATAAAAAAGATATCAGGCCTCATAGCGTTAGCTAAGTACATGAGTGAACCTATAATTTAGAAGTATCTCAATTGATCTCTTGCTATTCTTCGATTTTTCCTTAATAGTACACTAGGATTATAAGGTGTTGGAGCAGGCTGACAATCGCTAAACCCGAAGCGACTCAAGACCTTCTCTATATAGTGAAACTGCACCAGTGTGACTCCATCATTACCTTCTCTAATCAGCTTGATGTTATGTATAACATCAGCTTCTTTCAAATCCTTCATCTCAAATTTATTAGATAGAAAATCTTTTACCTCCTTAATCACATTAAGGTTGGTCTCAAAGATTAGAATGTCATCAACATATAAACACAAGATAACTCCCTCGCCCCCACCATACGGATAATATATACATTTGTTAACTTCATTTATAGCAAAGCTGACCGATATCAAAGTTCTTTTGAACTTCTCATGTCATTGCTTAGGTGCTTATTTTAGACCGTATAGGGATTTTAACAATTTACACACGAATCTTTTTTGACCATCAATTACAAATCCATCAGACTGATTCATATAGATCTCCTCCTCTAACTCTCCATGTAGAAAAGTTGTCTTAACGTCCATCTGGTGGACGAGAAGACCATGTGAGGCTGCTAGAGAAAGTAATACTCGAATTATGGTCAAATGAGTGACGGGTGAATAGGTGTCGAAATAATCTTCACCTTTCTTTTGTGAATATCCCTTTATCACGAGCCTTGCCTTGTACCGCTCGACGGCACCATCAGACCACAACTTCTTCTTAAACATCCATTTACATTCTATAGGTTTACAACCATAAGAACGCTCAATGACTTCCCAAATACCATTAGACATAATAGAATCCATCTCGCTCCTTACTGATTCCTTCCATAAGTTAGTATCAGGAGAGAAATATGCCTCCTCAATAGTACTAGGAGTGTCATTCATAAGGTACATAATAAAATCATCATCAAAAGATTTTGCAACCCTATGTCTGTTACTCTTTCGAGTGACTCCATTGTCATCCTCCTCAGGATTGTTCACATGGGGCTATTCACTGTGTATAACCGGTGTAAAAATCTCATGAGGAATTATAGAATCATGACTAAAAATGCTATATTCATTTTTTATTGGAAAATTACTCTCAAAAAATATAGCATCTCTGGACTCAAAAATTGTACCGACTTCCATGTCAGGTACTCCAGATTTAGCAACTAAGAATCTATAACCTACGCTATTAAATGCATAACCAAGGAAAACATAATTAATAGTTTTGTGTGAACAAGGTTTCAACAAGACTCTTTACTGATACTAGGTTGCCAAGAACATCCCCTCTGATTGGAGCATATAAGTCATACTCCTGGCCCTTTCATGAGCATCTTGAGATTCCTACCATCTCATAGACTGTGACTAACAGTCGGACTTATATAGGTGCATTCCTCGGGGGATATCCTGTAGGTTGATATCTCTGCTTCTTATAAACCATTGGAACACATTAAAGTAAAGAAAAACCAGCCTATCATACAACATAGAAAAGAAGTATATCTGAGATGGACCAATAAAGGATCTTTTCTCTCAAACTAGTTTCAGCTTGTTTCACCATTCCACTTCACAAGATCTCCGATCAAATAGAACATGTTACCACTGAAATAGTTTATCAGGTGGGTCTCAAGCCTATCTCACTCGATGCACTTTCTATCACATTACGTGACAGCCCCTTTGTTAATTGATCTATCAGATTTTTAGATGTATGGACATAGTCCAATGCTATTACTCCGGAGTTTCTTATTTTCCTGATAGATTTCACCGGCCTTTTAACATGTCTGGATGACTTCATGTTGTCCTTAGAACTGTTCACCTTGACTATCACAGTCTGGTTATCACAGTTCATGAAAATAGCTGGTATAGATTTTTCAACCACCGGTAAGTCTATAAGGAACTCACGAAGCCATTCAGCCTCAATTGTGGCGGTGTCTAATACTATAAGTTCTGCTTCCATAGTTGACCTCGTTAAGATGGTCTGCTTGCAAGACTTCCAGGAAACAGCGCCACCTCCAAGTAGAAACACATATCCACTCGTGGCGTACATCTCATCAGCATCAGATATCCAGTTGGCATCACAATAACCTTCTAGTACCCTTGGATACCCGTTATAGTGAATGTCATAACTCATTGTACTCTTTAGGTAACACATTACTCTCTCAAGAGCATTGCCAATGATCATCTTCTGGATTTGATAAAAATCGATTCAATTTGCTCACAACAAAAGAGATGTCAGGCCTCATAGCGTTAGCTAAGTACATGAGTGAACCTATAATTTAGAAGTATCTTAATTGATCTCTTGCTATTCTCCAATTTTTCCTTAATGGTACACTAGGATTATAAGATGTTGGAGCAGGCTGACAATCGCTAAACCCGAAACGACTCAAGACCTTCTCTATATAGTGGAACTACACCAGTGTGACCCTATCATTACCTTCTCTAATCAGCTTGATGTTAAGTATAACATCAGCTTCTTTCAAATCCTTCATCTCAAATTTATTAGATAGAAAATTTTTTACCTCCTTAATCATATTAAGGTTGGTCTCAAAGATTAGAATGTCATCAACATATAAACACAAGATAACTCCCTCGCCCCCACCATACGGATAATATACACATTTGTTAACTTCATTTATAGCAAAGCTGACCGATATCAAAGTTCTTTTGAACTTCTCATGCCATTGCTTTGGTGCTTATTTTAGACCGTATAGGGATTTCAACAATTTACACACGAGTTCTTTTTGACCATCAATTACAAACCCATCAGATTGATTCATATAGATCTCCTCCTCTAACTCTCCATGTAGAAAAACTGTCTTAACGTCCATCTGATGGACGAGAAGACCATGTGAGGCTGCTAGAGAAAGTAATACTCGAATTATGGTCAAATGAGTGACGGGTGAATAGGTGTCGAAATAATCTTCACCTTTCTTTTGTGAATATCCCTTTATCACGAGCCTTGCCTTCTACCGCTCGACGACACCATCAGACCACAACTTCTTCTTAAACATCCATTTACATTCTATAGGTTTACAACCATAAGGACGCTCAATGACTTCCCAAATACCATTAGACATAATAGAATCCATCTCGCTCCTTAGTACTTCCTTCCATAAGTTAGTATCAGGAGAGGAATATGCCTCCTCAATAGTACTAGGAGTGTCATTTATAAGGTACACAATAAAATCATCATCAAAGGATTTTGCAACCCTATGTCTCTTACTCTTTCGAGTGACTCCATTGTCATCCTCCTCAGGATTGTTCACATGGGGCTATTCACTGTGTATAACCGGTGTAAAAATCTCATGGGGAATTATAGAATCATGACTAGAAATGCTATGTTCATTTTTTATTGGAAAATTACTCTAAAAAAATATAGCATCTCTGGACTCAAAAATTATACCGACTTCCATGTCAGGTACTCCAGATTTAACAACTAAGAATCTATAACCCACGCTGTTAAATGCATAACTAAGGAAAACACAATCAACAGTTTTAGGTTCTAGTTTGCGCTTTTTGTTAATTGACACGTTCATGGCCATGACAATCAACAGTTTTAGGTTCTAGTTTGCGCTTTTTGTTAATTGACACGTTCATCATGGCCAAACAACCCCAAGTGCGCAAGTATGAAAGATTTATTTTCCTCTTAAACCATTTCTCGAATGGTGAAATTTCTTTTTTCTTTATTGACACTCTATTCAGGACATGACTCGCCGTCAAAATTGCCTCATCCCACCATTCCTTAGATAGTCTCGCAGTCTCTAACATGGTGTCAACTAAATTAGTTAAAGTACGGTTCTTTCGTTCGGTGATCCCATTGAATTCAGCTAAGTAAGACGGTATCCTCTCATGAATAATTCCGTGCTCAGTACAGAAGTCAGAAAATTCATTGGAAAAATATTCTCCACCGCGATCAGAACTTAACCCTTTGATTTTAATCTCAATTTGGTTTTCTACTTCAGCTTTATAGATGTTAAAGTAATATAATGTTTTATCTTTTGTTTTCAACAAATAAATATAACAATAATAGGAACAATCATCTATAAGAGTCATGAAGTATCTTTTGCTGTCTTTAGTCAATTCGCCGTTCATTTTGCACAAATCGGTATAAACAAGTTCTAATGTCTTTAAGTTCCTTATCTCCGCAGCCTTATGAAGCTTACGAGGTTGCTTAGATTGCACGCATGCATGATATTTAGAACCTTTGAGTAAGTTAAATTTAGGAATTAAATTTAAATTTGTTAACCGCGTCATACAATCAAAGTTAACATGACAAAGGCGTGAATGCCAAATATTTGACACATCCGAAATTAAGACATTGTTCACAACATTATTACAGACATTGTCATTCAAAGAGAAGCGGAACAAGCCTCCGCAATCATAGCCTTTTCCAACAAATGTCCCATACTTAAAAAATACGTATTTATTTGACTCAAGAATAATCTTAAAACCATCTCTACATAGTAGAGAGACACTAACTAGATTTTTTTTTATGAAGGGGACATGCTCGACGTTCTTTAAAAGTATGGTCTTTTCCGAAGTAAGATTGAGAGCGACCGTACCAACACCAAGAACACGCGCATGCGATCCGTTCCCCATCAACAAAGCTCCAGTCACGCCGGCCTGATAAGAAGAAAACAAAGAAATATCAACACACATATGTATATTAGCTCCAGTGTTCATTCACCACTCAGGCGAATAATAAACTGAGAGAACAGTAGGTAAGAAATTACCATACCTTGATATTCTCGCAGTTTCGCTAATTACCACATTTGCTTATTTCTTTGGCTGAATAAATTTGCGGTCCGGGCATGCACCTGTCCAGTGCTCAGTGCTACCGCGAACAAAACAATCCTCAAGCTTTTTTTCCCCTTTTTCTTGTTGAAAGTGATAGTTTGCTTTGGCTTCTCTTTCTTGTCTTGCTTCTTCTTCTTGTTGTGAGACACATTGAAATTATTTTTCTTCTGCACCATATTGACGCTAGAAGACTCAACTTCTTTTCCACGCGTGTCTTTTGCTCTCGCTCTCTCTTCAACATCAAGAGTCCCAATGAGGTCAGTCACGTTAAACTCTTGCCTCTTGTGTTTTAGAGAGGTAGCAAAATCCTTCCAAAAAAGTGGTAACTTGGAGATAATACCTCCAGCCACAAACTTGTCAGGCAACACGCATGGAAATTGTTCGAGTTCCTTTGTTAGTGCTTGTATCTCATGAGTTTGTTTGACCACGGAACGGTTCTCGACCATTTTGAAGTCAAATAATTATTTCATGAGATACAACTCACTCCCAGTATCAGAAACACCGAACTTAGCGTCTATTTGGTAGTTTTACATGTGATGTAGGAGTCAACATACTTGTCAGCGAGAACGCTAATCACACCACACCGTCTCGAAACAGGTTATCGGCAGCCTCGAATGCATTCTCCTCTTCAAAGTAAATTGTTCGGGCTTCCCCTGTGCGATGTGATAGCAATTCATCGTTGTCAACCATAGTATCATCCATGCACGCCACCTCTTGTAAAACGTACCATCAAAACTATCGGATTTCAACGCAGCAGCAAATCCTCTAACAAAAAAATGCATATCAGGTTTTTGGATTGATAGAAAATTAGACATTTTCAGATTGAATTTAATTCATGTTATTAGCAGCATATAGGTGATGACAAGTTCCACAAATTTGCTATTACTAGTTAAGATCGCAATTAAACTAGTGAGCACAAGGAGAATAAGAGTGTACCCCGTGGAGGGACCAGTGCCGGAGACACCGACGGCTCCATTCGTACCAGTCATCATGGTACGTTGCTTGAAGTAGTCCAACTTAGTTGACGCGGGTAGAACGTTGTTGCCGTGCAGTCCCTCGAACGGCGCCGGGAGGAAGTCGTATCGTGGATCAGGGACGCGCTGGGAGGAAGTCGATGAGGTTGAGCAGTCACACCGTCAAGCGCTCCCCAAAAACCTGACCGCCCGTACACTCGAGCAGGTGTCGCCTTACGGGAGAGGTTCCGAAGGCCTGCTCTCCCGAAGCTCCGTATGTGCGGATTGCCAGAACGGGGAAGAACTCAGAAGGCAACTCGATAGAGAATAAGAATGTGTGTTCGCGCAAATGAGGCAGTACCGGGATGCACGTATATATAGCCTCAACATTTTAAAAACTGCAGGCGAGGAAATAGGAAACTGCCGGCGATGAAACGGAAAATCGACGCATGCAGCAATCAAAGCAGGATTTCGGTTTTCTCGAATCTTACCTTTTCGTTTCCACGCTGCAAAACTTCCAAACATGCGCGGCAGGCAGGCAGGCAGGCACGGCTCGCTCACCACGACTCGACTCGGCTCGGCTCGGCGGCGGTGGCGGCGGCACGCGCGCGCGTGTGGCTCACCTCTTACCCCTCTCAACTTCTCTAATAAGTATCCACCTATTAAGTCGAGTCAACATGCAGTAAATACTCTATGTAGGATTAAACCATTGCATTTAATATGGGTCTATACTTTATTAGTTATTAAATAAAATATGTGCCAGCCTATATTATATCTAACATCATATGTAAATGACTCTGTTTCTTATAAATATGTTTCAAGTAAGCTAAAAAAGTAGTATCCAAGTTCATATAATGATATAAACATTAGTTGTCCTGATTAAATCAGAAGTGCTATCATAATCTGGTTCACAAATATGATCCGTAATTTGTCATATTGTCTTGTTTCTGGCATGATTGGGATGGACTTCTGGAGTAGGTAAAGGCTAGAGAATTCTCTCAGGATAATTTTATTAGGTAGTTTTTTTTTTCTCTTCGTATCTATGTTTCCTCTAATGAAAAAAAAATATATGAAGATGCAATAGATGATTGGCCCTGGTATGGTATATATGGATGCAGTTGAGTTTAGTGTGTGTTGTTCGTCCATCCGCCCTTAAATATTAAAAGGTGCATTGTCATCTCTCTGAATATTGTGAAATTAGATGTTAATCAACATGAAAAAATAAACATGAATTAAAAGTTTTATACTATAATTTCATGCCAAATTGTTTTCTTAGTTTACTTATACATTGGTTTGAATTTCTCTAGTATTTACAACCCTGCTCAAAATTGAATTAAACATGAATGAAATTGACAAATATTGTGTCATGTTCTTAGTGAACTCATACAGGATCAAGTTTAAATCGATTTTTTTATGTTAATCATATGTGGACCATCCTAACTGCGGATAAGATAAAATGGGTCAAATTTCAACTAAAAGACGTCATTTTCACTAGGTCACCTAGCCCTAACAAAAATAAGCCATGGGGTAATAATTTCGCCTATAGGCTGTTTTGACTGGCCCTTAATGTGGTTTAGTAGATTAGTTAGAATGCAAAATTTAGGAAGGTACAAAATATTTTGATTTAAGATTCATGTAGGTGGAAACAGAGGGGAAAACTTTGCCGCGTGATAACAAGATTGAAGCATGTGAGAGGTGGAAGAAAAAAACAACAATTTTTGAACACCTTTCTCTCAAGCTATAAGTTCATCTTTCAAATTCGTTTGAAATTCTATGCTACCTACAAAAATTCAATATGTACATTTCTTGAAAATTTGTAATTTATATCATAATCAATATTTTTATTTTTTTAGAATTTAGTTTGTATTAAGTCAATAGGTAGTTTTACCATGTGATATTAGGACTGGACATAAAAACCGAGATCCAAAGACTGAAACCGAGAAAACCGAAACTGAGATCGAAAGAACCGAAATTTTAGCTATCGAGTAGTAGATCGGGTAGAACATCCAACTATCCAAAGTTTTTCCATTAACTTCGGATCTAATAGGCGGGTACCCAAACTATCCAAAGAACCAAAATTCATCTACATGTGTAGTCAAATACATACATCAATAAATTAGATTTGTGGGCTAATCACATATAAATATTAACGATTAGTGTGTAGTGTCATAGTAGGTTAGTACTAGTGTCAAATTCTCACGTAGACGAAACAAAACGTTATGTGCACACATGCCGCTGGTCATATAGGATAGTTTAAAAATTTCTCTCATTTAATCTACTTCGTGAGAATATATAACTTATACATTGTTTATGTATAATATATTATTTAGTCTATTTGTTATAGTAAATATGATTTATTAATTTTACGAATTATATTGTGTGTTGACAAAAGTTTGGGTAGTTTGATCATAATCGAAAATTAAACTGAAATTTAGATACCTAAACTTTTCGAATACCCAGAAAATAGTTGTTAGTTCGGATATCAATTCTAAAAAATCGAAGTTTTGAAAAATAAAAAAAACGAACTAAAACTTCGGATAAAATTGAATGCCCATACCTATGTAACAACAAGATTGATGCATGTGAGAGGTGGGAGAAAAAAATATTTTAAACCCACTTTTCTCTCAAACTGTATGTCCATTTTCAAATTCATTTGGAACTCCGTGCTACTTAGAAAAGTTCGATATGGACATTTCCTGAAAATTTGAAATTATGTTTTTATAAATATTTTAATATATCATTTTAACATTTAGTTTTTATTGAGTTAAGATATACTAAAACAATAACTATAGTTAAAATGTTAAGTATGTTTTTAGAGCATTAATAGAGTTTTATATAATATTATATATGTGATTTTAAAATGTGAAATGGCATTTGGTTAATCGATTTGGACTAGATTATTTTGATTTATTAATTGGTTGTTGGGTCATAGGTTCCTCATTTTGACACCCATCGGGAAACTCGCATAGCGCAGTTGGAACTCGGAACGCTCGAGAACATGTGGAAAGGAAAGAAGCGCTTCGGCGGCGGCGGCGAACCGGCGGCCAAGCGCCAGGCCGCCGGGGACGACGGCCCCTCTGAGTCCGCTGACGAAGGCATCGTAGTCGCCGAGGTACTGCCTCCGACCGCCGTGCTCTCCTGCTCTCCTACCAACCTACCTCGCCCAACTCACCAAACTGTATAAAACTAGAACCCTAACACGGTGGATTGCCTTCTTTTTTGGGGGTGGGTGGGTTCTCATAGATATCGAAGAACAGGAGGGTGGCAGTGAGGAGTTGGAATGGCAAGATCTTCGTGGACATCCGCGAGTTCTACGTCAAGGACGGCAAGACCCTCCCCACACGCAAAGGTACGGTGCCGCGCCTGATCCCCCCTCGTTTTTCTTCAATAATCCCGGGATTATGGCGCCGTCTGTCAGCCAAATGGATCGCTCCAGGTTCTTGCAGCTTGTACGGTTGTTTCCTCAGAAGTACTGAAGATTTTTGTTTTGAAAATAACCCTAGGATGTTGATGAGACGAATGCCTTGTTTTTTACCTTTGGGTTACTTTGCTACTTGTTCCACAGCAGCCGAAGCCATTTTTATTATAGAGCAATTTTCACAAAATCTCTTAACTGGCATGTGACTCTTTGAACATTTGAATTATACATTGTGTCACCCTTGCTTATTTTTTGGATCAAAGACCTTTATTCTGGCTTCATTGAAAGCGTAACGTAACTTCTTTTTATTGGCTGTCACATTATTGATCTTGTGATATGAGTAAGCTCTAGGTTCATGGACTAAGATGTAAAAGATCTGACCGTTCGTTACTGTACTTTCGAGAAATTTACATATTCATCACCCTGATTGGTTGTTGCACATAAATTAAGTTGTTGAGTTTTCTGATTTGGGGGGAAATGTTTGTTTCAAGCCATTTGAGCCAAGAATGTGGCTTCAAATTCTAGTAACATTTAAACTGACTAGCTTGTAAACTGTTTGCATTTCGTAATCCACATATGGGAACACTATATTGTTTTCTCTATTCACCTCCCCTGGTGCATTGTACTATTTGCTTCAGACAATGGGGCTTCTAAGTAATACCTTTTCTGGCCTCTTCTTTTCAGGAATATCACTGCAACTGGATCAGGTGTGTTATGTTTTCAACTTCCACATCTGCTTTTCCTTTATACTATCTGCGGACAGTAATATTATTTTCATGGAAAATTGGAATCTTAGAATGCTTGAAATTTGGGTACCAAATTTAGAATGTCAAGTACTCCCAACGTCAATCAACAATAAAAAACCGGAGGGAAAAGCTTATATGACAATCTTAAGCATCCTTTTATGAGCATGGAGATCATTTTGGCACATGAGAAGATAATGTTATGCTGTTTCCAGTTAAACAACTTGTATCTTTTTAGCTGAACAGTTTTGCTGTCAGTACTCAATATCCATTTGTCAAGTATCTGGTCCAGGTGCATAATCACAAGTTTCTTATCTCCTTTATCTTTGCATTTAAACGTTAATAACATGTCATTGCTAGTTGCTAGTGTTTGTCGTGCCGTGTGCCATCAAAGCTATGCTGACAGGCATTGTGACCGCTTCTCTCTCTTTTTTTTTTTCTCTCCTTTGATTAATGAAACAACAAGTTGGTTCCTTCCTTTTAATGAACGGTTGGTGTTTACGCTTGCAGTGGAAAATACTGAGGGACAACATCAAAGACATAGACGAGGCTATCAAGGAGAATACCTGATAGGTTTTGAGCGTATCATGTAGTAAGGGCAAGCTTTTGTTTATTATCCTCTCATGCTTGATGCATGCTAGTAGTTGAAGGCTAGTTTTGTTGCACCTATGCTGCAATGTTGCGCCTGTGCAAATGATTACCTGTTATCAATAGGCTGTACCCTATGCTCTGTCTACTCTGAACACAACTTATTTTCAAGTCTTAGCTTTAATCGTTGAGTTGATTCACGTTCAGTTTGCTGGTGATCAAGAACTGAAATGATGGTCTGTCAAACTTTTATTTATTATACCTCCTGATTGCAGGTCACGCCTGCTTAGTTGGTCCCCTGGTATTATATTATGTAGTATTATGGTGTGTTTAGCAGGGCTTATGCTTATCTTAAAAATGGCTTATGTTTTGGCTTATCTATGAAAAGTGTTTATATGGCTTATTTGGGTTATTGTAGCATAAGCTCTCAAATCGTTTGGCAAAATAACTTATCCATGACTTATTCTAGTGAGGGATGATCCATAAGTTCAAAATACTAGTGTTTGTTGACTTTGTTATTCTAGTACAAAAAGATAAAATGAGGACTTATTATAATAAAAAATAGCTGTTTGATAGGGCTTATGGCTTGTCACACTATAAGACACTGCATAAGTCATTCTATAAACCGTGCCAAATACACCCTTAGTTTCTGCGACCATTGCCCCATGGTATTCTCTGCTTTGGTCGTACAGTACTACAGTCTACACGAGCTGTCGTTTTCTCTGTTATATACTCACAACCTTAAAAGGCCCAATATAGCCCGCAGAAATGGTCTTCGCAGATGCTATCGGCCTGAAAGTGTTGTGCAGCCCTGCGGACACCACCACCGTTAATTGCAAACCGATATCAGTACTATACGACCTAAAAACAAGAACAACATTTTTTTCCCAGAATAAAAGAGCGCACCAAAACAGATAAGGCGTAGCCACCCACCACGGGTTGCTGTGACGGAAACGTGCGTACGTACTCCAGTCTCCGTTGGTGCGTGCAACAAGTCAACTTGGGGAGTCCTGCTTGTTTATTTGGTCAGTCGCTTTGACCGAGCAGGGTAGATATCACTTTCTTGACGTTACCTTTGACAGGAGATTAGAAAGATCAACGAACCTGCTCTCTTGCCGAGAAAAATGCTTCCGCGGAGAGATTTCTTCGACGAGTATTTGACATGGTAAACTTCAATTCCACAGTGTTCTACTTCTAACCCACCCCACTTGTGTGTTGTTTGGGAAGTGGGGTAAGTTGTTCGGGATTCGGGAACAATCATCATCACCATCCTCGTATGTAAATCTATGTAGAAATAGTAACGGGAATTTATTAGTGTTACGGTATCAAAATCGACCAAAGATGCACCCCGCTGTTTCAAGTACGATATAGTACTATACTAGCCATCCTATGAAAAGTGAGTACAACCACTTGCTTTACGTAACAACACATATATAAACACTTATATATGTGCACTCATACTTATCAACAGACACATATGAGCATCTTTCAAAGACAGGACCAGCTTGTCTCACATACTTCTTTGGAATGAAATGAACCAACACAAGATGGCATTGGTTGTTGTCTCGTATACAAAAACTGAACCATATAGAGATAAGCTCACAAACCAATTACGTAGCACACAAGTCATTCTCATAGTGTCATATTTAGGCATTCATATTCATTAGCAATATGCATGGTCTTCTTCCTCGTTTTCTAGATGCAACTCGTCGTACTAGTTTTCACATCCATACTTGTCGACAGTAAGATTTATAAGATAGAAAAGAATATCTCACCCACCGCTCTAGTGGTCTCTTTAGGCTAGTCAATCTATAATCTTGATATGGTTTCATCATCTTTTGTGGATACGAGGCCACTAAGATCTAGGCTAGAGACACAAGTCTACTATCCTTATAATGAACCAAATAAGGTGTTATATAGTACATATATATGCTTGCACTATATTGTGCTACTAATGTTTTAAGGATTGAATTGATGATGATAAAAAAAATAGAGGAAGAAAAGTGATTTACTGATTGATTGTATAACGGTGCGGTATAAAGGAAGACCACCAGTACCAGATAAGTCATCTTTTAAAATTGACAACAGTCGACACATATTCTTTACCATTTGGAACCGCTATATTAAAAGATAAATTTTAGATTGACCAGAGGCACTCAGTCCGTATGTGACATAAAGATTAGCCAAGGACCAAGGTACAACATATGTTGTCATACTCTGATACTCTCACACGGAGCCGTTGTTGTTTGATCAACTCGTAATAAAAACAAAGAAGGAGAAACCACCCAGTCCTCCTATGGTTGGATCTTTTTTTTTAATAAAAACAAAGATATGAACATCTATCTCTCATGTGTATCAATTATCAATATATTCAGTGGTACGTAAAAAAAAAGGATTCAAAACATCCATTTGTGTATCTAAAACAGGGATGCACAGTAAAACTCCAAATAGCATGTGAATTGTAATAGACGTCAAATCACAAGTAAAGTCCACGCGATGCCGCCACCATCGGAGCGGATAATGTCCGCCGGTGGGGATATCCACTGGATATCAGCCGCCGTTCAGATTGCTCCAAAATTTATATACACATTTAATAGTGTCAGTGTACTTCAAAACTGGTTCTATTTGCGTGTTGCACAATCTTTGATTACATCTAATTTACAAGCACATATTCATATATGTTATATAATTATTTAATTGTATCTATAGTTTGCACAATCAAATTGTAAAAGAAAAAATGTATTAAAAATTATGTAAATCAGTGGATAGTACATCTTATCATTTAGTGTAATGTAAAATTTGAGATGTAATAAAAAAACATGCGAACACGCAACAAAAAAAAAGAGGCAAAATAATGGATTACGGGTTTCAGATTAACACTTGCAATCCACAAGTAGTAAAACTGATTTTTTTTCTTTTTATTATTGTAGCTTGCAAAAATTGCAATCCATAGCCATTAAAGATAAAGACCGAACAAATATCATTACCTAAAAAATAGTGGTTTGTAAAAAATATTTGTTGCATCTTAAAAATTTCATTTTGATAAAAAGAAATTGTTGCATGAGATTTAGCTGGTGCATGTCTATCATAATATAAATCTTATATCATGTGTACCTTGCACGAGTTTATCTTCATGCAATGAAATATGTACTTGAAAAATTCAAGCAAATAAAAATGATTTTTTACTTTTTTAAGTTTAACGATTACTTGTTTCGAGGTCCCACATGCATTTTGATGGGTTCAAATAAAATAAGAGCAAGTATTATAGGTCAACAGGCTAAATAGCTTGCCATGTCACTAAAATCCTAGGTGCATTTAAGTATTTTATTGAGAGAAATCAAAAGCCCCATCCATTATACTATAATTTTTACTGCTAGCTGAAAGTGACATGACAACGTGATTTCGCCGGTAGCCGGTGCTCCCATTAACCCTACTCTAAGACCAGTTTTAGTGGGGGGTTTTATTAATATTAAATAAGGTACGATATAAAAAAATAACGTGATATAGTAATTAATATAAAACTAGACAAATGAATTTTATAGAGATGAAACTCATTTGACACTGTTTTATAAATATGAAACTCTATTGAGAAAATAGAGTTTTATCCTAACACATTTTTGACTAATCTCAATACAACAGATAAATGTTAATTTAATACTATAACTTATATATAAAATTGTGAGATGAAATTATATATTGGCATACATCAAATAAATCCTCAAATCTGATATGATACTTTTAAAAAACGTAAGATAAAACTATATATTAAGATTGACCTAAACATGCATCCGGTTAACTCAGCCGCACAAGCTGACGTACGTCTTGAAGACAGTAACTCAGGCGCGAGAAAAAAAAAACTCCCGTCCGATAACCGTGAAGGACTCGCAACTTTCCCCTGCCACCGCCCGCAGTCTTCTCTCTCGATCTTCCTCCTCGCACCAAATCAGCGGGCCCACATGACCAGACACGGGCCCCTCGCCACGAAGAGCCGGGCAGCGGCCCACGCTTCCGGTACGGCCCTAAACCGCGCCACCGCCACGCCCACAGCTTCAAACCTGTCCTGTAGCTTACTCCCGGATCCCACGCCTCTGTCCCCACTCTTCAGTCGGACATAGCTTCACGCGATGGTGCACACGTATAGCGCCATAGAGAGAGAGATATATCTCGATGACTTGATGCCTGCGCGTTTTACGTTCTCCCCCCAGCGAAGTCGTATATTCCCGCACCACCAGCCGTGACAAGACCAACGGTCATAGCTACCATGGGCTGTGCACTCTTTGGAATTTTTTATTGTTCCCAATAATTTGTGCACGAAATTTCACGCGACGAGTGGCAAACCAGTGGCATGAATTTCAGTTTCAGCCGAAGGATTGTTCTTTTCCTTTTTGTTTTTGCGTTGCCTTTGTGATGTCATAGTAAAACCAGTCTCAATACCAGTAGAATTTTAGATAAGTATGTCAGCATATTTTTATCAAAATGAAAAAGTTCTCAGATGAAAGTTTCACTTTTTTTTCATAATCAACTTATCATGTAACATAACATTTATTGTTTATAAAAAGTTTTATTGAGACTGGCCAAAGCTAATAATGACATGACGTCTCCTAGACTCGTACTAACAGTCATCACTCATTAGTGGCAAGGAGTAAGATGTTTTTCCGAGTCAAATGAACTTTCCTCGAGTCAAGCCAGGATAATCAACAACCCTTCGGTCTTCATGGTCTTCGACTTTGACACCTGCAACAACCGCGCGATCACAGACATTTGTCTCTGGTTTTAATTTTTTTCCATCTCAGCAAAATTTTTGAACTAAAAATACCATTTGAACCAACTAGGAAAGCTATTCAAATCCACAACTCAATTGATGCTAATACCAGTTCAGATTCTTCTAAAGAATCTATTTATTACATGGCGCGTGAGATTTCCATGGTTATTTTAGAAATATCTAATTTTTTTAAATGCTGCGACATTGACTTCAGAGTGGCAACATATAGAACACGCAACAAGTTATTTTCTTTCAATCTCTGCTAGCAAGTACACACCCACCCACCTCTCCAATCAATCAAACAACAAAAGATATACTATACCTCTGCCTTTCTGTTGCACTACTAGAATATAAATTAATTTCCTGACCATATACCACGCCCCTTTTTCTGTTGCGCCAAAATCCATAAATCCCCGCGTGTTTCAACACCACCCCATCTCATCATCTTCCTCCAACCTCGCAAACAGGCTTCGTCAATCGCCACCAGCCCGAGAACGAAACAAAACACAGCCGAGACCTTTTCTATTCTCGTCCCAATTTCTTTTTTCCACTTTTCTCTCTCCTCAATATTTTTACTCTCTCCCCTCCTCCCCCTTCCTCTTCCGCCCCCTATCCGCCTCCGCCGCCCCCCTTCCAACGCGGCGACGACCGCCGCTCGACTCCGACCGCGGCGTTCCTCTCGCGCCGTTGCCCGTCTCCGGACGCCACTGGGAACCGCTGCCGCCTTCGCCTCCGGCCGCCGGTCCGCAGGCATTCGTCCGCCGCCTCGCGCGACCCCGAGGTTCGTGTCTCCACGCTTCGTGTTTTTTTTTTTTTTGTATCGGGTAGGGCGGTGTCGTTTGTTCGCGGAATTCTGATTGCGTTTTGTGGTGGTGTCCTCGCCCCCTGGTGGCTGGAAATTTAGGGTTTTGGAGGCCCGCGGTGTGATCGGCGGCGGTGGAGGTGTCGCGGGGGGCCCTCGCATTGGATGGTCTCGATCCGTGCGGGTCCCTGCTGACAGCCTGACGCAATGGAGGACCCTGGCGCCGGCGCGGGCGACCAGGAGGATCATCATACCGTGCTGCAGCTCCCTGGCGGTGGCCGTGCGGCTGTGGCCGCGACGCCTGAACCAGGCTGCGGCTTGTTGGCAGATGATGATGAGTTTTGCAGTACTCCTGATGCTAGATTGTTCATATCGGAGGAGGGAGAGAAGGGAGTCGACTTTGCTGTTGGATTGGTGGATCCTGTAGAGGCTGTTTCTGCCTCCCTTGTAGGGAGGATATGTGAGGCTACTGAGGCAAAGGGTTCTAGTTTGGAGGGTAGGCTCATGGGCATGGAGGAAGAGAAGGGTGGCTGCTTGCCGTTCTCGCCACAGGGTTGCACCGAACCTGGCAGTTTGTGGACGTGTCGTGAGGCTAATGGTGGGTTGCTGGATAACGCGTCACATGTTCGTTCCGGCGAAGCAGGTTGTTCCAAAGATGTCGAATGCGTCTATGGCACTCTGGACAAGGCAATAGAGGGAAACCCATGTGAGCGGGAGGATTTGATTGGTAACGGCGGTGGTGATTGGGCTGGCGTAGCTGAATTAAAGACATGTATGGATGATTTATATATGGCAGTTTCTGAGGAAGCTAACCACTGTAATGATGACCCATTGGGTTTAATGAAGCCCAGCGAGCAATGGCAATCTGGGGTTGATGGCTTGGGAACAATTGCAGATGCTAATAATGAGATCCAACAGCATGATTTGGCACATGCATATTCAGTTCCTTCTGTTTCTGGGAACACTGGTGTTTCTGTAGACAGAAAGGCAGTTCAGTTTCTTAAAAGTTCCGATATTCCAGTGACATCTCACGTGGCGGGTGGTCGTTTGCGGAATAATAGCTGTGATCTTGCTGGATGCATGCATGACATGGTGGGCATGGTGACAGAGGGAAATCCTCGTGAGCAGAACAGTTTGGGAGGTGAAGGTGTTTTGAATGGTGGTGTGTACGCAGAGACAAGCCTAGACAGTTTGGAAATGCATTGCAATGAACCACATGATATTGGTGAATTATCTGAACATAGAGCAAGGGTGGAAAACGTGGCTTTTGGCTCACAAGGACATACACTTTTGTTGGAGAACCGGTTTTCCATAAGGGAGGTGAATACCAGTGAAGAAGACAAGGGAACTGGTTGCACAGAAACAGCTCATGACACGCGGGATTTGTCGGATCTGAGGGAGCATCACAGAGAGGAATTGCCATGCGGTACTGATGGCCTGACATTGATAACTGGTGTGAACCATGATCTGGAAAGAGTTTTGCCAAATGTTGATCCAGTAGGCTCCTGTCCTGTAGATGTAGCTCCAGTTCTATCTATTTATGAGAGCTCAATTGGTGCTCAATATGGGATTTCTGAATCACATCCAGAAAGAGACCTACATAGTTCAAATAAACTGCAACAACAATGCAACAATGAACCTTGTTTTAGTGGAAGGGAATCACCAACTCTATGCCTAGGTCGTCAAGATTTTGGTGTTGGTGGATCTGGCTCTTTGGACCTCAATGCCTGTAATTCTGCTGGTGACAAAGCTGGTTCTGTTGATTTTATCAGCAATGGTAATGATACAGAATCAGAAAGCCAACAACTGTCAACAGTGCTTGTATTCAGACGCAGGAATCCAAAAAGAGCCGCTTCATCTAGAAATCTTCACTCTGAGAAGCCAGATCAGATAAACAAAGCAAGCAGTGGCTCACGCAGACCTAAAAAAGTTGAAATCTCAAAGCCATTACATCAAAGCACCACTGGTACATTCTCTAACAAAATCACGAGGGGAAGAAGTGACTTGAACAGGTCACATAAATCATCTGCTTGGGGCAGTCTGGGAAAGCTATTGGACGGTTTCTCTCAGAGTTATGGGCCTTTGACTCCTAATTCTCATCCAACCTACTTGGAAAATGGAAAATCAAGTAAAAGATTTGATCAGATAAATCTGCCAAATAGTCAGAAGTGTCGAAGTTCAACATCTTCAAAAAGTATATGCTCTACATCGTCAAATATGGGCCATTTAACTGATGAACTGAATGAGCGACCTGCCTTCTCAGGTATTGCTGGTAGTGATGCTTCCTTGGAAAATTGCAAAGAAGTCTTTCCAAAATTGGCTTCTTATACATCAGAGTTTGCTGACAGTACTAACACACAACATTTGAAAAGTGACCTGGTGAGTTCTGCTCAAGAAATATGTGCTGCAGAAATCCATGGTGAGTGTGCTAAGATTTTAACCTCTGGACCCCCTTTGATGAATTACAATGGCACTGTCATGCTTCCTGTTGGATTTTCGCCAGATTCTGTTTTGGAGGTAGCCTCTGTTACATGTGAAAGTAATTCCTCTGATGCTGGTGCATCGAACGGAGGCAGTCACCATTCTATTGTTTTACCAACTTCCTACCTTGGAAGGAATCAAGCTCCATCATTGATGCAATTAGAGCAGCGGGCAACTGCTGGTGTAAGTGAGAACATGAAAAGTGAAGATTCATCTCACACCATGATGAACAGTTATGCTGATAAAGGAGACGTGCAAACTTTACATAAGTCCAAAACAGTCAGGAAAAATAGTGTTGTCAGAAAGCAGGGTAGTAAAAAGAAAGACGGAACTGCCAGAAAAACCTTGAAGAGCAGAAGTTCTACCCAAATTTCATCATTTGACACTCCAAAATCCAGGACATTCTCTAATGATGCAGTTTTACCTGATCCATCTGAGTTACTAGTTCAGGCAGCGTATCCAAGGCTTGATTCTTGTTTTGAGGTCCAAACTTCTGTCCCACAGGATCATGGTAATACACAGAGACATCCTGTAACTGACAATGGCAAAGGGAGTGCCTTTCACACTATGAAATCACCAAAGCACAAGAGAAAGGATGCTAATGCAGGAAAGAAGGGTAAGGTGCGTGATTCACAGACGAAGGGAAAATGTAAGAAGAAAAATATAGCAGATAGAACTTCCCTTGACTGTGGATTGGTTAATTTGCATTCTACTGCATTGGCAACATGTCATACAAAGGAACAGAGTACGTCTGTTTTTTTAAGGTCATATGCCTTTTTTGTTATCATATATTAAGCTACCTCGTTATTAACACTCTTGTTTCCATAGGTGACCTCGGTCGTGTGACTGAACTTGTGTTTGAGAACTCTGGCACTACATCTACTGATTTATCTGGAAATATAGTATGCAAAATTGACGACGCTTCTGTACCTGCACCACCACGTGCTGCATGGGTATGTTGTGATGATTGCCAAAAATGGCGCTGCATACCAGCTGAACTGGCGGATGTCATTGGAGAAACAAATTGCAGATGGTATGTGTTCCTTCCTTTCTCACTTGAGATTTTTCATTGTTGCACCAGCCTGATAGTCTAATTGAGTTGCACTGCGCTACTCCGTAGTATGCCTGTACTATCAATTATGGAAGCATTTCTTCTGATTTGTAACCTTTTCTTTTGAGACGCTGAACCAAAATAACTACTCAAATTACAAAAATGCAATTAAGCCTCACCACATTATTTGTCTTATCTGTTTCTAATTGATGAACATGCCGATACCATCTTAATATAACTTATATACGGATGCATATTTGTAAGATGCATTATCTCCCATTATCTTGACAGTATCATGGGCTGTCAAAAAAGCTTGAGGAAGCACTGTTTCAACTTGGAAGCATTGTTTCAACCACTTCCTTCAATGCCTGGAAGCATTGTTTCATATACACTGTAAATCTCCATACTTATAGAATGAACTCAGAAATTAGCAACGTAGTCTCAGCTTGGCTCCAAAGCATTTTGGTTTAAAAGCTGCTAGTGCTTTTCTTTCTCTTCAGTTTGGTACTTTGTACAGGTTTGTTTCTTTTTCTTTAGTTGTATTAGGATTTCTTTTGTTCAATATATATTACCACGGTAGGGGTTTCCCCTACTGTATTTCACTAAAAAAAAACTTGAGGAACACAAGCTATGTGACCTATGTTCAGTTAGAAATAGGAACAAGCTTGAGCCTTGTCCAAAGCTTGCAAGGTCCATGGAGCCAAGCTCGAAAGCTCGGTATGGCTCGCATGTGTGCAAGTCCCATGCCGCTTCGGGAGTTTCCTGTCCTTCCCACCAATTCCTTATTATCATGCGCCTAATCCCACAACCAACTCGCCGAGAAAATCACCAAAATTATACTCGATTCATGCTCTTCTACAACCGGTTAGTGTCTTCCGAGAATGCTAGAAAGGATGAAAATCAATGGGATGTCAGACCTCCTCTGCATCCTCTTGCAACTCACCTACGCTATTTTCCAGCCACTGTTCCTTTCACCATGCGTTAGCAGTTTGAGGGCACCTCCTCTGCATCCTCTTGCAACAAATCAAAGTGTACGTAAACAGCGTGGGTTACATCCCTCATGGTTTCACTAGGTACTGGCCAGCCGGGCAGGGCTGGGAGCACTTTGGTAGCCTGCCTACCTTTACCTGAAAGTTAAGACTGATTCCTTGATTTGTCGTTGGAACACCCTAAAGAGCAAGGTAAACACACCATCACTTCTTGAACAAGTGTAATGCCTGCACATGGTTGCAAATCCAATAGGTATCCGTCTATGTAGAGGAACCCGACGAGGTAGGGAACTTGTTGCCTTCTAGGTGCATGCTGTTAGAGTGCTAGGTTGGTGCAATTAAATTAGGTTGCTTAACTCCACACATGTTTTACATAACCTTGTCGATGCTGCTTAACTTTGGTCATGTCATATCTGCTTAGGGCACACACACACACACATAACTTGCAGAGAGGCTGTGTCGAACCCAGGACCTCTTGGCACAAGTGGAGTGACTTAACCACTGCGCCAGGCCTGTCCTTCAATCCACGATGATGACCCTGTCGCATAAAAATAATTGGTTCGCATTAATGCCTTGTAAGAAGCCCTGGAGCCTTTTGATTTCTTATCTGCACCTCCTCCTTCCTGAAATATTTTTGCACTTACAATTATGAATGGAAGGTTCCTACTCCTTTCTCATAAGACAGGACTAAAGGTCTGGCACATCCAGTATTCCAGTCACTTGCACAGTAAGTGTAGTACCTACACATCATTAGCAACCCCCCTCTCCGAGTCCACTACCACTAGGTTTGTTAGATGGAGGCCAGTAAGGTATGGAGCACTTTCTCTTGTTCTTGCACCATGTAGCTCAAGCACACAATCTGTACTTGGCTCTGCCACTGAGAGACATTCCCTACTGGCGATCTAGTGGAAGCCTGACATCATGCCTTCCTCACAATACACCATCGTCTATGCCATGGACATTCATTAGTGGCTCAGTTATACCTCCATACACTCCGTAACTTCTACTTTGTGGGTGTTGATTTATGTTCAGTTCATTTATACCATTGACTCTAGTTTCCTGCCCTTTAAATGCTTTATATTACTGATTTCCTTTCTTGTTTGTACTGTGAAGGACGTGTAAGGATAACGGAGACAAGGCATTTGCTGACTGTTCTATTCCACAAGAGAAGTCAAATGCTGAGATCAATGCAGAACTTGACCTTTCAGATGTTTCAGCTGACGAAGCAGATGGTGATGGATCTAACTCGAAAGGTTTTAAATCTCTGCCTTTCTGCAGTACTCTTTTTTATCATCACAATGCAAAAAAAAACTTGTTCTTTGTCTAATCATAACTGATTTTATTGTACCTTTTCGCATCTTGTCATTGTGTAGCTTGCAGGGCACCAATATGGACAAATCTGAAGCAGAACTTGTTTCTGCATCGGAAGAGCAGGACACAATCGATTGATGAGGTTGGTGCTATTTGGATTCTCTATCTGAATTGATATCGATTTTTCATTGGTACATGGTACTTTTTAAATCGTGAAACTTGTTCACATGTGAGGACAGTGTAGTCAATAAATTCCCTGTAGATTCTCGTCTATTCTATCTGCGGTTTGGTGGGAAAATAAGATGTTCACAAAATGTATAAAAAACACGAATATTTGTATCCTGTCAGGGAAATATGAGGTTCATACACTCTTCAATCATCCTCTGCAACCACATATTTCTATTTTGTAAATTCAGCTTGTAAGGTATAAACTCTTGAAGTGCATAAAAGTAAATTCTTTTCTGTGTCATCGCAACAACTCCTACTCTTGTTTCCATTATGCGTTTGGGTCATAGATTTTAATTTCTGCTCATTCTCATGCTGAACTGATAGTGTTATCTTCTATTTTATTCTTGTCGATTGTGTTAAACTGAACTATCTTGAATCGTTGTACCAATAATAGTGATTCTTTGTTTTTGTTTGCTAAAGTTTTGAAGAATACACTAATTTTGTTGTGTTTTCTGTTAAATACATTCAGAGCATGGTCTGCAACTGTAAGCCGCCTCAAGATGGCCGAATCGGTTGTGGAGATGGCTGCTTGAACAGGATGCTCAACATCGAATGTGTGAAGCGTACATGTCCATGTGGGGAGCAATGCTCCAACCAGCAGGTTCTTGCATTTTTTTTTGTTATCCTTTATTTAGTATATATTTCCCATGATGTACTGGTTTTGAGTGTCCAAAATCTACAAAACAGTTTCAGCGCCGCAACTATGCAAAGCTGACATGGTTTCATTCTGGCAAGAAAGGCTATGGACTGCAGTTGGCAGAAGATGTCTCTGAAGGCAGGTTCCTTATTGAATATGTTGGAGAGGTACCTATTTGGATTAGAGCACCTTCTACTTTTCTCTTTGTTGTCATGTTGATCCCACTGTCATTGATCTTTCTTTTTTCTTGTTTGTTGTGTCAATGTGGATGTAAGTTGCTTTTGTAAATTTTATATCCTCCGGTTTTAAAATGATGTCACCGGCTAGTGCAAATTTGTACTAGCAGGCGACATCATTTTAAAACCGGAGGGAGTATATGTTTGTGTTATGCTGATTCATTTGTGTATATAGTAATTTTGCTGACTTGTGGTCGCTTCAATGTTCTCTCAGGTTCTTGACATAACATCTTATGAATCCCGCCAACAATATTATGCTTCTAAAGGCCAGAAACATTTCTACTTTATGACACTAAATGGTGGCGAGGTATGCCTTTGTATTGCTGTTAGTTTTTTTAGATACCCCCCCCCCCCCCCACCCCCCCCACAAAGCCCTTCTTTTCTGCGATCTAAAACCATTTTTCTGAGTTCCTCCATCATATATATGACACATCGAATGCACTCCATCGATATAATGACAAAGCCTCTAATCCCAAGCAAGTTGGGGTAGGCTAGAATGCACTCCATCGATTTTTCTCTTTATTCCTTGCTTAAATTTCTTTCAGGTGATTGATGCTTGCACTAAGGGGAACTTGGGACGATTCATCAATCATAGCTGCAGCCCTAACTGTCGTACGGAGAAGGTGGGCTTTTGTTTTGTCAATTTTCATGCGTTCAAGTATTGCACTTCCACCCTGAATTTTGAAAATTGTGTTCATGTTCTTTTTCCTGGAATAGTGGATGGTCAATGGAGAGGTCTGCATTGGGATATTTGCTATGAGGAACATAAAGGAGGTAGGTAAAAAGTCATCACATCCTCGCAACCAGGACTATGGTGCATCTAGTAGAAGATATAGATTGAGAATTCATGTTATTGTGATTTAAATTGCATCAGTGAATGGTTTTAGTATCGCTCATGCAATATACTGCTTTTATCATTTCATCGTGTAATTGATATTTATTTTTCTAATAGGGTGAAGAATTAACATTTGATTACAATTATGTTCGTGTATCGGGTGCTGCTCCCCAGAAGTGTTTTTGTGGTACTGCCAAATGCCGGGGTTACATTGGCGGAGACATATCAGTTGCTGATACTAGCAACCAAGATAACGCAGCAGGACCTTTTGAACATACTGTTGCTCACAAAGATTCTGTGGAATTGATGGGTGCAAATGGGTCTGGTTCTCATGGCAGTCATCCAGATATTGCAGAACCTAAAGTTTGTACTCAAGGGGAAGATTTGCATGATTTCCCAGCTTTAAATGCAGAGTTAGAACCACTAAAGCAAACTGGAGGAACCTTGTCAGACACTAGTGAGCCCGTAAATTCCTTGGGCGCATGGTGCTCACAGGAAGATGAAGATGTTGTCCACACGCCTGTGCATGTGTCACGGACAAGTGATAGTTCTTTGCAGCATTTTCCAGTGCATGGCATTCAGTCGTCACATTGTTTGCAACAGACTCCATGCACTACAAAAATTTTAAAAGCTCCAAATGTAGTAAATGGATCGGCACCTGGTGCTGATTCTGGAGGCAACCTGGTATCTGGTGCCAAGGCTAATAAGAAAAATAACTTAAAACACCTGAGAAATGTGAAACAATCATCTCCAATTGACAATGAACACATATTGGGAGGTAAGGCTGCTCTGCCCATTTGTTCCCTTTTGCCTCCTAGGCTAAAGCTGGTAAGACTAATAATCCCTCCTTGCTGTGTAGTTGAAGGAAGGCTTAACACCCTGCTGGATAGAGATGGAGGTATTAGCAAGCGAAAAGTACGAAATCATCACTATCCCTTTAGTTCTATGGATTTTATGGGGTGGTTGAATTTAAGATATGATTGATTTTTTTCTGAACAGGATGCAACAAATGGATACTTGAAGCTTCTCTTCTTGACTGCAGCTGAAGGTGACAGTTCTGGAGGCACATCTAAAAGGTACATTTACCAGATACTATGCCCAAGCAAATTATCCTCTATCCATTCTAAATGTGCTATGGTTTTATCTCTTTCAGCATGAGGGATCTTTCCTTGATTCTTGATGCACTTTTGAAAACTAAATCACGTGCTGTCCTGTTGGATATCATCAACAAGAATGGTACATTTTGTCGCCTTTGTACAATGTCCAGTACTCCAGTGTAAAGCTATACAGTTACTGATTAAGCAACTATCTGTTATATTTTGTGACAGGGTTGCAAATGCTTCATAATATATTGAAGCAGAACAGAAGCAACTTCCATAGGATACCTATTCTACGGAAGCTTCTGAAGGTTGGTACTTTGTTTACTACACACTATTTTTTTTTTTTTTTGAAAATATGTACAGCAAGGGAAGCCCCTGCTTCTATCGATAGATACTCCCTTCGCTTTTGTTTTGCTGTCGTTAGGACAGAGATCTTAGTTCAAAAATGAACTAGCTCCCTTGACTGAACGACAACAAAATGAAAACAGAGGGAGTATTAAATAATAATGAGTGAAAAAACTGTACAACCAGCTTGAGAGAGATCCCAGATCAAGTGAACAAAAATAACTAAGGTACAAGCTATATGTACGAATCCAACAAACAAGAAAACAGAGACTTCTTCAGCGGCTGCATTCCGTGAGCTTGCAGCATTGCTTCCTGTAGGAAGTTAGTTTTCGAGCCTACATAAATGCTTGTTTTATGGTACCCAGTTATCTGATTCATGTTATCAGTTATAGATTCCCATGTTGTATGGTTTCTATTGCCTCATTATTACATTCAGTACTACTCCGTCTGTTCCAAAATTGTTGTCGCCATTGACTTTTTTTTTGTTACCTTTGATCATTCGTCTTATTTAAAATATTTATTCAAATATAAAAAATTATAAGTTATATTTAAATTTTATCTAGTGATAAAACAAATTATTATAAAATATATGATATTTTTTAAAATAATTTGAATAAGATGAATGGTCAAAGTTGATAAAAAATGTCAATGACAACAACAATTTTGGAACGGAGGGAGTATGTCACCGGTACCAATTAGAATTGGGTTTCTATTGTAATATTTTACTGATTTTGTACTTCAGGTACTGGAGTTTCTAGCTCTGAAAGAGATTTTGACATCTGAACATATAAACGGAGGTCCACGGTGTGCTGGAGTCGTAAGGTACTTGTTATTCATTTCACATTTGTTCATCTCATTGAAGACATAATTTGTTTTGAAGCTAATTGACAAGTGTTCTGCCTTTGCATTATGGGACAATTGTGTTTCTACCCCTGGTTCCAAACCTCAATTGTGATCCCCCCCCCCCCCCCCCCTCTTTTCAACTTTATAATTTGACCCCTGTTTTTTCAAACTGAAGACAAAGTTTACCCCAACTGAAATATTGTGATTTTACCCGAAGTAGGGGTAAACTTTCTTTGTTTGAAATCGCAGGGGTAAAATCACAATTGAACATCAGAACAAGGGTAAAAACGCAATAGCCCCTTGCATTATAGGAGTGGTTAAAGGATTTTGATACTTAATTTGTTTTGGAGGCCCTGTTATACCTTTTTGTGTTTGGTTTGTATAATGTATTTTTGATCCAAACCAACATAGAGTTTGCTTTAGAAATGAAGGACAGTCTTCTGGGAGGATTACATTTCTTTTTCCTTATTCTTATCAAAGAGTCTATTCTTATGCAATAGGGACTTAGGGAGACAATTTAAGTTGTTAGTTTATTAGGTTCTGTTTTGACACCTATTTTATACAACCATCCTCAGAAAAATATACAAAATTTAAACCCTTTTGAGGGGCTAACTTGAGTTTAGATCTAGGACGTGTTAGTTTGCAACTATTTTACTGTTCACGAAATTATGCCTTGACCAGTGCAATAAACTTGTTTACGGAAATTCACATTGCTCTAGAAAGTTGCTTATACTGTTGTTCTTCTGAAGCTTCTTTAACCTCATGTGGAAATTTGTATTGCAGCTTCAGGGACTCGATGATGAGCTTAACAAGGCATAATGACATTCAGGTATTAGACATGTCAATGCTAATGCATTCATTGAGCTCTTGTTAGATAACTATTACGTGGAACTCTGATATTCTTTTGATTTAAGGTCACAAATGAAGACAGTGTAGCTTGCCCAATGTTTGGTTATCAAAATTTGAGTCTGTATTGCTTCTTGGCTAAGTTGTAAATAGTGCATTTTCTGCTTTCACTTTCATTTTGGTCACATGGAAATATACTCCCTCCGTTCAACATTATATGACGTTTTGGCTTCGGGCAGGGAATTAAGGAGAGGTGAAAAAGGTGGGTGCACAGAAAACAAGGAGGAGAGAGATAGAGATAGAGGTGTATTGGGAAGAGAGAAAGGTGCATTGGGAAGCGAGGGTGTCTTATAATTTGAGAAAACTTGAGAAGGCTAGAGTGTCATATATTGTTGAACGGAGGGAGTATATTGCTTTGCTAAGTTTTAAATGTGTGATCTATATTAGACTAATGCATGGAAAGACAGACTAAACTTGGATATATATTGAAAAAACAAATTAATACATTAGTGAATTTGAGGAAAATGAAAAAATTACATAAACATTTATCATAGTTGCAGCAGGGACAGTCATGTTTAGATCTTAAACTTAGTGTTTATCAGCCAATTGCTGTTCTAAAATAATAGTGTGAATTACTATTCTTAGTGAAATAGGTTGTATATTTACTGATGCCTAGACAGCAAGATAGTTCAAAACTAGTTCAACTGATGTGTCCGAAGATCAAGAATTCAAATCCAAAGGTAGCATGATTTTAGCAGTTTTGATTCGTCTTAGAAATAATTTTGGAATTCCTGACTTTTCTGCTAACTATATTCTTCTGTTTCTCTTAGACACCCATTTCTGTGAAGAATTTCATGTCATATCACTCTGCTTATATGGAATAGCAGTTCATGAATGGATGTCTCACTCTGAAGCCTAATTAGCCTCTTTTCTCTATATATCAGGTTCATCAGATTGCTCGAAACTTCCGTGATAGATGGATCCCCCGTGCATCCACATCTGTGCAGGATTTCAGAGGAAATAATATGGGTTGGAATTATACTAGAAGGAAACGTAAGAGTCGTTGGGATTACCAACCAGATGAGCATTATAAGATGGTTGGGCTTAAATTCCAAAAGGCTTATTGTGAACATGGTTCATTTGATGTGGTTGGCCTGATGAGAAATAAGATGCAGGGATACCAGGGAGCAGAAAAATATCAAAATGGTGTTCATGGCATAGTAAATTCAACAGAGAGCGCAGATGATGAAGTGCCTCCTGGGTTTGAGTCTCAACAAGAATGCCAACCTGTGCAGGCTTTAGAGTGTGAGGTAGCCCCGGGACTTTGCATGGGGAGGTACCAACCTAGCTTGGCTATTTCATATGGGATTCCGATTGCCCTTGTTCAGCATATCGGATCCCCTGAAGCTGAAGGTCAGTGCCACAAAAATTGGAAGGTTGCACCTGGTGTGCCTTTTAATCCCTTTCCGCCATTGCCACCCTATCCACGAGGGTGTCCTTGTCCGTCCACTTCATCTCAGATATCCCAGCATGACGGACCACCCAATATGAAACATAACAGTTCAGGAAATTTTGGGAGGACAACGGACAGAGACGGAAGAGTGCATAGGACTTGGCGGAATGGCCCAAGAACAAGAGGGCCATACAGTAATCACGGGAGGAGATTTCCAAATAATCATCATAGATTTGAAAATTCTCAGCCTTCAAGACCTCAATAGAATGGCCATTTAGGATCCAGAGGCTGCAAGTTACCAAGTCCCTCAAGTGATGGTGGTATACGCGGCCATTCCAACCCTTCAGAAGTGTAAAAGAAATTGTGTCAGCCTTTAACTTTGTTTAACAGAAACTGATACTATCAGTTTAGTTGGCGATGCTGCAAATAGGTCATTGCTGTTGCAGTCTTGTTACTAACTAATTGCTCATTGTTTTTGTCCACCCAATGTGTATTCTCAATAGGAATAATTGATTGATTTATAACTTTTTACAGGCAAAGGTTAACTGATTTGGTTGACAATATGTTATGCTTGCCATTCTCTCTTTTGTGCATGTGCCATTTGTCATGCTAATGGGGTTCCTAATGTGGTTCCATAATGGTCCATATAATTTTCTTTAGTTTTTGTTGTCTACTCATTTAATGTGAATCAAGTTATTTCTTGGATCTTGCATATTAAAAGATCAATTATTGTATTCAACTATCCAACTTTTAAGGGCTGCTTGCTTCTACATTGTGGCTTAAGCTCTAATCCTGCTCCTGATGTCATGTAAGAGCAGTCGGGAATGCAAATGGGCAGGCACAAAACTGTTGCAGAGCATGTCAGGTAAAATACTTGTCTGTTTGCACCAAGTTTCAGTTGTGCTATGTACATTACCAGCAAGGTTTGCTGGGCAATACATGTCAACAGTGCTCTGCTCGAATATGTATTAACATTACCTGTTCTATATTTTTTTTTGAACGCACCTGTTCTATATTTTGTGAGGAGGTTTGGAACGCAGCTATGAGGAAGAATGTATACAACTGAACTAAATGATGTGGTGATGCAGAGTCATCATATGGTGGATTTGGATGTCACATTTGCATGGCATTATGCCCTTGCACTGCCTGTGAGAAAAGGGATGCACCCTTGCGTGGCATTATGGTGTTACATTGTTGATGCTAGATGCCATGTTTCTGGAAGTACGTGTGATATTTCTTCCAGGAAGACTGAGGGTGGGTAAAATCTCATAATAGCCTATTGTTTGGGAAGCAGATTTGTTATCCCAGTTTCACTGATTTCCTTTTGTCTGATGTATATACTTCCCGATTGGCTACCTGAATGATGTGCTTGATAAGAAATTTTGTCTGATGTATATACTTCCCGATTGGCTACCTGAATGATGTGCTTGATAAGAACTGTGCCTGTTGCACAACTGATCTGATATTTACTCTTATGATGTTAGGATCGGGGTAATTCCCCAAAGTGCTTTAATTTCAAATTTTGTGCAAAGATATGTGACATCATGTAGTTACAGATTCTCCTTGATAACAATATGAAATATCAGCACAAAGTTGAAGAGTTCTGTAACATAATGATGATGTTATTTGTCACCCTGGGAATTTTTGAACTAAGCACTTGTTCAGAGGGGGGGGATTCATCAAAGGGCGTATTGCCTCAGTTTTAAATGGAGGGTCCATATAGCTTGGATAGTGTGGGGGATATGCATATGAGCCGATCGGGTTGGAGCCAATTTTGAACAAGTTCAAATCAAGAATAGATAATGGATATAGTTAAGTAGTGTTCAGCCAATGATTATCACATCCTGTCGGTACACACAGAAAGAAGTACATGTATTTATCTTTCACCTGATCGAGCTCATCTTTGTAGGAAACATGCTTCCTAGTTGAGCACACACAGAATTCTCAAAAAAAAAAAAAAAAAAAAAAAAGTTGAGCACACACAGAACTGTAACGCAAAGGAAGCATCACGCTGTCAAAATTCTCTAAGGCCCTCTCTCGAACATACGGGAATTTTGCAGGATTTCTATAGGTCGTGAACCGTCTTTGCAATGGCCCCATAAAATTCCGACGAAATTCCTGTGTCCTGGACAGACGACTGCTGCAGATTGCAACTTATGAAGCAAATCCCACAAGAAGATAAAATGAAGCTGCCAGCACAAAACAGAAATACATATACATGTGGGCCTAGTTCGATCACCTAGACTTGGTTTTCTTCGAAAAGATGCCTCCAACCAAAGAGATCCCCCTCTTCTTCTTGTGCTTCTTCCTGGAAGCTTTCTTGCTCTTCACCTTCCTCTCCTTCCTTTGACCCAGGTCATCCTCAATCATCTTGATGCTAAGTGCCTCCGAGAGGCTCGGCAGGTACTCCAGGTTAGCCACCCACTCCTCGGCCCGGCTCTCGTCCCAACGTCACTGCGAACCCGGCATTTGCCGTCATCGTCTTCTGCTCCGGTCACCTGCGCGTCGACGATGGCGAGCTCTTTCCCCTTATTGAGACCAGAATAGACGGCTAGGTCCTTGCTGAACTGCACACTCAAGCTGGACACGGCCATCTCCATCTGAGACTGCCTTTGTTTCAGCTGCACCAACTCATCTTTGGCCTCTGCCAAGTCTACCTCCAGCTTCTTCAGGCAATCCAGCATCACGGACGAGGCTGCCGGAGGCACGGCACCGAGCTTTATACTGTACTCGCTGCTCGCATTGGAGCTGCTGCCATTGCCACCGCCGTTGTACCGCTCGCCGAAGACCTCGACGGCCTCCCGGACCGACTGGAACGGCCGGGAGGTGTCAACCTCGGCGCGGCTCACGGCGGACAGGGCTCCCGGCTCAATCACCATGACTAAAACAGGCTGCTGGCAATGCAGGGGAGGCTGATGAGGTGGTGGAAGATTGTGATGGCGAAGGGTGGTGAAGTAGACATTGTTCCTGGTTTCTGCCTTGGCTTCTACTTCAAACCTTAACCGGAGTAGCAGCAGAATACAGGCCTTGTGTCGAGCTCAAGTAAAAACCGGTAGAGGGGAAGAAGGGGACTTGTCACCAAACGCTCATCAGCCTTTATAAGTAGAGACTGGACAAATGCTGCAGCAGACAGAGTTGGGAGGCCACAATAAAAGTACAAGGTGAAAGCAGTTGGCGTACTCGACCAGATTCGATAGCAAGGAAAATGGAGCGATTTTTCTTGCAGCAACCACCCCCGACTTCTGCAGGCCTTCCATTAGCACACAGGTCACAGCTTAAAACGGTAGCTGATGATACAAATATCAAAATGGAATCATGTTTGCGCAACCGAAACTGTTACTGCACTTTGGGTGATAAATTGACAACATAACCCATTAGCTCTGCAGAAACAGCAGTTTGGGCCCGAATACTGACAGTGGGGAAACAACTATTTTCCAACCAACAACAATGTATGAACAGAGGGAAAAAGAAAAAGGATACAGTTGTATTTTCATTGCTGGTGAAACTGTCAACGCAAGTACATCAAATCATAATACATTGCTAACTGGCAAAGGCGTGTTCATATAGCTATACAATGGGTCAAATCAAGATTCAAGATATAAATGCCAGAAGGCAATGTATCAAAAAGGAAAGGGAAAAGGAAACAGAAAACTTTTACAAAAAGAACAGAACTTATTACAAAAAGGAAACTAATATGCAAAAAATGCAATACTTAATCTTTGTATAAATCAATGTGTCGACAAGTATGATGAAGGATGACAATCCCTTGACAAAGCAAAATGGTGATGTTGCATCCATCAATGTCGTGACCGGAAAAACCGAGGTCGGTTAGTGAATGTCCGACCATTGGCTCTGACAAAATGTGTGATGCCAATACAAAGACCAGCCCACAGAAGTGACAACAGCATATGGCGAACATCGCTCCGGGCTGCAATGATATTTAGTAATTAGCCATGTATATCCAATGTAAAACTACAATTTCACACAACCTGTATAATCGATTTAGAGCTAACAAGTTAAAATATATTAGGATAGGTAATAATAAAACTACAATTTCACACAACCTGTATAATCAATTTAGAGCTAACAAGTTAAAATATATTAGGATAGGTAATAACATAAAAGGACAGATCCAGTGCTGTAAGCTCTCACAAGGTAATAACATAAATATATTACAAAACTCAAGCTGATGCCAATTGTTTGCCATATTAATCAATTTTGAATTTATGAACTTTAAGTGTTCAAACACCTAAATAGATGAAGCAATATATCAAGGCAGTGCATTGAGAACAAAACCCTTTTTCAAAGTGATGAACCAAAAGGAAAGGCTTTTATGAAATTGTTCTGCGATTTGAAACAACATTTAATTATGGATAGAGAAATGGATGGCAAATACTGCTCCTTGACACATTGCAGGAGAACAATGAGCTGCATAATTTATTACAGTATAGGAGATGCAGAAATGTGTGTTTTGTCAATTGCATAGTCAGAATTCTTACCTTGTCTTAGGGATATCATCATGAAAAATAGAGCTCCCATAACCAATGCAAAAGCAAGGCGGAAGGACTGCGATTTAAGAAAAAAAATGCATAAGTTATCTTCGGTTAGAGAAGATATGAAACATTTTTATTTTGAGCAAATAAGAAACACATTTCCATAGTCAATCCAGGTGTTTCCCATAAATAAAGAGCTGAGTGTCAAGAGATTGTAAATGCACATGTGCCTAGTCAAAACACTTACAAATACATAAGATAAACTGTGATGTCATATAAAATTTACATTTAGCAATTTGCAATGTAGCTCCATATGTAAAGAGAACCTCCAAGAAGCAACAAATTTACCCACCGCATAATTCTCCAAAAGTCCTGCTTTGCCTGACACTCCCATATCTCGGCTAACAGATGTCACATAGTGTCCTTGAAGAAGATCCATGGAGTCCTAAGTAACATGATAAATTAATATGGAAGAAATACTTATAAGGTGAAAGCATACATCTTAATGGAAGAGAGCTCAAAACATGTAGCCGGCATCATGACTATTAGATTGTGGAAAGTGGAGAAAATAGCAACACAAAGTTTCATTACATCACATGCCCTCTTAAACTAGTGAAAATACTTGCCACTAATTGGTTGTAAAGCATTATGCAGCTTGTCATTGCTCATCAAAGTTTCAGCATTGGTACTAACACATCATTAAGATAACAGAACTATAATAAACTAATAGTTGGTATTTGGGCACCATCATTGACGAGTCAACCAAGCCAACAGTTTACCTGCTTAGTCCCATCAACAAAGTTGTTCAGGTAGTACCTAGCAAGTGAATTCCGCAAATCATTCAGGATTCCCTGAGTAGTTCGCTTCCCATACCTAATAACAGACAAAAACAACGGTAAGTTATGGACAAATCAGCCTTGAATAAGTAGAATAAATAATAGATTATGACTTATGACCACTGTCTTTGATCTTCAAATGCCAAGCTACAAAACAGATTGAACGTTAATATGCAAGAAGCAATTTGTTACAGGAACAAAATGACACTAAGTATGCACTTAATCGGCCTAACTATTTTTTTCTTGAACATGCAGGAGAGCTGAGTATCATTGCCTAACTTAATCAGCCTAACTAACAAATTGCTTCTTGCATATTAACATTCAATCACTGATGGAGACTTTGTACCAGATGGTTTCATGGTTATTAGAAAGTATATCAGCCTTACAGTATCCAAGTATCTGGGTGATACTAAAATTCAGTGCAACAGTGGTCAATGGGTCTTTAATTCTTTGTACCCTCAAGGTGTCACATAGACATAAGTGCATAGCTGCAAACAGACTTGAGGCTACAAAAATATCTAATATTCTTTTTAGTGCAAAATTGAAAGTAAGCGCTCAAAATAAGAAACATGCACAAAATTTATCTGCAGAAATTACCGAACAAAATCTCCCTTCAGAGCAGGAGTTCCAGAGTACTGATTGCTTATTGCATCTCCATGGTTGGCCCACACTGAAAGAAGGAATCATTTCAGTCTAACAACACTGACTATAGACGGGAAAGGAGAAGTACAACCAAGAACCCAAATTAGTATGATGGTCAAAGTAATACTAACAGATTTTGTAGTTTGTATCAAAGGCTGGATGGTTGCTTATTGCATCATTAACACCAAGAACTCCTATTCGTTGAAGTTGGCTTTCCAGAATTTTGCCCCCAATCATACTCTGTTTACAGTCAGAGTTCAGATAAATAAATGAAAGTTCAACAATTAAATACAAAACATAAAAAATGACCAACAGAAAGGATGCATCAAAATGTGTGTAATGATTTGCTGCAGTTTGATGGAAGTGAATATACTTTGCAGGTGAAAGCATTACATTCTTACTACATCAAATGTTACTTATATGTCCTGTTAGAAAAGACCATGTGAAACCAGGCGTGGAGCTTAAACCATATGTTCAACATCAAACATGTAGTCCTAAAGTACATCAATGCATGCCAAGTATGCCAGTTTGAACATTGACACTCCAAAAGACATATTTTTGCAGTTCTGCATCTGTTTGACAGTATGTCTTAACTGAACTACAATAAAAGGATGAAGCAAGCCCTTAGCCAAACAACATATTATGACTTATGGAGTACATAGGTTTGCAAAAGAAAAAGGAAAGCCATTACGGAACTGAATGACTGATATGGCCATTTTAGAGACAGATGCTGCTGGAGTACATGTGAATAGGTGATAAAGCTTTACTTAGATGTACTTTACCTGAGTTACATTGGTGCGATCCAGACAATCAATACAATTTGTTCTGACAATGCCAGTCTGTTCCTCAATTTTCTCATCTTTATTATTTATAAGGAAGTACCTATAACATAACCATATTAGCAAATAGCAAGACACATAAGGGAACTATATAGAAAAACTTAGGTCAGGAAATGTTTTCCTTTTTTCCAAAAAAAAAAATCATATTTTCCATTTTAGGAAAGATGTTATAGAATAATTAGGCAATATGCTAGAGCATAATGATTAAATAACAGTATGACTACACAAGTGACTAAATGCATATCAGATTCCCTACTTAGCCAGGAACTTCAATAGCAAAAACAAAAATGTACAAAATATACCACGATGCAACTGTACTAGGGCCACAAGGTCCCAACTAGCTGAGTAATGCAAGAAGCAAGATTAGATTGGCTTGGCATGATGACGGGAAAAGCTCAATCTATATCGTGCTGAGTTAGCAAACTCTAGACAAGATTATAAAATCAACGATTCAGTGAAGCAAGTCATATGCAGTCGATTTTTACATACCGATCTGATGCATTATTGGTTGTTATGTGTTAGACCTAACTACAGTCGGTGGCCATAGACAAGATTAGAAAACTAACGACTCAGTGAAGCAAGTCATATGCAGTTGATTTCTGCATGCCGATTTGATGCATAATTGGTCGTTATGTGTTAGACCTAACTACAGTTGGTTGCTGATTTGGTCAGTACAAAAATGATAAAAGGTATGCCGTGGAATGCTATACTTTTTAGAGTTCAAGGATGCGAAAATATGCACCCCATCCTAATGCATTGCACGGCGAGATAATGGAGAATGTTATACTAGATCATCACCATACCTATGTGCCTTAAGATAGTTCTGAATCTTCTCATACAGCTGAGAAAGGCGTTCAAAGTGAATATGACCACAAATTTGGTGGAAGTCGAAGTGCACATATCTGCAAGACAGGCATGCATACTTAACTATAATACAACACAATAGAAGTAGTGAGCAGTCCTTAGTGGAGTTAAACAAAATCTTCATTACCTTAAATCTTCACTGAGAATAGGTTCAATAGATTTTGCATAGCGTTCACGAAGACGGCCTTCACCACCACCCTGATTGTACAAACCAAACAGTTAAGGATGATCACCACAAGTCCACAATAGAATATAGAATGAATGAAGTCAATATTACAGAAGATGTGAAGTTGCATTCTATCTAAATGATTGAGCATCAGTGGCCAGTTCACTGCTCTTTAAACAAAATCACTATACTCTTATGTGCCACAAGACAGAATAACTTTACTTTCAAGAAATAAATATGCAACTTTTGGTGGTGGGGTGAGGTATGATTATGGATCTGGTTTGCAAACCAGAAATTCTAAATAGGAGTTGTGACGGAAACAGACAGGGATCGTCTACTTTTCTGTTGTGCTGCTGATATGTGGACCCCACATCTCCTGGCCAAATGCCAGGTACACAAAGTCACCCAAGGCAAAGGTAGAGGATCCATGTTGGAATAATGGTGTTTTATGGAACAAAAACTTCTGACTTTATTAGTTTGGAAATCAAAACATCACAATTCGTTTTAAGTTCAAGAGAACTGTACTTACAGTATTGACAAGATCAACAGCCATGACAGCTCCGTATTTCTTTTGTAAATCATGGAAGTGGCGCTCAAGTACACGAGGCTGAACAATAGGAAACAAAATAATGAGCTTAAGTTTCATGGTAAAGTAACAAGCAACTTAGCTAAGACATTATACGAGTTCACTAAAGTATAGTGCCTTTGCAGCAACAAGGCAAAGAAAACAAAACAAGGCATATTTTGAGCGAGCTCACCGCCTCCTCTTGTTTAACAACGTCAAAACTAGGTTTATATGTCAAATCAACGATCTGCTCCCACAGGAATGGCATCGAACCTCGAACCTACAAAACATAAAATTTGTCAAGGCATCAGAAGGATTTCCAGAGCAGCCAACTAAGTAAGACTGAAGTAAAAACTTAAAAATGAGGATAGCAAAAAAAGCTATATTATGAGACTACTTTAAAATTGTGCTAATAACCTACTTGTACATAGGATGCTGTAAACCCTTTTGATTGCATTATCTGCTCAGATTCAACAAAATTTGCGGCATAACCCTCTGGATCAGCTCCTCGTCTCCACATTCGGGTACCTACATATTTTTAAGAAAAAACTTGTGAACTGTTGCTCAAAGCTCAATCATAAGCTACATTGCAGTTGATAACTATAAATCTCGAAAACAGGTGTCACAAAAATGTTAGTGGTAAAGAAAGCTGTGGAAAAGAAAAAATGTGATGCCTAGTAAACCTAACCTATTCTCCGTGTGCACCTACGTGCAATCAGGGTCACATTGACCTTCTCCGACCCAACTTCTGCATGGATATTCTGAAAACCTGATATTTAGTTAAGTTGACAAAACCCACAACAAACAAAACGAAGATCAATTAACTCAATTGAATATAACACATCGTGTATCTAACTATCTACAGTACTGAAATGCTACAATATGTCAAGGATACTGCCTTGAATTACTGGCAATAAGTACTGGTCCAGCTGTCAAGGGAGAAAAAGCAATTAGAATACTTTTCAGATATCATCTCTTATAAAATCAAAAGTGAACCAAGGGTCTGTCTGGACAGGGAGGATTTGTCAAGTGATTTTTGGTATTTTGGTAAAAATTCAATGGATCCTTAGGATTCGGATACCAATCTATCCTATCCAAAGAATCCCTAAAGATAGTATTGATCTTACTTTGTTCTCAATCAGAGGTTCTAACAAGTAGCTGTTCCACAAAAATCTTTGTTCTGCCTGCAAAGAATAATGAAAATAGATCATTAAGAGTAGTTAGAAAAGCAGAGGACTTCATTTCTACAGGCCCAAAAGTATTTCATATAGAGTACAATCAATTCTCATGTTGTGATTCTCAACTCGGTGAATCTGAACCTCATATTGATGCACTGTTTCTATTTTATAAAGGTGAAGTTCAATATTTCTCAATGATAAGACTGGTCTCCTCTCCATCTAAACTACAACAGTTCCACCATATATGCACTTACTAAACATGTAAGGATCATCTTGTCAATTCGTAGCATGTTACCAGTGACAATACATCATGATTTGCGAATAGGTGAAAGGGCAGCTTAAACTTTTGTTGCCACAAAAAAAATAATAACACTCTAGATGTTGCATCTTACCACCAAGTTCATCTTCCTGGATTGTAATACAAGTGTATTACATCAATACTAATGTACAGATTTAGCACTCAACAACAAAAGAAAAAAAATGATTTTAACAACACTCTTACTTCTTTGGATAGAAAAAAAAACAATTAAGCTATTTGACTTTTTTTTTTTTTTTTGCAACACCAATATTAGAAATTCACAAGGATAACCTGGTAATGCATGTAACAATAAAGCATAGGCAGCAGAAGCACATATTATAAGAAACAGTGGATAAAGATAAATCCTCTGAACTGTAGTCAAACTCTAGAATAAGAAATGAGAAGGAAGCAAACCTGTCTCCAAAGGGGAAGTGATTTGAACTCATCACCTAGATCATGTAGCTTCTGCGCACTGGAATAGAATAAGACAAAGATAAGCACGTGTATTACTTAAAACCAATGTAGGAAATAAATGCCAAGCACCAAACCAACTGAAACCACATGAACTCCATTCCAAATTCTCCATAAATTTTTAAGTTAGACACTTAAATTACAAAACATAAAGATGTCAACTATGGGTTTAATAAGCAAGATACTCACCTAACCGTTAAGTTGATATCATATGAGAAGTGAAGGCCTATAGTTCTCTCAGCAGCATCCAGTAGTTCTGAAAATTCTTTTTCCATTTTTTTCTGATAAAGTATACGTGAATGTTAACATATGTTCAGACAGAATACTGATGGGAACAATATAACAGGAAACGAATAAGCAATATTAGACCTGCTCGGCAGAAGAAGTGCTTAGTGCATTATTGCAGGGAAGAACTTTGAGTCCTGTCACTTTGAAAACTGCATGTCCCAGATGGGATCCGACACAATCACGGTCTGTGATCACCAGAAAATATGATCCAACTGCAAGTTTGAGCACTCCTATCACACCATAAATTGTTTGGACTTTCGGATTTGTAGAGGATCCACGTGGTGGCAACTCCTCGACTAGATTCATTGTTCCACTGGCCCGACTAACTGACAAATACAAGTCAGCTAGTCCATCGATTGGCTCAAATATATATCGGTCAGGAAACTCCCACAGTCTGAGTCTTGTATGAAGTTTAGATGACGGGCTCGCACCATTTGTCCCATCCATGATGAGATGCCCTGCAATAAATGATGCTGATAGTAGTCAGCGTAATGATGAACAATCACACAACTGAATTGTAGTCTAAAGTACGATTCAATTTGATTTCCAAAAGATCTTAAGCACGTTCGCATCTCCAAAAGATAGTAACACCGGGGCTGTAATGGCAATCATCAGAGCAAGCAAGCCTACTGAAAACTTGCCACACAAACATGAGCAGTAAGAAAAGTGCCCAACCTTCAGCGCGGGCAACTGCAAGATGGCCACGCACGCGTTCACAGCCAAACAAGTGATGCCTAAGAAAGCAGGGTAAACGATGCTCCGAGGCAACATGACGGTCACAACTCAGCTGGAAAGGAAGAGATCTACTGCCCTGAATCCTGCTATTGACACGCAACGCGTGCTGACCAATGCATGGGATCCTGAAAGTGGAGCAGCACACGGACGCATGGGCAGGTAACATTCGTTGTCTCTCAGGCCAAGAGGAATCTGAGTATCCGTATGATATGATCCTATATGTTGTTGGAGGAGACAGATCAGGATCAGGATTAGCCGAGCCGAGATTCGATCAGTTACTTTGTAATCAAAGCATGAACAGCAATCCAGGAAACAGCTTGGTCGCCCTCATCTACAGTACGCGCTCTTGAGAAACCCAGGAGCTTAAAATGAATCGCAGGCACGGAGGGAGCGCTAGGAATCTGGCGACCTCCGATCGACCGCGGCCATTAACCCTAGCACACGAAGACAAGCTACCCGTGAAATTAAGCAGGAAAAGCAGCGAGCGCCCCTCAAATCCCGCGCGCGGACGCTTGGAACACCACCCCGGGTCTTGCAATTGATTTTTGAAACGGGTGCGGGAGGAGACCGGTCGTACCTCGGAAACGGGCGGCTCTCTCCTACGCGCTGGATGGACGGGCGAGCACCGGCAGGTGTGGTCGCCGGAGACTCCCCGGGGCGATTCGGAAGCCGAGGAACGGAGCAGGGAAGCACGATCTGCCTGTCTCTGTCTTTCTGTCCTCTATGGGTCCCGCGCGGAGCAGGGTGATGATTGGTCGATTTTGTTAGTTTTTGGATGATCGGTTAATGTAGAGGATATTATATTAGTAGTAATTTGGGCTTCTTGGGCCGCGCGCAAAAAAACTTGTGGAGGCCCAATCGCGACCGTACAAGATCAAGGCTCCTGGGCCCAGACAGCGGAGCCGGCGGCGGCAACGGCAGCTGTGCGTGTGTGTAATTATTGGCACCAGAGAGTTTAAAAAAAAAATTATTGGCACCAGAGAGACAAGGAGATGGTTATTATTGGCTAAAATAATCATCGATGGATCCCGGTGATCACACTTGACACGGTGCTGCGGCGATCTGGCTTGAGGTGACACGGTCACTTGGTAATCGGTGTAGTATCAGCGTAAGTGTAAACAGGAGGACACGTGATCCGCCCCCCCCCCCCCCCCCCCCGCACACGGGCTCCGGTGTCGGGCACGGAGACATGCGGCTGTACTCCAGCGCGGCGGCTGACGGCTGTACCTGGGCCAGCATTCGCCGTTACACACCTGTCCCTCCGAGGGGGGACCTGCGTGCATACCCAGCGCAGACCACTGCACTGCTGCACCCAAAGCACAACCAACCTGCCACAGCTGCTGATGCTGCGCGCGTAGTGTTCACCCGGCCGGCTGATCATTCACCGTGGGGAATGCGATGCCAGCCAGACCGGCAGAGAAGGTTCCATGAGCTGGCGGCGCGCCCGGCTTTGCAGACTGCAGCTGCAAGCAAAGCTTCCCTGCCGGCCGGCGGCGCGTACCCGTCGCGTGGGGCCCGCATGCCAGCCCCCCCCCCCCCCCCCCCCCCCCCCCCCCCCTTAATTTCCGTCGGGTCTGGTACCTTCGCCCCGACCCGTGATAACTAACCAAACCCCTCCACAGCACAGTACAATGGTGGATTAATGTTGTGTGTCACTCCTGTAGTCCTGTGTCACACCACACCACACCAGTCGCCTCTCCCCTGTCACGATCAGCTATCAGGAACGCCGCAGTAGCCAGAGCCCCAGAAGAGCCTTATCACAACAAGGGAGGAGGAGCACGGCGACGACGTCCGCATCAGAGCAGCCATAGACGATGATGATGGAGGAAGAGGACGACGACTTCACCTTCCCCACCACCGTCGTCGCCGCGGCAGAAGACAGGACGGTGGCGATGGAGACAGACGCCGTCCTCCTCGGGGACAAAAAGCTGCTGCTTCTTCACGGCTCTGCTTCCCCTGGTCTTCCTCCGCGGGCCGCGTCGTCGTCACGCCTCTGGCCGTTCGCCGCTGCCCCGACCACCGCCACTGCTTCTACTGCTGCTGCGGCGGCGGTGAAGGACCAAGAAGCTCCGGCATCGTTAGCGAGAAGGGAGGAGCGTGCCGCGGTTGTGGATGACGACGAGGACAGGATGGACATGCTGTGGGACGACGACGCAGCCGCGGCGGCGTCGACAAGGCCAAGGAGCGTCAACAACGACGACGACACCGCGAAGCGCGGCGGGCGTGCAGAGACGAAGCCACGGCTCCCTGCTTCTGCGAAGCCGGCGGACGACGAGCCCGCGGCGGAGCAGGAGCGGATGGACCAGCTGTGGGAGAGCTTCAACGAGGAGCTGCTCCTCCTGCGCCGCGCCCGCTCCAACTCCAATAAGAAGCAGCACCACAGGCGCGTAGGCGTGGCCGTGGCGCCGGGACCACCGCTGCCGGAGCATGACGGTTGGTACCTCTGCCCGTCGTCCACGTCGGACAACGCCGACGAGTCCGAGGAGGACGACGAGGCGGTGTCCACGTCGTCGCCGCGGCGGTACGGGTGCGCGCCAACCATGCTCCGCGCGTCGTCGCGGGCCGGCGGGGCGGCCCAGTTCTGCGGCGGCGGCAGCCCGGCGCGCCGCCGCTCCACCCGCGGCGGCGGGTGGGCGCTGCTGCTCAGGCTCTTCCGGAGGCTCTTCGCCGTCGACAAGGGCGCGCCGCCGCGCCGCACCAGCGTCTACATGCCGTGACGCTGTCGTTACCCACTGTACTTGAGGTTGAGGAACATTTGCTGCAGATTTTTACGGCAATCTCTCTCTCTCTCTCTCTCTTTTTACTGCGAAACTAGCTCCGTGTCGTACACCCCCCAAAAAAAACTTTGTACTTGATCCACGACTCAGTACTAAATATTAATTAACAGAAGAATAAGAACAACTTCCTGTTCTTCTTTTTTGCTACAAAAAAAATTGATTCGTCCAATTTTTTTTTTAGGCGCAGAACAGAGCTTTAGCTAGTGCGTGGTGCATGCGTGTGTGTAGGACTGTGGATAGGCGGCGTGTGTGGTGCGGGGTGGTGATTAAAGGAAAAAAGAGACGACACTACTGCTAATTATTCAGCCACGGTACAAATAAAGCTTGGTCCACCCAGTATTATTCTGCCATGATGAAGTGTCACCTTTAGATCGATTTCGTCCCCGAGTGGTAGCTCAACCAAGCACTGAGAAACGCGCACTCGAAAAGCCAAAAACAACGGGCGAAAATTCTCTATATAAAAACAAGCGTGCATTATGTATGTATGACACCCATGCACTAACCGTCAAAGAGCAGCGAGGACAGGGACAGCCAACGACCGGCCTGATTGCAACGGCCGAGCTGTACGCGTCGCTTAATTCTACGCCCGCCTCAACAGCCAGCCCAGACTCTCTCTCTCTCTCTCTCTCTCTCAATTCAACGAATCAACTGGTAGCTAGGGAGTGAGCAAAGCCAGTTTTAAAATTAGTGGGAATGCTTTGATGCAACCGGTCAAAGTGTTGCACGTAAGCTAAAGCGATGCTCGTATATGCATTTGTTTGCGACCATCTCACCGAGACCCGCCGCCTGACTACAACAGCGAAGCTGTGCGTTTAATTCTACGGCTTCTTCATCAGCCAGCCTCTGAATATTTATCGTCGAGACAAGATGCTGGCCGGGGAGGCGACAACAGTGTGAATTACCAATAGGAATACATTAAACTCGTCGTGACCAGTCAAACTACTGTCCTTGCATGTAAGGTAAGGCGACAAATTAAGGGCTAAGTACCGTACCTGTTGGCAACAAAATCAACTTAATTCACAGTTCGTTAGTGTAGTTAGCACAAGAATCCAAGGGAATGGTTGTTCTGGACCAGGCTAAATTATACTAGCATTCAAGTGGTGAATTTTTTTTCATTTAACTTTTTTACGAAACAAAGTACTATTCAGTAATCATTCAAAAAATTGTTGAATTAGTGTGAGCCAGAGCCTTTTTTTTTTTCTGGGCGAGGCCATTTCGGGGAAAATATTCAGGTGGTTGCTTACCATTTCTGCAAGCAAACCCGCGACCAGTTCAGTGGTTCATTTGGGCTAAAAACCTTGTGCCCACTCCATGCACTACTCTCTGTCTAAAGATGAATTGGGAGCAAAAATCAGTGCATCCCGTTTGCCATCGAGAGAACATAGGTATATTCTCCCATTTCCTGGTCTAGCTGCAAACGTCTCTTATGTCGTATTCATACCAGGGAACAGAGCAGTCCAAGCAGATACTCTAAAAGGAGTAGCTTAGATCCAACAACCTCGTTTCAGCAGATCCTGTGACAACTGATTGCTCACTGATTCAGTAGTAATTTCCTCAACAAACAAACTCATTTCTAAAATGACACTCACTTCTGTCAGGTTCGCTCTAAAATGGGAGAATATACCTATGTTCTGTCTAAAATGGCATTTTCATCAGACCAAAAATGAACTGGAACTTATTACATGCAATGATGTTACAGAAAAAAAAGTTTAGCGATGTAAATAAAAATAATGACAAAACAACTGGCTAGATCATCTGGTCCTGTAGGCTTAAAGCTTGAAAACATGATTCGAACTTGTCTACTGGATCCTGCTCCTTGAAGCAGCTGCATTCCTGAATCTTTAGTATTCTTCATGGTAAAAAGCTAGCCTGAGACCTGCAAAAAGATGCACTCCGCTCACTAAATAGAAAAAGAACAAAATGCAGCGGTTTTGTTGTTCTGACATATAGAGCCTCGGTAAATGCACACCTTGCTCACAGTTCATCCTTCACAAGCTCCGGTTCAGTTTCTTCATCTACACTGGCGTCGGTCTTAGCTATATCGTCCTCTTGAGTAGTTTCACCAGGTTTGGAGCCCTTGTTCTTCTTGATGAAATCGATGATCGCCTCAGCCGTCCTACCCCCTTCGTATGATAGAAGGTTTCCCCCGGATGAGTAGAAGTATATGGTCGGGTAGCCCTCAACTTTGAAATCTGATGGTATGTCGTTGGTGGTAGCATCCTGCGAAGCCAAAACGAATTGAGATGGACAAACACAGAATTTTTGCTAAATGAAACAGGACCGGCCTGGGATGCAGACATGATATTAGTTCTACATAATGCTGCCTAAGGATCTTGTGATCGTTAGCAGCTTTCTCTTTATGATTACAGATTCTGTAACGAAATAGAAGCACTATATTTACTTAGGTTCGTTTCGAATTTATTGCAGACATTAGTTTTCCAAAAATTATTGGAACGCAGAGCTTTTTGTTAGCTTGTAAGAATTTTTTTTTAGAAACGGGAATATTTATTAACTTTGTAGCCTGCAAGAATGGCTGCAGACGATGCACTATGAAGCGTGCATAACAGTAAGTTGATCGTTAAGACGTCGGGAAGTAATCAAGTGAAGCAATGGAGAGGACGGTTGAATCAGCATAGCAGTGCACATTACGTACCATCTTCGCTATGATCACATCTTCATCATTCTGCAACGAAACTGCAACTTCATCCAAGATTGGGGCCAACTTCTGACAATGGCCACACCACGATGCATAAAATTCAAGCAGAACTGCAGCCAAATATCATGTAAGTTCTGACATTTTAAAACTGAGGAGGCAACTAATCAAGCATCATGTTAAACCAGTTGTACGGTCAAGAGAACAAACCATTCTTGCCAGAGTTGAAAACCACATCATTAAGACTATTAGCAACGACAACCTTAACAGGCTGATCATTAATCTCTGGAACTGGATCTGACTTGACATATGGTGCCTAGATACCATCCTACATGAATAATCACAAGGGCCAGTTACGGGAAACTGCAAATTAAATGTTTCAACGGAAAGTGACTTCAAAGAAATTTACTTTAAGCCACTAAGAGCCCTATATAAACAATAAATATGACAAACAAAAGGCTGAGGACACATGGCGTCATTAAAGAAGTAGGCCTTACAGTATAATCTTTCAGCCAGGGTAAGATTTGATCAGGCTCTACAGTTGGTTTGATAAATTTTGCATCGGATGTTTGTATGAATATGAGGGGCACATCACTTTCCTTTAGCCCAAAGTACTGTAGGATTTGCACCAGAAAATGTTCAGATGAATAAACGATGGAAGTCACAACACAAATAGTGTATAAGTTTCTAAAGAAAACCTGGAAAGCACCCTGTGCATCCGTAATATCACCAATCAGAAAACTTATATTATTTGCACCATATTGTTTTGCAGCTTCATAAATCTGACCCTTAAAGGCCTCAACTCTGTCATCACTGAAGCTCAGGAAAAGCATTGCCTGTCCAGCCAGATTCCGGGATCAGTTCATAAAACACCTGTACTATTTATTAGGGAAGCAATAAACGTGCTAAAATTTGGGACTGAAGATCAACAACAAGCTAGATGTGTTCTACAAGCATAAAGCAGACATCCAAAATCAGGATCGTAATTGTGACAAATCAGAAACTTACTTTGGCACCAGCATTCTCAAAATATTTGATGAGATATTTCTGGTTACTCGGATCAGTGTCAAAGGTCACTACAGTTGGGAAACCAGAAACTTCGATAAACTGTTGTAGTGCATCCTTGTCAAACTCCTACACACACAAGAAAAAAACGATCATGCATTATAGAACACATAATACCATAATTTTATAAAACTTAACAGATGCTTTAAAGAATCATAAAAGTCCAGCAGACAACAACGATGTCCAACTTTTAGAATCAAAAGATACCTGAGAATCAACAAAGAGCTCATCAAATGGTTTAAAGAGCCGAATAAGAGGCCCTTTGACAGTGTTATCACCTCGTGGAAGAATACTGGCATCCAGTGTGTGGAGGAAATCATAGTCAGCTCGCATTTTCTCTGCCACGGCCATGAAATTCTCGAACTCACTTCCATCAAAAGCAGGGAAAACTCCAACCTGCAACATGTTTGGGGATAGTCACAAATCTCACATTTTTTTTCCTTTGAAATAGGAACGCAAACTGCAAAACAGAAAAGTAACTAACAATGACCACATCCTTGTCACCGATCAAGTTCGCGGCATCCTCCATAGACTTGATCTCCACAGATGCAGGACCAACTTGTTTTTTCAGATACTCCACTATGCCATCTGCGACCCTAGGGCCGTTGTACTCTTGCACATTGTCCCCTTGCTTCCTCAAGATCTTGATAGTGGGGAACCCCTGCACGTCGTACTTTTCGCTGAGATCCTTGTTCTTCTTGTCGCTCGCGTCAACCTTGGCAAGAACGACAGGTGGGTCATGTTTGCTTAGGATGGACGCCGCCTTCTCGTACTGCAATATGAGATGGACAGGGCGGTGGACAGTAAGCGTTACATATTCCCCTCAAGAAGCAGAATCATTGGTTTAGAATTTCAGAGGATTTCTGTCATTCAAAAAGTACCTCTGGAGCTAACTGCTTGCAATGGCCACACCTGTGGGTAACAAAAGATCAATGGAACATTTCAGTTTGTCAGTAGCAGGTCATAAGCTACAATTTTTGTGGGAACCAAATATAAACTGTGATTTTTTGTTTCAGTTTGAACCAGACATCAAAGAAAGAATCTGTAAAGTTTAAAATCCCTCTCTAGTCTGTATCACTGCCACATGTGACAACTACAACGGAAACATCAGAAAAGTTAAGAGCTACCATGTCTGTTCACGAGTCAATGATAACAGTTTTAATTATTTCCCGTTTTTTTTTTGTTTACTTGCTTCCATTTCCCTCTCCATATGCAACCTCGAAAAGGTTCAGATTCCAAGACATGTTGACTATGTTGACTACTCTTGCTCCAAGGTTTTTCGTTAGTGTTTTATACACCAATGTGAAAAGCAGGGATTGGCGAAGACACAAGGCCAAAGTTCCGAATTCTCGTTGTTTTCGAGAACAGGTGGGATGTTGTCAAACACAAAAAATTTGAAAGCTTGTGCACCGAATTCCCCACAAACGGTGATACCAAGAACTGTGGGACGGCTAAACACTGGGTCTCGACTCGAGCAACGGAGGAGATGGAAGGAGAAGAGATCCGCACCAGGGGGCGTAAAACTCGACGACGATGAACTGGTGCTTCGCCACCACCTCCGAGAAGTTGCCCGTGTCCAGCGTCAGCACCGCCTCCTCTTCAGCGAGCGTCGACGACAGCAGCAGCAGCGCCGCGAGGAAGAAGGCGGTGGGGAACAGCGAAGAGATCGCCATTGCTGGGGCTTCTGAGGCACGTCCAGTGTCAGCGCTCGAGATCGACGAGGCGAGCATTTAATGCGCGTGGAGGCGTCGGCTCGCGCTTGCGAGCGGACTAGAACCGGGCGGGAATTTTTTTTTCCCGGTTTCTGTTCTATTCTACAGTAATCAGAATGCATTACTCATTCCTTCCGTCTTTGCATTGCACTTGGTTTATTTGGATCTTTCACAAAAAAGAACCGAGTCCAGATTGCTATGTCTCTTCTTTAAAACCCACATCGTCAGACACAGTTGCTTTCACCCTTAACCATAAAAAAATGTTGCAGTTTAAGAGTTGGCATGTTACACTGACCACTTGGTTAATCAAATGTCAGTGGCATCCTGAACAATCTCAGATTGGATCAAGGCAAACAACACCCAGGTCAGTCCACTTCCACTAGTAAAAAAAACAAAAGCAAATAGCCACAGTAGACGATTAGTCACGAGCAAATAATTACAGATACGCTAAGTCACACAAAAAAATGATGACAATTGTATGATTCTCATTCAATGGGAACATCATGATTCCTTCCCAAGCGATCATTTTCGCTCCAAGAGATACTGATAACATACTGCACATCAGGCTACTTGCACGAGACTTCAGGCAGAAGTACCATTTTCGTTCCAAGAGATACTGATAAGATAACACATCGCACATCATGTAATTTGCACGAGACTTCAGGCATCATCTACAATGGGTTAAACGGACAGTGAACATGTCAAACAAGTTGCATCGATCTACTACTAAACAAAACTCTCAGTAGTGCGATAGAAGAGGTAGAGCCAGCGTCTGCCTCATTCCATCCTGCTTTTCCGTTGCACAAACTCATCATCTTTCATGTACTTCTCCTGTACTTCTGCTGTTGTATGAACTTTGTTAAGGAAACAAAAAGAATCTGCAAGTATATGTAACAGATAATAAAGAGCTTAGGTGATATGGATTTGATTAGGGGTACAAGTGGGTTGCAAGAGCAAACCAACAAATGATGCATCCAGTCTCCTTATTTAGAGCCGGCCCTTCCTATCTCCTAGCTGATCCCTAACAAAACAGATCTGCCTAACTTATCTCTTGCCTAACAAACCAATGCTAAATCTAATCCACGTGAAGAGTAACATGCCCAGCTAACCAATACTTATCTCTAATCTGGTGGCCCCTAGCAAGGCCCACGCCATAACAAAGGTGCATTTCATTTCATGTCCAATAAAATGGTAACATGCATTTCATTTCATGTCCAAAAGGCTATTCATTTTTCCTCATGGTTGATTGAAATCATGTTTTAACTTTTAAGATACAACGGCAGAATCATGTAAAGATTCCCATGGCTAGCACAATACAAACAATGGTAAATTGACACTAAATCAACAAATGGTTGGCCTTCCATGTGTTTTGACTTGTGATCTGGTCACCATGGGCTTACCACAAACTTTGATGACACAAAGTGATATGATCAGCAAGGAGGGTCTATTTATATTACCTACAGTCAATATTTTATGCCTGTACATGCAAGATTTTAATAATGTCGAAATAGAGTTGATTTAATAATGGCGTTCTGGACCAATGAGTTATTGTAGATAGATGGCTTGTTTTGACAAGATTATTATAAAAACAAGCAAAGGATATCTGAAATAATCCCAACCAAGAGGTGCTGCCGCAATTTTGCTGAACTCAACAACACTGCTGTCAATAGAAGAAAATATATAACCATTGCTCTTATCAATTAGCTTCACAAGATTACCAACACTTTCCTTGTCCTAAAAGACAAAAAGGTCGTCACAATTAAAGACAATGAGGAATTGGATTGAAACATCCAAGCCATCCAAAGACATACCTGGATGTCCAGAGTTGAGAAATTAACTAAATTGAATCCGTCAATCACTTCACAAAGCTCCTCAGTAAGTTTCCTGGTAGCAGGTTCACCCAAAAAAAATTACAAGTTAGACAACATAAATGTTCTATTTCAAAATTGGATAATACGATTTTAGGAGAAAGTAACCAATTAGAAAACAATAAGCTGCAATCCTCTTACTGGTTACAGGATCACAGTATTTGCATATGTGGAACAATCACATTAATCACTTTTCTTTTTGTAGCAATGCATGAAGAATGATCTGCTACCAACTTAGAAATTAGAAACAATACACATAATTCTCAACTCTAGTTTAAGATTATTACTTTTGCCCCTGAGCATATGTTTACTTAGTAAATTTCTGATGAACAGGAAACTCAAGATTTTTCAAGTAAGTACATCAGTATATTTTTTATAACAACAACAATGACAACAAAACCTTTTAGTCCCAAGCAAGCCTAGACATCCAATTTATTTCAGTAGTTTTTTTTTCTTGAAATTTGTTTCAATGGTTGATTCAGGGGAATTAGAGATGTCTACAAAGTCCACACCAAATTTATTGAAATTTAAAATTTCAACAGAAGCAACTTCTTGCTGTTGCTGCAAAATTAGGCGTTTGCACCTCAGATATTCACCTGTATTTGGCAGAACGAGGATCTTGCTCAAGATGGTATTGAAGACGCTTAAGATCTTGGACATCGGTGTAGTACTCAAGGTTGAACGCTGCCAACCAAAAGGATGAATAAATACTACAGTATAAACATTCGATCATATATAATTCCCATGAGCAGAAAAATGTTCAAATGATTTGAAGACAGAAAGCATAGTACCTAAATCTCCATAGTTCTCAATAAGGTCAATCTTTGACAAGACATTGATGTGTGGTAGTTCGATGTGTAGCATTGCTGACAGTGAAAGAAGCAAAGCACTAACATACTTCCCAGGATCACAGCATAAATGGGCATCGATAAGGTGCACGACAGTCAGCTGCAAAATATCGAAAAGAAAGATTGAACAATCTAGTTCATCAGACATATGGATCAAGAATAAGTGCATACCCTCAAGTTTAGCCTCTTTATGAGTTTTTCAATAACACTTCTTGCATTTGAGTGAAGGAAGAAAAGTTCCACTTGGCCAGGAAAATCAAACAACAGATAGTGATCTGCAGATAATCAGGATCATAAATTAATAAAGAAAACAGTACAATTTGAGCAGTATCTGTATTTAGATAGTTCAGGTCTCTTTTATTATGACTTCAATCATTAAGAACATTTTGTAAACAGACTGAGGTGAACCTAGACAATTACTTTTTCCCAGGATCATAATGATCAAATACAAGAACATTTAAAAAGAAACAGACAACCAAATTAGCTATTTATTCATGTTTTTCTTCTCATCCAAGTCCTCTGGCTTTCTGTGGTATGAACATTCTCGTGTACATTGCAGCTGAAGAGCTTCTTTTGTGCAGAGAGATATTTGAACCTACCTTCAATAAGAGGCTTCAACTTTTCCTCAAGCCAGTCAATGTTCTTCTCCAAGTAGTCCATACAATAAATGAGACCTGAAATAGATGTCAACATAACAGCACAAGTAGTCACATTGTTAGAAGCAACACTGGCACAGTTGATCCTTGAGCAGCAGTAGGGCAGAGCGCCAACCTCCATTAGGGCCAAGAGAATGCTCAGCCATGACATCACTGAGCTTTACGAGGTCCTCGATGTTTACAGCACATTCGTATCTTTTTAGCACTGTGAAGGACACATTCCAAGTGCAAGAGGAGAACACCAAAGAAGTGATAGGAGTGAATATGCAGGGAAAGGACCATTTTAGCGCACAATGAAATAAGGATACGGCAATGCATCATTGGCAGGGTCGAGGTTCACAACCGCAACTTTCCTGCAAACCAACAAGTGAACACGTAAATGTGGTAATCTAAGCCAGCAAACTATCAACTTCACCTCTGTGTCCCCAAATTGTATGGTTCTACCTCAATAAACCTAATTTAAGATGTCTAATTTAAACCCCCTGCACAGCTTCATGCAGCATCAATAATATTGATACGAACCACTTCAGTTAAGCAACTAGTGAGGAGCAACCAAATCACACAGCGGTGTCCACGCAAGTAATAAACACGCTGGACTTCACAAGGGCAAGCACATTCCACTTCATGAGTAGCTAGCGAGGAGCAAGCACTAGTGAGAGAAAACGGTTCGCACCTTCCGAGGAGGGAGAGGAACTGCGACATGCCGTTGCAGTAGGTGGTCTTGCCGGAGCCCGGCGGGCCGATCACCACCTGCCCAAACACCATCCCTGACGGCCGAGGACTACCTAGCTAAGGCTCCGATTCTCCCTCTCGGTACCCACCTGCCTATACCAGCGGCGGAGGGCGCTGGGGCGGTGTAGGTAGGGTTTTCGCCGGAGATGGCCGCGGCGGCCGTGCGGCGAGCAGAGGCGGAGGGTTCTGGAAAAGGAAAGAGGCAGACGGTGGCTCACATTTTAATCCCTTGACCCATCAAAGGTCGGTCCTTATCTTAGTGGGCCAAACATGAGGCCCGATACAATCTACGGCCCAGGACTAGTGAATAGCCCGGCCTGTTGTTTGTTGATGCTCTCTCTGTTCGTCTGGGAACGCATGTGCCGCCTTCTCCCGCGAGCGCTTGCCGTCCACCCGGCGCCATGCCCCGCGCCTCCGGCGGCCGGCGTCGCCGTCTCGGAGGTGATTCCCGTCCTACAGCGCGCCATATCATCCGGGGACGTGCTCCGTCTCGGGCGCGCCGTGCACGCGCTCCTCATCAAGACGGCGCTCACCAGCCACACCCTCCTCTCCAACCGCCTCGTCGAGCTCTACTCCCTGCTCCCGTCCCCGGACGCCTCCGTCGCCGCCTTCCACGACCTCCCGCACAAGAACTCCCACTCATACAACACTCTTCTCGCCGTGCTCTCCCGTGGACCCGGCACCCTCCCCGACGCCCTCAAGCTGTTCGACGAAATGCCGGCTGACTTGCGCAACGTCGTCTCCTACAACACCCTCCATTTCGTCCCTAGCGCACCATAGCCAGCAGAAGGAAGCGCTCCGTGTGTGCGCCCGGATGGCCAGGGACCGGTTCTTGGGGCCAGGGTTGGCTGTCGACCGCTTCACTGTTGTCAGCGTTGCCACTGCATGTGCAGGGCTCGGAGCTGCCAGGCCGCTAAGGGAAATGCACGGTGTGATGTTCGTGTCGGGTATGGAGATTACTGTCATCATGGCCAATGCGATGGTGAACGCATACAGCAAGTCCGGGAGGGTGGAGGATGCAAGGTTGGTGTTTGATCAGGCCACCGTCCGGGACACAATATCTTGGACATCGATGATTTCTGGATACTGTCAGGCAAAGAGGCTCGACGAAGCAGTGCAGGTGTTTGAAATGATGCCAGAGAAAGGTATGATTGCATGGACAGCGCTAATATCTGGGCATGAGCAGAATGGAGAGGAGGAGGCTGCTCTTGAGCTTTTTGAACGGATGTTGTCTGAGGGGGTGGCGCCAACGCCGTTTGCTTTGGTTTCAGCTTTGGGTGCATGTGCCAAACTTGGGCTTGTTGCACGAGGGAAAGAATTGCATTGCTTCACTTTGCGGAGGCGCATTGGTTCACACCCTTTCAATATTTTCATCCACAACGCAATCATTGACATGTACTGCAAATGTGGTGACATGACAGCAGCCATGGCAGTCTTTGACCAGATGCCCGAGAGGGACTTCATCTCTTGGAACTCCATGGTCACCGGGTTCTCACATAATGGCCTGGGAAAGCAGTCACTCGACATATTTGAGAGGATGTTGGTAGCTGGAGTTCAGCCAACCCATGTCACATTTCTTGCTGTCCTTACGGCTTGCAGCCATTCTGGTCTAATATCTGATGGACGCCGTATTATCGAATCAATGGGGGACTATGGTGTTGAACCAAGGGCTGAACATTATGCTGCCTTCATAGATGCTCTTGGTCGGAATCGCCAGCTGGAAGAAGCAAGCGAGTTCATCAAAACTTTGTCATCGAGGATTGGTCCTGGTACAGCTGGCTCATGGGGAGCTCTCTTAGGTGCATGTCGTGTTCATGGGAATGTCGAGCTTGCGGAGGAAGTGGCTGAGCTCCTCTTCAAGTTAGAGCCGGGGAATAGTGGCCGATATGTCATGTTGTCGAACATTTATGCAGCAGCAGGACAGTGGGATGACGCGCGTCGAATCAGGGGACTCATGAAGGAGAAGGGCCTGAGGAAGGATCAGGCTTACAGTTGGATAGAAGTGCAGAGTGCAAAGCACATATTCGTTGCTGATGACATGTCTCATCAAGAGGCAGACAAGATATATGAGATGTTGGGCAAGCTTTTCGATCATATGCGCATAGCAGTAGATTCTAAAGAGCACCAGCTCGATTTGTGTTAAGGGAAACTCCCCGCGTATAAAGGCATTGCTCGAGCTTTTTTTTTTTTTTTTTGGCGGAGATTTTGCTCGAGTGTTGCTGAGACACTCACTCTGGTATATTCCATGCAAGGCAAGGTCCACTGCCTTGCCTTCAGCATCTTCGTTCCATATGATGGATGTGTTGAGCCTAGTGAGGCTGGATGGCTGCAAGGAGCTCCAGAGCCCAGGACTTCTGTTGTTGCATATGTTTTGAATCTTCAATTTGAGGTCTCAATTGCTCAGCAAATTGTACTTGGATATCTTCTATGGACAAAGTTCCAAGCATTGGATCATTTAGAACTTGTCAGGCATCAAGCAGTACACAGCAGAATCTGCAGAAATTTGATCTAGCTCAGTTTGAGTTTGCTGAGAACTTCAGAACCAAATATTCATGTGCACTACGTGCTGTCAGCTGATCTTTTCTTCATTTGTAATCCATGCCATCTATTTACTTTCAGCATGCTAACTCTATGTTAGGAAGATAAAGAGATACTCTGGATACACTGAATTAGTTTAGTTTGTACTTGATTTTGGACAGCCAATTAATAAGCATATAAAGGGAAAGGATTCAGCCTATTGAGATCTTAAATGAAAGGTTCAGTGAATTATATGCAATAGATTAGTCTAGATTCCACCTCATGTGAATTATGAAGACTCAAGGGCCTCTGGGTCATTGGAATAATGGTCATGCTTCATGCGACAAGGTTTGCTGGTCTAAAAATTGTGGGCTGTGGTCGAATGGATGTCTAAATCGACTTTAAAGGTAGTCAATTTGAGCCCCATTTTCATATTGAGCGCCTGTTTGTGTTGGAGGGATTGAAAGGGGAACTGAATAACTTCTTGTTTCTAAAATATACATGCAAATTTTCAACTTCCAGATGGCGGCCTTCAAAGGTTAAAAGGCTGTATTACTCTATTTGTACTAACCAAAGAGGACGAAATGACTAAATGAAACATTGGGGACTCGACAACGATATTTGAGTGACCTGCTGATTGTGACGGTGAGCATGTTCTCTACATGATTGGAAACTCGATCTCTAGATCAATCCATGATTACTTCAGTTTATGAACTTACGGTTGAAAGGGTGTCATAATGCATTCAGTGGGATGGTGGATATGATCCAAAAATAGTCTTGTACGACTTGTGTCAGCACACCAGAGAAATGAAAGCGGTACATCATCGAGAAAAAAAATAAAAGCATTGGGACATGTGGATGAACACCAATGGTTGGATAAGAAAAAGGCGCCTTAATGAACAAGCTGAGTAGTGGCTGTTACTGGCAACACTGTTGACAGAAGCATACGCCTCCGCGTACCATGACCAGAGGGCAAGTTGAGGAGGTAACACTCTGCTCCGCACGAACCAGATAACCGGATTATCGTTCGAAATAAAGCACACGCTACTTTTTCTGTCTAATAACACAATTCTCAAAGTGAAAAAAAAGCTAGTACTGGAAAGGGAGGGAAAAACAAAGGAAGAATGAAAAAGCGAGAAGTCGTCACGGGTGATGTCGACATGCAGTAACAAGCCATGAACTCGAAGCCTGGGAGGCGTGGCCAATCCGGAGCTGAGCTCGCTCCCATTCACTCCCCACCACCCCCTATCCATCTCATCTCACCCAGGCAGCTAACATGAGCCGCTCACGCTGCTCGGAGCGCCGAAACACAGAAGTGGGCGACCCACCAACTAGAGATGGACGAACCATACGTTGCGTTGCATCCGCACCGCATCTCCCTCACCTCTCGCTGCTTCGTTCTCTCTTCAGGTGCAACGCCTGCAGGCAGTGGCCCCTGTCACTTTGCGATATCCCCTTCATTCCCTTATCCCACCACGAGACAGAATGTGCCGGCATCAGCAGCTGCAGCTTGCAGGCGTATTCCTCAACGAATGGACGGGATGAGTGAACGCCTTGCGCCAAGCAGGATGCCACTCCTCTGCGTCCATGCCTCTTTTTTTCCCATGTCAGCATGCCACTCACCAGGTACTACTGCCAGAGAGATGAACCAAACCCCCTTGTAAAGGCAGTTTTGAGTGGTTGATCATCAGGCGCGTTCGATGAAGTAAATTCCCCACAACGAAGCTGATCACTTGATCAGACAGGGCCATTGCCCAAAGGTCAGCGTGATGCATATTATTTTCCACAAAACAAAGCTCTAATATCTATAAGATACGAAACATGGCCAATCATCACATAGCACCAGCATTCTCAGAGTTTCCAAACAAAAGAAGAAAAAAAAAATGGAATTCTATGTTGAACTTGTACGTCACCTCGAGGATGATTTGCCGCACTCACCTGACAAACTTGAGAACCGCAAAGGCAGACAGAGTACACCTGCGCGTGGGCATCTGAGCGCGGCCATGTTCAAAGGACCCAATCCTGCAATGTGGACACTAGATCATTGAACGCAGAACTGCATCATCAGGACGTCACCATGCGGATGGCGCCAAAGAAGCCTCCACTGCATGACAGGTGGGCCCATCTATGTCTGGGGGGATTAGGTACTACTCACGTGTGCTGGCAATGGCATCCCCGGCAGCACCGGCTCCGGTGGTGGACTCAGCGGCCTCATCTTTCATGGCCTGCCATAAAGAAGCAGAGCATGCATGAGGCCCCCCGAAAGGCAAAGCGAAAGGAAGACGAAACGAAAGGGTGGTGGTGGCCTGGAGACAGGGTGGGACACTGAGGAGGGATGATCGTGCACCATGGAATGATGGTGCCATATCTCTCTGAGAGCACAACCAAGTGGTTAGGGTACTTGCTGGAAGATTCGGAGTCCATGATTATGCTCGTAAGTCTCATGAGGATAAGTACCTTGCGGCTGTTACATAAGCTGCTAATTATTAGGCACTATATAGTGCATATTAGACTTGTGATGTGTCTGTGTTTTTTTTTTTCAGAATCACCAGCTTCCACTCTTGGATAATCATTGTGAGATGGATACACTTACTGCTACAAATTAAAGGAAGGCAGGTGTCGGAGGGGTCTTACCACTCGAGCCAACTTGTGTTGACATATATGGGTCATCTGTCCACCAATACAATTGTTGGTCAGCAGCCTAAATCCCTGTGACAAGATCTTGTTTATCCTTGCAAGTTGCAATGATGGTAATGTGCCTGCATAGACAAAAGACAGGCTTCACCAGTTGATGCACGAATTATTTGAAATGATTGATGCATCCCTTTGATGAACCAAGATAGATGCACGCTGAATAGAAGATCAGGAACGACAAATCGCCTGCATGTTGTTGCTTCCTCGCCAAGTGATGCTCTTGTGTACTTGCAAGTCCACAGAACTGTATGCAGCCTCGTGGCTGCTTTATGTATAATATGGATAACAATGGCTATGGTCAAGGTGCGTAAAGGGGCATATGGCTTGAGAAGAGTGACGATTGCATGACATGAGGAAGCATGAAGCCATCACCAATCACCAGCGGTGCAGCATGTACACAGTAATTCTTTTGATGATGGCACCTAGTTTAACAGCAGCTGATATTTACCAGCAAATTAGTGATCACGCAACTAATAACAATAAAATACAGATTACCCAAGTGGCAAAAATACGGTTAAGTATTCAACTGAAGAAGTGCACTAGATTTCCTCTTAGCATGAGAATTCAGGGTGATGGAGATGCTTAAGTACTGTTACTTACCGTACAAGCATCATAATTACCGCCTAGACAGATCTTGGATTGATCTATAACTAGGGTGTAATAACTCTTAGTCTCAAAATCAATAAATTTGCAATCTACTGCACATTTTACACACCATTGCAATCCAGGGAACGTCTCCAGCTTCCTCATAGTACCATTGGTTCCATCCGCAAAAAGAGGTTAAAGGGAAAGAAAGGCAGTACAGTTCATTTTTCTTTATATATTACCTGCAGCCGCCTCTAAAACCTTTCAACACTCCTTGACTTGCACGTCTCTCCCTCTCTCCCTATAAATACCGCTCATCAGTCACTAGAAATCAGCATGAAGGCCTTCACATCAATATCATTCTAGTTCACCTTCTCCTCTTTTGGCTCGCATAATAAACTACAGCAGAGTCGCGCTGCTAGGATGGGAGGGACTACAAACCTACCTCCTGGTTTCCACTTCTTCCCTTCAGATGAAGATCTTGTTGTTCATTTTCTCCGTCGCAAAGCCACCAACCTCCCATGTCGCCCTGACATCATCCCCACAGTACTTCTACACCGCTATGATCCATGGGAACTGAATGGTTTGCACTCTCATCCATATTTCTCTACTTGTGCATATATATGGTTAATATCGTGTACTTATAACAATTAATCTTCCAAGGCAAAGCACTGCAAGCTGGAAACCAGTGGTATCTATTCAACCATGCAGGACAAGGTAGGACCACGCCGAGTGGATACTGGAGCCCCATTGACGGCGATGAAACAGTTACAAGCTGTGGCTGCAGTGTTGGGCTGAAGAAGACATTCATCTTCTGCACCGGGGAACCATTCAAGGGTTTCAAAACCAACTGGGTCATGCATGAGTACCAGTTGCTAGATGGAGGATACATTGCCAGCAGTAGCAGCACCTCAAGCAGCTCAAGTTCGACTAGAAAATCCCAGAGGAAGCGAGTTCATTCAAGCTCGGTGAGTAACTCAACATCGTATATCCTCCTGTTTTACTGCAGACAACATATATGACGACTGAATAGGGTACAAAATCAATCAATGATCACTGCAGGTATCCATCAACTGGGTGATATGCCGAGTGTTTGAATCAAGCTGTGGTGCGCAAGTGAGCTTCCATGATGAGGGCACGGAACTTTCTTGCTTGGATGAGGTGTTTTTGTCGCTAGATGACTATGATGAAGTGAGTTTGCCAAATAATTAGAACCCTAGTCAGTAGAGTTGACGGTAGGTCCTATGCCTAACAACCCATTTAATTAACCATGATGGTGATATCTACGTTAAGTGGTTGCAACTTGCATTAATGTATGATCTGATGGCCTGATAGGCATCGTACCTAATCCAGTCTATCCTATATCGTACCATGTAATGTGGTGGTTAAATATCATGCAATGAGTAAAAAGGCTTGATCTTATGCCTGATAACTGCGACATACCCTGATACGTGTGAAGTGTGAACATATAGGTTACTATGCTCAAAAGTTAGCAAATTTTCTCGAGCATTTGGTGGTTTACTTTGACTTGCATGCTCTGGATAATCACTTGCCACTTGTGGGTTAGGAGACTGATGTAGAAACAAGGCCAGAATATTGTGCAGTTGATTGCTTTCTCCCAAACTTACTTTGCATCTGTGTGAAGAATGACGTTCACCCTGCAAGAAAAAGATGGCAATGAGTTGCTTCTATTTAACAGAGATAAAAAAAAGGTAGGATATGGGTGGAGCATACGGAAGCATATCGCCATCTAGGCTGTCAATAAGATAAGCTTTCAAGATCATATGATTGTACATGTACAAGTTCACAACGCAACGCATGCATAACTGCATGCAGGAATAACTAGTGTGCTCCCATGAACTCACCAAACTTGCCAAACCAGTTACCAGGTGGACCCTACTAAAGTGCAAGGCCTATATTATTGGTTGCTCAATTCCTACTGGATGACTCTAGCTAAATATTTGTGGGGGAGTCACTACAGAGTAAATTAGTAACTTTAAATCATATTGCATAATGCTCAAATTCTAAAAAAAAACTGATTTCCGCTTATGTACCAATGAATAGTTTGAATCCGAATGTTCGCCTCATAAGCCCCCAAAGAATTTTCCACTTATTCAGTGGCACCTGAATACCTTCCTCTATAGATAATTTAATATGCAATAAGAGTGTATGGGCTCAAGCTGAGAAATGACATATTCATGATTTCAGATTCATGTCCCACTTTTCTGACTTAACGTGATGAAGATCAAAATATTTAAGTGAATGGAGCTTTTTTTTACTTTAATAAACATCATCAAGATCCAACATATGTAAGTGAATGGGGACAGTTGAAGGAAAAGATAACAAAGGATTAGTTATAGCTATGTAGTGGTGGTCTATATATATATATCATCGTCATTTTAATTGTTCTGTCATGATTCTGTTGACAACAGAACAGACTTTTGGCTGAACAGAGTCCAGATATCAGTAGTTTTCCGTTTTCGACCAAGCAGAATATTTAGATAACTCCTAGTTCTAACATACATCAACAAAAAAAAACTCAATCAGTAGATAACTTAGTGTCTCAACCGTTTCATATTAAGAGGAAGAGAATTTCTTTTAAACATCGACCGAGAGTCCGAGAAAATCCCCCGAAGAGAGATTTATTGGGGTGCCGTGGCTCGAACCTCGGCAGGCGACCACAACCAGTCACCTGGGCGGCATTGGCAACATACAGTAACAAAATACACACAAACTTATCAGTATATATCATTACTGAGAACTGATGCCATCTTGCTTGAATCCTAACTCTGATATAAACAATTATAGCAACATTATTTTTTTCAATCAAACATAGTCCACTTAAACATGATCATCATATAATGCATACACGTCATGTTATCCTAGACGTTCAGTGCTGTAATCATGAAAACAAATAAAACAGAAAAGGGTCAGGGGCAGTAATAATGGTTTGATCTGACCATAAACATGTACCATTATTAAAGGCATACCGCATATACCTGAATTTTCTAGAGCTTGAACCTACAAAGACTCATGATATGGGTGGAGATTAAATCATACAGTACGCAGTGCTCCCGAAATCGCTGCTGGAGACTCGCGTTGTGTCAATTTAGTATTTTTCAGTTCAAAGATCTACGGATGTCCTTTCTCCAACTATCTCAACATACTATTTCTGAATCAACGTTCATTAATTCCCTCACACATCGAAGAGGACGTGTGCCTAACTCTCCAGATAGTGGTCCACATTCATGTCTTTCCAAAAGTTAACAACGTTTGAATCACAAGTATTATAATATTTCCTATCATAATCATAAATAAACTGTCCAAACCTCTCCTCTGTTCAAATGGATATGGAAGTCATGCTGCCAAAACAAGCATAAATTTTTCTCTGACTTCTTCAGAAACATAGACTCAACACTAGGAAATAAAGGAAACAAAGATGCATATAAAACTGTCAAACCAACCCCAAAACCAACTTGAGGCTGCTTTGATTGCTTACTTGTTCTTGAGGGAGAGAGAACTAGGGTTAGGACAAAAAAGGAGAGGATTGAGTGGCACTAAATCCACCAATTTGAGAGAGTGATTTGGAGATTTGGAGTCTCCCCATATTTGTTGGCTCTCACCTCTTGTATTCTTCATCTTCATGCTCACCATGGATTTTTTTTTCCTGCAAAGTATTTCCCACATAAATCCCTGTGTATTCTATTGATTTGGTATTTTCTTTGCTATATGAGTTGATTACCATCTTGCTATTGGTTCATATCTCAAGTAATTGCTTGTATGGAGCATTTGGCATGAAATGTGACATCCCATGTCACAAAATGTTAATTAGGCAAACCCTAATACTAATTGGGGGCTAATTAAAAATATAAATAATTAATGTGCCAAAGAAGAGGAAATTAATTAATTAAATCTAGAAATTGCGAAATGAGAGTTTTTACAAACATCACAAAAACCCATGGAAGTGCACCAATGTTTTTGCATATTCATGATGGCCATATTAAAAGAGAATTTTGAGGATTTTATCAGAATTTTTGGTAATCATTTAATACCCTTAAAAATTCTCTAAAGGCAGAGAAAAGCACTTTCTATTCTGGAATTTTCACAATTAATATAGGACGAATTAGCACTTGACCCCAAAAGCAAAGTTGGAGTGTATGATTCCCTGGGTATGAACAAAAATCTGTATGAGGTTTGGAGTACTGGAACCTGGCGAATTCTTGCAAAACCCAAACACTATTCTGAGTCAAGGGGGGTCAAACTTCTCCTTTTCCCTGGCCACTCCCAGCACGACACCAGCGCCCGCCGTACCACCGCCATCGATCACTGCAGCGCCAGGACGCTACTGCAGCTCCATTCCGGCCACTGCACCGCTGCTTCTCCCTGTGTCACCGGCCTGCATTGAAGAGACCCTGCCGGCAAGCCACTCCCCAACCACCACCTCCTCTCCTTTCTCTCCCTCGCGCTCTCTCTCTCTCTGCCTGTTGGTGTTAAAGGGCAGCAGCTGCCAGAAGCCCACCCCCTTTCTCCCTCTCTGCTCGCAAGCACTCCACGCACCTCCCAGCGCGACCACAAGGCCGGGTACAGCGCCAAGCCCCCTCTCCGGCGACCTCGAGCATAGAGGCTCTGTTCGGACCACCATGGCCGCCGCCGTCCTCCACCCGAGCTAGGCAACACCTCGTCGCCCCCTTTACCCACAAATTGACGTGCCAGCAACCCTCCTAGCCTCGCCCTAACGCTCGCCTCTTGATTCGCAGAGCCGCCGCCGGATTTCACGAAGAGTCGAGGTCGCCGCCATCGAAGTTGACCACCTCACTGATGAGGACCCTGTTACGACCACTCCTGCTGACTCCTTCCTCCATGACGTCGACCATCATACCACGACGGAGCTCTCCGACCCAACCCCAACCCCTCACTCCCTCTGCACCGGTCGCGTGACGTCGCCGGAGTCTGCTCTGCCGCCGCCACTCGTCGCCGGCCAACTCCGGTGAGCGCCCCTCCTTCCCCACCGAACCCCTAAGACCGCCACGAGGCACTGATCATTTGGGGTGCGTGTTGGCCCCGGCCGCGCCGCCCATCGGCCGCTGGCCCGAGCTCGCCGTCACCGGCCGCCGCGCGCCGCCGCGTGCGCGAGCCTCTGTTTAAATTGCCGATGGCAATTCTGTAAATAAGCCGAACTTGGAATTAAACTTCAAAAATCAATAACGCAAAATATAAAAGTCCAAAAATTATGAAACTAATTTTTTTCGACTCCTAGAGTTCCCCTCTACCAGAAAAACAAGTTGAGATCCAAGGTTGTGCAGTACAAAAATTTATTTAATTCCCTAAATATACAACCCTAATTAGACTACTAAATTCATAAGTAAATATATATCAATGGTAAATTCATAAAACTTATTCAGTGATCATGTCATGGCATCCCTAAACGTTCTGTAAAAGCACATTTCTAATTATATGCATATTTTTAGTATTATTGCATAATCTTTATTTTCAATAAATGAATTTATATAAATTATTTGCTTGGGTTTTATTTATGAAATTTGGTATTCATGTTCCTTATGAATTTGTATAACCCTATAAATTTCCATGAAAAATTTTGAGCACCATCAATATGTTTTTTGCTATCGAATTAATCACTCAATAATTAACTTAGGAAATTCTATATGAATATTGCCTTATACATGCATTTAGTTAGAGTTAGGAATAAATCCATATATGGTACTGTTCATACAGAATATTAATCTTGAATTGCAGTAGAGTTTCTCATTCTCCATTATATGCTCATGGTTCCTAATTAGTTATATGTACCTAGAGCTACTTTATGTAGTTCAACCCTGTTCATCTCATATATTGACATAAATACTTGCATAATTGTCACTTCAGCTATTTTGCTCAAAAATAAACTTTCTGAAGTTTAGGCCCGAGTACTACATTTTCATGTCACCATCATTATGTAATGCCATGTAGTCCTCAACTATGCCATGCTCATATTTATGGTAGACATAAGCTAAGTTTTGATGAATAGAACCCATATTTCTTCTAATTAGAAGTTTGTTCTCTTCAATTAAATGGTTGTCATGTCATATATATGTGTACATACCCATTCATGCATGAGCATCAGTTCCTTAACTTTATTTGTTGAGTAAGTGCCATGAATCATCATGCCATATATTTCATAATTAAATAGGGAACTCCATGGATCCTTGTGTATTCCTCGTTATTTATGCATGTTCATGTCATATAGGGCCTGAGATCGAGGAGATCACACCAGAGCAACCGGGATCTGAAGCGAACTTCGGTGAAGACACTAACTACGATCACTCCCAAAGCAAGCCCCAGTGCATACCTAATTAATTTTCGAATCCTTTCTACTTTGTCACAAGCTAGGAATATTGTATTGTACATTAAGTATAGGACTTGGATGGAACCCATTTACATACTCCCGTAAATGAACTATGGTTCGTTTATGTTAGCAAGTCTCTCCGATAGTAAATGCTATGCTTAAACTAGTGGAGTCAACGGTAGGTTATGGTATCACTTGATTCAACTATGGTTCACATAATTAATGAACTTGATAAAATGGAGCACCTTTCGTTGCAACTCCGCGGACAAGTATTGAACAGTACCAAGTACATACCTTTATATGAGAATTGGTAAACCTAATAACTTGGGCGCCGTATTATTGGACGGCCATACTCATTAATCCAGAGGTGATGTGAATGGCACGGTGGATGCACGGGTTTGAGGATCACTGGAGAGTGCACGGGTTAAGCCTCGGATACGAAGTACTGTATCGCGGGGAGGACGTGTACTCGGGATCGATGGCCCCGGATCGACTTTGTAGCAATCTAGTGAACGGTGGCCATACGTGTTCTTAAGTGATGCGTATGTCGTATATTTGGGTTTTCTCCTGCAGGATGTAAATCAATTCGAATTACCGTCCCTCGTGGTTATGAGTACCTCTTGTTTGAGCAACGGCAATGATATGTTAAGTAGTGAAATTATGGTTATGATTCTGAAATTACTTATGTTATGGCTACATATTGCTATGATGTATTGCTCCTTACTTATATTCAAGTCTTAGCAACTAGCTAGATTCATCTTAGTCATTTTTCTGCAATGAGCAAAGTAAAATCTTGATTAAGAAAGTGCAGCATAGAACTAATAGGAGCTTTTTTTTATGCAATTATCAAGTAAGCCCGGTCAACCCCCTATATATTAGGAGTCGGTTTTAGTAAACCTTTTAACGGGTAAGTCTTACGGAGTATGTTAGATACTCAGGCTTTACGATGATGTTATTTTTTAGGTTTCCCTCAAGCTACTTACTGTGATTGTTGTAATAAAGTGGTTTGGAAAGGTGAGCAGCTTCAGAATTGGACCATTGAATGGGTCTCTAGCTCTTCTAACCGTGATGAGTGAGCCATTGCCATAGGGTCGGCATGGTTCGCTTAGGTGATCGACGTCGGTTTTATCGTCTTTTCGCTTCCGCTCATTTATGTAATATAAACCAAGAACATATGTATTGTAATGTAATCTGAACTTGCTTCCGCTGAAACTCTCGAACTTGTAATATTATGCATTCAGTAATGTAACTTTGTAAATGATGAATGTTCATGTATGAATGCTATGTATGGTTACTTCGTTAATCATCTCCTGAGACGATCCTGTACGACACACTTATTTTTTGGAGTAGGGTTGTCACATGAAAGATATACATGTGTTCTTGGATATGTTGGTGATTAGATGATAAGGTGGTTGTTGTGATGAGCTAATTGCTACAGATATATTATTGTTGGATCACTGGATAACTTATGGTTGTGTTGTTCGAAACATAGGTGTTGTTTTTGGTTCATACACACAAGATGTTCGGTGACATACTCATGAAAGGTTAGCTTGTTTATTTGGTCATTTCTGCTGTCCCATTTTACTCACAAACACTAAACCCTATAAAATACAAAACCAGCACAAAATTTCAACCATTCTCACAACGATTATGCACGGAGCTAGACTGAACTATATGCGGCCTGAAACATGCATAGTTGCTAGCGGCAAAATGCATTGGCTAGGTATTATCCCTCTGGCCACAACAATTATTGGAGCTCTGCTCCTTCTGTAGTTGTAAATGTTGCTATTACGTGTTGCCGCACATGTATGATGCATGTGAAGACTAGCCGATAACAATATACAACTCTCTTTTTATCTTCTCAAAGAAAATTAAAACACACACACGCACACGCACGCACGCACGCACGCACGCACAGAGGAAATTTCAATCAAGAAATGATTTTGCCTTTTCGGAACTGCCAAGTCTGCATCACAGCCCCAAACGGAAGCATATAAATAATGGAAAGAGACAACCCATTCTATGGTGGTGATGATAATTAAATGGGTGATGATCAAAAGAGGCAAAAAGGTGATTCTGTGGTGTTCGAAGACATGCACACAGAAGGCTCGACCTCGAATTGTTATCGCAAATGGCTCATCTTTATTACTTGCTTCAAATTCAAACTACTGGATCTGAAAAATGAACTTGACGTATCTACTTCTAGTTCAAAGGATCTGTGTTTAGAATCCGGCCGGTCACGTAAATACGCACTCAAGGGGGAAAAAAATTGGTGCATCCGGATTTCTGCCACGTGGACACTGCGCCTCCATCCGAGAACTCCCCGTTTGATTCTCTCGCCAAACTCAGCTCAGGGACGAGTCTGCAACACATGGCTCGTTTGAAGCCAACACCTGGGCTCCTTCCTAGCGCTCTTCCCTGTCCTCCCTCATCAGAGCACGGGTCCGTGCGAATTGCGACAATGTGTCACCGCTAGGCAAGTGTAGCGCTGTCCTCATCCATCACAATTAGAAGGAGCGTGATCGTGTTTTCGACTTTCGGTCGCAGCCATTATTGTTGTTCTCGGTTCTAACGATGGTTATGCATCTAGTCTTTCTAGACAAAATTGCTATCTCCCTGGCAGCAAAAAGCAACAAAAACCCCAATCGATAGTGAGAAAAACACATGTCGTCGTTGCTGGAATGGGTCACTCGATCAGGGCAGCAGATGCCGTTGTTCACTAGTCTTTGCCGTTCATTGGCAGTCTCCCTGGCAGCAAAAAGCAACAAAAACCCCAATCGATAGTGAGAAAAACACATGTCGTGGTCGCTGGAATGGGTCACTCGATCAGGGCAGCAGATGCCGTTATTCACTAGTCTTTGCCGTTCATTGGCAGTCTGCCGCAGCGACAGATAACAGAGAGAGAGAGAGAGAGAGAGCGGCATTGCGGCGGTGGCCAAATGACTCAGCCGTGTGCACAAATGACCAGCCACTTTTATACATGCATGAGTCTATGTAACCATGACCGAAGTGAAAATAATTTGGTGTGGACCGTCCGCAATTCGCCGCCATGCGAACCCACTTGGATTGCTGTCACGTGGACACCACGCTGCCATCTGACGCGTTTAGAACATTCTCCTGCACTACTCATATTGCGCATTCCTGCAGGTGAAAAGAAATCCTATCTTAAAGCTCATCTCATTATCTGAATAGTGTACAAGTGGCTGGTCATTCTGGGCGTTGAACTGCATGATATCAACGGGGAACGGAGTTGGAATCCGAATCCTTACACATCCAGATCTGGACCTTACTATGCGAAATTCTGAAAGCTTTCTCTCTGCTTTTTTCACTCTGATCGCAAGATAAGTTGTGCTAATCGGGCTAGTTGCCAGATGGTTCACTCTTTGCCTTGTCTGTTCTCTCACTAGAGCATCAAGGCACATACATGTGGCACCTATTTTATGAGAGAAAGCTGTTGCACAAAGTTGACTGCCAATCATTTTCATGGAACTCTCTCTCTCTCTCTCTCTCTCTCTCTCTCTCTCTCTCCTTATGTCAGCCATAGAATAATTCTTTCCTGTTTGTGTCCATACCTTTTTCTTTCGTGGCACAAAGGTAGTAGAATACAAACCCTTTTGTAATTTTCTAAGATGCTACTAATTAGTTAGTAGTGACATGCGGCCCAACACAAGTTTTGGGTAAACGGAAATTATTTAATTAATATGCTTTTGTGTATCCGTACATGAATTTTGTTTGTTCGATTTTCATTTCCTGTTTCTTATGAGGATACATTTGATTCCTAATTAAGTCTATAAATTTTGTTTGATTTTCACTTTTTTTAAAACTTTATCATGTAAACGTTTTTTTGGTACTAAAATTATCATGATACATTGTACATTTACAAATATCTAGAGTTCATGCGAGTATGCCATATCTTGCTATCATTCCACTTTACAAACGAGAAAAAATCATGTGATCATACCTAGTAGAATTAAGATGCCAGATGAGAACCACGTCACACGTAGTCGTACTTTATATGCCAGTGCACAATCAGGTCACATTTAGTTGTCCCCTTTAGAAATGCCATGCTAACGACACTCTTATTACCTGACTCCGCTTGTCAGGATTTACCTACAACTCCATCCATACGTGTAACACCTTTCGCACGGTTGTTCCTTTCCTCCATGAATGTAGTGCCGTTTAAGAGATTACCTGGCTTTGTTTGTCGGACATTACCTACCGCTCCATCCTATGCGTGTAACACCCTTCGCACGGTTGTTTGTTTCCTCTATGGAAGGAGTGTCGTTTCAAAAACTACCTGGCTCCATCTGTCATACACTTATCTACAGCTTTTAAGAAGAGTGTATGACACCTCACCATGGTTGATCCTTTCCTCCATAGGGGAGAGGGATTCATGTGAGCCTTCGGTGCCTACGTACACTTAGTATTTTCGGGCCTATATAAACCCTGACATGAAGGGGGTGTAGAGTGGATGTATTTGATTTCTAATTATTAAGTCTATAAATCAAATTTGTTTGCTTTTCACCTTTTGTAACTTTATCATGTAAATGTTTTTTTGGTATTAAAATTATCATAATACATTGTACATTCACAAATATCTAGAGTTTACATGAGTATGACGTATTTTGTTATCATTCCACATTGCAGACGAGAAAAATCTTGTGATCATACCTACTAGGATTAAGATGCCAGATGAGAACCACGTCACACATAGTTGTCCTTTGTATGCCAGAGCACAATCACGTCACATTTTGTTTTACCCTTTTACAAATGCCATGCTAGTGACACTCTGGTTATCTGGCTCCGCTTGTCGGACATTACCTACAACTCCACCCATGCGCATAACACCTTACTCATGGTTGTTCCTTTTCATCCGTAGATGGAGTGCCGTTCAAGAGATTACCTGGCTTTGTTTGTCGGACATTACCTACCGCTCCATCTTACGTGTGTAACATCCTTCGCATGGTTGTTTCTTTCCTCTATGGAAGGAGTGTCGTTTCAAAAACTACCTGGCTCCATCTGTCATAAACTTATCTACAGCTTTTAAGAAGTGTGCGTGACACATCACCATGGTTGATCCTTTCCTCCATGGGAGAGAGGGATTTGTGTGAGCCTGGGTGATACGCTTAGCATTTACGGGCCTATATAAACCCCAACAGGAGAGGTGTAGAGTGTCAAGTGGCTTGCAATCGCATAGCTGGTGAGTATTCCTACTAGTTCTAGTTGTTAGCTAGGAAGGGAGGCCCATTTACGGATTTACCTCTCTTACCATTCGTTTTCATCCATCCTTTTCCTGTCCACTCTCCCTCCCTCTCACGGCCATATCATATCCTCACTCACCTCTGGCTTGTCTTTTTTCCTACTCCGTGAGATGTAGGAACAAGGAGTCAAGACCTCGAGAGCCAAGCGCAACAACAGCTAGGATCGGGAGCCGGCGGCTAACAATCAAGCAAGAAGCAGCTCATCCAGATTACCAACGAGGAAGAATAACGCAACGAGTGGAGAAGTGACACAATAACAGAGGTAATAACAGATGTCACCGTCAACATCACTTTCTCTTTTGTACTCCGCTTGATTTTAATTCTCTGCCGATTAAATTTGGCGCCTGCTGGTTTGAAGTCGAATCGAATGATTCGTTGGTGGTGTCCGATTGAGTCAGGTATTGCAAGCCTATTCCGTCGATGTGTCGGTCGCAGCCGACTTTTGTTTGGTTTTCCCCCATATTGGTGATGTTTTGACGTGTTTGCGTGTTCTGGTGCTGAATTATTGTTGTTACGCGCTGGAGTGGAAAACGTGACTTTGTTGCGGCGATGTGGTGCTGCATGCGGGCGCGTACGTGTAGCTTTCAAACCTGGTCCTGTTTTCCCTTGCGCTGCTCCTCCATTGTCCACCCTCGTGCCGCTGACGTGTGGGTCCACGCATGTTTCAGTCGCCATCTCGGGGTTCACGCCTTCATGGTCCTTATTGTCTTTTTTTTTAAATGCAATCCAGGTCCTTATGATTAGGTGATGTATAGTCTGCATGAGGGACAAAGCCATCAAATTTCACGGTATTTTCTCTTGATACATCATTTTTTCCTGCCTGTGTTCAAATTTTGGTTTGCACGGTACTGAGTTTTTTTTCTTCTTAATTTAAAAGAAGCTTGTTTTGCAAAAGAAAAAGAAGTGGATGAAGTTTCCAAAAGTACCATATGTTATTCGATATGCAAGGTGTGCCAAACTTTTGGGGGTATCGTAAGATTGAGTAGAATTTCTTCTCTGGCGTGGAGGATTTTTCTTTTTTACACCGGCGTGGAGGATCTTGAGAAGCTTGATTGGATCATGTTATCTAGTCCAGGACAAAGTTTGGACGGTCTGTGAGAGAAATGTGAGATCCGAGCGTCAGACAAACAAAAGCCGACCAGCAGAATGAGACGGGCCTTTTGTGATCCAACTGCGATGCCCATCAAGCTTCCTCGTGATTCACGCGGCGGCCACGGGAAGCAGCTATCGAGCTCACCCTTCCTGACCCTGAGCTACTCCTCGGGGCCCACCGGTCGGTGTCAACGAGGCCGTCCGCCACGTAGGTGAAGCGCGCCCGTACGTGTTGACGCGGGTTGCCTGCTGTACTGTCCTGTCCTGTACCAGTACCGGCACGCTAATGCAATGCCTGAGATAGCTGATGCCAATTGCCAAGCCTCTGCCCTGCTCCGCGGCTCAGAGAGAATCCACGTGACACGATCGACAGACCGATCGAGGCACTGTACATAGACCATGTGAAGAAAACGTGACCTCACACACTTAGCAATCAAGACGATATCTGGCCTCTCTGGGGCCTGAGTATTAGTGGCTTGGAGCCAGCCACTCCTCGTCACCTCGTGGTTGTTAGGTACTGTCTGGAAAGCATGAATTTCGACGTCGCTCTCGTGCCGGCCGACTTGTCTTCGGTTTACTGCCTTCTTCCTTCTGCAGTTCGGCAGCCGCACGTCTTTCCTGAATGTGAGAAGGCAACAAACATACAACTTGTTCAACATGCAATTATTTGTCTCCTGTTAGATGCTATAGATAGATCTTGGCTCTCCACGCTCTGGTTGGTGCCCAACGCGTTTGGGTTCTTGGATGGTTTTCGACACATCGTGTTTCGTCTTTCCCGTTGCAGTTTCATGAGAGTGACTGCTACCAGTCTCCCAGCCGGCGCTTATACTTACTTCCAATTCCAAATGATCAATAGTAGGGCGTCTTTCATTTACTTTGTTCTTTGTCAGGAAGGATAAGTTTTGCATATAATTATTCGTTGCGTAATCATTGACGCAACGCTAGCAGTTGGTCATTTCACTTTGCTTTTTTCTTCCCCTTGTGTTGGAGCATCTGCATCTCGAACTCAGATCGTTTTTTTTTTTTTTGGGGGGGGGGGGGGGGGGTCATTTTTTACATGTTACTATCCGTCGTCTTTATTCGACAGGAAGATAAAATTTGACCGCGACAGCAGTGACAAAGCTCATGAGCTTTCTAATAGGAGGGAGGATCCCCATCAGTCCCAGGTGGACACTAGTTAATCAAGCAATTAAAGGAGGCCTAAAGATTCATGCTTTGCGACCACTAATGACCAAGCAGCGAATTTTGCCTCGTGGCCCTCCTCCGCGCCGCGCCGCGCACCTGGGCGCAACCGGGAATCTGACGGCGCGCGCGGGATCGAAGGATTTGTCATCGTGTTGGCCAAGAGGCATTTTTCTTTCGTTCCCGTCCAGTCACACTGACGTGGTGCCCGATTCCTCGGTGCCTATTCTATTTGCAAAGCCGCACCGCCGGTGACTGTTGTGTGTTGCTGCTACCTGCTAGTTGCTAGGGCGGGAGGCCCATTTGCCTCTCTCGCCATCCGTTTTCATCCATATCTCCCTCCCTTTTGCCATCCCTTTTCCCGATTTGATTCTTCCTCTCCTGTCCACCCTCCTCTCTCGGGCTCTCGGCCCTATCATATCCTTGCTCGCCTCCTCCTGCTTCTCCTCTGCTTCCTCCGTGAGATGTAGGAACAGCGGGTCAAGACCTCGCGAGCCAAGCGCAACAGCAGCTTAGGATCGGGAGGCGCGGCGCCTGAGCAAGCAAGAAGCTTATCCAGATTACCAGCGCGGACACAAGAACAGAGGTAAACATAGCCGCCGCCGCCGCCGCCGCAGCCAAAATCGATTGCTCTTTCTTGATTTCTCTGCCGATTTTAAGTTTGGTGCTGCCGGTTTGAAGTCGATCGAATCGAATTGAATGATTGGTTGGTGTCCGGTTGAGTGAGGTGGCGCGAGGCGATTCCGCCGGTGTGTCGGCTGCAGCCGACTTTTGTTTTTGTTTTCCCCCCCTCTCGGTGATGTTGTGTTCCACTGCTGAATTATTGTTGTTACGCTAGCTGGATTGGGAAAGCGGGGCGAGGTGGTGGCTGACGAGGAGCCTGCGTGCGTGTAGCTTTCAAACCTGATCCTGTTTGTGCTTGCGCGGCTCCCTCCATTTTCCACCCTCGTGCGGCTGACGCGTGGGTCCACGCACGTAGGCGAATGTTCGGTCGCCATCTTGGGATTCACGGTCCTTACTTTTTTCTTGTACGCAAATCCTGGTCCTCATGATTAGGATGATTGGGTTGGGTGATGTTTTCCCTATTTATTACAGTTGTTCCGTGGTAGAGAAATGCAAGTCGTTCTTCCTCTGCATAAACTTGCGTATTCCAGTGTCCAGGCTGAATTGATAAAAACTTCTGATGAACATGCAAGTCATGCAGTAGGGTAAATGTCCGTGTTCAGAAACTGATGGAATTCTGCTACTGACTTTTTCAGGGTACCAAAAATTCAGCACAAGCTTTTAAGTGAAGCTTCCGATTCTTTGCAGTGAAGGGGAGTTTCAAGGTCCCCTGAAAGGAGAATCTAGTGAAAGGTAGGTTTGGACTGTTCGCAGGAATGATTAGATCCTCTCTGCAACGAATTTCATCACTGCATCCTCGATGATTTTATGGACTGAGGTCTCTTACTCTGATGATTGTGGACTAAGGTCTCTTACTCTGATGATTGTGGACTGAGGTTTCTTACTCTGATGATCGCATAACATCATATATGGATCACATACATCTTTTATTCCTTTGAAAAAAAAAGAGATTTATTAACTTCAAAGTGTACACTGCTTTTGTGGTTACGCACCTTGTATTTGGACGTGATATCGTTACGCAAAATAATGTCTGTCTCATGTTTGTCTCAGTGGAAGGATCCCGTCCTCGCCTTTGGAAGATGTTGCCTTACTTTGACCCGGAGTACGAGAACTTCAACCAGCGCATCAACCCTCCCAGGTCCTAATTTTTCCACACTAAACTTGAGAACTCCCAACACATTCCCGCTACTGGGTCAGAGCAAACTCTGCTTCTTTGTGTTGTGTGCTTATAGAACAGTGGTAATTTTGCAGGGTGTGCATTGACAACGGCACATGCAAAGACATCACCTTAGTGAAGGTAAGACAGAATTCTGATGTCGTCAACCCCAATTGTATCTTAAATGGAGATGTTCACTTAATTTCGTCTCTGTTCGCCTTTGGATTTCAGGTTGACAGCATGAACAGGAATGGCATCCTGCTTGAGGTGTTGCAGGTCCTGAGTGACCTCGACCTCCACATCTCCAAGGCTTATATCACCTCGGATGGTGGATGGTTCATGGATGGTAAGAGTGGCTAGTAGCACCTGAACTTGAACTCATATATGTGTATATAGTTCAAAGACTTAACTGCATGTTGCAACATTGGTGCAGTGTTTCATTGCGTGGATAAGCAAGGACAGAAGGTCACTGATGAGAAGACCATCAAGTACATTGAGAAGGTTAGGCAAAATCCTCACCTTCTGTCTGTCAGTCTCTCTGCAGCATAGTAGTGCAATCCTTCACTGAATTCTTGCATCCATGTTTGTTTATCTTTGTCAGGCACTGGGTCCGGAGAGCAACTTGTTGGGCGCCACCAAAGGCAGCAGCTCGCCGGGGAGGTCGGTGGGCCTCCACTCGATCGGCGACCACACCGCCATCGAGCTCAAGGGCCCCGACCGCACGGGCCTCCTCTCGGAGATCTTCGCCGTGCTGGCGGAGCTCCAGTGCAACGTCCTGGCCGCGGAGATGTGGACCCACCGCACCCGCGTGGCCTGCGTGGTGTACGTGAACGACGTGGCCACGGGCCGGGCCATCGGCGACGACGGCGGCGACCCGCGCCGCCTGTCCCGCATCGAGGACCGCCTCCGGCACGTGCTCCGCGGTGGCTACGGCGGCGGCGACGCGCTGGCCGCGCTCGCCAACTTCGCCGTGGGCCCCGCGTCGCACGTGGACCGGCGGTTGCACCAGCTGATGCACGCCGACGTGGACGTGGCCCAGGCGGCCCAGGCGGACGGAGGAGAGGGCGGGCCCACGGTGACGGTGGAGCACTGCGTGGAGAAGTCCTACTCGGTGGTCAACGTCAAGTGCAAGGACCGGTCCAAGCTGCTGTACGACATCGTGTGCACGCTCACGGACATGGAGTACGTCGTCTTCCATGCCGCCGTCACCTCCGAAGCGTCCTACGGCGTGCAGGTATGTACTGTACACAATTTTTTTTTTCTTCTTCTTCTGATTGTGCAGCGTGGTGCCGTTCAAGTCAGCATCTCAGGCGTTTCTTCTTCATTCAGGAGCTGTACATTCGCCGCAAGGACGGCAAGACGCTTTCGAAAGACGAAGCGGAGAAGGTGATGAGGTGCCTGGAAGCCGCCATCTCCAGACGAGTCTGCGAGGTACATACTATATGACATTTCAAAAGGGCGCGGGAAAATTAATCCTCAGTGCTCTGCTTGTCGATCGCGCCACATTCAGGCACTGCTGACACGTGCAACGCCACATATGTGCGCAGGGCTTCACCCTGGAGCTGTGCGGGCGGGACCGGGTGGGCCTGCTGTCTGACGTCACCCGGGTGCTCCGTGAGCACGGGCTGACGGTGACCCGCGCCGGCGTGACGACGGTGGGGCAGCAGGCCATAAACGTGTTCTACGTGCGGGACCCCTCGGGCAAGCCGGTGGACATGAAGACCATCGAGGGGCTGCGCGGGGAGGTGGGCCAGACCCTCATGCTCAACGTCAAGAGCGTGCCCGCCCCCACCGTCAAGCCGCCGGAGCCCGCCCGCTCTTCGGGCATGGCCAGGACCAGCTTCTTCTCCTTCGGCAACCTCTTCGCCAAGCTCCGGGCCTGACCAATTGGTCGGTCGTGTAATTTCTGTAGGGATGAGTTGAACTAGACTAGTTGGAGACAAGTGAGGAAGAGGGGGAGGGTAACTGAATGCGACATGTGGCAGCTGTGGCTGTGTAGTTCATAAGGAGCTCATTGCTCAATCAGGGTTCAAGGTACCCAGACTGGTGGTTCAGTACAATGCAGGCTGCAGACTGCTTGTTGAGGGGTATCAGTGCATTTGGTTATCTGCATGTTCGTCTGATCTGCATCATTTTGCATCCGAGATGCTGCTGTAGCCTGCAGAAAGTCCAATGATTATCCATCCCCTGAGCTAGCTGAACATTCCATCTTTTTGCTCGACTTCCGTCTTCATCAATGTTTTAAGTAGGAGCAGCAAGACATCATTTTCTTATACTAGTCAAGTTTATGTACAGACAGGACAGCAAGGCACTCTGTTTGGCGATAACAGTGTAGATTGTCAAAATCAAGTTACAGAATGCCCCAAAGTATATGTCCATGCTAGAATTTCACAAGGATCTGTCCTTTTCTTCTTTTGACAACAACAATACCAATCAACAATTACAAAAGCACGACACGATTGAACTGAATCTATTTCCCAAAGAAAAAAGAAAGAAAAAGATGACTGATCACCTACTGTTTCATGGGAGAGACGAGAGAAGAGCGAGAGTCTGAATTCTCAGTCTGACAGTGCTGAATTAGCATCTACACGTATATCCATGATACAAAGGGTGCTAATGTACGATCCTGACCCCCACTGTTTTGAAGCATATATATTTGACAAAAACATTTCATACATCTGCTGGTAACTCATCTTCTTAAACACTCATTTTTTGTGTGGCTCAAAATCATCATCAACATCATAAGCTGGGTTGCATAAGCATCTAAACAGCCGGCCGATTCCCTGCACACAAACATATAATGCTGATGAATTTGATTTCAAAACCATTTGCAAATGATAGATGTGAGATAATTGAAAACTTACCTGAGTAAATGCAGGAGTCCGATATGGCACTGTTTGAGACACATCATCATCTGAACTATCATCTGAGCTGCTGTAATCGTCGAGTACTGTCTTTTTCGACGGCCCTGGCAATGCCTCCTTTTCCCTCTATTCATGTTGCAAATGAGCAAACATTTGATTTGTAATCGTATAAGTTTTGGTGTACCACAAAAATGTAACACATAATCACTGCACGGGCCTTAAGATCCTGGAATCTTTTCCCAAGAATTTTCAAGGCCACTGCGCTAAGAAAACTTCAAGCAACATACCTGAAATGTTTTCCCAAGAATTTTCAAGGCCACTGCACGGGACTTGAGATCCTCTTTCTTGACATTGTTTTCATGTAGCACCTAAGAATACAAAAACATGTCAATTTGAATATGTTTGGTTTGCTGATAATTCTAATAAATAACTTAGATTAAAAAACTTGCATGTAATGATACTAAAATACTGACATAATACTAAGAAGTCAAACCTTGCCAAATTAAATTATTTATGTGTTCATATCAACAGATACATCGGCTTATAAAGTTTTTCATTTTCTAAACAAAGAAAATATATAAACCTGGTACTGAAGAATGTCATGTTGTACAGGGTCACAATGCTGAAAAAATATATATCTGATGAGGAAACATACCAATTCACAAACATGCAGAAGGGTCATTTCAATGTCCACAACATTGAGCTTCCACAGTGAGCTCATCATAAGGTCCTTGTTCATCCTCATCTGCTGGTCAACATCCTGCTCGGTGGCGTGGCCGTCCTTGGCGCTCTGCCGGCAGGCCTCCTCTTGTAGTTGCAGCAGCTGCAGGGCTCCTGCATTGTTCCTTTTGTCCCCTAATCAGTCAGCAATTTTAATCATCCCAACGGAATCTGTTGCACGAAGAAAGCTTTCACCTTTCGCAGCTGTGATCTGTGACTTCCACAGGTGACCCTTGTTCCTCACCCACTCGGTCACAAATGGCACCCCTAGGTACATGGCCTTCTTGCCAAGCTCCTTTGCTGCTTGCCGAGAGTATACGTACCCGATGGTCCGAAGAATGTCTAGCCCAGATGCTGCAAGTGGATACTTAACAGTTGAGTTGGATGAAACATTTCTGGGATAGATGTGAAGAAATGGATTGATCAGGGATCACAATACTGACATGTGCTGGAGAGCCTCTTTGCCTCGGATTCTGCATGATTAGCAAATCCTTCCTTTTCACCGCGAACATATTGTGAGAGGAATTCCTTTAGGAATCGGGCTAACTTCTCTTCTCTTTCTCTTTGCACATTCTTGGTCACAATAAAATAGAATCAGATGAATATTTCCAGTAGCACAATATCATCACTACTAGTATTCCATACGGAAAGAAAAGGTAACATTGGTGTTTGGTGTCCATCACAGATAGAGCCTGCTTATTTGGTCCACTGACCTTGAGCCTATCCTGAAGCTTTTCTGGGTTGTCGTTGTCGCTCGTCAGCTTGGAGGAAGCCATTGTTGCCATTGCAAGACTGCCAATGTAGTCCTCAAACAACTCACTCCCGAAAAGAAGGGTGAACACCACCGTGCCATCCAGTATATTATCCCTGATATTAGCAACAACATCCAGATTGATTTTTCCCCAGAATAAACATCCAGATTGGTGCACACATTCACATGAAAAATCAAAGACTGAAGTTCTGCTGACATAACAAAATCGTCATCATCTGAAATGGGTACCTACCTGGATATGCTGTTCTTGCCGTAGCCGTCGTAGGCCTTCCTCTGCAGAGGGTCACTCAGCACCTGGTAGGCCTCTCCAAGAGCCTAGGAATCCGATCCATAGCAAGAAGCTCAGCTGGTCAGCACAGCACGCATCCAGTCCACTCCACCAAATCAAGTGTTTAAGTAGAACGTAGCAGTAAGAATTAAGAACCTGGAACTTTTCGGCCGCTTGGGGATCGTTTGGATTCTTGTCAGGATGCACGTGCCTCGCCTGAAGAACGAAATGGAAACAAGTTGAAAACGCACTCCTAGTTTCATCTTTTAAAAAACGTTGTTTTTGTTGTTGGGGTCTACAGCATAAACCAAGAAGGTGCGCGGCGCACTGAACACCAGGAAAAACAGCATGAAGGACGGAGCAGAGTGTTACCTTGATGTAGTAGGCCTTGCGGATCTCTTCGTCGGAGGCGGCGGGGCAGACGCCGAGCATGTCGTAGTACTCCGTCTCCTTCGCCATCTCCGCCGCCGCCGCCGGTGCTGCTTCCTAGCCTACGCAACTAACTCCTGCGCTGGAAGCAGAAGAGGCAAGAGACCATTGGCCGAACATGGACAGAAGAGGCAGAAAGGAAGGTGGCGAGCTGAGCCAGAGTCCAGAGAGAGGAATGGAAGGAGAAAAGGCACATCATTCATTCATGGCGCCGGGAGGGGAGGGCGTCCCCACCGGCCCATCTTTCCAGTGATGCGCACGCGGCCGCGGCGGCAGAGCGGAGCAGGGGCAGCGCGATGTGCGCGGGGCGTGGCGGCCGCAGTGCAGAGGCCGATCGATTTAACAAATGCGTGCGATGCGCCGGGCGGCGCGAGGTGGTAGGTGCGGCTGGGCAGTGTGGATCAAGGATTCAAGATCGAATGATTATTTGGCTGTTTGTTTTTTCAAGTCTCATTTTGTTTTCTCGTTTGCTTTTTAACTCCCACGCTGTTTTCTCTTCGAATCTTTATGGGCAGCTGTAGGGTTGTTTAGCGGTCTTGCAAGGAAACTAGATAAATATTTGGAGACCTCTTTTTCTTTCCTACCGTTAGCTTTCCTCTCTCATCATCTTCATAATTGGGAATTAACTGTTGATAGAATGAGCTGTATGATTATGGCTTGAGGTCGCCGGCATTGCTTGTGTGTTGAAGGGGCAATAGTGCCAGTACTAATATGATAGTTTTTGTCACATTCAGTCTTTTTCGCCATACCTAATGATCCAATCAAAATTAACAAAATGAACCAATTAACAAATATGAGTCATGGGTTGTATGCTTCTTGAACGAATGGTAGGGTCAAATTGCTGACAGAGGAGCACTGGATTATATGTAGGAGGTAGGAAATGCTCGAGAGAACACTATTTTGACATAATGACATCTCTATTTCATTGCTCTAAATTAATTTACCAAATATACTTGCACCGAGAAAAGTTCTAGGAAATGCTATTGGTATCCTATCGTCAAAATAAACAATAGGTTGAGAATATAACTATAGGGACTATTAACCATATTATGATTAATGATAATTAATACGGACCATTTACCATATTCCAATTATGAATTATAAAATTTTTGAGACGCCCTCTTAAAAAACCAATAAGTTTCATCTTAAGAAAAAATAAAGAGATTACAGTGCCCACCTTACAACACGGCTGTATCACCAAATATTCACGTGTAATTTCTTAGCTCACTGGAGTACTAAGTTGTTTCAAATGACTCATCACGTAGCCAAATACTCTCAATTATTTCTTACATTTCGAATCCCTCATTTATCATTACAGTTTGAGAAAACGATAGTGTTCATTTTCGTGTATTCTATCAAAATTATGATGTCCAGGTCTTCTCTATCTTCTGTGTTAAACGCTTGTATATGATGTTTCGAAGGTAAAAACAGTAAGAATCTTTCCTGCTGTTTTTTGTCGATAGAAAATGGTGAATCGGTCCATCTGGGCACGGTGAACGAGCACCTTGTTTTCGGATTTTTAACACCAATCCCATTTCCTGAAACAGGAATCTTTCTTGACCTCAGTTAACAACTCTGCTAAACACTGTGGACCAGCTCCGGGCTGTCTGGCCTCCAGGAAATTTGCAGACATGTAGAGCGGAACGACACAGGGCAAAGCGGTTGGGATTGTATTGTAGGCAGGGACCAGAAGTTGTAAAGGGCAGCATGTGCGGAGCCTTTGGAGTGGCGGCCAGGCGAGGGAGCCTCAGCTCATCATGCATGTCTCCAGTCTCCGTATCGGCTGCATGGTCGCATGGATTGCGTCACATGCGCCAAGGATTCGGAGTGATTCGACGTGCTCTCTCCTTGCCAATTTGCACGATCAGACCCTTTTGTGATGTATGAAACTCTAGTATTCCCGTTAGTTAGTAACAAGTTTAAGAAAGTTAATTATTGCAGATTCTTCAACAAGGCGGGGATAGCTCAGTTGGGAGAGCGTCAGACTGAAGATCTGAAGGTCGCGTGTTCGATCCACGCTCACCGCATCTTTATTTTTCTGCTAAAAACTGTCATTTTTAAAACTTTCCGAATTTTTTTTTCTCGAGGGAAACATTTTTGTGCTGCTGTGCTGGAGACGTAAGAGCCCAAAGCTGTTACTTCCATTTTCCTTCTGTGCCGCTATGATCAAGATCAAGGATTGTATTGCGCACGATGTGATGTCGTACATTGGTACTCCTGGTCCTTTTTTAGTTTTTTTTTCTTCTCGTGGATCATATGTACGATAACTGGCATGCACGGTACAGGCAGTTCAAATGATTGGAGGCAAGATGATTTACAACTGAGAGAAGACTGTCTGCTCACATAATCCAGCCGTGTTTTATAGTCGCAGCTGAGAGAAGATTGCCGCTCACAACTAAGAGAAGACTGGTCACAGGTTCATAATTCACTAGTCACAGCACAACATAAGCATGCCAAAGGAAAGAAATTCAGATTATATCCTTGCTTCAAAGGAGAAAAAAAAAATCATCCTCTTATACCCAGAAAATTTATCGGCATCCATGTTCTTCATATTTGTAAACTGCCTAGGATTTGTAATGACCATTTACAACACCTGTTAGTTGGACAGTCATCGACAACCCACACGGGCACATGTCCTCCAATTTTAGTTGTACCTCTTCGGGGAACCATAAGGGCTCTGTGGCTCTGTTATCTATGGTCGATAACCGATATCATGCCAAGGATCATTAACCGCGGTGTTTCGTGTCATCTGGTTATGCTTGTAACTGACTGCATTATAGTTTGTCGATCCTGAGGAAGAAAACTCTGGATGCGATGGGGAAGGCAGACAACTCCAGTTTGATTGCTTGAACTGCCTCAGCGGGCTTGAACATGGGGACACGGGGAGAGACATGTTTTTCCTCGGATCGATTCGGGTGCTGCAGGACAATGATAGATGTATTGTAGCTCATCGGCATAATGTTGCAATAGGTGGATGAAAACATTGTTTCCAAATGTGGATTATTGTACCTGGAGGCTTTGCAGGGTGAAGGATGAGCAGTGGAAAACCCTGTAAAATCTCGCGCGCTTTGTCCTTCGATGTCCAAAAGAGGAGCAATGACTCTCTTCGATGTAAACCCTTTGCTGGACTGTAACCAAATTGAAGGCAGATGCATATATCAATAACAGGAGGATGTACAAATTGTGTCTGGAAAGACAACGAGCACGTAAATCACTTTTTTCTGACATACCACTATAGGGAAAGACGGTCTATTTCTCAACTGATTGATATTGCATTTGCTCGCTCTTAGTTCCTGATGGTCTTGAAGAAAAGGGTGACCAAGCAACTGAGTCGCAGATGGGCGCTGTGCTGGATCACGCTTTAAGCACAAACTCAGGAAATCCTTTCCTTCTTTAGAAAAACACTCTGGAATTTCTGGTACATCTTTACTGTAAGCTATCTTAAACATTGCAGCTACCTGAACACCAAGGGAATTGGAGGAACACATGTTATTTATCCTTTCCTGAAAAATATGAACTATGTGCAGTGTGCTGGTTACTTCAACTACAAGATGTGGAGTGAGTGATGCAAGTGGGATGTAATTGTTTCAATAAAATATAATGCAAAGTGAAGACGCATACGTCTGCATACTGATGCCAAGGATGTCGCCCAGTCCCCATTTCAATAATTGTGCACCCAAGGCTCCAGATATCAACTTCAAGACTGTATCCCTTTTTGTTCCTTATAACCTATAGAATTTGAAACACTCCTTGGAGTTGGAAACCACATGCAACGAAGGTTCTGAATGCCAACAATAGAAAACAACATACCTCAGGAGCCATCCAATACGGGCTTCCTCTGAAAGAGCTTATTTCAACAAAAGATGTTATCTGTTTGAGCATAAGCAACAAAGTGAGAGTAAGTGAGGCTCCAATTGTGCTTCTAGAGACACGCACACAAATAAAAATATCTGAGAAAGAGAAAATGAAGTGAAATAGAATACATGTTTAGCAACTCCAAAATCAGCTAGTTTGACTTCACCATTTGGACAGACAAGTATATTTGCTCCCTTTATGTCTCTGCCAAACATACATCATGAAGTAAGGTGGACTTTTAATTCTATTTTGTCCATGGAACAATAACAATGTAATATAATTTGCATTACCTATGCACAGTTTTCCTACCATGCAAGTAGGCTAGCCCACAAAGGATTTGCCGAGTATAGTTACAAATCACAGGCTCCGTAAAAGGACCATAATCTCTAAGTAGATTATGGATTGAACCGCCAGAAACGTACTCAAGATAGATGGATAATGTCTCATCAGTCTGCCCAAAAATCATATAAGTTAGGAAATGAATTTAATTAAGCATAATAAGGAAGGGATTTGCTAGTTCTCAAATGCCTAAGATTTTTCATCACTCAGACACATTTTTACAAATAAAATGTGCATGTGGAATAGTGCTCTTGTGAAGCTAGAATAATTTTTAATTGAAATTGGAACATTTAGTTCTTATAAGTGATTAAGGTTTTGCATCCTTTTTATGGCATCCTACCAAACAATTGAAATGTATATTTAGAACACTATTCCTTCGAAGCTGAAACAAAATTTTATTGAACCAAAATATTTTTATTACTTAACAGAATATTTTTTATGAATAGGGTTCTTTAGAGAAAACGAAAGGATTTAGGTGATTGGATCTACATTCAATGGTTGAAAAGGTGACTGAGTTTAGGAAAATCTCAATCACCTAAGATGGATAGACCCGGTAAAAAAATCATCGCTATTGTGGCCAAAGATGCTCAAAAGCTGTACAGTTATCATATCAACATGAAACTCACCAGTTCACTTCCGTAGTACTGCACAATGTTTTGGTGTGAGAGTTGTCTAAGAATATCTATTTCCTGTCAATTCAAGAATGGTAACAAGTTACTAAACCAAATCAATAGGATCCTTCAATTGCCTTTCCTCAATTCAAAATTTATCAGTGCATTATCTGTAGGACAGCTTATATGTATTGAATTGGTATACAAGAGTAAAGAAAGATGTAAACAGGGAAACAAAATGACCGGATTCAACTGTCGAAGCCGTTCTTTTGACTTTGAATCATCCAAGATAACTTGTACCTCCTTTATTGCACACAACTTTCCACTTTCACTTTGTAAAAGGTAGGATTAAGGGGCAATCAAAGGATGGCAACCCAATAAGTTAATGTAGGCATGTACGGCATTTGTTATTCAAATGCAATAAAAATCATGAATCTTGATACTTATCATTTATTGGCTCATTTGTTCCACTAAACTTAACATGTCATTACTGTATAAAAAACTTGCTTATCATGTAACACATGGTGATGCACCAATACTCAAACAAAAAAGAGCGTTTACAGTGAAACAGTCGTCTTCGGGTAAACTATAATAATGAGCCTACTTGGATCTAATGTTTGTGGAATATGGCTCAGTCTATATTCGACTATATACCAAACAGTTAAGAATGTTTTGGGAGAAAGAGTAACGAAGAACATTTTTTTTTTTGAACAAGAAGTAATGAAGAATCTGAATTGAACAGTTTTCTATTTTTTTAAATAATGGTACACAAAGATCTCCATACCTGTTGAATCCAAGGTAAACCTGACCAAATGTGCCGCTACCTAATAGCTTCCCCTTTTTCCACTGAGATTGAGATTGCGCAGAAGGAATGGGTGATGAAGGAACAAGGAACCCGGTAATTGGAAACGGGGGGAGAGGCAAGGGTTGAGACCGACTCTTCAGATCATCTATCCTTCTAACCGTTGACCATGGACCAAAAGCAATGTCTCCCGGACCGGCATAACTGGAATCAAAAGCTCTTGTTGAAGCTCCTCTTGGTCTCGGGGAAAGACTCCTCGTTCTCACACCACGTGTCTCCTCGTGTGACTTTCTACCGCGCGAATGAGCACCACTTGGTAAAGCTCCAAAGCTTTGCGAATTGACTTCTGTCCCATTCGTGATAGACAGGTCTAAGAACCTATGGTGCTCGCCACATGAAACAAAGTACTTGTGTTCCGTTGCCTGCTCATGCTCATGCGCGTCAGCTGGTACAGTTCTTGCTCCAGGACAGACAATTGGATAATCTGTATACCTAGAGATTGCACCAACGAATAGTATCAGATAACATAAAAACAATATAAGATAGAGTTTCAAATAAAAATAACAAATAAACAATTCTGACAAAGGCAAAGAAACAAAAAAATAAGTTTCAAAATCCAAACACAAGATAAAAACACCATGAAACAGTAGGTTGAAATTTGGCATGTTGGACGTGGATTAAAATATTTTGGACGGATGTGTAACGATATTCATACAAATAAGTGATTTTTTGTTGAAAAAAAATGCAAGAATAATAACGAAGACTTGCCAAAAGGAACGTCGCTGCAGCTTGTCACAGGTGGCACGCTTTAGCACCTTAGTCTTGTTGACTCCGTTGCTTTGCCCGGCCGGCAGTTACAAGTACGTCTCGTCAACGGCCGAAGTTGGTGGGAAACCTCACTCCTGATTCCTGACTCGCGTTTTATTTGATAGTCGTCGCACTAGACTGAAGACCGCCAAACCCTCCACACATCCACGCAGCTTCATGAACGTACGTAATGTTGCAACAAATCACACACACACACGTACGGCCTGACCGCGTCCATTTTCGATATAACTGATCTCACTACAGCATGATGCATGACTAAGTAGTACGTACTACGCTAATAACAAAAAAAATATATATAGTATCTAGAGGAACACGGTACACGTGGCCGACCGTCAACGAAAGAAATACGAATTCAATTACCTGTTGTTTCTCTGGTCTTCCACGGCGTCGTCAGCAGCTGACTCCGGCGAGCTCCCGCCGGAGCCCGACACCGACGTCGTCCACGGCGACGCGCAGGCGCAGCCTTCCGCCTGCGAGGACTGCGCCGAGGGCAGCAGCGGCCCCGACTTGGGACGCGGGAGCGGGAAGCCTTGCCCTGCCACGGCAACCACGTGGCCGCAGCACGGCGTGGACGACGACGTGCCCCGCCGCGCCGCCGGCGAATCGAGGCTGCCGCGCGGCGGCTTTTCTTTTTCTCCTCCCCGCGGGACAGGCGACGGTGACGCCGCAGCCCAGGCGAACACGAAGGCGGCCGCCGGGTGATCGTGAGAGTGCCGCGGCGAGCACGCGGCCGAGGCGGCGGCCCGCGGCGCAGACTGCTGCTTGGTCCTTGACCTGGACCACCTCTTCCCGGGCCACCACCACGAGGGCATCGCCTCGCCTTCCACACAGGAGAGAGGGCGGAAACCGGAAAGAGATAGAGAGCAGCGAGTCACAGGAGAATGGAATGGCACGGAACGCCGCAACGAATGTCGTCTGATGTGTTATTAGCGCGTGCGCAGTGTTCGCGTCGGGTTAATGACAGTCACTCGGTCACTCGTCAAGGAGAGGCGGGTCCCGGAACACAGTGTCAGTGACCGCGCCACGTACTTCCCTCTCTTGTCTGGCTTTCGCCAGATGGATGGTGCGATCAGATCGTGAGACCAGACGAGAGAGGAAGTGGCGGCCAAGATTACGAGACACGGCGGCGTCATGCATGAGCGAAGGCGAACGTACGTTTTCTTCACCGCGCGGGTTTTCTCTACAAAAACGTCTCCGCGGAAATTTCTCACTCGCCAGCACCCAGACCACACGGTTTCCGTACATTCGGTTCTTCCCATGTCCTCTCCGTAATCCCACGAACACATCCAGTACTAGGACTATTAAGATTCCGACTAATTAATTCAAGACTTGGTAAAAAAAAAAAATTGATCATTAGTTTTAAAAAACTATTGGTCAATAGTTTGATTCAATGGTTGAGATTGATAATCTAAACACATAACTACTTATCAATAATTTATCAGTTTGAGGATAATATTAGAAAAAATAGCATTTCTAGATTTATAATAATTATTTTATATTGTCATAAATAAATAAATAATATGATTAATAATTGATGTTTTATTTTTTAAAAGATCAATTGACGTTTTAATAATTGGATAGGGTTATTAGATTTCTATTATAAAATAAATATAAAATTATTTATAATGATACAATTATGAACTTACTCTTAAACTATTTTGGTTAATAGTGTGTCAAAACTAATGATCAATATTTTACACAGTAAAATTCCTTAAAAAAAAACACAAACGCATACTACCATACTGTATGCTCCAACCCGTGAGTTTCTTTTTGTGTTCAATTCATAGCTGCACACGAGCCCTCGTCGTAGCGCGACGTGCGGTTGTGTGTCGCGACCGACAAAAGCGGATGGTGACCTTGAGCGCTGAGAGTTAAAAGCTAGGCTAGCACAACATACACACGGTCTGGCCTGTCGTCACCAGGTGAGCTACGGGGAAACGTGCGAGCTCTCCATTCCGCCGCACGATGGAGGGCCTGCAGCCGTGCCCGTGCACATCCTTGTCGACGGCAAGGAGGACCGACGCGTGTTCCTCGTGTAGTCGTGTCCACGTACGCGCTCAATCGTCCGCGGCAGCACCTCACCTCACGGGTGTGCGTTCCGGCGTACGACAAACGAGGTGCCCCCAGGTCAAAGTTCAGCGAGCCGGGATCTGTCCGGTGGGTTCGTGGCGGGGAAGCAGGGACATACACTGCACTCCAGCGACGCGTCGAGCGAGACGCCCCGTGCAGCAAGGTTCTCATTGGCGTTGTGCCCGTGTGCGCCCTCCAAACCAAGATCAATCGCCAACAATCTTTTATTAAAAAAAATATATCGCCAACAATCAGCAGACCGTGCAACAGGCCAGTTAACACATCGATTCTCTTCGTAATTTTCTTTGTAGATCGCTTGGTCCCTCATGCATGGCTCGTCTGATCTGATTGTCGATTGGTTCGCTTGCACGCATCATATGAATAGAATTTGTTATATCGCTGTTGTAGCCACCCATTCTTTGTGACTTCATTATTTTATTTTATTTTGTTTTGTCGTTTACAGGTGGAATTGTGCTCAAATACGTATGCCTAAAGAAAAGAAAAAAGATGCTATTTTATTTGGTAAATTCTCTCTTTTATGTTTAATATCGTGGAGAAAAAAATCATGGTCGTCTTTATTGTGCCATGTTTCATATTATCATATTTGAATCGTCTACTTTTAAGAAGTACTTACATATATCAAATGATCTTTGAATCGTCTACTTTTAAGAAGTACTTACATATATCAAATGATGATCACACACTTACCTGCTCATTATCATCTCAACTACTTGATCATCGGTCATGTCATATGACCCTCTCCATTGTGAAAGAAAAATTGACTTAGAAACATAACAATAATATGGCACTCTACCATACTTGTGAGAGAATAATAAATTAGAAACTTAAAGGACAGGATAAATTTGAAGAGCTATTTTTTGCATTAAAGTTAAGTCGCTAAATAATCAACTTACAATGTTATAGATAAAAATAATTAATGACATCGGATATTATACGAGATATTGATCCTATAATAGAGTCTAATTTCACATATAATGTTTGTAATTATATCATATCAAAAGAGTATATTATAAGATATGAACTCTTGAGTGTAGCTATTCAAAACTAGGTCACTAGTTACAAATAATGAATGTTGTGTCTTTGTTTCAGCCTTAAATTGTAATATCAATTTTGAAACAAAACATCTTTTGAAAGAACTTTCTTGCTAGATGATCTTTTGTCAGCCAACATTTTGTAAGCTTCTTGATTTTAGGAAATAAATAAAGATATTACATATCACCTTCCAAGGTAGTATGTTTCAACCACTCACAAAAGATCAACTATATGTGGAGTGTTATTTAGGTGAGACATTATAATAATTATATTTTAATATATTTCTTAAATCAGCTGAGGAACATAATAACTTCACATAGTACTAATATAATATAATAAGTAGATTTAGAGTAAAAGAATGTTAGAACAATAAATGAGATAATGATAAAGTCTTAATAACCAACTAGAATATCACATCATTGAGTTTTACTGTAGATTTTTCATGTTAACAACAATTAAAATATAAATCTATTTGAACCGCCAACCTATTGCGGTTAACAAGTATTTGGTCTCTCGAACTACAAAACCAAATATTTAGTTGGACCATCTAAATCATCCTCCAAGATATGAGTGCAGGATGGTAAGACACTAACAATATGTGAGTAGTTTTCATTTCCCTTCTCTTACCACCTGTCATTTCTTTCTTCATTCTCTGGTTTCACATGTTCTTTCTCTCACAATCCTTTTCTACTCATCACCTCTCGTGGCGTGGGTTTGGCTTTTGGCAACCGACAATTGGATGACATAATATTTTTTTTGGGTGAAGATGAGATTAGATCATTAGACTAGATACGAAGATAATGTGGCTAAAATTATAAGACACAACAGTGCCATGAATAAAGACAACATTTACGCAGTTCTAGAGGAGTATAACCAGGATCAACCAATTAAGTATATGGTCGTCGAGTCATAATATAATGACCGAGGTTTTTTAATATATGAAAATTTTCTCAATGATCAGGAGCGCTTTTCTTGTTTAAGTTTAGCATTTTCTTGAGATTTTCCATCAAAAAAGTGTTCTATCGTGGATCCCAGGCGCGCTGGAATCATCTCGACCTTTAGTGCGCTTTTTATCTACAAGACGCTGCAGCTCAATATGGCCTGCTCCAAAGGTAGTACTGTAGTTTCTTTTTGCGGAAGTCGTAACTACGTGTTGTGGTACAAGACCCAACAAACATATCATGGGTTATGCCAATCTAAAGGGATGGTAAAGTTAGAGGAGGGATATAACTAGCCAAGAAGAGAAGGATCTGGCATGAATCGATCAGCCCCCCTCATGACCTCTAGTGTCTTGTATTTATAGAAAGGGGAGAAGAGCGAAATCCCTCTTCTACCCTTGATGTGTTACAAGTCATCATTTTATCCTTGGTGGGAGATACAAGTACACAAATGCCCTTAGGCTTACAATTGGGCCAAAAAACTACCTAGACCAAATATGAGGTAACTGAGCCCATGAGGAGAAACAATGGGATCCTTAAACCCTAACTCCAACAGTCCTCCCTCATCTGTAGACTCTCGGAGACACGAGGGGCTACTGATGAAATAATACCCGTAGCTCCTCATGACTCAGAGTCCTTAAACCCTAACTCCAACAGTCCTCCCTCATCTGTAGACTCTCGGAGACACGAGGGGCTACTGATGAAATAATACCCGTAGCTCCTCATGACTCAGAGACCCAATCTATGAACTATCAAATTACATGTCTTATTATAAATGACACTATAATATTATATGAAGAAAAAAGTACATAGCATCATTCATGAGGTTCTTCTGCCTAGCCCTTGAGACTTGAAACTGGCCGAAGGTGAGAGCCTCTTTTTGGAAGTTAAAGTTAAGTCGAATACATCCTTTCTTTGGAACCCGGAGTCGTGCTAAAGGCGAAAATCTTTCTTGGTAATGATAGCTTGGCCGATGTCTTTATTATTTCGGACCCAATCCTGAAAGTTGAACTTTTGACAAGGCACAACTAAATCTCTCGTGAGCCATAACCGAAGGCATGTCCCGGTCATGCTCTAAGCGTTGTTTCACCGTAGCCGCGAAGCTTGGCCTTGGGTTGCTGAGGCTTCCTTCGGCTTAGCGTGGTGCCTGAAACACACTAGTGCCAACAAGCTTAAAATATCGAGTTTAGGTGGCCTCGGGACAAGCCTTCGGTGGAGCATATCTTTGATACCAGCCGACAAGGCTTCTTTTCTGGCCCTCTACCTGCGACCCAATGCGGGATACGGACTATTAAAATTTCCCTTACTCTGATCTTGTCAAAGGGTGATCCGTCACAACAATATTGGTCCAGAAAGGATATGTGTAGCACTAAAGTCCTATTCGTGCATGCGAGCACACATGTGTTCTAATATGAACACATGAATACATGAGCGTATATAGGTATGCGTAACAAAAACCTTCGGACCCAACTGTCGGAGGGCTTTCGGCATCAGGACGTGCTTTGATGGGCTTCGGACTTTTGGTTTCGACGGCGACCGTAAACTGCTACGCCTACACGCATCCTGGGTACCATCCGGCAACAACCCTCGGCCTCCTGAAAGTGCAGAAATTGGCCCCGGGGTTGAAAAAGCTCCCGAGAAACTGTTTCAGAATAACGGGCTTCGAAACTCCAAAAACAGTGTGCAACACCTTCTCGTGAACTCCCGGCCGTCGCTTGAAACTGCAACCGCATGTCCCTTTTTATGCATTCAAGAGCCAGAAAAACATGAATCTTACAAACCCATGGGTAGATATAACACAGAATCAAGCTCCAGAATAAAACATAAGTTCTTAGGCTTCAATATTCGATGGGCCTTCGAGAATGTTTTTGAAGAATGACTTACAGTCGAAACAGACCCATCGGTTTTCTCGACTCTAGGCGCACACGGGTTACCGAGGGACCTCCGGGCTATGTGTAAGAATGTTCTGGTAATTTCAGCAAATCGAGACGGTCAAAGCATGGCTGCACGGATTCTCCAGCTAATAGAATAGCAAGCTGCGTATGTGGTCTTGGTGTGGAAAACAGAAGCAAAAGCTTACCATTAATGACGCCTGAGGATAGTTGACTATAGACCACTGTTTCTAGACCATATGGAGCAACTACCAACAAGTTTCGACCAAGGACACCTCACATAGTATAAAGTTTTCGCAACAAGCTCCAGTAACACATGTTCCGGGCGTTTGAGCTTCCCACACCTCTCTCTAGGTTCCTGGGTCACCTAGAACTTTTGTCGCGGGTGTTGCCTTCGGATTTTAGAGTTACTTTTGTCGCAGGCTGAAACAATGATGTGCCTTCGGTTCATCTCCCATGGGCCTCGACATTGCCGAGGAGCAAGTCGAAAGCTCGACCACGCCTGCCTCCGGGTTTGATTTTTCCCTCAGCATATGCATGCTTCCGACATCGGCCTTTCGAGATGGCTCGCGGGCCTCGGGATGACTCTGTCAGACGCACCCTTCAGACTAGGACGCTATAGGGCTCTCGTCCAGCCAGGACTCTACTTCATGAGTGGGCGTTAAGTTTTTACAATTTTAATGACGTGAGCAAGCCTTTTAGCACTTCTGCTCTATCCTTCAGGCACACACTTTTCGGTTGTGCAGCCGCGTTGTTGCACGTATACTATGAGCTCTAGTGACATCATGACTACATCATAATGATGTTATTGCATAATATATTCTGTATATAGCAGCAGTACAAGCTCTGGCAGCGGCTCTAGGTGATGGTGCCTTTCGGCCTTTGCTGAAACGTCAAACTACATGCAATGTTTAGGTGCCGAAGCACTAGCAGCCAAGCTTTTGTATGCATGCATTTTTTATATATTATTTTCGGGCATGTGAGCTGCGAACATCGCTAACGTTGCTGAGAGTCGCATGCAAGAACATTTTCTGAAATGACCATCCGAGGATAACACAAATGCTATCACCCTTGGATGAGGGAATTGAAATAGTACCACAACTACTGGCACACGCATGGATTGCTGTTAAGTTACTGGTGGGCCTCCGTGCCAGTTGCCCGTTCAGAGACGTGAATATATTTTGGGCCAAAGTATTTTAAAAAACTCTTAATCTCGTATTTTGGAGTATAGTTGCCATAACGCGCTTCTAAGCATAGAAAACACAGCCCGAGGACCTTTCGGACTACGCTTGAAATGTTATGAAAATAACTTACGCGCATGAGCTATAACAGAAACGAGCAGCAGTCCGCACTAAGGGATCATAGCGGCACGTCACTAGCTAGGAGTGTCTAAGTAAAATTTACCGAAGATTGACCAAAATAATAGTAGGCAAGATAGATACTGCAGAATTGGAAGCTGTGAATGGATGTCACCTGTGATATGAAGTTTTGAAAGTTTACCCTCTGAAGGCTGATGTCAAAGGTTATGTCCGGAGGGCCCCCAGAATGTTGATGTCGAAGGGTGTGTCCGGAGGACCCCCAAAGGTTGATGCCGAATGTTGAGTCCGAAGGGCCCCGAGACGACTGATGTCGAGGTCGAGGGGTGAATCCGAAGGGCTTTCTTTTTTTTTCTTTCTTTTTTTTTTTGCATATCCCGAATGACCAACAAGAAACGAATCGGAATACGCATCCAAAGGATAAAGAATAAACTAGGCCGAAGACACATTCCGAAGGATAAACAAGAAGCGTGCCCAAAGGCACATCCCGAAGGATGATTGGGAATTAGCCCGATAGCACACCTCGAAGGATGAACGAGAATAAGTCCGAAGGCATATCCCGAAGGACCAATAAGAAGCATGCCTGAAGGCACATTGCGAAGGACAACTTGTACCGAAGGACCCCTGGAGGGAAGATCTTGAAGGGCTACTTGGAAACGAGTCCGAAGGTAGATTCTGAAGTGCAACTTAAACGAGCCCGAAGGTAGATCCCGAAGGGTAACATAGAAACGTAGGACCTCCGGAGGGCTGATCCCGAAGGACAACTTATAAATGTGCCCGAAGACAAACTCCGAAGAAAGACTTATAAACGTGCTCGAAGGCAAATTCCGAAAAAGACTTATAAACGAGTCTGAAGGTTCATCCCGAAGGAAGACTTATAAATGAGCCCGAAGGCTGATCCGAAGGGCCTCCGAAAAAGGTGGTCGAAGGCAAATACCGAAGGGCCATTAAAAAATTACCCAAAGGACCTTCGAAAAAGGTGCTTGAAGGGCCTCCAAAAAAAGTGCCCGAAGGCAGATATCGAAGGGCCACCGGAAAAGGTGCCCGAAGGCTGATCCCGAAGGTTCACTTAAGCCGAAGGACCCCGGACTTTTGCTCAAAAAATTCAACTTCTGCTCACGAGGCTTTTTATATACATCCCCACAGTTAGCGCCAGCTGTTGTGGTTACAAGACCCAACATATATATAATGGGCTATGCCAAATCTAAAGGGATGACAAAGTTAGAGGAGGGATATAACTAGCAAGAAGAGAATGAGTCGGTATGAATCAATCAGCCCCCTCATGACCTCTAATGTCTTATATTTATAGAAAGGGAAGAAGAGTAAAATCCTTCTTCTACACTTGATATGTATCATTTTATTCTTGATGGGGAGTATAAGTACATAAATACTCTTAGACTTATAATTAAACCAAAAAACTACCTGAGTTAAACATGAGTTAACTAAACCCATAAAAAAACAATGAGATCCTTAGACCCTATCTCCAACACTACGTACGAGCATACGGTTCGTCGTCGCTGTTGTTTTATGTGAGCGCGCCCGACGGCAGCTGTGTAGCACATGCACGACCGACGAAAGTGCGGATCGTGGATTCATGGCCTTGAGAGCTATGGACAAGGAGTACAAGACGTCAAGACGTGTGCAAGAGCCGCGCCACCGAGGTGGACGATACCCGTGCGCGACGCCAAGCTTCCGTGCCGGTACTCGGATTGTTCCGCCTCTCCCGCTCCCGTCCCGGCCGTGACCACGACCACGCGTGCCAGTGGGTGCCCTGCTGCCTCCCGGTCCCGGCCGCGAGACATACGCCACGCCACGGAGGCAAGGCTACGAGATCATCACTTCCGCGCAGTCCACGCCTGGCCCGTCACCGACAGAGGTGGACCGCAGGGGCCTGCACGTCCTCGATCGTCGGCAACAGGAGGACCGGCGTGTGCTCCACGTCTCCGCCTCCGCGCTTGGCAATGTCGCCACCTCCACCGCGGCATCGCTAGTGTGCGTGCCGGCGAAGGACGACATAGCGCCGAGGGCTGCCCCAGTTCAAAGTGCACGCTCCGGGCGGAGTCCCTGCGCACCACAGTGAAAGTAGCAGGAGAGCTGTCATTTATTAAGAAGAGAGCAGAGCATTACATCTTAATTTTTACAGAGTCTAAGCGAAAGCTAAAAGGGGAGAGAGCACTCCCTGCATCAAGGGGCTACTAAAAACATGAAACGAAAAAGAGCTAGCCCCCAAAAGTGAATCAAGCCGACAACCAGGCAGCATGATGTAGCTTGATCTCATTCATTGTTAGAGCCACGACTTGCAGAAAGGATAGCTCCTTCTGCTGAAAAATTCTTTTTATTGCACTCTTTTCAAATTTGCCACCAAAATGTGAAAAAAATACCAGCATGTTTCCTTTTTTTTGTTCTTTTGTTCATGTTAGCAGAATCTGTTGAAATCAAGGCAGGACTCGTTCATGTTGATAGTTGACATATTGGGTGGCAGTTATAGCTGCATGACTAATCTTCTCTACACGGCTTCAGTGAAGTTGCACTATGTAAGCATGTGTTGTCTAGTTTCTTGTTCACAATAGCAGAGCGGATAGGTTGGATTGCATTGCCATTTTTTTTTTTGCCATATTATCTGCCCTCAACACTTTATCATGTAGTGCCAACCAAGCAAAAAACCGATACTTAGGTTCAGTTACTGACTTCTAGAACATCCCAGCTGGGAATTGATAGGTGTTACCTATAAATTGAACATTATATGTCGATGTCGTCGAGTATTCTCCATTTGTAGTCCATGAAGTAGCGAGGGTCAAGGTGGCAAGCGGGAATCTGTCCGACGGGTTCATGGCGGCAGAGTAGGACATGCTCTTGGGAGGTCCCGCCGGGCAAGCTGAGCCACGCGTCCGGCAAACCGTCCGTTCCATTTCTCGAAAATGCAGGAGCTATGTTTCATTGTATTAAAAAGGAAACGGGATAAGAACCCGTATCGGTTTATACAGAAACATACAAACACAACACACACAGGAACACACCACCAACACACACATAAACAAACACACGCGCACACGCACACACAAACACAACATGAACACCACAGAGGTTGAGAGTTATTATAAGATGACGCCTTTAGCAAGGTTATGATGCTAGTACATCCCTGCCATCTGATTTGACGAAATGGATCTGAACTTTCACCCAAGGTTCGGAGATAGAAGGCAATACCTCAACGCTTTCAACAAAGAGAACGAAGTCATAGGCAACATCGTCGACGGCATGTTAAACACCATGCAAGATTTCTCCCGGTTCTGCAAGCAATGCCAACACCGAACAAGGTCGCAGTCCCGCCCCTGCGCCATATTGCACGACCTCACCCCGCGCCAGCCGTACCTCCAATCGCTCGTAGCGTTGTCATCGCACGCGCCCCCGTCTTTCTCGCTCAACTCATAGCGTCTTCAATGCGTGCGCACCAGCCACGCCGCCAACCCGCAACCCGGCCATTCTCACGGCCTGGGCCTCTTCCGTGCAGTCACTCCGTGCGTCGTCCTCGCTCCGCCCGCCATCCCCGCATGTGCCGCCATCCCTCGGCGCATGACCGCGGCAACATAGGCCCGCCAATCCAGTGAAATGCCATACTGTCGCCGCGTGTGCCGCCCTCCTCAGCGCACTGCCACAGAGATAGCATGGCGCCGGATCCGCCTTCGCCGATATTTCTTCGTCTGCCGCCGCTTGGAGCTCCGCTCGGAGGGCGACGCTACCCGGCGCAGCCCCCCTTTGCTAGGTACGGCCACTTGGGCACCAAATCCGGTGGGACAGGTCCCTCACCGCGCATGGCCGTGTCTCCACTGGCCGCTCGCACCGTCGGCGCCGCGCCGTCGCCCGAAGCATCGACATCGCTACGCCTGTAGCCGCCTCCGCCAGCGCTGCGTCCTCGCCGCGCTCACAACGTGCCTGGAGCCTGACCGCGCCCTCCCAGCATCGCGTCACCTTGGCGTGCCGGTGTCGCATCCTCGCCTGAGCACCCTTGGCGCTGCAGCTTGCGCTGAGAGGGCGTTGCCGTCGGGCTCGGGCCCCTTGCCTGCGGATCCGGCCCCGTAGGTACCGGATCGGGCGGGCCTGGAACCCCATATCTCATCGCGCCACCGCCGTCGGGCTTGGGCCCCCTGCCTGTGGATCCGGCCACCTAGGCACCGGATCCGGCGGGCCCGGAGCTCCTCATCGTGCGGCGGGGGGGAGGAGGCTGCAGTGAAGAAGAAGAAACGGAGGCCCTGCCACCGCCTTCCTCGCAGCCGTGCAGTATTGGCTCGCGGCCCGCTCGGGTGATGGCGAGGGGTGGGGGAGCGTGGCGAGGAGGGCTGGGTTCAACTGCGATATCAGGGTTGTTATATTTGTCCGATGATTTGAAATTTCATGCCATTTTTTATCAGATATTGCAGTTGACTCGAGATAGGACGCTAAAAAATAGAATAAGACAAAACGAACATGCTTTTATGTGCTTGGCTACAATGTTACCTCTTCTCTCTATCTCATATATGGATCAACTACACCGGTGCGCACACAATAGTGGAAGCTGTATGTGTGACACATTGACACGAGTGAGGAGCCGACATATGGCGAGCACTTATCATTGCCAAAGTTGTTACCCGTCATGGATGACACCAAATTTCGAAATCCTGTGGGCACGCGGCACGTCAGCTGTAGGAATGTAGGATCCATCAACCGGCACAGCGGAAGGATTATGATGCCATTGAGTGAGATCATCAGAAAGTGCCGATGAGCTTAGCGTACGACATGGTGCCATGTCATCTGTTTTTCCAACGTTGCACCTCATTTAATGTTGATAAAAAGCCAAGACTGACCTAAAGGAAGACAACAGGCCCAGAAGCTTGCACTCCACGTGCACGACAGATTAACACATAGATACACTTCATATTTTCATTTTAAGATTATTTTTTGAATCGTGCACGATTTTTTTTTTGTGATGTAGAATTTTTGTATCCATATTGTATCCTCCCACTCTTTGTGAGTTGATTTTTTTTTGTTATTGTTTAAAAGCTGCTACTGTAATTGATCATGTGCTTGAACATATGTAAGAAAGATAATAGAAAAGGTTTTACCTTTATATCAAAAAGTAAAAAATGATGCTATTTTATTTGGTAACTTCATCTTTTAAGCTTGATATTGTGGAGAAAACTTCCATGTTGGTCTTTATGGTGCCACGTATCGTATTGTCATATTTGCAATGTTCACTTTGAAGTATATAAGTATATCAAGTATTGAGCATGCATTTCACATAATGTGTGAGAGTCTACAATGTTGACAAGGTTGAACGGGATCTTTCTATGTTTCACTACTTAAATATTGAATTATATATTCCACTGAAAAGGATTATTAATGCCACTCCGAATATTGAACCTCGACATCATCATGCACTCTTTTTCTCAAGCACACCCTTTTTCTTAATTAAAATAATAATATCATTTTTTGGATCTTTTGTGATGTAAAAGATCATAAATTACATGTATAAAAGTCTACAAAACCATAATATGATGATAGTACACTGGAGGTGGTGTACCATGTAGACAAATAACTCACTAAAAAAATATGTAAAACAAAGTGAAATAGTGAAAAGTGCATGTTTATACTTATTGAATGAAATAGAATTGGTGCATCTAGTATAACTGCAAAAAAGTGGTTTGTTATCAATTTTAGCAACAAAGAATATTAGGATTTTAAATTCATATATCATTTTGGTGTTATCCAGAACAATAATTGTGTGTAGCGCAAGTAATTTATGAGACATTACAATTTCTTAGTTATAGAAATCTATATTCATTTCACAATATAAGAATATGCAAAATGGGTCATTTAATGAAAGGATGGACCTTAAAATAAGATAGTAGCACACACATCTAACAACTTCAATATTTATAGCTAAACTTAGCGTGATTTTCATATTGGCTACAGATAAAAAATGTCATTTGGAAGACATATATCTGAATTAATCAAGGCCGTTCTTAGAATAAGATAAAGACTAATAGTGATTGTGAAGTAAAAAAAAATACTTAGGTCTTGTTAGTCAAAAACTCAAATTCAAAGGCTTCAAAGATTTTTTAAAGTTGGTCATTCGTAGATCCATAAGTTCATATATTTAAATGTTTTGATGAATTATGTGTTCTTCTTGAGTTATTTAGTTATTATTTATACTAAACAATATAGCTAAATGTCTATAATGGATGCATAATAACTTCATCAACAACTAGGTGGTGTCTTCCCTCTACAAAACTAGTCAATTTCATAATCCTTTATCTACGATGAAACATATGTGATGGAGCTTCCATAGCAGCACTACATACGTCTGATATAGGCCATAACAAAATAAAATACGATGAAACAAACATGCTTTTATGTTCTTGGCTACATACAAGGTTTATCTCTTCTCTCTATCTCATATACGGATCCAACTACACCGGTGTTCACACAATAGTAGAAGCTGTATGTGTGACACATTATATTGACACGAATGAGGAGCCGAAATATGGCGAGCACATCTCATTGCCGAAGTCGTTACACCCGTCATGGATGACGCCAAAATCCGAAATCCAATGGGCACGCGGCGGCGCGTCAGCTGTTGGTAGGATCCATCAACAGGCACAGCGCAGGACTACTGATGAGTGAGATCATGAGAAAGTGTCGATGAGCTTGGCGTAGGACGTGGTGATCCTGTTCCCTTCCACCCGCTTTCCAGCGATCTCCCTCTCTCGGCAGTCCTCGTTGTGGCCAACGCAGATGCTCCGTCGCGGGTCGGCGATCCTGACCGCCCAGTGCCCGTCGGAGAAGTTGGCCTCCCTAGCCCGCGCGATATCCCACCGCAGCAGCGCCTTCTGCTTCTCGCCGAGGAGGCAGAACTCCTGTAGTCGTCTCGGCATGGCGTCGTGCACCTTCCACCACCGGGCGTGCGCCTCGTCGCTTGCGAACTGGCGCAGCGCCGGCACGTTCCAGTTGCAGTCGTAGTCCCGGTAGCAGAACCACGGCTTGAGCCCGACGAAGTGCACGGCGAGGGCCACGGGCGGTTCCGCCGCGAGCACGCGCCTCTTGGCCAGCACCCGCTCGGGGGTGTCACCCTCCCAGAAGTGCTTCATGTAGTTGGCGTGCGAGGGCAGGCGGTGCCACCACGCGAACACCTCGTTGAGGTACCCCTGGTCGCCGCCGTTGTACGAGTCGATGTCCGCCACGTGTCCCTCCAGCAGCCGGAACGTGCGCTCGCATGGCTCCACCACCATGACCCCCGAGTTGAAGTAGCTTCCGCTGTTCCCCGTGGCGCTCACCTCGTGCGCCGCGAACAGCGGGTCCAGCGGGCGCTGCGCCAGCAGGTCCGCGTCCAGGAACACCACCCGGTCGTACTCGGTCAGCGCCCACAGCCAGAACTTGCTGTAGTTCCACGCGTTGTACGCGTGCCTCGCCGCGCGCGGGTTGCGGATGCGCTGCACGGGCCGCACCTTCCACCCCGCCGACTCCAGCGCGGCCCGGTGGGCCGCGCCGATCGTCTCGTCCACCAGGGCCACCATGTCGCGGCGGCCTTGTTGGTGGTGTTGGCCCAACGGCCCGGACGACGCGCGGATGATGCTGTGCGCCAGCGTGACCGCGCCGCACGCGTACAGCTGCTCCGAGTGGAGGATGGTCGCGTACGCCTCGCGCTGCTTCGACGCGGGAATGGCGAGCTCGCCCAGGGCGCTGAACGGCATGGCCAGCTCGCAGGACCCCACGGGCAGCGCGAGCTTGCGGCGGAGGTCGGCGGCGTCGGGGCGGTACAGCCACGTGTCGCCGCGGCGGGCGACCTCGTCGCGGGGACGGAAAAGGTTCGGCATCGGGAAGCACCGGCTCACCACCACCACGTGCGCCGCCGCTGAGGAGGAGCCCGACCTTGCCGCGAGGCGCGCCGCGGCGAGCTGCAGGTGGAGGCGCGCCACGTCCTTGGACCAGCTCGACGCGCGGCCGCACGGGAGCTTCACGGCCACCACGTCGTACGGCACTTCCGACTCCGGCTCCGGGAGGTGCGGGCACGACGGCTTGCCGTATCTCTCCTCCTCGTCGATCCACTCAGGGTACAGCCGGTCCCACGTGACGTCGCTGCCGGCGGGGTCCAGACGCGCCGTCGAGGCCTGCGTGTGCGGCAGCCGCGCTTTCCACTCCTCCACCTCGTCGTCGGCGAAGTTCAGCAGCGCCACACGCGTGTCCTCGGCTCGGCCGACTTCTTTCACCGCCGATTCGATATCGGACCAGACGATCTGCAGGCTCGACGCGTACCCGGAATTCGGCGGGTCCGGGTGCGACATCCAGCTCGCTTCCGACGCCACTGGTCTGAGTTTTCATCAGGCAACAATGAATTACTAATTGGTCAGTTCTTAGGCCATCAAGTTCTTGGCCGTCAGATCACCAGAGCACGAAATAAAAACTTTACTATATGACGAAGATTATTTTACTCACTGTATGTTCTGTTGTTCATCGCCGGCGAGGCGGATCGACGGCGAGTGGAGGAGGCCCATGAAGGAGCCGCACATGAGGAGCACCAGGACGAGCTTCACGTACAGCAGCTTCCCGCTCCAGCCGTCCGGCAGCAGCGCGCTGAACGGCCTGTACTTGGCATCCTTGGCGTAGTAGCTTCTGATGTAATCCCGCTTGCTCAAACTGCTCCTGCAAAATGTTTACTGTCAGTAATTAAGATACCAGAAAATTAATTTGAACACAAGCTAAAGTGGACACCATCCAACAAAACTAACACACACACAATAAAAAAATTACTGCGTTGTTAAAGCTTCACTTTTAAATTTTTACAGTGTGACTTCAAACCATGAGGTCCGTTTCTACTCTCCACGGCCGCGTGACCAAATTCTCTTTTTGACCTCGTTAGTCATGAGCGATTTCTTTCTTCACTTCACCTACTCCAGCATGTCATCAGCAACAGTTAGCTCCATACTGCTCTAACGGTCCAGGATCACATATAACGATCGGTCAATTGTCATAACTCCATCGTCACGTCTATTTGTCATCGTTATCGTTGACTGCGTTGCAAATCTCTTTCAGCCTCCACCATGCTCCTCTGTCTATCTAGATCACTCGTTGCTATCGCAGACTTCATCTCCTAACCTGCGTCTTCTCTGTGTATGTGTCACCCTCTGTTTGTCTTGGTCCGATTCATAGCCCGCATGTTCCTTTCACTTGGCATCAGAAGAGGGAAGCAGAGACTTGTTCACGGTTGTCTGAATGACTTTTTCTTCACCAACGATTGACCCTCAGCCTCAGGTTGTTGTTGCACCAGATTAATTGCTAGGTCAGAGATGGTGGCCAAACAATGTGATAACTTCGTACGTGACAAATAAATAATTCCATGTTACTAGTTCACCTAGAATACTTTTAAAAAATAGTTATCATAGCCAACTTTGAAAAACAGTTTCTTTTAACTGTATATGAAATTTCGTCGACGGACCACCAATACCACCCCTGAAAGTAACTCGTGGCCTCAAAGTCACGCCAGAATGAGACGCGGTGAAATGGATTTGCTTAGTGCATAAGCAATTACCTTTTATAAGGAGTTCCAAATGAGGATCACACTAAAGATTGGGTCGCAAATTAAAAAAAACTAATTTAAGAACACTTTTCTGCAAAATTTGTGTAACCAGGGTGTAACGACTGGGAAAACTTTATTAGATGCTGAGTTTTTTTTCTAAGATAATGTCTTAGAAGCTGAGTTGAAGAGGAGAGCAAAACGTAGGTGAACATCAATGGCAGTTTAAGATGTGTAGGTATCCATGCGCGTTCATTGCTCATGGCATGCAAACTTCATCAGATAAAAACAAAGCTCATGAGGAGAAGATGGAGTAGAGCAGAAGCTTCTGAAGTATATCTTTGCTAATGGAGGAAGGGTAAGAACAACTCACAAAGTTCTGTCCAAGCGACGCCTTTTCTCTGCATGAGCGCAAGCAAAACTTCTCATCTTGGGACTTGGTGCACCACCACCACCACACACCGCAGATGAAATACTTGTGCAGCACCACAAGCCTTGTCGCTAAAACTTTGCTTTATATTGACCCTGATTGATCCTCCTTCTATAACAGCATGAACAGCTCTAGCAGAAACTTGGTCTGTTTACCAGATGGAACGACTCAATGGTATGAAGGATAACAAGTCATATATGTACAAATATACATGGACAGATATGATCTAAGAGTCCCTCAAGTGGCAGCAACAAAGAAGAAGTGAGAGTTGCAGGCCAAGGCATGGAAGCAACTTATAGCATTGGCAGGTGTGGTGAGACCAAAGAGACACTTGGTTGACAAGTTCAAGCAGGAAGACCTGGCTGGTCCCTTTCACAATTGTTTGGAACACATCACATTAATGCAGAAGAATATATGGCAAAAAGGTACATGCTACGAGAAAGGGTGAAGTGCAGCAGGCCCTTCCAAAAACTTGATAACAATCCCCTTCACTGGTTGTTCAGTTGTTCCCTTGTCTTCTTTGGTTACAAGTGTGTTTTCATCTCACTTATCGCTCCACCATGGTTGCATCTTTGCTTCTGGTGTGACCTTACTTATGTTATGTGCAAAGACATCTACCTGACCTGAGTTGGTGCAACTCATCACGAAATGGTCTGACCGAGATGCACACAGGTGAAGCAAACTATATATGTGTTTTTGCATAACGATGTCTATGGGAATACATTAAGTACTTGTAAGAACATTTCTTGGTACAGGTGAAAGATCTGAGGCCAAAGGAGATGCCTTTTGCTGTGGTTGGAACGTAGATTGGCTACCATATACAACATGACTAGGTTTGACGTTCACCAAACCCAACCAGCGTGCGTGTTTGGTTGGACCTGAAGCAAATGCTCCTGCTCTGGAGCTGCCTTTGTGGCCAAGGGATTCAGGTAAAGAAAGAAGAACCGAATCTTGCAAACTAGGTTACACTAGAAAAGGGTGAAAAGAGATTTATTAGTAGACAGAATGAAAGGGCAACCTGACACCTAATCAAAAGTAGAAATATAATTTGAAAAAAAAAGGAAAAACAGTGATTATTTGTGATCAAATAAAGAAGGGGAAGATTGATTATTCTTGATTTGACAGTGATTCAACCTATTAGGTGCGAGATTGAAGGTTACCTGCCACCAAAGTAATCTTTTCTTGTTTTCCCGGTGAATTCTGCGGAAGATTGATGTAGCTACCAGTGGAATGTTGAAGTTGAATAAGAAGTAACTTCTTGGACAGTTAAACAAATGGTATGAATTACGCCATCTCTATCAAACGTAGCCGTGGGGCAGATAGTCCAGTACTTAAACTAATACTTACGTGATTGAAGGGGAAAATTAAAGAAAGTAATTGTTGGGTCATGTTCGTAAGCGGACTAATGTGTCTGTGATTGGAGAAAAGAAACCATCGAGTCTTGTAATCAATCATCTGTGTTGTTAGTAACGAACGGATGGGAGCATCAGGTCCTACTTTCCTGCTTCCAGATGGAGGGAGAAAGTTAAGCTGCCGCGCGCAGGCGATGGAGTCCTTTGCTTACCTCAGGGTGCAGGCAACGAAGACGTCTGTTCCACCCATGCATGCCTATCTAACTCGAACTGCTTCTTTGACCTGGCTCTTTTTCTTGATCGCGCCCTGCAACTACAACAACGAACTAACACGTAGAAGGGTATATACGGATCCTTTTCATTGGAGAAGAGAAGAGCATGGTCCTGACTCCTAAGTCATAACTAACGCTGGAAAACGTGTGTGTGCATTCAACACATTGCTATTGCTATATTGACGATAAGTGGAACAGAATCGAAAGAGTCCAAGTTTCATCCATCGGCCGGGCTACATATGTACGTCATGATGTCACCCTGACGATTTTCTCTTACACTGCATCCGTGGTGAGGAATTGAACGGCACAGGATGGATGACACGTCGAACAATAACTGACCGAAACACTGACCTAGAATCGAACAGTTTATTAATAAGAGAGAAGTTAGTTTTCTGCGTCAGTAGCTGAGTCGCAAATAGTAGCTAGAGAGAAATTTCTTCTGTTGCGTAGCTTACGCATACCTTGAAGGGAGCTTCTTCTCTGTAGAAGCTGTTTTTGTATCTTGAGTTGACTCGGTAGAATAAGCTGTCACTAACGCTGAAAAACGTGTGTGTGCATTCAACACATTTGCTATTGCTATATTGACGACAAGTGGAACGAAAGAGTCGAAGTTTCATCCATCGGCCGGGCTACATATGTACGTCATGATGTCACCCTGACGATTTTCTCTTGACAGTTCAGCTGTGCTGAGGAACAGCGCAGGTGGCACTCCGATACCTATTCCATTCCTTCATAAAAAAAAGGGGGAGGGTTGACACGCCGGATCACTTTGCTTTGCAATTGAGGGAAACCGAAGCAAATGAGAACACGCTTTTTCTCCATTTTTTATTTGAGCAAATTCCTTATGCGTCATCAAAAATTATATCATTCCCTTATGAACCATTCAAAATTACAACTTCCCTTCTATGCCATCAAATACAATTTTATATTTCCTATGTGCCATTTTTGTTATTTATCTATTAGATTATTATTAAATAATGATAGAAAAGACCAGTATATCCTTAAGATGAAATCTAGCAAATTATCTGAATTTTTTGTTGGTTGTATAGTAATAAAAAAATATATGACTATTTTAACTTTTGGTACATTTTTAATAGTAGCAGTATAATAAAAAATCAAAAAATTATTATATTCATGTGTTAATTTATCCATAATTTTATAAATAATATTTCTGATTTTTTCTAGATTTTATCTTGAGCGCAGATTATTTTTTTTATCATAATTTAACAATCATCTAATAGATAAAATAGCAAAAATGGCACATAGGGATTGAAAATTCAAAATAATGATATATAAGGGTAGCTATAATTTTGGATGGTTCATAAAGGATTGATATAAGTTTTAATGATGTAGAAGGGATTTGCTCTTTTTATTTCCCCTTTTTTGAAGGTGACGGGCCAAACTGTGGACTTGTAGACTTGTAGTTCAGTGGAAGCTTGGATCGAACCCACTATTAGATCACTTCATATGGGCCATGAATGTCCGAGGGAGCATTGGGCTATAAACACATGAGCCCACGGACCTATACCATTCCGGCCCTAACCCACCGGAGAACCGAAACAGAAACCCTAATATGACGAAGGCTGGGGCGCTTGGCTCTTAAATACGACGCCCGTCCGCCTTCAGACTCCCCAACTCACCGCCTCGCCGCCGCAATGGACTGGGTCGTGCTCACGCCCTCTCCCGATTTCTCTGCTGTATTGCTTCCTATTTCTGAGGTGTTTGGTATTTGTTGCTTGTTTCAGTTAGTTGTCGATCTGGATTTTTTTTTTTCTTATTATGTCGCCGTTTCTATCGTTTTGATCTGATATGGGGTGGAGAACTGGCAATGATGAGAACTTTTAGTCATGCACCACGCTGAAGGGGTTTTACCTCTCTGTGATGACAAACAAACTACAACCCATATTTCGTCTGAGCCTCGTCCTATTTACTCTGTTTCTTAGTTATTTGCTTTTTTGGTGTTTCTTGATTTTTTTGGGTGATTTGCTTCTCTAGCTTTTGATTTGGGCTATTTGATTTCTTAGTTTGTCATTTAGATCGAGGGACGGGAGAGCCAGATGATGTGGGTTTGCCTTCGGGCGATCCAACCATGATGCGGACTGAATTTATTTGAGGTCAAACCTATTTGCCGCTGATGGTTCTCCTTGTTTCAAATACTTGATTTTCTGAAGCTGTGTTCGTGTTTTAGTATTGTTTTACTGTGATTCCGCAAGCTCTTTTCAAAATGTATTTCTTTAGTTTTGTTGTTTGAAAACGAAATTGCATGATATAGGCTATAACTAAATTGGTGCTACTGTTGAATTAGAAAATTAGATGACACTGAATGAAAGATTTAACTGCTCGTTCCAGCATTGACATGAACGGGACTGGTGCCGGTGACACTCAAATGTAGTTTATGTAATAGCCAGCGCCAAAATACTAACCAATGTCGATTTGCAGTATAAGCCAGAGTAAATGGAAGGAAGCATGAAGGGATAAACAGAGTAAACTGCTCATTCCAGCATACATGAACGGGACTGAAAACGCTCAACAGCTCGTTGAACCAATTGATGGTGGCTGGGATAAACAGCTCGTGCATGATTGGAGGAAGACGCCAAAGGCAATTGCAACATTACCGATTTGTGGCGACGGGCTGGACTGGCTAGTTTACTACGATTCCAGGGGTTGTTTTCTATCAAATCTGCTTAGGGCCCCTTTATTTGAGCTTTGGATTATGGATTGTAGATTATAGAATCTAAGCTCAAACAAAGGGACAGATTATAAAAGCAGATTGTAAAATCTAATAGCTTATATAGTTAGATTGTGAGAATCCAGGAATCCTATAAGTGACTAAAAACTGGATTGTAGAATCCAGACAAACACCCCTCAGATAATGACTCAGATTTTTACAATCTCAAATTTCACAATCCACAATCCAAATTTCACAATCCACAATCCAAAATCTACAATCCATAATCTTTAGCTCAAACAAACGGACCTTACAGGATGCACTTTTGTCTGGGGTAGGCACGGCTTATGCAGACTAGAGCGACAGCTAAATGCCTTGAGATTTCTGATCTGGGTTCAGTTCCATTTGCTTGAGTAGTTGAGTTTGCTAGTCTGAAGAACCCTGAACGGCCAATAATTTCTGATCCACAACAAAGTTAGTTAGGAGTCCGTGCCAATGAAATTTACAAGCTGAATGTTGATCCTGCTTACCAGGAGTATAAGGAAAGGAGGCTGGGGCTTTGTTGCGCGAGATAGCATTGGGTCGTGCTGGATGCCTGGTATAGTGTTCTTCATGCTGAAGCCCTGGCAGCTCTGAATGGCTTAGAGAGAGTGGCACGGTTGGGCATGATGCGATTGATCCTGGAGACAGACGCCTCCAACCTGAACCGAAAGGAGCGATATTTAGACAGTACCAACTTTGTAAGAGAGAGTAAATGGACCCTGACGAACATATTTGCAGCCTGCAAGCCTGTTTGATACATTCTTTGGCAAGCTTACTCACCAAACCTGTGGCTACAAACCAAACACACATAAATTTTACTCCATTTGCGAAGGAAATTTGCAACACAGATCAGAATTATATCGGACACCATTTGAATACAGCTCAAACTATTTAACTTCCAAACATTCTGGGAACCAAGAATGCAACCGTAAGGCAACTAGATTAAGTTGTTAACCAAGAAATACAACAGGTTGCAGCTGCAGTTGTTAACCACGAAATACAACTTATGATCTCTGCGTCGAATGGTTTTATCTTGTCCTATGAAACTCTGGAACAGATGTATATCCGGCAGTTTGTATAAGCTAATAAAAGTGGCACACGGGCTAAACAGAAACGGATACAGGATACCAGCAAAATTTGCCGCCTTCTACATGAAACTACAGATGGGTTAGCAACTTCACCACTACACGTACTTTCCTCTGTACTTGGGCTTCGAGTCCCTATCAAATTTGGAGTTCCCGTCAGGTGCCAGCTCCGCAGGGCTGAACACTGCAGAGTGTAGGTTGCCCTCATCTAGCCATTTCTGGTGGTTTTCCCTGAAATCCCTGTGCTGCTCCTCGGCCATCTTCTTGATCTCCTCGGTGTAGGGAGCAATCTTCACCATGGTGAGGAGGACCCGACTGTACCGGAAGCTGAGGATCTGCTCGCAGGAGCAGATAAGCTTGAAGCAGGGATGTTCAGGGAACTGAGTGTTGGAAGAGCCATCTTCACCGCGCAAGACTGGGTAGAAGAAGACAAGCCTGCCACCCATAACAAGCATCCTCGCAGCAAGGTGAAGAAGGTCGTGCACACACTCAGCAAGGCTGTATGCCGCAGTTGATGGGATGTGATTATCCCGTTTTGCTTCTGGGACTGTGTAAGGACCTTTAACGCCTTTTAGAATCTTCCGACCACCAGATTTTCGACCACCAGCACGGACTCCATATGGTGGGTCACAAATAATTGCATCAAGTATCTGATTGAAAACAAGCAACCAATAGTTTATCTGATATTATGAATAGATAGTGGAGTGAAGCGAGTTCAACAGTTCAGCAGTAACTCTATGAAGTAGCTTACAACGTATAAGCATAAAGTAACAATTCCCTAGTAACAACTGCAGGTTAAAAAAGATATAAAATATGGGCTTAATCAAATTTTATCCAGTGATTCAGTTGTTTTGTTCCACAACTGGTCTACATCATGAAGAATAGCAGAAAGCATGTCAGATGTTAGCATTAATCATGAAAAAGTCATTTCCTAGACAAGACAAGAAAAAAGGCAGTATAGAATTCAGATTGCATGCTTCTAACTTTGTACGCTACAACAGATAGATAGATGCACCTATGTTGCTTTATTAGGCAAATGTATTCTTGTGTTTCTTTATTATGTAAAAGTATTAACTGTGTCAGTGGACAGCAAAACAAAAAAAGAACATCTACATGATCAAACATTTAGTTATTACCATAATGTTGTATACAAACACATTTCACACTGCTTTAGTTCCACGACATGTATGAATTATGTGAGAATGTAAATATCATGTGCAAGACTTCTACTTGTGCAAACTCATCTTATAGAAAGGGGCATAGTTGCTCAAAACTTTGGCTCATTAAAAATATATATAAAAAAAAAACTGATACCTATAATCCAGAAAGCAAGATGATTACCTCCTTCAATCCTGGATGCCAAGGTGGGAGATTATTATCCGCTCTTAGCAGACACAACGGCTCTGGCAACTTGTACTGAAGAACAAAACAATGTAATCAGTACCAACAGTAAATCCAGGAACACAACCCTAACTAACCAGTGAATGGCTAACACCTGCACAATGCATGAGTTATAAAAAAAGACAAAACTTATAACATAAGAAAAAAGCTAATATAGTACAAGGTTGATGTTAGATCTAAGATGTAAAATAGTATGCTGATCCAAACAAAAACTGCAGCTACAATCTAGTTACCTGCTCAAAGTTGCTCCAAACATTGCAATCTGGACCACGACCATCCCGGACAACCCTTATGTCAATATCTGCACCCTGAAAAACCTTTGTCAGCAAGGCATATCTACCAACAGAAGTCTAAGTTTATTTGTAAACATAACAAGACAAACCATTGTCATGGCTCCAAAATGCGCAGCTGCAACCAAAATGCTACCAGTCCCGACAAAAGGGTCATACACAAGCTTCCCAGGCCGTGCCAGACCTTGATTGGCCATGAGAAATGCCATTTCAGCGTCCATTGCAGTCGGACCAATGTACTTCCTACTCTTGAGCTGATACATCGGCAGGAGATGCCTATCTGCTGCCCCAACCTCCCGGCCAAAGAATATGGTCCTCTTCATCACCGGTGGGAGACCATTGTTTGAGCCATAGTCATCAGTCTCAATGACAAAGAACTTGTGTTCAGGCTTCTTCAAATTAACACGGCCCTGAAAAGAAAAGAAAAGAAAACCAAAACCTTTTTACACAACTTGTCATACTCAGAACCCATAAGATCAGCACAATTAGAAATGCAACAACGATGACAAAAACCTTGAATGGTATGTAGGTGAGGCTCTTCATGATCTCGTTCTGCTCCTGGGAGCTCATCACCTTGCCGAATGTGTCGACAACTATCTTGAAGGTACTCTCCGGCGTCAAGTGCGGCAGCTTCCTCTCGTCAGGGTACTCCATGATCGACTTCTCCAGCTCTTCGTACGTGGTGCCATGTCCCCAGAGCTCATAGATCCCCTTCACGAGCAAGCCTAGCCACACGACGACCAATAATCAAGGGATGGCGATGCGAAGAGTTGAGGGGTGCGAACCGGCAAGGGACCGAGAGAGGTGGCGCTTACTGCGGTTGGCGACCTGGGCGGCGAAGCGCTCGTCTCCGGGGAGGCGGACGAGGTGGAACGGAGAGTCTTCGTGGTGGTTCTCCGGCATACGCCACTCGACGGCGTCTCCGGCGCCCGGGCCCCCGAAGAGCTCGGCGAGGGACTCCACCTCCGGGCGCCGGTAGTCCAGGAGCCTGTGGTAGAACACGCATAGGTACCACATCTCTCCTGTGCGATTCTCCGGTGAGGTGATGGACGCAGCAGCCGTGGCTGGCTTCTCCGACGGCGGCGGCGGCGGAGGGAATCGAAACGAAAGAAACGGGATTGCGACAAGGGAAAGAAACCTACCTAAACCCCGGATTACTGTGGCTGATTGTGGGCCCGAACGTAAATGGGCCGGGCCTTCACAGGGCCAACTTGTGATATATCATCGTCAGTACAAAAAGTTCTGATTCTGATACTGTGTTTTCTTTTTAAAAGATTGCCTTAAATTGTGTTTTCGGCAGCACGAAAATTACCATGTTTCGTAATGATAGTAGGAAACAGTGTACTACTTAATGGTAATAAAGCGATTTCAGACGGTTTCAGCTTGTTTTCCATGAGGATTCTATGCATTGTGCAAGCATTGTTAGAGATCTTTTGCGGCGAAGATAGATAGAGCCATTACGCGTCATTGTTAACATCTTATAATTAGTCCATCAAAGATTACATTCCATTGCTTGGTTACGAGAAAGCCTTTGTCACTTGCCTCTGTACTTCCGTACGTCTATGCTTGTTTTGTTGTAACACATGTCATCCATGTACTCAATTTGAAGATTACTGATAGTCAATTGCTATTAGAATCTCACTGCAGAAATGTGTTGGATCAGATCACTTTAATTTGCTTGTGTCATAACAAAACTGAGTTTTCCATTAATATATCCAGATGTTACATGCACGAAACATAACAAAAATGATTCATCTCTCTCATGCCTATCACACGAGCTAGCCTCCACCAGTTTTTTTTTTTTAATTACACGATACAACTCAGACACTCACAACGTATACACACTCACCGATATGAATACATGTATATAAATTCTATCCCTATAACTATTTTTAAAGACTGAGACAATAAATCTTCTAAATTAACGAAGTTATCATTAACGTCTCACAGTCGATAGAAGCGTCGTCTACCATTAAAAATATAATATCATTAAATCTTAAAAAATTTGCTTTTACAAAAAGCCGAATCCAATAGCTGAGATGTTACTGAGATCCTTTCACTCATCGGAGTTTGTACGAGTCCCTGCTCTACGTGGATCAGCGACAACGAGGTGGCAAGCAGTAGCCGTACCCGCAGTTAGCCATCATCAGAGCGCACAATGGGCACACCCTGGACCTCGTGCATCTCATAGATGGCGTCCATGACGCCGGCCAGGCCTTGGATCGTGTACCCCGTCATCTCGAGCAGCTCCTCGCTCCACGGCTGCAACGATGGCGTCACGACGGAGAAGGACGACGCGACAGCCGAGTCAACTACCCGCCTCGCCAAGCGACGGCGGACGGCAGCGACAGAGCGCACCGGTAGTCCAGAAGCGAGGACGTCGACGAGGTGGTGCGCCAGTGCCCTCACGACCATGCCCTTGGCAGTATCTTCAGGGGCGGACCTGACGGTCAGGCAACACAGGCCACGGCCCGACACGTAGCCCAGATAACAAAAGATTCAGCCCCTTCAACAAACCAACTCATCTAAGAAAAGCTGGCCCAAGCCTGCCAGTCTGCTCAAGCCCATTAGCACAATGAAAATAGCCCACACCCCCACACAGACAATGGACATTGCACGCTTGTACGTAGGAGCCGTTGTAGCTATGATTAGCGTTCGCTCGAGCCCTAGGATCGTTTCGCTTTTGCCAACGATTCCTCTTCTCTCTTTCGACTCTAACTCAAACACGCCGCTCTTTTTGAAGTGCTGATGCAATCACGGTGATTTCGCCCGCATGCCTGGCCTGCCCAAGTAGTCAAGAGGCGTTTTGTGAACGATGAACCTAAGGCTTCATTCGTTCCAGGTTTTTAGTTCGTATGAAAAAAATCAACAGATCTAGTAACACGGTATGTTTCTATTTTTTTAATTTTATTTCATCTTACTTGTTATTCACCCAACTTTCCGACAATGATTCATCGTCAATTAACATATGCGGCAATTTTCTCTGTAGCACATAAGCACGATAACAAAGAGAAACGGTCACAATATCGGCGTTGATCCTAGACTTCGGATACTGATTGAAGAAATTAATCCAAACATTAGGGATGATGTTAGAAGACATATTTACAAGCATAAAAGTTGATGCCATCTTACGTCACTTTCAAAATGACTGAAATCTTGCAAGGCAATACTATCCCTAAGTTCAAATTCAAGTGATATTCTCAGATGAATAAAAATTCCATTAAAACACGTACTTTTATTTGTATCATGCTACATATTTTGTGACATGTTTTTTTGTTATATTGTGTATGATATTTAATAATTTTACACTGCTCTATAGATTTTTTTTTTTGCATGTGTTTGCTTAGGCTTAGACTGTGGACCAAAGCTTGCCCGAGTCTTGACGAAATCCTAGGTCCGCCACTGAGTATCTTCATCATCGTGCCTGGTGAAGTGAGTGGGCCCGCTGAGGCGGTACTCGAGCGTGACAACCAGGTCGCGCTCCGTTGCGAGGACCGTCGTCGGCGTGAGGAGGAGACGGCCTCGGTGGAGCGTGCCCGTGGATCCTGCCTGGAGGCGGCGTGGAGGAACTCCGCAGACGGCCGGACGGTATTGGCAGTTCGTACGCCGTGGAGGCTGCTCCTCCTCCCGCGAGGCCGCGACATGCAGATGCAGGATGATTAAAAATAAATGTATGGAGATGCGGGGGATCGAACCCCGTGCCTCTCGCATGCAAAGCGAGCGCTCTACCATTTGAGCTACATCCCCTTGGTTGACAATTTTAACTTATTTTAATATATGTATATTAGTTTTTACTTTCCAACTAATGGAACCAACCGTTGTATAGTCTGCACGTCACGGACCTACCAAGTTGATTGTTGAAAAATAGAAGAGGGTCCAAAACAGATTTACCAGGTGACTAATAAAGGGGTCATAATTCAAGAGTGGCGTAACAAAACACGGGCAGAACTTCATCCCAGCCCTGGCCCTCGGTTATCAATTTTGGTAGCGAGCAGTGCTGAACGATAATATTTGAAACCAAGATGGCAAAGGTTACAGTGACAAAAGCTGTGTATTCACAATATCAGACAGAAGGGTAGCGATCCAACAAATATATGGAAACAGACACGTTGCCATGTTGGTAAGGTGTTTTTTTTTTTCACAGGGACTGGATGTAGTTTTCTGATTACAGGTGAGAAGGAACAACTTTAAATTGTCTCAGTTACAGTTGGCCGCGCAGATTGGGATTCAGTAACACGTCCGGAAAGCTGAGGGACGCAGCAGACCTTCAGCGAGAAGAATCTGCACTTGCTCTACCACGACCAACCACTCTGAGGTGATCTTTCTAAAAAGAGCAGTGGGCGCCTAACATCTGAGTCCACTTCTCAGATGTGCATCAGAGGTTGATGCCTACGAGCGTCTGGACCTTTCACACTTCTGCATTTCTTTGTGAAGTAAGAATGTGTCCCCTTGATCGTTGTTGAATGCACGACGCTCAAAGCTGCATACTGTGAGCTGCCTCAGTAACTTCTCTAGACATGAGTAAAGGCAGCTCTCTGGGTCCTTCATGTTTGGGTTTGTTGACAGGACAGTTGCATTCACTGCATCTGCCACAAATTCGCGCTGGGGAGAATCCAGCAGATATCCGATGCATGTTTCTGCAGGCTTGTCATATGCAAGCAGGGCCACGATCTCCTGCACAAAGTGAAACATTCACCATTTAGCTCACTGAAATGGAAATCTATCACGTTCTGAAGATTTCAAAAGATAGACTTCAAGGCATACTGCTATTCTCAGGTACAATGCATACAAAAGGCATGGAGAATCTAAAAGGCCAGAAATTACCGTGAGCAAACCATCAAAAGCTTTGTGTGTCAAGAAGCTTGCCAGGTTCGCACGAGCATATTTAACAGCATCCTCACATTCTTCAGCCTAATGCATAAGGAACAGTGTAAGAAAGTGAAATAGGTGCATGTGACATTCTCCATGTACAAAAAACCCAGCATGTCAGTGCTGCAGCAAGAGGAATTTGGCCATAGGCTGGACATTTAGTAAGCAAGAAACTATCAAGGGGTTCCAACACAAGCATTGTTGTCCTTACGATATGACAATATGGTATATTAAACTTTTAGTCGACTCTTTAGCAATTGAACTCTGAAAAAGTATAGCAATGTGTGCATAGGCCTTTATATCATCAGGGTGGCAGTGTTTTCAGTTACTTAAACTGGAGATAACATGCATTACCCCTTTGATTTAATACTTTCACAAAATGTTCCTCAACCCAATGCAAAAGACGTTCATGCGCATTTCATCATGTTGTTGTTACCTATATCTTGAAAAAATGTAAAATAAAGTGGCAGATAAAGTACAATAGAAGTGAAAATCTGGATACAATACATCCAAAATTTAGTATGAAAGTGGCATGAACTATTAAGAAAAATAATTGGATCTAGAATATTCAGATAATTACCCTGATATATTCTATGAATCTTTGAGAGTGGAGTAAAAAGCAGATGACCGACTTTTCATCCTGCAAAGCAAGCAAGATTTTTTTTCTTAGATCACAAGAAATGCAGCCATGTCTTCAGGAAAGCAGGACTAAGTGCCTGATCAGATGAAAACATTAATTGTAACACAGGTTTGTAATATCAATTGAGCTGGTGCACAGATATAATATCGTCATATAGGCAAATTTTGCAAATGGTATAGATAAAAAAATTACATCAACTACGAGTTTGTCTGAGTATACCTTTATAACCTGTGGGTACCACTCTCCAAGTCTTTTGAATGTAGAATCAATATCTCCGCTCATGATAAGCTTCATGAAAGCATATAATTTATTTCAGATTGCAGAAGCCAAACCAGAGGAAGGGAAATAACAAAAGCAGGACAACACAATGATTTCACAGAATCTGACAATACAGTAGATGTGACAAACATAATAATTGCAGCATATTGCCACTGTATAACCAAAGATACAAAAGATATCAACCTTGTAAAGCAGCTGAGAGCAATGACCATGCATAAACTGTTGTTCAGGGGAAAAAACCTAGGTAATGGAGCTTGCAGGAATGCAAATTTAAAAGAAACTTAAATCTAAAAATGTTTAAACTTTCGAAAAAAAAAACTGATTGACAGAGAAAAAGAAGTCATGTCACCCTAATAGCTACATGGCTGAAATTTGCTTAATTAACCAATCACTTAGAACTGGTTAGACTGTTCTATACTACATAAAGGCTGGATAAAAAATAAGCATGCATACTGTGTAACTTTTACTAGTTTTAAATTCAATCCTGAGAGATACAGCCAAAGATGTTGGAAACGTATCAGATGCATGTAAGTTCATCAGCTTACCTGACGCAAAATTTTTCTGTGGCTAATACCATACATTTCTGGAGGTTCCCCAAAACCATTTTGATGATTCGCAGGAGGATCTGTCTCACTGGCCATATCAAAAGAATTTAACGTATCCTGGTAGCCATAATGTAGGAGATATGAACGCACAACCCTGTTGCAAGTTCATTGTACGTATCAATAAAGGAAGCCAACCTAGAATGTATTTCGAATATCAAGAAGGGAGGAACCATGCCACGAAATAATTAATAATTCAGTGGAAGAAGACTAAAATAAACCAGATGGAAACAAAAATGTGAATATACTCCCTTCGGGTTTTTTGTTGAACTAATGATCATGTCCTAACATCAAACCAAAATAATCTGGAGGAGTTAGTATGCAATGAAGTAAATTAAAATAAAAAATACAAAAGAAATACAGAATATTCAGCATCACAAGTTACACAATTATTAGTCAAAAAGGGCGTGCTCAGTGCCAAAGGCTCCCAGATATTGTGGGTCTGGGCTACACAATAATTAGTAAAATGTATATATTGTTGACAATAATTTGGGAGATTTTACATGGTAGGTTTATGATGGAACAGAATGATATGATTATCACTAAGCATATTGAGTCATACCAGTGGCTGATATCTGGTTGCAAGTACAATTTGTCAGACGCTGATTGTTGCCTCATTTTCTCCTTAAGAATGTAATCCTGCCAAATAGAACCAAATTACATCACAAAAACCTACACACAGTGCACAGCTATTGACACTGGAATTATGTGTGTATTCCATAGGGGTAGCATGTGGAGTCACAACAATAACCATAGAGGAAAATCAATTGATTATCTGTGGTATGCCCAAAATGCATTCAAAGGTGCATGCAATCAAAATTCCTTTCAACAATAGTATAAAGGAGGTGCACTTAATTGCAGGCAATTAATTTTGGCAAAATGAGATGGATAATTTGCAATAAAAGGTGAAATATGACTAAAATGTAGATGAGTACTGTTGATACACAGCGAATGTCATGATTAAGGATTCTAATTGAGAGCAGATAATTAGAACATCTAGAGTAGCCAAGTGAGGTACAATGTAGGCCAATGCCGCACCTCAATGTCAAAACAGAATTGTTCTTTTCCAAAGTTTACAGTCACCCTGAAACAGCAACAAAGCCTTTTAGTTCTAAGAAAAGTTAGGCTGTTGGAGTAGGCTAGAGGTGAAACCCAATAAGACCCACTGACAAAAGGGTAGAAAGTAAAAGTGTATTAGGTTCAACAAAATAATTAGAACCAACAGAATTAAAGCTAGCGCAGACAAGTACAGCAATTCTGAACCCTGCATGTGTGCTTGAAGTAGAGTTTTACATGGAGGCATATAATATAAGCTTAACAATATAGCACTTTTTAGTTCCAACATAAATCTCAACTGTTAGCATAACTTAATGCATGTTTATGTGTTGAGGTCACAAATCAAGGAATCAATCGTCTGTGGGCACGAAGCAGGGAGACATTAACTTGTGTTGCTAGTTAATTGTATTACTTGTGAATACATGTGTTGCACTTGAAGAATTATAATCTTCATAATGTACTATGTAGTCATTCTGATGAAATTTGCCAAAGATGAATGAATAAATTTCATTTTTTCATGGGTATTTCAACATAAGTTACAGGAAAACCCGTGTTTACCAGGACATTTTGCATCTCAGGTTGAAATAGCAGGTGTACAATACAATTTACTCTAATTAGACATTATGTCTTCACCTAAAACAGTAACTATAAAAAGAGCCGGGCTTACTCTTCATCCTGGCTATGAACTGCAATGGTCGGATATAGGGGGCCTTTAATATCTTTTGGAAAGCCTCCAACAGGAGATCCATTTTTCCTGCCAGATGATATGGAGTGATCAAACTATTTGCAAAGCTAGCAATACTTATAGCAAGCCTCAGACATATATTTTGGTCATATTGTCTTCCGCAAAAGGAAAGAAAGAACGTCAGTAATAGCCAATTGAAACAAGCAAGCACAATCACAAAACTTACGTGAAGAAAAATTCTTGCGACACATAGTTGATGCCAGCACCAATTATGTCACCAGAGGTGAATTTGGGACCAAATGATTCACCTTTCCCATGTCCTCGGTAAAGATATCCATCATCTCCATGGTATCCACAACTGTTAGATTCCCAACTGGAAAGAACAAAGAACAGACACAATAAATTGACAAAAAAAAAATTATCACAGAGCTCTTACTTCAGCATCCCCAGTTTGAAGCCAGCTAAAATGATAAGATAAAAACAAGAGGCCTAATATTTTTCCTAAAAGAAACTATATATAAATAATAAGAACATTGCAGGATCCAGGAAATACTCTTCAAAAAGCCAAAAATAGAAATCTCAGTACATTCGAAAAGTGAAAGGACACAGTCTCTTTAGTTAGTTGGTTATTAAGACTGGTTGCAAACGACCACTGAATTGTTTTTCTTTAGCTTCCTCGTATATACTGTGCAATTTGTGACCCTCATAAATGTAGATAAGCAATACAATTATCAAACAACTACATCTGAAGTTTAGCATCCGCAGACGCCCAAAATATGGGCTAGAGGCAGGGAGGAGGTGACTCACCCCGGCTGCCGTCGCATCTTGAATCCCTCGCAGGTAAACCCGATGGAGGTCTGCCCCTTTTCGCCGGCGTTCTTGACGCGCATCTCGAAGTAGTAGACGGCCCGGTGCGTGGGTGCGGGGCGGTCAGCCTGCACGACCCCGACGTCGTGGCCGTGGTGGTTGGTGCCAAGGTACCTCACGGACATCTTGTCGGTGGAGACAACGGCGAATAGGCCGGAGCTGTTGACGGTGTTGAGCTCGGATGGCGCCGGTTCAGCCTCCAGCTCCTTCGCGACCTCGTTCCACTCCTCCGGGGACCGCCACCGCGACGCCAGCCGCATCGGGTCCACCGCCGTGGCCGCCGGCGATGCCGTATCCACCTCCTGCTCCTGGTTCGCCACCATTCGCCTATCCAAACCAGTCCAGAATAAATATATCAGAAAAAGAAGGCGGAGAAATTCACCAAATAACGGGGAGACGATGCCTTGGCGACAAACGCCGATCCTGACCTAACTCTAGAGCGAAGAGAATCGAGGATTCGATCAGTGCGGAGCTTACCGCGAGGCGAACAGTACTGGATCGAAGATTGCTTGCGATTGCGGTTGGGGTGAGGAAGGTCAGGGCAGAGAGGGCTGAAGCGTGACGAGTTCGGGAGAGGAGAAGCAAACGGGTAACGTAAGGGTATGGAGTGTAATTCTCAAGTTTGTCAGGGGGTGATTTGGTATATGGCGTCCGTTGCCGTGGCACGTGGCAGTGAGATTCCGTAACTGCGTGCTAAAAAAGAGAGCGAGAGTCCGTAACTGATCAGAGAGAGAGAGAGAGTCCGTAACTGTGAGTCTGTTGGATTGCGCACTCAATTCACTCCGAACTAGAGTTGTCAATGTTTCATAAAAAAGAATAAAGTAAAAATAGTAAAGTGCATCATCGGTTTTTGAACTTATCCGAGGATGTTATCTTGATCTCTAAACTCTAAATTTACATATTTAAATTTTTAAACTTGCTAAGTGATTTACTCACGGTTCATATTATTTTAAGATCTTGTTTCTATTCATGACAGTTTTTAAAAACTGATTTTTATTTTTAGCTTCTAAAAATTGGTTTCTAAATAAAAACTAGGTGGACATGTTTGGGTAACTAATACATAGAAATAAGGTAAAAACTGATATTAGCTAAATTAAGTTAGATTATAAATTTCTTAAAAACTCATAATTTGATTTATAAAGAACTGACTTATTTGGAGACATTCTAGTTTCTAAAAAACAGCGCCTTAAAAACTGAAGTGATACAAATAGGTCTAATTAAGGTTAATATGCCTATTTGATGTCTTAATTATAGTCATATGTCACTCTCAAGAGTACGAAGTCATTATAGATTATAGACATTACTATCTACTTATTTTGAAGTTAAAAGAATGTTAGAATAAGAAACTAAAAATTCGTTAGTATATCTGTTTATTTTGAAATAGGTCAAGTAGATAAAGGTGTGCAGTATTAACTCAGCCGACGTCCAACAATTATGCAAATTTTTTTGTCAAATACACCTAAGGAAAGTAGATCGAGATAATAAGTAATAAATTGATTGATTTGGATGACATGCGTACCAAGTTAGGTTATGTTTGCTAATTAGAATAATCTAGATCATAAGTGAACTATTTGGTAAGTTTAGAAATTTTAATATGCAAATTAAGAATTTAGAGACATAGATAACACCCTCGGACATGTTCAAGTATCGACCATGTACTTTACCCAAGTAAAAATAAACTAGACTAGTTCTAATGAGAGATTTTATTGTTGTTTTTAAGAGTGTCACACTATTTAAAATATTTTAAACTACATATGAAACAATCTCTCAAATGTATGATTTTATCTAATTATTTTTATTATATTTAATTTAATTTTTTATTGATTGTTTATAGGATAAAATAAACTATTTTTCTCTAATGCTAATATTACAGTGTTTTAAATCTAAAAAATTATATATATTCAGATTCATTTAAATAAAACTCTTTCTCTCGCTTCATAATTTCTTTGTCATATTACTAAAATTGTTTATGTGATATTTTATTTATTTAAAATAAAACTTGCATTAGAAGTAGCCTCACTGTCAAGAAATTACACCAACACGTAAATAAACATTAGAAGTAGCCTCACATGTGTAATCCAAAAATACTATATAATCTTTTACAAAATGATTTCTGACTCAACCTTTTTAGCTTGATGGTGATGGTCTAACAGTTCGAGGTATGCCTCCGTCGGCAATTTGAAAAGTATTGCTGTAGATGTACTAATTAGCAAAGGTTCGATCAAGGAGAAATATTAGGTCAGAAAAAAATGCAGCAACATTTCACGGCAAAACTCCGTGTTCTGCGTACGAGGTGATAACTAACGAATTTTACCGGCTTTGACGGTAACGAGGGAATTTCCGACCGTTCGATCCATCCCCGAAGAGCCGAAAACAATGCTTCGCGTAATCCCAGCGGTAGCCTCCTCAAGCTTCGCGCGAAATCACGAAAACACCCCCAGAAGCCAGATCCGCTTACACAATTTTGAAGAGCCGACACAGAAACAGGAAGCAAGACAAGTCGCGGACTCTGCGTTGCGTCGAGTTCGCGTGACACATTCCGAGGATTCCAGCGCCCGAGCGCCGCATTGGTGAGGCCGGCGTGAGTGGTTTCGCCGGAATCTCGCTGGGACCGTCCGGCGATCCGGCGGTGGGATGGTTGTGCCGGAGGCGGAGGCGCTGGAGATACCGGCGGACGAGGGGTTGCCGCCGGCCAGGGTACCGCCGCGGATCAGGAGGAGGCTCCTCCGAGGGGCGGGGGAAGGCGGCAGTGGCAGCGGTAAGGCGTCCACGGCCAAGGAGATCGAGGCCAAGCTCCGCGAGGCGGATCTTCGGAGGCAGGTGGGCTTGTGCTTTCATTCAATCCCTTCTCGCTCACGTGGCTTGGTAATTACTTATTAACACCGTTCATTTTCATCCGTGTTGCTGTTGTCTGTGTATTGATCGACATCACGAGCTGTTATGTAGTTTAATTCAATTTCGCAGTTGGAAATCCTGTTTTGCTGGTTGGTAGTTCCGGCTGGAGTAGAACTGTGGAACGAGATTCAGCATGTTGTTCCGTCATATGTAAACCTAAGTCCCGTAATACCATCCTCGCAAAAAAAAAAAAGCCTCATAATTCCATTTCTGAACCCGATGATAGCTTATTAGTTAATTACGCTGATCACATTCGGGCACAGCTTGGCACTTGGCTTTAGATGTACATGCACTTTGCTAGAAATGTAAGCTCGCCTACATGTTATGATGACACTGTTTTTTTTTTTTTTTTGATCTAATGATGACACTGTTGATATCCTGATTATGTGCGTTTTCTTTTCTTGCTAATTAACTTTTGGGAGCGTCTAATTTTCAATCGATTGAAAATGGGGGTTCCTTTCAATCAACGTTTTTAGCCCTTGGATCTAGATCCAATGGATATAAAAGACAAAACTTTTCTATAGTCTATACATAATACTAATTAATATAAATAATCCTACAAATAAATGAATAACAAAAAAACAAAAAAAAAATCTCATGTGCACTATTCCGCATCAAAGTCATCGACTGAAAGCGGATGCTCTTTTCAGTCGATTGAAATGGAGCGTTTCCGTTAACTTTTGGCGCTTATTTGCCATCTGGAGCAATGTGCTATGACTGCAAATTTACTGCAAGGATTAATAGAAATATGTGGTTGCTATGACATTCATCTTATCTGAGATATTATCCTCAGCAATTCCATGAAGCACTGTCCTCCAAAGCAAGACGCACGTTTAGGAATGCTCAATCTCAGAAGGAGCTTCCTCCTGGGCAGCGCCTTGAAGCAAAGCTTGTGGCTTCGGAGCAAAAGAGGTATCTGATATCTTATAAATTTATCAATCATACTGTGCAAAGTTAAACTTCAATTCTTAAACATTTTTACAGATATTAAATTCTGGTAAAACCTTGAATTTGATATTAAACCCAGAAAAAAGGCCCCCCTTGGTATAGGCTGCTTTCAGAGTTATATATGTCTGCAGTCACGTCCTGGACAGACAGCCAGACTTTGGGTTCATTTAGCAGCAAGAAAGTTCTCCTGCTTGCAATGGAGAGGTTTTGCCATAGGCCAAGTTTTTTTTTTTAATTTTTACGGGTGATCTAAGTCTCAATGGCTTGGATTTCTCCCAACTCTAATCTCTAGAAATGTAAGAGTGTACCTTAAAAGATCCCTTAATGTTGTTATTTTTTTTGTGACACTTCAGATCTTGGAGGGCATATATAACTTCTACGAAAACAATAGTGGCTCTGGCTAAGGCCTTTGAAGCATTGGGGATAAATCAACATTCTGTTGTGTCCATGCCATTTGAAGAATTGGCTCATTGCATTGAATCTCCTACAGTTCTTCATACTACTAAGGCGTTTCTTGACTGGCTGGAAAGTTGTTTTTATCTCTCTGAGTCATCAAGTTCATCAAAACCAGAAAATATTGACCATCTGATCGAGCACCTAGAATCACCACAAAAGACAGCTGGAAATTCTGGCACTAGCAAGTTGCCTAGATATTCACCAAAGGTAGTACTTTGTGCTTACATGATACTAGGTCATCTAAAATATATTCTTAGTGAAGAAGGTGAATGCGAGGAACAACTCAGGAATTCAGCAGCAAGATTCGTGAAGGAATTTGAACAGCTGGTTAAAACAGTACTTGATGGGCCAGACGATGCATGCATATCTAGTCATTCAATGCTAGATGTTGGCTCTCCTGAATCTTCTAATTATCAGGAGTCCTTGTCCACTGTCGCTGATGGGAAGAAATTCAGAAGTCAGTTGATTGCCTTTGACAAAGCTTGGTGTGCTTATCATTACCATTTTGTGACATGGAAAGGAAAAGATGCTAAGTCACTAGAGGAGGATCTTATTACAACCGCATGCAAGCTTCAGCTATCAATGATGCAAACTTGCAAGATGACTGCTGAAGGCCAACCAAATAACCTCAATGGCGATTTCGACCCGGTCCAAAAACAGGTACGATTTATCTATCACTGTTTTTTTTTGGGTGGGGGGGGGGGGGGGGGGGGGGGTAATCTTTTTCCATGTTATACTATTGTGAACCTGCCTTGACTGCATTCTACTAATCAATTACTGGAATCTGTTCTTTTGCACTTGATGCCTTCGTGTTGTCATCTTCAAAAGAGAATCATATGTTGAAGTAAGTATCCATTTTTTGGCCAGGTTATTGAAGACCAGAAACTTCTAAGGGAGACTATTAGACACGTGGGTGGTGAAGCTGGTATTGAAAGGATGGAATCTGCTTTATCAGAAACAAGGTCGAATTTCTTTGGAGCAAAGGAAATCGGAAGATCCGTGACAACTATGGCGTCTTCCGCGGTCACGTCCTCTTGTCTTTCTAAAAGTCAGGAGAATTCTAACTTGGATGATGAAAAGATGAGCCATGTAGTCAAATCTCTGTCCAGAGTTCCCTCTTCACCATCTCAAAGTAGCAAAGGAGTCGAGGCCATGAGTACCACACTTAGTAGTGCAATGACTGAGAAAATGCCAACTGCAAATGAGCAAATGGTCAATGAGATACTCCATGATATCCATGGTTCTTTGACTGACGACTCTGATAAGGTGGATAGTTTTGAAGGTGAATTCAAGGTCAGCCCCTATCATAGAATATTACTGATTTCCTTTAAAATAGCAGTTCAGATAATATAGGTACCATAATGTAAACTAAGGAGAAATTTCTATTGGCTCTGAGGATCTTTTAGAGAAATTCACCAAGCTCAGATGTGAGTCTTTCAATATGATACAATTCTATTGTTGTGTAATTTTCTTTCCCCTTTTATATATATCAGGCAAAAATCAAGGAAACAGTGGAGAAAGCTTACTGGGATGTAGTTGCAGATTCATTGAGAGGTGACATGCCAGACTACTGTCATCTGGTCAACCTGGTAAAGGAGGTGAGGGGAACATTGCAAGAGTTGGCTCCTACAGGATGGAAGGATGAAATAAATAACAACATAAATCTTGAAATTTTGTCCCAGGTAGGGAAAATTCAGTTGGTGTTTTGAAATTATGGTGAATCCTGAACTATGTTTGACAAAAATATATTGTTTTGATCGAAAGGTACTTGAGTCAGGTCCCCAGGACCGGCAATATCTTGGACAAATTCTGCAGTACTGTCTGGGTATGCTACGAAAACTATCTTCTCATGCCAAGGAAGATGAGATGAAGAAGAATCATGACAAATTATTGAGAGAATTGATCAAAGATCCTGAATCTAACTATAGAGATCCGGATTCATTTATCATTTCTGTCATCAAGGGCCTGCGGTTTACTATGGAGGAGTTAAAGGTCTTTAGTGAATTGATCTTGTTTTTGAATAAATTAAAGGGCTATATTTTAATGTTAGTCCATAATTAAAATTCCTCACTGAACACAGGCTCTGAAGGCAGAGGTCAGTAGAACACGCATCAGATTACTGGAACCAATAATAAAGGGCTCAGGTGGCGTAGAGTATCTGCAGAAGGCTTTTGCTGATCGCTATGGTTCCCCTTCTGATGCAGTAGCTTCAATCCCTTCAACTGCCCGGTGGTTTTCCTCTTTGAAGGATGTCGTGGAAGAAGAATGGAATGAACATGTCAGCTCTGTTTCAGTTCTGACAGCAACAAATCATGTTAGTATGTTATCATTAATTGACTTTGACATCTAGGCCTGCAGTCATAATTATACAATCATCTACTTCGTTTTATCTAATCACTTTCACCTATTGTTCTGATTTATTCTATGATTCCACAATTGTCGTAACAGGTCCAGCCTCTTGTTACCACCCTCCGAACTGGGCGTGGAGTTCCAGATCAGATACAATATGTGAGACCTGCAGCAGGTATCATGTTTGTTTTCTGACCTTTCATAAAACAAGTTGGCATCTACCCATATTGATTCTTGAGGTTGTATATTGGTATATTGTGAAGCAGACGGTGTAGGGCTACCGGAGTGCACCGGAGAAGGTCTTGGCATGGTCTTAAGGATTGGGTTATTACATCTCATTGGCAGCATGGAGGGATTGACAGGGCAATCAGTTCCAGAGACCTTTAAGCTCAATTGGTTGAAGTTGCGATCTGTTCAGAGCAATTTCCAGCAAATGATTGTGATTGCGACGAGGTAAAACACTCTCAGATTTTAACCATTTTTTATTTTATGCTGCACATTTGAGAATCACTTTGGCCAATTACGTTTATTTTTTATTGCGCAGCATGCTTGTCTTGCAGCAGGTGTTACTGAGTGAGAACCCACAAATTTCTCCTTCAGAATTGGAAAACGCGACCAAGGAATTGTTCAACATTCTAACAAAGCTTCTACACAACTTCTCAGATGTTGGCACCGAGCATATCATTGAGGTGATGATGCATTCATCAACCACAACCTGCACTTCATCAGATGAAGTGATGGTGGCCAGGAAGCAGATATTGACCAGGGTTTTCCTTAAAAGCCTCCAGACTGATGACACTGTCTTCGAAAAGGTCTCTAGATCTGTTTACTGCGCTCTTCGTGCAGTCACCCTCGGTGGCAGTGGGGCAAAGGGCCGGAAGCTTGGTGATGCAGCCCTGAGGCGCATCGGGGCGATAAAACTCACTGATCAGGTGGTGAAGGCAGGCGAAGTTATGATCAAAGCGGCCATGATCTCGGAGCAGGTCCATGGCCCGTGGTACAAGCAGTTGCTGTGAGAGTCTTCTGTGCAAGGGTTAGAGACTCGTGCGCAGCATTGCACAACGTGTCCAGAATCCAGAGATACCTTCTTGGAGTTCAATATTTGTGCGAAGCGTCATGAAGATAACGTTTGTGTGCGAGTCGGGGGATGTTTCATATTCATCATACGCGGGTGCTGAATGCATGCATTGTGTATATATACGAAACTGATACACATCGGAAATGCTTCCATCGGCATGTTCTACAAGCTCATCTGTAACTGTAAACTGTAAGCTGCCACAAAACTGGATTTCAAGATCCAAAGATGCGCGGCTCACGAGGACAGCTGCTCCGCGTCTGGCGAGGCCGTCTCCGGGGCAGAGGCCTCCACGGTGGGCGCCGTCTCCGGTGCAGGGGCCTCGACCGGCGCGTCGGGGGCGGGGGCCTCCTCCACCGGCTGGGGCTGGAACTTGGCGACGTAGTAGCTGAGCGGCGGGCCTTTGTAGTCTGCTGCCGGCACCTGCGGCTGGTTCTTGCTCACCTGGATGAGGATGGACGAGGCCGCGGCGACGGTGATGAGGACCAGCCCGCCCGCGATGGCCGCCGTGTTCTCGGCCCCCTCCGACGACGAGCCCGCCGCGCCGGAGCTGAGGACGCTCTCCGCCACGTACACCGTCGGCTGCGCAGTTCAGCCCACAGAATCAAATAATTGACTACTGTACCTTATCTCTTTCAGAGGTGAGAACCCGTAGAACTGATTATGTGAACAGTACCTCGACAGAGTAGATGTTGGTCTGGCCGGCGGTGTCCTTCTCGATAAGTCCAGTCCACCCCTTCTTCTTGGGCGGGAAGGTGCCCACCACCTGGGTCCTCTCCTCGGCCAGCCACTCCGCGCTCAGGCTCCCGACCTGCACGCACAAATCCAACTTAGAAGACGGCCAGAATGGCTTCGAGTAGGGAATCGAAGAACGGCGTTATTACCTCCTTCTCGGGAGCGCACTCCTCTTCGTTGCAGTCGGCGTCCTCCTGCGGCGGCGCGGGCGGCGGCGGCGAGGAAGGAGAAGGCGAGGACGAAGCGTTGCAAGTGAGCAGGAACTGCCGGCCGCTGCTGCTAATGCCGCCGGCGACGGCGAGGCTTCCCCGCACGAGGGTCGCCTGGGGCTTGCTGCTGCTCAAGAAGATGCAGCCGCTCGCGGAGAGCATGGACTGCGCAGGGCACGCCATCGCTCCCTCCCCTCGCTTTGCAGAGATGCACGCGGAGACACGACAGGAAACGGGTGACGGGGCTGCCTGCAAGCTGCACGCCAGAGAATGAAGATTGTGGATCACTAGAGGCTCTGCTCTTCTCTCGGCCGTGCCTTCTGCTCGCTCCTGTGTGCAGGCAGGCGCGAGGAAATAAATATCTTTGCTGCTTCCGGCTAGTTGTCTGTGGACGCCAGTCCGTCCACGTTGGCGTATCGGCTGCTGCAAGGTGACGAACCAGACGGTCTCCCTTGGCCTTCATTCCACCGTCACAAACACAGGCACCGTATAAACACACCGGCTTTCGCCTGTAAGACAGATGGCTGTGCACGGCTACAAAACGGTAACCACATATATCTACAAAAAAGGTAATCGTGACAAAAGAATGCCACCAAAGACCCTAGTTACACTTGTCATTCCTCCACTGAAAACAAGGAAAATGAACACTGGCCATTCTAAGACAAGGGGAAATAATGTGTCAGTCAGAGGCAATTCAATAAATTTCAGTTTGCAACGGACTGCTAGAAGTTTGCTTGACGATTTTCCAACCAGCCTCCTATTACACTCCAGGCCGCATCTCGTTTACATGTAAGGCAAATTATCGCAGAAGCATGGTTCAAAAGCCATAAAATCTGGCTGAAGAGGGCACTTTTTATATTGCATCAATATCCATAACAAACTAGGGTGAAACATAAGTTAATTTCTTCCTACAAAAGGGAAAAAAAAGGCACAAGTTCCCTATCTGACGACACTAGACCAGCCACGAGGAATGGCAACCATGGCGAATATATTAGGCAGAGCACAGTGCTTCCTACCAAACCCTGTAGTATAGCACAGCTCCCCCATATTATACGGTCTAGCGGTCATATTTGGGCTCAGTTGTCCTTCCACTTGTTAACATACTTGAGGAATGCCATCGAAGGGTTATCCTTTGGTTGAGCCCGAACTCGTGTTGAACGGCGCAGCACAGCCTCTTCAAGTAGCATCTTGTGTGCGATATCCTTTGATCGTTTTTCCAGGGCAGTACTGTCACATGAACAAGAATCAATAATTAACAAAATAGTAATAATTGCAGTTCTGAAACAAATCTGGAAGGTCAGATCATGGCATGCAAGAAGACAGTGTAGATACTACGTCACAGAACCCAATCACAATTTTGATGACGTACCTTATCTTACTATAGAACTTCTCTAGCTGTTTTTTCAGAGCTCTCTCCCTTATACCTTTCACATTCAGTGAGCCCATGAGCGCATCAAGCTGTTATTTCAAGGAAGTTTTATTGTCATATCAACTATAAATGTGCAACATATGGATTTCAGTAATTAGAGCATCACAATCACCTCTTCCTTAGTGCTGTAGTAACCCCATTCTCTGGAATCTGCATTTTCAACAAAAAGCCTTCCTTCACGCCTAAAAAACCAATACCTATTATAGTCCCTGTCTTTGCCAAGGGGACTTGAGCGGATGGATAGCTTCTCATACTCTGTGTCAAGCTTCCGCACCTGCAAACACATTAAATATGTTAAACATAACAGCAAGGCTAGATACCAATAGTTGTAACTGTAACTACTGATGGAAGATGGTTTGAATACTAAGACATGAATCAGGTTCTGACCAAATGCTGTTTCCCATCTGTCTTGCCTCGAGAGATATTGTTCTTGTCCACTTCGTCTGTTCCCCTAACCTGAACATCGATGTTCCCACCGCCATCTTGCACTCCATCTATCTGTTCTTCTTTATTTTCTGCACCAGTTTCAGGGTTGAGGTTTTTCTCTTCCTTCTCTGCTCTGATACTCTTTTTTCTTGTTGCAGTAAGGGCTTGTTTCTGATCCACCCGCTCAATCAGTAACTCTCTAATGGCAGAAGTTGTAACAGCTTCCTCCACTAGTTCTCGGAGAACCTTTAGCTTTATAGCAGTGTCAAGAAGACCATAATACCCTCGTCTCACTGTCGAGATGTTACTGGCAAGGTCTTCAATTTTTGTCATTTCCAAGAAATCACATAGATATTCACCCCATGTTACTAAACTTACCTGCAACGCATACAGGAAAACAGGATGAAGAGGGCATCCAAAGGGAGCAGGATCTTGGTTTTAAACACAAAGGGGGAGAAAAAAACCTTTAACTTCCGTTTCTTGTTCTTCAAAATGGTGAAATAGTCACCTTGATCCTTAATAAGCAAGTGAAAAATAGCTGCATGCAATTCTACAAGAAGAACACTGCTTTCTTTGTGGCAAATTGCATTCTCCAGATCCGTAAGTGAAAATGGGGACAGCTTCAGAAGCCTCGAAAAAGACATGCAGAAGTCCCATACCATAAGGAGATCTCCCACACAATATCTTGGCACCCTAAAATCTGTTGCCAAAAGAGGTCTCTTTGACAAAGCAGGATCATCTCCAGCAGGCCTTAGTAAAAGATCATCTATTGGATACTTAACTGGCACACCTGTATTTCCATCATCTGGCAACCATACACAAGTCAATAATTAGCTTGGGAGAATCACACGAGTCAAAAAGGCTGCTAACAAAAATCATTGCTACAAGTGCTGCTCAGTTAAATCACCTCTCTTCAACTTTTTGCCCCCATCTTCAGTAGTTCCATCAGCTTGTCGTTTTCTTCCTCTTTTTCGCAAACCTTCATTATACTAGAAACAGAATGGTAGTTTAAGTACTATAACACACTCAGAAATAAGATAAATGAATGTAGTGTGATTACCAATATGTCTTCAGGGGGATCACTGGGTATGCCATACTTTTTGGAAAGATGCTCATGTATAACCCATGGGGTACTTTGTGACGTTGCATCTCTAATGAAAATCCTTAGTATATTTCTGCTGACAGGCGCCCTCCGCTGAATCAAATCTGCAGCTTTGACAACTGACGTGCTGATTACAGTCTTGCCCCGACCAAACCAACCAACCTCATATGCCTTTGAGTTACCAGAATCTAAAATCTTCAAAATCTTGCAAGGTGTCTCAGAACCATCCTTTTTAGCATACAACTCTATTCCCTCAAAAACCTCTTCCTGCAAACTTGCATATATCTTATTGACAAGTTCATTTAATCCAAGAGTGCCTGAAACAACAGGTAAATATTACTATTTCCACTCTGGTTAGTGCAAAAACAAAGATGAGTAAAATGATAAACAGTTCATGATGCTCACGGAATAACAAAGGGTAGCCACCATCCACTACACTATGTACTTTGGTTCAACAACAATGCAACTTTTGTCATGTAACTATCAACTGTGCAGTCATATAATATAACTGGAATCTATAGCCTACGATCAAATGAAAATAGCTATATTGACGTTACAACTAAATCAATCATCTAAAACAGATACAATTCATAGATGCCAGTACCGGATATGCAGATACTAAAAGTTAAAAGAAATTGAAACACTTATAGCAACATCATTTTCAGTGACAAACATATAAAGCAATCAAAGAAATAAGCCTAAGTATCTCATTGTGGCTTTATCAAGTGGAAGATAGGTGAAACTAAGTATGTGAAATACTGATATTTTAGCAGGACTGCTAGCATCAATAGTTTACCTTTGGACTTGTTGATAGCATTAATAGTATAACTTACTAATCATTGAGGAACAAACTTACAATAGATTTGTGCAATCCAAACACCAAAGACATGATGAAACATAGAAACTATTATGTTCTGAATCTTACTGTATTGAGTCATCCGAAGAACATAGGCCATAAGCTCAGCCGGCAATTTCTGAGCCTTCTCCATCGCATTATGCTCAGATACCAAAGCTTCTTCAAAAGTTAAATTAGACTTGCCAGACACCTTACATGTCCAAAGCCTTTGGCGATAAAGATTTACCTGTTTTAGGTATTCTCTGATTGATTGTTAAGAATACAAGTATCAGAAATTGCAGTGCTAAAACACACTTCACTGCAGACATGAAAGGTACAAAATCCTACATTTGCAATAAAGCTTATGAACAAATATTATTATTTGTTCAGACACAATAACAATAAACTAAGCTGCAAGCCAACAGAATTGTCATGCAAAAAGGATACTGATAATCTCGGAATATCTCTTTTGTGAACCGAATTTGGAAAATCTTCTCTTTAGGATCCAAATCCTTGGGGGGCTCAAGCAAGGAGAAAGGTTTCCTCTTCAAGAGAGGCATTGGGCCTGTGATGCAACCTGCAAAATAATAGAGCAAGACATTCATAACTCCCACAAAACTAGTGCATTCAAATGGGAAACTACAATCTCATTTGAGTGGTCATGGAAAACCATAAAAGACAGCAAACAGACTAATCAATAATACAAATCTGCAGACAGTGTATGAGCATATACAACTAAAGCAATAATCACATGCTACATCATTTTTTAGAGTCCATGGGCCAAAGCCCCAGTTCCAATTGCAATGCAAAAGAACATCAACACATTTACAGCACAATTTGATGCTCTCCTCACCCAAGAATCACACTTTTCTACATCTCACATCACTTCCACCATTATCCTATCACATATGTGTATCCGAGCAGCTTCCCATCTCCCGGAAGCCCGTTCAGGTGAAGACATGCTACATCGTTTAAACACTGTGTTCTTGCACAAGCTATAACAGCCATCTAATGTAACCAGCTAAGCCATCTACGACTCAAGCAGAGAATCATGAATACAAAGCATGCCAGAAATTCAGGAAGACGTGAGAGCCAGTACTTTCGTTAGGCACATAATCATTGACAGCACTGCACGCTTCAACACAACATTACAAGGAAGCCATCTAATCTAACACTGCTGAACAATGTGAAAAACATTCCTGTCTCTAGCCTCGCAAAATGGCCAAGAGCAGCTAAAAATGAACGGGGTAATAGCCGAGGACCCGAAACACAAGGAGATCCTCGCTTTACCATCTTCCACAGGGATCCTTAAACCATGTGCCGCTACCTGTCGCGGCTCCTGTCTGCCTCCAGGGTTCCTAGCCCCCATTGGGCAGGGCAATCCCTCTCCGCACCCATCTCGGCCGCAGGTCGGCGGCACCGTACGCGCCTCATCCCCTACCGAACCCACGGCCGCACGCGCCGGGGAGCAGCGGCGTGATCCGTCCCAGCCCAACAAATAAGAAGGACGACAAAAGGAAAGAAAAACGACTCTAGGGTTCCGGGATCTCACCACCGAGCAGATGTCCGACGAACAAGGCACGTCGGCGGGTGGCCGGCGATGCTGGGAAAGTCGCCGAGGGGCTGTGCGGGGCGGGAGGAGGGAGCCTCGCGGAGGGAAGTGGACGGACACGGCGGCGGCAGCCTCGAGGATGCGGAGGCGGATGCGAAGCTGGTCGCGCGGGCGCGGGGGCGTTTGGGTGCGATTGGTTTGGCGCCTTCGTTTTCGAGTTGGGCGCCGGGGCCGTGGTGAGGAAGAGGAGGAGACGAATGGGGATTGCTTCAGAATGGGAAAAGTAACTTATTTTCTACGCCGGTGAGCTTGAGCGCGCGTAAACGGATCTTCTCCAGAAATTTCGGAGGTTCTCTCTGTGCGCCTGCGACTGCGATACAATTTTTCACTCTTCCAAATTTCGCGGGAACAAGAATTTCCTTTTTGTGAAACGAAAGCAACATACTGTCAGTGATATCCAGAAGATGGTCTCGATGAGACGATGACATTCATTAAAACTTTGTCTTTTTTTTTTCTCTTTCACGAGAAAATGTTCATTAGAACGGATGTTGATAAAATGTGATACCAATACTGGAGTTTTCTCAAGACAACATAGACGCTATGTCATTACAAATGCTGGAGTGTGATATTCACCAAACTTATCGAGGTGTTTTTGGTTTGGAGTAAGGACTTTATACGCAAGTATGGTTTGCTTTCACTTTTCTCTTAGTTTTTTTTTTCTTTATATATCAGCCCAACGTGGCATGCAACGTGTGAGACGTGGCTGCGGGAATATAGGCGCGTGGCTGTACTTGACCCACGTTCACTGTGACCGCGTCGCTTCGCTCCGTTTCGCACGGGAGTACAACAAAGTAGCTAGGCTTTCTTTGGGCTCTACCTGCATTTTGAGGCCCAATTTTAGCTTAGGCGGCACATCAAGCTGGGCTGTTTTTGGCTCGGGCCGTACATCAGCTGCCTCAAATGTTCACCAAGACCCGGCCGGGTCCACTCAACGACTCGACGCATTTCGGCTTCACTCCCGATGCCATCCGACGCCGCCGCTGCTGCTACCGCCGGAATGGAGCCGGAGCAGGAGCCCGATCAGCCGAAGGCCGCCACCGCGGGAAACCGCAAGCACCTGGCCATGCTCGAGCGCCTCTCCAAGCGCTCCTCCACCTCCTCCGCCGCCGCCGCGCCCTCTTCGGACCCCGCCGGCGCGTCCCCCGTCGAGGCCTTCCTCTCCCGCTTCGCCACCGCCAAGCTCGCCGCGGAGTCCGCTCTCTCGGCCTGCCGCGCCTCCCCGGGTGACGACGCGCCCGCCTCCCTGGCGGCCGCGGCGGCCGCCATCGACGACCTCGACCGTCTCGTCGCCGAGGCGTCCCACGCGCTGCCGCCCTACGAGCTCCGCTCCGCCCTCGCTGCTGCTGCCGACCTCCGCGCCGCCCACAGGGTTGCCGCCTCTGAGCTCCGGCCCAAGAAGTCCTTCTCCTTCAGGAACAAGAGCAAGGCGCCCAAGAACCCGCCTCAAGATCCTGCCACCGTGCCGGTGCCGGAGCAACCAAAGCCTGCCCTTAACGCGATCCTTCCAGGGCTCGGGTTCCGGGGCAGTGAAGGCGCCACCTTAGTAAAGGATCTGAGGGTCTCCAATGACAAGGATGGGGATTTCACGCTTGCAGATTTGGTTTCCTGCGAGGTCTATCTCAAGGGCAAATGCCGGGCACTGTACGTCCACAAGCTCAGAAACTGTCGTGTGTTCGTCGGGGCTGTTCTCGGCTCGGTGCTCATTGAGGACGTCGAAGGTTGCACATTTGTGATGGCAGCACACCAGATCAGGATTCACGAGGCGAGGGCCACGGATTTCTACTTGCGGGTGAGGAGCAGGCCAATCATTGAGGATTGTGGCGGTGTGAGGTTTGCACCGCATGCTTTGAAGTATGAAGGGATTGAAGAGGATTTGAAGGATTCTGGGCTTGATGAGGAGACTGGGAATTGGGCCAATGTGGACGACTTCAAGTGGCTCAGGGCAGTGCAGTCACCGAATTGGTGTTTGGTTCCAGAGGAAGATCGGATGCAGATTGTCGACATTTCGCAGGTTCGTGATCAGGAGACTGGTACCTGAGCTGCCTGGGAGGGTTTGATGTCAACTCTACTTTTGTTTTATAGTTCTGGATTGGCTATTGAATTTCGTGTGGTTCTTATGGAAACTAAGTTTTGGTTCGTTTGAAGTTAGTGCCTTACAATGTACCAAGAACTTATTGAATTCAGAATGTGAAGCATAAAACACTTTATTGTCTCTAAACAGGCTGTTATCTCATTCGTTGGTATGCATATCTAGTGTTGATACACTGCACATTCTGATGAATCTGAAGCAGGTTCATGTTGGAATTCTGCTCCATCGCATGATTTTTCATTTTTCCAATTACAGTGAGAACCTCTGCTTTCACTGATTGCGTTATGTTTAATTCGCCTATAGCATGCATAATAACATTCCAAAGCCATTAACTTTATGATGTATGAAATTTGAGTTGGCTGCAGTTGTTGTTTAGTGGTCTAAATTGCAGATGCAGACATTTCACATGTGACCACTGTCCATTGATGAATTGTCGATGTGCCTGTTGTTGATCTGCATAGCTCAAGACTGCAAAATGGAAACCATGTCATCTTTCTGTAATGCAAGAGAGATGATATTCTAGAGCCTTCAAGGTGCTGATGCAGTGAGGAGTCACGGGGCAGTTGAGGAGTGCCTGGCTGCCTGCTGACTCCAAGGTTTGCTCCGAAGTCTGAACTCTGCAATCCGCACTACAGAGAGTGGGTTTGCATTTCTGAATTCTGCAGTCGTGCAGTAGACGCTTCATTGTCCAGCATGAATCCCAGTTTTCAGTAGGCTTGCAGTTGCAGGAATCTCTGTTGAAGAGGATTTGCGGGATACTAGGCACGCTGGCAAGATTGGTAACTGGGCTGATGTCGACACTCAACAATTTCGAGTGGCTGGAAGCAGTTGAAGTCACAGAATTGGTGTTTGGTTCTAGAGGAAGAACACCGTCTATCTCTTGCAAGTTTGTGGACAGGGGAGACGGTAGCTCAGCTAATTCAGGCCTTGCTGTCAGCTATCATCAAGTTTTACTGTTCTAGATTGGGTATTGAATTATTGATGCATCTGGAAATCAAATTTTTGGGAGTAATATCTTACTGTACATTGTACGAGGAGGTTGCTGAATTTTGGGAGTTAAATTTTTGGGAGTAATGTGAGGTACGAAACAGTTTTGATGATCAAGAAACACGCTTCTCTTGTTGGGAACTTGGGATTGTACCCGTTACCCATAGCATTCGACCTTGTTATGTCGTGACTTCAACTGAGAATATTTTGAATACTTTGGTTTTATGGTACTAGGTGTGGTAATTCCTGATGCATGAAATTTACCATATTTGAAATTTGTGTTAGTGAACTCACTGTCATGAAACTGCATTGAGACTTTGTGCAGCTGATAAAATGGAAACAAAATGTTGTATAAAGTGTATCTCAAAATGTACCTGTCATAACAGAGGAGTATACATGTCGAGTGTCACAATTACAAATACATGAAGAAAGGGTAATAGGTCTTTGTTACAAAGACATAAGTGTTTGGATACTCATTTGTTTTGGATGTGTCACGTCTGATTCGTTTTTCGGGACAATTGCGTCAACACCTCTCTTTGTTATTAGTCGTGGGATGTTAAGATCAACCGCCTTATGTATAAGGGTATTGCATTATTGTAAAAAAAAATATCCTGAATAACTTAATCAAGGATGAGACTGCAAATACAAATACAGTATACTAGGCCCTAAAAAACTACTGATACAGTACTAGATTAGTTTCCGGTAAATACGAATACAGTACACCAGATGCCAAGGGTTCTGGTCAACCGTTTTCCACATCCATCTCCGAGCAAATATCGACGCAAATCCGACGGCCGAGGGGCAGTCCAGGAACGTCCTCTTTTTTCATTTTTTATAAGCACAGTCCAGGAACGTCACGGCACGCAAAGAACACGCCTTGCGCGATACGAACGGAAACGGAACAGATATGAGTACGAGCCTGGCCCACCGTGATGATAGATAAATAACTCCGTCTACACGCGCCGGCGCGCCGTACGCCGGGAGATAAACCGACCGCGACTCGCGCAGCTCCTTCTACTTCCTTCCCTCACATCGCCCCGCCGCGCCGCCGATTCTTCGCCAGCAAGTAAAGTAATCCTCGTCTCCTCTCCGCATCCTTTTGCTCGTTTTGGTTGGTGCAGTCTACGGGGTTGACTGCAGCTCCGGCGGGAATTTCCACCGTAGCGCGTCGCCCGGCGATTTTCTTCCTGCTTGTTGATTGAATTGATCGATCGGGTGAGGACCGAGTATGATGGATTTCTTCTCCGTTCGGCGGAGTTTGATTCAGTCGCCTGGAACGTTAGATTGATCAGATCGATGGGTGCGGCGAGTGTTCTTTCCTTCACGGCCAAGGCTGCTCAGTCTGGGGCCATGCTTCCGTGTGGTAGATCGGGTTATTGGCATCGGCGCAGCAGTATTTTGGCATGTTGACTGTACAGATTCGTTTTGGTGGGATTTGGACTTATCTACTAGTTAGGATCGAGATGAGTTACTCATGGGTTTAGCACGCTGTTTTTGCACTTCCACGTAACAGATGCTTTGTGCTCCGCAACCTCTACGACCTTCATGACATGTTGATGTGTTTCTGGTTGATTAGGCTGCTACTATGTTAAAGGATAAGTATAATTAGTCTGAGAGATTCATGCTGTTGTTTTGCACCACGCATCGTCCCTTTAATGGGAAGTCTTCGCCTGTAACTCAGTTCGACCACTGAAGTTCCTTATTCTGAACACACTGCATTGTATTTGCGGGAATACTAGATTTCAGTCGATTGAAATCGGTGGAATTTTCAGTCGATGGGTTTGACACAGGCGGTGGATTTTTTTTTGTTATTTATTTATCTGTAGGATTATTTGTATTAATTAGTGTTATGTATAGACTATAGAAAAGTTTTGTCCTTTTGTATCCATTAGATCTAGATCCAAGGGCTAAAAGCGTTGATTGAAAAGAACCCTCATTTTCAATCGATTGAAAATTAGATGCTCCCTTGTATTTGTGTCGACTTGAGCCGGTCCTGGTGACTTGAACCCTAGATTTTGTAAGCTAAGTAGACCTCTGGTCTGCCATCCTTTTCCTCCATCATATAAGTTGGATTAGCCAGTAAAATTTGATCCACGCTGCTTCATGCTGTACTATTCAGTAGGTTCACTATGGCAATTACTTGTTTGATCTAAAACCCAGATTTACCTTTTTGTTGATTCCTCTGATTATGAACATATGTGCCATCCTTTTTCTTTGGAGGTCATGTGTCATCCCTCCCTTTCTCTAAATGTGAAATAGATTTCTCCAAATATCTTAGTGCAGGCGGTATTTCCACCATGAATGAATATATATGATCAGATTCTGATAGGCAGCATATGATTAGTTGGTTACACCTGTTCTGTGCCATGTCACGGTTTTTCTTTCCATTTGCAAATCAATCAGAAGTAAATGATAACTTAGATTATTCTAATCTTGCCTTAATTATTTCCTATTGCGTGAACCTTTTTAATAACTATTCCAGTGAAACATTTACTTGTTCTCTGCTTCAATATGTTATGCAAGCAATACTTTAAGTCATGAATGCCTTTTTGTGGCCTCAGTTCACTTTGTTGTATATAAGTTGTTTCACATTAGTATAACTGATGAGTCAATTCCTGATGCCCTGATTTCATTCATGAACAGAAGGCTACTCTTGCAATGGGTGGAAGCGACTACGATGATGAATGGGTGCTGCCCAGTGCTGATATCACTCTTGTTCTTGTTGGGAAACTTGGTTATGGCAAGAGTGCAACTGGCAATAGTATCCTTGGACGGGAAGCATTTGTGTCGGAATACTCCCATGCTAGTGTTACTAATACTTGTCAGATGGGTAGCACCACCCTGAAGGATGGACGTACCATTAATGTTATCGATACACCAGGTGAGCTCTATGCCTCTATGTTAATGTAATTGCTATATATTCCATCTGTGTTGGCTTTTGGATATTGTAAATTTCTGATGCCTATGATCTTGTGCCTCATGTGCCGTTACCCTTTTCCTCTAGTTATGTTGCTGTTGTTATGCTTTGTAATAGGAAAATCATATATTATTATAAATTCATCATTGTTATCTTTTTTTTTCAAACATGAATTCACAATTGTTACTGAAGATGTGAATAACTCCATATAGGAGCTATTATTTTTGGATTTTGAACGTTCACACTTAGTGAGAAAAGACTGAGAAGCCTGCCACCCTCATGTAAAACATTGTGCAGCATGGCATGTATGGCTTACCGGTCACTGAGAATCCTTAATATAACTAGAAATCTGATTAATATGAAAGGTCTTACATGAAGGATTCTCGTTTTTTTTCTTTTATAGCTTGATATAAAAGAAGTTTAATGCAGTACCTGATATATAGTCAATACTTAAAAGTGCTTATAAACCATATAAGGATTCACGTGGGTTTCACATGCCAGAGCATATTAGTTATCCTTCCGAAAATTTCATAATCCTATAGATCCTCACTTCATTTCTTTCACTTCCCAATTGAATTGCAGAGCCATATTAGTTAGCCTACCTTTTTCATAATTCTAACGATCCTGCTTCATTTCTTTGGTGTTCACAGGCAAAAATATGTAGTGTTAATTTGTTCAAAGAAAAATGTTAATTTTGAATGACACAACACCTTCCCAGAAACAGGAAATGAATATAGAAAATATTGCTGTCGATGGTCCATGTTGTTTATATAATACCTACTGTGTTTACTCATGTGCGTTGTTCAATTTTCTTGGTTAATTTACTCATTTCAATGTCATAGGTCTATTTGATATGACCATTACATCCGAGGAGGCTGGTAAAGAGATTGTTAAGTGTATGAACATGGCTAAAGATGGGATACATGCAGTTCTGATGGTTTTTTCTGCCACTTCTCGGTTTTCTCGAGAGGATTCAAGTACTATTGAGACTATTAAGGTCTTTTTTGGGGAAAAGATCATTGACCACATGATTTTAGTTTTTACTTATGGAGATCTTGTTGGTGAATCTAAATTGAAGAGCATGCTAAGTAATGCCCCGGAGTATTTACAGGTTATCTTTTTTTTTTCACCTTTTTACTAATGCTGTGCAACAGTAAATTGAGCTCTATATTTAATCATACAATGCATGCAAGTACTTACATTTGTGTGTTCCATTTACAGAAAATGGTTGAGCTATGCAAAAACAGAGTTGTGCTCTTTGATAACATGACCAAGGACCCAAGGGTTCAAGCAAAGCAACTTGAAAAGCTTCTTGATGTTGTGGACTTCGTTTGTGCAAATAACGGAGGAAAACCATTTTCAGACCAAATGTTCACTCGTATAAAGGTAGATTACATATATTTTTGTTGTTCGTGTGGATTTTTTGTTCTTATTTGTATATATCTTAATATTGTGTAGGAGGTGCATGATAGAGAAAAGGAGGTGGTGCATGCCATGGGATATTCAGAAGAGCAGATATCTGAGCTGAAGAAGGAGATCCATAGAACTCGTGATGAACAACTTGCAAACATTACCATCATGGTAAGGAATCTGATGTTCACTCAAAAAGTACTTGGTTAAAAGAAAACCTCTAGAAACAGACTTAAGTACACTGCCATTATCCTGAAGGTGGTCTAGGGATGCTATGTAGAATTCGGAACAATGTTATGGGCCTGCAACATCTATAAGTCGAATGTGCTGCAATATGTCTGGAACCTCAAGATCTATTGATAGATTTATGATGTGTCCATGGACACTGGCTAAATTTGCAATCATATTTTTGCTGCTTAATAAATGGAACCAGTGTACTTGTTCATTCTCCAGCCAATATAATTACAGCACAGTTGTATGCAGCATATCCGAGGAGAATTTGCTTCTTCTGACAGTTAGCTTGTATTTCCTCACCATTCATTTTGCAATTTAGATACTTGTCTGAAGTTACATTGACTTGCATTATTTCTAGGTGGAAGAAAAGCTGAACCTCACCGTGGAGAAGCTGCAACTGCAACTCATGGAAGAACAGAATGCAAGGCTGGAAGCAGAAAAGATTGCTTTTGCGGCCATGAGGAAGTCGGAAGAGGAGATTCGCAAGCTCAAGGAGAGCCTCAAGAAAGCTCAGGAGGAGAACGAGGAGTTCCGGAGGATGGCGCAGAGCAAGAAGTGTCCTATTCTGTAATTTGTCGAAGAAGAAAAAGAGAGCCTGCCGAACTCTACTGTTTTAGGAAAGTTAGCAGTACCCGATAATGCCCATATGCATCTCCAATAGAGGGTATGCCAAACTTTTGCTACCGTTATTAGTGCCGTCTCATATCTGTACATTTTTAGTTAGTAGTATTACTGATATGCGAGGAATCGACCATTATAGTTCGTTATAATGTTTCTTTGCTGTGGTATGGGGAGCTACTTGTGATGTATTGATGAGTGCTGAATGTCGATCGACTTCGTCAACCTTTGCTGTGCCAGTACGTTTCACAGCCACAACTCTGCAGCCAGTTGATGGATGATTTCATGCTATGTATTTGTGTGAGTGTGGTTACGTGTTATGTCTTTTTTTTTTTTTGAACTCGGTTACGTGTTATGTCAGCTCGACAAGTTGAGAGCATTTGCCCAACCAATTTATTCCTGCAACTGCTACGATACGTCATACGTTTGCGGATGTCCTAAAGTAGCAACTTGGGCCGGGCTTGGTATCCACCTAATTTGCAGCTGCTACTCTGCTGAGGGAGGCCCATGAAATTAGTTGCTCGTTGATCTCAAAAAAAAAAAAAATGAAATTAGTTGCTCGTAGTGCTATTATTTTACCCGAACGAAGGCCTAGATATTATTATGCTTAAAAAATATAGGATATGCATCGGATAAAATTCGGGTTGAGTTGGCTTTTGCGCAGGTCTTGAGAGCCAATCTTGATGCTAGTAACAGTTCATGCATGATCTAGGGGTGACCGGCCCGGGTTCGTTGCACTGGACTCATCACGTAGGTTGCGGCCATGTCGTGGTCCTGCGAACTCCATCTAATGACCGGCAACATGACGATCGCAACTTGGACAATGACGCGAAACTGCTTTTTCTCGAACAATCCGCACCCGATGACCGGTGTTGTTTCCTCAGAAGGCAGGATTCAAAAGCACTCCACTCTTTAAGTGTTCTTCTCCCATCAGCATCAGTCCAGTCCTAACATAGGTGTTGACAAGGGCTTGACTTGTCTGCCTGCTCAAATGTGCACATGCCATCTCTTTGTGTTAATCGTCTCCGTTAATCTTGCCAAGGGCTCGAGCCGGAGGAGGCCAGTGCGGAAGAAACAGCCCACGTGCCGCGGCTGGCGCCCGCCCGTGCAGGGAATCTCGCGCGGTCGCGTCACCGACGCGCGGGGCCCGCCCCGATCCTTATCGCGTCTGTCGCGTCGTAGTACCTGCGGCCGGCCCCCAGCGCGCGCGGATGCTGCTCACTTTGACCGCCAAACAGCGCTGACAGGCTCGACCTGGCATTTGGCTACCGAGCTTGTCGGACACATGCATTATAGTACAGGGACATGATTGAGATAATTTGGAGTCCAGAATTTCCCCGATTCCTTGAATATGCTATTACCGTGGCCCGTGGGCACTTGTAGGTGTTTTTACCAGCTGATTAAGCAGCTGCTGCCGGTTCATCATTGTACTACACATGAACGAACTAACAAGACAATGAGTTGGAACCTAGGCGCATCCACTTATTGCCAGCAAAGTTAATGCCAGTGTGAGCCGCAATAAGCAAGGATCAGTTTAAGAATGGGCTTATAGGAGTGCTTAAGCACAAAATGGTTTATTTATGCATGACACTAGATGCTTATGCGAGGGTAGAAAGAATGATTAAGTTTTTGCACCTAATGCTGCTTCAAGTGTTTGGAAAGGTGGTTGGAACTATTTATTAGAGTTCATTTTCGCATTAGAGAACGAAAAGATATTCCCTACATATGCTTAGTGATTTCTTTCTATAAGCACTTCTATCAAGAACCTTGTAATGTACATGCTCTTCTAGTGCGTCACGCTTGCTTAATGCACAATGTGCTGCCGCAAATCCATATACAAGAGACTAGTGATTTATTAGGAAGCCTGCAGCAGGAGCGGAGCGAGTGTCATAACCTTATAGGACATGTCATCCCTTTGTTAAAAAAAAATTAAATACTGTAAAAGATATTTATACCTTCTTAATTTGGATCTTATCACATATTGGTGTCATTATCGTCATAGTATAAAATGCATGTTTATGACAAACATGCCTCACAAATATAATATGTTCATAGTTAAAGTTGGTCAATATATAACTTGCCCCAACGAAAGAAAGCCTGAAATTATTATTTATGAACCGAGAGAGATTAATATATCATTCGAGACGTCGTATGGCATATACTAGTACTATAGTTTAACCCAACTTGGCTGCCCCTTGCTTCAGTGCCAACTCATTGGCCAGCCCGCACGTCACCCATATGCTCACACGGGTGTTGCAGTTCACTTTTACTCCAAATCATCGGTCAGACAAAGCTGGCAAAAACTATCACCAAATCACGGGCATGTCAATAGCGTGGTTGACATGGCATAAATCTAATTATCCACTATGGTAATCTAATAAAAAAAAGGCAAAAATGTACTATACATAACCGTGAGATAATTAATCTCAAGCTGATTGCCGCTCAAAAAAAATATTTTAGAAAGATCTCTCAAGGTGGGGATGTAGAGATTGAGATTCTCTAGCTATAAGCCTATAGCCACCACCACAACAGCCACAATGTTTGGTTGGTTGGTGGAGTTCCTGTCCCCCTTTGCTAGGCCCTGCTCCTTCCCTCCCAACCAATCAAACCTCGTCGATCATTACGGGGCTAAGGATAAACAAATACCCTAATCCACAGACCATCCACTTACTTCTGATTACTTAAACTAATCTTTGCCCTTAAACTAATACCACTCTGTACTAGGCTGCTACTGCTGCTCACGCATGTAGCATGTCCTTGTCCCCCACAATATGCTGCTTCCTTTTCTCTGAGCTTACTCCATCCCAAACCTGACTTTTGACTCATGCATGCAGCTAACTGCAGCAGCAGGGGGATCTTTTGACAGCGCCTAAGCACGTTGCTTAAGTTTCATCAATTATTTTAAGCGAAGTTGCTTCCTGCACCCGATGAGATACACCTGGGGAGGTATTAATAAGTTGATGAAAGAAGGGTGTCCGCTTATTAGGTCGTCGATCAGCGAGAATGAACATGAGTGGTATGGTACACATCGCTTTAGTTTGAACTTTTTCTAATTGACTTATCGGGTGAATCTAATTAAGCCAAGTCAAATGAGGTAATGACATCTTCTTTTAGCAAAAGTAATATACAATACACTCAAATAGAACGCGCGAAGTGGCTGCAAGCTGATGTCGGGGAGGGAGAACTAACAGAATCGGGAGAAATCCTGCATGGTGCTCACCATGCCAGCAACGACGAGGCCTTGAGCTTCGTTCCCCTTGTTAAAGGCGATGCTGAGATGATATGTTCTTTCTCATCCCTGGCATTCCACGGGGCGAAAGCCTTGATCTGGTTCGCTAGATCAGGTGACGGTGGCATCTACATGTCACGACCTTCCTGAAGGCGTCATCCTAGAGCAGCTCCTTCCTGTCGCGGTGTCCATGTTGTGGGTGTGTTTGCGCGTGTGTGTTTGTGTCGTGGTGTGGGCATGCTTTTATGTATGTTTGGCCCGTTACGGGTTCTTATCCTGTCTTCTTCTTAATATAATGAAACGTAGCTCTCCTGTATTTTTGAGAAAAAAAATAAAAAAAAATAGAGAGTATGTGCATCGTAATCCACACATATTTTCTCATTTTGTTTGGCTCCTAAGTTTTATGTATGTGGTCGGATTTTATATATATAATAACTGGTACGGTCAATGTCAAAATTTTTGAATAATAACTAGAAAAAGAGAATATTATGACAACAAAAGGGATGTCTAAATAGCAATGGCGGTGAATATTCTCACCACATTAGGTGCTTATAGGGTACTAGCTAGGTATCTCGCCTCCTTACTTGTGTCACTTTTTGAATATTGAACAAAACAATATGCAACAAAATAACAGGCAAGACCTTGCTTGGAAAGAAAGCATATATAGTACATGCATAAAAGCGTCTACAGCCAGGGAGAGACATGACAACAGTCAAAATAAAGGTCACCATCATGTCTGGGTATTCTGAGCTATGAGAGAAAATAGCCAATTCGCCTAACTTTGATGGACAAGGGTTTTCACTTATTCTCATGACCATGCAGTACGTGTTGGACTTGCATGCAGTGTAATTCCTATAAAACAAAAGAGAAAGTACTAGCAGTGTTCCAAATAAAACAGGTTCCTTTATACTTTCACAGATTAATGTTGAAAAGACATCAATTATGTAGCATTGTTCCTCCCCCCCCCCCCCCCCCCCCTGGAATTACAACTGCTACATTCATCAGGCTATGTAGCACGACATGGTTAATGTGGTCTTTGGTATATTATAACTTTTTTAGTACCATTATTTCAGGCCATGGAGCATTCATGTGGGAAGTCAACAGTCTGTGTTTTCAATCTGCCATGTTTTGTTACATTAGCCTAAACCCTTAAATTTTAATAAAAAGCTCACAACCCTTTTTTTTTCAGTAACCAACCTTTGCACAAGTGCAATATTACTGCTGTCTTGTGCAACAAAACACACACATTTGTCTACTAACAAAATTTCAATGTTTCAATTCAGGAGAAAAGTGCATCACTAGACCCAAAACACATATTATGATATATATTGCAATAAACTACCTCAAAATAGTTGAGAAAACTTTTCAATATCAAGAGAGGCGTGTGTTAGTAACCATCCATGACTTGTCTCGTGTCTGTAGCTAGAGACATATATATACTGTCAGCATCAATTATATATAAAAGAAGAAAAGCATCATGTTTATTTGTGAGGGGGTGTTCACATAAGTCATAACCTGAGCCGATAAAACTGGTTTATACTTGATAAGACAAGGCCACCACAAGCCATGTGATAATAAGTTGTAGCACATTTACTATGAAAAATGGTTCTTTTGGTCTCATTACACTTTGACAAACTCGGTTTTCCGTATGTAACCATAAAGGGATTAGTTCTTAAAGACATCACACACATATACTCCCTTCATATTGTTTTTAGATGACGTTTTGGACATGATTTAGCATACCAAGACATCATTAATTAAGGGGTATTTTTCCCTCCATGCCCTTATTAAATAGCTGTCCGTGTGGTACTCATTTAAATATCTCTCCATATCTGACTGGTTACCAGCACTTCTCCCTATGCATGAGGTTGAGGGTTTGATCCTAGGTTGGGCTCTTTTTTTCTGTTTTGCGCAATTTTGCATGGCTACATGCCAGCATGCTGTTTTCGTTCACGGGGGTTTTAGTTTTTGTTCGCGCGACAGGTTTTCATTCGCGCGGCCGCGGCAGGTTTTCGTTCGCGCGGCCACGACAGGTTTCGTTCGCGTGGCAGCGGTAGTTGTCGTTTCATTTTCGGCATGTATATAAATCAGTCTCAACCGAACACCTTGGTAGCCTCCAGTGCACAAAAGTTTCATTTCCAACACACTTGGTTACCATGCTGGATCTAAACGAGGAACCTCCAGTGGAACAAGAAATCGGTAATACTCTTTTCTTTTTACTTATTTAGCTTTGAGTTCTTAGTTTTCATATACCAGCATCGGTTTTTAGTTGTTTTTTTTTAATGTAGGATTTGATTTGAACATGGAGGCACAAGACGTAGATGACATCTATTTCAACTTGCCACTAGATGATTACGACGTGATTAATCTAAACGAATTTCCTGGTAAGTGCATTCGTTTTTGTACCGGTACTCATTTGAAACTGAACTTTGCTATGATGTTTTATACTGTCACAAAATACCATTGTTCGTAAGTGATTTGAACTTTGAAGCACAAGAAGATGTTGATGTTGATGATGGGATGGGATGGGCGTTGGAACAAGAAGAAGAAGATATCATGGATTTAACATTGGAACAAGAAGAAGAAGAAGAGGCTCCCAGGTCCATAGGAGGTATAATGTGCCATATATTTTCTTTATAGTACAAGTAAATCGACATTACACTAAAGAACTTGTAAATATTTTGTAGAAAATGGTAGGAGAAAAGAGGTGACTGAAGAAGTCACAAAACAAGTCTATCAAACCTTATTGTCTAGAAGCAAAAATGGAATGCGACTAGGTAAGCATGATACTAGGGAAGTTGCTGCATAATTTGGACTAGGCATTCGAACTGTTCAACGCTTATGGAAGGGAGGTAAAATTCAATTTGCTCAAGGCATTCCGGTTAGTGTTGCTAGTAAGAAGAAAGGAAAAGTAGGCCGTAAGCCAGTTCAAATTAATTTGGAAGCATTGCGCAATATTGATCTCAAAGATAGAATGACCATAGAAGATGTGGCAAAACATCTAGGCTGTTGTATTAGCACGGTTCAAAAGTACTTGAAACAAGGTCTCATTAGACGTCACTCGAACAGCATAAAACCCTTCTTGACCGATGCAAACAAAAAGACTCGATTACAGTTTTGTGTTGACATGCTTGATCCTGATAGTTTGCCTGATGATCCAAGATTTCAAGATTTATTTGATCATATTTATATCGATGAGAAATGGTTCTTTCTTACTAGACGATCTGAGAACTATTATTTGCTTCCTGATGAAGATGAGCCTAATCGTACTTGTAAGAGCAAAAATTACATTCCTAGGATCATGTTTTTATGTGTGAGTGCTCGGCCAAGATTTTGTAATGGTATTTGCACTTTTGATGGGAAGATTGGTATTTTTCCTCTTGTCACTTTTGAGCGGGCTCAAAGGTCTAGTGTTAATCGGCCAGCTGGGACAATGGTTGTAAAGCCGATCACCTCAATCACAAGAGATGTGATAAGACATTTTATGATTGACAAAGTTTTACCGGCTATTCGAGCTAAGTGGCCACGTGGAGATATTGGAAAACCAATCTACATCCAACAAGATAATGCGCCATCTCATATAGAAGCTGATGATCCAATATTTTTCTCAAGCTGCCAGCCAAGGGGGTTTTGACATTCGGCTTAAGTGTCAACCACCTAATTCACCAGATTTCAATATTCTTGACTTGGGTTTCTTTCGAGCTATACAATCAATTCAATATAAAAAGGCTGCAAAAACAGTTGAAGATCTCATCCCACATGTGGAAGATGTACTACAATTATGCCTACAGTAAGATCTCTTTCAATACAATCATAATCTAATCACTAGTTTTATTTTTTTATGTTATTAACAAGCTTTTCATGGTTACTGCCCACGCAAAGCAAATCGAATTTATGTAACACTTCAGAGTGTTTTCAAGGAGGCCATGAGATTTGGAGGTTTAAATAAATTCAAAATTCCTCATATGGGAAAGGAAAGACTAGAGCGAGAGGGTCGGCTGCCATTGCAGCTACCTTGTGAGGCAATGTTGGTACAAGAAGCTAATGCCAAACTAGCTGCATGAATTAGTACAATCGTTTGCATATGGTGACATGCTAAATTTCCTATTACTACTTTTTGTTTCTACGGACATGTCCTCGTGCAATCCAGAAAATAGTAGTTGCAGCATCACTAACAAAAACATCATAAACTCTATAACACAACGGGTACAAAATGGGCCAGAACAACTCAACATTTCCTTCCACTTCGTAAAGTTCTTTGCTTCGATCAAACCTGGACACCGGTGTCGATGCGAATTCTTCAAGCGTGAGAGCAGCGACAGTAAGAGCAGCAGTGGCTTCGTCGTCCTCCTCCACGACGTCGTCCTCCGCTGCAGCCTCATTGTCCTCCTCCGCGGCGGCCACGACGTCGTCCTCTGCTGTAGCCTCATCGTCCTCCTCCGCGGCGGCCACGATGTCGTCCTCCGCTGCAGCCTCGTCGTCCTCCTCCGCGGCGGCCATGTTGTCATCCTCCGCTGCAACCTCGTCGTCCTCCTCCGCGGCAGCCACGACATTGTCCTCCGCTGCAGCCTCCTGGCCCTCATCTTCTTCCTCCGAGTCCGGAACGATGATGCAAGGTTTGACCTCGGCCATGGCTGCTGCAGCTACAAGATGGCTGCTGTTGCGAGGGGCTGCATCGCTTTTGTAGGGCGAGGGAGCCAGCAAGGGGTTGCGGCATGCAACGGCGCACCCGTTTTCATTGCCTCGGGACTGAGTGCAGTGAAGAATCGAGGAGTCCGGGCGCCATCAATCGACACCTCGAGACTGTGCGGGAGGAAGCAGAAACGAGGGGACGTGGGGGTAGATCCGTCTCAAATCGTAATATAGAGTCAGTACGACATCCTTTCACACCTGCCTTTTACAACCCCAAAACGTCATCTAAAAATAATATGGAGGGAATATCATGTTTGTAACCTTAAATAAATTCTATATATTCTAAGGTAAAGATCTTGATGTCATGCTTGCTTTTGCTAACTACTACCTCTGATCTTTTTTTGTTGACTTTGCTTAGCACAAAATTTGAGTTAAGCAACGTCAACAATAAAAATATGGAGGGAGTACTACATTACAAAATAGTGCAACGTAATATGTTTGCAATAGAACATAAACCTTTTTGTGTTGATTACAAGCAACAAACTTGGCACAAGAAATAGCCTAAAGCAGCTTAGTACTTGGGTAGAAACGTGTGCCAGTGACCATGATTTCAAAGGGATGTGTCTGACGAAGAGTGACCATGATATATGCAGAAAACATTGAACCGTCAATGGAAGTGTGTCTGACGGGGTGCACTCTTCGTGTAGTCGTAGCCATGCACGTTACAATTACCGCCACAAAACTCCACAAACGCCCACCGTGCCGTTACCTTACGTTCACGCCTTTCCCCTTTCCTGCGCTCGTCCCGTCTCCCAGATCTTTACTTTTCCTCCCGGAAACCCGCGCAAACCGATCACCAGTTAAAAAAGCAAGGGAAAAAAAGAAACCGGAAACGAAATAAAGGCGCAGCACGGCGGCAGCCACCTGCACCGCGCTGCCTTGCCTCCTCTGCCGCTGCCGCGCTGTCCAACGCTTCTTCGCGCTACTGCTGCTGCTGCTAGTTAAAAATAAAAAATTAAACCAACCAACCAACCAGCGACGCAAAGCACAGAGCTCCAGAGCTCCCCTCAGCCTCACGCCTGCTCCTCCCGTCGCCGCGCTCCCCGTCCTCCGTCGCCGCGCCACGCGCTCCGGCCACCGCGTGGTTGAGCCGCAATCTCGCAGCTGCCGCGCTCTCGCGACCTCCTTCCCTGGTGCTGGTGAGTGAGTGAGTTGAACCTCCCTCCCGGGTTCGTGGCTCCGTCTCTCTCTGAATTGCGCGGGTTCCGGGGCTCTAACGGCTATCTGGCTGGTGCTGGGGGTACAGATCTGCGGAGCCACGCATGGGGTGACCAGATCAGGGCGCGGCTTCGTTGTTCTCTTCCTGAATTCCAACTCGGCGCTCGTCTCCGTCTCTCGGAGGCGGCATGGCGGGGATGGCGAGCTCCGGCGCTGCCGGCGGCGGCCCAGGTTCGGTTCTTGCGCTCCTGTTTGTCCTCCTTTCCTCGGCTTGTGTTGCATGGACTGGATTTTTGCTTGTGGCGACCTGGTTGGCTAGCTAGTGGGCGGATGCTGGATTGTTGGTAGAGTAGTAGAAGAGCGTGGACTTGGGAAGTTGACTTGTTCGTGTGGGAGGGAGAATAATTGAAACTGCGCAGCATTGGAGGCAACTCGGCGAATTTTCGTGAAACGGAATGTGTTTTCGTAATTAAATTACCCGTTTCGGTCGGTGGATTGTTGCTTTCGACTGATTTGTCGGAGAATTTGCAGTTTTGCTACTCTGCGTGGTAAATTATCTGGTCTGGTCATTTCCCGTTTTTATGTATATAAAATTGGATCTGTGAAATTGGGGAATTATGGATCTGGAAACAGAGCTTATGCTAACTAGTAATTACTGTGTGTTTCCGCTGTAAATTTTACTGCTATATTAACAATTTGTTCTGCAAAGTTGATGAAATGAAATAGTAGAAACTGAAAGATCTGTATGTTATTACTACCTCGGAATTGTGTAGCTTTTATTTAATCAATTCATCATGAACAATTATAGTGTTTTTTTTGTCATATTGGGAAATTATATATAAAGGTTTAAAAGTCACTTGATGCATGTTTAATGTTTTAGTCTCTCAGCTTTCCCTTTTGTTAACCAAAATTAAATGCTTAATGTATAGGGGGTCCTTGTGATGCGCTGTTTCGGGAACTCTGGCATGCTTGCGCTGGCCCGTTGGTCACGGTTCCTCGCCAAGGCGAGCTGGTTTACTACTTCCCCCAGGGTCACATGGAGCAGGTATTTCTTTTGTGAATGTACCATAGTGAAGGAGACTAGCGCTTGTTTGTGAGCAGTACTATTAATATTCTATTTATATAATTGTTCTGCAGAAATGCAGCTCATTCTTTTCTGTCTTGTCATTCAACTTATTATCAAACATCTTTCTATAGCTTGAAGCATCTACGGATCAGCAGCTTGATCAGCACTTACCTTTGTTTAATCTACCATCTAAGATCCTGTGCAAGGTGGTTAATGTAGAACTTAGGGTAAGTGCCTGTTCCTGTTATCAATTGAGTGCTTTGAAACAGCATGTACAAATCTGGTACTTTGTAGTTTTCTCACTACTTTAGCTCTTGAATGCAGGCTGAAACTGATTCTGATGAAGTTTATGCTCAAATTATGCTGCAACCAGAAGCAGATGTGAGTAAGGCTTACTTATAATTTCCTTCTGGATCATAATCCTCCTATTCTTCCACCATTGTATTTCTTTGTTGTTGCAATATAGTATTCTACATTGCATCATAATCTTTCTATTCTTGCAACTGGTTATTTCATTCAATGGTCATTATTACATGTATGTGAGCTGACTTCTTTTCCTTGAATTCACTTAATTAGCAAAGTGAACCCACCAGCCCAGATCCTGAGCCACAGGAGCCTGAAAAATGCAATGTGCATTCCTTCTGCAAGACTTTGACTGCTTCAGATACGAGCACCCATGGTGGATTTTCTGTCCTTAGGAGGCATGCCGAAGAATGTCTACCCCAACTGGTTAAAGCCATGAGCACTTCACGACTCCACCCACATGCTATGCTGTCTGCTGTCAAGTAATTAACTTGTGTGGTTTTATCTGTAGGATATGACTCAGAATCCACCATGGCAAGAACTTGTTGCTAAAGATCTGCATGGAAATGAATGGCATTTTCGTCACATCTTTCGAGGTCAGTTTCTAATATCTTTCTATTGCGTAAATCTTATTTTTTTGGTTTCTTAGACTTAGTGTCACAATGTGGTTCTTATAATTTTTACATGGCATTCATTTCAATTCTACTTAGTTCTCTGCTTCAAAACCACTTCTCGATGGCAAGAAGTGATGCTTTCCACAGTTATTGGTTGTAATGTTTCATGAAGTACTGCCTATTTCTTTTAGGACAACCAAGGAGGCATCTACTTACAACAGGCTGGAGTGTTTTTGTTAGCTCGAAAAGATTGGTTGCCGGTGATGCATTTATCTTTTTGAGGTAGGCTATAGCATTGTATGTTGAAGCCATTTGACGTATGCATTTGTCTCCTGGCTCTGCTGAATTTGGATGAATTTTCTATCATGATTACTCCAGCTAACTGTCCTTCTAACAGAGGTGAGAGTGGAGAGCTACGAGTTGGGGTAAGGCGGCTCATGAGGCAACTAAATAACATGCCTTCATCAGTTATATCAAGTCACAGCATGCATCTTGGCGTTCTGGCAACCGCATCACATGCCATATCCACTGGAACTCTCTTTTCTGTTTTCTACAAGCCCAGGTTTGCTTCACACATTTTATCTCTATTCTGCGATGTGTTTCTTACTTGACGTATTATCTTTATTGGAGTGTATTGAACGTCTGTACTTTGTAGATGAACTAAATGTGCTACTATAAATTTTCCTGAGCATGTCCATGTTGAGGCCTATTCAACTTACACCTAAGTGTTTATAGCATTACATGTGATCGGTGATTCTCAATTTCCATGTTATGAATGTATGTTATATGCTGCTTTTAGGCCTTGCTTTGTGCTCTAGTGTTGGCGCATTAGGTATTGACATGTTCAAATCAGTCTTTGTGGATTTACTCCGGAAAGCTTACATTTTCCATCTTTTGGTCCCCAGAACAAGCCAATCAGAGTTTGTCGTTAGTGTTAGTAAGTACCTTGAAGCAAAAAATCGCAAGATATCTGTTGGAATGAGGTTTAAGATGAGATTTGAGGGTGATGAATCTCCTGAAAGAAGGTATTTCATGATTGCATTTTCCATAAACTGATAGTTCAAGATAAATTGCATAGGTGCCTTAATTAACTTCTGTTCATTCTCTACAGATTTAGTGGGACAATTATTGGTCTTGGAAGCATATCGACTAACTCAACATCTCCATGGGCAGATTCTGACTGGAGATCGTTGAAGGTAATCAATATTTCTGAGTACCCTGCCAGAATTCATTGCATGTTAGTTGTATTAATTATTTCTTGTGTATCTTCAGAGATCTCAATCCATGCTTTTCCCTCTGACAGGTCCAATGGGACGAACCTTCAGCTGTTCTGCGTCCAGATAGAGTTTCACCATGGGAATTAGAACCACTTGATGCAACTAATCCACAGCTGCCTCAGCCTCCTTTACGAAATAAACGTGCTCGGCCTCCTACTTCAACTTCTGTTGCCCCAGAACTTGCACCAGTTTTTGGTATGTAGTTGCTAAGCTGTTTATGCCAAATTATTACTGTGATTTATAACAAAAACACTTGGTCTAGGGATAGAGACTGCCTTTTCTATTTCTCATATTTAAATTCCATCTATGTCTATCTTAGGTTTATGGAAACCCCCAGCAGAATCTACCCAAGCTTTCTCATTTTCTGGACTGCAGCGAACTCAAGAGCTATACCCTTCGATCTTCTCACAATCATTGAATGTTGGATTCAGTGCGAAGAATGAGTGTTCTACTCTAACCAACAATAATTTTTACTGGCCATTGCGAGACACAAGAGCTGACTCCTACTCTGTTAGCATCAACAATGTTCCATTTGAAAAAAAGCAAGAATATGCTACTTCCGGCTGCAGATTATTTGGTATTGAGATAAGCTCCCCAACATCCAAAGTTGTTACTGTTGCTAGTGCTGGCAAAGAACAACCTGCTCCCTCAGTAGATGTTGAGTCTGATCAGCTCTCACAACCATCCCTTGCCAACATATCCGATGCCCCAGCAGCAACCAGTGAGCGCTCTCCTTGTGAGACAGAGAGCCGGCAAGTCCGCAGCTGCACTAAGGTGAGAATGGGTCATTAACTTTCAATACTTCAATTTTATGATGAAACTGTGCCAAAATTGGAGGGTAATTATCAACATTTGTTGCTGCAGGTAATTATGCAAGGAATGGCAGTTGGCAGGGCAGTAGACTTGACAAGGCTATATGGGTATGATGATCTTCACCAGAAGTTAGAAGAGATGTTTGATATCCAGGGTGAGCTCTCTACCAGCCTCAAGAAATGGAAGGTTATTTACACAGATGATGAGGATGATATGATGCTGGTTGGGGACGACCCGTGGCTGTATGTACCCTTGCCCCATTGGCCTAGCTTCTTCATTAACAGACATAAGTTCCTAAAATTTCCTAATTTGGATTTTTTTTATCACAGTGAGTTTTGCAGCATGGTGAAGCGCATATACATTTACTCTTACGAAGAGGCTAAACGGCTGACACCGAAGGCCAAGCTGCCCGATGTTGGTGACACCTCAAAGCCAAACCCAAACAAACTGTCTCCTGAATCCGACATGCCACAAAGTGATTTGAACAACACTGCCCCGGTTGCGGATAAGGACTGATGAATGCTAACTTGGCTCTACCTTTTCCTTCTCTTTTTTGGATGTTGATCATGGGAGGCAACGCCCATGCTCCTTGAGACTGCTAAGAGTTATATCTGTTTGTTGCTTCGTGGGCCCAAAGGACGTCGCCTGCATCTACCTGGGTTCACGCATCGTGCGTGACTGCTGTTGGACCGGTGGCGGGGTCCTTTGCCAGCAAGGATGTCTGGGATGGAAGGCAAGCACACTGCGTGCCGTTCCCTATGGCAATCTGTGTTTTGTTTGCCGTGTCTGTTAGGAGGCATGTCGTGTTGCCTGGCGCCTGTCTCGGAGAAGATTGGTAAAACTAGAAAAGGAGGTGCCAATCTAAAAAAAAAAAAAGGAGGTCCACTGACTTGCCGTTCTCTCGCCGGCGATCTCACCATCAGTAAATAGGGCTTATGTACAACTATTTTGGTAGTAGTATATAATCTGTCAGCATCATGTTCCTTGCTACATATCTATATCGTCTATAGCCGTTCTTCCCTGCATTATATTGTATTTGCGGCTTGGTATTGGATGCTCTTGTGCAAACTGTCTGTTGTTTCGGCAGCATCATCTTTTCAGCGCGCATGCCTGTGTGCTTTCGGTTGGAACATCTGTGCCTTTCATGTCTGCCCTCTTGTGCAAGGCAAGTAGTGTGCCTGTATCCTCTGTATACATACGGAGTAGTGTGAACCAACGACACATGTCTCTTTCATCATTGAGATGCCTGACTTTGTTGTGATAGTGGGATGTCTGGTTTGACGTGATGTTGATGCGTGTGAGTTGTGACGCTGACGCCTTTTATTTTGTGTGCTTTGCCTGCGTGGAAGAGGCATGCCGCCCTTCTGAGGTTGTGATGGTGCATCTACCGGACTCCATTCCGAGGGAAGGAAGGTTTGTCGGAATGATTGTTTCAACCGTGGTTAGCTTAAAAAGCTTGAAGCACAAGGAGATTATGGCATCTGCAATGTGCTGATAAAGCAGGGGCTGAGAATGAGACGAGGCAAAGCGCGCTCTGGCCCTTGCCTGAGACGCCGCAATCTCACAAGAGACAGTTTAATTGTTTGAAGCGGATAATGACCCTAAGTGAAACAAGGTACCCAACTCAAAGGTTTCAACATTCAACATGAAGGTTTGAGCTTGAGCCATTACCGTGCTCCCACGTCGATACTATTGTGAGGTGATGAATCTTTGAGCGCGACGGTGAAAACAATGACAATTGAGATTTTTATCGGTTTGGAGTCTTCAATCAGTGCATATTTGGTTAATGGAGATGGAGATTTTTTTTTTATCGGCGATATGGTTGAACTTTGACGTGACAGGAAGAGACGATGGATGAGACAATATCTTGCTTCTCATTCTTCTTTTGCGAACTGAATTTTAGGAAGTTACATCTCCGATGAATTGAAAAGGCGCTGCAAAACATGTCATGGTTTTTGACACGATAATGATGCCCTTAGTGGGTGCTGCTGATGGAGTGGTCATTATGCGTGCTACTATGTAATCATATGCTTGTCCTACAGGCCGAAAATGCAGAATCAGTCAGATGGTGACGGCGTATTTGCATGTTGTGGTTAGGTGTTGGTGTCAATGTCACGGTGGTTGCTTTGTGGCTTGTTGCCGCTGGGCTACCGTCTAATGTGTTTAGTCTTTTTTGTATGTGTGCACCCTTGAGAATGGACATGGTTTTGTGTTAGTTACATGAGCCTCCGCAACTGCATCATTGCATTTATAACGCGCCGCACCTAATCTGTGGAAGGGTTTTGTGCAAAAATGATTAGGAATATTGGACTTTTTAATGATGTCAGACCAGTGTAGTTCAGTCATAGCCCAATGCTTATATGAGTTTTCAATCATTCAATCAATACCTGAGCTTTTAGCGTGTTTGAATGCAAGGCCGTCAGGAAGAGAGTCATGTATCACTGCTCCTGTTCTCTGACGATACACCGTTCCGCAAATGGAAAACAGATCTCACCTTTTCAGTTCTAGGAGGTACATAAACCAATAAAAATCTTCCAAAACTGGACATTCTTCTCCATGTTAAATATGCTTTTATTTTCCTTTACTGAAACAATGAGTACAACATTAGCAGAGATCTATATCTGCCTCCTGTTTATCCCTATGAGCAGCTAAACATACAGTGTTACATGGAATGGTACATTAACCATTGTCCTTATTTCTTCATTTTACTAGGCCCGCAGGTTGTGCTTGGTGACCCTTCTGCGTCTGCTTCAGGCTCAGCAACCTCTGTGACCATCACTGGTTCGCCTTGGTTACTCGGTTCTTCCCCATGACTGTCATTGGTTCTGCTGGGAGCCTGATCTTCCTGTTGTGTGTTCTCAGCAAGGCCCTCCTGATGCATTTCAATAAGAGACCCTTCGGCAATTTGTGCTTCCAAGTCCAGGTCAATACTGGTGGTTTTAGGGGCTGGAAGGAGTGATACTCGACAAAGGGGGCACGTCGTGTTTGTAGAGAGCCAGTGATCGATGCAATCAATGTGAAAGGTATGTCCGCATGGAGGGATTCTCTGGAGCCTCTCATCCGGTTGATAGTCTGCTAGGCAGACAGAACACCTAGTAACAATGATCAGGTTTTCAGAACCAAGACAATCAACAACACTCAAACAATATTAATGAAAAATGGCAGTAGAAAGAAATGGCTCATATCAAGGGCCAATCAGTGGAAGGTTGTGTCATGAACTAGTCCTAGCAAGCATATGGTCTCAAACAATAGAAAGATCAGCAACCGCAGCACAGAGAGCATGCTGTCATTTCTTTCCTCAACTAAGTTGACTTGTCTGCATATTAGTAAAATTAAAAAATATAAAGCCAGTTATGCACAGTTGTGATAGCAGAATGCGGAGAACCAGATCCATGAAACAAAAGGCTTCAACCTTTTCAGTAAATGATGTAATTCACTTTCTTACCATAATCATATGTTCAACGTATTGAGATGCCCAAGAAATCTTGTGATTGTAATAAGACACAAACTGCATTTCAGCCTAAACTTGCATGCTTATCAGTTATCACTAAAGGCTAGCATTCCCATTGCCCCGTTTTAGAAAGATAGCACAGCAACCCATAGCATTAGATCTTGTGAAAAATGGAAGAAACCTTATTTATTACAACATCCCCATTGTTCTCTTGTTTTCATCAGCATGATTTAAAGAACAATTGCCAAATCAAACTTGCTGACTATCAATTATTGTCATTCTTATGCAAAGAGTCTAAGTTACATTGAAAGCTTGGAAGCATTAGTAATTGTGAGTGTAGCTCTTGCAGCTGGAAGTAAGATGACTGCTACCCGTAGACCATCGTAGTGTATAATTTTGAGTTAGCAATAATAAAAACAGGAACTTAACAAGGGAGGTGTTATATATCGTTATATAACACATGGAGGGATTAGACGTGGATTGCTTACTGTGTTTCCCTGACCAAGAAGCTCTCCTTGAAGATAACAACCGGCAACATTTCTCGCATCTCCTTCTTTAAACCACACTCCGACTACAAATATTATACATGGAGAAATCAAGTAACTCATCAGGAGGACAACAAATGCACACTTACCCTGGGGTTATCTCCCCGTATCAAATTGTTCGTCCTTATCCTCAAGGACTGCCAATTCGCCCTACGCCGCCTCAAGTAGAACAGGTAGAAGAATAGAAGCAAGACAAAGGTAAAGAAAACCGGCACTGAGAATATGAATGCCTGGTATAACTTAAGCTCAGATGACTCAGCCGAGCAGTAGTCTGGCGGATCAGGAGAAGTGCAAGACATGACCAAACCAACGCTCTACCGCAATGAGCCAGTACAGCCAATTTTGAACCTATAGCAATACAGGAGGTTTCACAACTCTGGGCAAATCTTATCTATCCTAGTGACGTAAAGCAAAGCCAAGTGATTGATAACCACTTGGAAATTTATGCCAGCATGCGCAAGCTAAAGGTGCTCACTGCTCCAGGTCAAGTAAACGTGAATAAGCACTAGTGTTTAGTGACAGGGTCCTAGCAAGCCACCAAACACCACAAGTATCGATGCCGTCACTAGCGGTGGATTCTGACTACGGCCGGGGGACCGGCCTTTTCTACTAGAGTAACATAAGGCGAATCGAAGATACTAATCCCTCGTGAAACCTTCGGGGGCGAGAGAAAGATACCGAGGAGCGTGGCACACGGCGGAGCAAGGACCGTGTCCTTCTCCCTACCAGCCCGCAGCTAACGCGGCAATCCGCCACAAGAACCAGCGCACGGAGGCCTCGCGGGAGCTCGCAGCATTCAGGGATGAAGTGACTCCGACGCCTACTCCGCAAGGAAATGGATCACGAGGACGTAAAGGGACCGAGATAGAGATGCGACAGGGGAGGGGGAAGGTTTCGCTGGATCACGAGAAGGAGGAGCCGGCGGGGTGGGGGCGGGGAGACCGCCACGAATGCGAGGAGGAGCGGCGGCGGGCGGCGCGGATCGGGCCGGTGGGGGAGGAGAGGACAGAGGAGGAGAGGCGTGAAGCTCACAGAAGGCGGCGCGAGCTGGCCAGTTGCAGCCTCGCCGATATCGAGATGGGAAATTGGGAAAATATATGGCAAAAAGGAACGGAAAATGTATTCGCTCAGCGGTGACCGGTGAGTCGTGAGACCGGTGCCGATGGCCAGAGGCGTGGCGGCGAGGCGAACCGTGGAAAACGACGCTTCATCGTTTAATCCGTTTTGCCGCTTTTGCTCAGCACGAGTTGAGTCTTGAGTGCAGTGAAAGCCCAACGGCTAACAAAGCAGCAAGTCAACTCTCTAGCCTACCCAGAATTTTTTATTTGAGCATGCATATCCTCTGGCATTCGGTAATTTAGGCTATTTTTAATGACTTTTTTCTTAGTTTCTAAGTATAATATATCAGTTTTTTTTATCTTATCTAATAAAATAAAATATTATCTCTCATGGTACTATAAGTTTGTTAGAACATTAGATTATTACTAATTAGCTTTCAATTATTGGTTGAGGGTATTCAATATGAAAGGAAATACTCTCAGCGTATTTTTATTTAGCTTTCATCTTTTAAAAAGAGTGTCAACATTCTTTCATGAGGATGAAAGACATCTTTCCTCTTTTATACTCCCTCTATATTTTAAAAAGAAATTATTTAAAATATGATTTAATATACCAATGACTTATTAATTAGAAGATTTTTTCCTTCTCTAGCCTTATTAAAGACGTTATTGAGTCTAAAAAGATTTATTTGATTAACACGTCTTGAAACTAACCTAATCAATAATATATGTTCAGCTAAGTGGTTGCTACTATATAGAAAAATGCTCAACCTATGAGGTTTTTATTCAATTCTCACACCTATAATATTTTTTTACTTATTAAAAAACGATTTGTTTTTTAAAATTAACAATAAACCCAGAACGACTTTTTTTTTTAAATAAGAAGAGAGTATTAATTTTTTTCATATCACTCTTTTTACTTATGTCACAAATTAATTAATTTCAAATAAAAGACTCATCGCCTTAGTCAGCAGGCCAGCGATTTTCAAACACGAACATGACGCTTATGGATCGTAGCTTCCATCCATGACCATTGACCACTGAACGCTGCGGTTCCACGGCCAAACGAAATTACGGTACAAGTGAGGGTCGTAGAAAGAGAAAATCTTTTATTTTCATCACGTGTGGGCTTGGCCCATATCGCGTCTCCCCCAAGAGGCAGGCTCGGCTCGCTGTTACCTCACGGGCCTAGAGGTTCGAGTTTGGCAGAATAGAGGGCCCACTTGTAAGCGAGCTCCGAAGAAGCCTGAGCCGGCGAGCCCACGGCCCCATTCCGCCACCGTCTTCCCGGCCACCGCGATCGTACGAGAGGCGAGCGGATCGAGGAGCTTCCGTTGCCTGCGGCCATGTCGGCGGCGGTGACAGAGGCGGCCGGTAGCAGCTGCGAGGCTGGTCCCACGGCAGCACCGGCGACGAGGAGAGAGAAGAGGAAGGAGCGGAAGAAGGAGCGCCGCCGGAGGGCCCGGAGGGAGGCCGCGGCGCGCGCCCGGGCGGAAGAAGAGGCGCTCGCGGTCGACCCGGAGGAGGAGCACGGCCTCCTGGAGCTCGAGGTTGCCCAGGCCGCCGAGGAGTCCGAGCGCGCGCGGCAAGCCTTCGAGGAGGCCGAGCGGCGGTGGCTCGAGGCCGCCGCCGCGCGAGCCGCGGAGAAGGCCGCTGCGGCGGCTGAGGAGAAGGCGAGGGCCGCAGAGGCTTCCTCTGAGCACAAGGTTTTCTTCCTGCGCCCTTTCCCTAGTTTCCTTAGCTCTAGCTTTTTCTGCTGAACTATTTGCTCTTCTTTAGTTATTACTAGTTGTTTGCTTAGTCACAGTAAATGCCATGCTTCTTTCTGCTGCTGTGATGAGTTTGTAGACCGAAAATGTGACAGTCCGTGATTTATGGGATAAACTGATGTGGATGTTGTTCGATTATGTGGAGCTTTGCAGTGCTGTGTTGCATTTGTAGTCGCAATTTTCAGCGTAAATACTTACTGCATTTTTTGTAAGCTGGCAGATTCTCTAATCTTGCAATGTTTCTGTAGATTTCGTCCTCTAGATATATGTAGTTTCGACTTTACAATCCATCCATCGTTGTCCTTCATCAGAATTGTTGTACAAACTAGTGCGATGCAGATATTATTTATGAACTGGCTACTGCATGTTTTGCAAATTAAAATAGCTTAGCAGCTAATATAGATGTCTGCCTATAATTTTAACTTTGGCATTGCAGGATGGTGACGGAAACAAGTTGGAAGAAGACAGTGAATGGGATTATGTTGAAGATGGACCGGCAGAAATCATATGGCAAGGAAATGAGATCATTGTGAAGAAGAAAAAGGTGAAAGTACTAAAGGGAGTCAAGGAGAAGCCATCAAGTCAAGAGGTTGAAATCTTGAAACTCTATTTTTCAGAATCCCTGATGACTCTTTACAGCTACTCTTGGGTTAACTTTAATATAGTTTGAGAAAATTGTACTAAATGGTTCACAGGAAGAGAGACCTACATCTAATCCACTCCCACCACAGTCTGTATCTGTTGTTGCCCAGAGGAGAGAACCTTCCTTGTCTGCTCAAGAAGTACTTGATAAAGTTGCTCAGGATACTCCAAATTTTGGAACAGAACAGGCATGCTCCATTGTTCTTTTTCTTTTTTGTTAAAGAAATATGTAGAATTTAGTTCTTTTGTTACAGCTCTTAACACATACAACTCATTTTCTACATTTTGGCTATTGTTTGTGTCTATATTAATTTCCTGTTGATATTATTTTAGGATAAGGCCCATTGTCCATTTCACCTCAAGACAGGGGCATGCCGCTTTGGAGTGCGCTGCAGCAGGGTTCATTTTTATCCTGATAAATCATGCACATTGCTGATGAAACACATGTATAATGGTCCAGGCCTTGCTTTGGAGCAAGATGAAGGCCTTGAGGTTTGTTAAAGGACAATCTCCTGTGAATAACTTGGTATCCTGGAACTAATATTTGTTTGTGTTTTAAAATATTGATAGTAGTTCCATACAGGCAATAATATCTAACGTTTTAACTTTTTAATGCTTAAATCAATTTGACTGCTTGTGGGTGTTAGTAATTTCATTAATCTAGTGCTAAAGATGACTTTTGCTCCTGAAAGTTTTTTCTTGACATGCTATCTAATCTCAGACCAGCGACAGATTGCATGTTCTTTCATGTAATTCTCTTCAGAACTCTGCCTTGAGGCATACTTTGATTCGGCCAGTTGGTTTCACTTGATTGAGGACGCCCAGAACATTGATCTGCTTGTATCCTGTGTTATTATGGTCCTGCTGATATTGCTGAGTTTTATTATTGTTCCTTAAGTTTTAGTAAGACCTTTTATTTCGAAAGTTGGAACATGTCTTGGGTATGGTTTATTAAGCAGCTCCTTGACAACTTCAATAGCAACTGGGACATTTTTAATGTATAGCTACTGAAGAATTGTTGTTTTTTGGGCTTCTTTGATGACGGTAGGGTGACAGGTGATTCTTATTTTCATCCCTTTTGAATAGATTAGACTTTTAACTATGAACTAGTGCCTTTTTCTGTATCTTCTTTTGCAGTTTTCTTAGTTTCAGATCTCTATTTCTTTCTCCTGTGTGTTCACGAAAAAAATAGTTTTTCTATTTCTTTTTCTTTCTTGTCGCATGTGCGGAGGCATTAGCTTGCTTTCATTATTGATAAGGGAAATTGCAGTATGATGGCTGATGTCTTGCATTCCTGAACTTTGGGCTAATAAAGTTTTCTGTAACATTCTTCAGTTCACAGATGAAGAGATTGAACAAAGTTATGAAGAATTTTATGAAGACGTACATACAGAATTTCTGAAATTTGGTGAACTCGTCAACTTCAAGGTTCCTTTTGATTCCTGCTTAGTTTCCTCCTGTGACTATATCATCTCTATTTGACCAATGCTTCAGTCGCTGTTCGATTAATTTTACGCTCAAAGGATCATAATATCTTCCTATCATCGTGGATTTCTTACTGAGACATTATTCTTCTGGAAAATTTGGTTTACAAAAGAATTAAATATGTTTGATGATGGCATTATTTACTACATTTAAGTTTGTTGGTGAGGACATGTGTTTAGAGAGCTTCCCTGTCTCATATTCAACAATAGGCATGATTCTTTTTTCAGTGTCTATGAAGACTGGTGAATAGTAGTGTTCACGGCTACTTCTCTTTGCTATCTGGGTGTTACACACCATAACTGTTTCCATTTTTCTAAAGTTGCGTTGCCTTCACATTTTAAGAATACCATCTTCTAAGAGTTGACATGCGCCATTGGATCAAACTTGTCTTTTCTACTTTTTATTAGAAAAACAGCACCGTACTGGTTCCCATTGGAAAGTGGCAAAAACCGAGTGGTTGCTAGCTTAAATTTTCACACGGATTCTAGCAGAAATGGTTCCAAAACATTTGTTATTGGTGATTCCCTTGCTGTTACCTCTGAGAATCAGTAATACAAGTTGAATTCGAGTTTTATAACAGTATTAAGTTTACGGGGCACATAAATTAACGGGTATGGTTCTAGATTCATTTTCTATTCGTAATTCCCTTTGCTTTTACCACTAAGAATCAGTAACACAAGTTAAATTTGAGGTTTATAATGAACTAAGATTACTGGGTGTTTTTTTTTTCTTAATCATGGTTGTCTTTGAAGTTGAAAACACAAGTTTGTGCAAATTTAGGCTTAGCATTTTTCTTCTTCTATGGAATATAGACATGATTCAAAATATTATTATAGGTATGTAGGAATGGGTCCTTTCATCTCCGAGGAAATGTTTATGTTCACTATAAATCCTTGGATTCAGCTCTTCTTGCCTACAACAGCATGAATGGACGCTATTTTGCTGGAAAACAGGTAACCACTTTACTTGATCCTAGGTAGCCTTAGTAATATGAGCACTGTTTGTATAGGGAACGACATTGTCACAATCCTTTTCATGTCTCAAAATCCTCCCTTCACTCTTACATATTGCCGTTCTTAAAGTATTATCCGTTTACTGTTTTAAGCTAAAGATGTATTTAATTTCTTTTTTCTTTTTTTAGATAACATGTGAATTTGTTGCCTTGACAAAATGGAAGGCTGCCATATGTGGTGAATATATGAGGTCAAGATACAAGGTGCCTGAACTTTGCAGCTGGCCTAATTTTTTCCCGTTTTTTTATTCAACATATGAACAATATTTGCTAGAGGAACAATACACTGGATTTCTAGCAATTATCTCAGAATTTTTACATAGTATGCATGCATGTTTCATCTCTCCTATTTCGCAGACATGTTCACATGGAGCTGCCTGTAACTTCATTCATTGCTTTCGCAATCCTGGAGGAGATTATGAGTGGTCTGATTGGGACAATCTTCCCCCTAAATACTGGATTAGGAAGATGACAGCTCTTTTTGGTTTGTCAGCTGATACCAAGCTGAGTAATTCTCCTGATTTTGAATGGTCACAAGGTTCTGACAGAAAGAGGCTGAAAAGTTCCGGTGATAGGTACATACATGCATAATAATCTATAATCATTTACCCTGTACATTTTTGCTGTCATTATGGAATGAGATATGATTAATATCTAATTTTGGTTCTATAGGTATGTTTCAAGAAAACCTAAGGATGAAGATGGACATAAACGTCACTTCTCTCGAGATTACTCCCATTCTACGGAAGAACATGGTAGTCGTAGCATGAAGAATGAGCAGAGTCGACATAGCAGAGATCCACATGCAGTGTATAAACACCAAAGCTGGGAGATTGAAGGAAACACAGGCAGATGCTCAGAAAATGGAAGAGAGGCCCATAGACATTTGCATGAAGAAAGGTACAGACATGATCATAGTAATGGAGAGAAAGGAGATGGTGTCACAATCAGGTCTAGGAAGCACAGGTCTGATCAGCGGGGAAGTTTAGAACCTAGATCTTCTTCTGATCGGCATTCAGGCTATGATGCAGACATCAGCAAGAGCCCTTCAGGGAGCAAGTCAACCAGGAGGTATGATGATTACAAAAGGAGCAGGAGACAATCCTCGGAGGACCAAAATCCTGAAAAGCACTATTCTTCAGTGCACAGATCAAGGGGAAAAGATCACAGTACTAAAAGACACTCGAGTTACTACACAGAAGATGACTATTATGACAAGAAAAATGACCATTATGACGAGAAAAATGATGGAAGGGGCAAATCGGGGAAGGGCAAAAATCACCACGATAACTCTGACGATAGGTGGATAGCTACAAATAGTGATGTCGATTCAGATTTTGAGAGATACCCGAGGTCAAACGGCAAAGGGTCCAAGTCAGGACGGAAGGATGAGATTCATTCAGATGCGGAAGCTCAGTATCAGAGGTCAGCTATGGAAGCAAAGGATCACAAGAGTAGAAAGAAGCGTCACAGAGAACGGAGACAGTACCGTGATACTGAAGAAGATTCTTCATTCTCGGACACTACAGATTCGAGCTCTGAGTCGAGAAGCAGCGAGGAGAATGTTTCCAAGCACAGGTCGAGGAGGAAGATTTAGTTGAGAGAAGGCAGAGCAGTTAGTAAATACGAGCAATACATGTAGGGAGCCAGGAGGCAGTCCTCACCCTGTCTCGTTGATTTGTCTGCCACGTTAGTCTTCTGATATATATGTTTTGATGCAATTCTTGCGCGTGTTGTTTATTAGATTTTGTCGTCATACATTTGCCATGACTTCACGATCCAATATTCCAAATCACGTATATAACTATTACTCCGTCCCGTTTTGTTCAGGCAAAAATCCCGAAATCGTCTTCGTATTTGTCTTTTGCTAATACGCTGAACAAAACGGGACGGAGTAATAGTTATATACGTTTGGCTGCCTAGCTAGTTAATACAGCAATTGGCTGCCATTGGCTGGCCTGTTCGCATGCAGCTTCGGATGTACGCGGCCCCAACAAACGAAGCATTACAGTGGCTGTCTATACGATTAGTAAAGGGACTCGGAGCTTCTCCTTGTCTACGTGCCTGGGGCAAATAACGACGGAGGGACTTGCTAATTTTCAGTTGATTAAAAGTTTAGATAATTTTCAGTCACCTGTTTAAGTCATTAGATCTAGATCTAATGGTTTATCATTATTATACAGATAATCCTATAAAGAAAAATTAAAATACAAAGTAACAAACTATTGACTAAAAGCTTTCAGCTGATTGAAAGTTAGAGAATATGTATTTCAATACTGGTTGAAGGATGACCAATTTTTTCAGCGCATCAACAATAGTTCAATCTGCCGACATGCCGGTTTATTGCTGCCTCATACGCTGCGATCGAAGCATGTAACTAGCTCTGTCAATTGTCAGATAAGGCACTGGACATGTAAAACTTTGAGGGCATCAAAACTTCCGTACGCAAGCAAAGGCCTCGTGCAACGTTCGTTTGAGCACAGAAGTAGTTACTTATCGTCCTCCAAAACGACGATGTTAAAAGGAAACATATTCCATAGTTTTACACCACATTGTAATGGCTCCTAGACACCTAGCAATAGTGCAACACCGAGTCTCGGAAAGATCCTCGATTCAAGCTTTAGCTGACCAGCTCCCCTCATCTCTTTGTTTTGTCAAGAACTTCAATGAACCTCTTTGGAACGCCATAATGTTCAACAAGGTGCTTTGCAAGGTCATCAATCACCCCACCTTGAACCAAGACCTCGTACTGCCCCTTCTTACCTGAAATGGTAACATACATAGCACGTTAGATCCTTCACTCTATCGCTAGCCTGCTCAGTCCTCATTATCAGGATGCAAGGGATATGCTGCAAGTTCGTTATAATACCTGGAAGCTCAGCTGTCGTGGTGCTGCAAGCAAATTTCTTCTGCAGTTCAGAAGCTAATGAATCAGGATCCATTAAGAAGCTTTCAACCCCAGAAAGTCTTGTCATCTTCTTGTTTCCTTGCCTTCTTTCTGTCATGATTTGAAGAGTTCGTATGGCACCCTTGCGAACAACCACCTCATTTCCTCTCGATACTCTATGGTGAACTTGCATGCGATTTAAGAATGTTGATCCCAAGTCCTTCTTGTGAATCTCAGTAGGGTATGCAGAACCCTTTTTTATAGCTCCTTTGTACAATGCATCACATAATGTAACATCAAGAATTACTTTAGACTTGTCTGTAGGCTTGACCAAATTTTCCTTTTCGACATACCTACACTCACATAGGAAAATGAAATTTGTCAACCAGAAATTGTTATACTTCATAAAAACATGACTAGTTATTGCTACTACAAAATGAATTACTTCATCCCCCAAAAACAAAGATTATGGAGAGTGGAGAGACAAACCTGAAGACTACATCAGAAGCTTCCGATCCACTGTAATACTTCTCCATATCAGCTTCGACAGCCACAAATATAGGTTTGACATGAGAACTTGGCTTATAAATCTCAGCCACTTCCAGTTGTTTTGTCATGCTACTTTCTGCAACAGACTTTTCTTGTTCAACAGGCTCCTGTACCCTCTTTTCTGGTCTGAAGGCCATGTAGTCTGGATGCTTACGATTGATACCAGTCAGCATAACTTCCTTCTTATACTTATCCTCTTTTGATGTAATCTGTGAAACAAGCATGGCTGTTAGATAATATATAGAGCAACAAAAATCAAAAGGTTGATTGGCAATAATGATTCCCACATCAAGGAAACTAAGCCTAGCTCAGTTGGTCGAGGTGTGTTAGTAAGCTGAGGCTATGTCCAAGTCATTTTACAATACAAACTATCCTACTAGGCTGGTCCAGGGTTTCTTAAACCATCCAATCAGTTTACATCATTCACCGAGCATCGTAAAAATGTTGCATGTACAGTAATGGATCTCCCGGCAAGAAGTAGCATACATGTTGGACTCAGTATTGTATCCATATGGATACTTTCTGAACAGCTATTTTGATTATTATTATTATTTTTGGCATATAGGAGCTAAAATTCTACCTATAGCCCAAAAGAAGGCATTAAACCAAATCCTGTATATCAGAAAGGATGAATATCAGAAATTGAGCAATCTTACAAGGCCGGATGAAGCTTTTGATTGTAACCACTTAGATAATTTCTTGTGTGATGACTTTTTAATATCCAGAGTAATACCTGGAGGTCTGCAAGGGAGTATGTGATTTGACCTGCACAGAAAATAAACAGAAGATGGAATCAAACCGAGTCAATGAAAAGAGGCAGACCACACCAATTATATAACTTTATATACAAGTGAATAATATCTAGCTTAAGTCAACCCTGGCAAATTGTCCAACTTGTTTTGACTACAGTGTTTGCTTTACTTATATATTATAAAGAAGAAAAGTTAATCGGCTAGTAATATTTGTTCAGACGTGAAATGGAATAAAAATGCATACCATAGTGTACTTCCTGGCAAGGGAAGGTCTTTTTCCTTTATGGTTGTGTATAATGCTTGCAGAAGGCATTTGTCCAAGAGAGAATCAACTTCTTCAGTAGTCAAATTCTGATGTACCTTCTCCTCAGGTTGTTGTTCAGTGGGTTTCCCATCTGGCAGTTCAAGTTTATGTACACCATCAGTTATCTCTTCCACAGCTTCACTATGGACACCAGGATCAGCAGCATGACTGTCTGAAACATCGACTGCCGCATTTTCAGCAGAAATAACACTGCCATCATGCATGCCTTCTGCATGTTCATCTGAAGAATCAGGAGACCGAGATGTCGAAACAAAATTAGGATCTTCAACAACAATATCTTCATAAAATCCTTCATTGGGAACATAATGACCATCAGCTGAATCCCTGCAATGGTATTTAATGATTTACTTTCCTGAAGAAATGGCATAACTCATATTTGTATCAAGTCACGGTTAGTGCACTTGCCATAACATATCCCTGTAGTAGTGTGCAATCCTTAAAGCCTTGCCTCGTAACCCTGCCTTTAAGGCTTCAGTGCTACTCATTGTTGTGGTCCCAACCTGTGAACACAAGATGGTGACAAATGTTGGACGTGAACATAACTGATACAATTGCACCACTTCAAACTTGGGCAAAACCATTTTCATGTAACTCTGAGAAACTTACAGCAATTGGAGCAGGGTTACCAGGAACTTTTACTGACCATGGCTGGCCAGCTTCAAAGGAAGGAAGTCCATCTGGGGGTATACTGATACCAGGAAACATCAGATCAGCACCACCAATCACATAACGTGAAACCTCACCACCCTTGAGCGTAAATGCTGGCAACAGATGAGGAACCTTCCAGAGTGCATAAACTGCAATTTTTGCAGCAGTTAGGTCACGCCCAAGCCATTCCAAAGGCACAAAGAATGTCAATCATTAAGTGAAAGACCTAAGAAAACCGGAAGGCAAGTAATTATATATCAATTCGTGGCTCTAGTACCTAAAGCTATGCCTGATAGCTATCTGTTTTAGTAATTATAGATAGCAACTTCAATGCTTCATTCGGAATATGGAACAGAACTGTCAACATTTCATGTCATCAAAACAGTCACCTTAAGGTAAAGCTAGATAGTAGTCAATATAAAATAAGGACACTGCTTGAGCACATAAAAAAAAATATCACAGGGCTGATGCTGCCAGTTTAGTAATAATTATTAGGACGCAAAATAATGATCATAGCACTTAATTAAAGGAAACTGAGCCTTTTTCTGTTTCATTTACTGATGACAGTTTTTTAACAATTTCATTTTTTGTGCAACCCAAGAAAAATTTTTGAAATAGAACTGCAAAAATAAGCAAGTGTTGTAGTGTAAGCAATATGCAATGAACGAACTAGATAAGAAAAAAAAAACATCAATCTGGATATGAAAATAAAAACCTGTAGGAAACAGTTCATGGCCTCTTCCATCGATATCAAAAATCACTGGGCACTCTCCCTCTATGCCGTATACAAGAGCCCGATTTGGGTACTTGGCAACTGTTATCTCAACCTGCACATACCACGCACATCAACAAGTATTTACATAAAATTTGAAAGTAAAGATGTAAGAGCTATCAATAATAGACAACCTGCATAAACTTATCACAAGGCTCCTGTGTGGTAGCACTAATGAATATAGAAGCAAGACGGAATATGTTAAAGAAGACTATGAAGTGAGTGGGGATCGGCTCCTCTGCCGTACAGCAGTTACTGTACGCGTACACTAACAACTAAAATTGCCATCTAAATCCTAGTGTTTCCCTTTGATTGTATTATAAATGATTACTGATATATTACAAAGGGAGACAAACATCAGAATGGAGGTGGAATACAAATCGATGCCTGATATACATCAGCGTCAAACTATTTCTGTTTAATTTCAAATTTGTAGACATCAATCAAAGCCTCTATGTGTTAGTATATTGATTGAAAATATTACTAGTTAGCGTATTTCTATATCAGAAAACACCCCAAAATATATTAATCAAATTTCGTTTTATCCTCATGTACAAGCACACAAAAAAAATGGAGCTCAGATTCAGTAAATATTCTGATTTTGACGGCTAGTGAACAAGTTTTAAAATGCAAACAGGGGCAGTAAATTGTATTAGCAAGCAATTTTCAGTTGTTACTGTACATGTACAGTAACTGGGGAAACTCTTTTTTAAAAGAGGCCAGTGGGGTAACTTTACAGTAATATGTATGACAACAAAGCATCTAGTCTCGAACAAGTTAAGGTAAAACAGAAATAAAACACACCTACGTGAAATATTATACCTATCTACACATTGAGTAAAAGGAAAAGAAAATTTTCACCTTGGAAGGAAGTATGGCATCAAGATCAGCATCAGAGGCCTGTGGAAACCTCTCCTTGGCAGTTCTTCTCAGTTTCTTTTTGTCAGCCCCAGACAAGCGCTGTAGAGCTTTCACATCAACATGTTTCTTGAACATGATCGATCAGGTGACTGGACACAAGCTTATCTGCAAACAAATGCATACCAGTTAATTACAATAGAGATCACAAAACACCAAACCGTGGTGTTTAAAACTGAGCAATCACAAAGAAATGAGGAAATAACTAGTCTGTCCGCAATTTCATCATTCGCAGGTGGGGTAGCAAGTCTGCCCAAAGTAATAAGGAGGGAGGAACCAAGTAAAATGCCAATCCTGTAGTATTTTATAATGGTACCCATCACCCGTCTAATGCTACACTGTTCGATTCATCCCATTTTATAGTTTCAGGAATGCAACTCACAAATCTCATCTCCTCCCAAGGACAATGCCTTGGTCCATAAAATGAAAACAATTTACCTTTAACTAGCCCCCCTTACATCATGAGCACAATGGCCAAGCCCTTCACTGGGGTAGCCGTGCCAGTGACCCACCCTAAAATCCTTATGCTCTATCAAGTAAACATGTTCCTATGTCGTGACAAGAAACAGAAACGAAAAGCAGATCATGCCATATCACAAACCAATCCGATGACCCAGATTACTATAAACAGGCCGCGTATAGCACACAAAGGATCGAGAAAAAAGGGCAAACTTTTCCACTGAATCCATAAGGGCTAATAAGCCGAGGGATCATGGGCGATGGAGTGGTCTACAGGGATGCAGATTAGAGAGAAAGGGAGACCTCCTTACCAGCGGCGGCGAGCGGCGAGGACCGTGGCGGAGGCTGCGAGCGCGTGGGATCGCGAGGGATCCGGAAGCGGAAGCCACACCGGCCCCAAAGAAACGACGGCGCCGTGTGCAGGTGTCGCTTGCGGTGCGGAAGATTTAGCCAGCCGCAGTCGTGTGCGGAAACGGCGCCACGAGGCGGGCCGTGCTCTCGGCGGCCCATGTTCCCAAACCTTCGCTAGCCTGAGTCCAAGTAAAACAAGAGCGGCCCATGGGCTGACCAGAATGGAAAATATCAACGACCGAGCATTCCTGCCTCCTTTCGTCCGCACGGGAACCACTACTGGACCCCATCGTGCGGCTGAGCAAGCGGCCGGGCGGACCCGAGGAGGTGGGGAGATGACGGCGCCCAAGGGCACCGGCGGCGCTGGGGCGGCTGCGCGAGCGGCGGCGGGGCCGAGGACGGTACTCATCACGGGGGTCAGCAGGGGGCTGGGCCGCGCGCTGGCGCTTGAGCTCGCCCGCCGCGGCCACTCCATCGTCGGCTGCGGCCGCTCCGCCGAGCACGTCCGCTCCCTCGAGACAGAGATTACGTCGCCGTCGCGCCACTTCCTCACCGTAGCCGATGTCGTAAGTAACCGTCGCTTGTGCACCTATTAGAAGAGTTTGAGGCGCCGTGCTCCTTTCTGGTTTCTAGGGCGTTAGGGCGTGAGGTGGAGACCTAGTGCTAAATTGTTGTTTATGGGTTTAGCTGCTGCGTTCGTTGTTCTAAGTTTCAGCTTGTGAACGCAAATAACTGTAGATTGAATTGTTGAATTGTTGATTGAGAGGAATATCAGCTCTGTATCAAGGCCCTGTATACATGAACCAGCCAACAAGTGAAATATGATGAGGCGCGCTCATTTTGACAAGTTAGAGCCTTGGAGGCTTGATGTCTGAACTCTGAATATTGAATCTGTATGCTACATGGGTGTGGAGCATACTTGATTTTTAAGCTTTGCTAGCAGAACTTGTTTGGCCTTTGGAATATATGATTTATAAAATAATATATCATGGCACTGAACTGTAAGTCTGTAACCCAGTAGATCTACATTTTATGAGCAAAGCATTTCATTCTTTATTAAAAAAGAAATTAGTGAATTTATGCCTTTTTACTTGTGTGCATCAATTGTAAAATTTTTATTCTAAAATGTTGTTTCTGTGCTTCTGCTGTAGAGGTCTGACAGCAATATGGCAGAGTTAGCAAAGGCTGTCGTGGAAAAGAAGCAAGTTCCTGATATCATAGGTTTGCTATACTTTCTGCTCAAATGCAAACGTCTACTACAATCCATCTGCAAGTAAATCAACAAAAAATGCTCTTTGTTGAAGTTTAACCTTATGGACCACAACTTCTGTATTTATAATCACCTTCATCGCTGTCCCTCCAGTAGATATTGATGGTTTTCGTGATCCTGTTTCTGGCTTATGACATCTTAACATACATATTTTGTTGGCTCTTCCCAATTATATGTCATGTAGTCTTACTGTTTATCCTTTGTGACAGTAAACAATGCTGGTACGATAAACAAGAATAACAAGACATGGAATGTCCCAGCCGAAGAATTTGATTTGGTTGTTGATACAAATATTAAGGGGACAGCCAATGTACTTCGACATTTTGTGCCACTTATGATAGAGAAGAAACATGGGATTATCGTCAATTTGTCCTCTGGTTGGGGGAGGTCTGCAGCTGCGGAGGTAGGAGAGGCAGCCATTGGTTGCTTAGTGGTGCTTTTTTTCTGTTATTGTGAAGTCTTTAATACACTCAAAGTTGCATACTTCTGTTTCAGGTTGCTCCGTATTGTGCTTCGAAGTGGGCGATTGAGGGTTTGACACGCTCCTTAGCTAAGGAGCTTCCTCCTGGATTGGCAGCCATTGCTCTTAGTCCTGGTGTTGTGAATACTGACATGCTTCATTCATGCTTTGGGACTTCAGCTGCATTATACCAAACAACTGATACATGGTAAACCTGTTTCTTTATCTTTGTCTACCTTAGGTACAGATAAAAATCGAACAAAACAAAATAGGGTTTTAGTGGACAAATGATTACCTGGGAGATGTTGCATATGTAGTTCAGACCGTAGGTGCTAGGAAGCGTTGTAAACTAGATATGCATAGCATAGTAACACATTAGTGGGGCTCAGTGTTGCATAAAGCATTTTAGTGGATCAACCTACCAAGATTATTCATTTAGCAAATGACTTCAAAGGTGTCTATTTCTTTCCAGTTTGTTGTACCAGCAACTTTAAGATGCGCCTGTTCCCCTCCTGGAAATATGCCTTAGTCGAAACAAGTATATTGTGAACAACTGAACATCTTCCCCCAGGGCCGTGCTGCTACAATTCAACTACTATTTCTACAAGATCTGATGGGTTAGCCAGTCCCACTTTTATTCTGTCTGAACTTGTAGTTACTCCACGGCCTTACGTTGAGGGGCGCTTGAGTGTTTTGTAGCCACTTACTGTTTGCAAGATTAGAGCTTTAACCTTTCCTTCAACTCAATTGCAGTCCCAAAACTCATTGAATATTATATTCATAATTGTATCAGGCAATTAATTTACTGGCTGTTTTGAAAAGGAAAAAGAACTGTCGGCACATCATGAATGAAAATTATAATGTGAAGCTATTGTGACGTGTAATGTACTGACTTTATGTGTTAAATGCTAGTTTTAAGTTGTTGAGGTCTAACACTTGGATATCCCTATAGCTTTCTCCATGAATTAGTGTTTTTCATTTGCAATTTGTGATCACAAGTACATACCTGATTAACCAATTGATCTTTGTTGCTTTTCAGGGCACCCAAGGCTGCTACAATGATCTTGACCCTATCGCTAGATGATAATGGTGCCTCACTAACTGTATGATGTTGTATCAAATCTGTACTGTACTAACTGCAGTTGGATTCTCATATAGCCTGACTTCTTGATTTTGTAAGATTATGGTGTCCTAAAAATAGAAGTGATAATGTGCTTCTGCGTCAATGCTGTCTGAACATTTGCTTGGGACATTCCAGTGTTGCCTATGCGTTTCTTTGACCTTACACATTTTGTTTCCATTGGGCCTACGTATTAGTGTTGCGAACAACGAGGTATAAGCTGGAGATTCGATGTAAGCTGCAAGCTGCTGCGATGTGACAACCGATACTCTTAAGGTGGCTTGCCTTGTTTATGGCTTATTGGAAGCATGGAAATTTCATGAATGACATTTCATTTTTAGCAGGAATCAGGAGTAAAAAAGAAAAGCTATTCAGTTTTAGTTTGTAATTGCAGTTATTATTTGCTCGATGCGATGATGAAATCCTGTAGTAATAACTTGTCCCCCTATCACAGGCAGGGCTGGTTCAGCAGGGAGGGGCATGATGAGGCTTTGGGGAGTGACCAATGACCATCCCTTTCTGTCTTCTGTCGCCGGAGCCGGTGGTGATGGCTCAGTCTCCGAGCGAGTGCTGGCTCCATCGACCATATCAGCTCCACGCGATTCGATCCGATCCGGTCAACGTGAGCGTGTACGATCATGCTTGAAATGAAGGGGCGCGAAGATCTCATCCTGATCCCCACAATCGCCGTCTCCGTATGCATCTGTGTCGATACGATGGGCATTCAGGCAGTCAATGCGTAGGTTCATCGCCTCTTCATTCGCTAGTATTCTGGTCCAGGATCCTTGCAGGAAAGGTTAACGCATGTATTCCGGTCCACTCCAAACTTGTGGAAGCCATAGAGACGTATCGTCCCCATTCAGTAGTCACCGACACGATCATCCGTAACTACACTTCGCGATCCGATACGATCTCATGCTGCGCTTTGGAGTTCTGCTTGCAGTACCAATGGCCACCCCTCTTGCTCTCTACGAACGTGTCACGTCTAGGTAGGTACTAGTACCTACCCTTTCACATGAATTGGAGTGGATTGAGGTGGAAAATAAACTGATTTTCTTTTTAATCTCTCTTAATCTATATGAATTAGAGTGTATTCTCTAGTATCTAAACAAGACCTGACTTTGTTTGGATATTAAATAATACACTCTAATCCATATAGATTGAGAGAGATTGGAAAGAAATTTAGTTTATTTTCTACCTCAATCTACTCTAATCTATATGGATTGAGATTACCCAAACAAGACCTCACAGACCTTGGGTGTAAGGAGGGGTAAAAATCCAGGAAGCAGAATAAAGGATTCACTTGGTAATTATTAAAATTTACAGCATCCTGCCTCTCTGCTCTCGTCCGCTGTGCAAGATCCTGGTGTCGACGAGGCAGCTTTCTGCCCCGGCAGTCATTCATTCCCTACTGAAATTCCTCAGATGAGGTTATCTTCAATGGTGACCTGTAATTGTCCGGCCTGGCCTGCAACCTGATCTTCCTGGACACAGCGATCTACCCACACTTAGTGCCAGATGCTGTGCTTGTAATTATTCGTCGGCGTCATGAGGATCAGCGGATGTTCAGTCCAACGGCGTCGCAGTCGCCGGATGGATACTGCTCTCGCATGATGCTGCAGGATCGTGTCCCATTCAATGGGATTCGCAATTTTTACAAGCTTTCCCTGCTACTGAGATAGTACTACATATGGCCAAAGCGGCCATGAATCTCTACTGTGCGCGGCGATGCAGGGACAGTGCATCTGAGTAATTGGCCGGCCAATGGCCTTGCTGCTCGACTGTTCCGCTAGACACTTCGAATCTTTCACAGAGCGAGAAAGGAATTGGTTTCACTTCTTTCTTTTTCTAAAGAAATATATACATAACAAAATCTGGTCTTACAAGTGCCCCCTCAGTCGGAAAATTTTCATTTCTCCTCTCCCGTGACAAGATTACAATGATGTTCAGTGGCCACACGATCAGCATGTTTACAAAGAAAGATAGGACTAACATGACGGATGTGGTGTAATCCCAGTATAATCTTTTGTTTCCCAAGGATGATTCTGGTGTCACATCGTGGTCAACTATAGCTACCGTTGTTTACTGATGCATTATGAGGTGCAGAGAAGGTGAACGTCTCCATCCATTCAACCAAGAAAACAATTGCAGCTTCCGCAAAATAAGAACAAAAAGAAATATTTACATCAGCACATCATATTGAGATCTTGATTAAAACGACATTAGATACCCTCTCAAATCACGCACTTATACAATGACCAGGATATCATATCTCACGTTACCAAGGTTCTGTCTTTTCTTCCCCCAGCAAAGCAATATAATGCTAATTAAGAACCGGTTGCTAATTTATCTGGGCTCGGTTAGGACCACCAAAATCCAAACAAACAATAATCTACCTAAGGGGAAAACCTGCTGAAATATGGGGAGCGAGGACGAGCTACTTGTCGATCATGCCTGAGTAGCAGGAATTCTTTTTTTAAAAAAAAAAGTTTGCAGGCTTCGTTACACTCATTCTCGTGGGTGTGGGTTGAATGATCTCACGCACACCACAGGGAAAGGAAGGAGCCACTATATCTGTGGAGGAAGTCCGTCAGGCACAGCACCGCGTATGCAAGCAGGATGAACTTGAAGATATGCTGGAAGTAGTGTGATAGCTCGGAGCTGGAGGCATTCAACACCTGAAATTACGAACCAGCATACGAAATAAATGAGCATCGTGTGTTTATGTATGAAGCCGGAAATAGAAAGTAGGAAAGAGGAGTAGCAGTTGTACCATGGCAAACCCTGCCAGTTGAGATCTCTGCTCGGACGTGGCCTTCTTCGCAATCTGGTCCAAGGGCGGCTTACTCCTGCACAAACTCTCGCACTGAGGAGCTTCGGCAGCCGCGTCATTTGATCTGGTGTTGGAGCAGTTACGCAGACGCTGCACATCCTTGGACTTGAGTGGCTTTAAGATGAAATCTTCGGCACCGGCTGTTAAGCATCTGCTTTATTCATCAAAGAGGTAGTGGGCCTGTTAGTGTTGATGTACTAGTACAATGTAATCTAGCTTTTTCCTTGTGAAAAGCCACGCAAATCTAGCTTTCAGAAAGGGTTTAAACCATGCACAGAACATAGCCAGAGACCAAAAGCGGCTTTCGTTGGCGTATATAACGGCATCTACTTTGCACAAGAATTATGGGGGTAGGGAAAGGGGCCGAATTTCACCTGCTGATCCGCTGAGGCTCGTTCTCCGACGACATCACGACAACCGGGATCGGATTCGGGGAGCTCAACGTCTGAAATTTCGGAAGGTTAATATATAAATCAACTGAATGAAGACAGAATTGAAGTCAACTGAGGTTGCAAGGAGATGTGGTTACCTTGATGGCCTTGAGAAGGTCATAGCCAGTCATCTCCGGCATGCAGTAGTCAGTGAGCACGATGTCAACGGTTAGCTCCTGCAAAATATTTCAAAACGGGTTCCTGTTTCAGAGTTTCTTCATCTTTGTGCTCGCGGTCAAGATTTCACTCATACACTTCCACATTTATCACTTTATCAGATTTATCAGAGTAGGTAAGATACTTCAGCACGGTCATTTTACAATAACATACAGTACTTCTCTCTCACGAATAACGACACAAGAGGTAACCGGATATCACTGTCTTACATGCACAGGTTTTTATACTATATATACATCTGAATATGTATCTTGCCAATCAGATAAAAATCTTTTTCACTAGTCCTACCATATACTATTTATTAACTCACTCTTCAAGTGAAAAAAATCAATAGCTCAAGGTAATAACTTGGTATATCAAAAACATACTAGATACAGGTACATAAGGTCGGTCGTTTCAGTGCTCACATTAACATCAGCAGGAGCAGAGGAGTCCGGTGTCCCTTGCCCCTTCAACCCGAGAAGTTCCATCGCCTTCTTGCCGCTGTCGACGGTGGTAACTGAAGGAATGAAATCGAGCCCTTCAGTTAGACTGCAATTTGCAGAAACGAACCAAACAATTGAGGAACTCTCTCCCGATAACATCAGAAAAAAGCAAGAGCGAGTGCTGTGTTGGCTGTAGATACCACCATTGGATGTTCTTATTAACAGCAGGTAACTGACCAATGAACAGTAAAAATAATAATTTGACAGAGATGAGAGGATGAAACATGAGGGGGCTATGATCCAAACATGGAAGTAAAAACGAGGTCAAACTTCAAAGATAGCCTGGTACGGTCGAGATGACAGGGTTGCTGTTCGTATATTATGAATCAAAGATAATTAATTGACAACCATGTCCATGTGCTGCAAAGAAAACGATCAAAGCAATAAAACGCAACAAGCTTTGACGAAGATGGCAGGATAATCGCACGGGCGCATGTCGGCAAGAGCCATCAACTCGATCAGCAGACGAACAGGAACACACACAACAGGAAGCTAAGCCTCAAGAACATGGAGAGAGAAACTGAATGTAATGGACGGGCGAGGAAGGAACTAGTAGAAAGGAGGCACCGGGGCTAGCAGGTTTATGAGCTGACCGTGGAATGGCGCGGCGCCGCCCTTGTGGTTCCGGAGCAGCAGCTCGACGACCTTCCGGTCGACCGGGGAGTCGTCCACCACCAGCACCCTCACCGCCGTCGCTGCCATATCTCCTCCCATCTTTCCCGCTCCCCAAGCGCGCAGGTAATGGCTCGCTTCTCTCTCCTTTTCTTGCACTGACCGGTCTTGCGGTGATGTGATGAGAACCAATGCAAAAACGATGATGGTCCGGGCCGTGGGGGAAAAAACGCGAGGCTTGAACCAGTAAATAAGGGGAAAGACGGCGATGACAGAGAAGGATTGCCTCGTAATCCGGGTCTCAGTCGAGTCACAGGCAGAGGAGAGAGAGGGAGAGGAGGGGGACAGGGCACTGAGCTCTCCTCTGAAGCGGAAGAGGAGGGAAAGAAAGAGGGAGGAGGAGAGTCAGCAAAACGAGAAGGGGAAGAGGAGAGGGAAGGGTGGGCCCCGTGCGCGTGCGGTGGGACCGGCTTGGGGTTGTGAGAGGTGGTGGGGCCCCGGAAATGCTTTCCTCCGGATTTGCTTGCCGGGTGGGAATCTCGCTCCACCCTCCCTCGCTTTCTTTTCCCTCTTTCTTTTCCTGTGCGTCCAAAATCAAAATTCGTATTATATGCCGCTGAATTTACTACGTGTTGCTTATATGATACTAATTGGATTTCATTTTATACTAACAGATTTATTTTTATTGAAAAAGATAACTATGCTCTAGAAAATGTTTCACTATCGAATTTCAGTTTTTTTTCTACCAAATTCCAAATATAATCTCTTATAGAATGATAAGGGTGTGTTTGACAGGGTTTATGAAATGGCTTATGCAGTGATTTATAGTGTGTTAAGCTATAAGTCCTGTTAAACAGCTATTTTGCATAAGCATTTATTGTAATAAGCCCTTATAAGCTATTTGTTTTTTTACTAGAATAGCAAAGCCAACAAACACTAGTTTTTTGGGATTATGGACCATCCCTCCCTAGAATAAGCCATAGATAAGCTATTTTGCCAAACGATTTCAGAGCTTATGCTACAATAAGTCAAATAAGCCAAATAAGCATTTTTTAAATAAAATAAAATATAAATCATTTTTAACATAAGCATAACATACCCTAAATCTCTGTTACCATATTATTAACCTATTTTAAAAAAATGTAGAGTGTTTCTCACATGAAACCGCAAAGCTATGATAATTTTCAGATGGACTATTTATTTTGAAACTATATATAGATAGTATAAGTGTCTGTAGCATTTATTTTTTAGAAGTTATATCTCTACCAAACGGAGTCAGGTGGACTAGTTGCTCTATCAGGTTCACAAAATATAAGACAAGAGTTTCAAAAAAGAAAAAGGAACAAAATATCAATATGCTTTGAATGCATATTTTTTCTTTCTCAAACACCAAAACATATGGTGCGATTGGACAAGCTTGGAAAGTTTGTCAAACATATCATACATACCTCACTCTTAAATGTTGATACTAACAGACTGCATTATGGGATACAACATTGAGTGCACGTACCATTAAGGTGCACCCATGGCAAACGTTGAATCATGCCAAACATGCATATGTTGAATTACAGCCGTTCGCTCTGCATGATTCAACGGCTAAGACCATCATAGTGTGACGGAGAGCTAAGAGATTCCCCATCTTGGGGTGAGATCTTCAAGATCTTACATCAGTCCTAGTCTTGTTCTGCATTTGTGAGTTGTTATCCTTATTTTCGTGAATCTTCGCCTCCACCCAAAGAGATCAGGATGTTACCAGCTGCCCACACATTTCTTTCTGGTCTTTGGCGACAATGATCCCTCTGGTTAGGAGATTAAAGTTTAGGTTGTTAGCTAGAGTTTGTCAGAGTGCTTACAATTTCTAGGTTTAAAGGGATGTAAGGGTAGTGGTCAGGCCGACGGTGGACTGTGATATGCCATGATGGATTGTGATGGGCCGGAGGACGATAGGGATGAGCACATATACAACGAGTAGACATGGTACTAGGTGAAGGCGTCGATGACTACTAGGCGCACGCGGGGGGGGGGGGGGGGGGGGGGGTAGGATGACGGTGAACGCGCATGATGATGACAACCAAAGTGCTTTGTGATTTCTGGGTTTAAAGGGATGTCAAGGGTAATGGCCAGTCTGATGGTGGGCTGTGTTATGCTGTGATGGGTCGTGACTAGCGGGAGGACAGTAGGGATTAACTCATGAACACATATAGTAATTAGAGATGGGTAGGAGCGGGACATAAACTAGGAGGGGGATAAGGGAAGGGGGTGGGGGGTCGTTGACTACAGAAGGAGGAAGATGAAGGGAGGACAACGAGTAGACATGATACTAGGTGAAGGCGTCGATGACTACTAGGTGTGGGGGGGGGGGGGGGAGTAGGGCGACGGTGAACGCGCATGATGATGACAAATGAGTTGAAGAAGAAGGAGAGCAAACATGAAGGATGTGGGCTATACAAGGATTTCAATTCATCTAGTTTGACAATAACTGGACCTCCTTCGACCTTCGTCTCCTATAGCGTTATGGTTAATAGAGTGTGGTAGGAATCGCCGAATGACGTCTACATGAAAAATGCTCTGTACACTTTGTATCCACTCTTAAATAAGCCCTCCCCACCCCCCCACCCCTGGTCACACACAAAAATAAAGATCAATTGATACAACTCTTTTGGCCTCAATTTATTTTATTTCACATTTTACAAGTTGTCTCTATAAGATTTCTCCATTGACATGACATCTTTTAGTGTCCATAAGTATTCAACTGGCCCTATATCTCTTGTTGATTATATATGAGTTGTATCTCCATATCTTAGAAACATTTCTTTTTTGTTTAGGGAGATCCTCGTGTATCGTCAACAAAATAAATAAATAAATAGCATGACTGGATGGCAATCTCCCCAAATCCCAACAGTTCGCATAAAAATCTCCAACTTGCTGTTGCTTCGGACAAGCAAAGTTGTAAAATATTGTGTCCGGAGAAGGTTCTCCTCATCCTTTTTTGCTTCCAGGAAAAGAAAGTGGTTGGCGCTACTCAGACCCATGACTTCAGTCATCAATCCCTTTTGTTTGTTCTTTTATCATTCACTCCTTAGTTAATTTATTTATAATTATTCAGCGTAGGAAAGAGTTTTACTGTGAGTTGCGTGTAAAGAAAACGAAGTTATTGCTTTTTTAAGCCGTTCAGTAAGATCGTCAACAATATGCTACAAGATGAGTCATGAAAATTACTACTACCTATTTCCTTCGTTTTAAAATATAAATAATATTTTAGGATTTATCAAAATCATATAAATTAAGTTTTAATATATTTGTATGGTAATCGACCGGTCGGATAGCTACTCTGACGCCTGGTCTGCAGCATTTGCAGAAGTACTGGAAGGCAGAAAAGGAATTTTGGAATATGTGCATGTGTGTCAGCCGGTGGACAGGCAGCTTGCATCTATCCGAATAATCCGACCAACTATTCTTTGGATACATGAACAGCTCCAAGAGTTTTTTTTAGATGAACAGCTCCAAGAGTTAATCGGGCTCAAACGACAACGAGAATAATCAGAGGACGGGGTAGGTCCAATTGGAGATCTCGATCCACCAAACAGTCTCCGGAAAACGGCATGAATCGTCCCCAAGATCGAACACTACCCGCTCTGGTATATCATAATGGGCTATGAAGGCCACGGCGTTGGAACTTGTCGCTTTGCATGAGTGAAAAATGTCATAATAAAATCTATTTAAAAACAGAAAAACGCCTCGGCGTCATTCAGTTATTGGCGGCTCTTGAAACCCTGACCGCCAGTTTCCTCCTCCCCTCGTCTCCCCCTCGCCATTGCTAGAGTGAGCTGTTGGAATAGCCGCGTGGCACACTGGGATGGTGGCGGTGGGATCTCTCTCTCTCTCTCTCTCTCTCTGAGATCTTAGCGGTTTGGACGTCGGACGTGGCTCATGCATGGGTGCAACAGGCGCGGCTTCCATGGTGGGCGCGAAGCGGCCCACGACAAGAGCTGTGAGCGCGTCCCATGTAGTGGGCACATCATGACGATTGACGCGGTGATGGTGACTGACGCGGCGAGCAGAGTCATGTGGTGCAACAACGGGCAATGACAACGGTTGTGATCACAGCTGACGCGATAGGCATGACAACAGCTAGCGGCGGAGGTAATGAGCATTGCGATGATACGACGGTGGCTCATGGTGGAGGTGGTGGATCTGGATCTGGTCAGAGAGGGCCTAGTTTGACATGTTGTATGTTGACGGCGTGGCTGACCGTCACCGCGACGGGCTAGTGATGTGAGGACGGCGAGACTTAGAGTAGCACCTCTGCTACGCCTAGGTACCGGTGGTAAGGAAGGGGCTTGGTGCAGCGTGGGTGTGCGCTATGCCTAGGCGCCGGAGGTGAGAAATATGCTTGAGATGGCGAGTGTTTGTCATGCTTGATTGCCGCTAGCTGTTGACATGGGCTGGCTAATCCATCTGTTGGGATACAACTTCTATGTGTTGGCATGGGCGCATCTTCGACGGGATATGCAGGGGCATTGTGCAAAAGCATGCTCAACTTTGGCCGAGTTAGCAACGACTGCACTTGTCGCTTTCTCCTTGGAGGCGTTGTCATGGTGCCTTTGCATCCCCATTTCTTATGGGTCCTTTGTATGAAAATCCAAATTTGGTTTGCCGGATTGGACGATGATGATATTTTGAAGGTCGTGTCCTTGTTGAAGGTGTTGTCTTGAAGCTCCCTCACGATACCACATAATGGATAGTTCTTGCAGCATTGGATCCGTCTTATTGACTTCCTCGGTATCTTTCTTGCAACAAGATTATCGATGAGATCATGTCTTCTAATTGTTACTCACTATGATGTTACTATTGTGAAGTCAGAACTGCGAGTTGTGGGTGTGCGACTATGCTTGATAACGATGACACTATACTAGGCTGATTTTAGCTCTTGAGCATATGGTGTAATGGCTATAAGGTGTTAGTTGATGTCTGTTGCTCGATGTCCATGCTACTGTTGGCTAGTCTAAAATTGATGTCTTGTGATGGGTTCCATCCAAGGTTGGAATAACCGGATTGACCGATTGGCTAGGTTTAGTGAAAAAATCGACTGGTTAACTAGAATAATCGATTAGTTAACCGAATTGCTACAGTACCAAGTTTGGTTTTTTAGGGCTGACCGATCAGTTAGCGTGACCGGCCAGGACCGGTTTTCCAGTTAACCCGGTTAACTGATCGGTTATTGCCGGTTATACCAACCCTGGTTCCATCAATGGAGTTGTTGTTGTGTTTTGAGTCCTCTGTGTCTTATTATTCTTAACACCACTTTGAAAACTTTAGTTGGTTAGATTTTAGAAAAAAAATAAGAATCTATTTTGTTTAGTTTGCTTTTTTTGATAATAAATTTAACGTTATGTGCAATCTCAGAGACTAAAAAGACATTCCATTATTTAAAAAATATATGGCAAGTCAGAGCGAGAGGATTAGCTGCTCGATTCTTACATGACTGTCGATGTGTCAGCAGCGTAGCTGTATTTCTAATGTTTCATGAAGCATTTTTGTGAGTGAAATGTAAGAAAGTGACCAGTATATGTAGAGCTCACTGTCACAGAGATCTTTCGGATTTTCTTTCGTAATACATTGATGGTCGCACCTGTCGCATCTCTGAAACGGTAGGTGTGTCATTTCAGATTCACATTCACTTATCCATCACATATAAAAATTCATTTTCTTCAGTGATTCGAACACTATCGTCGGCTTTAGAATTATGACAAGAGTTTGTAAAAACTCTCTCTCTCTCTCAATATTGAGAAACCCCTTTTAAAAATATTGCTTCCAACTCACACTGTATCTTGTAGCTTTACAGAAAAGAAGCGGCACGAGCACGATGGATTCGGAGGTGGGATAAAGGCGAACCAACTCAGAAAGGATAACATAGGAAAGTTTCTTGCTGGGATTACAAACAGGATTGGTGATATGGATTCTCTAATAAAAAATCACTCAAAATAAACATCAGAACATGCCACAATTATCAATTAGCTTGAGAATTTTTCCATTGGATCTCAACACCTCTGATTATTTTTTTTTTGTCCACAAAAAGAAGTTGAGTGGCAAGGCACTAAGCTTGAGAATAATTATTCTTGAGCGTATTGTGCTAGGTAAGTAACGCAGGCTCCTAGATTTGAGACTGCTGCTGACTGCTCAAATAAAACATGATTAGTTTTGCATGGACACGTCTGTGAATTGGCTATTAATTTCTTGGATTCCCGCAGAAAAAATGGAGTCTTCTTGGTGGCTCCCCAGTCCCCATACGCAGAGAAACAGTAGCGGGCCAGGCATAAGAGTGGGAAGGCCCAAACGATGTGGTAAGCGATGATGGGTTTGGCCTGGAATCAGATTCAATTCCGGCCTGCTTTTTGTTGAGACCGTGGCGGACCAGAGGACGATGACTCGATGAGACTCGGCCTTCTTCCTCCTCGCTTGTGAGCCTTCATTGGAGTCGCGCGTCGGTTCTTTCCTTCCTCGCCTCCTTGCGCGGAAGAGAACGCCGGCCTCCATGCGCGCCAGCCGCCAGCGGCGCTCGCAGCGGACAAGCCTGGCCTCCGGCCGCGATGGCGACGTGGTGCCAGCCGCCGTTGCCACGCCGATCGCCGTCACGCCCCTTCTCCCTTTCCCCAACCAGCTCCCCATCTTCGGACTTTGGTCGCCTAACGGACCGCGGCGGGCCCAGAAGATGGGCCTTTCTGGCCCAACAGAAGGAAAGGCCAGTCCAGAAATCCTGGTGTCTAGAAATCTTGGTGGCTGGGCAGTGGGGTTGCTGGTCTGGCCATATGCCCATAAATAACATCATCACTAAATGGTTTACCACTGACTTAATCTGACCTGCCATGCCCTACGGGTACAACTCTTCTCTTGTAGTCATATGCAATTCCTTCATTCAGCACCTGAGCTGATCACATTTGATACACTATAGATTCGCCCACATCTTTGATTATCTTGACCCTATTGTAGGATCTGGGTAGGTTGTTTATGTAGTCTACATTGGATGTCATATGGAGTTTACAACTAGTGCTACTTGGATAGGTTGAGATTCATGAACTCAAGTGCACTACGTGTTCTTGCCATGATCTGGTCAAAGTAGCTCACAGCAGCTGACCACATGTTCTCTTTGAAAAAAGGGCCATGGAACCTCTTATTGGGTTTCTTCCATGGATGACTGAAGCAAAACCATTCTCTATGCTCAGCCGTGGGCCAGACTTCCATTTTTAATTATAGCTTTGACCAAACTGTTGCAAGCTTCAGAGCTATTCACCAATCCTTTAGGATGTCCTATTGCTATCTTCAAATTTTGATTATCTACAAAACTTCTGAAGTTTGTTATGCCACATGCTACTAGCTACTAGCATCCAGTGGTTTCCATCTAACCTCTATTATCGTCAATCATCATATGCACCTGGATGAAGCAGGAGAAAGGTTGTAGAAGTGAGCGTAGGTAACAGAGAAACGGTGGCCTGGGGCATTTTGGGTTAGAGAGGAGCGTTCGTGCTGTGAGGTACCAAGCATAGTTGCAAAGGGAAGAGTTTGAGGGAATTTGCATACAGGTCATTTCGGCTGGATGTCTGCAGGATGTTGTCATCACTGCCAGTAGGGCCCATAATAAGGACAATAAGGGCGTCCACAATGACTCAATGCAGCTATCTGCTGTCAGATAGAAATGATAGAAAAATAGGAGAGAGGAGAAAGTTACCGGCTGCAGTGACGATTAGGTATTGACAAGCTAAACATCAGATAAAGCTTACCTCGACGCTAGGAGATGCGTTTTGTGGACCATGTTCTCTGTTTCAGCCTCTTCTCTCTCCAGTCAAGCTGATATGAATGGGAGAAAAAAATTAAACAAATTGACATGCAGGACCCATTTTTTTTTGGGGCAGCGTGCTAAAGTTTGATCAATAGATATGTCATCTTTTGCATGGTTGCTGTAAATTGTAACCACACAACCATTGTGGAGGCCCTAAGAGCGCTTGCTGCAGTAGATAATGGTAATGATGGGATGTCACCTCTTCTTTTTGGTACGGAGTATACATTGGTATATGGTGTCTAGCATACTTCAGTTATGTCTTGGGCTATCAAGATTTTTTTTTTGTTCATATATGAAAAAACTGCTTCATTGTATTATATCCATATCTGTTTTGTAAAGTAATGTTTCGATCTAATGAAACATGTAGTTGTTTTCTTGTTCATTCTCTTTTAAAGCTAACTCTATCTTTTTCATACCCATTGATAGAGACCATGAGTAATGATACTAAACCATCAGAGCCACAGGACCAAAGTCCAAAGCTTTCTGAGACAAGTGTAGGAGTGGGTTGTGATTCGTGTGGGGTGAGTTTGCACTTCTGAATTTATCTACACAATTTCCTTTTGTTTGGTTATTTTAGGTGTATATTAATTATTGTTAATGCAGGTTTATCCTATTCATGGAAACCGTTATTCTTGCAAGACTTGTGAGAACCTGGATCTATGTGAGAAGTGCTGCACTTTAGATAATGTTTATGGTTGGTCCAGTCAACTCCACTCCGTTGACCATATCTTTGAGTTGGATGACTCGTTTTTGTTTGGTGAAGTTATTGCTGTTCTAGACAAGAAGTTAGATATTGGGGTTTGGGAAGAAAATGACGGTGGTGTGGAGTAAGGGTGGAATGAGGAGAAAAACTGAGAGAAATGGAGAGGTTATGAATATGTTCATTGTAAGGTTGTATCTCTACTGCTTTCCCACAATCTCAGTTCTCACCCATGCTTAGTCTTCCACTTTTGTGGTTTATAGTTGAGGGGCCTTAGGTGGGCACATTACGATGGAATTTATATAAGCACCTTTTCTGATTCAACTAAAAGCATGCAAGGATTTACTTACCATGTCATCTTAATGTAAATTGGGCACGCATTTTTCTTAGAAGGGACCTTATTTATGCATTATGATATGATGGTTTCTCTAACATTTATTAAAAAAATTGCTTCCCCTATGTCCGTAACACCATAGGTTACATGGTGTAGCGGTCACCTAATCTGGCCTGCCATGCGCGTACAACTGCAATTCATTTGGTACCATGAGAATGGCTCCGGTCATTCACCTAAGTTGGTCACATTTGATAAAAAATATAACCATGCATTTTGCTTGCTGACAGGCTCTACATCATGTCCAGTCCGATTCTCTTGGCCACTTGTAGGAATTGGATAGGCCGTTGTTTGTGTAATCCACATTGGATGTCATATAGAGGTTAAGCCTAATGCCAATTGGATTGGTTGTGATTCAAGAACTCAAGTGCACCACGTGCTTTTGCCATGGTCTGGTCAAGGCAGCTGCTCTAGTGCTCAGTATCATAGCATGTAACGGTTGGCCACGCCTGATCTAGTCACAACCCACGGCGGCCGCTCACGGTGGGCCAGGGTGAAATTCCTCACACCCGCGCGCGCAGCGCAACTTTAAACTTGCGGCAGTGCCTGTCTTTCCCCTCCAGCTTTTCGAGCGACGCGAACAGTGGCGGAGAGCGGCGGCGGGACGGGCGGTGAGTCGCGACGCCGGTGGCGGTTATCGCCGGCGGTGGAGGCGGCTCCGGCGAGCTCGATGGCGGAGCGTGGCGAGCCGGGGCGAAGCGCCGGCGGGTTAGCTGGTTTGGGTTGCTGGGACGAGTGCATTCCGGCGGACGTAGAAGCTTCCAGGGGTCGGCGGGTGGCGGCGAGGCGGTGCGGCAAGGCGGCGCGGGCCCCGGGCAGCGGGGGAGCGCGGCGGAGGCAAGGCGCGCGGAGCTCGCGGACGCGGTTGGCGGCGGAGCTCGCGGATGCGGTGGTGGCGCGGCGCCGCGATCGGAACAGCGACGGGAGGGGTCATGCGTTAACCCCTCCCAAATACACCAACAACGAATATGTATTAATTAGAGAAGATATATAGCAATCAAAGTTTTCAAAAGGGCGAAACTTGATAGATGAGTCGCCACTAAACGTTTACAGCAAAGGACCTAAAAGAAAGAACAAAGTGGTATCTCATAACCAGTGGCACAGGCAGATAATTTTGATGACTTGCAGAATGCAGAGTTCACAGCCAAAGAAAGCACCATCCAACCTGCTGTGAAGTTACACATGCAAAAAGCAGGTACTTTCGGGTAAAGCCGCTTCTACACCCAGCCCTTTAATTTGTCTTCTGCTTTTTTTTACCATGTTTTCTAACTTTCAAATGACTGAAAGCTTTTAATCACTGATTTGTTTCTTTGTGTTTTATTTTTTATTTTATAGGATTATTTATATAATAATTATAAATCTTTGGATCTAGATCGGATGACTTAAAATGGTGATTAAAAGTTGCCCAAATTTTCAGGCAGCTAAAAATTAGCAAGTCTCTTTTTTTACAGCAAAAGCAGGTTGTAAAAGCAGAACCAAACGGAAGCATAACAAAGGTCGTGGAATATGGTCTATTACAAACTGCCGAGAAGAAGATATGGCCATACTATTTCTTGCTAGTGTAAGGATGCTCTTACATTTGTTACGAGTGAGACTAGTGTTACATTCACGGTTTTTGTATCCTGGTCCTGTTCAGCAGAGTGCAAACGATTAGAAGCCAAAGACACCGACATCGCCAGCTCTGCCATCAAAGTAAGGATATAAAGTGGTCACAGCTAGCATAATTCCAGTCCCTGAGCCAAACACGCCAATGAAATCTCCCAATATTATCAATGCACCAACACAGAGACCACCAAAACAAGCTGCCTTCACAGCATGACTCACGAGTTCGTTCTGAGGTACTGAGTCAGCTCTCGCACGCATGATTTGTTCCTCCTGCATGGAATCAATTACGATCTTTAATAAATAATAAAAAAACTTGGTAACATAATCAATGTTTTCTTTGGTCTAAAAGAACATAATCAATGTTGCACTTTATCCATACCTGTAACACAAGAAAACCATCACAAAATCTTTTCGAAGAAACACAAACTCTAAGCCAACATATAGCAGAGAGTGAGCAAGTAACAAGCACAAAGACAACATACATTAACGCATGGAACGGGTCCCTGTGCAGATCAGACAAGCTGCAGGAGAGAAAAAGATAAGTGTGAACGGATGCTAAAGGTAACAACATTTTAGGACCAAATCAGAATTTCAAACCGGATAACATGATTTCCACAAGTATCACTCACGTTGGGGGTGCTGCTATGTAATATGCAATACCACCATCTGGAATAGGTTGTTTGGATCCTTTCCATGTGCCGAGCTGATTCAGTAATTTATTTCCACCATAATTCATGTACAGCAGCTGCAACAAAAAATAAGATAGCTTGTTTCTCAGCAGTATCAGTATGAGACAAGAATATGTGACAATGCAAGAGTAACAGTATGACACAAGAACAAGAGCTAATGCAGAATATTACCTTGGTGATGGCATAGAGATTTGCAGCCAGAATTTGATGAAAGATGATAGAGCCGTAGGCGATATTGGAGATCTTGATGAGGCAGTTGACTTGAAACCCAGGAAGATAAGGTGTCCTGACTGGCAGTGCGATCGATAGACCTTGGGAGAATATGGCGATTGGAACAAAGAAGCAAGTAGCTAGCAAGTTGATAACATTTGGAAGGTTTTGACGGTAAAATGCTTCACGCATGGCAGGCAACATATCTGTTCTAGTAATCAGAAGATGAACCCAGGCAAGAACAGCTCCCTCATATTCAGTGCCTTTTCCATGATGTGTGAAATACATGGGGCTCAAGGTCTTGCATAAAACATTTCCACTGTAGAAGAAAAATAGAAGAAGTGATAAGTTACAATCATAAACCAATTAAACTGCAATGCTCCTAGTTTCAAATTCTTACCAAATATTGGTGGCAGTAAACAAAGATATACAAGATACAAGTCCATATCCCTTTTTTAAGACATCATCAAGATAAATGACAACGATGCCAGAGAAAAGGATTTGAAGCGCAACTAGAGCTGCATTGCCAGCACCAAATAACTTGCCCGCAGCACCAGAATGTAGCACATAGCTGACAGCTCCAAAGATGGTAATCAATATCCCAATCAACTTTTGCATCCTGTTTCTGAATTTCATAAATAAAATTTATACATAGAAAAGAAAGCACATGAAATTTTCAATTGCAAGCAAAATTTAGCAGCAAAAGAAGCACAGTATACAGTGCTCAAACAGTTAAATGTTTGTTTCGAGATACAGCTCACAACACTAAACTCTCAGACAAAAGACCACAAGAATCGACATCTACAGTTGATGCCCAAAGAAATCTGATAAACAAAACCATCCTTTCCAAGGAAAAAAAATATTTTTAGGATAGTGGAGTCTCCATTTTTTACGTTCACAGAGAGGGCATGTTAGGACACTTACGTGGCTACATTCTTCAAAAAATAGGTAGTTGTCACTATGTTATCTTTCGAACGATTTGCTTGACAAAAGCAATCACACCTTTCTCTTTTGTTTGATAATTTTGAAGGGGCGTTATGGCCATATTCAAAAAATGATAACTTAGTTGTTTGCCTAGTTATGATTTGTTTAATCAAGAGTGCCTATATTTGGAATGCTGAGCATTATTTTTGCTGTATGATGCCTTCAAACACAAACTGTACGAATTCCATAATTTAATAAAGAAAGAAAAGGAAAGACGAAGTGGAGCTAAGGAGAATTAGAACTTACAGAAGAGCATGAACCTCTGCTGAATTGCAGTCAACATTCATACATTTTGATGCAACCACCATCTGCTTCACAATCTCAGGTACTAGAATGGGGATGATCCCAAGCGGCAGGAGACTATTAGCATTTGATGCCGAAAATAGATTCCCCCAGTATAATGGATCAGGCCTGGTGCCTGGTTGGAGCTGGACCCCATACAGAGGAATTTGTCTGGCTGCCAAAAATATGAGAAGCGCAATAGTAGTGTATACAACCTTTTGATGGCGAGGAGTAATCTGGTCAGCACACTGAACCTCTGGTAACAATCCCAAAAACGTATAGAACTTGGACCTAGTTGCCATTGTCCGAAAGATAGCCACAATTGCTTGGGTCCTGGTAATAAAAACATAAACTTTAGTGATGATGTCTTCCGAATCTGAAATATTAGCCCTATTTACTGTCTTCTAATTTACTTAGCAGTATACTATCAGAAAGCTCGTAATTTGCCCAGACCAGAAGGACAACCAAACAGTGTTAAGGCAAGATGCCCCTATGCTTTACAACATGAAGTTACTTTGCACACCTCTGTTTTTCATTGTTGGGAGGCAGATTGACCAATAGGGCGAGGTACGCCCTACCTAACGCCAACGGGGAGATGCCCATCCCTGTTCCCGTACCCGCCCAAGACAGGACTTTCTTCCGCCGGCATCGGATCGACGCATCCCCGCTACAACCAGCCTAAATATCAACTACGGAACGAGGGAGGAGGATTCGACAATTAGGGAGGAGAGCTCAGCTCTCACCTTCCGTCGAAGCTGGACGAGGAGGGCCAACCGAACTCAAGGTGGAGGCTTGTGCCACTGCCACGTTCTGGCCGCGCGTGCCGCCGTGCTTGCTGCGCCGCTGTGGTGCTGCCTGCCTGGAATCGTCGAGTTTGCGTGGCGGCAGAAGCCAGGGCACTATATTTGCTTTTTTTTATTATTTTCTTTTCCCTTTATTACGTATTTTGCATGGTCAGATTTAGTGGTGAAAACGGCTGGGAATTGGATACGACTATGGGTGTACCGTCGAATTTACTATCCGAGTCGAACTGTATCACGTATGGCTAAAAGTACTCATAAAAGGTAAAATTATTAGTAATAAAATATAAAATATTATACTAATATTTAATTATTTTAAGATTTATCTCAAATTGTGTTATATTTATAAACTATTTTTATTAATTATATACTTTATTCTTAAGTATTTTATATTAAAATCTTTCATTTTACTATAATATAGTGTTTGAATTGTAATGTATGTATGAAGGACGAGTATTTTATGTTAAAATCTTTTATTTTATTATAATATGTTGAACAAATTAGTATTTTTAATTTTATATTAATCTAAAAATAAATAATAAGCTTGATTAACAGATTGTATAATGAACAAGTCTACGCAAGATCTAAACAGATCTATAAAGCCATATAAAATATAACATCTACCATACTAGCAATATCTATTATAGATAAACAGATCATAAAAATTAGTATGGAAGACATGGTTTGAGATGAGAGTACATACGTTTTCTTCTGGACTGGGTAGATGAGGTGGCGATGACGTGCAGCACCGTCACGTTGTTGGCAACGGCGGGTGAGACCAACTCGATGACGAGGAAGACGAGCCGTGTCGACGAGCTTGACGAAGACGAGGAAGCGATCGAGCAGTCACATAACGTTTACTAAAAATCTTATTCGCCCTCTTCCGGTGCAGGATCATAGAGGACGATAGTTTTGGAGACCTGCTCTCCCGTTCACCGGTACACACCGACAATCAGGATGGAGAAGTCTTGGCGGCGTAACAGTAGCGAGAGACAAAACCCTAAGCGATTACGTGATATGATTTACGGTGGTACCCGTACATATTTATAGGAAGGAACCACTAGGGTTGGGTGTCCCGCAACCGAGTCGGTTTTCATATTGATATATAGGTTTTCATAATTAAATATATGAAAATCACAGTAAAAAAAAGTGCAAAAGAAAGTCACACCTCCGCAAGGTAAGAGACCGAATTTCAGCGGACCATTCAGGCAATTAATGCGCGGCCGCGCTCATCATCCACGCCATGCCCCGGCCCGGCCCGGTCCGACGAGCGAGCGCATGCGTGTGTTTTTCTTTCCTCCCATCCACACACTTGTAAGAGCTGCTAGAGCAACCAAACTTATAAGTTGGACTCCCTCCACCTCCACTAGCAATGTGGGACTAAAGATTTGCACTCCCACACTCATGAATGGGACTTTGAAACTTTTAGGAATTATTATGGTTATTAATGGGCCAAGCCTATATAATCCCAACAATCTCCGACCAGATTTCAAAGTCTCAGCTAGACTTTACCTTACCCCACTGTTGTTTAATATACCAGTATTTTCAGTGGAGACTGTTAAGTTGAACTTCCACTTAGAACAATAAGCTACACTCATTCACAACTTGAACAATGGACTACGTCTTGGATTACAAGTTTTGTGCAAACAAGTTTCACTTACTGTCATAACTGATACTAGACCTCCAGTAGCCTATTCCGCGGGTGGAGCACATAGGTCATACTTCCTTGGTCTTTTATGAGCTTAATAGAGATCACTCAAATCTTACAGATTGTGACCTATAACAATCAGGCTCATATAGTTGTATTCATTAAAAAATATTTTGTAGCATAACATATTCGCTATTTAAAGCCAACTGAATACATTAAGGCACTAACCAACCTGCCATATAAATATCGAGAGTAATGCATCGCTTCTCGACTGGGTTATAAAAAGATTACTCTCATGCTAACCAATAGCTTGTTCTTCACAGGTCCTACTTCACAGGATCTCCGATCACATAGCAATATATGGGTCTCATACCTATCTTCTTCGATACACTGTCTATCACATTACGTGATAGACCCTTGGTGAATTGATCTGTCAGGTTCTCACCAGTTGAAATATATTCTACTGATATGACTTCAGAGTTTCTCATTTTCCTGACAGACTTCAAACATCTCTTAATATGTCTTGATGACTTCATATTGTCCTTATAATTGTTCACTTTGACTATCATAATTTGATTGTCACAATTCATGAGAATTGCCGGCACAGGTTTCTCGATAATAGGCAAGTTTATCAAAAGCTCACATAACCAATCAGCCTCAACTATAGTTGTATCTACTGCGATAAGCTCTGCTTTCATGGTAGACCTCGTCAAGATGATCTGTTTGCATGATCTCCATGAAACAGCAGCACTACCAAGAGTCAATGCATATCTACTCGTGGCATATAGCTCATTAGCATCAGATATCCAATTGGAGTCACTATAGCCCTCTAGTACTGTTGGATATCCAGAATAATAAATTTCATAATCTATAGTACCAACTAAGTAGTGCATTACGCGCTCAAGCACATGCCAATGATTATCTTCTGGACAAGAAGTAAACCGGTTTAGTTTGTTCATAACAAACGAGATGTCAGGTCTAGTAGCACTAGCTAAATACATAAGTGATCTAATAATCTAAAAATATCTTAATTGGTCTCTATCAATTCTTTTATTCATTCGAAGGATCAAGCTGGGATCATAAGGTGTCGGAGAAGATTTGCTATCCTTGTAACCAAAGTGGTTCAAGAGCTTCTCAACATAATGAGATTGAGTAAGAGTAATCCCATTCTCTCTTTTGATTAGTTTGATGTTGCAAATAACATCAGCCTCAACCAGATCCTTGATATCAAAAATTTGGCACAGAAAAGTCTTGATCTCATTGATCACGTCAAGATTTGTTCCAAAGATAAGTATGTCATCAACATATAAGCACAATATAACTCCCTCACCCCCACCATGGCGGTAGTACACACATTTATCAGCCTCATTGACTGAAAAACCTGCTGATAGAAGTGTTGAATCAAATTTCTCATGCCACTGCTTAGGAGCTTGTTTTAGATCATACAAAGACTTCAAAAACTTACACTCCTTGTCTTCTTGACCCTTAATTACAAATTCATCTGACTGATCCATATAGATTTTCTCACCAACTCTTCATTAAGGAAAGCTGCGTCCATCTGATGAATAATAAGACCATATGTGGCAGCCAGAGCAAGTAATACACGAATAATGGTCAATCTAGCAACAAGTAAATAAGTGTCAAAAAATTCTTCGCCTTCTTTCTGAGTATAACCTTTAGCCACAAGTCGAGCCTTATACTTATTGATAGTATCATCAGGATTAATCTTTTTCTTGAACATCTATTTACAACCCATAGGTTTGTAATCATATGGTCTGTCGACAACTTTCTAAGTTCCATTAGAAAGAATATAATTCATCTCACTATGGACAACTTTTTTCCAGTCATCTGCATTAGGAGATACATATGCCCCTGAAATAGCTCTAGGAGTGTCATCCATAAGATAAAGAGTGAAATCATTACCAAAAGACTTTACAGTCCTTTGTCTCTTACTCTTCCTAGGAGCTTCACTATCAATCTCCTCATGTATTTGTTCAAGTGTTTATCAGCATGATCAGAAAATACAATAGGTTCAGGAGTTGTTTCAACAATCACATCAGAAGATAATCCAAATATACTATGTAAATCTTTCATAGAAAATATGTTCTAAAAAAAGTAACATCACGAGACTCCATTAATGAATTAACATGAACATCAGGCTGATTTAACTACTAAAATTCTTTAGGTAATGCTATGATGAGCATATCCAAGAAAGATATAATCCATAATTTTAGGTCCTAACTTACACTTCTTGTTAATTGGCATATTAACTTTGGCCAAATAACCCCATATACGTAAGTAAGAGAACGATGGCTTTCTACCAATCATTTCTCATATGGAGCCTTCTCCTTATTCTTCATGTGAACTCTATTTAGTACATGACATGGTGTCAATAAAGCCTCTGCCCGTCATGCCTTAGATAATTCAGCCGTGTCTAACATGAAATTAACCAAGTCAGTTAAGATGCGATTCTTTCTTTCGGCAATCCTGTTTGATTGGAGCAAATAGGGAGGCGTCCTCTCATGTATCATATCATGTTCCACATAGAATAAGTTAAACTCATTTAAGAAATACTCACCACCACGATCGAACCAAATTCTTTTGATCTTTTTTTCTAGTTGAGTTTCAACTTCAGTCTTATAAATTTTAAAGTAGTTTAGAGCCTCATCGTTCATTTTTAACAAATAAACATAGCAATATCTAGTCGCATTATTAATCAAAGTCATGAAATATTTTTTTCACCCTCGATCAATATACCATTCATTTCACAAAGATCTGAATGTATAAGTTCTAGTGGTGCCAAGTGTCTCTCCTCTGTAGCCTTGTGAGGCTTTCGAGGTTGGTTAGATTGCACATAACTTGAGCAGTTAGAACCTTTGACAATGGAAAAATTCGGAATTAAATTTAAGCTGTAAAGTCGAGACATAGAACCAAAATTTAGATGATATAAACGTGAATGTCAAATACTAGTATCACTCTAATTAACACCATCACAAATATAGTTCACAGACTTATTGTAATAATCTGAAAGAGAAAAACAGAACAAGCCTCCACACTCATAACCTTTACCAATAAATTATTCACTCTTTGATACGACAATTTTATTTGACTTAAGCACAACATTAAAACCATCCCTACAAAAAAAAAGCCACTAACGAAATTTTTCTTGATATAAGGGACATGTTGTACGTTCTTCAATTAGACAATCTTTCCCGAAGTAAACTTCAGCTCGACCGTGCCAATACCATGAACAAAATTTTGTTAGTGGCTCCCTTTTATGTAGGGATGAACAGAATCTCGTTAGTGCCAACACCATGATTCTTTTTTATAGAAGGGACATGTTGTATATTCTTCAATTAGACAATCTTTCCCGAAGTGAACTTAAGCTTGACCGTGCCAACATCAAGAGTAGAAGCATGTGACCCATTTTCCATTACGACGGAGGAATCCCGGGCGACCTAGTAAAAAGTAAACAAAGATGCATCAGCACACACATAAACATTAGCACCAGTATCAAGCTACCAACTAGTAGATTGAAATAAAAAAAACTATATGATGAATTACCATATCCACTATTTTTCTCCAGCACTGGTCACCATGTTCGTAGACTTCTGCCGTGGAGGCTCCATTCTCCTTGTTCTTCTTCTTGAAGATAGTGGTCTACTTAGACTTATTATTCTTGCCCTTGCCCTTACCACCATTACCATGAGACTGTTATAAATGATGCACCATATTGACAATAGTGTTTCCCTCGTTAACTTTAGAACGTCCATCCTTCTCATGAGCTTTCTCCTCAACATCAAGAGACGCGATCAAATCTGAGACAGATATATTCGTCCTCTTATGTTTAAGAGTAGTGGCAAAATCTCTCCAAGTTGGAGATAATTTGGCAATAATGCCCTAGCAATAAGCTTCTCAGGTATGATAATCTTAAGCAATTCGAGTTTCTTCACAATGCACTGTATCTCATGAGCCTGCGTGATGATAGATTTGCTATCTACCATCTTAAAATTATGGTACTGCTCAATGATATACAATTCAGCGCCAGCATCTAAACCACCATAGTCAGCGATCAGAACGTCCTACTTATCCTTAGCAACTATATGATGGATATAGACGTCCTGAAGATGATCTATCAAAACTCCAATAACAACGCCCAAGAATATTGTGTTGACTTTACTGTAGGCCTTTTCTTGATCTGCAGTAAGATCGCCTTCTGATTTACTAGTGGACACCCAGAACACATTCATGACAGTAAATCACAGAGTGACTTTTACTTGCCATCTTTTAAAGTGCACGCCAGTGAATTTCTCTGACCTCAGGGCATCGATAAATCCAGCCATAAAACTAAAGTGCCTACAATAAGATTTTTGGAGTGTTGGATAAATTAACACTTTTAATTTTATATTAATCTAGAAATAAATTATAATCATGATTAATAGATTACATGATGAAGAAGTCTATACAAAATCTAGACAGGTCTATGAAGCCAGACAAAAACATAACATCTATCATACTAGCAACATTCATCATAGATAAACAGACTATAAAAGCTAGTATAAAAGACATGGTTTGAGATGAGAGTACGTACGCTTCCTTCTAGACTTGGTAGAGGAGGTGGTGACGATGTGCAGCATATTCATGTTGTTGGCGACGGCGGGTGAGACCAACTCGACGACGAGGAAGATGAGCCGTGGCGATGAGTTTGACGAAAACGAGAAAGCGATCGAGCAGTCGCGCAGAGCGCCTCCCAAAAACCTTATTCGCCCTCTCCCGGTGCAGGATCACGGAGGACGACGGTTCCGGAAACCTGCTCTCCCGTTTACCGGTGCACGCCGACGATCGGGATGGAGAAGTCTAGACGGCGCAACAGTAGCGAGAGACAAAACTCTAGACGATTGCGTGATATGATTTGCGGCGATATCCATACGTATTTATAGGGAGGAACCACTAGGGTTGGGTGTCTCGCAACCGAGTCGGTTTTCATATTGATACGTAGGTTTCCATAATTAAATACATAGAAATCGCAGCAAAAAGAAAGTGTAAAAGAAAGCCGCACCCTCGTAAGGTAAGGGACCAAATTTCGACAGACCATTCACGTAGGTAATGCGCGGCCGTGTCCATCGCCCACCCTGCCCCGCCCCGCCCGGCCCGGCCCAGCGAGCGAGCACGCGCGTGTGTTCTTCCTTCCTCCCATCCACATACTTGTAAGAGATGCTAGAGCAACCAAACTTATAAGTTGGACTCTCTCCACCTCCACTAGTAATGTGAGACTAAATATTTACATTTTCACTACTCATGAATGAGTCTTTAAGATTTTCAGAAATTATTATGGTTATTAATGGGTCAAGCCCATATAATTCCAACATAATTTAGTGTTTGAATTGTAATGTGTGTCTGAAGCACGAGTCTAACAAACCAGTTCGAGCTAACTATCGAACCGAGCTGAACCAAAATTTGAACTTAATTGTTTAACAGATCGAGCCAAGTCGAGCCGATTTTCTAACAAGCAAATACGAGCCTAGCTAAGCTGAGCCAGCTTGACATCCACCCTTAGATACGATCTTATTCATCTCTTATCTTATCTCTACAATCTATTAACTTAGATACGATCATCCACATTATATCCATAAAGTTAGAGATTGAATCTAAATTGATTTCGTACCTTCATATTAAACACCAACTTTCTCATGTTTGCAATTCAAATAGGACAAACCTAGACTCTATTCCATAGCTCTTGAAAAGTTCTATAACTTTGGTATTCAATTAATCTACAAATTGAGTCATTTTGTGTCCAAATATATGATGCAAAAATATCTATTTCGATTCAGACTCCTCTGCGCAGATCTCCTCGCGAGTCTCATATCTCATAGCTCTGATGCATACATATTTCGAAAAACTCTCAACAAGATCTACAATTTTCGTAGTCAAATTTTTTCCATTACAACCTCTTAAAGTCCAAAATCGTGTTAATGCAATGATTTTTCTGGATTACATTAATTGATATTTTCTTCCAGATAAATCTTTTAGAAATTCTTAAACATTGGATCATGTTCTTAGCTTGTATGTTAGACTTCATAGATATCTGGAGGTGTCTTGTATGTGACATGAGCTTGTAGAAAGCCCTCTTTTCATGATAATTGGACTTTATATTGCTACTTTGTATCTTTGAGCCTTTTTAATATCATTTCATCTAATTCTGTAAAATAGCACTAAAAATTACTATATATGAAATCATCAACATTACAGATAAAAACATACTTATGATGAGAATATGATGAAATAGTAATATAATATTATAGTTATTTTTGTCATATAAAATAATACACTTATCCAATAGTAATATAATATGATTTTTATATTGTCGAAGTTTGAGATTGGCAGTAAAATATATAGGGCTACGTCGAGACTAAGAACTATGACGATAACACAAGATGCCGAGTTATACAGGTTCGAGCCCTCTCGATGAGAGTAAAAACCCTACGTCCTATGTTATGTATGTTGTATTAATGTTATAGAAAAACCTCTGTCTACTTATCGTGTCCCGATGAGGGGGTACCCTGCCGTCTTATATATCCGGTCAGCAGGAGGTACATGAAGAGTCCTAGTCATAACACCTTAGAATTTACGTAGAAAACCTATCTCTATATGTCTTGTGCTCCAAGTTGAGTCGATCGGCTTCCTTGTTGATGAAGTATCCGGTGAGTTATCAACTTAGTCTTGTATGAGGATATTCGTAAGCAAGTATCCCACATATATAACAAATATCAATAATACTATATGTGTCTAATAATTTTATTATGTAAATATTTTTTATTTAAATTTTATAGAGTATTTTGTTTTTTTTAAACCTGTAGCAACGTATAAACACTTTTTTATTTGATTTCAAACACAGTTAGTATCAGATACAAATATCAAACTGTTAATATACGTGTGAAATCAAGACGATATTAGTCAAACATACGAACTCATCATCTACTTGAAATTCACAAATTTTAGTGACAATTTATTATTCGATTTTAATAATAATCTCTATCTACTCTTAATAAAGAGGTATGAAGGCTTCCGTCAGCCTTTTTTCCAGAAACCTTCCTTTGTGCTCTGAAATACTCGCACGTTCAAACCATCCTAATCCAGTGCCACCACCATGGCGCGGATAGTCTCTTCCTCGCTGTTATTGAGGGATCTCGAGTTGGTACGACGTTGATTGGATCTGAGGTGCTCCATCCCAATCTGTCGACAGACCTCCGCGTCGCGCTCACCGCCGAGGAACAGAGAGACCGACAAAATGTCAATGAATGGCAGAGCACCGTCACGGGCGCGAGAAACCAGGCAACAGCGGAGGAGACACCTCGGCGAGGAACGCATATCTTGCTTGCTCCTCGCCGGGAGATTTCGTCAGGTTAGCATGTTTTCAAAAAACCGTCAAAAACCAGTCCGGCCGGTCTGATTTCATTGTACGACCGGTTTGTTTTTATTGCGTGGATCCACGCGAGCTCAGCGGCCGACGTGGATCCAGGCAGAGGGCACGACGGCCTAGTGGTCCTGGTAATTTTTTTTATTTTTTTCAAAAATAGTTGACTAGTGTCGATTTTCAAAACACTCGACAAATATCGTTTGCCGAGTGCTCGAAAATCAACACTCGGCAAATAGCCTTTTGCTGGACATCATTTCCCGTATGTGGTTTGCCGTGTGTTTGCACTCGGCAAAGGCTTTGTCGAGTGCTTCTAGCACTTGGCAATTGAGGGTAGGGTTTACAATTCCGAATGACCCGGTGATCCCAGTGGAGACCAGGACGTCGGAAATCACGGTTTCCGCTAATACCGATCAGGATCCCGGGTAAAATTTGATTTGGACGGACGGTCGGGAGCAACCGGGATCCCGGCCGGGATAACCAGGATTCTGGCCGGGATGACTGGGATTCCGTTTCAGAGGCTTCAAAATCAATTATTGAAAAAAACCCAAAAAATATATGTAAAAATTAGAAATTTTGACATGACTTTTATAGGATATTTGTTACATTTTTTATGACATATATAATCAAATGAAATATAACAAAAGCTGAAGTAAAATGACAAATTCACGAAATAATACATGAAACATTAGTAATTATAAGTCCATAAATCACACATAGTTCAAGTCCACAAATTACAAACACATAAATCAAGTCCAACTAATAAGTACATGACATACATAATATGACATATGAACATAAAATCAAGACCATCGCTCGTTAAAGGAATTGTACATTGCGTGGTTGTATTCCTCGCTTGATATGAGTTGAATCTGTTTGTTAGCCAATAATTGTGCTCTATATTGGTTCCAACTTAATACCCGATCACGATCCGACATTGCTCACTGCACAAACATAAATCATGCATAAGTTACTAAGCCAATGAACATAAACATACACATCAATCATTTGATTTACTACATATTCCATTCATTACATAATCTAAATATGCATAATATTCACAACATGATAGCAAAAATTAATAGCTACAAATAGGATCAAATCTAACGATGCTAACCTTCAAAACGAAATTCGGATTTTAGGAGAGAGGGGAGAGGGGATTCGCTGGATTGCTGAGGGTCAGGATCCCGACCATGTCAGGCGGCTTCCCGCCAATGCCGACCGGGATCCCGCCAATCCTGATCGGAATCCCGAGTGCCCACCGTCGCTCGGGCATACGGCAGCTGCATGGGGCGCCCGTCCCGAAGCTCTCGATCGGTTCCTGCCAATCCCGGCCGGGATCTCGAGCTCGGGGGCCGGGATGCCCACTCGCGGTGGCGCCTCGCCGACGGCAACGGCCGGAGGACGGAGAGGTGGCGTGGAGGTGCGCGGGGGGAGGGATTACGCCTGCGGCTGTGGGAGGGGGGGGGTCACGAATGGGGAGAGGGTTGGAGTGGATAAGGGTTTCCCCCCCTTTTTTTTTCTATTTCTTATTCACCTTTATCTTTCATCAATTTTTTTCCTATTCCAAATTTGATTATTTTTATGATTTGATTTCACCATAAATTTTCATTTTTCATCTAGTTTTTTTACATATTTTTTTTACAAATTCCTTCAAAAATTTAAAAATTTGAATTTCAAACCACCGGGATCCCGGTTTCCCGATGAACCAGGCCCGGACCGGGATCCCCGGATTCCGTGGAAACCGGCCGGGATCCAGTCGGGATTGTGAACCATGATCGAGGGGATTTTCATAGTGTTCTCAAGTGCTTTTTTCTTGAACATCTTGATTTTCTATGAAATGCAGTTTCTGTTCATTAGCTTTGATGCCATCAGCACTAATTGGTGGCTAAGTATATGTTTCACTAATTAGTCATTCCACTTGGATGCCGTTGGCGGTTAATTGAGATGCCGAACATTGTTTTTTTATGGTTAATCACAGTTCTGCTAATTTCTTCTTTGAAACATTGACTCGTCATTCCACTTGGATGCCATTTGAACGTTTTTTCTTTTAGATATCGTTGAAGGGGGTTTGGAGAATGCTTAGTGTTTTTTTTTTCTGAAAATCTTAACGCATATGCAGTTTTAACAAGTTAACAAACAATCTGACACAATTCACACAAAAAAGCTATCAATCTGCCTCTGACTATGCTTCTATAAATGAGTTCTAGCTGTTGCAATACTGTGTTCATTTTTTTTTTACTTTTATTCTAGAAATTCACTACCAATGTTAGTACCATGAAGAATACAATCACTTCCTGAAACTAAAATAGCATGCAGAACATTAATTAAGAAATTTCTCATAAGACTATAAGACAAGTGGAACTTGTTTTGCCACTTTCTGATGGCACTTTCCTTTGACAGTTTTGAATACAATCACCTGTTAAGAAGTCTGAGTTCACAGTTTTCATTCCGTGTCTTGTATTTTTTACCTTGTTAAACAGACCTAGCAAATGTACATGTGTTTCTCTTCTTATACTATAAAGACTAAACATCTACCCATCTAAACCTACCACGAAATCTCACCGTCCTGATCCGATCAATAATCGACGCCGTGGTGCACCGGCAAATTAAGCTTTCCTGGGCCGGCCAACTCGGAATTCTCCACACGGATAGTAAAAGTGCAAGGCAAACCATCGAGCTAGTCTGATTCAGATGGTCAGTCCGAGTCCGTATCGATAATCAAACAACCAGAGCCCAGCTCAACCATTCATAAATATGCAGCAGGACTCGATCAGGGAAGGACACAAACACAACACGAGAGATCTATCGATCAATTAAGTGATTTTGCCATGGAAACGAAGAAGGCACGGATGATCCCATATTCCGGCGGCCCGAAGCGGCTCGCGTTTCACATCCGCAAGACCCGCACCTACGGCAGCACGAGCCTGCTCATTAGCAACCGCTTCGGCGTCTGGTCTGCCGTCCACTGCCGCCACGTCAAGAAGACGCGGTTCCTTCGATTCCAAGAGCTCAAGGACGAGGCCGGCCAGCTCGAGAAAGGATACGTCTCGCTTCGCAAGCTCAACGCGAACGACGAGCAGGTGACGTCCTGGAGGCGAAGGCTGGCCGATTTCTACTGGAACGCCGCGCCGGCGAGGCACAGGGCCCACGCCATGAAGTTTTTCTGGGAGGTGAAACGGAGCAGGTGGCTCCGGCGCTTGGTCGCGGCAGTCTTGCTCGTCTCCATATTCCTTCTTCAGGCATGGGTCATTGTGTCCGGTTCATACCCTTTATGGTTTAGTCTCGGCTGTGCGATCTTGGGCGACACAATACTCTGCGTACTTGGAGTCGATGCGTGGCGTGACGCGTCTGATCGTGCAGATGTCGCACTTGTTGAGTTGTTGGGTGAGCTGGAACACCTGCCTTGCAGTACCTAGGGCGATAATGAAGTTGTAACTGCCCAGAAAGTTAAGCACGTCTGCACGTTCGTGAGGTAGAACACAGCGAGGGCGAGCCCCTCAAACTGTTGGGCGCCGCGCCCCGTGACGGAGAGCAAGGAGATGGCGCGCCTTGGGCAGGCCGTACCTCTTGTCGAAGAGTTCGTTGAGGTGGATGACGATGGCGCTGGCAGAGAAGAGTTGCATGACAATGAGGTCACCGTTGGACACGCCGACGACGCCGTACTGTCCTAGCAGCAGAACATGCACGGCGGCCTCCCCGAGCGTGATGGGCTCAACCTTTGAATGTAATGGGACTATTATTTCTTTGCAAAATTAATTCCATGAAGATTCACTTTCACAATATAGTACTGGACAATTTACAAATACCTTGGGGTTGATTTTTTTATTATAAAATGTCAATGGTGGTGGTTATTATCTACAAACAAAAAACATGCAGCATGTTTCACTAGATTGAATATTAGTGTAAAAGTTTTTTCAGGGCAATATTAGTTCACATAAGATATTATTGTGTGAAAATATCATATCATTTTGCATTATAGAACTAGTCACGAAGTCACCAAATGAGCCACAAAAGTGGGCATCCGTTTTTTTTATCATGCAAAAAGTGAAGTTATGAGAAGAAAATTTAATAAGCTTTGGAGGAATAAAATATTGAAATAAGGATAAGCTTATTAGATTTTGTACATAGTTGTAAACACTAATTTTCTACTAAGATAGCAAGGTGAATTTGTACATATTTGATAGTGGAATCAATCCCTACACTTTGACAGATGACAAGAAACTTAAATAGTTCCCTAGTAGAGTGTTCAGCTAGGCCACAAACTTTAAAACATAAGTGGAAAACACAATATCTAATTAACAATGGGCATTTAGTAGAATATAGTGTAAATGGTGTATGTTGTTCATAGTTAAGCTGGAATCCGGCAGTAAAGAAGGAAAAGGAAAATTGAACATCCACTCAATAACTAGAAAATCTAGCATCCACTCTCTAGCAACCTCGTAACACTTTCATAGACCATAACCATGATCATATCCATCTTACTGTTGTCACTCATCTTCTTCTAGTTCTCATAATCTCTCACAATCACATTTTTTGAATTTTTGTCATATTTTGTTAAGGAGATTAAGAATTTTATCAAACAAAAATAAGAGTTATACACAGTTGAAAAGCATGACCACTTAAGTAGAGCTCATTGGAGAAACTATTAGTGTAAGCTTCATGAACATTGGAGTTCAGAAACCCCAAAATATGAATGTTTTGGTAATTGAATAACAACATGAAATAGTTACTAGTGCCTACATCTAGTATGATGTAGAACAAACTATTATCTCAAACATGAACACAGTGAATGTCACCTTGATGATCAAATGAGGACTCAATAGAGTATCATGAGGATCTTGATGGAGAGTCATGATGACAGAGATGGATTAAGGCTAAGGACAGCTATGTCCAAGTGTGTTGTGATCATTTGGCTAAGTGTATAGGCTTGAATTCATATAGAAAAAACTAGACTATCAAGAGGGCACGAGTCATTCTCTTAGGTTTCTGTAGCATTAGAGTGTTAGGATGCTCAAGTAAAGCTCTAGGACACTTGGAGTGGCAATGAACAAAGATTGGTTAAGATTTGGAAGCTTGGAAGCGAAGTTGATGGACAAGGAGTTTCAACTTGGAAACTAATTGGTTTTGCTAATCGGACCGGACCGGTTTCACCGGTTTCTGAAACCATGGTTATGACAAGTATCGCTTGCTCCTTAAATCAAGTTGCACTTGTAGCATGTTAGAAACTTGATCATGATTAGAGATCTATAAGATTTTCACGTGAATGCACCAACTCCACGTGTTTCGTTGCATTTAGTTGGTCTACCTTGTATCGTGAAAACACGGGTGGACCTGACACTAGGGCCACTGGGGCCATGGCCCTAATCTTAGAGCATCTCCAAGAACTCTTCTATATGCCTCCCTATCTCTAAATTTGAATATTTTTGTCAAAAAATATCATCCAACAGATCTTCTATATACCTCTTTATTTTTACAAATTGCTATAAAAGTCATCCTCGCTAGCTTTTTATACTGAGCCAAGGTCGCTCTCTATGCGCATGCATGGAAAGGAGGAAAAAAAAAACTACTGACGTTGTCACATGCAAATTTCATTTCGAAACTAAACAATGTGATAACTCCCAAACCGAATGTTTAAATTCAAAATTGATTTCACCATTGTATTCGTAGTGACGAAAGCTTCAAAACTAGATCCTACTTGTCTATATTTTGCCTAAACAAAAAAAATGTTAATACAATAAAATAAACATTTCATTGTTGTATTCGTAGTGCTCAATACCGTTCATCTAGTCGGCGGCAGCGGTAGAAGTGGATACAACACAAGCAATGATGATAGAAGACGTGGAGGATGTTCTTAATATAGAGAGTCTAAGATTTGGCTAGTCTGTTGATTTACCTCATAGTTTCGAAATGTTTTCTATTTTTACAAAGGAGATAAAAACTTTAAATTTAGTTAATATTATTCCTAGTCTGTTGGAGATGCTCTTAGTCCTTAATTATAATGAAGAAATTACCAAGTTTCCTATAACCTATAACAATTAGCACTGATTCTGAATGCTATGATCCTAGTCTCTTCTGAATCCTGGGTCCGCCCCTGCGTGAAAATCAAACTAGCAGGAAATTAGGGAGGGGGGGGGGGGGGGGTCTGGATTGTCTTTTTTTTTTAAAAAAAAAACTCTTATGGTGGAAACTAATAGATTCAAGTTTTTTCCATATCACATTTTCGTCATGGAAATGAGTGAGATAACTTGTGGCCACCCTTTCCGCCTGCGAGCTTCGCTTTTTCTCTTTTTTTAGAGATTCACGATATTATACACAGTAGTACTACTGGGTAACTGAACATGTGCACGATATTATACAGTAGTACTACTGGCTTTTTCTCTTTTTCTCTTGTCTTTTGTTCCTCATCAGCTTCCTAGGTGCAATGCATGAGAGTTCAGTCTGCACTATATACTACCGTGTTGTCATAGTTTTGCAAAACTGACTGTTAACAGTCTACACTATAATCGAAGCAGCCAATTACTTTTGCTAAAAGATAATGGGAATCCAAGTCTGCAACTTGACACTTGCTGATCTAGAGTACATGTGTACATATATACGTGCAACTCGTCGCATGAACAACGAAACTATTCTGAACATTGTGCGACAACTGGCTCTCCCCTACTAGTGTATTATTAGGCCGATCCTCGATTCTCCCTATGAAAGTTGTCTACGATGTTGTAGACGACGGTTGCGGGCTTGCGGCGAGGATCCCGGTGCCTGAGCCGATGCCGTCGACGAGAACGATCAGATCTCCAACCCAGAGGCCACCGAGTGCAGTCGTCGTGTGGGGATGTAACGCCTGAGCTGGGAGTGGATAGCCGCGTGGTCCGGGCAAGGCGAGACACGCGCACGTCAGCGAGGCGCATCAGGGTTTTTATAACCAGAGAAAACCGGCCGGTTATCCCGGTTAACCGGATAATCGGTCCCGGCCGGTCGCGCTAACCGGCCGATTAACCTAGGAAAATCGAACCTGATACTATAACAAATGGTTAACCGGTCGGTTTCTCCAATTAACCGGCCAGTTTTTGACTGAACCAAGCCGGCCGATTTCTCCGGTTATTTCAACCCTGGGCGTATGGACCGGCCGGGTCGGCGACCACGTGTGGCAGGCCCGACGGAGCAGTGACCATTATTGCTCATAAACCTGAGCTGCGAGCTCTCGGTTCCGCTTCTACCACCATCCTGATTCGATCGATATGAGGATAATCGACGCCGTAACGCACCATCCTGATCCGGTCGACGATAACTCGGAATTCTCCACACGGATAGTACGTGCAAGGCGGCAAACCATCGAGTCGGATTCAGATGGTCAGTCCGAGTCCGTATCGATAATCAAGCAACCAGATCCTCGCTCAACCATCTATAAATATGCAACAGGAGAAGGACACAAACACAACACAAGAGATCTATTCGATCGATCAAGTGCTTTTGCCATGGACACGAAGAGTAAGGCACGGCTGATCCCGTATTCCCGCGGCCCAAAGCGGCTGGCGTTCCACATCCGCAAGACCCGCACCTACGGCAGCACCAGCTTGCTCATCACCAACCGCTTCGGCGTCTGGTCTGCCGTCCGCTGCCGTCACGTGAAGAAGACGCGGCACCTGCGATTCCAAGAGCTCAAGCGCGAGGCCGGCCAGCTCGAGAAAGGGTACGTCTCGCTGCGCAAGCTCAACGTGAAAGACGAGCAGGTCACGTCCTGGAGCCGAAGGCTGGCGGATTTCTACTGGGACGCCGCGCCGGCGAGGCACAGGGCCCACGCCATGGACTACTTCCGCGACGTGAAACGGGACAAGCGGCTCATGCGCTTGGTCGTGGCCGTCTCGCTCGTCACGGTATTCCTTCTTCAGGCATGGATCATTGCGTCCGGGAGCTACCCCTTATGGTTCAGTCTCGGCTTTGCGATCTTGTGCAACATCGCACTCTACGTAACTGGAGTCATTACGTGGCGTAGCGCATGCGATCGTGCCGATAATGTAGTTGTTTGGTTGTTGGATGAGCTGGAACACCTGCCTTGCAGTACCTAGCTAGGGCCTCACACGTAGGTTTATGTGTGGTGTATGCAATGCATTTTGCATTGACACATGTAGATGAAGATTAGAGACATCATGGCTTTGTATCCAGAGAGAGATATGTAATCATCAAGCATATATAATTGGAAAAATGAATCGTGTTCGTCCATCCAGTTTATCTTCTTCGTATTGCCTTCAGATTTATTTTGTAACTAATTTTTCGACAAATTAAGAAACTCCTCTTCCTGTCGGTGTCAGCGGCCGGGATGTTATCGGTAAGAATACATCTGGCAGTGGTGACTGAAGAGGAACCAGCCGTGCCAAGATGACAACGTTGCACATCAAACGGGTTAAGTCACTTTCACATCGCCTCATCCTGGGCGGCGCAGTGGCACAGGCACAGGCGCTGCTAGCTACGTACTTCATCCTGTCGGGGACACGTACGACGTTGCACTCGGACTGAGATCGAGACACTTGGACATTGTGTGGCCTCGCCAGGTTGCCACCTTGATCGTGCACAGCGCTCGCATAGCCCATGGTGCAGTGGTGGGGATGGAGTGGTCGACGACGGCGCAACCCTGTTGGATGAGGTCGGCCAGCCGCGCCACGAACGGCGTATATACTAGTCTGAAATTGGTTCCAAAGTCGTTATTACTTTGGTGATGCAAATAGACGCATGTATAGGTTTCTGAAATTACTCTAAAGATTTATAGTTTAAATCCTTATCGAGCTTCTTCATTCAGTAATCGAGAGACGGCTAATTTTGTTTATTGTGTGCTAGTATAGTAAAGTAGTATTTACTCGCTTGTTCAAGATGAACAACTGTACGAACACTACAGTAGTTTGTGAACTTTGCTGATAATGGACGCAATACAGTATTTACTCGCTTGTTCAAGATGAACTTTGCTGTAAGCATCAGAAGTGAGATCCCTGAGCGCCGACCCTATCAGGCATTTCGTCAAGCACGCACTCGGTACTAAGCATCGCCAAGTGGAACGTGGCAGCAGGACTCCATGATCACTTCGCTTGAAGCTCCCGAATCTCAACGCAGGCCTCGATCCAGAGCCTACAGAAGCATCTAGTCGAGCAGGCACCGCGCTTCATATGCCACCAACGCCGTCCCAGCTTCTCCTGGATGGCCTGGGATCGGGGTGCCGCCATGGCAGCCCTCGGTGAAGAGGCCGCCGCCGCAGCCTCCTCTCCTCTCGATGCCGACACGGCTGTCACACCCCCTTCCAGCCTTCCCCGCCTTGTGGCGGGCGTCAACCCCATCCTCTGCTGGAGCCGCCTCCCACGGAGACCGTCACTGCCCTTCCTCTCTCGGCTTACGTGATGGCCGCCTTCCTCTCGAGCTCTTCTGCTGCTTGCACAGTGTAAGCGAAGGTATCTCCACCTGTCAAACAAGACTTGTCCGGGGACATATGGTCCTCGATTTGTTCTTCTACTATCGACGAATTCGATGCTGAACCCTTCCGTCTGGAGTTGGATGACACGCCTTGTTTGTACCTATTACGTGCTGCAGTGACTGAGTTGATTTTGTGCCAAATTCTAAACGGTTTTGTCTGCTTTAATATTGAGATCAGGATAGTGTATGCACTTTTGAATTTAAGAACGATCTATCCACTGGAATTTGCTATGAATAGTAGAAAATAGTGCCTGCAGATTATATGGGGAATCCCTCTGAATAGCAATTTAATTTGCTTTTCTTCAGTTAGTCTGGTGATTGACTTTTGATTAACTGTTATTTTGTTCTTTTTTCGTAACAGAGAGTAGCATGGTGATACCTTGTTTCTGGTACCTTAGTGCTAGTCTGATGCTTATATGCATATTTTGGTTCTTGTAGAGCTCGGTTCTAGTGAAAAATTCATGTTATGGTTCTGATGCTTATATGCATATTTTGGTTCTTGTAGAGCTCGGTTCTAGTGAAAAAATCATGTTCTGGGCGTTGGCAAAGACCCTGTTGCTCATGATACCTCATCCAGGAACAAGCAAAACAACATGGAGTATTCTGCGCAGAAAAGTATCCCACGATTACATGACCTCAGTGACCCAAAGCCTAATCCTGTTTTCTGAAGAAAGCATGTGATTTCTGAGGAGAAAATTCCTGTGCCATTATCCAGGAGTTCCAATTGGTATTGGAAATGCTGTTACCACATCACATGATGATCCCCAGCCTCAAACAAGAGCAGTGCATGGCATTTTAAGAATTATGCCAAAATGGGATGATGCTCAAGCTACGAAATGTCTTCCTGAGATGTTGACTAAGCAGAATACAAGTAGAGTCTCATAGTGAGCCAAAGACTTTCATTTGCTCAGCAGTTCCCACAGAAGGTACTATCAATCAACACTACTGGAAGTAAACAGTGCATGGCATTTTAAGAATTAGGACAAAATAGGATGATGCTCAAGTTATGTCTTCCTGAGATGTTTACTAAGCAGTTTACAAGTAGAGTCTCATAGTGAGCCAAAGACTTTCATTTTGCCCAGCAGTTCCCACAGAAGGTACTATCAATCAACACTATTGGAAGTAAACAGTGCATGGCATTAAACTGCAGGGATGTGATAAATTACCAAATGGAACAAGATACATGAAGCAAATGATCAAGACCTCAGCAAACATGAAGATCAGGGAAACGTCAGCATATGTGTGTTATACCAAGTATGATTTGTACCGAGTCTGATTCAGTAAACTGCACTACATTGTGGATGAAAATAATCTGTAACATTTGGACATATATGTAGCAGACAGTTGGTCCACATTCTGTCACACATCTCTTGTGTTGAATTATATCAACATGACAGGCACTACATCACCCCATCTGAAGATACTGAACAATTAGATGTTTCACGGCATCTGAATATGCAAGAAAGAAACAAAACTATCTGTTTTCTACCGAACTACTCTGAGTCTCCGATCAGAATGTATATGCACGACATCAATGAAGTTGATGTCAAATTGACAGACGAACACGATTTGGATCATATCCCCGCCAGTCCTTGACACCCCTTGCCGGTCTTCAGCTTGGATGACACCGGCTTTGCTTAGCAGCTTAAGTTGATGAGTGCGAAAGCCCCTGAAGACGAGAACAAGATTTCAGTGAATTACATTAAAAAAAAAAGATTTCAGTGAATTAATCAAATAAATCTTTGATACAAACTACAAAGAACTGCACGGAACGTTCACAATGCAAGATTTCATGCATCTTATATAGAATTGCCCTGCCGGGTCCTATACCGGCGCCTAGTGCGCAACGAGACGCCCAACGCGCGGCAACGACTGGAGCCCAAGATGCCATACAAGAGAATAGCGGCAAAAAGAACGCGACTCTGCCTCTCGCGTCGCCTACGGCCGCACGGCCGGTCGCCTCGCGCGTCGAGCTGCCAAGCTCCGGCCCGCAATCCTCCGCCAGCGTCGCGCAACGCGGAGCCGCGCCGTCGCTGCCGTGCGCGTGACGGCTTGTCGTTCCACCATGGCGCTGCATTGGCTCTTACGAACCCACAGGCCACAGCAACGAGAACTCTAGAACCTTCTACAAATCAGCGGCGGTGCGGCCACCGAACATTCCAAGGACGAGGACCGCGCTAACCAAAAAGGGAAGGAGCAAGAATCCCAAGAACCTACACCGCCGCAAGAATCCCAAGAACCTGCACCGCCGCAAGAATCCCAAGAACTCGCACCTCCGCAAGAACCCAAGAATCCCCGCCGCAGGAATCCCAAGAACCCACACCGCTGCAGGAATCCCAAGTACCCACACCGCCGCAGGAATCCCAAGAACGCAAGATGACGCCGTAACTGAAACAGGGGACGAAGAAAGAGGAGCGTACCTAGCACCGCGCATATGAAGACGGCGAGGGGTGCGCCGTAGATGAGCGGTAAATCGTCGATGCTCCACGAGCGAGCACCCGCTCCGCCACTGGCGACGCCTGCCTCGGCGGCCGCTCTTGACTCGGGCCTCGGCCGCCCCGCCACCACCACACTTGGCGCCGCCCTTGGCCGCCTTGCGCCCTCCGCGCTTGACTCCCGCCGCCTTGGTCGCCGCGCGTCCATCACCACCAGGCACGCTGGCGCTTCGACGCCTGACGCCGGCCGCGGCCTCCTTAACGCCGGGCGCCTCCGCGAAGACCTCCGCCGGCTTCTCGTCATCATACTGGATCCTCGGGGAGTAGTTCTCCAATCCGTCGAAGGAGTTGTACGCGCCGGTCCGGGCCGGCCGCGCGTCGCCCAGGGTCACCAACTTCCGCCCCTCGTAGCCGAATGCCGGGAGGACCCCCGCCGACGAGAAGACGAAGGTCTTCCCCATGAGGAGGCGGGGGATTACCGGCGGACGGGCTCTCAGGAAGAGGAGGGCGACGCGGTGAATTGGTGAGGACGGGGACGAAGAGGAGGAAGACGTGCTCGCTGGTGAATTGGTTTTGCGGAGGAGGGAGGGAGGGAGACAGAGCCGTGGGGAAATTTATACTGGCACACATCGAGGCTCCCTGTATGCGCCATGCTTCGGCGTAGTGCGGCCCATGGGCTGCAAACAGGGAATAAAATCAGCTCAAAAGCAGAAACGTGCGAAGAAGGCCCATATGTTCCCAGCACAGCACACCAGTAGGAGGCGCTTTTGCTTGTTTCTTTCTTGGAGACAAAGCCCACTGCACGGTTGCCCAGCCCAGGAGGAGCATGGGCCGCGCGGCTGCAGGGAGGCGGCGCTCGTCATCGTCAAACTCTCAGACGGCAAAGGAGGGAACTCGTCCCTGTCGGCCGACCGAATGGAACACATCGTCCGCACCTCCCTCCCCTCTCCTTCTTCTTCTTCAACTCCGGCCACCGCCCCCGCCCCGGCGGGCTCCCGACCTTGTGGACTCCGACGCCGGGGCGCCGTCGCCGCCCGCCGCACTAGCCCCTCCCCCGCCCGCCACCACCACCAGCGGCCGGCGGCGCACCACCTCCTCGCCGCGCCGCCCGTCACGCCGTCGTCATCGCCGCGCCGCCGCCAGCTAACTCGTCGGCGACGTGACGCCCCCACCGCCGACCCCGGCCCACCGCCCTCCTGCCACCCGCGGCTCCGGCGGTGCCGCCGTCGCCTCGCCGGGCCGCGGCCGCCGCCCCCGGCCGGCCGGCCCTCCTCCATGTCCGGGGAGCGCAGAGACCCCCCCCCCCCTCCCCCCCGGTAACCCGAACCCCCTAAAGGATCCTCCAGGCCGCCGGCGAGGAAGAAGTGGGAGGGGGAGGGGGGGGGGTGCGGCGCGAGGTTCGTGTCCGGGTAACCGGACCCGATGAATCCCGGGCAAAGGACGCCGCCATGTGCCCGACGGGGACCTGCTCGCGTTGCACGCGGTGGCCGCATAGCGATCGATGGCGTGACCCTGGAGGACGAGGTCGAACGGCGCGTACCTGTACTTTGACGGCTTGCCACCGAGTGTGGCCGAGGAGGAACCGTCGCAGTTGGTGGCATAGCGGCATGGCATGCTTGGACGGGAAGACGGCGCCTCTCTGATTCGGATCTCATCGCCGGGGAGCGGAAGCACCGCCGTAGCCTGTCAGTGCTCGGGCAGCAGCATCTGGAGAAGGAATGAGGAAGAGGTTGTGGGACAGTGGGCGTAGGTGTGCGCCCATGCGAGCGATGGCGTGGAAGAGATGAACCCGAAGGATTGACACAGAAGCAGATCGGGCAGGATAACTGGATGGCTTAGAGAAGAAGAAAGGTGATTGGAGACGGAGCAGAGCAGAGAAGAATTATGTCCGCTTCCTCTCAGCTCTCACCTGTTACGGAGGCCTTGGACCGATCCCAAAAAAGAACGTATTTTATGAGAATTAGTTTTGTATGAGAACTATGAGAATTTCAAACAAGATCACATGATTCTTATTCGATGGTCAGATTATTTTGCATTTAAATCCCTCACTTATCCTACCTAATTTCTTATTTTATAAATAACTTCCAACTAAAATAACACATCTTTGTCCTGACCATCAGATGAGTATCATGTGATCTTGATTGAAGTTTTTATAGTTCTTACATGAAGTCAGTTCTCATAAAATACGTTCCCTATAAAAATACTACTGAACCCATATTACAGAGGCCTTTCACCAGGAGTTAGGCTCACGGTTCCTTCCGCCCAATTAATTTCCTCATCCATTGCGTATCATGGTTTGCTCCGGCATAGAGAAAACGAAGTCGTCACGTAATGCAAACAATCGAACCAGATATACATCGTTAGTCCTTATCGTATCCATAAACAACCCGAAAGCCAGGAGTCGAAAGGGCACAAGATCATCCCGTATGCCGGCGGTCCAAAACGTCTCACGTTTCACATCCGAAAATTCCGCACCCACGGCAGCACGAGCCTGCTCATCACCAACCGCTTCGGCGTCTGGTCCGTCGTACGCCACCGGCACGTCAAAAAGACACGCTACTTGCGATTCCACAAGCTCAAGGACGCGGCTCGCTCGATAGAGAAACGGTACGTCTCGCTGCGCAAGCTCGGCCTGAACGACGAGCAGCTCGTGTTCTGGAGGCGCAGGCTGGCCGACGTATACTGGAACGCCTTGCCGGAGGGACACAGGGCCCACGCCATAGACTATTTCCGCGTGGTGAAATGGAACAAGCGGCTCTTGCACTTCGTCTTCCGCCCTCTCATTGCCGCCGTGCTCGCCGCGGTAGCCATTTTTCAAGCAAGGATCTTGATGTCCGGTAGATTCCTAGTGGGTTTCTGCCTTGTGCTCTTTAATTTCCGTCCTTCTACTCTACAAGGTTGGAGCTATTATGTGTCGTACCGTGTCCGATTATACCGATAATATAGTTGTTCGGTTGTTGGATCAGCTGGCATGTAAGTGTGACTAAGATTAGTGTTACACATAATTTAGGCATGAGTAATACGAGACAAGTATTCGAGGCACATTATTAGCACTGTATTCAGAGTGGAAATAATTCGATTAATTAAAACTCGAGTGCCCCGTTCATTCCATTTTCTTCGTACATAAATTATCCTTCTTACCGAGTCCATTTTGCTTTGTCTTGTCATCTGGTTTGATCTCACGTCTCGGTGATTCCATCATCAAAGGACAAGAAACGGACGTGGCACACGTGTTTACCGTACGTAGCAGATCGCTAGCAAAGTGTTCGTGCGTTGCTACGGACTTAAAAAATAAAATACTCTTTATAACTTAAATATAAATTATTTACATAATATAATTATTAGATATATACAATATTATTGATATTTTTATATGAAAGATCATATTTATATTATTATTAGTGCTTCTTAGTATACTATTTTATATATTAAAAGTAACAATTTTTCAATATTTTTTACCATATTATAAAAGTTTTATCCGAAAGAAAAAATCAATTTATACAGTCTATAAAATAGCACTGCATTGCAACACGATTTTGAACTTGGAAACTTGCTTCAATGGAAAAAGTTAAAACACAAAAATTATAGATCTCGTCGAGATCTTTTCGAAACATATGTGGATCATATTATTTGGACTTCGGATCTAGAAGATATGAATCCCGCATAGAGACCTGCGTAGAGAAGTCCGAATCAGAACAAATATTTTTGCATTGCATGTTTGGAAAATAAAACGGCGGGATCTGTACTTCTATTGAATACCAAAGTTGTAGAACTTTTTGAGAGCTACGATATAGAGTCCGAGTTTGCTTAATTTAAGCTCCGGGCGAGGGAGTTATGATTTTTGAAGTTTGGTACTTGATATGAAAGGTACGAAACCGATTTGGTTTCAATCTCTAACTTTGTGGACACGAAGTGGACGACCGCATCTCAATTAATAGATTATAGAGATATATATCTATACATACATCTTATTAAGAGAGACAGTCGTTTAGCAGGGGATTTCATGTCTAGAGAAGCTCTACACATCGCTTCAAGTCTTGGTTATCGTTTGGAACTCGGTTTTTAGGTTTCCAATGTAACTGACACTGAATCAAACCAATTAAGCTCACACCAAACCGATTCTTCTCTACATGTCATCTCCTAGTGCTTAAATAATAATGTTCTGAGTTACCAGAGCCTATCTTGAGCTGCTAAACATCGTCTATACGAAAGAAATCGAGTTTCAGCTCAGATCGGGTGTCGTTCTAGCAGCAGTCAGTTCTGCCTTCCATTGACGACTATAACACCCTAGGTGAGCTTGTCATCCTTCAATCTCCATCCCAGACCTCTCTCTCTCTCTCTCTCTCTCTCTCTCTCTCTCTTACGAGTTTGAACTGCCATATCACCATAAACACAGCTCCGGCAAGCTCCTTCAATGGTGCCATCGTCTTCCTCAATTCAGGCTGTTGTGTGCCTTCCTGAAGCCACCCTGGCCGCACATCTTGCAATCAATGCTCAGGATAAAAACCAGCATACCGCTTCGTTATTTTAAATCTTAGTCATACATCTTGCGATCAACGCTCACGATTAAAATGAATGTACCCCTTCGTTGTTTCAAATTTCAACCATTCGTTTCAGATCTAGCGGCTCATATCACATACCCCTTCAGCTTAAGTGATTGGTCTGGCCTATGGACCCAGAGTATTGATACTTTGTAGATAGGTCCCTGTTTTTAACACTATTATTGTATTTTTGTTAGCAAAATGGTTTTATTCTGCTACTATTTTTTGAAAAGGCCCTGATACTTCAATATAATTCTGTCATAAAATGTTTTATTTTGATGATAATTTATAGAAAAGTTTGTATAGTTAATTATAATTACATGAAATCCATACTATTATGTATTGTAATTTCAAATAAATTTTTTTCTTTACAATTTTTTGTGTCCTTTCTACTTATGTTGCAGGTTGGACTTAGGTTGGATATATTTATGGGTGGTGAGACAAATACAAATATGTGCTCTGACATCTCACAAATGTTAAATATTTAATATTAAACAAATAAAAACATATCATATATAAGATATAATAATTTAAATTTTAAATATTATTAACCATGTCTATTAATTCGTTTTTGAACTTTTAAAACCCGTGACAACGCACGAGCACATTGCTAATAGCTATATATATGCAATTCAAAAAATCTATAAGAAAATATGTACTTTTCTGAGACTAATCAAATATGATATTATTATATTTTCTGTGTGAGTGATCAGCTTTAGTATAATACCGCTGCGCGATCGATCCATCCGAGGTCCAGCAATTTTACTATTTACGGTCAACCAAACACAACAGTCATCCTTTTTTGGTTGGTTTTCTTTTCTTTTCAGAAATTTCCAATTCTAATTTCAGTAAACCAGCATATTATTATTTTTTAAAAGAAACAGCATATTATTTAGTTGATTAAATGTATCAATTAGTGACTCAACACATTATATGTTGTTAACCCAACATTTCACTTTAGTTTCGCGATTCATTACGTTGCAGATATATTTACCAAGGCTTTACCTCAACGAATCCATGAAAGATTATGCTACAATAATCTCAACCTACATAATGGCTGAGATTGAGGGGGAGTGTTAACCAGATGACTTTGTTCAGGTGTCATTATCCTTAACTCTGCAATCCAAACTGCCTGACTGTCGGAAACTGAAGATAATCTAGCAACAGCTAGATACGTTAGTTCATGTAAATTTAAGATATAGTTCGCTGTAACAAACTCATGTATATCTCTTTTTAACCCGTGACAATAAATAGAGAGAAGTCCAGAGAGGCAGATTATCTCCGCCAAATACTTTTCCAGTATGCAGTCTACACAAAACCTGCAAGTAATACAAAGAACTGAAGGTGAAGCGTGAACTTGAGAAACATCTCAGGGAAAACTCATTTGAGTAGTTTAATTTTTTGAAGAGGCTAAAAGTACAGTCGTTGAAATGGAAGATAAAATGTTTTATTCTCCAATCCAACGGGTTCTGTCTCTCCACACAATTTTCGCACTCAACAATTCCAGACAACCATTCGAGCCGAACCTTGGAAATGTAAAGAAACCAAAAGAGCAAAGTGCAAAAATATTACGTAGCAGTCTAACATTTGTCCAGTAGCACACGGCAAGTTCAATTTCAGGTGAAGCTATAGTGGATCAATGGACAAACCAGTACTGAGGTAAAGAGGGAAGTATTAAGAGTACAGCTTGAAGTGAGATCAAACACTACACAGAGTAGCAAAGGCGAAGCTGTTCAAAAACGTTCCTCAAGCTGAAAACTAAATGGGGCTGTACTATTGCTGACTGATTTGCAATCCAAGAATGCATCACAAACAATCTTCCGACAGAATGACAAGGGGAAAATTGCCTTCTTGGAGTGGTAATCACCAGCCCGAATCACAAGGAAACTTTTGCCTTCTTGGAGTGCTCATCACCAACCAGAATGACTTGTGAAAATTTGGATGAGCACAAGTTCCACCCATATAAACACACATAGGCTTTATTGGCAACGAAGAAGAAAAAATTTGTAAATTTAGCTAATAATATATATAGTCTCTTGGAGATGCTCTAACAGCCTTTCAACCCGGAAGTCTTGCTCGCCAACGCCCGGCCGCACGCCTAAATCGCGCCCTCCCGTGCCTGGCTTCCTGTACCATTCCATTGGAGGAGCTACCCCAGACTCGCACATGACGAGCAGTGCGGGTAGCAACAGTGGCGTGCGACAGCGTCCAGCAGCTATATGGCACGATGACTTGCATTGGAAAGTGGCGATGCAGCTACGCAGCGCTGTGGTTGCTGAGGATGACGTCGACGAGCAAGGCCGCAGCTCCAGCTCCATCTAGTACTACTTTCAAAATTCCACTTAATACACAAATGACTTTATCTTTGTTAGATTATTACGTAAATTAGTGTAAGAGGATCTTTAAGCATTTCATATTCCATTTATATTTTATGTTCTTGGTATTCATACATTGCACCGAATACTTTTTGCTTTTCCAGTCAGCGGTAGCAGATAAAAAGGGCGCCCAAATAATGATCAGCAGTTTTAAATATGAAGATTGAAAGTTTTTTTTAGAGAGGCAGTTGGATTACTCCAGTTTTTTAGAGGTCATTTTATTTTAGAGAACAGCTAAAATCTGAAAAAATGGAAAGTGATTTAGCTATACTCTTGGAGTTGTTCTAATGGGACTATTATTTCTTTGTAAAATTAATTCCAATAAAGATTCACCTTCACAATAGTAGTGGACAACTTTACTCAATAGTAGTGCTCTAATAGGACTATTATTTCTTTATAAATACCTTGGGGTTGATTTTTATTACAAAATGTCAATGGTGGTTATCTACAAACAAAAAGCATGCAGCATGTCTCACAAGGGTGAATATTAGCGTAAAGTTCTTTTAGGGCAATATTAGTTCACATAAGATATTATTGTATCAAAATATCATATCCTTTTGCCTCGTAGAACTAGTATACGAAGTCACCAAATGGGCTACAAAAGTGGGCGTCTGTTTTTTTATCATTCAAAAAGTGAAGTTACGAGAAGAAAATTTAATAAGCTTTGGGGGAATCAAAATATTGAAGTAAGGATAAGCTTATTATATTTTGTACATAGGTCTATACACAATTTCTATGAAGATAGCAAAGTTAATTTGTATGTACTTGATAGTGGAATCAATTTCTACAGTTTGGCTGATGACAAAGGAGTTTAAATAATTCCCTAGTAGAGTGTTCAGCTAGGCTCCAAACTTTAATCCATAGGTGGAGACACAATATATAATTAACAACGGGCAAGATTTAGTAGAATAATAGTGTAAATGGTGTATGTTGTTCGTAGTTAAGCCAAAATCCAGCAGCAAAAAATGAAAAAAAAAAGAACATCACCCAACAAATAAAAAATCTAGCATCCAATCACACAACACCTCTCTGATTAGGATCCCATCCACCACGCTTAAGCTCTTGGAAAGGTCCTCCCGGCCGGCGTCGGTGCTTCCGTTGCCCTTGACTCAGAGGACGTTGAAGTTGAACTGCATCGTCGTGTGACGGAAGCAGCCGGAGGAGGAGGAAGAGCCTGCGGGAGTACATGTGCGCTGACGCAAGTTACTGATTGTTGGACCTGAAGGATTGACACAGAAGCAAATCAGAGGATTGGTGGTCTTGCCTTTTGGCTTGGGGAGGAAGAAAGAAGGACACAGATCGAAGCGGAGTAGAGTGAAGAGAGGAATTTATTATCCTTGTTCATCCCATTTCAGCTCCCATGGAATTTTTAATATAAAATAATCTTTTTTAATGTAAATTTATATTAAAAAACTAGTCAAAATTAAATTTGTAAATCTAGACATTTTTAACATGCTATATCAGATGACGTTGTGAAAAGCCAAACATGTCATAGCCTTTGGCATGTCTTAGTGCCACATCAGGATGGGGTGATGCAGTGAATCCGAGCTAGAGGTGACGTGGAGCTGTGTTGGACCCGTTGACTCAAGACATGCCATAGCCATTGGCGTGTTTGATCGAAGAAGACATGCCATAGCCTTTAGCATGTCTTGTGAGACCACACACGCCCATCTGTTTGACGTGCCTGGCCTATATACCCAGACACGTGTCTCTCCTCTTTCTTCCTCCTATTCTCATTTGTTTTTTTCCCAACCCGAGCCCGACGCCGCCGTCGATTGCCGACTGCCCCTTGTACTCGCCACTCCACCGGTCATTTGAAGCGGGATCATGGGGGAATCCCCTAGGAAGGTAAGAGATCAATTCCATCTGAGTAGATTCTAAAGTTATTGTAGTTCTAGTAGGTTTATTTGTAGTTAGGGTTTGAGAGTAGTAGTTGTAGAGTGTTATTGATTTTGAATGAATGAAGATGGATCGGATTCAGAATCGCTAGATGTATAGGTTCACCTGTTTTTTTAACGTGTAGATTGGTGTGCATGATTCTATCAATTAGTTTATTGGGTTACACATATTGATCTGTTAGGTAGTGTGGATAGTATTGGGTTTATGAGACATGTTGGTAGACATGTGATTGGAACTGGGAGGCAGATATACATCATCTTTGATCGTCATCAGGGTCTTATAAATGTTACTAGAAAGAACTTAGATGGCTATCCTCCACTCGTACATAGGTGGTGCATGCGCTATTTTGCTGCAAACATATGAAGGAAACAGAAAAGCAAAGAGGTTATAAATGGTCTTAAACTTGAGTGCAAAGCTATGAAGGAGAAAAAAATTAATAAAAGGGTTGAGGAATTAAAGAAAATTATGAACGAGAGAGCAAAGGAGTGGTTAGAAGAACACATGTTTGATAAGAGTAAGTGGGCACTAGCATCCGATAAGGGAGGATTCAGATTTGGTACAATAACCACAAATATTTATATAATTCAGTTCATGTTTCATAAGTGCAATTACTATTTTGTCAATAGGTGATCGAAGGCAAAAAAATGTGTGGACAAGGGAGAGCAGCTGCGACGAAGCATTTACGTGATCACAAAAATATTTCAAAGAATCAAGATGCACATCTTTTCAACCCACGTGAGTTGGTGCATGATGTGAGATCAGTGAGTTATATTGGCATAGGAGGTGAGAGGTCTGTGCATAGGAGGTGAGAGGTCCAGTAGGAGGGAGTATAGGGTTGAGATAGAAAACAATATCACATGTACATGCATGACTCCTGAACTTTTTCATGTTTTATGCTCCCATGTAACAGCATGTTGTGTTCACCGTTTGAGTTATGAGTCTCCAAGTTATTTTAGCCTTTCTACTAAAAAATATCCACTATGAGGTGTTGGAAGGCAACATTCGAACCATGTTTGGATTGAACACAATAACCTAATTATAACAGTGAAGATTACATCCCAAATATCGGGCTTTTGAAGGATAAACCCAATAGAAGAAAGACAAAATGGTTGAAAAATGAGATTGATGACATGAGTAAGGGCTATGGGAGCGACATGTATGGAAACAGTGACTTCAATGAGGACCCAAATAAACATCATTGTTCCATATGCAACATAGAAGGACAACGAATGGAATAACACAAGTTGGATCCGAAGAACAAGCCAAAACGCAGGGCTAGACATGGGCAGTGTGCAGGAGAAAATAGGTTACCAGTAGTAGGCATTAGTAATTGTCAAGTACTTACGTCTTTATTTGCATTTTTTTGTTACGGGTGCAGGGGAAAAAGGAAGAAGAAGCCGCGGGTTTTTAAGTCCAAGTGAGACACGTCAATCTATTTAACATGTCTGACAGCAGTAACACGCCAAAAGGCATGACGTGTCTGATGCCATACTGGACTCTGCGCGGGTCATCCAGCCTTACGTAGAGTTGACGTGTCATTGTAACATGCCATGGGATATGGCGCGTTTCCCTTTCTAAACACATGCCATTTGATTTGACGTGTTAAAAAACGTCTATGTGCTACAAATTTAGTTAACTATAATTTATTTTTAAAATTTTAGATAAAAAATAATTATTAAAAAAAAAGACACAGCTCACATGATCCTACCACCACAGTACTACAGAGGCTTTGGGCCGACACGTGCACACTACTAGATGTTGTTGGGCTTTTATGATTGTTCATTGAACCCACTCGTGCCTCATCAGGCGTAAGTCATGGTGCATTGAGAAAACAGAAATTGTTTAACCAATCGAATCGGGGATTCACATTGTCAGTCCGTCTTCGTAACCACAAACAACCAGGCTGGCTCGACTGTAAAAATACTCGTGTGTTGCTATGTGTCTTTGTTAAAAAAAATTATGATTAGAACTTTTTTTGTAACTGTAAAAAGTTTTCAATTAATTAATTTTTTGGTTTGAGTATTTACTCTATTTTTATTTTATTTTACCTTTTTGAGTTTTAAAATATATTTATTATAATAATTTTAGAGTGAGTTATTATTGAAATTCTTGTTATTAGTTTCCATTCAAAATATGATATTAAAGCAATCTATCTATCTATATACACCTTATTAAAAAGAGGTACGGTCATCTCTTCACAAAAATTTGGTGTCGCCTGAGTTCCAATCATGAGTCGTTTTTAAGTCCTAACTTTGTTCCGATTCGTATGACAAGAGTAATAAACATATCCCATGTGCTTAAAGATATCTACTCCCGTTATGTTGCCTCCCTTCTCGTGCATCCCAGACATGCAAGCCTCCTTTTCGACTTCTTCTGTTCGATTTCTTCTAGGCCGAAACCTGAGTCTCTGAGGTGGATCTCTCTATACTTTTATCTCTCTGTCTCATGCTTTTTTTTGGAACATGCTGCTGCCTTCGCCAGTATCCTAGAGTCTATCAAATAGTTGCATTATGTTTCCCTAATCTCTTTGGTATTTTTTTTTGGATTTTCTCACAGCCAAAAACACCATAGTTGATGACCTCCGGCAAGCATCCATGGCGATCCGCCATGCTTGGTCACCATGTTTGTGAAAGATGATAGGTGTCGTGCTACTTGGTGGGCTGCCAGGCAGTTATTCTTCGTGGACTTTCTTTTTTTTTCTTCATGGACCGACTCAAGTGAGTTGACAACTTATTTTTCCCAAGTGACAATGACTTGACCTATCAATATTCTGAAAGCTTTTTTTAGTTAACAAATTTCGATCATCTTGATATTAAAACAAATTTTCAATCTGGTGCCTTACATATTATGGTGTATAAATTATTTAAAAAATCATTAGTTTTCTCCTAAGTACAGTTATTTTCACATTTCAAATGCAAATTGAGTGTAGCTCAAATAGTTAGGTTCCATATGGTGGAACTAACGTATCAGATTCAAATCCTAGATTTGGCATGAATGTTATATTTACTGCTAATTATTCTTTAGTAAAAGATGACGTCCCGTCGACAGTGAGCTGTCCATGATGACTTCATGAATCTCAAAATCAAGATGACTCAACATTTCGGAGGCCTCATGGAGATAGGATGTATGTGCATGTAGTTATAGAGGTGAGTACTTGCATGCATATGAGTGTCTATTTGCACCTGCACTGTGTTCAATTTAGAAAAAAATCATATTTTAAATCATAATAAGTTATATAAGCAATGAGAACTTAAAAAATAAGATAAATAAAACTTTTCATAAGTAAACATGCCCATGCAACAAAAAGCGGATATAGTTAGAAGCAGCAAAATAAATAATATATAATACATTTGTTTCATAATTTAAAGAAAATCTACATAAAAACGACAATAATTTTGTTCAAAGGGCATATGCAAAGACATTAGTATGACTAATACTGGATTTAAGATGTTGGGTGTGTTCGTTTTCACCCCTCTGATTTTTAGACATGTCCCATCAAATATTATGATACTAATTAGAGGTATTAAATATAGATTACTGATAAAACCCAGTCCATAACCCTCCCTCTGAATGACGAGACAAATCTATTAAGACTAATTAGGTCATGATTAGATAATATGATGCTATAGTAAATATCTCAATGATGATTTAATTAAGCTTAATAAATTTGTCACGCTGATGCGCATTCAACTCTGTAATTAATTTTATATTTAATATATATTTAATAATCATATATAGCATTTTAATGATTGATGTGACCCCACTAAAATTTAGACCCCAAGAAACGAACACACCCGTTATCTTTGGATATTTATTGATATTATAAAATTGACTATTAAAATCATATCGAGCAACTTTGGGATAGTCGAGAATCCTAAAGCATATTAACATATCTTATCTCAAAATCTGTGACAACATACAGGTATTTTGCTAATAGATGATTAATTGTTGTTAGTATAAAATATTGAATTGAAATCAAAATCTAATTTAATAATGGTTCAAAAATAACTCAAACTGGTTGGTGAATCATTATAGAATATAAACTGAATACGATAATATTATAAATACATCTAGACACAAAAAAAATGGTCTAGACGACCTCACCTCAATTAATAAGTTGTCAAGGAAGAAGAGCATACGAACCTTTCCCTTTTTGCGACAATGAAGGGCACAATTAAATTTTGGATCAGCCATCGGTGAATTGCTTGCCATGGACAAGAAGATCATCCCGTATTCAGAGGGGGTGGGGGGGGGGGGGGGGGGGGGGGGGGGGCAAAGCGCCTCGCGTTCCACATCCGAAAATACCGAAGCCACGGCAGCACGAGCATGCTCGTTTCGGCGTCTGGTCTGTCGTACGACACCGGCACGTCAAAAAGACACGCTACTTGTGATTCCACAAGCTCAAGAACGAGGCTGGATAGAGAAGTTGTACGTCTCGCTGCGCAAGCTCGGTCTGAACGACGAGCAGATCATGTTCTGGAGGCGCAGGCTGGTCGATGTGTCTACTGGAACACCTTGTCGCCGCGGCGTAAGGCCCGGGCCGTAGACTATTTCCATGATGTGAGACAGAACTCCTCGTCTACCAGCTCAGCGCCGTCTTGCTTGCCGTGCTACCCATCATGTATCAGGGCTCTTAATGGCCCATGTATGTCTGGGTTTCTGCATTCTGCTCTTCTGCATCGCTGTTATCTACAAAACTGGAGGGGATATGTGGCGTGCTGTGTTCGACGATGCTGATACAGTTTTTGTTCACTTGTTGGATCAGCTGGCATGTCAGTGTGAGTAAAAGATTTTGTTTTTTTTTGAAGGGAATTGAGTAAGAGAAATATTAAACATACAGGTGTGAAGTAAGAGAAGTATTCCAATTTCCATACCACTTATTGAATGCATTTTGTGTTTATACTGACATCCGGTTTGCGTTTATTGAAGCGTTTTCCTACCAGTCAGACTCAACTATTCGAATCTACGCTGAATGGCTGAGAACGCAGCCCGGGCCGGCTACGACATTCATTTGGGCTGACCTTTGGATCTACTAATGGGCACAGTCGCATCGTTGTAGTTCTTTGGCGTATAGTCTATTTTACGCTTTTGGCTGGTGAGAAAACGCATGAAGGCAGCATGATGGCGCTTTAACTATCCCTGGTGTTCCCGGCCGACTACTTTTTTTTTTTTTAGATATGCATATGAGCTGTTCTCTGCAGATGCCAATGTAAACCGGATAAGCATCCATGGAGGCCAGTTTTGCACGGAGCGGCGGCAGCAGCAGAAAACACCCTTGCAGAAAAGGAACGAGGTAGGCCTCGCTTCTATGGACATCGGCCATGCTATTGCCCGAGAACCACAGCAGGCATGTGCTTACACGCATCTTGACAGGAAAGCAGTTGGAGCCTGATGGTTTTTTTTTTGTTTGATCAAAAGAACACAGATGCAAGAACACTGTAATACCAGTGAACATAGCAGGATTGGGCACAGGAGAGAGGCTGAGGTCAAGCCAAGAAAGAAGAAATCTGTCATTTGGAGTTCCCGGTACACAATGTTGTGCCGCAACATCACTCTAACAAGTCCTCAGACTCTAGATTCTAAGCATGGTTTACAGTTACTTTGCAGTGTATCTATAATTACTCGAAATTCCGGGGTTTGGAATGTTTACAGCTTGCTGGGTATATCTGCTGCAATATCATATTGGGCAGTTTTAGCATAAAAGCTGCCAGAATTGTTGCAAAAGAACATATGCTACAAAATCCATTCAACCCATGTACACAAGATGAGAAAACCATGTACACTCATGCACCTTTCCAATCTACACACCACCAATAACCGTATGATTTGAGGATAAGCAGCAGCAAAAAGCTTAATTATCAGCCTGCCATTGACGCTGAATAGAACTTGTGAGGGTTGAGATCTGGGAACAGACTGTGAACGTGTTCAAGCATGAAATCGTGTCTTGTGAGAATTCCGACGATGGGAGGCCTCTGCAGCCAACAATGAAGAGAAATATCCATCATCAGACTAGTAGAATGGAACATTTTCTCAACTAAAGATGGGAAATGGAGAAATGAGTTCTGATCATTATTTCCAATGCACAACAGATTAGTTGAGTTAATCTCAATTCAGATTAGGCTACATAATAAACGTGTTAAATATACATGAAAAAGATATCATGCCAAAAGAAAATAGAAACAAATGTTATAGGTGTTTGAGCCAGTCATGTAAGTAATCAGGTAATAAGTACCTTGAACAAGTATATGACTTTTAGAAGCATCCAATGCCAGGATCCATATCATGCATGCAAACTAATAAATCAATGAAACTAAGCACATAAATGAACTCAAGAATGATTAAGCACTTGTATTACGAACTAGAGTTTTTGCCACTATAATTTTTTTCATGTATATGCATTTGATGTCTTTCTAAGTGTGTGTGTGTGTGTGTGTGCGTGCGTGGGTGAGCGTGCGTGCGCGCGCGCGCGTGTGTGTGTGTGTGTGTGAGAGAGAGAGAGAGAGAGAGCTCTTACATCTGGTGTCTTTGGCACAACCAGAAGGTGCCTCAGCCCAAGTTCCCGGAAGAGGATTGCAGCTTTTGCCAGTGACATTGTCTCAACCACCGTATAAGGTGAGGTGTTTGTAATCGGGTGAAGATCCACATACATGTCCATCTCCTCATCAGCGAAATCTAGGTCCTCAATTTTCAAACCTTTCCCTGACCCTGGCTTGGCAAAGTCGAATGCACCAAATCTTCGCAGAACAAAGCTACCACTGGTTTTCACCTGTCCCTTCATGAAGTTTTTGCTTTGCAGCAAAACCAATAGATGAGACCTAGTCACAAGCCCAACCAGTTCTGGAGATTCCGTTATGGGTGGTTCATCAACCACAGGAAATCCATTGTGGCCTGTTAACCTTAGCGCATGAACAATGTTCTCCACCTTCTCGACACCTGAAAAGGTGATTAGTGGACCGGACACAACATCCCCAGCAACCAAGTGCCGCATGTATGGTTCAGCATGAGCCTCCATGTATGGCAAGCCTTTCATCACCACTATCTGATCATAGACGCCCTTGTTAAAGTTATCTGCTATTGTCTTGGATATGAGCAGAACAAGCATGACCAAAGGAAGCATCGCGAGGTCATTGGTGAGCTCTAGAAGAATCACACAGACTGAAACGGTCATTCGCATTGTTCCACCAAGAAAAGATGCTGCACCAAGAAGGGCGAAAAGGCCAGGGTCAAGGTCGGATATGGATCCAAGAAGTGTTCCCACTATGCGTCCATATGTGGCTCCAGCAAGAATGACAGGGATAAAGAGACCAGAGGGGACAGCAATGCCATAAGTCACAAGTCCAAGGCAGTAAATAGCAGTGAAAAAGATGAAAAGAGTAGACATTTGGAACTCAGATTCGGTGCCATTGCTGAAGAGATTGCGGATGGCATCATCATTTGTGTTGAATAATAGTGATGCAAGATCATTGTAGTGGCCTGGTGGGCATTGAAAGTTCTTGAAATTGCCAGAGCGACCAATGGTTGGACACCGCTCCACAGCATCCACCGGGCATGGAGTGCATGCAGCAAGCCAAGGGAGGCCATAGGAACACATAGATGTGATTATTGAAATTATTATGGTGAGAAGGATCTTGTACGGAGCACCTTTCCTGCAGGCAAATAATACAAATAAACAATGCAGATCAGACCATGTCTTAAAATAATGAGAATCAAACATAAAATTTGAGTATACAATCTGATGACCACTCTGACCAAGGTTAGGTACTTACTCATTTATGATACTGTAAATTCGGAGGATCTTGTCTAAGAGATAGTTGAAGAGTCCTCCAAAAATGCCACCGATTATTCCAAGAACTATGATTGCAACTAAATCTGGAGTACTGTAAACTGCAACAGTTGAACTCAAATCAAACATGATCAGCCCACCCTGCCCAAAGAGACCGCATTTTCCACTGCGACAGAACACAATCAATCCCCTCAATACCACAGCAACAACAGCAGTTGTAAAGAATGTTCTCCACAAAAGAGCACTTCGCCACCTGGAACACAGGGACACTATCATTTATCATTTTGGGCAAAACTGAGATGTTTACAGGTAATAAGCTAGCAGTAAATCACTATGCCATTATGATTTTTTTTTTGTGTGTGTGTTGGGAGGAGGGGGTGGCGGCATTAGTGTCAGGCAGTCCATCCATTGTGCCCACATGCCTAACATCCCAAGTAGTAATAATTATTAACCCAATATAAAGCATGCCTTGAAACAAACATTAGTTTAAGAAATGATACAAATTCTAAGGTCATAGAGGTGATATCAGCAAAAATGCAAACCCCAAGAATGCAAAGCATCAGAAGAGAAATACTTGACCCAAAAGAATAAATTTTAAGTTCATAGGTAAGAAGAGCTACCACGATGCTGCTTCCTCTAGAGCAAAGAGGACACCGCCAACAGGTGCACGGAATGCAGCAGCGACTCCAGCCGCGGACCCGCACGTAATCAAATCTCTCCTATCCCTGTCGTTCTTGAAGTATCTTAGCCAATTACAGGTAAGATGGTATTTGCGTGACCCTCCCTGTCCAAGCAAGTTGGCAATGCATGCCCCTGTATGCACCATAGGTCCTTCCTTTCCAATTACAAATCCAGCTGAAACTCCAAGTATTGAACCAAAAATCTGCCAAGTAGTAGGTTTAAGAATTAGAAATTTCTACAGAAACCCAAAATCGATGTTGATATTGGTAGAATGTGTTGTGATGACTTAATACAGGATGATGTGCCACATGCAAACAAACTTCATAATTTATGACACAAAGAACTGCTCGAGGTAACAAAATATATTCAGTAGATAGGTGTTCGTGGGTGCTCCCAAGTTCCAACAGAAAAAAACTTCTACATAATTTTAGAAAGAGCAATCAGTTGAAGGTTAGATCATTATCAGGACAAAAGATCTTTAGAATAAATTAATAACACCAGTTCTTGGTCCTTTACTAAATTTACTGCTACCTATTTTTCTAAACTAGTAGAAGTCCGGATGTCTCATTACCTATAAACCTACTCTTCGCTCCCAGAAGGAATTTTCGATTTGCCTAGCCACTTGGCAGACAATTTTATTCAGATTAACTTGTTTGACCATGATACAATTTTTACTCGGCCCATGATACAATTTTGTTCAGAATTCAAAGTACACAGTTTTCCTTAAGATAATAAAAAAATTACAGTGTAAATAAGACTAGGAAAAGGTAACATAAATAATAATACCCATCTGGTTCCAGGTCAGAGCTTACCTTTACGAAGAGCGTACTAGGAGCCAGTATAGAATAAGCATCAACTCCATTAAGATACGCTTTAACTTCAGGAATACCAGACCCAGCAGCAGCGGGTGCAATATAAGCACAGATTGCTGCTGCAGCTGCTGCTAAGACTAAATTGCAACCAGCATACACTAAAAATGCTTTAAAGTACCTGCACTGGAAGGAAAACACCATTATTTATTAACTTCTTCATAGTATTCCACAGGTGTAAGCCAATAAAATCATTTCCAGCAGCTCTGTGCGCCCTTAAGTTCTCACAGAAACATTTATATTACATGAAAATGTTACACCTTAAAAAAACTGATGATGTTTTTATGAACTTGGTAACAGCTCCAAATATTATCATAAAAAATATTAACAGTATACTAAGTGCATACTGTACTTTTGTGTCATGTTACAGTAATCAGCAGGAACTTAAGCAATTTCTGCTGTAGCAAAATAGTCACAGCAATAAAACAGAATTTCTCTGGTCAGAAAAATAACAATCTGACACTTTACCTTTCCTTGAGCATGAGATCACCCGTGCGCAGTAATTTAAATCCAGCAATGTTTTCGACCGCAAGATTGTTGAAGAAGCCAACAACTCCAGTCAAGAGGCCAATAAGAAGCACCAATGTCCACTTTAGAACTATGTACTGAAATATCTGTGCCTTCTTTCTTGTCCTCCAGTCTTGCTTAAAAAGGTCGTTCTCCACAACTCTGAAACATGCAAAATATTCAAGTAGGTAAATACACTTATATCTGTAATTCGGTCATCATTGAAAAACTCATGGAAGGTCATTAAAAGGAACTGTCATATGGGCATATCAGCAGCGTCTCTCCAGTTCTTAGTTCCAAATTGGCACCCATTCTTCAGAAACAAAGTCTAGGTCCATGGAAACGTAATCGTTCTAATGATTGTACTGCGTACCATATACTTCACATTCACACATGAAAAGGCGATTGGAGGGCACATTAGCAGCTCAGGCCTTCATTTCTTTTGTCACATCAGTTTGCAATCCATAAATTCAGATATTGAAAGTACTAAATTTGTTAAAATGCACCAGAGATGAGTAAGCAAGACGGTAGCATGAATTTTTCAGGAGTCAAGACTTACTAATTTGGGTCCATCTATAAACTCCACTGGTGGCTTTTCTCATCCATCAAACAGTAAGAACGACAACAAAAAGAATCACCATTTGTTACATCCTCATATAAAGCAATAATTACCACTTGCGCCAAACTTATTAGCGACTAGCGCTTTAAAGTTCAAACAAGGTAAGGAAAATGACGGAAGAAGGGGGAAAAAGGAAAGAAATAAAATTCCAAGACTAATAGTGAAATGAAAATAGCCCAAATAATAAGAACGGAGGAAAGGGAAATGCGTACTCGTAGTCGAGGCTCTCGATGGGGCAGACTTTGGCGCCGACGATGGCGATTTGGGAGGTGGTGTTCATGGTGCGCTTCCGCAGAAGCGGCTCGTTCGCGCTCCCGCCGCCGTCGTCGAACCGGAGGAGGGCCGCCGAGGAGCCGTTGTGCTGCCGCCACGGCGGCCCGGCCCCACCATCCATGCTCTCGATGTCGTAGTTGTGGCTCCCTTCCCGCTCCGGCCGGCGGGGAGGCCGTGAGTTGTCGTCTTCCATTGGCTGCCTTCCCTCCTCTCCTCTGCCTCGCCTCTTGGTCTAAGCTTGCGCAATGACCAATTAGACAACCTACTAAGCTGACGATAAACTTCAGAATGATGAGAATTGCATTAACTATTTGAATGTAAACAAGAAGATTGTTGAGTCAATCACGTTTACGTAGCCAGTACATGGAGAAGACAAAGATTATTTTATTTGGCTTTGCGTGTTGCGTGCATGACAAACTCGATTACTCGGACAAGAACAAATATTGGAGTATCAGAGAAAGTGATCCAACTCATTAAGCCAAAGCCAAACTTGAGTGGGGCGCACAAAATCCGCAACCTTTTTGTTTCAGATAATAAAATAGTCATGCTACGACAGGGTTTCTTTTTTGCGAATCTTGTGTTGCAGTTAGACTTGCAAAACACTTAACGTGCAGGCGTTGAGCATGACAAAGAAAGTTAAATCTCATAAATTATCGCTTAAAATAACACATTGTATAGCATATTCGTGAACTGAGTGGACCAAAATTGGACCAGAATCCCATTCATTGTAATCCCGGCATAGGCGAGATAATGATAGGTCTTGACAGGCACATGGATCATGTCCCATAAACACAAACCTGTATCACGCCATCAAGCCAAGACAGCAACATATTCATTCATAGATTCAAATTTGTCAAAGCTAGGAAAGTGTATCCTCTCCCGTGCATCAATGCACAGCAACCATACGATTGGGACATTAAGCTGTAACAGGGAATCTTCAGAAATTCCAAGCTGATTTGGGAAAAAACATCGCCTTCTTTAGTCTCAACCATCCACGTGGAATATATGTATACGCAGCAAATGTTCATTTACAATACGGCCACGCACGCACTGAGAATTGACATGTGCCTTTTTCGAAGAAACGGTGATGTCGCCCTTTATTAGTGATAATTAGATTGCGTTGCGAAAGATTCGAAGCAACTGCTTCTTTTTTTCTGTTTCCTTTAATGCTCTCTCTTTTTAATTTAATTTGCCTGCAAATTTATCTAGTACATACTACTGCTGCCAATGGTTATGGAAAATTCAATTTCATCTAGGAGCTTTCATTTCTATGTTTGACTTTCACGAGGAAAAGATGTCATTACCTACAGATTACGTATTAAGTAGTATTTGGAGAGGACTTGCAAGAAAAACACGAATTTTGAAGAGGTCAGAATGGATTCAAATGATAAGAGCAATACAGTAGTATCGTCTAAGGATTATACTGGAGCTAGATTGGCCAGGATTTGGTGTGCACATTTCTTCTTCTTTTTTATTTTCTTTCATTCTTGAGTGCGAGAGACATGAAAATGGGGCCCACTGTGAGATAGCAGATGGCCAATGGACTACAGACACGTCGGATTCAGGCATCCAGCTTGGCTTTTCTAGACACCCCTATAACCTGCAGTTTACCACCCTATGGCCTGTACCAAGCTGGAGGAAGTACTAGAAATGATATTCACCGTTCCATTTTTAGGGGAACCACTGCACACTTTATCTCCTCTTATTGTTTTTACGATCTGAAGAGGCCACAAACCAGAAAAAGTTCTCATACTGCTCAAGAAGTCGAGGCCAAACCGCCAAAGAATCTCATACTCGAAGTTAAACATATTCGAAAGGACAAACAAATATCATAATGACAACCGTCAATGCAATATTGGAACAACGTATAATTTGCAGTACCTTTCGTAAGCTTTGGTTGGTGATGATTCTCTCTCTCTCTCTCTCTCTGCAGCAAGATAATGTAGAAGTTCTGAACAGGAAGCAGATGAGCACCAGGGGGGAGCCGGGTAGGGAGAGAGAGAGAGCGCTTGGCTGGAGAAGCGACGAATCCAATATATATACTCCTGATATTTGCTACAGGGAACTTAATCATAGTAGCTTCACTCAATTGCGTTCCCTTTTTGTCTTAATCATTTCCCATGACCATTATATTGAGGTTAATTTTCTCCATGTATTTGTTATGGATATACGGTCATGCAGCAATGATGCGTGCCGGGTTCGATTGGTGATTTTATAGTGTCTTAAATTGCGGTGCAGTAGAGGAAATAAAACACTAGCTTACAAATGGTTTTCTTAGAAAACAAACTGACTCATTGATATATCGTCACTCTCATGCCTCGTGGATGCATCCCCAGACCGGAAATTAATCATGTATTATTAGTTGACAGTGACATTTTTGCCCTTTTGTGCTTTAGAAGGTTCCAGCGCAGGGACCGTACCTTATCAGTTACCCGAAAAGGGGATATGTCATTGGCCATATGAGAAAACTAAACTCGTGTGACCTATGAATCGTCGTATGGATATTGAAAAGGCGGGTACTATACGCCTCTGTTTCACCCAAAAAAAAATATTTACGCCTGTGCCTTGCCCTGAGGATCCGGAGGGGAAAGAGAGAAGAAACAAGAGCGACAGCATGGTCGGAGAGGACAGTCGACGCATGCGGCATGCCTCATTTTTTTTTTTGTCTAAAACTCTACAAGGAAAATCCATCATTTGTACAATAGTGTCCTTTTTCTGTTGCACAGTAGTGGATTTATCCGTAGCGCCCCGGTTGTCCTACCATTGGCCATAAGTATTGTATTGTACACTTGCATGTATTTTGGTATATTGTATTGCGTATGGTCATGTACCGGCCGTTGCGTGCTTGGTCGGTTTTGGATCGATCCTCCTCTGAGTTGGTAGGTCGTTGGGTTTTCATTTTTCTTTTCCAAAGTTATGCGGTGTCAAATCGGTGATCTTATTTAAAAAGGGACCTGATAATTTTCATATAACTAAAACTTTAAATAATTTTCAGTCACAACTTTATTTAAACCATTGAAGCTATATCTAACAGTTTATATAATAATTATTATCATACAGATAATCTTAAAAATAAAAATACAAAATAACAAACCATTAATTAAAATATTTTAGTCAATTAAAGGCTAGAAAACATATATTAAGAACAGTTCTTAAAGTTTTAGCTTGCGGTATCTGCATACCGCCCGCACCGTCAGGTGACGTCCCAGAAAATTTTGTTCAAGCATCTTTATAGAATCTGTTTATATACAAGACTGCACCGCGACGACGTTTAAGAGTTCCCAAGAGCTGACGCGGCGAGAGTCAGGCAGAAGAACACACAGCATATATATATCGATAGCCTTCCTAGTAAATTAATTAGTGATTTTTTTTCTCTCTTTTCCACCTGACCATGCATCGCAGCAATAATTGGTTACCCGATCAGGGTCTTACTTTAAGCAGAACTGGATCGATAGATTACCACGCTGTGACTTTGGCAAAATAATAGCATGCTGCAATGCGGTGGCATATATGAGATCTGCACCTGTACGTCCACGCTGGCTTTGGTCATGTGCACCCGTCCGGATGTTTGCCCATTCTGATCATAGCCGTTCCAACCCAAGATACGTCGGGTGTAGCATATCCAATCGATTGGACTGGCGACGTTACAAGCGGCCGGCCGGCGTGGAACACGAGCGTCCTACACAACCAGTGGCTACTTGCAGTGGAGGAACGGAGAAGGGCATGCGACGAATCGCCCGGGGAATAAACAATCCTCGTGCGATTGAGTTCGCTGGCGCGTGCTCATCCCGACCCGTCCATCGTCAGCTGCAGAGGCGCGCACGCGAGGGACGTCGAGCCCATGGGATTTGGAAAGACTGGTTGCTGGCACGCTCGCGCTAACAACTAGTACTAGTACTTACCAGTTACCACGGTTACGAAGCTGATAGCTCTGCGTGACAGCCACCACAGGGTGAAGCAGCAGGCAGCGTGTGGATCATAGCCAGGCGATCGCGTTTGGTCGAGGAGCTCCACTCACTGCCCATCTGTTGTTGTTGCGCAGTACTAGTACATCGTACGTGTGGCACGTGTGCATGGAATCGCTCTTTATTACTTCCTCCGGTTCATAATATAAGCACTCCAAGCATTCAAACTTCAAAATAGTCAAGTTAAGAAAAGTCATATATACCTCTCATTTTACACTATCTCATCAATTTCTCACTCACCCATCAACCCACCAGATTTTGTCTTATCCCTAGAAATGGTTACATTATGAACAAATTTTTAAATACTTGGAATGCTTATATTTTAAACCGGAGGAAGTACCTATGTTAATCTACAAGGACTTGATTGGTTTTGAAATCGACACGTTTTTTTCTGGGAAAAAAAAAACACCTTCGGTGGAATGGTCCCGAGATTCTTTCCAAATACAAAGCTGTTCATGGGCATCTTTTAGCTTTTGGTTTGGCAGGATCAAGCATTTGCGTGGAAGGAGGGAAACAATAATTGTACATGCTCATCAGACCCCCATGATTCTGCATCCACACATGACAAGTGGTGGAGCTGCTTGATCCCATTTGAAAGGGTTTTGTTCTGTGAAATACATCAAGCTGGAGTTTTGTAATAGGTACTAGCTCTTGAGTGCACCCAAACTACAAGACGTTCCACACCACGCAATAAATATGTTAAGTTGGTTTGCCAATGAATGATAAAGCCATCCAGGCATCATCCAAGACTATGGTTTACTGATAAACCGGCCTTTCATAGTCATCCAAGACCATTGCTTAAGAGCGTTGGGTATGCGTGTGCGTATCTTCATACTATGGGTCCACTCCACACCCTAATTTATATCCACTAGGTAGGTAGGTACAATGTGTGAGCCATGGGGGCACATGGTGTACCGTCACGTTCAGTCCAGATATATCTTTCTTTTTTCCGACACGTTGCAACAAAATCGATTCATATACAGAGTCAAAGCGTTCATTTCTGCAGATGCAGCAAAAATCATGGCCTGCCGGATGAACAGCAACGACGTTGGCCACTAGTGCAGTATTCCCCACTGGTGCAGAAACCCTTCTCCAGTCGTCACCTCCAGCACCAGGAGAACCAGCACGGCGAGCATAGCTGCCCGGCCGTTCCAGGTCTCCGCGCTCTTGGTCCAGCCCCACTCCCACACAATCACCGGAGGAGGGAGCTCGTCACGTTTCGTGTCGTATGCCGCTAGCAGCTCTTCCACGCTGCCGAGTGGGACGAGTGACTGCAAATGCATTTCACCAAAAAAACACACTTCAAACTCTTAAGCGTATCAGATATCAGGGATTTGTTGCAGTCACCGGGGATAGCAGGGATACAGATAGCAGCGATTCTTCTACAACTTCACAAATCAAAGCACTTCACATAATTTTAAATGATTCCTTTATGTTCAATGACAAGGTTCTCCTAAAACTAGGTAGGTCACTAGGGACTGCAATCAAAATGTTTCATTCATATTGAATATACGGACATAGTTGAAGTTTCGACTATCTAGTAAGGCATAAAACATCCACACACAATCAGAAAAAAAATATTATTTTACCAATTATGCAACAGAGACAGGGATCGTATTTGCCCTATGAGTAGTTGTTACCTGACGAGCCTCAAGATTGGAAACCGCCATTGCACCAACATAAGGCAGGCTCTCAATAACAGCATCAGCAAGATCCGAAATGAATGTGGGTTCACAACCTAATGCAGGAACTCGTCCCCAGTGCCTGATGCCAGATTCTAAAGCCAACTCCTTGTACTCTACATCAATTTCTTCCAAAGTTTCAATGTGTTCGCTGACGAAACTGAACAGAAAACCCCATAAGAAAAGATGAGGATTATCTGGCAACAATTGGCTATGAGAAAACAATGTCCAGCGGCAAGATGATAGTTGAGGGTTAAAAGAAACATAACACAGATAAAACATTGCTAATCAGAGCATCAGATGTCAAGCTTAGAAATGATACCTAATGGGAACAGCTAGAAGGCTCTTTACCCCTCTCTGCCCAAGCTCAATGATGGTCTCATCAGTATAGGGTTTCAACCATTCCACAGGTCCTACTCGACTCTGTACATTCACAAGAAAAGCAATCATTAAAAGAAGAGTAACCGCTATATTTGACAGTATGACATTGATGAAGCTGCCTTGACCTGATAAGCAAGTGTACATGGATTTGTTATCCCTCTTTTCTCAAGTTCTTCCATGATAAGGTCAATACACTCTTCCATCTCTGCCTTATATGGATCACCAGCTTCTTCTACATATGCCAGAGGGACTCCATGAGCACTGAAAAATATCATAACCTACATGCAAGTTGATTCCTCATTAGACATTGCTTTGTATGTTAATAACTCAGCAGCTGAAACAAATAAGATGTTCCTGGGTTTGGGGAGACAATGGATGCGAAAATGAAAGAAGCTTAGACAACATTTTGTTGCTAGAAGCCATCTTCCCTAAAATATTACTGAATTCTTTACGAATCAAGAAGAATTCTACAGAGGTTTGAAAGCAAGAAAAAATTGTTGTGTTAAAGTCTTTTTTCAAGGAAAGTAAAGAAATATTGCCGGTGACAATAGTACTGCATTCAAGCAGCCAAATCTCGTGAGAGGTTTTTTTCAAGATCCATTGTTAGAGAATATGAACAAAAAGAACGAGAACATGCCCAGACTTAACATATAACCAATTTGATCCCTTTTCGAAGCATTGACAGGTTGTGGCAAATGGACACATTCTAGTTTTTAGGAAAGTGAAACCATCTTCCCTACTCTAACGACATATAGCCTAGTAAGATGACTGTAAAACAAAAGGCAAATGCCCACCAAGTTCAAAGTCCTACTATTTTCACTTGCTGGAGAACCATAAGCACTTGAAAACCATGGTTCTTACCTTTTCAGGCTCTGGAAATTTTGTCAGTTCATTCTCAATCAAAGTTGCCATGGCCTTTATATATCCTTCACGTTGATACCAGGAAGGTATAACTGTATGCTGCATATTCACCAGATACTCATCCTCTCTAAACATATAAAAAATGAACAAAACGTCAGAAAAGCATAGGCAATGGGGATATTCAGAATTCCAAATATTTAATATACCTGAATATGCCCTCCAATAAACGGAGACTTGAACCACTAGTCGATATGGAGAACTGGGGATACAGGGGCAGCACAACGAGTTTTGTGATTCCATCACGTTTTATCTAGAATACAAAGAGAACAAGCTTTTATATCTTCTTCAAAGAAAAACTGAAGTATTTCCCAAATAGACAAATACAAAAAATAAGCAGCAGAAGGTTGCTAATATAATAAATAACTAAATTTAGAATAGCATTGAATATCACAAATTCTTTCATGAATATAACATCATGAGTATGGTGCTTACAAGTTTTAAAAAAAGTGTTTATTTGTATGATGTAAAGTAATAAAACTGTAGGTTTATGTATTTTGTTCACTTGCAAACCCTAAAAGAGAAAAATGTCGTCCATAAAGAAGATCTAGTTAAAGAGAACCCACAACTCATGTCACTTGAGTTCCCATCTAACATTACTACAAAAAAGGAAAATTATTGGTAAAATTTCATTGCTAAATAAGAAAAAACTGGAAAGTCAAAAGAACACACAAGTCTAGCCCCCTACTTGTTCTATAGCTTCCTCAGTGAAGGGATGCCAATATCGCATCCCAACATACACCTTGGCAGGAACATCTTTTTCGCATAATGCCTTCCTCAGTGCTTCAGCCTGTACAATACATAAACCATCAGGGAAAAAGAAAATCTCACAGTGCAGTTTTGACAAAATTTAGAATTTTAATCCCAAAAGTCTTAAACCACTAAAATGAATAACAAAAACTAGATCCATACGCACTTTAATCCTATTGTCCACTAGGGTAAAGATAGCCAGACAAAATCACAGCAAAACCATCAATGCTGTTTGACAACCTAGTTAGAGGAATCTCACTGTGGATAAGAAGCAGAAGTGAAAGCAGCAAACAAAAAAGTTGCTTCATTCTTATAGTACAAGATCATACGATCATGGGAAGTTTTGCAGGCCTTACACACAAGCCACAGAAACATAAGTGTACCTATTTCGGGTTCTTTGGTAGATTAACCAAGTAAGAAGCAACATGATGTACACATAGCATAAGATGGATGAAATTGCAGTCATTCTCTGCGTAGTGTATATCAAGCAGGTTCAAAATTGATGTTACACTGTTGATCCTGGTTATTTGAAATGTTTATGATGATCACCTTGGAAATAATGTGGGGATTAATTCATCATTCGACGAGAAAGACTACTTGGTGTTATGCAAGAAAACTCCTCCCATGACTCATTGTACGATTGTATCCTTCCTCTATTCGAGCTAAACAGAACAAACAGCATTGCTGATGAATTAAGCGCATGGCAACCCTAGCAAAGAGCAGATGAAATAATAGAAGGTAAAACTGCACCTGTGCATCAGTAATTTGTCGGAGAGGAGAACCACCACCTATGGATGCATAACCCTCCTTGCTCTTTGGTGCTCTTACAACAGATATGAATTTAGCCAGTGGCTTCTGTAGAAAGCGAAATAGCCTAGGAAGACGGATTATGTCCTGTAATCATACATCAAGGGATGTAAAATGAGTAGACAAAACATGTTGCATTATGATATACTGAAATGCAGTAGTAATATGCATTTACTCCTGTTTTAGCTAAAACATGCAAACAAATAACATTTTGATGATACATTGGCACAAAGTTAGCAGATCAATAAACTTGTTGCATATTTCACTAGAATATTCTCGCCATTAATTAATGTGGCAACACAATTGATTAATCTGCAAAGCTAAAAAAATAACAAGTAAAAGAATTAGAAAGCCAATATGCTTGCAGCATAGTAATTACCGGATCAGCAAAAAGATTGAACAAGAAGGGCTGCACATCATCAAGAGTCTCCGGGCCTCCAAGATTCAGCAATAGAACACCAAGTTTCTCATTGCCAACCAGAAGTTTTCTGAAATCAGATTCAGAAGTAAGAACCGCCTCCGATGCTGATGAATATCCTTTAAAGTGGTCCTTAACATCACGCGATTGAAGTGAAGACCATCCCAAATCACATTTGCAGGCTGAAGATTTCTTATGGTAACACTGCCAAAGAGAAAGTCCTGTGCAGTTACCAATTGAGTAAGATATAGCTGCATATGTCCTTGGTACATTGACCCTGTTCAGCAAAGTAGCCATGTGTGTTATAGTAATAGAAATGGGATATTATAGTCGACAAAGGTATTGTCTATGCATATCACTTATGCATCATTTCTGAACACAAGACAGATTTACAAAACAGAGAGTCGAAGCATCGGTTCTAGCCATTGGAGACTGACAAAAACTCAATCCAATAGATACAGGTACATCTAGCTCTTGTTATGCACCAAATTCCAATCAGTTATACTATACTACACAAACAGCAAATAGCCAGCACTAGCACTGCACCTGTAAAACAGTTCTGCATGCTTGAAATCGTGTTTCAGAACATGTAATTTAAATATTCGAATATTAGCAAGAATTATGATCAATACTAGCTTCTAGCTAGTTCTTAGCAAGCATGTGACTTAGTGTTAAACTGCAGCGTTTTCTTGAGTCCAAATCCCGCAAGACATTTTGATTATGGATAAGCATGCACAGAACAAAAGAATGGAAACTTAAATTAGGGACAATGGTTCATAACCCCTATAAAGTTGCAGTGATAACAAACTAATTCCATCAACTGGAAATTTTCGGAGTATTATCCGACCATGGTGTTCAATTACAGGTAGTGCATGTGCATGGCAAGGCATGTTGCCCTGGTAGAATTAGCAGCACTTGATTGCCCACGTCCAGTAGGATCATGTATAGATAACACGCTTGTAGATACAATAAAGTGAGTGTTGGGCATGTGATTGCTACTTGCTAGGGGAGTGAATTTTACACAAAAACGAAAAGTCACCACGCACGTATACAACATACATGTGTATCTATCTATGATCGATCCATGTCATGAACGATCCACTGTGACGGGTATTAAAGGGCAGATCTACCCCGTTTACATTGGCATCAAAATTAACAGCATCCCAAGGTACACACAGCCGTAAAGGCTTCAGAGACAGAGAGAAAAAAAGAGGGGATATTACCTTGCGGAATTACGCGGCGCGGGTCTCTTTGGGAAATGGGAAGGCCCGGCCTCCACCACGCCCTTGGCGCTCGCCTGGCTCGACGACCACATCCTCCCACCTGCGCGCAGAAGACCCCCAGCAGTGAGGGGAAAATTTTTCGGAGCCCCCGTGACTCAAGTGGTTAGGTGATGAAACTCACCTAGTGAGGAGAGTGATGGCGCGCGAGAGGAGCGGCGGCGGACGAGAGCCGGGAGGGCTCGACGTCGCCGGAGACGGTGCGGGGAAAGGAAGAGAGAGATGTGTGTGGGCGCGCGGGCGGGCAGGCGGGTACGGGAATGCGTGTCGCCACTCGCGACGCAAGCGTGGGGGGAAAAATAATCCGCAACGGTTGGTCCCTGCGTTTTTGGAGGGGTTTAGCGTCCTCGGCGCTGGGGCGGCGTGGTGGTAAGGCCGCTGACATACTGGACCCGTCAGAGCCGGGGGTCACTTGTCAGTGGGACAGATATTTACAGTTGTAAAACAACTGGAGCTCGTGAGAGGGACACTGCAAAATTATCTTGGGTTGGAGATATTATTATGTCTGTCGTCCCGGGTGATCCTTGAGGTAAGGTGAAGAGTCGTGACAGGTCGTCGTCCTCTGCTTCGTCTCCGGAGGTCATTTCGTTCGTTTTGTCGGGACGGGTCTCGGTCAAGAGTGGCAGCTGTAGGTAGATGGGGATAATTCAAGAGATCAAGGAGTGATGGGGATAATACAAGAGATCAAGTGTCAACTGGAGCGGGCTGTTGATTGTTGTCAGCATACAACTCATCGACGGGAAAAGCCAAAAAAGAAAAAAAACAGTAGCACGGAAGGGCCACATTTGGTAGTTGATGATAACAGTACTTGATCTATATAACTTGAATCCGTTTCCTTAATCCTAGCCATATGCAACTCTAAATCCATGCACGCACGGCTCTGTCAAACATGAATACATGATCGACCTGAAGCTGGCTGTCACCTGCTGCACGCCGGCACATCATCAGATCATCAGGCCACGAGGCCCTGGAGCCTGGAGGCCGGTCAGTACCTAGTAGCTTGGGCGCTGCATGATTGCAATCTATCAGAAGGCCCGCTGGTCATGCTTCTATGCATGAGAAGAACCTATTCCAAGTCTGATGATGATGATCCTCCGCCTTCCAGATTACTCTCGCAGGTCATGGTCTCGTGCCTGACCTCAGCGCAAAACCTGACGACAACACATGACGCCGGAAGTTTTTCTAGTCCAATTTGTAAGAGCAAAGTGTTCCACCTGCAGGCACCTACGGACGTTTTCGCCTTGTCGGCCCGGAGGGTGTACGGGTCGTCTTGCCGGATGCAACGCTCCTCCTTAGAGCAACTCCAGTGGACTGGAGTATTTGGTTAGCCAGGTATAACAAGGCAAAGAATCATAGAAAACTCCATAAACATGATTAAACTTTGGGCGAATAGAGCGACAAAACTGCAGCGCAAGCAAGCCATCCAACTTTGAGCGGATAACCTGATAGGGACATAAACAAGGGATCTTTACACTTCCTGCAAATTTACTGATTCATGTTGCCCTGTGCAACTAACCTGTACTTGCATGTGCGCTCTCTGTATATTGCTAGCTGCATCTTTCTTCTTTCTTTTTCTTATTTATACTCATGCATTTACATTTGTAATCACTCTTTTATTTTTAACAAAATTAAGGTAGGGGCCTCCCCTCCCGACTTCCTCAAAAAAAAAAAAACTCCAGTGCACGTCTGCAAATTAGAGCCTATAAAATCAATTTGCATGCCGGCCTGAAAAATAGGAGCCCCTAAAATAGATGCAAAGTCCAGCAGAAAGCATGCAAACTAGGCCACTATTCATTAGACCCACCTGTTAGCACCTTTCTTCTCCGATGGTCACTGTCCAACGCGTCTCCGCTCTAGCCCGCCGCCGCACGGCGAGCTGCTCTGGCGGCCCCGCCCGCCACCGACTCCATCACGCCCGCGCCCGCCCGCCCCGGACCTGGCGCTACCACCCTGCCCTCGGCGCTACGCGCAAGCCCGCCCGCCTCGCGCCCCCGGCTCCACCGTTGTCGTGCCCGTCTGCTGCCTCGCCCCCGGTGTCGCTCGCACCAGCGCCATCGCACGCCGCCTGGCCCCCCGGCGTCGCTCGCGCCCGCCCGCCACGCCACCGGTCCATCCCCGGCTCCACCGCAGCCCCGCCGATCCGCTGCGCCACTGGTCCGTCGGCGCTGCTGCAGCCCTGCCCCCGACGTCGGCAGCAACACGGGAGGGAGAGAGAGAGGGAGAGGAGAGATCACACCAAAGAAAAAATGAAAGAAAAATAAAAGAACTGGAAAATATATATGTGGGACCCACATTTTGGAGGAAAATAGGAGACTCCAAAACTTGGAGCTAGGAGGGAAAATTTGCATGCCCATGTAAAATACATACCCCAATAAAGGTCATGTTGGAGTAAATTTTTTTGCTTGTCATGCAAATATTAGGATAGGGGCCTTGATGCATGCCCCTGCTGGAGATGCTCTTAGCCCACTTCCTCCCGGGCTGAGGCACGTTCGGCAAGCGGCCAACGGGAGCACCGGGCTCCTGGCCTCTCTGATTTGGCGTGTCCTTTATCCTTTGTTTCGTCGGTTGTCTTGATGATAACTAGTCCTGGTCAACTGGGTCGTGCCTGGCATGTCGGCCCGAGGTCCATAAAATTTGGCCCGGCCCAGGTCCGGTATGGCACGCCTCAATTCGTGCCCAGGCCGGCTCGACACATGCCTTCGTGACGTGCTAAGGCCGTGACTTCGGCCGGTGGGCGGCACGGGCACAACCCATTTAGAGGTGGTCCAGTGAAGCACGGATTTAATTTAATTAGACACGGTTTAATATTAAAAGAAATAGATATTTTGTATGCATATAACAAAACTAAAGTGGTTTGATGGTAAATCACTTTACTCTTTGTCTGGCGACCAGTTCGACCAGGACTAGTGGTAACAGTTAGAGGCGATAGAATTAAAAAAAAAAAACAGTTAGAGGCGATAGAAGCTAGGCTCTTGATGATTAAAAAAATCATCTGTAATTTCATTTGTTTAAATAATTGAAAATTCTTAAACGCAGCCAGAACAAAATGGATCTACATCGTCCGCTTTATTTCACTCGGATTTAGCCAAACCACAAACGTTGTGATCCCTCCTCAGGGTCAGGGGGTGATAATGAAGAGGTAGTTAATGAGCACAAAGATTTCATCAGTCGCGAAGCTCAGTTGGAGCCATTAGCCTCCACTCTGCCATTATCAAACTATCATTAAACAAACAATAAAAATGCTACTATTCATGGTTTTTTTGGCAAAATTTACAGACACCCCCTCCCCTAGTTTTAATTTAAGCTTCTCCAGTAGATTTCATGAACGTAAACGGTAAGTAATTTCAACTTGAACAAAATTAAATAAAATCATTGTCATGTACGGAGTGGTGGTAGTACTTAGTTTAGTGATACACGTGAAAGGCGTGCTTTGTTGTTTTTTCATCGTTCTCACTTTCTTCTGATGATTTTGCAAAAAGGAATTATTATCACTTGGAATAATGAACTAAATAAGCAAAGTCCGGTTAATTACACTTCAATCAGCATCGTGATAATTAAATTCGACATCACATCTAACTGTAGGGGTTATTTAATTTTTTCTCTGAGGATTATTTTTGTAGCCAAGTACCTGCATGTGATTGCTACGCGCCATCTTGCTCATATGTTTTTGTTGTCATAGCAACGCCCCTAGCGAGTGAATAAACATATGCACCTGAATCTACGTATCACTTTTAATCTGATTGCTACCTACCTGCCAAGTACAGTGAAGGTGGCGTGGCGTACATATAGGTGTCAAAAATCCTTGGACAGACTGAAGGATCCTGCCGCGCGCGCGGGGTCCTCCTCCTCCGGCAATGGCGTGGTGCCCGTCCGTGAGTGCGTATACGCGGCGCTGTTCGCACTGAACGTGGCCACGTGCTTCGGCGAGTGCGTGGACGCCATGCGCGTCGCGCGGCAGGAGTTCCTCGACATGCATGGCGCCAGGCTTCCGTGTCTTCAATTCGCCACCTTTAAAAAGGTTTCATCACCGCGGGTCTAGTGCACGTGTCACGGTTTTTTCGATATATGGTAGTAGTATAATCTGCTCATTCGGTGAAAAAGAAAAGAGACATGATCACGCGCGCTGCTGCTGATGCTATGTCAGGTGGCGAAGCTTCTGTACCGGGACAGATGGAAGCAGGTGTCGTGCACTGCCGGCGGAGGCAAGAAGAGCTGTACATCCCGTTGATCCGCGCGTGCCGGGAGCAATGAACTTGTTTTGCGTTCTCTAGTCTAGTAGATCTATGAACTTGTATAAATTTCAACTTGATTTATCAGCATATGTACAAATCTCTTCATCGGAAACATATTGTTTTAGTGGAAATTTTGAAAAATTCTGAACTTCACAAACTATCCGAACGTCACCAACAAAAAAAAATTTAAATTAATTAGTTAACTAAGCTAATCTAACCAAGTAACTGATATGCCACATGAATTTTTTTGCAGGATGAATTTAACATGATCAAATAACCATGATTTTATCTTGGATACATAGATTGAATAGCCAGCTTTTGCCAAACTAACAATCGTGTGTACAAATAAAACAGGTATGGACGTCGATCGCCTGAGGAATTCATACCAGAGAGGTTCATGCCGGGTGGGGAAGGCGCAGAGGTGCGTCTGGTCATCGGCAACAAGGAGGCAACCAATAATGTGAAGATGATGCCGTTCGGGGCCGGGCGCGCGAAGGATATGTCCAGGAATGGAATACGCCATTCTGAACTTTGGACTATTTTCTTGAAAAACTAGTCACCGCCTTTGAGTGGCATCCGCTCTCGGGTGAAAAGGTTGATCTCACACCTGAGCCCGCGTTCTTTACGATCCGGCACCCGCTCCGTGCTCCGTGGACGGGTCGTGCCACGGACAACGGCACCAGCGGCGACCGTGTGAGCTAGCTACACCACAGTACTGGGGCTTATATATATGTGTGTGTTGTAATATCTATGTTGGATTTCAAATTGCACTTTAAAATTGGGCATGAATAGATATGCCCCCAATTTTCTGACATCATTTCGCGGGAATTATTACCTGATCCGAACAATGCCAGGCGCTTGCTTGATGCCCAGTGATAGATTTTGCGGATCATAGATAGAGTGGGGTTAAATCATAAACTAGGCATACCTTTCATTCAAGCCGTTTCTCTCGTTCTGTCGATGTAGTCTGCACACAGACAGCGACGCTCGGTGTAGAGGATGACGCCGCGCTTGTGTTGGTCGTGCTGACGACGAGCTCGTTGTGGAGGTCGTCGGTGAAGGGGCTGGCGGCCAACCCATCGCTGGTAGCCCATCCCTCTAGATCGGGCTAGGGTTTGGAGGTGGTGAACAGTGACGGCGATGAATCTCGTGGGTCGTGAAAATATGGTTCCCACCTTCTCTTATAGGCGCTGCGCGACAGAGACCCAACAGCCCATTGGACTGGACGCCTCCGATCAAGGCGCGGTTCAAGGACCTAAAGTTGGACCCATTGATAGAGATCAACCTAACATTCTCCCTCTTGATCTTATCTTTCATGCTTTTAACTTTATACTTTAAAATAACTTATTTCAAATTACTTGTTCTATCACAAATTTGTACATAGAGCATGTTTCGTCGTCACGGTTAGTCACCGATAGAATCAACAGCTACAACATACTACTTTGTTCTGAAATAGATCATTTAATCTTAGGTCTCTTATTGTCCGAAAAACATAGACTATATCATAGAACCCATATCGACTGTATGCTCTCCGAGCACACTGGACGGTAAGTCTTTAATGAGCAGATCTGCTAATACTTGTTCATTCCTTTTATGCTTCAAGCATTCTAACATAATTCCGGACATTCTCGTCAACAATGTATAGCTTGTGTTAATATGTTTGACACCACACTTGACTCGTTGTCACAAGAGTAAAATACATAATGGTTATTGCTATTATTAACCATTATCAATTCAGGTACATATTTCCTTAATCATTTTGCCTGTCCCTCAGCCTCATATCATGCTAAGTCACACCTTTTCATCATATTGATAATAGTTCATTGCTAATTCGTATCTTTTTATCACATTGATGATAATTCTTTTATTCTTTAAAGTTTTTCCACACAAAAACTTCAAGTGTGAAATTTAGCGATAATTGTGGATTTCGTTACATATTTCACGCATTGTATCTTACACTCACAACCTTTTGAGAACACTTGTACATATCTATTTTTGTACTCATAATTTTTTGAGAATACATATTTCCTTTAGTATGAGGCTGATATTTTTAACTCCATTCCAGTGATCTATATCTGAATTGGACATTGTCAAAGCAACCCGGATACATAAAACCGTGTTAACGTAATATGAAAGCTTCTAACAGCTGAAGCATATGGTACCATATTCATTTGATCCTTTTTACACTGTCTTTTGGAACACTAAAGTTTTCAAATCCATTACCCTTGAGTATAAGAACAGGCGTATGTCTTCTTGTATGCATATTTTAGAGACTTCTCATCATGCATATGCAATATTTCTAATACCTTTCTCTTTATCTCGGTGAATCTCGTCTCATATAATAGGAGACATTCAAGCGAGAACATTCTTTTGAACTTTAAGAACAAGAGCTTCTTCTTCTTTTGCATTGGATTGATATCACCACTAGCAAGTAGGACGTCGTCCATATAATTAGGAAATGAGTTTCTCATTCTATATCTTTTGCATAAATACAATTGTCCTCTTACTTTTTAAGAAAACCTAAAATTCTTATTAATCTAACAAAAACTTTAAACATCTCCTTTTAAAAAAATATCTTTAATTCATAAATAGATTTTCTGTCAACGATGTCTAAAGTTCCTTTTTTTTCATAGAAAAACCTTTGATTGTGCCATGTAAATATATTTTTCTTAGATCCTCACTAAGAAGAATCGTCTTTGCATTTATCTGATATAGCTGGAGATCAAGATGTGCCGCTAATGCCATTATAACTCTAAAAAAATTATTACACAAGAGTAACATTTCTCTTCTCTTTGCGTAAAGTCTTTTATCATATATTCCTTCCAGAGTCACATTTAATCTTATACACCCATAACGGTCTACTGTTTTAACTCTATTAGGATCTGTGTTTCCTTTGGAGTCACATTTGATATTGTAGACCTATGATAGTCTACTGTTTTGACTATTAAGAATATCTTCAAAATCCAGAATATCATCAGAATTAATCAATTATATTTCATCTTTGCCATTCGAACATGTGAATGCTCCATCATGATCTTATCAATCTGGGTGAAATCACCCGACTTATTCTTTGCTATGGGCACTTCTTTCATATGGGGTTTTCTTTTATTGTCTACAGGCAATTAACTCTATAATCTCTTGTGTAACAAGAAATTTGCTATTCTTGAATCATTAAAATGGATACAAAGTCCTACTTCTCTTCAAGTCTTACTCTTCCAGATTATTCATCTCCTTCAAAGATGGTATATCTCTGAACTCTTTAATCTATATGGGTTTACTCTGTTATTCATTTTTCTTTTATGGCATTTTGAGCACCATCTTAATATTCCTTCGTCAGAAAACAGGAATACAACTATTTCTTTACTTTAGGGGTATCATTAATTTGACTGTTGTACTCCTCCAGACGATCATATTTTTTTAGTAGATCACTTTAGATGCACAATGTGCATCACATTATCATATTTATCGGAGAGTTTCACGATTCTTTCTCCCCCTCGAAATATGGTAAGAACCTTTCTGCCACAATTTCGAAAACATTCGAAACTCTTGTGAATTGAGGAAATTTTTCTTATCTACTTCACTCACTTGATTACATCATATGAAATAAAGTTATCTATGAACTCTTATGGGAGTATCTTTTTTCTTATTCCATTTCAAAAACTCAATAGAGTTCTTTATCATTAATACTTCTGCAAGTCGTACTTGCACATTATTCTTATCTGTTAGTTTGTCTTCTTTTTAGACTCATTAAGTACTTAATAACTATTACACGTAAAGTGCATGATCGATAATAGAATAACATAAGAGTTATTCCATACTTTTCTCCAAAGGCACTTGAGTCATCACATCTTTCTCCTACCAAGTAGGATAAAACTTTTCTCAAACTTCTCTCGTCATACGGGATTTTCTCGATATAGATATTATGCCAATGTACCCCGCCATGCGGGTATTTTCCCAGACTTTGCCTTTCATACGGATATAATGATAATCATCTCTTTTCCGTTATGTGGGTAATTCACTTGAAGGGACATGAATACTTGTATTGGCTTATATTCAATCATCAAATTTAGGAATAAATCCGAATATTCTGTGACACATACATAATCAATGTTGGTCAGATTAAGTATGTATATGCCTTATCTTATCATAATCATAAAAAAATAATAATAAATCTTGTTCATAAAAAGTACATGAAAAATAAATTCTCAGGACTCTGAATAATGCATCTGTTTCTTGAATTAATATACAAGAATTCTTTTCTTTTGAAGCCATTCTTTGTAGGGAGAAACCTTACTCACTCTATGATCTTTTCCATGGTTAACTTTCGGGTTACGAGTACCCAAACTTTTTCTTTCACAAGTGAAAGCATCAAAACCTCTTAGTCTGAGAAAAACAAGCAATAACTGGTAGTAATGAGCATAAAATTAATCCTACGTTGGTTTGATCAATGATATGCACATTAATCTACTAATATTTTATCTTGTATTCTAAATCACCGTTGGACAGAAATAGAATAAACATTATCTTTATACATAAATTCTAAATTACCGTTAGACAAAAGAAGAATAAATGCATATAACTCATAAATAAATTGATGACATATCTATTAAACAATTTTATTAAAAAAGCAATATTATCATCAATTTTATTACAGTAGAAACATGAAAAACATTTCTCTAGTTAAAGAGTATTCTTAGATTTTTTATTTTTTCTCTAAAAATTGATCACTATGATACAAAATTTAACACCAGAACACGGTGCATGCATGGCGCCACCTGGATAGATCATGCTCCGCGTTGGCCAGCGGCTATGCACGCCGTCATCGTCCGCGATGTGCCACACGTACGACGTTCGAGCGGACCATCCTGCCACGCGTGCTGCATGTCCCGCTGCACCTTGTGCCCTTTCGACGATGCCACCTGCTGCACATCCGAGCAGAGTACCCGCCGGCGGCCGGTGGGCACGCTGTACTTATTGTTAATCAGCGTCGTGGAGGCTAGCAGCTCCAGCACCGTGGTCTCCTCTCTTCCGCACCGTGATCGGCATGCGGTAGATCAACTGATGACTGCGGTCGACGACGTCCAGGCCTGCCTGTATGCAGCAGAGAGCTCCAGGGTCGCCGGGACGATGGAACGTCAACATCGTGCTTTGCGTGCATCCACCCTGGGGCCAGGATTCCCGACGCCACAGTACGGGAAGCCGACGACGTTCACCTCGGTGTAAAAAAAACTGACAAGAATATATTTACACATGCATGGCGTGTTTTTTGTTTTATAAGCTCAACTCGCCGCGTTTTTTTTTTCCCCTTGGGTTGAGGCAAACCACGACCCAAAAGTGGGATAAGACGAAGACATGGGTTCATCATCCTTAGATAATGCAGAACACAGGCTAGTTCATGGCGCAAGCATTACGCACTAAATCTCAACTTGGACAAGATTAGTTAATTAGTTTAGTGATACGCGTGAAAGGCGCGCATTTATTTCTTTTCCCATCATTTTCACTTTCGATCTCAACTGAGCATCGTGTGGAAACCTACTCTCCTATAAGGTAAGGTACCTTAGAAACATGTTTCTCCCTATTATCGTCTGACGCTACTCTGGAAAAAAAGTTTCTCCGCCACACCATATGGCAGGTGAAGGCAGCTCGCTACTTGGCGCCTCACCGTTGATTCTTTCCTTGGCCACCTTGCTCATCGCCGTGCTATGTAAGAATTTCGTCGGTGCGAGTAATAAGTGGCCGCGGCGAGTTGCGATTAACAAGGAGTCGGTCCTCCGCAGCCTGGGCATCCGTCTCGGCGACATACCCACGACCCTAGTCCTCGACGGCGCCGTCGCCGTGGATTCCCTGGTCCGCCGCGCCGACGTCTTCTCCGACCGCCCCGCCGGCGGGCCCAGCACCATCCTCTCCGACGGGCGCCACCCCAACATCACATCGGTGCCGTACGGCCCGCGGTGGGTGGCGCTCCGCCGCAACATCACGTCGGAGGCGTTCCACCCGGTGCGCGGCCTCGCCCGCGCGGCGCCGCAGCGCGCGCGGGGGGCCGCCGCGCTCGTCGCCGACATCGCCTCCTCCTCCTCCGGCAATAATGGCGATGGCGTGGTGCCCGTCCGCGACTGCCTGTACAAGGCGGTGTTTGCGCTCAACGTGGCCACGTGCTTCGGCGACGGCGCCGTGGACGCCGGGCATGTGGACGCCATGCGCCTCGCGCAGCAGGAGTTCCTCGGCATGGTGCCAGGCTTCCGGGTCTTCGCCACGTTCAAAAAGGTTCGTGGTCATCTTCTTAATTTGATACGCTCGTTCCGCCGCTCGATTGAATTACATCGTGCGTGAGCGGACACTGGCTCCAGCCACGGGGAGCCAGTAGTAGTAGATTATCCACCGGCCGGCCGGCGGCGAGGCGAGGCGTTGCCGCTCATCAGCCGAGACAGACATGCATGTGCGAGCTGACTGGCACTACTAAAAAAGAGATTTGTAGTAGTGACAAAAAAAGGAAATTGTAAGAGCTCGATCAGTCGTGGACATTACTATATATTTTCCCTGGAATAAAATAATACAGGTGGCACGGCTGTTGTACCGGGACAGATGGAAGCAGGCGGTCCACTGTCGGCGGCGGCAAGAGGAGCTGTACATCCCGCTGATCCGAGCGTGCCAGGAACGGCGCCGCAGTGCTGGAGCTGGAGCTGGAGCTGGAGGCACGAGAACGACGACGTCGTACGTGGACACGCTCCTAGACCTGGAGATCCCAGTGGAAGGCGACCCTCGCCGGCGTTGGAAGCTCAGCGAGGGCGACATGGTGAGCCTGGTTTCGGAGTACCTGGGCGCCGCGACGGGGGCCGTCGTGGCCGCGCTGGAGTGGACGCTGGCGAACCTGGTCACACAGCCGGATGTCCAGAGCCGGCTGCGCCGCGAGGTCGACGGCGAGGAGGCGTCGTGCGGGTACGTGCGGGCCGTCGTGTTGGAGGCGCTGCGGCGGCACCCGCCGGTGCCGGCGGTACAGAGGTACATGGCCACCAAAGTGATGGTCGGGAGCACGCCCGTCGCCGGCGGCACCATGGTCCTCTTCTCTCTAGAAGATATCAGCAGGGACGACAAGGTTCGTTTGTTGCGCATCTGTTATTAACTACTACAACCTCCCAATTCAACACGATTAATCAAATTATTCAAATGACATGAATAAACATGCATGTTGACCAATATAGTTACGTTTTTAAGTGCATCATCACTGACAGTACTTACTGGAAAGAAAGCTTATATCATCTACTGCCCTACTACTACTACTAGCTAACAAAAACCGTGTCTAAAAATATACTGTAACAGATATGGACGTCTCCGGAGGAGTTCATACCGGACAGGTTCATGCCGGGCGGGGAGGGAGCCGGGGTGCGGCTGGTCATCGGCAACAAGGAGGCAGCCAAGGTGAAGATGATGCCGTTCGGGGCCGGGCGAAGGATCTGTCCAGGAATGGACTACGCTCTTCTAAACTTGGAGTATTTCGTTGCGAAGCTGGTCACGGCTTTCGAGTGGCATCCGGTCAAGGATGGTGAAAAGGTCGATCTCACAGCGGAGCACGGCTTCTTTACCACCATGCAGCACCCGCTCCGTGCGCGTGTCGTGCCACGGGCACCAACGGCACTGACCACTACAGTTTGAGCAACACCGTATGCATTTTGAGCCACAAACACTCGATCGTGTGTCTCATATGGCTGTCTGGTCCAGCCAGAAATTTGAGGATGTAAATAAATAAAGTATAAACAAGCCGTGTGTATTTATGCTTTTAATAAACAGGGATACCTACATTCGTCTAAATCAATAAGGAATAAGTTATAGAAATATGTTTTGTCACCAGACCAATAGGCTACCCTTACATCTAGACCCTTGGATTAAATGGATCCAAACCGTCTAACCACACAATGCTTAGATGAAGGAAAATTTTGTTACTACGTAACCACCAATGACACCCCTTTGACTTTGTGTCTAACAAAATTTTCTCACCCAAACTAACACCCGCGCCGAGAGTCCCAGACCACCCCCAATCATCGCCTCGCCCAAATCACGCGAGTTAATACGCCCCCAATCACCGCCTCACCCAAATTACGTGAGTCAATATGTCTCCAATCAACGTGGCTCAAAGCCGCCGATTATGCAGACACCGCCGATCCCTGCTCGCTTTGATCAAGGTGCTCGTCTCGTTCCCCATCCAAAGAGGCGTGGATTGTTGTGCCTGTGGTGAGTAAGGAGGAGGAGCGAGGAGGCGAGGTGCACCGGATCCGGAAGAAGGAGCAGGAGCGCTTTCAGACTGAGCTCCACGAGTTGTAGCATGCCAAGGAGGTCAAGCCCACCATGGTACGTTCTCATCTTCTTCAATCTGTTCAGATATGCGGCGTGGTGATGACAAGCGGAGGAGGCGGGGCAGCATGGCAGCACTGCAGCGCGCGGGACAGGGCGGCGCCGCTGGCGGAGGTGTCGACCGGTGTTAAGCGGAAGAGGCAGGGAGGCGCAGGGTGCTGGCGCAGGGTCACACGGCCGGCGTGGTATCTTCGCTCCTCCTTTCTTTCCTTCGTCATGAGATCCGTGGCTGGGTGCGTGGCGGGGAGCCGCAACTTCTTGCGCTCGAGGCGGACCTCAATGCAGCTAAGGCTGACTCCAGGGCGAGAGAACAATGGTCAGGGGCCATGAGCAGCTGTGGGTTTCAGATCGGAGGCCGTAATGTGTCGGTGCCCACCCCGGCACCTCCTCCAACGCAGAGGGCCGTTGTCGGCGGTGCCGGTAATGCCGATGTCGCCAACGAAATCAACGCGCAGCTTGCCCGCGTGAACGAAGCGGCGAGGGAGCTCGCGCCCTTGCTAGAAGTCGGGAGGCCAAGGTACCAAGGACGCAGCTCGTCGATCTACCATTGTGAGCTATTACTGCACATGCATATTTCTCCCAAATGAACTTTGTGTGATGCATTTGTCACTGACCATTTCATTCTCGGAACAACGTCATCAAGGATAGCGTCGGCAATCTCGGCGTCGCATTTGGGTTGCAAGGACATGGACTTGCTGGACGTCGGATTAATGGAGAAAGTGGCGGACTCACGGACCCTGTCCTCAGCACCCGAGAAGCTCTATTTCTGGGAGAGGAAGCTCTATAGTGAGGTACGTGTATTGTCGTTTGACCCCCCCCCCCCCCCCCCCCCCCCCCCTCCAAAAAAAAATATCTCTCCTTGTTATTTCTATTCTAAATACAACTGACTATTATATTGCTAATTCGTGCAAACGTGCCATAGAGATTAATTGACAATAATATCGTTCAAACACTGTAATCTGAATTTAAACTATAGTTGTGCAGTTACACACTTACACCTAATTTCCTATTACTAACGGATGCTTGATTTTGTTTTGACATATGAAGCAAGATTCTAAGCTTGATTTTGTACTTACAAGCAAAAAAGGTTGTTCACTTTAATTTTTCAACTTTGATGAATGTGTTTCTATTTAAACTGGCCATGATACCAAGCTAGAGAGGTCAACGGACCGTCATGAGCAGTTGTGGGCTTCAGGTCTTCTTTATGTAGTAGGTAATCAATTTTGTATTTGAATACTGCTTAGAGAAATCAATGTCGCAAATTTCTACTCTTGTGTTCATGTATATGATTAATAATATGATTTATATTTCATGATTTATTTACTGTTTCAAATTTCTCATTCTTTTAATCTATGATAAAAAAGTTTTATTTTGTGCTTAGAATTTCATATTATCTGATTTTTTATTCAATTTTGCTACAGTATCTTTTATAATCTATGATACTTTTTAAAAATCCTATATTTCTCCAAACGATATTTTTTTTATGAAAGTAAAGCTGCACAATATTGTAGAAATAAAATAGAAGGCATTAGAATTTTGTCACTATAGTTATGATAAATTACTACATGAGATATTTTCTATGATCCTTTTTTTGTATTGTCTAGAGCTTTTTGTGCTTCATGGTGCTGATAATTGTTCTCCCTCATAGTGCTTCAAGTTTTTTCAACCAAACAGAAGTGCAGAGTTTCAGGGAACTCGTGTTGACAGCAGCCAGGTAATGTCTGAAACATGATAAATGCATTTTTTTTTTGTTATCTGAGCCATGCATAGAACTAAAAGAATATTACTTATCTCCAGATGCCCATAAGCCTTAATACTCATTTTCTTGAAAAATAGTGTCACCATCAACAATCACTCAATCAGCAATGAGCACTGGCATAAACCATATGCATATAGACCTGCATTTACCTCATATACTCTGAATCACCTCACCCACCATTCTATCTGTATCCAAGTTGCTGCGAAAACTGAATCCAAAACAACTATATTAGTGAAATGCTCAAATCGTAATAACATGTCCAAAAGCTGTATTAAATTAGAATCAAGATACTTCTACGATGATTTGAGGAACTCAAAGTTTAAGAACCAAAGATAACTATAGATTAGTGAGAAAATCCTATTGGTTGCAGCGAGGTGACAACTGAACATGATAAATACCTTCCAATCAAAGCCCCTGAGTATGGAGAGTGCAAGAGTCAAATACCTGGATGACATTGCTACTCTCATTGGAGATTTACTTCAACTTTAGTTGTCATTTTGATCTTTGTTTCTTTCTGTTCTTTTACTGTTGATCACTTATATTTGTCATTCTTCATGCAGGAAATACCATCAGAGAAGAGGTTGTCTTGTTCTTATAAGACAAACATGATTGCCAAAGTTGTTGTTATTAAGGATTAAGCAACAATTGTTGGAGATGAGACTATGAACAAAACAAAAGGGTGACAGATCAAGAACCAGATTGAGGTTTGTGTTATTGAAAGTTTAAAACTATTTTTTTTAGGTTAAATTATCTTTTTTTCTAGCTATCCTCCTGGTTGTGCTTTGATATATCAACTTTGTTTGGCCAGCTTTGATTTGCCAATACATATAACTTGCATTTATTTATCTATATTGTCTTTATAAGTCGTATTTCAATAGTAATGATTTTACTAATGTTTCATGTTAAATCATGAATTTTCAGGCTACTAGATAGGAATCTGAGAGAGAAAAGTTGAATGAAAGGATTGCTAAACTCTTCAAAGGTGTTCCTTTCATTTAGGTACTTGACTTTAAAGACTGCCTTCTGATTTATTAGGCTGGCACTGGTGGATGGGCCCTTGATGTATTAGGATGGTATTACAAAAGAGAACTATTCAAAATTATACATCTTGCTTTGTAGGTAGGAGCACAGACAAAAACCGAGCTTAAGGAAAACAAGCTCATGGTTGAAGATGCCCTCATAACTAAGTACCGACTTTCGACACCAGCTGCTACATCCACCCCCTGCAAGTAAGGATTTCATAGTTTGTTCTTCATGTGGTGTCATGTATGCTGCAAGACTGATTGTTATACCGATGTAATTCACCATATTTTATAATTTTATTGCTCTCCAATTATCTGGTCTCCAGTTCAAAGTTCCAACTGATTGTTTGTAGTCTATATTTGTTCAGCAGAAACAACTAAGAGCAAAAACGATGCTAATTTCACCCTGTTGTTATTAATTCTTTTTACCATTACACAGTTTTCTTTGTGCATAACTGAGAGATAATTTTATTATTATTACAGTTCTGTTCTGCCCCAACTTATTTTCAGTTATGGATATTGAATATTAATATTATTTTAGTTAAACAAATATCATGTGAGAGATATACCCATTTAGCTCTGTCTGATGTTTGGCCCTCTATAATTAGGTGTTTGTGTCAGTAAGCCAGAGCGGCACAAGGAGATAACTGATTCAGTTCGAAAGAGCCAAGATACTGTTGATATAAGCCAGAGCAGCACACGGTATAATCATTATATCATGCACTTGTTTCCTGGGCTATCAAAATTATGGTTGGGTCCTTCTATGTATTTATTTTTCACTTCTGATTGAAAGATGATACAAAAAAAGAGTACTCACATACATGTTTAATTTCAGTTATCTTAGAAAGTGATGTCCATTCTTATTTCATGTTTTGATTACACTCTTCGCTGATTAATATCTTATGTCCCTTCAAATTTCTTTTACTACCTATATAGTGAATGCAGTGGTTTTCAATTACAATATGATTGAACACACATATGTTCCTTCATGTTGATGAGTGAACAACTGTAATTTTCCTTAAGCCGTCTAGCATGTGATTTAATATGAGAAAGGAGATATGATTCAGTGAGCTCTTTTCAAGTTATTGACAAATAATACCATAACAATAATGAATATAATATATTATATGTTTAGAAATAATTAGCTTGTAGTACGAATTAAAGAAATGATTAAAGAAACATTTATATATAGTTCTTTCCTTCATATGTGCCTGCCTCCATTATTTAGCTTTGAAGCTTTAGGTAATGGTACCGAGCTAATAAAACATTTAGCATACTAATTTGAAATACAACTCTTTATAAAATTAGCAATGAATAGGCAATGTTCATGCCTCTTTTTCCACAAGTCAGAACGTTGAATCAATATTAGTAATTATGGGACTCCCACTTAGTTTGCTTTTGAAACATGGGACTTTTACTTATTATGGTTCGTATACTATAAAGTTTGATCCGTCCTTAAGCAAGCATTTGAGATGTAATATTGAGATAATATAGTTACTATCATCTTCATATGTGTGCAGCAGATGAAGATCATGTCGTGTCCATTTTGGGGGTAGGAAGCTGATTTGTATCTGCCCATACCATCTGTAGGTATTGTCACATTTTTTAGTAATGAATTTCCTCTCTTCCAGTTTCTGATTTAAATCTATCGATTTAGCTGACTAGCCTATCTATAAATATTTATTCACCATTCTGTATTTGTTACTAAAGTAATTTTTTGTATCAGATTTTCTTTTAGTAGAATGCCAGAGAAGCAATCACATGAGATGAGATTATGAGATGAAATCAACTCCCAATGTGGCTGCACCTTTAGTAACTCTTTAGTTTTCTTTTTCTTTTTTTGCTATATTATGACTGTACCTTTCATTGATTATGATGCCCCATCAAATTCCTGATAACACTGGTACAGATGAGGCAACTGCTGATTTTTATATGTATATTGTTTGTATTTCACATATGTTCTCGTGAATTCAGCACATTAAAAGAGAAGTTTCTATCTTCATATTCTCATTTTTCTATGTTACCATGTTTAATTCCTCACCTCTCAAAAAAAATATATGTGGTAACTACATCAGCTATGGAACCTGGGTCAGTTTGTACTTTAGGCCAACAATGTAATAAGAGCTTCAGTTCATTTTTTGGCCAATAATAGAAATAAAAAACATCCATTTCATCTATACATATATGCTAATACATATGTGTATTTAATGGTTTCTTGTTTATTTATTACGAAGTTTGATGCTTGATTATGTCCCTGATATATTAAAACTTAGTATTTTGGACGCCTCACTTACTGTAGTTTGTGACTAAAAAAATGTTGTGTCTTTAAGCATGTGTCGAAGATGTAATATTGAAGCTTACACGTTTACCATCATCTACCTACAGCAGATGGAGAAGGTCATGATGTGTTTATTTTTAGTGCAAGAAATTTATTTCATCTAATTGTACTTATTGTATAGCACAACACTTAAAATATATACACATACTAATTAATGTATACATACTTGAGAATGCACATATACTTTAGAAATACTAAGAATATGTCGCATATATAAGCCTCTATGACGTGCGTGTCGCACGTGCATCACTACTAGTATATACTAACATATGGGACAAAAGTGATCTTTAGTACCAAATTTATAGAGCACCTTTATAGTAGACCATAATACATATATAATTGAGTATTATGAATTAAATCTAATCGTTCATTTAAAATGGTATTAATTGTAATTACTATGTAACTTATGAGTTAATTAAGAAACAGATAATCATTCATCCATGCTATCGATCGTGAGGAGGGCTCGATAGCATGGAGGGCTCGACCTAACGCAGACGCATGACCGCATGAGTTTTTGTCCGCTGCTGCAAGAACAGGATCCTTGCCGCAGTCGGCCGTATTCTGCGTTGTCCCGGTAGGCAGCAGATTGTTGTGTTAAACGGGTTATGAATTATGCATCCAGACAATAGGCAAAGCAGCTTGGTACCTTTGAGGCACAAGATAAAATTACGAATCCACTTCTGCAACAATTAGTTTATCTTCTAGTGAGGCACGAATGCTATTCGATTGACAGAACGATAGTTTTTCAGTTCTTATCATCGCCTAGTGATGATGAACAATTTGTTAAGTCAATGCTTTGTTTCTTGGCTGTCTCGTCGTAATGAGTGTGGGGATGATCCCCTGTTTGTCTTCCAGCAGAACGTGCTAGGCCCCCTCGTTGTAAAACGCCCGGATCAACGCCTGTGCTCCACGAGTCTGGTGTAGCAGAGCTGGATCATCCGCTCACATCTCCCCGACACTGCCCATGACGAATCCGTATGCGAATACATCGGATTGCTGACACATCGCGCGAGGCTTGGCTTCTTCTTGGGCATCGTGGGCTACCGAGCAGCCATAGGAACTCGAGGAGCCCATCCGGGAGATGTCTTCTTGATCTTCCAAACATCTTCAGTCGCCGTTGCTAATGCCGCCGCCACCACACGAACCCTAATGAAACAACATAAAGAAACTAAAGAATTCGATTATCCAAATGATTGGTATTGGAATTTTGATCTTTCACACCAAAAAAAATAAGTCTGCCACCATCTTTATGTTCCAAAATTACCCATATGATACTATAATACTTGTATACGAAACTTATGATACCAATGGGTTAAAAGAGTATCATTGCAATGGTCTGGATCGTCGGATAGATTAAATGAATGACATGCATTTATTTTGGTTCACTGTAAAAGTACTCAATTTATATACTAAATAAAATTTTTAGATTATTTTTCTCTCATATGTTTGTAGTAATCTTAGTTGTGTGTGTGTCAGCTGTACACAGAGACAGAGAGTGAAATGTAATTCCATTATCTAAAAAAGTATTGCATTTCTTAATACCCTCTAAAATAAACAATGTTGTAATAACTATGTCTCATTTGATAAGCCACACCAATCGATTTTCTCACATTTTTTCTAATATTTTTTATATATATTTTATCAGCGTGTGAACCATCAAAAGAGTCAACCATGTAATCTGGTTCATGGCTGAATCAGTATCGCATAATGATGACCCTACTAGCTTGATTCTTAAAGGAATCCAACCTTGTCTTGCACAGGGCTAAAAATAGATACTTCCCACAGATCAAACAATGCTAGATTCTCTTATGATCATGACCACCATAAAAACTATTTAGGACACATTTAACTGTCTTGCACTTGTCTCCTTAGTATTGAACTGTCACCACCATAACAAACAAACATTGCTTGAAGTCATCATCGAAGGACAAGACAACTAATTATCGAGATATGTGATAGATAATAGTATAATTGTTGTTGTGTCACAGCTCACAATTGTTAGTCATATTTGTAGTTTTCACTCAATCATCAAATATATGGTTCATAACAATGACAATACATCTTTTCAGTGCCAAAACAAACTTCGTTCTTCAAGATATATGCGCAAAAAAGAAAAGAAAATTATAGGCCAGACAAACAATGATAAAGACAGGGAGGAAAACCAACAGAGGCAGTGATTAAAAAAGATACGTGGTCGGCAGGATTCGAACCTGCGCGGGCAAAGCCCACATGATTTCTAGTCATGCCCGATAACCACTCCGGCACGACCACTTGCTTGACGATTTTCTCATTCTGTCGTTATTATTTATGATCTTAGAATAGTCTCCTCACTACGTAGTTGACCACGGGCACGGCAGCAAGAAACACAGCACGAAGCCGCCACGGCCAACATATCGTTCCTTTCCTCCGCTCCGTTGATGGCGCGGGATCCCAAAGGTAACCCAACAACCAATTAATCCCGTCTGTAATCATTTACGAATCACGGATGGATTCCATCTCCTCCGTTGCTGCTGTCCCCTCAGATGCTGATTCTGCTACCTCGGCGGAGCAACCCCGGGCCAAATCGCCGGCGCCGACGGCAAAGGTGAAGGTTCTCTACTTCGCCCGCGCGCGGGACCTGACTGGCGTCGCGGAGTCTACGCTGGAGGTGCCGGCGGGGAGCACCATGGGGGAGTGCCTCGCCAGGATACTGGCGGAGTTCCCCAAGCTGGAGGAGATCCGGAGTTCCATGGTGCTTGCGCTCAACGAGGAGTACGCGCCCGACTCCGTTGCCATCGCTGACGGAGACGAACTCGCCGTCATACCGCCCATCAGCGGCGGCTGAGCATCCACGACCACGACCTTGTTTTGGAGAGAGAGAGAGAGAGAGAGAGAGAGAGAGAGAGAGAGAAGAAACGAGTCCTGTAACAAAGAGGTTCTTTCTTCACTTCTTCCTTCTTGCATTGTTCCCCGATTCTGTGAATGCTGATTATATTATTTCACATGAATTTATATTCTGGATAAATAATTTTCTATCCATACAAATTTGTGTTCTTGGGCTGGTCGAATTAATGGCCATGATTTTCATGTTGAGATGACGACCCAAAGAATCCTTGCACGATTGATTTCATTTTGAGATGATGACCCAAATGAGTATGATGTTATTGTCCTACCCTCTCATCAAGTCATCAGTCATCACTGTCACAGGCCTCCCAGAGGAATTCACTCAAAAGATCATGTCACATGAATTGTAAAATACGACTTCCTGCAACTGTAGAATCTCCTGATGCTACATATTCATCATCATTGATTCTGCAACTTTAGGAGCTGAACACAAGCAGAGGAAGGTAGAGTTCCCATGCTGCTGTTTCCTAGCCCCAAAACACCATAGAGCTCCATTCTCAGGTCACTAAACAAGAATTGAATGGTGCAGAAACACATGGATCGGTTGCTGGTTGCAGGCAAGCATAGAAGCTGCACCGCACAGAGAGATTGGATGCAGATCTTACTCCCAGATAGAACACAGGCACGCATAACAGCCCGTGCAAGTATACCAACTTATAACAACAGTACAAGAACATGAAACCTGAGCCCGCTTACATTCACACTAAAAATGAGATCCATATCATAAAAAGAAACACATACTGTATGTCTGTAGCCACAAATTCAGGACTCCACCACTGACCGAGACTGAACAGAGCAAGGGTGAAAAGAAAGGGAAAATAAGAAAACATAAGGATTCCCTAAAAGCAGGAGTGCATAGCTATGGTATCAGGCATCATCAACTCTGTCATCCTTGATGTACCATCTAAAAGAAAAGGTATCAAAGCACAACAAATTATGATGCTCTACTAACTCTTATCATCCAGACCAGCTGCTTCTGGCTGTGACAGGGATCTTCTGACGGGTCTTTAGGCAGATTGACTCATCGCTCTTGAACCATGGACCATGGAAGCACGGCACCGGATGAAGTTCTTAGCATGGGTACACGTCTTGCTATCAAGAAGGCTTCATTGAGACGAGCTGCACGGTTTGCAAACTGGGATGTCCTCTGAATTTTTCACATCAAGAAGCAAAAAACATGATCAGACACACAACTGAAATAAAAATATGACCAGGAGCTGTAGCTTCTAATTGAAAGTGAATGATAACGATGTCATCTAAATAAATCTATGAATTGTTTTTTTTTTGACAATTGACTGTACAAGAAATGCAAGAAAGTCTAAAGAAATACCACCTAGCTAGAAGTCGCCTCATCATCTTGTTGTTTTCAGTGCTTTACAACAATTTTTTTCCACTTTGTAAATTCGCATTCCATCAATTTAAGAGGGGGCATAGAGTATACATCCATACTAAATAGGACTGCTGGGGACCCATGTGTCTGGCAACTGGACATAACCAAATAATATCTCTTATGTGATGTGGAGCCTAAATGCCCTGAACAATGAAGCATGCCAAAGAAGTCTAATGTTTTCAGTTGAGTTGTCAGGACATCCTAACGATTTAGAGACTCCTGATCTAGTCTCATTTAATGGGCAAAACAGGACACATTTTCATGTGATGGTCAAATGGATGTACCGCAGAGCATTAACTGTCTTAGTACATCTCTATCTCTTACTACATGAGAAACTTGTGCTCTCCATATCTTTTTCAATTCTCTCTATCTGGACCACAAAATCCTAACTCAATCTCATTCAATAAAGCCCCAACTTTAGCAAGGCCTGGTCAAATAGTATACACTACACCTCTTTTCATGAGCAAAAGTGACATGTGCTTAGTAGAGATCATGAACGCATGGTCATAATATTCATTCACAAAATGATATTGGTCATGAAAAAAAAGGAACAAGAAAAAAAATCTGTGAATATGAATTTGTAACTGCCATGGGTGAAACATTCACTTCCAAAGTCACATGAATCAAGTAGAATCTTAACTAGAATTGCTAGGTGAGACTAAGGGCGTTATGTTAGTGTCCTGCATTAACCAGTAGTTCAAGAAGAACAATGATATTGCAAAATCAAAGCATATACTTTAAGCGAATACTTTTTTCTCGAATAAAAACCAAAAACATTCAAATAGATAAGATAATGATTTCCAGAACAATCTTCTACACGCATGAAAATTATCTGGAACCACTGCCTTTTAAAAGTAAAGAAGTTAACTCCCATCCACAAGTGCATATATACCAATTCACTATTTCTCTACATAATGCAAAAAAAAATCATCGAAAGATAGGAGGAAACAACTCTGATCATTAACACAACTGAGTTAAAATTGTTAGTTGAGCTGTTCAGGGGTAACTATGACTTAATGTTCTGATCTCATAAAACTCTATCGAACAATAAGTAGAGGAAACAACCCTGATCTACACAACTAAGTTAAAATTGTTAATTGCACTGTTCAAATGTAACTAGATACTTAACGTTTTGATCTCATAAAACACTATTTAGAGAAAGTTTTTTCAGAAGATTCCATATGTAAATTCTATATTCTTAGCCTTGGCAGTTTAAATTTGCCATATGAGATGGATTTCAATTTAGGCAGCAGTTTCCATAACAAATTATCTCAATCTAATAGAATGTCCAATGTATGAAATAAGATGCCACATCAGTTCAACATGCCCGTTCTTTACAGATTAGGCGATAAGCAGAACCAAATTCACAAATCCAATGCAGATAATGATGAACTGAACACTAGTAGCAAGTAACTCACCTTGTCATCAAAGGCGATCTTAATCTGGGGCATGCCCCTTGCCTTGTGCTTCATCCTGTACATCTTCCTCCCCAGCATGACCAGGCCCAGCAATGCTGCGGCGATGGAAAAAGACCACACCGGCTTCACATTCCAAGCACAGTAGTGAAGCAGCTTGAACGGCAGCCTCCACCAGACAACAACTTGCTTGCCATCCTCACCTGTATCTGGGGATTGCACCAGAGGTAACGCACCATCCTTCGTCTCACCATCCGTTTCATTGCACCCACTCCCAGCATAAGCATTGTTCCCTTGATTCTCGTCTGCTTCCCCGCCATGAATTCCATCAGATGACACAGTATCCTCAATACGCGAGGTTTCAATACACGCATCAACTCCTATATGATCTTCCAACTGCACGCTGGAATTCTCTGCTACTTCACTTTGCGGGGACCCATGAATCGCCGTAGTTGTTTCCAACTGCACGCTGGAATTCTCTGCTACTTCACTTTGCGGGGACCCATGAATCGCCGTAGTTGTATCAGAGTTGAGAGGCTCTCCCGCCTCATGATGGGCCGGTGGCAGAGCCAAGTCCAACTTGCCGCAACTGCGCGCGATGTTATTCTCCTGCTCTATCTCCAATCCGGTTGCTTCGGCTTGCCTTCCCTCTGCACTGCAGTTAGCGCCACACGCCGCGGCGGCCTCGAGAACCGAGCTTTCTCTGTTCTCATCAGCGCCCCCTTCCTGCAACTGCAAGCTCGAAATCCCAGCGACAAGATCCAAACTCTCCTGCGAAATCGAATTGAATTCATCTAAAAATTCTAATCCTTCCCTCTGGTATTCCTTGAAGCAGGCGACCTCGGGCTCCGACCACGAGCCCTCACCGGAGAAGCCAACGTCGGGGGAGGCGAGATCGAGGGTGAAGTGGTCAGGGAGCACGTCGCCGCCCCCGCCGGATACGACTACCACGTCGTCAGAATCATCGCCCCCGCAGGAGGAGGCGGAGGAGAGCACCTCCCAGTCACCGATCTCCGAGGCGGCGTCCTCCATGGCCTTGGGTTCTGCAGTTCTGCGGTGCGGGAGGGGACGGGAAAGGAAGAAGGGAAGGGAGGAGACGAGCTAAACAAGGAAAGAGACAGGCAGGTGGGACCGGAGTATTGCGGTCCCGCTTGGCAGGGACATGAAGGCCGTGGGCGAGGAAAAGGAGTGTGACACGGCCAGGGGCAGACACGTAGTAGTCGCCCTAAGCGTTGGATAACGAAAAAGTGCGTGGCGATGCGTACACAGTGCTAAACTAGCCAATCACTGATAAGTAGGCCACGCTATGGCACTTAGATATTGGGACCCATGTGTCGTCACCGTAAGGCAGGTCAATCTCTTGGAAAGCCGTCGCCTGCGGGCGGTTGTCGACATGGGAAAAAATATCTTGACGGTTGCCTCCAAAGGTGAAGCCTCGAACGCCGACGTGGTATTCTAACTGACACGTCGGGACGTGGAGCAATCTGATACTGATGAGAATCTGACGAGCAATGCCGACAGGGTGATTTTCGTCATTTTTCTTGTTTTTGGGAAGAATTTATTGGATGCGCCTTCTCTCCTCCCACCCTCTCCTCCCATGTATATTCCCAGTGACGTGGTAAAGTTTTATTGGACCAGTTTTATTTTCCCTTTCCACTCAGCCAACTGCCCGAACAGAAAACACAAGTACACAACTCATTTCTTCCATATAATATAGTTAAGATTTAATGTTTTTGTAGACCCACTCTGAATTAAGAAAGAAAAAAGAGTATGGTTCTCCCGATCACATAGTTTAACTCTACTATACAGAATACAAAGAAAAAAAAGAACTGTCAGCTCCGTCAAATCCACAGATTTTTTGCTTATGTAATTAGTTTAAATCGGTGGAGATCTTATTTTGAGGATGATTAAAGCGGCCAATTCTTTGTGACCGATTCACCTCTTCACCATCATGATGTGACTTACGACTCAGGAGATATGAAATTTATCGATGAGATAGAAAATCAAAAAATCATTTTGCTTCACTCACCCTGATTTACCGCACACGCTTCGTTGGGCTGGGTCCAAAGGAAAGAATTGGGGGCAATAAAACTTTGGCACGTTGCCGGGAGTACGCATGGGAGGAGGGAATGGGAGGAGAGAAGCCGTATCCGAATTTATTGTGCCCCTACTGTATACTTGTAATATTCGGTCATCAACACAATCCTGAAAAACGGAGGCAAGCCATGGATCGTCCAGATTCCATTCCTGAATACTGCCATATTGGCATCACATTGTAAACAATAGCGATTCAACCCCCAAAGTTTCGTTAGCTTTTTGCTCCTATTTTTGCGCCAGCTGTGTTGCCAACAACTTCGAGCAAACAGATAAGAGCCGTGTGAAATTGACATACACGACGCCCCTACATACAAGACAAGCGTGTCTTCTCGCTCTATGTACTGTCGTACTAAGCCTCCTCAAATGACCACCAAAACCCCACCAGATTGCATTGCCTGACAAGTGATCGAAGAAGCCAACGCATCTGGGTCTGGTCATTCGGTGCACCAACCAAACGTTGAGTAGAGCACCGTTGTCCAGAGAGTCATCGCCATCGTGGCCTCTCTTGCCTGCAAAAAAATGGACCGGCGTAATATTGAGCTGTTGACATGCACAAGCACAAACAAAGCTCATTCGTGGAGATTCATCAGTGATGGGTGGACATTCGTGGAGATTCATCTTACCTCGGTTTGTTCTTAGTTCGTGAAGGACCCGTCAGATTGCTCCTCATGCTAGATCCGGCCTGACTTCCCGCGCGTGTGGATGTTACCTGTGCATCATATGCGTGCAGCAAATTTTAGTTTCTGTGATCTACAGAAGCGACGGGGAAAGCTTCAAGAGCTCTCTGAAGATGAGATGAAACGGTCAACATATGAAGCACAGGAAAGAAAGATGGGTCCATTCAAGGGTCTTAGAAGGGAAATGAACAACGATAACATATCCAACCTTTCTGTTCTGTTCGTTGTTCACAGTGGCCTTTGTCATGTTAATGTTATTTCTTCCTGGAACAGGATGACTTGCAGCTCTTGACTTCTGCACAAATTCACTCTACAACAAAGTACCAGTTGGAATCATGTTAGTTATTAGAAAAAAAAATAGAAAGTAGTACCAGAAGAGAACATTAGAAACAGGCAGCACACAATACGTGCTCCATCTTAAAAGAATCTTCATATAGCCCGCTAAAAGTTGCGTGTGAACCACGTGCCTTGGCTCTCATATTTTTTACCTTGGTCTCATTTGTCCTATTTGCAACCTTAGGCGCCTTCGCATTAGGGGGGCAATTGTCAGAGCTGCTTCTGCACAAAACATTACAGCAGCTTAGAATAACTACGTATATTACCGAGTCATTCAGCAGACAAAAGCTACAGGTACCTTGCACTTCGAGGCATTGATCTGCGTAAATATCCTCTCTTTGGATTATTTTCGTCCGCTGCTGGTGTGCTCAGCTGCTTCCTGATCACACAAATAGAACAAAATGTCCATAACATTCTTTCTAAAAATGACATCACATATGTCAAACAAAGAGAACTAATAACCTTTTATTCTGTGGTGCATTGTTTACTCTGGTCAGTTCAGCTGCTCCTTTAGATGTAACCTGCATAACAATATTGAGCTTGTTACCAATGTTTGAATCAATAACGTTTTAAGATCAGCAAACTTAACATGATATCAGTGATCTCTCACTTAGAAAAACATTAACGAGAGTAATTATCCACTGCAGAAGCTCTACTTCTGAATAGCATGCATGCACTGCAGGTGACAGGTTGAACAAGTGTTCGACTGTCTAAGTTAAGTAATTATTACTGAGGGAACCAAATTTACCTGAGCACTTCTGGAGGTTTTTGCACTAACTTGAGATGAGCTGGGCATCACCAGGATTTTAGCTGCTGACTTCCCAGTAGCATTACTGTTGCTAGAAGCAACATGAGAAATACTTGAATCTTTCTTGAACAAAATCCCATGAGGAAGGGCATCTGCATGTACACCTTTAGGAGACCTATGAGAAGCTTGAGCAGCTGATTTTGAAGGTGCCAAAACTCTTCTGGTGGTCATAGCTCTATCAGGAGGCTGATAAGAAGCTGATCTAGAAGACGCTGCAGCTTTCTCGGCACTCATCCTATCAGATAAAGCACGCAATTTCATCTCAACTCTCCTGTGGAATGGATCCTTCAAGTCTTGAGAGGGCCTGTTTTCTGAATTTCTTCTAAAGTCTACCCTTGGGATGTGGATAACAGAAGTTGATAGGCCCTGAAATAATGTATACAGAGAGATATCAGATAACCAAAATCCAGGAACTTCAGTTTTGATGACATCTTTGTAATAACCAAAATTCAGGAACTTAACTTCTGATGACATCTTAGTAATGAGGACAATGCATATCAGTCTAAACAATAATGCATGATTCTTTATTGTCTCAGCTTGTTCTCAATTATGCTACAACAAGTCATAGAAATATTCAGGGAATTACACCTTAATAATATAATATCATACAAAACCATAATCTGCACTAGTCATGTAGAGTAGAATGCATTGGGAGCTGATAAAGCCAAATACGTTTGTGAATGTTTGTGATTTTATTAGCATATCTACAAAGTAAATCAAAATCCAAACACTGCAGCATCTACTCATGTAGCAACACCTTCATTTTTGTGTTCTTGTGATGGTGTTTCTGAAATAGACTATCAGTTCATTACCTTTGATCTCTTTATTGGCCTATTAACAGGACCTGTATTTTTTCTTGCACCCTGCTTCTCACAAACAACTTTCAGACCATCTGATTCTAGACTTGCTATTGGCAAGACAATTCTTGTCTCGGCAACATTGTTCTCGCAATTATCATTTGATACCACTCGTCTTGGCGCAAGAACTTTTCTTTCAAGACCTTCACCAGTATGTCCGTGATTGCTGCTTGTGTTTGTGGCACATGGGAACTCCTGATCAATGTACTGGTTTTTATCAGAGCTAGACATCTCCTCCTGTTGAATGTTTTCCATAGCTGCTGCCTGAGAGAACAACGGATTAAATGTCAAGTACCCAATCTCGTGAGCATCTTGGCATTTCCTCTCATCTGATGAGCTCACTTCAGTGGTAGGCACGAAACTAGAACTTGGAGCGCTTGCCACTGCATCATCAGGAATGGCTGTAGGTAATTGATCTTCTTGACTGCTACGACCAACAGTGTCAGCATGGTTGGTCTCCTCCTCCGATGCGGCTTGAGCCTGTTGCGTTGCTCCCTGAGCCTTCAGTTGTCTTGCCCTCTTGTAGTATTCTTCAAAGAAGGCCTTCTTTTGTGCAACCAAACCAGGGGCCGTGAGCTTGCTTAACTCTTCTTGACGACTGTTATGAGCAAACACGGATCTCTTTTCCCATGACAAGGGCTCTGCAGCAAATCTACCAAATGATACTGAGCCGTGATCAAGGACCATTTTCTGAACTGAAGGGTCATGAACATCAGACACAAAAAGCAAAACGACAATTCAGGACACGTAATAAATCTGAATAGCTGAACAGAACAGAACACTACAACTGCATATTATGGAACCTTGCTCACGTTCTCACAATAGCCACCATATTTGAGAAATTCGCAGGCTATTGATTATTCTAAGAAACTACTGGTGAGGAATGAATGCTCGGGATGCCGAATGTAATACCTGCGGGATGTGGTCGTTGTACGGCAAATCCGAGTACGTCCATCCACTGAAGCGCTGCCCAACATCAGCAGCCATTGTGCTTGAGCCGTCACGGAGCCACCTACTTGTCCAGCCTCAGCAGAAGAAGAATCTAGCGAGCAAACTCCCGGAGACACCTCTTCGATGTATCTGCAGCATCAAATTCACCAGCACATAAGCACAATACTGAGAAGTGAAACGCAATCCCTTCGATCCCCACCCTGTTCACGGGTAAATTTGAAAAGAAATAGAAGCACATTTCGCTCAAACAACGCCAGATCGACCTTAAATCTGTCAAACTCCAGGGCTCAAACCTAAACTCGAAGAAGAACAGCAAGACCAACAAGAAACTCAGGCCGCGCACCGTAATAACCCAAAGAAACACCCGGCGCGATACGCAAGCGAGCAAGGAGCCAAGCCCCCAGCAGCAGGACGGCGCTCACCAAACAAGGACCCCGCCCTGAGCGTCCTGGTCCACCCGCTGCACTATCGAAACTCATCAAGACCCTTCGATTGTACCAAGAAGGGAAACAGGACGAATCGACAAGCCAAATCAACCAGCCGGCCGGAACATCCACTGGCCGATCGACAGGGACAGAGGAGAGCGGAAAGAGCAGATGCCGAGGGTTTACCTACCTACCGCTCGCCGGGAAGGCGAGGAGGAAGAACGGCGGCGAGGGCGCGCGGGTGGAGCAGATCGTAACGGCGGCGAGGATGACGCAGGAGTTAATCGGCTGTCTTTAACTGCCGCAGCAAAGGCGCTGGTGGATTGGAGGAGACCGGGCTAACGGCTCGGAAGCTGGAGGGCGGAGGGGAGAGGAGGTGAGGTGGTAGTAATTCTACGGGGAGAGAGAGAGAGAGGGGTGGGGATGGACTCCAACGTTCGAATTGAAGGCGGCGCACCGCCGGCGTGGCGTCTCGTGTGCAACGCCTTCTGTCCTGCCCCGTGGCTTCGCGGGCCTCATGGGCTTTGGGTTTCTGGAATTAATAGTTTTTCCTTCTCGATCGAAGGCCTTCTCTTTTCCTCGGGTTACCCACGTCAGTCAAGCCGGGTTTGGTCTTGGAGCTGGAGCTTGTCGTGTTGTGTCGTGCGTGGTTGGCTTTGACCTTCGATCGAGGCCGTTAGGCGTTCGAGTCCTTTTGAACGTTGGGAGATTTTTCTCTGGGGCGTGGAAGTAAAGTAGTGGGCCATCGTTCCTGTGTGTTGAGGCCCACCCAGACTGATGACCTCGGTCCTTCCGGCCCACGCCCTTCCCTGCGATTCGGCGCCGCCTCCTCCAGGCTGCACCACGAGATCATACGCGATCAGCCGCTCCAAATCGCGCAGATCACCCACCGATCGGCCGAACAACACCGCAGATGGCAGATCACCTAGGGGGTGATTGGTTTCCTGAATGTGGCATATCTAGGCTCACGGAATGCAAATCTGCTTTGATTGGTTTCCTGCACGGGGAGTTGAGTCAGGCTTGCTACATACAAAGGAGCTTACTCACCTGTATCTAGGGGTATGAGAAGATTGGTCGCATCTCCAGAGCCAGGCCCGATTGATACATCTTGTGTGGACTAGTGTTTGGTGATAAAAAAATACTATAAAAGTCTATCATCTCATACTGATGCTGATAACCAATCAACAGCTCCACCTAACCAGGCCTGTTCAATACATGCAACCAAACATTAATGCCCTGCATGAGCTGAGGCAGGCTCATGGCAGCCAGACTGTTTGGATACGGGCCAGGAAACCAAGCACGCCTCTAGGAACCATCATTTTGATCTCAAAAGAAAAAAGAAGCTAGGAACCATCCTCTAGTAACATTGGTTTTGCGATGACAAGAATGGCGTTAACGCTCATCCGGGCCGCCCGTGACGCATCTGCTACGTCTCGCGCCACGCGCGCGGTGGCGGAGGCCGCAACACAAGGCGCCGGTTAAACGATGTTCGCCGCAAGTTGCACAGCCGCGCACGCGCGTGAAGCTGCCGCCCGCATCGCTGCAGATTCCGGACACGAACACGATGCCGCCTCGGGGCACCGGTTTTATGAAGGTGCCAAAATGTGACGCTGCTCATCGAGAGAGCGGCGCATCCTTTCCAGGGGATCTAATTTCTTTCTGTCCTTCGTTCGTGATGATGATTTTTAGAGAGCATTTTCGGGCATCGATACTCGATAGGCAGGGATTTTCATTTTTATTCAAATAAGATTAACTTTTTTTTTTCATTTTCTTTTGGACTTCCTCCCACCTCTTTACGTGCTCCCCCAATTGATTTGTACTTAGGTTATGAGAAAATTTGACAAAAATATAGATGAATAATGTGTGTCATCATTTAGTATCAGACAAAATTTGAGATGCAAGACATGCTTGTATAAGGTAAAAAAAAGAGAAAATCAGCTTGAAATATTTACGGGTGTAACGGTTCATCTTGGATTTGCAACTTGTTACTGTTCAAATGCTGCTTTCTTTTATACAAGTATACTTGTTACATCTTTTTTTTTTGTGGTCCTAGATTATGACATACACTATCTATAAATATTTCTATTGTAATTTTTCATACATTTTTTAAGGTGCAAATCAAAGGTGGAAGCACCTTTCCTATTGGGAGCATTGGATACGTTCTCGAGAGAACAACATTCGAGTTATCTGAGCTTTCTTTTTACTAGTACACATATAAAAAACCAAACTACAATTTGTAATAAACATTAAACCATTTTGACATTGTTATATATAGGCGATGATCCACGCAAGCCTATGATAGATAAAACAAGTTTCATAGTAACACGGAAGGAGCTCGAGTCTGATAAAGCCATGTGGCGCGGGAGCCTTACAACCAGGAGTGCAGACCATATGAGATGGCTCAACGGTTTGTACAATCCAAAACGATGGCACATTACGTGTACGAAGTGAACAATTCTGATTTGCCCTACATACTAGAACTGAACCAATTTAGCGATGGAAAGCTGACTGAGGTGGCGCGTAAAGGGTCGCTTTGGGAACAAGGCGACAGATCACTTGTGCAAGATAAGCCTGCTAGGGTCAGTTTCGTGGCAACAGAGGAGGAGCTCGAGTCAGATGAAGCCCTGTGGGCATTGTACGCGTGATGGCGCAAGCGCTACAACCAGGAGCAGGAGCGCGATACAGATGAGATGGCTCAACGGTTCGATGAATTCCAGAGGGATGGCACACTATGTGTATCGAGTGAACAATTCTAATCTATCCTACACACTGGAATTGAACCAATTCAGTGATGGAAAGCTGAGCGAGTTATATTGGGGTCTCGCTGGGAAGGACAAGACGACAGATCGATCATCACCTGAGGGAAATGGGGTGGATTGGTCATGAATTGTGGTGTCAATCATGAACATGTAATAAGTTATGCTTTCCCTTTGTACAGTGATGAGGCATACTACTGCTGATTTGTGATCAAAATAGGAACCAATAGTGACAGTATATTTCATTTTACTAGTGGGAATATGCGCTAGAAGTCTGCCTCGCAAGGTGGAGTTTTTTTTATTTCAATTATCTGAATTTGCTATAATCTTTTCTATGGTGGCTCAATCCGTATATAGATGTTGATCTCAAGCACACATGAACACAGCCTCTTATCCCCAATAACGGTTGTAGGATAATGCAGTCATCAGTTCAAATACACACGTACCCATGAATAGACGCTTTGTTTAAGGTTTTTCCCTGAATACATTCTCTCAGGAATGTATAGTTGACTGCCTTTCAAAAAAAAAAAGGAATGTATAGTTGACTGTAAAATTCAACCAAATTACGGCTTGTGTATATAGTACATTCTTTTAGCATATACTGTTGATGATGAACTGGTATCGAATTGGGTCCTAATGTAAACCACACGACACTGGTAAAAATGGAAGGATCTGACGAGTCCATCGTATTTTTTAAAGCCAAATCTATCTCTTCATGTAACTTTGAGTGAATAAGTGAAACTGGGAATTCAAAGAATATTAATTATAAATTAATTTACATGAAATACTTGATACTCTTTAAAAAACAGCAATAAATGCATATTTTCACATCTCGGTTGACACTGATATACATGACTTTTTGCTCTCACTGGCACCAAGCTGGCAACCATAATAATTTATGAAACCACGAAACAGAAACAAACCTGCAGCAAATTAACCAACGTTGACACAATGTCACGCAGTTATTATTAGTACGTAGAAGATTACTGACTTGGTAGCAGCAGGCAACTTTATTAGCATCCATCCCAGAGCGAACCACCCTGCGGCGAGCCCTCGGCCGCGTCGCTGCCATCCTGGCCCCACCTGGGCGGGTCGAGCAGCATGGCCTCGGCCATCTCGGCCCACAGCCTGGGCGACTCCATGTCGTCGTCGAACTCGCGCCCGTCCCCCACGGCGAGCTCGAGCTGGCGCCGGCGGCTCGCGTCGGCGGCGTCGACCAGCGCCGGCTCGCGCCGCACGCGCTCCGCCGCCTCCGCCGCGGCGGCGCGGACGTCGACCGGGTCCGTGCTGGCCGGGCGGGGCAGCCACCCCTCCGAGCCGGGGAAGTTGAGCTGCGCGTCCCGGCCGCGGAGGCACAGCGCCGCCACGTCGTGCGCCACGGCGGCGGCCTCGGCGGAGTCGAAGCTGCCGAGCCACACGCGGACCTTGGTGCCCGGCTGCCTGATCTCCGACACCCACTTGCCCCACTTGCGCCGCCGCACGCCGCGGTACTGCGACGACGACGCGCTCGCGCCGCCGGCCGCCGTCTGCTGGTCCTTAGTGACGGCGCCGGCGACCGGTTGCAGTTGCTGCGGCTGCTGGTTCTCCATGACCGAGATATATGATCGAGCTGATCTCACAGTGTGATACGACGCTGGTGATAGTGTGCGAGGTAGGCAGCGATGCGAGTATATATAGGCAGCGGGGCTAGTGATGAGGTGCTGTGTAGTGCCTGCATGGAAATCGATCAAGTTCGTTTTTGCTGGTTTACAATATACGTTTATGTTAACAGTTACGTGATCATTGCTGACGATTTGTTTGTGGCACAATGCTGTCCGAGTCAGTGATCAGTTGATGAGAGGACGTCACACGCTATATTGCTGCTGGTGGGTGATGACCAGTCACACGTGTTGATGTAAACGCCTAGCTAACGCAACCTCTATAGTCACACAAACTTTTCAAGTTACAGGGAAGGAAACGAATCTAGTAACGCTGTAGCATGAATCGTGAAATCTGCGACAATATTATATATATTATATACACCCTGAGCTAATTAATAACCGCAGCCATTATCAAACGCGTCGTACAAAAGGTCCTTTTCTTCCGGTACGCAGTACCACATCACCTGTGCCGTACAAATGCTCCCCAGGCTGAAACAGATGGAACCTTTTCACATCAAATGCGTGGAAACTATCTTGCTACTCAGTGGCTGTATTAGGTGACTAGGTTCATGTATATGAAATATCTCGCTCCCACTGTTTACCACAACATAGAGTCTGCTAGGCGCTTCTGATTATTATGCTGACCACACTCATTAACAGTTGAACTCTACTTTCATGTAACAGCACTCATCATACGCAGATGCAGCTAACTAAAAGGTGCTATTATCTAAAAAAAACTAAAAGGTGCTAACAATATTTAATTTGTTGTTACAACATTCTACTAGCTGCGCACATGTAGCTCAGATGAGACCATTCTTCGTTCCTTTGGTTTGATGATCTTGCATTTGCCGACATAGTGAAGATGTGATCTGTGTACTGTTTATCCTTTCTTGAATAATTAATCAGACTAAGATTATCTGTTTGAGATCACTTCATCAAACAAGATTCTTCATCGTGGAGCAGAGATGGACCTCACAAAATTATTGGCTGCAAGCCTACAACATGTCCACTTCCAGCGGCAGCTGGTTTCAAGTACATAAATGTCAGTCGTATCTTCTCGCAGAAATCAGTTGAATCCATAAAATGCACCACACTGAAACGGTTTAGTGCAATCGGTCCATCTGACAAGGAACCTATATATGCCGCCCAGCGCATGAACCATCCAAAGAAACATAGGATTTTTATTTTTCTGCGACAACAGAGAAGAAACAGAGGACTGCAATAACGCGCACAGCAAAGCTGAGGCAGATAACTCAAAAGCTTAAAAAAAATACTCGTCCAAATTATACAATTTATCAACTAAAATTGCACAATCATTAAAATTGCATATATGATCCATTCTTATGGGCTAGTATTTATGATATTTGAAGCAACTGGGAGTCCGGGATCATGTATCAAATTGGTTCCACTACCAAGTTTGAAATGGATTTGGAAGATCTGGAAAAAAATATATCTTTCGGTACTCCCTCCATCTTTTTTAATAAGGAATTGGGCATAGAATATTAATTTGCCCCACTGGCCAATAACCTGCCTTTGCTACGGCAACTCGAGGTCCATTGTTGAAGCGTGTCGCCATCATCGTGGAGGTGCTCTGTCCAAATTCTAGGCATGGAGGCGCGTTGGTCACCCTACTTGGCTCCTTCATGTGACAGAGGTGAAGCTGGCGGCCGCCCTCACTCACAACAACCATGATTAGTGTTCCCTAGAGTTCTTTGACTCGTCCTTTGTGACGTTGATGAGGTTGATGATAAGGTTGAAGATGGTGAACTAGCACAAGCAATGACCCACGCATGACAAACCGATTGTCATTTGCGAGCTCCACCTTGGCCTTGGGCTCCCTGATGACGACAAGCGGAGGTAAATGACACACGCACACCTCTTCCCGCTTTGACCACTCCTTGCACTTCCTGACCGTTGTCGGTGCCCTCGCCTTCGTTGTAATGCCCTACGTATGATTGCTGAAAACTAGGGCTTGGATAGAGTGCTGCTACTTCATCAAGCTTAGGAAAGGCATCTTGCATCAACACTAAGAGGAGAAAAGCATATATGGGTATCTTATTATTTAGGATAAAATAGTCTTTTTCCATGTCTGCTATTTATACATGTGAATAATGATTCAATCCCGACCCTTAATACCTTTTAATATCAAAGAACCAATCCAGACCGTTAATATTAAGGAACGAAGGGAGTAGTAAGTAGTAGCAGTAGTTTTGTACCGTGCCCCAGCTTGAGGTTTACTAATTTTAGTGAAGACTTTGGATATTGCGTGTCGGCGTGGGAGCATATATATACATACAACCGCAAAACAGTGGTGACCCTGGTGGGGGGCGCTGGATTTTAGCTCTGGCCAGCACTGTCAGACTGAAGTGGACAGATCAGCAGGGATGGGATAGGTCCAGGAATTTGAACTTTGACCACGTACCTGATACTGGCTGCCGTGTGTATATATGCGACGGCGCTCCGGCCAACTGAGACAATAGGAAACAAGCAGTAACCGGAACAGCAATTTTCTCTACAGATTCAGTCATCTATCTCCACTGCAAGCTGCACAGCCGCCTTCCGTACCGCATCCCTTTTGCTACCAATAGCTAGATCCCCATCCCAATCATTAGGTTATCATAGGATCCGAATCGACGTGACAGTGCGTGCAGCCACACTGGTGATCGAAAGGGATGGTCTAGTCGGCACCTCTATTGATCTGGGGCCTTCTACTAGCTCTGATTTTTCAACTGCTGCACGACCATCATGATCACATGTATCGGTGAAAGGTAGCTGCATTATTTACTGTTACCGAGTTACGACATTCATGCATGGTAATAGGCGATTGTCCGTTCATCTATTTTGCCGACATCTGAATGAATGGAAATTGGAATGGTCTCTGAAAATGAAATAAGCCATGATAGACTTACTGCTGGTATTATTTGCAACTAGCGAGTGGAATCACTACCTCCGTTATTTTCAGCAAGTACATAACACTACAAAGCATTTGCACGTACTTTGCATGCAGATCGTTATCCTTCGGACATGGGGTCGTTCCCTAAAAAGGATCACCCCCCATCAAAAATATCTGTCTCTTTACTTCTGTCACACTATTACACCCTGTCGCACATACTGTTTCCTTGGCTCTTCCTTTTGACAACCGATGCTTTCCTCCATATTACAGTGTATGAAGAGAACTGGGTTTCTTACATCAAGTCACCACGTACGTGTGACGGCGAGTCGTCAGTGACAAGAAGCAGCGACAAGTCCTCTCAACGGGTCAATTATTAGGACATCATTGTGTTACACAAACAAATTATTGATACCCATCACTGCTTGACTCCAACAGATTTTTTTTTTAGCTCCACAAAATGTCGAGGTACAAATGACCTGTCCATGTTTTCGCGCCAATTTGAGCTTTTGAATGTCGATGTGTGCACAATAACCTTCTCATGGCGAAAAAAATGTTATTACGCCTACCTTCTTTTTACAAGAACTGTGGGATCACCGGTAATCTATGGACTCGACAGTGCATGATCAAGTACGAGCATGCTGCTATACCCCAAGTTACTTTTGAAACAAACACTACAGTAGTACCAACTCTTAGAGATTTTTTAGATCTTCTATTCTATGGTGCTTGCAAGTAGTGTGAGCCGTCCATTGCCTTAGATCTAATGGATTATAGTTAAAGGTATCATCCAAAAGATACTCAAATATTGACTGAGGTACTTAAATATTGAGGATAAGAATGTAATCTTATATGTTGATCAATATAGAAAATAAGATACATATATAGGAAAGATCTCTAATAATAGAAATTAATACCAGGAATATAACTTTTACATAAGAGAGAACGATCATCAGAATAGTAAACTTTTTTATTACCTAAAAGTATAGATCATATATACTTTTGCCAATGGAGGAGCTAGTGTACTACACGCGTGCATAATGCATATCAATCGGCCAGAGTGTTACGTATAAGTTTGTTCATTTACAAGATCATATATATTGTGTGTTCAAATCTGTCAAAGCGGGGTCGCTATTTGTTGACTTGTATGATAGATTAAAGAAAGAAGCAGCCGAGCTGCAAATTTTGTGACAACTGGCATCATCAACCAAGAAAAAGTTTCGAATACAAGTTCTGCAAAACAATGGAGATGATATGCACTGAGGAAGGAGAAAAACCATTTAGTAATGGCGTAACTAAAAGGAGGAAGAAGAGCAGTTATGACCAAATTTATTATTAGCAATTACCAATTAATAATTGTCGCAAACTTACCTTTATTTAACTAAACTGTTATACCTGAGTTACCCCTAGTCAATCAACGGTTGTGATCTTTTGTACTTTAGTACCTCTCAGTACCTTGCAAACACTTTAAAATCTCTGGAGATTTTTTAATAGAAAAACTCTTCATCAGATATCGCGAGCCCTCCCCCTGCCGAGGAATGCAGACTTGCCCCGTCGCAGTAATGCTGCGTGCAGTCTGGCCAGGCTGGATAAAGAGAGGCGAGATGAACCGTGTGTTATTGAGAGATTGACCTCAAGTCGTGCAGCTGGTGGCTGGACCTGGATCCACTGAATTAAGCCGCCTGATAGCAGCGGTGTGGTCGACGGCATTGGCCGCAGGTGCTCCTTTTAACAATGGGATGCATGCATGCTAGCTAAGCTGCCAGAATTATTGATCTGCTAGCTGTTGTCCACGTTCTGCACTTCCCTGATGGTTTGATAATCATAATCTATGGTTATCTTATACTATCAACAAAAACATACGTTCAGCTGAAAACGATGATAGTTAATTCCATCCACATCGAACTAGATGAACAACAGTAATCACGCTAAAATACTTCTAAAAGTGAAATGATGCGTGCATGGTCCCTAAACTTCTTTGGATTCTCAATCAAACCTACAACTCAGATTACAAACACCTACAACTCAGATTACAAATACTACTCATGGTCCCCAAACTATCTAGTGAGTCATTTAGAGTATCATCTAGGTCCAAAAATTCAGGTTACAAATACTACTCATGGTGTTGGGAGCTTAAACAAGAACGCAGATCAACATTTGAAAATATTTGGGACCCCAATCTGCCCTAACCTAAGTTACAGACCTAGACAAGAATGCATTTTATCTTTTTACCTTTTAAATACAAATAAGAATAATGAATAAAGTGGGCAATTTTTTTTTTGAGGAATTGGGGGGAAGGGGGAGAGCATCCTCACATTTTCATTTCATTTTAAGAGTGCATATATGAGAGCAGGATGTTACATGTCATTTGTGATAGATACAGAGGAGGGTTGAGAAGAAAATATCGAAACTCAAGCATGAGCGATATGCCGATCGGCTTGCGAAAACCTACACGACCATAGTTTGGCGCCCTCGCAACACCCCGCGAAGAGCCTGGCATAGCATAGCAGGGGGGGCATGGAGCAGAATACAACATCATGACAGTGCTTCCCTAAACGTCAACAACAGAGGAGCATGAATGCGTCGAAGTGTGCATGAGGCAAAGCAGCCAGAGGTTGGACTTGTCATAACTGGGACAACAGTTATGAGACAACTAAGCATGCATTATATTTGATGGCTACCATATGCATAATTTTTTTTCTTAATATCTTGCAATTGCAAAAGTGGATAAACACTTACATGCATCTCTTTTTCATTGTAGGCCTAGGACCTCCAACTTGTACTATCAAGGCTACCATGGCCTTTTGTCTTCATGCTCACAACCCTTATCTTATTATTATTGTTGACATTTGTCTGATACCGTCATAATGTCACATGGACCTTCACGTGTCATCAACCTAGCTCACAGTGCAATGGTAACACATAAAACTTTCCTATAGTTATTGTCACTAGAAACGATTTTGCCAATTTTTTGTGAGAAAAGAAAATGATAAAGAATATTACTATTATTATTTCCTATATTTTCTCTCTACAACTCATTTCACATATGTTAATCATCATGGTAGGCTATGTTAACTTGGTGCAGAACTAGGGGTGGCGAAAGGGCCATTGCCCCATCCCCCTCCTACACACACATAAAAAAAAAAACTTGTACTACGCATCTAAATAACACACTAGGTTTTTATTAAAAAAATTCAAGTATTTGGTCCTCCATCTCTTTCTCTTTTATCTTGTTTCTTTGCAAAAAAAGAAGAAGAAGAAGATCTTGTGGTTTTTATGTGTTGTGTCACAATCATAATACAGATCGGGGACCTGTGGAATGAATCCTCATTGTGATCAGATGATGATTCTTCAACCAGGTGATGAGGTGGCCCTTATAAAAAAACCCAACTAGTACCAGTTATTAACACACACAAAAAAAAAAAAAAAACTGCCGCCAACGCCCGTCCACATCATCCAAATGATATTGGGAGGCCCCGCGTGGCTCGCGCGCGAGACGTCTCGAACGCAGAAAGAGTGTCCTCCAACCCAAACTGCGGCGCACGTCCTGTCGTGCGCGCCACTCCCCCACCCGCACTCCGCCCCCTCGGCTCACTGACACCCTGGCCCCACCGGCCCGCCGCGAATCGCGCGGGAAGAGCCGAGCCAGCCTCCGCCCCCGTGTCCCCGCCGTTTATTCGCAGCGGCTCGTCGTCCCCGCGCCCTCCTTTTGTTTTCGGCCCCCTTTCCCCTGTCGCACGCGCGCGCGAAGCTTTTCCGGCCACCGCCGCCGGATTCACCGCTCCGTTCCGGCGGTTGCAGCCTCCCGGCCTCCCGCCCGCGTCGTCGTCGCGCCGCAACCGCCATGCCGTCTCCGCCTCTCTCCGCGCGCCACCAACGCTTCTCGTCATCCTCCTAGCTCATCACTCATCAGCTTTCCTGCGGTCCTCGTTGCGATTGCAAGCGCCTCCTCCATCCGGCATTGATCAGGAAGGCCTCTGGTTCGGTTTTGGAACACGGCGGCCGGGCGTGGGTGATGGGCGGGCTGTGCTCCAAGGATGCCGTCCTGGACGCGCCGCCGCCCGCGCCGGTCCCGGCCCACGCGCTGGTCCCCGTGGCCACGCTGCAGAAGGCGCCCAGCCACTCGCTGAAGCAGCTCATCGCGCTGGCCCCCATGGACGACGACGCCTCCTCCGTCGTGCACGCCGTCCTCTCCCGCACCGACTCCAACGCCAAGCCCAACAAGCCGGGCGGCAACACCAAGGCGAGCGGCGGCGCGGCGGCGGCGGAGAAGAAGGCGGTGGAGAAGACGGCGCCTCCCGTGGTGGTCATCTCGTCACTCAGCAAGTCGTACAGCACGGCGGGGGCGCCGACGCACCACCGCCGCGACACCGTGGACGGCAATAATGGCGTCGGCGGCGCGGCGGCGGTGATCTCCAGCATGCCGCAGGGGTTCTCCGGCGAGCACGTCATCGCCGGGTGGCCGTCGTGGCTCACCTCCGTCGCCGGGGAGATCGTGGAAGGGTGGCTGCCACGCCGCGCCGACACGTTCGAGCGGTTGGACAAGGTAATAATAGTACTCCCATTGATTGATATTGATTGGAGTACTATACATTTTTATTTGCGCATTGATTCATACAGTATTCATCTCTGTGCGCGCACGAACATTCATATGGTTCACCACGGAACTGATCATCATGGCAATTGCTGCAGATCGGTCAGGGCACGTACAGCAACGTGTACAAGGCGCGTGACCTGGAGACCGGCAAGATCGTGGCGCTGAAGCGGGTCCGGTTCGTGAACATGGACCCGGAGAGCGTGCGGTTCATGGCGCGGGAGATCCACATCCTCCGGCGCCTGGACCACCCCAACGTCATCAAGCTCGAAGGCATCGTCACCTCCCGGCTGTCCCACAGCCTCTACCTCGTGTTCGAGTACATGGAGCACGACCTGGCGGGTCTCGCCGCGCTGCCGGGACAGAGGTTCACGGAGCCGCAGGTGAAGTGCTTCATGACGCAGATCCTGGAAGGGTTGCGCCACTGCCACGCGCGCGGCGTGCTCCACCGCGACATCAAGGGCTCCAACCTCCTCATCGACGACAACGGGGTGCTCCGCATCGCGGATTTCGGGTTGGCCACGTTTTTCGACCCCAACCGGAGGCAGCCCATGACCAGCCGCGTCGTCACGCTCTGGTACCGCCCGCCGGAGCTCCTGCTCGGCGCCACCGAGTACGGCGTCGCGGTGGACCTGTGGAGCACCGGGTGTATCCTCGCCGAGCTGCTCGCGGGGAAGCCCATCATGCCAGGACAGACAGAGGTTCGTCTAATTGCTTTGCCAGTTTCGTTCTCTGCCTGATTGGGTAATTAAAAAGTGCTGCGGTAACAACCAAAAAAATACATAAATGATGATATTCAATACAGATCGAGCAGCTGCACAAGATCTTCAAGCTCTGCGGCTCCCCGTCCGAGGACTACTGGGCCAAGGCGAAGCTGCCGGACGTGACGCTGTTCAAGCCGCAGCGGCCGTACCGCCGCAAGATCGCCGAGACGTTCAAGGACTTCTCCCCCACGGCGCTGGCGCTCCTCGACACGATGCTCGCCATCGAGCCGTCGGCGCGGGGAACGGCGGCGTCCGCCCTCGACAGCGAGGTAATTTTATTCGGTCTTGGACTCGTTCTCCTCTGTCATTTCATTTCTGTGTGCAGCCAGTGACACATTTTCTACCACCAGTTCTTCAGGACCAAGCCGCTGGCGTGTGACCCGGCCAGCCTGCCCAAGTACCCGCCGAGCAAGGAGTACGACGCCAAGCTCCGCGGCCAGCAGGAGGCCTCCAGGTACGATCCATCCATCCCTATTGCAATTCTGACGCGACACCAAAGCTCTGTTCTTGTTCTCATTTCCACTCACCACCGTGTGCTCCATATGCAAAATTTGGCAGGCAAAACTCGAACGCGATCGGCGGCAAGGGCTCGCAGTCCATCAAACAGGGGAGAGACGACAAGGTCGTCGCGTCAGGTACCAAGGAGTCGTCCGCGGCGGAGCAGCACCGGCGGCAGGTGCGCGCGAACCAGAAGAGCACGAGCCACCACTACAGCTCGCAGGAGGACAGCGTCCCTGGGTTCCGCATCGAGCCGCCGGCCGTGGGCCGCGCGGGCCCCGCCACGATGCAGACCGCCGGCGGCGGGTTCGGGTCCACGTGGTACGGCCGGAACGAGACGCACAAGGCGGCGGTGTCGCGCACGTCCAGCTCCGTCCGGGTCTCGCACCAGGCCTCCTCGCACCGGTCGCGGGGCACCGACCTGCACCCGAGCTCGTCGGCCGCCCGGAACGCCAACTCCAGGTACAACCGGCTCGACGTCGCCGAGCCGGCAAACGCCATGGACCGCCCGGGTTCGTCCCACAACAAGGACGGCGGCATGAGGGACAGGGACGCCTCATCAGCTGTGAGTTTCATCAGATTTTCAGGGTTCACAAATTAAAGAAGGGTTGTTATTCAGAGTTTGAAGGTCCAACTGAATGATTTTTTTTTCAGGGGTTCGGGGCGAAGAACAAGAGGATTCACTACTCGGGGCCGTTGATGCCGCCGGGTGGGAACATGGAGGACATGCTCCGGGAGCACGAGAGGCAGATCCAGGAGGCGGTGCGGAAGGCGCGGGTGGAGAAGGAGAGGACCAACAGGCACCACCATTACTGACGAAAACGGGCACCAAGTTGACTGCCATGAGAACAATCATATGGTTCCAATCTCTCAGACCAGAGAAGGGGCCAACTCTGCCTCTGTGCAATGCACAGGGAGATCTCCGTGGAGCAGAGGGCGAGATCGCTGATGCAAGAACACACGAAGAAGGAGGCGCCTCGCTGCGCTCGGGGTTCGTTGCTAACAGTTGGGCTTTTCGTGATCCATGTGTATAATAGCAGTGGTAGAGAGGCTTGGAAAGCCTGACAGGGAGAACAGAAACAGAAACACCTGTTCTGTATACAAGGCAGATCGATTGTAAAGACCCCACCACAGAGAAGAAAATGTGTGTACCTGATCAACTTGCTGCAGTTAGGTGCTCAATTTGCAAACGAGCTACATACATTAGTTTTCTGAACGAATTTCACTGCAAATTGCAATGTTTAAACTCATGAGGTGCTAGACGCCCATTGAACATACGAAATTAGGATAATCTGTATGCTGTCTTGTCGATTCACCAATTCAAATTTTTTTTTTAGACAAAAGGTCTCCACCCCGCTTATATTGAAAGCGAACAGAGTTCAAAGTTTTACAACAAAGTGCCAACTCATCGCAGCGAGTTCTTCGAAAGAAATAAAAGTGCAACACATGGAAACAAACAACTAAACATGGCCACTAATATTAGATGAAAGCAATATCTGAGGGGTGGTTATTAAGCGGCCTGAATTCCTTTACGCATTGTAACACCCTTGTTACTATTTCCTCCACCTTGCTCTTGGTCGTCAATCTCATGAGGCATCTCCATTTCTGTAGCCAGGATACACATGAAAAGATCACATTAATTGGCTTATCAGGAAAAGTTTTCTGCATATTCATTTTATTTCTCACAGTCCATAACACCCATGCTATGGTTGCAAATGCAAATAGACCTACTTTCTCACTAACACCTGAACCCCTTGGTAACCAATCTGAGATCAAGTCTGAAGTGGAGTTTGGTTGCTTCTCCCACCCGAAGTTTTCTTTGAGAAAACACCACACAAAATGTGCTAGAGGGCATCTAAATAGGATGTGATCAGTGTCTTCTGTTTCACCATATAACATGCAGCTTTCGCTTCCCCTCCAGTTCCTTTGTTTGAGTTGTTGTCTAGTTTGAATTCTGTCTTGGAAGGCTTGCCAGAGGAATATCTTTATTTTCAGCGGCAATCTACTATCCCAAATTAATCTAGCTGTGTGACTATCCACCCCTCAAGATGTCAGGAAATTATAGAGAGATTTGGTAGTAAACGTCTTGGAGGATGACAACGCCCACTCAATTTCATCTTCTTCCTCTGTCAGTTTTACACCATTTAGCAGATAAGATAGTTGTTCCAATTCATCCGTTTCCTCGGGTCCTAACATTCTTCGGAAGGGAATGACCCAATTAGCCTTAGCTCCTTCTTCAACCCTCATATTGGGCCAGAGGCAGATTGCAAACAGTTTTGGGAAACTGATACGTAACGGTGTCCTTGTTAGCCAAACATCTTCCCAAAACTGGGTCACTTTCCCATTCTTTACTTTGTGAATTGCACCGTACTTGAAAAGGTGTTTCACCTTTTGGAGGCTTTGCCAGAATTGGGATCCTCTCCCTTGTGCTTGAAAGACATCTCCCTTTGGCATATATTTTTGCTTCCAGAATTCTACACCAAAGTGAATGTTTTTCCTTATATATTTTCCAAATCCATTTAGTCAATAGGCACTCATTCATTATTCCTGTGTTAATGATACCGAGACCCCCCTGTCTCTTCGGTCTACAGACTGCTAACCACTTCACCATGTGGTATTTAAAATTCTCTCCTGTCCCACGCCAGAAGAATTTAGCTCTTATTGAATCCATATTTTTGTGAATACCTGGTGGTAAGAGGTAAAATCCCATAATATACATAGGTAGGCTGCTTAGGCATGAATTTGATAGGATTAGCTTCCCCCCAGAGGACATCTGCTTCCCTTTCCAAGGTGACAGTCTCCTATGTATTTTCTCAGGAACTTCCTTTAGGGCTCCCTTGCCTATTTTGTGGTCATTAATTGGAATCCCCAAGTACCTCATTGGGAGTGTTCCCAGTTGGCAATTTAGCATGTTGGCCACTCTCTGTTTCTCCTCCTCCTCCATACCAAAAATAAAAGCTTCACTCTTGTGATAATTAATCTTCAGTCGTGAGAGCCATTCAAAGCAGTACAAAATGAATTTCATGTGCAAGATGGATTTGTCATCCCCTCCAACCATTAGAATCGTGTCATCTGCATATTGTATATGTGTGACCCCTTCTGGCAACAGGTGGGTGATGACCCCCTTGATCATCCCCTTCGCTGCTGCTTTCTTCATTAGGGTAGAAAGAGTGTCAGCCACTAGGTTGAACATCAATGGTGAGAGAAGGTCTCCCTGTCTCAGGCCTTGGTAGGTGTTAAAATATGATGACCTTTGACCATTTATGTTGATACAGACCTTCCCCCCTCTAATTGTGCTCAAAGCTTGTTGAATCCAGTGTTGGGGGAAGCCCTTCCTTTCTAACACTTCCTGTACGAAATCCCAACGAACCTTGTCATATGCCTTCTCAAAGTCAATCTTAAAAATCACCCCTTGTGTTTCGATCTCCTTAGTTCATGAACAATTTCATGAAGGGTCATGACCCCTTCCAAAATATTTCTCCCTTTGATGAATGTTGTTTGACTATCACTGATAACCCTTGTAGCCATTGGTGTAATTTGATCCATTAGCAATTTTGGGAAAATCTTAAAGTCTACATTGAGGACGCATATGGGACGGTATTGCCTAATATTGTTGGCTTCTTTTAGCTTCGACACTAGGGTAATTACACCATAATTCAATCTTCTAAGGTCTAACTTGTTTCGATTGAAATCATTCACCATCCCCCTGATCTCCGGTTTGATATGTTGCCAAAGCTTCTTGAAGAAGGTCACCGTGAAACCATTTGATCCTGGTGCAGATTCCGTTTTCATATCTGAGATAGTTGTCTGAACATCTTTCTCTGTGAAAGGTTCACACAACCATTTGCGATCCTGTTCTTGAAGTTGTTCGTTTGCTGACCAAAAATTCTCCTTAAGCCCAGCCCTCATCATCTTATTTGATCCAAATAGTGTTTTGTAGAAACCTACTATGTGAGTTTCCAGTTCTTTCTGCTCACATATCGGTCCCAAGTCCGTTTCCAGTGAGACAATTGTAGTCTTCCTCCTTCTACCATTTGCACAGGCATGAAAGAAATCCGTGTTCGCATCCCCTTTGAGGAGCCACCTTTCATTTCCCTGTTGTTGCCAGTGAATCTGCTCTATGGTATAAATTTTTTCCAGCTCTTCTTGTAGTTGGTACCTGGCTTTCCAATGTGCCTCATCTACCTCTTGGTTATCATTGATTCTGTCCATTTCCTCTATCATCTGTATCAGATCTGACTTTAGTCTTTTCTTCGCACTGGCTCTGTTAGCATTCCAACCTCTCAGATATTGTTTTGTTAAACTTAGGCATCCATGCCAAATATCTAACGAATATCTTCCTACACCAATTCTTTGTTTAACTTTATCCTAGTTCCTTATAAACTTCTCCCTGAAGTCATCATAAAGTAGCCATTGTTTTTCAAAATAGAAGTATTTTTGTCTGTTTTCAATATGCTCACCTGTATCTAGGAGAATTAGGCAATGGTCTGAGCCTATACATACTTTGCTCCATGCAAAACACAGGGGAAATTTGTTTTCTCATTCTATGGTCACCATGATCCTGTCCAGATTCACCAAAACCGATTTGTTTATTGGTCCAAGTAAACTTTGGTCCACTTCTTCTAATTTCCTGTAACTGGTGAAGATCAATAAACATATTAAACTTGTTTATCAGCATGTAATCAATGTTATCATTATTCTTGTCAGCCGCCGATCTAATGAGATTGAAATCCCCACCCATAGCTATAGGGAGTGTTGCCACCAAGCATTTCCTTGATAGTTCTGAGATAAAATCCGAAGATCTCTCGTGCTGTGCTGGCCCATATGCTGTCATTGCTTCCCACTGAAAGTTGGTCAATCTGTTCCTCAACCCCATACTAATATAGAACTCACCTATTTCGATATTCTCCACCTCCATGGTGTCTTCTCTAATACCCATTAGGATACCACCTGAGTGTCCAACAGCAGACTTCCATGCCCACTTAAATTGAAAACCTACTGAGATCTCTGTTAGCTCCTTTTGTGTAAAGTGCAGCTTCATTGTTTCCTGCAACCCCACATCGTCTAACCTTTCTTCCTGAATATAATTCCTTATTTGTCTCCTTCTAGCCAGTTTTCCAAAACCTCTTATGTTCCAATACATGATCTTCATTTATTCTTTCTCTTTTTAATTGCCTTCTGAGGCTTCTCTTTCCTTATGTCCTTACTTGACTCAAAAGGGTTTTTATTTAAATTTTGCTGACTGTTGTCAGTTATTCCTAGGTCCACATCATCAACACCACGTTGATTGTTGTCCTTTTCAGCTAGTCTCTCTAAGTGAGCCTTATAATTGGCCTCAGCCAACTTGGTTCTAACTAATTCCTCTGCCTTAATGGCAGTAATTTGTTCTAGGGTCCCTTTTTTATTATTGGCTAAGTTAATATCAAGCTCATTAGCAATTTCAGCTAGAATATCGTCATCTACATCATTAAGAATGGCAAAAGAGTTCTTGGTACCTGAGTTCTCCAGGTTTAGAGCCTTCTTTCTCATTGTGGCCTTCACCTCCATGGATATTCCTCCCTGGTTCCTTACCCTAGAGCTCTGTCTTGTTGCAATTAACAGTCCCTTTGACTTTGTTTTCCTTTTCATTTGACGCGGAGGTCTCTTCTCCAACCACCCTTTGTCAGACAGGGACTCTCCTTCTGAACTATTAGCTTCATCACTCGGCAGGTTAGCCATATTCATTGTCTCCATGTCCTTTTTGCTACATTTGGATAGGGAATGATTCTCGTTAGGGATAAGTAGTTGTGGCCACTTATCTTTTGGTAGGAAGTAACTCCCATCAGCATTGTGGACCACTACACACCCTCCTGAAATTTTATCTTCTTCCATCTGTTTTTGGCTACTTTCCACACCTATGATCTCACTTTCAATAGGCAGGATGTACTTCCCATTAGCTGTTTTAATCTCAGCACTCTTTGGGCTTGTGTAACTTTGTGTTTTAGAAACCACTGTGTTGTTGTTGTCATCTCCAGACTCAATCTCCTGATCTGAGGCACCTTTGAGTGTGTCACCCTTTTCATTCCCACTCAGTCTTTCTTTCTCCGAGGTTGCCCCCTTCCCTGGAACTATTGTACTGGTGCCCTGAGTGATGGATATATTCTCTACTGGACCTCCCACTTGTGATTTATGTTCTTGTGTTACTTCTTTTCCCCCTTCATCAGATCTGCCTGCACCCATGCTGGCTATTCCCTCCAAACCTTTCCCATAGCCTGTGTTCTTCTTTTTCCTTCATTTGTAGACCCATCCTTATCCATCTGGGAATGTTTGCCTTCCCTCTTCTTGGGGACCTCTTCAAATTCTTCAAAGTCATCATCCTCATCATCCTCAAAATTATCCTTGTTGTGCTTCGGTGGTTGAGGAGTCCTTGTTGTGCTTCGGTGGTTGAGGAGGAGCTTTGTAATCTTTGTTCTTGTAGCTCTCTGCCACAAATCTGATATCATATCCAATTAGATTGAAGAAGATTTGCACAAAGCCACGTAGTTTTGTAGGATCCCTGCAGTTTAGCTTAACTCTGACTGGACCTGGTTTTATGAGACCATGTTCATCCACTACTATTGGTTCCCCTGCCAGAGATGCCACTTTCTTAACAATTTGTTCCTTTCTAGCCATGGCTGGTAACCCGTATATCTTAAACAATGTCGACTGCAACACCCCTGTTGCATCAGGATCGAACTTTGATTTCGACACTTTCACCTTCAAACTATGGATACTCAACACAATCTCAGAAATCTTTAAAAAGGTCTCTAATGTTGTTTTGTCTGGAAAAACTGCCCTAAATTCTTTCTGATCAGTTTGTTTTATCTGCTAATCCCATTTGTCATTGATCAAGTTCCTCAACTCTTCTTCCAGCTTTTTTTCTGTAGCATTTCCTTCTAAAATCTGAATGATGCTAGAAGCTTTCACAATTACCTCAGCTCCTGCAATATGTATACTATAGAACCTTTGTTCTGGGATAGATAAGCCAAACATCATCAGATCAGTACCGCTTCCGTGGAAATTCCTGCATTCTGCTGCCATATGACCCTCTTCCTTGCACTTGTAACAAATCGGCGTTTTGTCACAATCTTTTTGGTGGTGTCCTGTTTCCTGACATCTGAAGCATCTCATCTTCTTGGTGTCATATGGAGCCCCCAGCTTCTCCAAGTGGCTTCTCCTTCCATACTGGTCATCCTGCTTCTGATCTAGGTACTCTCTTATGTTAGCTTGTTTAGGAAAAGTGTTTTCATACCTCAATGTCCGTTGCCGAATCTCTTGAGGTTGTCTTGTGTTACCTCCCGGTGCTTCCTGACGGCGCCCCTGCCAGCTACTACCTCCTCCCTCTCTGTTGTGCATCTTACTTCCTCCTTCTTCTTGTGCTTGGGCTCCCATGCCCCTGTGGATCTTGGACCTCAAATCCCTCTCCACCCGGTACTTGTCTTCTTCATCCGATCTATCTTCTCCTGTCCTCTTCCAGGACCGATTGGGATATCGATCCTCTTCTCTGCCCATCTTTACAGCTTCAGCAAAGGATTTCTTCAGCTCCTTTGGTGGTTTCCGTAGGAAGATTTTCCTCGCACCTACCCCAAATCTTCTAATCTCTTCTCTTGTGGTCGGGAACCTTATCTGCCCCTTGCTATCAGGTTCACTGAATTTCGATACCCACACCCATCGTGTGTGTGGTGGCCTCCAGGAGTGGTTGAAGACGGCGTCATGTGAGGCTTTCACTTGGCCCGGCCCACCTTGGTCTCTCGGCCCAGATTCCGCTCTTTGAAACTCTCTTATTGCCTCATTTTTTCTCTGCCGCTCCTTTGGAATAAGTGCTATGGCCGCTGCCAATTGCTCAGAAGCCAGCTCCAGTTCCTGCAAATCTTCGTCCATGCTGCTAGCAATAGATTGGAACAAGGCCTTTTTAATTTCTCCTGCCTGTATATTCCTTTTTTCCCGTATTTGATTTTCCGCAAACCTAGCCATTCCAATCGAGATGTGTTTGCTTTCCGTGAATCTGCTACTTTCTGTATCCCACTTTTTCCCCACCTTGGGTTTGCTATACCCTTTTCTAGCCTGCTCAACCGTGTTCATATGAGATACGGTGGAGCATCGCTCAAATTCAGGTTGATTACCTACATTGAGTACCCAATGATCTCCAATTTTAGGAGCGATGTTTCCCCTTGACAGAGCAGGCCAAATTTCTCGACCTCCACTTCGATCTCCCTTGATTTCTCCAACTCCGCACAAATCCTCCTTGGCTTGTGCTGATGTTGTCGATTCGCCCTTGTTCACCCTCTCGTTCATCGGAAGGAGGGGTTCACCATGATCCTAATCTCTGTCCCGATCTGGATCCCTGCACGGCGCCCTTGCACTTAGGGCAGTTCAGCCAGACAAACACAGTAGCCGACAGGGCAGGACCGACCGGCAAGCGCGGAGGCGGAGGCGGAGGCCGCAGCCAGCTAAACTTTTAGTGACTTGTTTTAGTGCAACCTTCACCAATTCAAATTCATTAAAAACTATATGCGCAATCTCAAATCCGAAGCATTGAAGCATGTAGTGCATATTCTGAAAGCTACCTTAAACTTTGAACGACACATGGCATGAAAATCTGAAGAATGCGGCTCAAAACAAAAATGCGGTTGAATTTCATCAGTTTGATTCCCAGTGAAAAGCACAAAAATTTTGGAAGATGGGGACTCAAGGTTGAAGACGGCGCAACCAGCGCAACCGTCGATGTGAAGAGCTGCGGGAGAAGCGGCAATGGGTAGCCGTCCGACGGGGCTGGAAGAAAAGTGGCAGGCGAGATCCGACGAGTAAGGGGGATTAGTGCAGATCCGGAGCAATACTAGAATATTCTTGCCGTGGCGAGGCGGGCGCCACCGTCGCCGTCGGAGCGTAAAAGAGGAGCCGTCGCTGGACGGTTGAGGATCGTGTTTTCATAAAAAAGAAATGTGACGGAATTTTATGAAAATAAATGCATCACGGTTAATAATCGCAATCCAACTATTTGCGTATAGCCCCCTATTTTGAGTTGTGATTAATAATCACAATTCGAATTAGGATGTTTTCTGCAAATATAAGGGGAGTTTATGCAAATAAATGGATCACCGTTAATAATCACGTTCCAACTATTTGCAGATAGCCTCTCAGTTTGGATCAGGAGCAATAACCGCGATCCAAATTAGCGTGTTTTCTGTAAATATTGGGACTTTCACTTTCGAAGATGCGGCCCGACCTCGCCGGTCGGCCATGGCGCCTCTGGCTCCGGTGGTCACCCAGATCCCGCCTCCGGGCCCCGTCAGCCGAAGCATAACACTCGCACCCGAATTCAGCTGTCTTGGAGCTCTAGTGTCCTGCCAATGGCGGCCATGGGCGATATTTCCGCGGGGTTGGTCCGTCATTCTGCAGGTCTCCTCGCCGGCGCGAGGTTCTCCTCCTCCTCCTAGGGAGGCAACGAGGTGAAGCGGAGGAAGAGGACGACGAGGAAGTGGAGGAGCGGGCGGGGCGCTGGGGATGGTGGAGGAAAGGAAAGGATGGACGGTTGTCTCAGATTTCTCCGCATCAGAAACGCAAGCAGAACTCTTTGCTGTTCCATGGATCCCTAGCCGAAATTTTCTCCTTTCCAGCATTCCCGCTATCAGATGGCTCGTAATCTACTTCACGACAATCTGCTGCATTTTGTTCCCAATGGACCAAAGTAACCAGATCGTAGAAGAGGAAACGGGCAAAACAGAGCAGAACGTCTGAATCTTCAGAGCAGAAAGCTTGGATCATTACAGTAACATCAGGAAGAAGAACCTGATCAAGCAATGTAATTCGCAAACGAGCTAGTAGAAGCAGTAGTTTTCTTAATTTCACTGCATAATGCAACAGTTAACTCACGTGGTGCTAGAACACACAGGTCTACAGATTTATAAAAGTGAAAATGCGAAATTAGGAGAAACTGAGGAGTTTATGCTCCTGTCAGTTCAACAATTTATATTGATTGGAAGTCAATGATGAGAGCAAGTTATATACAGCATATTTTCTCTCAAACAGATGATGCAAGGTTTAGACAGAAGAGAGATTTAGAAAAGGGTAATCAGTGTACCCGACAACTGGATCGGGAGTGTAGAATGTCGATCTGTCATACTTGTTCAAAGGGGCATTCAGCTCAAACCGCTTTGGCAAGTCTGGGTTAGCCAGAAACCATTTGCCATATGCCACAAGATCCGTGTAACCCTCAGATATTGCTTTGTTACCTTCTTCTCTGTTGTATCCTCCAGCAACAATGAAAGTACCAGCGAACGCTTTCCTGAAATGCAGCAGCTTATAAGGAATTTGTACCTTGTCTTCCACTTTGACCACCTCTGGCTCAACCATGCTGCAGTAGAGGACGCCCAGCTTGTTCATTGTTTGGATCATGTACAGGCCAAGTGCATCTGGGTCTGAGTCCCAACAATCCAGGCAGTTTGAATATGGCGACAGACGAACACCGACCCTGTCTGAGCCGATCTCGTCGGCAGTTGCCTGGATTACCTCCAGAGCAAAGCGGCAACGGTTTTCCACGCTTCCACCGTACTTATCAGTTCTATGGTTAACACTATCCTTCATGAACTGCTCGAGTAGGTATCCAAATGCACAGTGGATTTCAACTCCATCAAATCCTGAAGTTCATTAATGTGAATGAGTAAAAAAAATTACACTTCCGCTGAATCGAATAGTTTAGTTACTTTAATAAAAAAATATCAGAAAACTGAATGTGTGACGTTATTTACCATTTAATCCAAGGAAACAAAAAAATGTGAAAGTACCTGCCTCAATGCAATTCCTGGCAGCAAGCCGAAAATCATTGATAATTTGAGGAATTTCATCTTCTTTAAGCCTCCTCGGTGCAGAGAACTCCTCCACTGTTCCATTCTTGAAAACTGTAGGTGTGATTTGCTTGTCTGTACAAGAAATTGGTGCTTGTCCGTTGGGCTGATAATCTGCCATGTACATTGGAATTAGGTTTGATACTTGAGATGAACATTACGAATATGCATGTTCAGTTGTTACGATGGTTGTAGTCTAAGCTTGTATTCTTACAGAACAACATAAATTGAGCCCATTTCACTCAGTAGCCAACACAGCTATTCAGATGCCTATAAAACATGATCAATTCACGCAAACCAGAAGCCTATCCTACAAGATCCAAGTACTCAAGCCTACATAGTGGGACACTATTATATCTTTGCTAATCATATGTGTGTGCAAAACCAACCATTTCAATAATCCATTCTTCAAATGCTTTAGCTTCCAGTTATTATTAAGGTCCAAGTGCAGGAAATGGCAGCACTAGTGACGTACCATAAGTTGAGGCCCTCCCAACATGCCAGATCTGGCAGAAGAAAACTCCACCCTTGCGATGCACGCCTTCCACGACTGGCTTCCAGGCTTCCACCTGTTCCCTGGTCCATATACCAGGCGTGTTGGGGTATCCCTGAGCAGTCTCGGAGATGCCGGTGGCCTCCGCAATGATAAGACCACCTTCTGATGCCCTCTGGGAGTAGTACAGAGATACGTGTTCTTGAGGAAGGCTGTTGTAACACCTTGATCTGGTCAGTGGTGCATGGACAACCCTGTCATAGTGTCATGAAGAAGATGATCAAGCCAGTTGCATGCATACCTACAAAAATAACACAGCAGGATTTCCCAACCTAATTAGCCCGTTTTACAGGCTGTGAGTTTTTTTATGGAAACTATTCACCACCTACGTTGATATATTGAATGAAAACGTACAGGTGTCTCTTGAGATACGACCCTGGCATACCAGGGCGAGACTATATGAGAGAACAGATACCAAGAGAAACAGATACACACACGCACACAAGAGACCAAGCCTATCACCCGTTTGCTCCATCACCTAGCAACTTGTCGAGATCGCACTACACAATAATGATTTGAACTTCTGTCTTCATCTGGTTCTGGCCAAGGCATAAAAAATCTTCAAAGCCCTGGCCTGGCCCCTAGCCGTCTGGTCGCCACTCATATCATCATCCTCCGACGCCCTCCAAAGTAAGGTGAGAAAGGTGAGGAGCCTCAGAGGAGGGAAGAACAACTAAAGAGAATGAGCCCCTTGCCTTGCTAACCTGGCTTCAATCTTCAAACTAGAGAAGAAAACCATAATTGGCAGTACTAGTCAAACATGAAGACACATCAAGTGCAAGAAAACTAACAAGCACCAAAGCTACTGACTTGCCAATCAGAACTCAAAAGAGGAGTGGACAATGAATTGCACGCATCAAACTAAAACAGGGGTTGGCTTCTCAAGCTGCCATCACGTACAACGCCCTCCAACGTCCCGTAGGGGAAGGAAGCCCCAAAGGAGGAAGTAGCAGTCAAAATCAACCATGTGGACTTGACGAAAACGAAGCAAGGAGCACGGCAACAAAGTTCGCTGGATCCTGACAGCAACAAAGGAGCAGAGCAGGAAGCAACGGCTGTGAGGTAATTCATCGAACACCTTCCGGGTGAGCACCTAACACGGCTGAGGCATAGTGTAATCGCAACTACAGTAGTTCTTAAGGAGGGAACCAAACAGATTAATCTCGTCGACTCATGGGCTCATGAATCCTTTCAATCACGGTATGGACAACAACTAGTCAAAGAAGGAAGCGTAGCGATCGTTGTTACAAAAGCAAGGTAATGGGCTGATGATGACGATGGGTCCATGGACAGACCTGTGGGAGAGGCGGAACCTGCCCATGGTGTAGGGGGACAGGAGCGGGATTGCTTTTGCTTCCATGGATGATCGCAGTTGTCCCTTCGCTGATCCTCTCTGTTGCGTGGTGCTGCTGCCAGTCAGTCGTCCCTGATGATGTCTGTCTGCTGCGATGTAAAGCTTCGTTCAGATACTGGAATTTTTCGAGAAGCTTGCTGAATTATTTTATTGTCGCTTCCCTGCTTGCTGCTATTCATCCTTCTGGTTCTCGTAGCTGCTCATTCTTGCGCATTATTGTTAACTGCACAATTGAATGGTGAGAAATAGTGATTGCAGATTAGGCTTAAGATTTATTCTAGTTATCCCAAAGATTTACAGCACAAGCCTGTATATCAAGTATCAACGTGTAACTTTGGGGAACATTACTTACTAGCATACAATGAGACGCAGCACTTCAGATACTTGCAACAACACCATACAAGTCAGCTGTACTTCGGACTGGATTTCACAAAACTACATTAAGGAGATGGAACTATCACAAAACTACATTAAGGAGATGGAATCATCACAAACTACATGTTGCTTTTGCCGAGAATTTACATTACAAAACTACACTTTTGATGATCGATTTTGCAAAACTACACTTCTATAAAATATCATACAGATAGTTTTGTGATACGTAATCAGTACAAATGTGTAGCTTTGTGGGACAATAAAATGATCAAAATGCATTTCTCTGAGTAAATTTTTGTAAAACTGCTTTTTGAAAGTGTTGCTGAGTGATTCTTTATTCCAATCACAGTGTAGTTTTGTGGAATCCAATCTATAAAATTTGCTGAATGATTCCGTTCTGAACCCCTGGGCTCCTGGCCCCTTTGAGCAGCTTCTAGAGGGAGGGCAGCGCCTTCGGACTGCGAGGCCAAGATGAGGCGCAGCAGCATTCAACTGAGCTTGGTATTTTGTACTCTCATACACTGGGTCTCCTAGCATGATAAGTTTGATGCATGATCTGCATACATGGTTTTCCGGGTATTTCCCTGTGCAAATGTCCTAACATGTATACCTGGCCTGCAGTTCAACCCAGAAAATACCCCCTTGCCTTTATCTGCAGTAGAGATGCTGATAAAATGAAACTGAGATATTAGTTAAACTCTTCAGGCATATCAGAATCTGCAGCGCAGTAATGTGATTTCTTGATATAGTTGAGTATACATAAGATTGATTGGTTCTTGAAGTTAGGGAAGAGAAGGTTCAATGTTTCAGCAATTTCCCGTACATAATCAACCACAGAATAGGAAGAAATCTTTATCAAGGGCTTGAGGTTTCGCTACTTTGTGTATAATAGAGTAAAAAACTAACCACCACCTAGTAGTAGCACAAATCAGGTAGAGCAAAGATAGATTACAGTAATGATGTGAATTTTTTTGGGGTATATAACTGCGTGTATAGCTAACTAGTCGGTTATATGCCCTTATATAAAAAAAAAAATAACTGATCTGTCCTTTATCAAAAAATAATGAAAATAATAATCAACTAGGAGTATAGGACACAGTTTGGCATTTCAAGCTCCTGATGTAGTGCTCCTAGTGTGTAAGCATACCATAATAATTCGTATGCTTGGTAAAGCTATGAGAGATTGATAAAGATCTCTGATGAAGACATACTAGATTCTAGCCAACAGCACACTACTGTAATTCACAAGCATGAGTTAATTTTATGATGAAAGCATGTTGCTGTAAGCCTAGACTGGAACATATGAACCAAAAAGAAAAAGGGCTACCATATAGTATGGGAATTTTTCAATCTAGCAGTTGAGTTGATAGAAACAACACACTCTGAGGCCAAACTGTTCCAGATGCAGTACTCAGCATTAACAAATCTAAATCAAGAAGTTCCAAAACAATCTGAATGAGGAAAAAACATGGCCAGTTAAGCTAACCTCAATCATGAACACAGGAACATCTTTCAGGGTTGCAAAACCCCTCAACGACTCCACCTCAGCTACATATGCCTGAAAAAAATGTTCACCTAAGGGATTTTCAAGATTAGCCCGTCGATGCCCTGATGCTTTAGTAGCAAAGAAGATCCGTTGTTGCAGATCAACCGAATCTTTTATTTCTATGTCAAAGTTCAGTTAGATATAGTAAGGATCAGCAGCAGCACAGAAACTGCTTTGCTGAGTTCTGACTAACTCATCATTGTTTATTGGCGAATGGAGAAGATACATAGAATATATACTCAGCTTGGAAGGATAAATGGAATTCACTGGTGCTTGACTTTCTGGAGTGTTGGGTTCTCAATTTTTCTCTCCAGACAACATGATCTTTTACAGAAAGAGGCATGGGAAATAGTATGAATACAAAAATAAACTCCAAGGAGACAACAAGCCAACAACCTAAAACTATTGATCACCTTAAGTACCCCAGATGCTTTGCATTTAGGGCCTGTATGGTTGGTGCCCTCGCCTGAGCGCTGCCCCTCAGGCACGCATCATAGCCTCAGGCGTCCAAAATCGGACGCCTGAGTGCAACGCCTGACTCAGGCATATTTTTCAGGGTGCCAACCAAACTAGCCCTTACTCACTCATCCCCGATCAAGTTGATCTGTCAGTGGCAGTCAATTCTTCTACCATCAGTAAAGCAAAACAATTCAAAGGATTTACTGTATGATCTGGGAACTGTTAACCGCTGCTGGATATGCAGGATATTTTACAAACTGGAGATAAGGAGCCAACACATTTTTTTAATGATCTGACAAGGCAAAACCTTCTATTAATGATTACATAAGAACAACCCACACATAGGCACATTTAATCAGGTCCACAGTTATAGCTAGTTCCTGATAAAACTGCTTGCATTAGATAATAAGAGTGAGCTTTCCATGTTTGATACAAAGCTTCAACAATTTGCTATTGCCGAGCATCCATGAATAGGGAAAAACAAAACGTATCCCAGGGTCAAGGAGAATTGAAACTTTGAATATGTATGATTTAGCTACCACCAAGCAACGAATATAACATTTTCTGAAACAGCAATTCATTACAGATAAAGAGGATTCCCCTTTAGATCCTTCTCCTTTGTTCCAAGTTCTTATTCCTCGTTTTTCTCTGCTATCTCCCTTTTGTAAGCCTGCAGCTGTTCTTTAAATTTCTTGCTCTCTTCAAAGTTTGCCTTTCTCTTCAAAGCTTTCTGAATTTGAATTACAGTATAGTCATATTCAGAAAGAGGGAACTAACTGTTTTTGATAATGAAACTTGGAAACTTGATTTAGGTATACATAAATTGAAGCAAGGGCTGAAGAGCACTCGCCTCCTGTCTGAAGCAGCGATCTAACTTGATTTTCAGGTCTGTGCACTCTCCAAAGAACTTCTTGACAGGGTGATCGAGATGGCACTTCTGGAACTCTTCAATAATCTAGAAGAACAAAATCACAATTTTGTATCTTATGCTAAAATAATGCAACAACATCCAAATGCAAATATTAAACAAGGCTAACAGAAAATTAGCAAAGGTACCTCGGCACACATAGGATGCCTGTGTAAAGTCAGAGGAGGATGCATCTCTGGACAGGTTTATGGAAATCTCAGACTGCATAAGGATAGATCGTGTTAGAAAGACACGCAACTGAAATATTACAACAAGAAGACACATCTTCCCTGCACTCATCATGCAGAACACGGAAAGAGGGTAAATTTGGCCCTGGGCCCTTTCCAGTTCCAGGTAGTCGATGCCTATGGCTTTCTAGTTCGCTTAGCATCTATTGCAACACAGATCACTATTGCGAGCCAAAATCATAAGGGATGACTTAGCGTAGGACATTGGACGCCCCATGGAAACGCACATCGACGGAGCTACCAATAGGCCGCCCTACCTAACTCCAGTAGAGAAACTTTCCAGCCCCCAGGTGGCCTGTCCGGCATTGGTAGCGTTGCTGCCTGCCGCTTGAGTTGTTTGACCATTTCGGGAAGATGGAAGAAGGGTGAAAATTCTCCATCTCCATCACCGTCCCCGTCCCAACCCCCGCGCAGGGATCAACCCTAAATCTCAACTACATAAGGAAGGAGGAGGATTGGGGGATCGAGATTAGCTCTCACCTGGTGGTGGAGGAGGAGCGGCAGGCTTGTGCACCTTTGTGGTCGCCGTTTACAAGACCGAGCCGCCGCTGCTAGCGTTCAGAGAAGTGAGTGGATTTCCAGCCTCCAATCTCCGCTACACAGAGAAGCGGGAGGAAGGGAGGCACGGCGGCGGCTACGGCGGCGGGAGGATCCAGCGTTGTGAGGAGAGGACTGCCGCCGCAAAATAATTACCGGTGAACCATCGAGCCACGGTTGCAACTTGCAACATGGGTCCTTTTTTTTTTTTCCCTCTTCCTTTCTTTCAGGACCAGTTGCAGCATGGGCCTGCCTCGGGCCTCGGCCCAATCGGACTAATGCATCTTCAGTCACGTTACCGGGTTCCCCTCAAAAAAAAAAAAAAAAGTCACGTTACCGGGCGCAGGGATCAATCTCACCAGCATTCTGTCTCTGCCATTCGTGCGTGATTCATGAACCTCAGTACATCACCATTACCGGCGCTGCACTCATCGTGCACTGCAACTATGCGCACAGCTTCAAACATTCGCGTCAAACATCTTCAGCACCATGCATTTATTCACTTACCCATGCTATAAAATCATAACTTTACTTCTGTAAAAGAATAATAACTTAGACCACTTGTCTACTGAAATATGCTGAAAAATCAGAGGAAACAAAATTATTTGTATCAGAAGAGAAATAATTTTGGAAACCCACAAGTGTTTTGTCATATGTTTGTTTCTTGACTGTCCTTTCATCAATATGGTTTTATGTCAACAGATGTCAAGGTCGTTGTAGGTTTTAGTAATGTTTACCCAAGACATTATGAAAGTTGTTTTACAAGAAATGTAAGATTCCATGTTTTCGACCAAACATTTCAAGAGATCTTGATAATTTAAACTTATGTATAGAAGAAAAAAAAAGATACTATATTGATAATCACAACACTTGTTTTTACATCCGAACCGAACATTATACAGGAGTGAAGAACTCGAAGCTCCAATTCTTTGCTAGGTAGCACAGAGTAGGCCCTATTATCAAAATATCTTTGCAGCAGCACAGTTTCTACGTGGATAGATCAGCGCCAGCGAGGTGGCAAGCAGTAGTCGAACCCGCAGTTGGCCATCATCAGAGCGCACCCTGGCCACGCGCCCTGGACCTCGTGCATCTCGTAGATGGCGTGGATGATGTCGGTGAGGTCCTGGAGCTTGTACCGCGTCATCTCCAGCAGCTCCTCCTCCTCGCTGTCGTCGTAGGATCGCCGGGGCCGCGACGGCAGACGGCAGGAACGACACGCACCGGTAGTCCAGCAGCGTGACGTCGGCGATGCGGTCGACGTAGGAGACGGCGCGGTGGATCTTGGAAGCGGTGTACATCCACGCGACGAGCTCGGCCCGGTCGACCATTGTCATCATCTTCATGGTGCCTTCCTGCTGCGTCGTCGACAGGTAGTCCTCCTCCGACGGGCGCTCGGCCGGGTCCTTCTCCATCTTGCGGAACGTGGCGTCGATGTCGGTGTCGTACGTCCAGCTCGGATCCATCTTCTTCTTCTTCTTCTTCTTCTTCTTCTCTTCTTCTTCTTCTTCTTCTTCTTCTTCTTCTTCTTCTTCTTCTTCTTCATGATGGACGGCTGGGGTGGTGTGGTGGGCTGCTGGTGCACCAAGTCGTGGATGTTGCCCAGCAGCGTGTCCATCTCGAAGCCGTCGTCGTATACGCACGGCGACGTGAAAGGAGGAGCCATCTGCTGCTCGACGGCGTATGTCGCCATCATCGTCGTCCTCTGCGGTGGAGGAGCGACGGCACCGATGAAGCAACCGGCCGGGAGAGCGAACGGCGCGACGGTGCACATGGTTGTTCGCGCGCCGCCGCAAGAACCCCCGCGCGATCGATGGAGGGAGGGATGGGAGGAAGACAGGAGAAGTGGTGGATCGTTCGTATGGAGCGACAAGGCGGCGGTCACTACCCTACATATTTATACTGCCTGCCTGCCTGCCTGCTGATGATGACCCAATCATTACTAGGATCGGAATGGCGTCGAGGTACGTCGATCGCGTACGGTGGACGCCGCGCGAGCGATTCAGTCGAGAACTAGGAGACGCGTCAAGACTCTCGACTCAGCAGTTGCATACAGTGCACTTCACGCACGTGCGGCGTAACGAACAACCGCGCGTGCATCGCGGGGAAACATGGCACAACCCGTTGTTCCCTCGGATTATTGTGAACTCAGGGCAAGCTAGTAGCCTCTGATTCCGGACGTGTCCACCAGACCATGGCGACGTCACTGGTGGTGGTCGAGCAGCTTAACTAGCCATGGTGTGGCACGATTATTTATACCATTTCTTTATTCAATCCGGCGCCTCGTCGAAGCTAGAAAATACTCTCTTCATTGGGATATGAACACAATTAACATGGATTGATCATTGATGTGAGAACTGAGAACCAGTGAGGGTCCTCTAGCAAAAGAGCTACACCGGCTCCGGATCACAAAGATTTGCTCAAGTGCATATAGGAGTACAGTCAAACTCACCGCATTTCACTATCTGATTATTTAGGATCTGAGAGACGTAGGTGTAGCAGAAATGAACGAGAGGAGAGATAGGGGATTACAAGTACTCAAGCAGAGACCAAAACAAGCAAATTACAACAAAAAAACATATAAAGATTGAGCTAAATAAGAACAGGAGAACCAGGATATCGAACACATGCCTCACAGCATGCGAAGCGAGAGTTCTACACCATATGAGCTACGTCCCCTATTGACATTAGCAAAAAAAACACAAGCAGTTTAAATCGTTAGCACATGCTAATCAATTGAAGAACCATTTTAATCATGAAGAAAGTAAATAGGTAATCCTAATAAAGTTCATTCTAACTCAGTTGATGAGACTATCTAGCTAGGGGCATATGGCCCCACGACACTAAACACACTTTACAGATGTGGATGGTTAGATTGATGCATTGGCAGAACTAGAGGTGGGATGACATGAGACATGACTCATCTAATAACTAATGATTTCTCTAAGAATGTAGTGATCACTTGGAGGCTTTGAGTTAGTACGGGAGGAATTAGACATGTGCCTCTTACATGTAAAATGAGTGCTCTCCCACATGAGCTATGTCCTCATCTGAACAAAATTAGAAAAACACTAGATTCTTAGAGTCCTCATCTGAACAAAATTAGAAAAACCCTAGATTCTTAGAGGACATAGCTCATGTGGGAGAGTACTCATTTTAAAAATGAACGCATATCTAGATCTACTATAAAAAAATATAGCTCGACACTAGGAATGGACTTTTGAGAATCTATATTTTTCATATGTAATTTGGGTTGTCGTGAAAAAAGTTTATATGGAGCTTCATTTGACAATTTGCTTCTTTTTTGTAATCTTTTTTTTCCTCTACTTATTCGTCCAAGAAGTCAGTCACTAGTAGACTGCGTATAAGGTAGTTGCCATATGCAGCACCGTGGGTTCGAGATGGTTTTGGCGCATGGCGACCGAGCTGCCCGAGTGCGCGAAAGCCAAGCCGCATGTTACACCTGGTTCGGACCGTAACAAATAAACGTACATGTGAAAACACGAACACGACCATCTTCGTCCAGTCCAGTCGCCACACATGTTCCTCCTACTAATTAATAAGCCTCAGCACTGAGATGCTAAGGACATCCACGGTGCTATAGTCAGCTGCTGTTCGTGAGTATCTTGATTATCACACAGAGACAACACACACAGACAGCTTGTACAATGCACTCTATGTTAACCCTAGTCTGTTTGTATATGATTTAATTCATGTATAAGATTATAAATCAAGGTGATCTAATGTGGATTTGATCATGTGCACCATGTTATTACTTCTAAAGAGTTGCTAGTTTGCACTTCTGGTGGTAGTACGATTAATCCACTTGGATTTTCATTCAAATCCAAATGAATATTAACCAATTCTTTCTCATCTTCGACTATCATGTTGTGTAGGATAACACAAGGTTACATTATGTTAACAATATCCTCTCTCTTCCAACAGCGTGATGGTCAACGAACAATATCAAAATGAGATTGCAATACACCAAATGCGCACTCCATATCCTTCTTTGCCCCTTCTTGATGTTTAGCAAAACATTTGTCTTTCAAGGTTTGAGGCATCGATATTGTCTTTATGAATGCTGCCAATTCTGGATATATTCTATCCGTAAGGTAGTATGCCGTGTCATATTGTGTTCCATTTACAGTACATTGAACCCGAGGTGCTTCTCTTTTTATAGCTTGAATAAATAACGGAGACTTATTTAGCACATTGATGTCGTTCTGAGATCCTACAGTATCAAAAAATACATACCAAATATTATTTGAAGATCTCAGAGCCTGGCGCTAGCGCCGCGCCGCCACCAACGGCAGCACCATCGGAGCCAAATCTAGACCCGAAGGCCGCCGCCCCAGTCGCATCGGTATCGATGGCAGCTCCGCCATGGTCAGATGCACGCTGGGAGCTTGCAGCTGTGGCAGTGCTCCTGCGCTCTCCTCCTTTCCCCGGTGCTCCCTTGCGTGCTGCAGTTGTACTCTTCCTCATACTCGTCCTCTACTGTCACTCAGAATGGATCGTTGGGTACTTAAAAGGTGAAAGATTTGGATTCTCTTTGCAAAATTAGCATGGGGTGGAATGATTTACCGTCATCAATGATTTTCCCTGCCAAAGCAATGCGCGTGAAGGTAATTTTGCAGCGGATCCCACGAGGCCGTCGCATGTGTGGTGATGACTACAATGCGCTTCAGGTTGTCTGCTCGCTCTCGGTGCACGAGCTGATGCCGTCCCTTCGTGAGGCGATGAGAAGGCTCTTTTTCTTCATTTAACACAGGACATGTCGGATAGAACTACTGAGTTGGATGTTTATAGACAACACATTTATTGGTGTTGTGGGTGCCCTAATCCTCCTCAACTCGCCTGCTAATAAATACACGCTCCTCATCTCCGTGGCCATGTTCATAACGTACTCAAGCTGCCGATGGCGACAGAGGAAGCTGGAGATGGAAAAGCAGAGAGGACCCTCTGGACGGAGTTGCACCGGCGGCGTCCGGACGATGCAGACGTCGATCAAGCGTGCACGCCGGCGGGAGCGTTCTCTCCTTTTACTTAATGATTGGGGGAGGAGATCATTGTAATCACGCAACTCGTATAAAGCGAGAACGTCTCGTTGTCAGGTGACGATCGAGGGAGCTTTAGTTGGAGCCCGGACGAGCGGTAACCCGGGATCAGCTCCGCCTAATCCGGGGTTTCTGTTCAACTGTTTGAGCACTGCACGCTACTGGTTAATTTAGTTACCCCCTACACCACCGAGGTATTCGCCAGAAACTACCGCGACAAAAAGAAGAACTGCAAAAGCATTGACCGATCCAATAATCGCGTCAAGCACAACGGTTACTAGCTCGGGGGCAGTTCGGTCATTTATCGACTGGTGCTGGGCTGATCAGCTGGAGACTCGCCATCGTTTTCGTTCTCCTTTCCCGGCTTTTCTTTTCCGGCGTGCGATCGAGCAAAGCGAGGGGTCGTGGCGACAACGACCCGGCTCCGGGATTAGAAAACAATGGCGCGTGCAGCAGAGCAGAGCCGTTGCAGTCGATCCATCCATCCCCACACCCAGCAGAGCCTGCTCCGCTCAGAATAAAATCGGTTTCGGGATCAGGACGCCCGGCCGCCTGCAGCAGAGCAGCCTACGACGCAACTCCATTTTCTTTTCTTTTTTTTTCTTTTTTTTCCCTTCCTCGAGCGCTGCAAAGTCCCTTTTCAATTACCACTACTAGTATAAAATGATGCCCCGTCGATCTCAGTTTATCGCATCCTTAAATTAACAAGCTCGAATCTACTGCGTAGGCAAGGCTTTAGATAGAGCTTTCGGCTAAATCCGCTGCCCCTGGACCGGAATTTTCACCTAATAGATCGATTCAGGTGCAGTGTTACTGAGCTGTGATGCTGGTCAGCATCAGTAAATCTGTGCTGATTAGCTCTAAAAAAACAATCGTAGTACAGGTTGTTGTCAGTTGTAGACTGGTTGTTTCACTGCACCGTAAGTACTACCTCCGTTCCAAAATGTAGGTATTTATTGACTTTTAAGAACTATGTTTGATCATTTATTTTATTTGAAAAATTATAAAAAATTATTTATTTTATTATAACATGTTTTATTAATATAAATATTTTACATATAGCTAATTTGTTTTTATATTTTTATAAAATATATTGAATAAGACGAGTGATCAAACACGATGCTCACAGTCAACAAATGCTTATATTTTAAAATGGAGGTAATATTGTTTATCAGCTTTTCGCTCTCTTACCATATATGATTCTATATCTTTTTGGTGTCTCGACATGAGAACGTTTTATCGAATCGTCCGTGTAGAATCAGTCTCTGCTTGTGCGACAGCTATGCCGAGAAAAAAATCTCAAGAGGGATACTGGAAAAAAAGGACGTCAAGCTCAAAAAGAATATTTTCACCGAAAATATCAAGCGAGAAATGTCATATTGGACTGCTTGTGAACGGAAACCAAAGTGCTATTCGGCTGCATATAGAACGGTAGAAGTACGTACGTAACGCGGACCAAAGTCTGCATAAGAGTAGCTAAACCTGCTCTCACTCATCAGTGTCCCTGTGTCGTAACAGTTGTACTAAAAGGGCCGAATTAAAATGACTATTAGTATCAACCAATAATGAGATAACTATATCGTCTCATAACAACATGTAAATAAAAGGTTTAAGAAACTGCCACTGAGCAGTAGTAACAATTCGTACACATCTCATCATACATGTCCCATCAGGTGTTCCTATCGTAGCGAGTCTGCTTGGCCGGAAACGAATATATAACCACCTGCCCGCTTCGGGCGTCAACACTTGTCAAGCCAAGCCGAGCGAAGCGGTGGAGACAAAAACTCAACAAGCCATCCCTTCAACTGGTGAAGAAAGCGGAGGAGAAAGCGGGAGCTCAAGCGGTTTCTCATTCCCAGTTTCTTTCTTCTTGTCTTCGACCCAGTCAACAGGTGAGTTCACCTTCTCCTCTCCTTCTCACTGCTTTCCTCCTCCTCCGTCGCCGCCGCCGTCGATCTCCTGCTCTTGCCGAATAAGCAGGTTTCGTGGTTCTTTGTTGAATTGCGTCTCCCCTCTCGATCTCACGGCGGGTTTTGGTGCGCTGTTCTTGCCTGATCTGACGGAAGGATACTATTTTCTGGTTCGAGTGCAGGAGGGCGCCGTTGGCTGTTTCCAACTCTGTTTCTTGCATCTCTCTTTGCCATGCCTATGACTGAGTGACCCAGTGATTGCGGTTTGTTCTTGTGTGTTAGGATTATTATTACCGCTTTGATTTGCATTGGTGAAAGTGTTTTATATATATCTGATATAGGCCTGCTTTATTAGTTCGTCCCGTTTGTTGATAAGGATGTCCTATTTAGAATGTCCGTTAATCTGTTTGAAACTCGAGGTGAATCTTTGGACTCCGATGAATAATGAATTGGAGACGTGCTTTCGTAGTGACGCCTTTTTCTACTCCTACTAGTTACTCCCGTTTTTGTCTTAATATAATACTATGATTTAGGCCAACGGAGAAAAAAAAGGTCACACTTCCTTGTACTCTGCACTGTTCTTATCTGCTGACGTCAGTCATTTGCATCGATCCAGTTATTCGTGCGGCAGTTTAATCGGGTGCAAACGGTTTATATTAAGTTTGATAATTTTCCTCTTGGAATCTTTGAGATTCCTCCCAATGGCAGGAGGAACGATGCGCTTGTAAATGCACCTGTCAGACAACTTGATAGAAATGAGAATTCGCTTCCCGTCTTTTCTTTAGCACGGATGGCCGGTTGACTAGCAACTATTTTATTACAGATTTTCTTTATGACAATCAACATTCTATACACGTCGTGTTATGGATCTCATTCAAGTTTGAAATATGGCATCTGAATTCCTTTATGAACGTTCCAGCTATCTGTCTCATTGATCATATTTTTCAGGCTTCAATTTAGCTGGAGGACGACAAGAATTCCTGTGTGATCACACACAAGTGACCGAGTGAAATGGGCGGTTTCATCGACCCCTTCACTCCGGCGCCGGCGTGGCCTCAAGACCTCGCTTTCTCAGGATCATCCTGGTCAGGCAACGACGCTTCCTCTCTCGCCGATTCCGCAGAACTAGAGTTTCTCCTCCAGAACGGCTCCTCGTCGGCGCTCCTGAACGGTCGCGTGAAAGAGACCATGTCGCCACTGGAGCTGCACGAGCAGTTCTTGCAAGAACAGCTGCAGGGCCACCTGACGCACAGCCTGAACTTCGAGGTGGACAGCGAAGTGGAGCGTGCTCTGATGGCTGGGACACTGGGCTCCACGCTGAACGCACCGATGTTATGCAGTTCCAACGAAAGCAGTGGAAGTGAGGAGTCCGGCCTGCCTCAGTTCCTCTTGGGGGAGCAACAAGTGCCGGCACCAGCTGCATGGTCTTCGGCGTTTTCGCAGATTTCTTCATTGGTTGGGGAGGAAACATCGCAGAGCTTTGGTTTCGGTAAGGTTGGCAATGGTGATCTTCTGCGTGAGGCCTGCAGCTCGGATGGGAAAAAGTTTCCTCAGCTAGGCAATGTGCCTTCAGCACCATTACAGCTACATGTAAGTGACCAGAAGCACATATGCCTGAATCAACCGCTATGTCACGACATGTTCTTACTTGTGATGATAATTTTGCATGTTGTATGTTTGCAGGACGATGCTAAGCATAACACTGCAAAGATGCTCTCGTTCGCTCCTGGACAGCAACTGGATACGAACTTTGACAATCTGCAGATCGGCCAAAAGGTTAGATGAGATGCCTGCTTCTCTCTCTCTCTTTTTTTTCAGACATGTTTTGTTTGTAACAGAAGCCCATTAGATGGTAATGCCGGCAAGAACCATCAATATAAAGCTACATAGTACCACTTGGCTGACGATCGCATATTGAGATTGTAGCATGATGCGTTTGTTTACCTAACCTGATTGCGATGTTGCAGGAATTCAGCGGCCTGCATCACCTGAACCTCTCCTCGCTGGTTTCTGGACAGCTCTCAGCGTTTAATGCAACAGGAGCAGCACTCAGTCCCAAACAGGTTTCTGTCGTCATGGTGTCTGTTAATTGCTATTTTGTTTGTATTCAGAGTGTTTCCTAACTGATGCAAGGAACAACAACTTTGTGTGTATGTACAGTCCAATGAAGCAAGGAGTGGCATAAATGGCTTGACAGCGACGTCCATCACTCGGTCTGAAGCGTCAAATGGCAATATTACTGCTGCCAATGGAGCTCCCAAGCCTCGAGTTAGGGCCCGGCGAGGCCAGGCCACTGATCCACACAGCATTGCGGAGAGGGTGAGCCAATTCATGATTCTTTCTGTCTGAATTCGGTCGGTTCTTCTGTTTTAAACAGAACGGTTAACCTTGTGGTTATACTTCTTGGTCGCAGGTCCGAAGGGAGAAGATCTCTGACAGGATGAAGAATTTGCAGGAGCTCGTTCCAAATTCAAACAGGGTACACATAATTACTGAACTAGTTCCTGCAAGAAATTTGAGTCTATTTTGCATTAGTTAGCTCCGACTCCTCAGTCTTTAGTTGTTTCTGAACCTGCGTTTCTGCTATTCAGACTGACAAAGCATCCATGCTCGACGAGATTATCGACTATGTCAAATTCCTCCAGCTACAAGTCAAGGTTTGCTGACTACCACCTACCTGTTTCACACAGCATACTTACCATTACTTGTTTGCTAATGACATTGCTGTGGTTGAAGCAGGTTCTTAGCATGAGCAGGCTCGGCGCGACGGAAGCCGTGGTTCCGCTCCTGACGGAATCTCAGACAGAGGTAAATTACGCCAGTCTGAGAATTCAGAGTACACTCTGCTTGGAGACCATCCAGACTTTCACCTTTTTTTTTTCTTTACTGGTTAGCTGAGATGGCTGTTGTAACTTGTTCTGTTAATGCAGAGCTCTGGGCTTCTCCTGTCCCCGAAATCAGAGAGCAGGAAGGCTGGTGAAGACGTGGTCGAGCAGTCGGAGCTCCGTGACGGCGCGGCGTTCGAGCAGGAGGTGGCGCAGCTGATGGAGAACAACATGACGACGGCGATGCAGTACCTGCAGAGCAAGGGCCTGTGCCTCATGCCGATCGCGCTGGCGTCGGCCATATCGGACCAGAAGAGCACGTCGTCCATGGCGGCTCGGCCGGGCAATGGCGGGATTGCGGACGACACTGGTAAGGGCGACGCGAAGAAAGTGCCGGACGTGCTGAAGCCTTTCGGCATCGCAAAGGAGATGCGGTCCAAAGCTTGAGCAGCTGCAGGACTTGGGAGATGCGGTCCAGAGCTTGAGCAGCTGCAGGACTTGGAAGAAATACGAAGAAAAAGAAAATCTAGCCTCGCCGAGTTCAGATGCCTAACGTTTTGTACCGCGTTTTAGAAGTACGTTTTGCGAGTTGTTTTAGTATCCACGACTGTGAACCTTAGCTTACGTGTTCGTCAACAAGAACGTATGATTAATTCCTCCCTAATGAATACCGTGATGCCTAGCTAACGTGTCCTCCGTTGTTTGCATATCACCGACTCAACCATTTTTGAATGGTTTAGCAGGTCTCGTAAGAAACAAGACTCAATTATGTTCCTGAACTCAATTATCGTGAATAGAATTCAGACAAAAAACAACAAATCCCAAGCAAGTTGGGACTGAAACAACAACGACAACCATTCCACCTTCAATTCTTAATCATCAGGCGGAATAACCGGTTCATCATCAATCGCGAGCACGAACACACACAGACACGGACGTATTAAAGCCGCAAATCGTTGCTTCCTAGTTCTTCCTGCCGATCAGACGCGCGCGGAGCTCGGCGGCGTCCACGTCGGCGAACCGGTCCTGCGGAATCCAGAAGATCTCGGGTGACGCGGCCGCGTTATTACCGCCTTCAGAGCCGGATACCCTCGCCGCCATTGCCGCCGGCGCGCGCTGCTGTATCTCCGCCCCGGCCGCCGCCGCCGCGTAGCCCCTCCTGCTGCAACACGAGTATCCAAGAAGCAGAGCATCAATAAATAGACGCGCAGAAACAGAAAAACAGGGGAAGAATTTAGAGCGCATAGAAGATGGGAGGGGATCGGAGGCGGCCGGTGGGCACCTGAGCGAGAGCAATGCGGTGGCGGGAGCGCGCTGCATTGCTCTGATCCCTGCTTGTGGAGGTGCAGGTGGGAAAGAGAGAGTGGCTGCGGCGTGCGGTGCTGTGCTCTGCTTCCGGGGCCGGCGCCTCTGCTCTGTTTTCTGGTGCGTGTTTATATAGAGCGATGGTGGTGGGTTTGGCTGGTCCGGGTGGGGTGTGCGGCGCGGCGCTAGGGTTTTTGCTCGGGTTCAGAGCTGAGCCGCCGCCGGCCGCAACGGTGCCAGTGTGCGGCGCAGCTGAAAGCGTCACCCGTTTTGCGGCTGCAACCTGCAATGGTACAAATGTACAGCGTGTTTGGTTATCAAGGCGGGAATCAATCAAACCCCATTAATTTCGACAAATTTCCGCGAGACATCATCAGTCAAATGATGTCGCACAAAGCCCACTAAGGCCTTTCGCGCCGTTAGGCCCAGCAAAGTCTCACAAAAAGTAAGCCCGCGCGGCCCGACTCAACTACCACCAAATCTTCGACTCCGAGCGAGGCGCAAGCGAGCGACTACTGATCTGCCACTGCCGCGACGAGCCGAGACGGGAGGAAATTCGCGACCACAAATTGGCGCCGCCGATCTCTCTCCTGTCGCCGGGTTTCCTCGCCGGCGGCGAGCTTCTAAACTGCGGCAGGTGGGGGACGGAGAGGTAGGAGCAGGAGGAGGCCATGGACACGATGCGGGGCGCGCTGGAGCGGGCCAAGATGCTGGTGGGCATGGAGGTGGACGAGGAGTCCGGCCTGCCGCCGCCCGAGGAGCAGTCCTTCTTCGACGACTTCAACCGCAACTGCACCCTCAACACCACCCAGGCAAGTGTTCATCCCTTTTCCTCCTCCTCGGATCCGAAGTGGCGAGCCGTGTGCCCGTGTCCCTACCCAGATCTGGCTTGGGATCTCACGAGCCAGTGCGCAACCCTGGAGCCGGCGAGGAATCGCAGGACGGGTTTGTGTTAAGAATCGCTCGAGCAATGAGGTTCTGCTACCTAACCATGTGTTGACCTCTTGCGTGCAGAGGCTGTACGGTTTCGCGATTTGCTTGGCTGCCGGTTTGACGTGCACCATTTTGGTAAGTTCGCGTGCTTTGCTAACTTGTCACTGCTTCGATGCCTGCTCTTCCACTTCTTCATGTGGTTACTATTTCCTGTTTGTATATTGCTTCTGATGTCGGGCACTTTCATATAGATAGGAAACTGTGTTCGTTTCTTTCTTTGCGTTATTAACTTGTTTCCTTTTGATCTCAGTTGTGTATGATTAGTTATAGAGGTCGCATTTATAAAATGACACGAACAACGAAATGAAGGTCAAGCAGTAACATATAAATCGTAATGTGCTTATAAGATCATTAGTCTATTAATCCACTTAGGGAAAAAGGAAGATGCTGCTAATACCTTAGAAAATATGTGGACACATAAGCTGTATTGTTGATACAGTGTAATATCATTGACAGTATGCAACAGTCCAGTGCTCACCCTTGTAATGCATAAAAATATAATTCGTCCTGGTAATCTAACATTCAAAGAGCATGAGGAATGGACAATGCTCATGGTTTTGTACTTTTGTTTATGGTTGTACTTGCGTTATGCTTATGCATTTGTATCTACAATTCTACATATTCGTTTATTTCAGTTACCTTTGTTTTTTTTGTGCTAAGAACCTTATTGATCAGTTGAAATTTTCATGTCTGTCATCGCAGTCAATGTTTGTTTTCTTCCATCCAGTAAAGTTTGGGGTGACATTCACCCTTGGCAATTTGATGGCCCTTGGAAGGTCTGTCTCATTACCTGTTTATATTAGCTGCACCTGTTTCTAGAGTATATTTATTTCTCTTTAGGTCTTGGGATGCAGTGAAACTTTAACAAGCTATATTTTCATACAGTTAATGCATCCCTATGTGGTTATATCTGTGAGTCTCAACTGCATAATTTTGTATCATAGGATCCTCTAGCATACCATCGGCTTTCCCTCCACCAGTCCAAAATACTCATTCTGTTTCAAATTATCATTGTTCTAGTTTTTTTTTTCCTGAGTCAAGTATTTCTATCTTTGATCATCAATTTTAGACATTCATATAGATTACCGATATAGGTCTTATGTTTTTAGATTCTTCATGGGAAATACTTTCATAAATTATAGTTCACAACTTTACATGTTAATATGTTATTGTGCTGTACGAGTTTCTAGAGATGTTTTATTTGCAAAATATGTTGAATTGCTCACTTTTGGGTTTTGTCAAATCTCTGCATCCTTTTGGCACGCTAGCACTTCTGAGTTACTTATTTATTTAATCTGAAAGTTTTTTTTTTATCATATCATATCAACTAATGCTGGGTCATTTGTTTGGCAGTACAGCATTTCTTATAGGCCCCAAAAGGCAGCTTGATATGATGCTTGATTCTGTGAGAATATATGCCACTGCTTTATATATTGCAAGCATAATAATTGCACTTTTCTGTGCTCTCTATGTAAGTGAAATGATAATCCTAACTCCAGTAACAGGCATATGCCATGATTTTTTGCCGATATAAATAATCATTCCTTTCCTGCACAAAATAGGTTCACAGCAAGCTATTGACTCTACTGGCCATCATTTTGGAATTTGGGGCTCTTGTATGGTAAGTTCATTACTTCAGTAAGAATTTAACCATGTATTTACCCTGCATAATGCCAGTCCAGCCACATACCTTAACGAACATTTCTAGCTATACATAAGAAGTGAACATTGTATCATGCTAAAGAATTGTTGCTTAACATGTCATAATGTAGTGCACAAATATGTTTATATCGGGGCAACAACATAAATATACATGAGCGTTGGGATTACTGAAATATCTATTGTTGGTGCCTGCAGGTACAGTCTTAGCTACATACCTTTTGCAAGGTCGGTTGTTTCAAGAGTGATGACCTCTTGCTTTGACACTGAGTTTTAGATCAACCATCCTTGCCTACGGGTCATTGTTGGGCAAGTCGATGGTAACCTAGTGTGTACTTTTGACAGATGAGGGAGTCACCTCGCCTCCCTCGACAAAGCTCTTGTAATCTTGTGAAGCGAGTTGTGCATGTTATATTAGAATATCACGTTAATCTATTTCACTGTTCACCCCTTATATCATATTCATTTGTGGAATCCACTCATTTCTATTGGTTTGGGCTTTCCATATGTGGAATTTGAGGAACACTGTTGTGGTTGTGTACAACGTGGTGGCATTTTTGCTTGCGCGTGCAGTTTGGTTGTCAATATCAGTGACACTGTTGTAAAAGATTCCACGATGCATCACCGGTAACTTGAGCCTGTGCTCCCTCACAAACCTGACTTTCTCTGGTTTATGTTACGAGCTGATGTTTTCATACTTGTATCTAAACCTCTCTTTTTGAAAAAGTGCTTAGAAAAGGTTGCCATTTTATATATAAACGGTACCAACGTTAACTTCCATGCGCGCTTTCACCAGCATTATATTGTTTCAATTTTAACATTCATCAGCTACTACAATTCTTGCGGATTACATCTCTTATGACAATCTCTGTACGATATAGACACTAAACCTGCTTGACTATACTCTTCCAAACCCTGCTTAGAATTATGCAAGCCGAGAGCAGCCGAGCAGTGTTGGGGCTTGAAATAGCAAATGACGCTGCACATTCTGTTACATTTACAAGGCTAATACTTACACTGATACAACTGAGATTAGATTTTACATGTTACATTATAGCTGTCAGACCCAATAATCACATGCCGATGACTCTCTCAGCTTCTCCATCAACTTCGCTTCCTGCTCCATCTCCCAGAGCCTGTCACAAATTCCAGATAACAATTATTTTGGCAGCTCTAAAGATACACAACAGATAATCATCCACAAATACTAAAAAAATATAAACCAAATTCCTACCTTCGACTGGGAGAGATACCGGTCCAAAGCACCATCACCATAAAGGATCTTAGCTCCGCAGCCAGGTTGATCCACTAATCCCACTGCTTCTTCATCTACAACAACCGCATCAATTCGCTTCTCACCAGACTTCGCATCTGGAATCTGTGCAAGGGAGAGGCAAATCTTATGAAAAAGAAAAATATGCAAGCAACATCCAGTATATAGTAAGATCTATAGACAGAGGAGACTGAAGTCATCATGTGACCATACCTCATACATGGAATCCATGAGAATATTCTCAAGGATTGTTCTTAAACCTCGTGCACCTGTATTTTTGGACATTGCCTTCTTGGCAATTATTCTAAGTGCACCATCCGTAAAATGAAGCTTAACCTGAAATCCAACAATGAACTGGACTTAGACACGAGAGATCCTGGTTTGCATGTTATCTTTTTTATAAATATACTCACATTATTCATGCTGAACAGTTTCCGAAATTGTTTACCCAGAGCATTCTTTGGCTCAGTGAGAACCTACAAGGATATAAAATCATTTCAGACTGTAAGTATTTTGTAAGAGGTTCTCTAAAACTAAAATATGAATACATACTTCTCCAGATACGGCAGCAAAAAAGGATCGGATTGTGATGTTAGGAACAACAAAGGAAATCATGAAACAGATATGGTACCTGAACAAGCTGGTCCTCGTTTAGAGCTGCCAAGCTAACAAGGATAGGAAAACGTCCAATAAATTCTGGGATAAGTCCATATGCTATTAAATCACCACTCTCAACCTGAAAAAGGAGGCACATTGGAACGTTTCACAAATGCACAGCAAATACACGATACATTTGGAGTTTTGGAGTATCCACTCTCTCTGACAGAAAGTGGTTTAACCAAATTGGCAAACATCCAACCACCACTTACTGATTCCAACAAGGATGATGTCACTTGTGCACTTGAAATACCACCAGCCCTCATGTTTGCACGGACTGGTGCCCCAAAACCAATAGAAGAATCTTGCCGTCTATTATTTTGTTAGTAAAATAGGAGTGGAGAACACATTAGACAGACTGAGATGAGACACCTGGAAGAGCAGATTTTAAAGAGTTAATCGTACCTCTCTGATATAGTTTTCTCCAAGTCCACAAAAGCACCACCACATATAAAAAGAATATCCTTTGTATCTATCTGTAAGAACACGAAGACCATTAGAGCACCAAAATTAGCTAATGGATGCATTCTTAATGTCTAAAAGGCAGGGGAAAGATTCACGTGGCTGTGAGTATCCCAACACTTGCAGTAGAAAAAACAATTTGACATGTTTCTAAATCAAGGGGTTCATAGATGAAATATATCGATGTATAAATTGTGCAATTGTGTTATCACGACATCGAGAGGTCGTAGCACTACTCTCACTATTTTGTATAAAAGTTGAATAGTTGACAACTTTCACAATTAGTTATCTACTGAATTAAAGCAATGGTCAGGGATGTAATAATTAAGCTCTTACTGGAGTTGCATCACGAAATAACATGTCTAAAAAATGGAAATAACCATATCTCAATGTATTTCTCTATTTTGGGTGCAATTTAGGTGAAGAAAGGTGAAAAACATATATGCAGACTTTTTTTAGGAGAAGAAAGGGGTTCATAGATGACACTTAATTGTGGACTTAACATCATACATGAGCTTGCAAACTTTACCTGTATATTATCGCCACGAGGATGCTTCCTTGCTCCTTTCTCAGGGACATTGACTATCTAAGCATGTTATGATTTTAGAAATAAAATAAATAATACATCAGCAGAGGGATAGGAAACGAGTCATAAATCTTTGTTTGACGTTGATAGAAAATTAAAACGTTCCCACAGGGTTGGGAAGCTTAAGAACAACTAAAATCAAAAAGAAAGGAAAGCTTGAACGACCACCATATTGGAATCTCAATCAAGTGAACTGAGTTCTTACAAATGGATAACTGGATTACTAATGTAATTATATGATATTTGGTGACTTGCATTATAGACATCGCAACCCAATTTTGATATCACAAGATAATCTCTACAGCATACAATAAAGGCAAAATCCATACTACATGACTGAGTAAATAGAATTTCAACCACCATTATAAATTGTGATACATAAGAAGGTACCATTTGTAACTGTGTTGTTTCATTTATGTAAAGTGTAATATCTACAACTTATGCCATAATCTGGATATGTGATTTTTAATTCATATTTCCCTGTGACATGCAAAATTTGAACCCAAATTGCAATTCAGTATGCCAAACACCAGGAACAATAATCTAAACAGGACAGAGCTTAACACATATGACTTACCGTTCCTTCCAGCATTTTCAGCAACGCCTGTTGAACACCTTCACCTGATACGTCTCTACTAATGTTTAGGCTTTCAGCCTGTTGGATCACGAACTGATTAGTGTCCACAATGAGAAGGAAAGCCCGAGACAGATATATATGACATATCTTTTTTGTAATCTTATCAACTTCATCTATGTACACCATTCCCTGTTGTGCTGCTTGCACATTAAAATCTGCCACCTAGACAATGTGGAAATACAACATCCAGAGCTTACTTTAACAGGCACTATATTAATGCAAATCGCAGCTCAACTAGTTTCAAAGCATGTATGACAGTCAAAATGCATACCGTGAGTAACTTGTATAATATAGACTCTACATCCTCTCCTACATACCCTGCCTGCAAAAAGTTAAATGTCCTTATGGATGGGAACTAGGTGGATAGTAAGCAAACTAAAAAAATACGATGCATACAATAGCAAAAAGCAATATATAATTCATTTCCATTATTATTAAGTTAGATGCCTCAGTAAAAGATATACTAGTATATATGAGTAATTTATACTTGGTCATTTTAGCTTATAACATACACATGTCTAATTAATGAAATAACATGATAAATGCAAACGCCCAATGTTCAATTGAAATAGATGTGATAGCTGTGGTAAAATCATATAACAATATCTATACATTTATGTATGCAGAATTCGTTAACATTATACTTCTTGCTAACATAGTTTACATGATCTCTGATGGATACCCAAAATACTGTCTACAAAAGTGTCCATTGTGTGCTTAAACAGTATGGCCTGCTGATCTCTAGAACACAAAAGTTTGTCAATACTTGCCTGGGTCAATGTCGTAGCGTCAGCAATTACAAATGGTACATTCACAAAACGAGCTAATGTCTTTGCAAGTAAAGTTTTTCCTGTTCAAAGAATAATAATAATAATAATAAAACTGCTGAGTGTCTTCCTTTCAAAATATTTTAAGTCATTCGACTGAGTAAACAGCATTTCAACAACAGAACTAGCTAACTTCATTATTCTCTAAATTCTAAATGGTTGTTACCTGATCCAGTAGGACCCATCAACAGTACATTGCTTTTTTCTAGTTCCACATTGTCATCATCATCAGCTTCGCCATCAAAAGCACCCATATCTGCTCCAGACCTAATATTTTTAGCTTATATGCCACATAATTAGTCCCTGAAAGATATGTGCGAATCGTATTTCCTATGGGTGCAGGAACAAATAAAATATCCTCATTGTATTGTGAAAAAAGAAAAGAGGAATTGAAAGTGGTGAAGTGAAACTGACCCCTTTTGTAAAGATTGATGGTATATCCGTTTATAGTGGTTATAAACTGCAACAGATAACACCTGCAGGTTGAAATGGCTACATTAGATCAGGAAAGTCCACATAGAGTTACTGTTGAGTACTTAAAAACTGAGGCATAGATTATCACGTGAACTTGAATGAACAAAAATATCTATGTGATACTTCAACTATCGATGGCTAACATTTCTCAGTTCACAACTGTGAAGGAACCAAAATTAGAACTATCCTATAATTAAATCAACTGAACGATAAATTTGTTTCTTTGTCATTCGTTCAGTATTGAAATGGAGCCCACATAGAACTAATCAAAGCCAGTAATAGAAAACACACCACAGTTACCATATTGTGGTAAACAGTCCAATACAGTGAAAGTGCAGTGGGGCATGTCGAATTCTTGAATTCTATTGCAGTTCTTTTTTACCAAAAGAAACGCCCACAAATAACTCAGTTTAAACCAGAATCAGTGTTTCATGTATTTCTTCTTTTTTCTAAAGGCAAATAACATATCTTCCATTTTCATCTACTGCAGGTCAAATAGTTGGGCTCTAAGCACAACTTCAGATGGTTTGTCGCAGAGGGACTCCAAACAAGCTTTTGAAATTTGTAACATTAAAGCTGATTCATCAAGCTACAGTTCAATAGGTTAAAACATTCCCCGCGATCACAGTACGGCCTCCTTTGGAATGGAGGATTCTCAAAATGTAGGAATAGGAAAAATATAGGATTGAAGATGCACATCTTCTCGAATCCTATGGAATAAAAAAAAACACAGGAATTGCTTTTACTAGATGTTTGGATGCTTCACAGGAAAAAAATACAGGAATTTTGTGGTTATATGCTCATTAATAAGAGGAGCAAGGAGAGAGAGAGAGAGAGAGAGAGAGTATCATGCCTTGAAACTTTTAAAGGAAATTTTCCAAGAGGTTTTAGCTCATTCTTATTTTCCTATGAAATGAGTCATAGGAAAGGATTCCTTAGGAATTTTTCCTTTGCAATCCTATGTTCCAAAGGATCCTCATAGGAAATAAGCCGCCGTGGCCTCATGTAAAAAGAGCGGCTCTCTGACCTAGTGCCGCCGCCACCAGGAGCGTCCAGCCGTGCCGCCGCTTGGTCCCCCTCCTCCTCCTCCTTTGGTGTCTACACCGGTGGTGAGGAGCGGGGATCCACCCTTCTTTTTAGTCCGGTTATCCTTTTCCTTAGATCGAGTCTTAGTTAGAGTGAGGTCTTCTCCATGTCGAGTTACTCGGTATTGGGAATTTGTTTCCTCCTTTTTCTCGCCGGTCACGTCGAGGATAAAGGGTGGATTTGGTCTCTCCATGACGGCATCAATGAAGATGATGGCGGCGGCGACGTCGTCAACAACTTTCGTGCCATGACGACATGGAGTTTTAGGTTTCCAGGCGACGACATCAAGGCGAAGATGATGTTGTTGGCGTGGAATAAAATTCTCCGGTCCCTTCTTCGTTTTGTCGTGGTTGGTCTCAATCGTGATGAAGGGCTTGTGAGATCAGGTTCAATGTTTTTTCTTCCTCTTCAGTGGCAGAAGGAAGAAGAAAGAAGACACAAAAAAGAAGAGGATTATGCTCAATTCTACCTACAGGAATGTTGGCCTCCGTTTCTTGGGCACCTCTTCTTAGTTTGTTTGCTGAGTGTTTGTCTGTGTGGTCATCTATATGAATCTTCATACAAGTTTAGGATTGAGTTTTGGAGCTACATACTGAGTGCACGTAGTTATAATATCTCTATATTTTAGAGTGCTTGTAACATGAAGTTGTACTCAGTTATTATTTAATATAATCCTTCTTTTATCTCAAAAAAAAAAAAGGATCCTCACATGAAAAAATCCTTAGGAGTAGAATCCTACAAAATTCCTTTGAAAATCCTCCAATCCAAAGGAGGCCGATTCATGACTAATGAGGCTCCCACGACCCACCATTATAACTGTGTTAGAGTATTGATAAACGATAAATGTATTAACAGCTCACCCTAGACTCTACTCAGTCTCATTCAAGCTAACCAAAGTTTTTAAACTTTGCTCATAATACGGCTCTACAAAATCATAAACAATCAAATTCGGCTGTCACTCAAGTGAAGTATGGTACAAGCCGACTGAAAGGCAGAACTAACACTCCATTTTTAAACACGAAAAAAAAAACAAAATGACTGCACAGACACGCATATAGACACCAAAATTAATGAAGGAGTACCAAGTACTTCACCTTCTTGGCTCTGTCCTGCCCGATCACATACTTGTCGAGGCCTTTACATATCTCCTTGGGCGTGGGCAGATCCTTACCCAGATTTGAGCCGCCCCATCCTTCTTTCCCAGCTCCCTCCTCACCAGTGCCACCAGCACCGCCTCCCCCGCCACCTCCGCCGCCGGCGACGCGGACGACGTTAAGGTTCGGATGGAACGGCGGGCCGGGCGGCACGTGCACAGCAACGCCGCCGCCGTCCCCGTCGTCGCGCGACGATGAGCTCGCCCGGATGGCCTCCCAGAAGGAGGGGTCCCTGGCCCTCACGGCGGGGTCGAGGAGTTCGGTCCGGACGCGGCCGATCTCGACGAAGGTGCCCTGGAGCGGCGCCAGTAGGTGGGGGCGGAAGAAGTAGGCTGTGCGACAGTTGGGGCAGAGGTTGAGCGCCTGGTAGCCACCGGCGCCGGCGGGCGCAACGGGGGGCGGTGGGCGGTGCGAGAAGAGGATGTCCATGTGCTTGGAGCAGCGCGGGCAGTGGGCCTCCGCGCGGATGCGGCGCGGCTCGGGCTCGTCAGTGGAGGAGGATGAGCTGCCCCCCGAGGAGGAGGAAGAGGGACCTTCCCACTTGCGCCGCTCCTGGAGGCGCCGGTGCGGCGGCGGGGAGATGATGGCTGGGGAGCACTCGGCTACGGTGAGTGTGGAGGCAGCGCGCGTGGCGGCGCCGGCGAGGCGCCTCCACCGGAGAAGGCCGGACATGGTGGTGGTGGTGGGTGCGGATTGGGAACCGGGAGAGTTGAGAGCGAGAGTGATTTTTGTTAGGTGTTGGTAGCTAATTTCGGGATTTCGTTTCGATCACAATTTCATTTCCTCTCGGTTTGGGCGCTCGGGAATTTTTATCTCTTTTTTTACTGGGAGAGGAGGACATACGTGGACTCCGAGATCACTGGGGATCGGATAAGAGAGACTGCGGGACTGCTGTACTGTTGGATAGTAGTACTTTGAGCTAATCACTCCAGCGATTTGTTTTAGAGATCCGGAGGGATTATACTTTTGATTTATTGTTTTTGCGGTAACACTATTGGAGTAACACTGCGAGTACCCTGGTGGCTTAACATATATATTCTTTTTTTTTTGCGAGGATACCATATGTATTCGTTTTAGAAAATTTGTATTCTTCCGTCTAAAAAAGTTTTTTTATTTAATCAAACTTTTTTATTAGACCAAAAAGAAAATAAAAATAGCTCCTGATCTACATAGGAAAGTTCAGTTCAAAAAAGACCAAGAAAAGAAGTCTATTTTTTTAGGGAAATAAAGAAATTCTCTCAATATGAAATTACCTGGTGAATCTTAAATTTAAACCTGTTAAAGTTAATGAAATATATAGAAATCATTGGTCAAAGATAGATGTAATCAACTTAAAACTAAATTTATTTTGAGGCATATAGAGTATTATTGTGCGTTCTCTTTTGGTAGATAGAGGTTTCCTGAATCTCTCTGTCCATGTAATTATTTCTCCAGATTTTTTCAAGCATGGTGTAAAAAGAGCTTCAAAACGTATTGACACCCCTATTTGTTGCATCTTTCTTTTTTGGAGTAAAAAGATATTTTATTGATCATTTAGCATTCAGATTACAATCATGAGCGATAATTTGCTCTAAACGGGGAGGAACTTGCTCACGCCATGGTTGTTGTGTGAGTTCTGATCGAGTTCATGTTGCATCTAACAAGTTAAAAACTGGCAGTTGCACAAGTTATTCATAAGCTAAGACAAGGTCCATGTTCTCTTGTTGATTTAGGTGGTATTTTTTTAGTTTTCTTTTTGTCTGCAAGCTTTTCCCTTTTTCTTTTAAGTTTTACATGGTTTGGTTTGGTAAATGCTAAATGATGTTGGATCGTGGCAGATGCTTCTGATTATTATTCATTCTTGATTTCCTTTATTAGGAGGGTGGACCATACATACTCGACAAAGTCATGTTGGTACACACGTATAGTTGGATAAAATTATATTTAGTAGTTGCATTGGATGGTGATGGATCAATGTATCATCAGTGCGGAATGGGATGCTTTCCGGTGAAGCACGCCGGCGGTGAATTGAAGCCACAGTTGGGCTTTTTTTTACATCCGAGATATTGTGCTTGGCAGTCGTGTTCCGAACCTGAGATTTTGCATAACTCAATCTTTTTCGGAGCACCTGATTACGATGGACGGTGAGTTCCTGGCGCGGTGCTTCTGTGCGGGGATCAGTCGGAAATATTCCCAGAGCGGGGTATAGCTGGGTATCCGGGCTCCCTGAAACGGCCCATCCCGTAAAGGCACGGCCCGCATAGGCACGCCGGGCCGTGCTTCAGCGTGCTCCGGGCTTGGGGTGGATTCCGAGGCATAGCCCAGACAGGGGCCAACTGTACCGTGACGGCCCGGACTAGCCCGCTAGTCCGGCGGCACGATGGCTCGCTACCAACACGGCGGCCCATCGGCTGAGGTGGGAGAGGGATGGGGAGTGGCGGAGCCGACTGCATCGAGGAGGGAGAGAGATGGGGAGAGGCGGAGTCGGGCGCGGCCGCGCGGGTCTTGACCTCAAGCTCGCGTCGGCCGAGGAGGAGAGGTGGAGCCGGGTGCTGGCCGAAGCCACGCAAGCTCGCACCGGAGAGACGGGAGAGAGAGAGGAGGGAGAGGCGTGAGCTTGCACCGGAGGCGGCGGTGGACGGCGGCACAGGGCGACCTGCTAGGGTTTTGGCTTCGAGGGCGAGCTGCAGGGAGCCTGGGAGGCGTGCGACTGGCGAGCGAATGGACGGGGGTGGGGGCGTGGGGCATTGCGCGGTGTTGGGCTGTTGGCGTGTCGGCCTATCAAGACTCGGGATTTTGGGATTTCGGTCTGTTGGCGCTCCCGCTGGGCTTCAGTCTGCTTGTCGCCCTACCGGGCTGATGCCCTTTTTGGGCCAGGCTCCGTGCTGTGCTACGGACCTGGGGTCAGCCCGTAGCACGACCCGCACCGTGCCACTGGCCGGGGCAGGCCCAGTTACTTCCGTTCGGACCGTGCTCGTGCCATGCTTTTTCCAACGGTGCCGGGCCGATTTGGCCGGCCTGGATGCCTAGTTATAGAGCGGGGTCAAGGAGGCAGGCAGCTCTATTTTTTTTTCCTGAATCTTTTGCAAGAGGATGAAACTGTTTTATCGGAAATTTCTGCTGCCTAATTCCTATTTCAACCCTGCCAAAAATAATTTGTCGTGTAATTTTTTTAAAAAAATTGTCGTGTTGTAGTCCAGGGGAAGAACATCCATTGGATCGAGCAATCGAACGGTCACGGACCAATGAACAGCGAACAGTATCCGTATCCACAGTTTCCTGGATAGACCGGCAGCATCACCACTCCCCGAGACCACACACACACCTCACGGCGGCAGCTCCTCTCCCGGGCGCCGCCATGCTGATCTCCGCGCCGCCCACGGCGGCGCCGCTCTCCTCCCTCCACTCCCTATCATCCCAACACTTCCTCCTCCCCGCCCAATTCCTCCCCCCTGGCGTCGGGAACGGCGGCCGGCCCCTCCGCCGCGGGGACCTCGCCATCCGCATGGGCGGCGGGCCGCGCACGTACCCCGGCGGCGTGTCCAAATGGCAGTGGAAGCGGATGCAGGCCAAGAAGGCGCAGCAGCTCCTCAAGGCGCGCCTCGCCCGCGAGCGCCAGCTCTTCGAGATGCGCAAGCGCGTCGAGCTCCGCGACGCCGTCGCGCACCTGGAGCGCCCATGGGACCCCGACTCCTCCTCCGCCGCCGCGCCCACCCTGCTCTCCGTCGCGGCCGACGACCAGCTCAAGGCGCTCGCCGACCGGTTCCACCGCCCGGGCGGCGTCGACCTCTGGAACGACCGCGACGGGCCGCGGGTCTTCGAGTCCCCGGCCTCCGGCGCGGCATCCGCGCGGTTCTTCCCCAAGAACGCCGTCCACAGCGTCCAGCCGTACGCGCTGCGCGGCGATGCGGACGAGGCTGGCGCGCCGCCGGTTACTCGAGCGAACGCTGCAGACGTTCTGCTCGCGCTCGGAGGACATAGTGTTCATGAGAATGCCCCTGAGGAGGAAACGTATGGTAATGGTGATCACGCGCCTGCTGTTGAGTTCATGGAGAGGGATGGAACATGGGAGCCGTTGCATGCCTTGGACGATGGCAATGACAGCAATCCGGCTGACTGGAGTTCAGCTGACGATGATGATTTTGTTACTTATGAATCAGAGAGCACAGGAGATGTTGGTTCTTGGCGCGAACAACAAGCAATAGTCAAAAGAAATGGAAGGAGCGCTATGGTAAGATGGGAAGGCACGGCTGTCAGTAGAGATGGTGACACAGGTTGGAGTGGTGATGCTTTCTTCTCAGATGCAGACGGAACACGACAAGGTCACTCTGATCAAAGATGGCAGCAAAGAAGTAGGGGTTCAAGAAAGCATGCCGGCGCGAGATGGAATGCCTTGGACACTATGGCAGGTGGTGGCACCAGGGAGAGGGACCGAGCCGTTGCTGGTTCGATCTCTGAGTCTGAGATGATCCAAAACGGTTCTGTGCCAAAATGGAGAACAAGGAGCAAGGATGGCACAAAGCGTGGTACCGGGAGACGAAGTGTTCCTGGAGAAGATTGGGTCAGTGATGGGTTTAATTCAAATTCTGACAGTGCAAGGGGTAGTAAATTGGAACCAAGTTGGGGAGCCCAAAATAAATTGAATGGAAGAGGGAATTTTAGGGATAGACTTAAGCCAAAAGTCAATGGTAAAATCAGTAATGGAGATGCGCCCAGGAGACACACGAGGTCCAACAATGCTGATGAGCACACAAGCAGCAACAATGGTGATGGAAGACATCGGTTTGGCGGTGGCTCCCCCAAAGACTTGGAGGCGCCAACATGGAAGCCAAGGAGAATGAACCGAGCTAGAAACAATAATGGTGCCAGAGAAGATAAATTGGGTGGGACGTTCAGAAGAGGTGACAATGGTGCCGCTCGACAGTTACAGAACCCGCAGAACGCCAACAGGGACGGTGGACGCAGGATTGGTAGAAATGGAGGACGACAGTTCAGGGGTGACGATTACTCGCTGCGTCCAACATCAGAGTTGCAGAATTTTTGCGAGGGATCCGATTAATTGTAGTCCAACAACGATGTACTAACAGAATGTGTACACTAACTATTGTATCACTAAACATCGTCAACAGAAATATATTGATATTTACCATATTTTTTTGTTCAGCTAATGTGAGAAGTGGCAGTACCACATTGCTAAGAAAGGCCTTCGCCGATCATCAACAAGTTGCTCAGCTGAGATAATTTTCAGATAGAAACTATCTGATTTCTAAGTTACACAGGTACGAGTATATAGGAGTTGAGATGAACACTTTTGAAATCAAACATGCCACGCAAAAGGTTCACATGATTTGGATATTACAACAATAATGTCAATTCCAAATGCCAAAGTATGAGCACAAGGTCTCAATAGTAGTTGGACCAGCGGGCATGTATCCCTGGTTACAACTCACAAATCACAGGATGGTCATGGCTGACCTTATGAGCTCAAACTGGAAAAAACAACAACGCCAGTGCTTGGTAAAGTTTGCTCCAGCTACTTTACCTGCATAACGCAATACCACCAAATCAATCAGAAAATATTAAGGAACCCCCTTTGGAAATTCAGAAATGGGGAAAGTGTAGAAATAAATCATGTATTGGAAATTTTGCTGCTAGACACTATTTAGTTGTGAAATTTGCTGCTGGACACTGAGATAGGTTTTATTTGCTGCAGGACACTACGAGACAACTACACATTGTCCAGCAGCAAATGAAACCTATTTTAGTGTCCAACAGCAAATACCACGTTTATACGGTGTCCACCAGCAAATTTTGCCCCATATTCTGGCATGAATCAAGAACAGGTCCACATTACCAAAGTATCAAATCTCTAGACACCAAATGTTGGCAATATATTTTGGCAACCATCATCCCAAGAGTATTTTTCTGCACTTTCCATTTGAGCTCATTATCCATTTTATTTCGTTCCTATGTATTATCAATTTTCACAAATCACAATGGCTTTAGGCAGTTAAAAGAATCCTGCTTGTTCCAATGGATTCTTGTTCTTTTAGGAAACAAAAAATATAGGCTAACCAAATCCAAATCCTGAGCCCACCATATGTTTCTTGAAGAGGCTCTATCTATTTACTGATTCCATGTACATACCTAATTATCGAAATTTTAGTTTCAATAAAATGGAAAACAATCCATTGCTTATTTACACTCAGCTGTAATGACAAGTTCCCATGTGTATGACTTTAGCATGGATGGCACCACGGACTTGAGTCGGAAGACCCACATCATTTCCAGTAATGAAGAAGTATAGGCGAGTGCACCACTGGTTCGAGATTTTAATCCACATTAGTCAAATCATAATTGTAATGCCATAAACTGTTCTAAATGAGAAAATTCTTTCTTTAGAGAGACTAACAGAGAAACATTTCCTCCCAAAATCGCGGTCATTTCGTGGACTATTGGTAAACAAAATAACTTCGTACATACAGAGCAGACCATTGCAGGAGTACGTGATGCGATCCTAATCTTCTGTTAGAACTTTTAAGCAGAATTGCAAAAGGATGTTTACTAGGTCCAATCCAAACAGCTATTCCAGGCAATGACACGGAAGCAATCCAAATACACAGATCTAAACGAACAATCCTATCAAACCCTAGGCGCCTCCAAAATGGATCATATGCAAACCTAACTAAAAAACTCATATGGCTCGAGAAAACAGGGGGCACGGCGGGATTACCTAAGATGCACGGATCACAGCAGGCAGTCTAGTGATGGTGGTCGCCGGAGGGGCGGTAGATGCGATTGTAGGCGGCCTCGCCGACGAGGTAGATCCCGAAGGCGACGATGGCGATGCCGAGCCCCGGGGTGGCGTGGCGCAGCTGGTTCCCCACCATCGGGTGCCTCCTCCACTCGTCCCGACGCCGGAAGAACTCCCCCGTCGCGTTCAGCCCCTTCCCTCCGCTCGCCATCGCCTCCGCCTCTGCGTCTCTCTCTCTCTGACTCTCCCTCACTCTTCTGTTTTCTCACCGCAGCTCGACAGACGGATAGCCATGCGCATAACAACCAGCCCACGCGATATAGAGGGCCCAATTCGCTGTGATCTGGACTTATACGGCCCAAACCCAACTGCTCACTCTGCCGTACGTGGCCCCTGCTATGCGGCTGCGAGTGCTCAGCTCTATCTCATGGCGATGGCGACCTCGTCGGCGCCGCTGCTCCCGAAGCCCGCGCTTCCAGTTTCACCCCCTCGTTCCCTCTCAACTCCGAAACCAAGGTCCAGCCTCTGGCGAGCCACTCCCGAGCACCACAACGCCGAGTATGGCAAGTGGAGGAGGCAGCCAAGCATTGGCCCACCGCAGAGCGACCGGGGAGCGAACAGACGCCTGCGCAGCCTCGTCCAGCGCCGGGAGGTCGGCGACGCGCTCGTCCTCGTCGATTCCATCTCCGACGGCGGGAAGTGCCCCGCCGTCGTCCCCTGCAACATCCTCATCAAGCGGCTCTGCTCCAACGGCCGGATCGCGGACGCGGAGCGTGTGTTCGCGGCGCTCGGGTCCTCCGCCACCATCGTCACCTACAACACCATGGTAAACGGGTACTGCCGCGCCGGCAGGCTCGACGACGCGCGACGGCTCGTCGACGCCATGCCGTTCGCGCCGGACACGTTCACGTTCAACCCGCTCATCCGCGCGCTCTGCATCCGCGGGCGCGTTCCCGACGCCCTCGCGGTATTTGACGAAATGCTCCACCGTGGCTGCTCGCCGAGCGTCGTCACCTACAGCATCCTCCTTGACGCCACCTGCAAGGCGAATGGCTACAGGCAGGGCATGGCGCTCCTCGAAGAGATGCGCGCCAAGGGATGTGAGCCAGACATCGTCACTTATAATGTCCTCATCAATGCCATGTGCAATGAGGGCGACGTTCATGAAGCTTTCAAGATCTTGAGCAGCTTGCCATCTCATGGATGCAAACCTGATACCGTGACTTACACACCGGTGTTGAAAAGTTACTGCAGTTCTGAGCGGTGGAAGGAGGCTGAGGAGCTCTTGGTCACCATGGCCAAAAACGAATGTGCGCCGGATGAAGTGATGTTCAACACAATAATCACTTCCCTGTGTCAGAAAGGGCTGGTCGATCTTGCAGTCAGAGTTATTGATCAAATGTCAGAGCATGGGTGCATTCCAGATATTGTCACTTACACCAGTGTTATTGATGGTTTGTGCAATGAAAAGCGTGTTGATGAAGCTGTTGATCTGTTAAGCAGACTGCAATCCTATGGCTGCAAGCCTGATAGCATAACCTATACTACCATCCTGAAGGGTTTCTGTAGCGCAGAACGGTGGGAGGATGCCGAATCCCTCTTGGCTGAGATGTTCTGCAACAATTGCCCTCCTAATGAAGTGACATTCAACACAATGATCACTTCTCTTTGTCAGAAAGGTTTGGTTGATCATGCACTCAAAGTTGCTGAACAAATGTCAGAACATGGGTGCATCCCAGATATCATCACGTATAATTGCATTCTCGATGGTTTGTGCAACATAAACTGTGTTGATGATGCCATGAAATTGTTGAGGAATCTGCAGTCCTATGGGTGCAGACCTGATATAATTACTTATAACACTGTGCTGAAGGGCTTATGTAGTGCTGACCGGTGGAAGGATGCTGAGCAGCTCATGTTTGATATGATCCATATGAGTTGTCCCCCAGACGAAGCGACATTCAATACAATAATCACTTCTCTGTGCCAGAAAGGATTGCTTTTGCAAGCAATTGAAGTTTTACGGATAATGACTGAGAAAGGTTGCATGCCCAACTTAGCTAGCTACAGTATAGTAGTTGACGCGCTTTTGAAGAGTGGAAATACGCAGGCAGCCCTTGATCTGTTGGGTGGAATGACAAATGGTCGTACTCCGGATCTGATTACTTATAACACAGTAATTTCCAATGTTGCCAAGGCTGGTAAAATAGAAGAAGCTCTTGATTTGTTGTATATGATGGTATCTAAGGGCCTTTACCCAGACACAACTACGTTCCAATCTTTGGTTTATGGGCTATCTAGCGAAGATGGGACTGATAGGGCCATTGGAATGCTCAACAGAATGCAGGATATGGGCTTATCACCTGACACTACAAGCTATAATGCTGTACTGCTTGGTATTTGTAAAAATTGGAGAACCGACATTGCTATTGATTGCTTTGCATATATGATTTCCAATGGCTGTATGCCTGATGAATCAACCTACATTATTCTTCTTGACGGGCTTGCTTATGAGGGTTTTTTGGATGAGGCAAAAGAACTGCTCTGCTACTTGTCTTCTCGAGGAGTTTTAGATAAGAGTCTAATCGATGAAGAAAGCCATTATTTCGAGTGAATATGCATGTTTATTGTGCTGTGGCCAAATCGAACCTCTGCTCACAATAGAGCAAAGCGCTGAGATACTTGTTTTACACCCTTTCATGTGATGATTTGTGCATACTTCTGTACAGTTGTATGTTCTCCTTACCTTCCTCAACATACCATTTAGCTGAGGTTCAATATTTCCCTGGACAAAGTTGTTCGCCATCTTTCACCTTTCTCAGTGCCGTCCAAAAGACAGCTGGTAAGCTCTGTTGGAGTTGTCCTCAGTCAAAATACTTGTAACTGCTAATATAACTGTTTCTTTGTGGATTCTATCCGTGCCTTTGCCTTTAATTTGTGTATTTTTGTCACTACTTTAGTCATATTTTCCCTTGAAAGTACGATCACTTTGTGCCTTATCTGTGCCTAGCGGAAGTGTTTAGACCACCAACATTTTTGTTTGTTATCTTTGTTGCAGGAATGTTACACTCTTGTTCTATAGATGAAAATTGTGGAGCTGTGCTTCCCACGTCTGTGATGTCACGAGTGCTTAAAAAGATCTTCACAGGGAAGTCACTAGTGCTTAAAAATTTTGGAGCTGTGCTTCCCACGCCTTTTTTCCACAAGTGGCTTCAGCACAGTGAACTCACTAGTGCTTAAGAAGATCTTGCATGACTTTGAACTTACCCATAATAAACTCATATTTTTTAACCTTCAATTGACTAAAAGTTTTCAATCAATAATTTATTACTTTATGTTTTAATTTTTATTTTATAAAATTATCTATATAATAATTATAAACCAATAGATCCAGATCCGATTGCTCAAAGCAGTAATTAAAAGTTACCTAAAATTTCAATCAACTGAAAATTAGCAAGTCCTTATCATCGAAGAGGGGCAACCATAATAATCATATTTCATACTCCTGGTGACGGTGGTAGATTCAATCTGAAAACATACGAATTAGTATAGGAGCCAATTATCACATACGAACCCAGCACTTAATTACTAACACAAGTGTTTCCAACACTCTAGCAGTTCATCCCACACTACGATGACAGCAGTTAGCCTGCTAACACAACATCACCACTAGCTACCATGTCCATTACAGCAACACATGATGAGACTAATACAAAGACCGGCGCACCGGTCTACTAAACAGGTGAAGCGGTTCTATACCGCTTCACCGTTCCTAACAATTCTAGATACGTCAACTGGAAGCGTTCCAAGGTGTCATTCACGGCTCCTCTTGCTGCTGCAGCCAGGGCACTTGTACTGCTTGATGTGCTCTGCCTTTGCAGGGGTAATGCGGACACACTTGCCGTGGAACCACTTCTCACAGATATCGCAACAAATCCAAAATTCACCATTCGCATAGCTCTCTCCACAAGAGCCACATAGGTAAGCTTGGTCCTCATCCCCTGCATCCTCTCGACCACTGTCTTCCTCATCTTTAGGGTGAGCTGGCTTTGCAGGCTTGCTGTTAGAATTGTGCTGTTTTGATGGCTGCCATAGAAGGCCAGAGAACTGAGTCAGGGGTTGTGTCAACAACACAAGCAGGGTGTAGTGCATCTGTGCATTTCACACTCAAAAAATAGTACACATTGACTTGCTTTAGACTAGAGACACTTAAAAAAACTTACTTTAGAGCCGGTTTTGTTGCTTTTACTACTGCCGTTGGGGGTTTTTGATTGCTTCTTAGCAATCCCTGTCACAACTTCATAAACAGTGGGCAGATTATTAATCATGGTAAAGAGCCTTCTCCTGAAATTCAAATGTCACCAGTTGATTAGAACAACCTGTTCCCCAATAACTGCCTAATATCATTCACAAAAAAGTATATGACAGTCACAAAATCAAAAGAACTATATATAAAGCATAGAATGAATCTGAATACATAACTACACCACTCTCCCAAAAACTCACTGATCCCTCTCCAGTCTGCACTACAGCAACTGGTGCTCTGCATCCATTGGAACACCCAGCCAGCCAGCCAGTGACTAGATCCCTCTGGCTAGTGGCTCCATACACCTGCTTCCCCACCACACCATAGGACGACAGCATGAAAAAATTATTCTAAACCAGATTTGTGTTTCAATTACATCGAGAACAATGTTGCTTTTGCAGAAAAAGGAATACAAATTATGACAGTAAATATGTGATCAAAGTGCTCTGTACAATGAACATTTCCATAGCAGTCAAATGAAAGAAACACATGTCTAGTGTAGGGGGGGGGGGGGGCAATATAGGAAAGAAAAAAAAAGAAATCTTTGCAATGAATGCTAAACATATACCTGGCTTCCTTATCAAATCCAAATCGAGCTCCAAAGTAGAACGCAACAGACAATAGCCATGCATCACTATGAACTGCAACCAGAGACAGCCAATCCTTTTCAACCATTCCATCACGGGCAAAGTTTATCCCTAGTGCTGGTTCAGGAAGTTCAGGAGGTACTTCTTCAGCTGGCAGAGTGACCTCCCAGGTCTCATTCGGTAACCCATAAAGGCACAGGTTCTCTTTCTCTGGTGCAAGAAAGACATCATTATACCAATAAACAAAATGATGGAAATAGAACCTGATGTTTTCAAGCAATCATTTCTGGTGTACCTCTGAATACCAGCAGACAACAGAGATTGGGATGCAATTCAAAATGCTAGTTTAGTGTTGATGCTGAAAAGAAAACTTGATGATGATCTACTAAATTATTTCTCTTTAATCTATGCCAGTATTAATTATGGATAATGATAATACTAGTCCTGTCACCAATTATTCCTACATATGAATTTTATCTGTCTGCACTTCTTCCTACAATTTCAAATTCCTTCTGCCTACATATGTTCCTTTCTTCCCTTTCCACTTACAATGGAATCAGCAGAGAAAACCAGGCTATACAAATCCTACAAGACGTATAAAGTAAAATGCATTAGTTTAATTCAGTTAGTTTTCATAGTTTGGCTTTGACCAGACTACAAAGCATGTCTTTGAAGTAATTTGAAGATTATCTTTAATCAACATCAATTCAACTGACCAGACTACCACATGATCAAAATTAACATCGTTATACTGGTTTACCCTAGATTGAGCAAAATGAACACGATTCAACCAATTGACACTTCCCTCAGATATTCTCACACTTCTTTACTACTTCTAAAAATAGGAGTTGGTGGTGTCCGGTCGTCGTCGTCATGTGTCCTTCCACCGGAAACGCGCACCGACAGGTAGGGTCCACAGCCCACTGGACATCGTGGCTCACATATCCTTCCCGTAACATCCTCATTCTTGTCCAAGAAAAAAAAATCTCAAACCCCGGTCCTCCCGATGGATCCATGGCGAGTTCCCTAAACTGGATCTGTGGCTCTCAATCCATTGCGTTCGCTGCTCAAAATCCATAATTCCATGTATGTCATCTTGTCCATGGGGATGACGGGTAGGAGGAAACCGGCAGCCAAGTTTGAAGGATGAAACGCAATCCCAGGAGCGCAGCATGCGGACAGTCTCAAGTCTCAACTCCATCCATTTTTCGAGTTGAACCGACTGAGATCTGGTTGGTCCCTTGGCGCATGCGTGTTACTATAGAAGTCAACGGGGGATTCAAGAGCTTGCTCCTTGATGTCTCGAGAGCGAGGTTAGTGGTTTGCGCTTGACGACTCCGGATTGCAGAATGCGATGAATCTGGGAGGGGACAGGACTCACAAAGGGTCCTGGTCTACAGATTGAGGGACTGACTTGTTGCTTCGGAAGGAATTCGAAATCTCGGAAGTTGCAGCAGCAGCAAATCAGACATGGAGGCCACTTGCGGCTTCAATAAATTGATTGGTGAATCAGTGGATGATTGGATCGCATGGAAATCTGAGCAGTATGGATTTTGATGGGACAACAAAGATCATCATATGCTATTTCTGGAGAATGGGAAAAGGCAGACTGGAGAGACGAACCATCTGCCTGTAGCATAGGGAAGCATGATTTATGTTCTCTTTTCGTTTTTGGGAACATTTTTGTTTCCAGTGACAATATTATTGTCGTGTATGAATATTGTAATTGAATCAATTAAATGCTTCTTTTTATTAAACATTATTTTCCCCGTAGCAATCATACAATAACTTTGTTATATATGAAGTTTTTTTTTTACGCCTAATTAGTGTTTGATTTTAAAATTATTGCAATACAATGTAATGGCTTATAACATTAGTTTTTTTCTAAAGAGCTTCTAATCATTAGTTGATGGGTTGTGTTGGATAAATTTTTTTTCCGTGGCAACACACGGGCATGTAACTATAAAGTAGAAGATTCATACTGGTTTCTCCTAAGCATTATGCATGCAAACAGAACAAAAAATGACTTTGTAAGGTCCAAATGCCCATCAGTGAAGCACTGAGTAAAACCTGTTGCGCTTCAAAATGCTCAATCTTTACCTTTGCAAATCGCCGACGCTCATTTAACTGCGTTTCCTAGATAGCATGTTTGGTTTTGGAGGATTAGTCCATGCAGGTAAGCATCACTAAGGAAGTGAACATGGGCTGCTTTTTGCACGGACGGGTTAGCAAGGAATTTTGACTTGCTATGCTGGATACAGTGGATCGGGTGGAATTGGAAAAAGCAACCGATGACTGGACCCATACTAAACACCAGGGTCCGTTTTGTTTTGGATCAGATAATCCCAAGACCGTCCATCTATTAGTCCAAGCATGCTGTAACTGGTGGACTGAAATCGACTCAAGTTACCGTGCACACTAAAACTGACACAAGTGACAGGGATTAGAGCTAAATAGACCGACTGTTAGAAGCTTAAGTATCCCACGAAGCAAGAGACTACAACCGGATCGAGCTAGATAAGCAAACATAGAATCGACCCAGAGTGAAAGTCACAGCGTCGGTCAACGGACACAGCTGCAAAAAGAGAGGCAGGAAAAATACAAAGGGCGCAGGCGGGGAGCCTCACCGGGGTCGCACTGCTGGTAGAACTTCTCCACATCTGCGCATCACGACAAATCAACGGGTATCCGTCAGCCCAAGCATCCACAGAAAACAGAAAAAAGGCAAAGAGCGGAAGAAGCTAAAGGCCGCGCGAGCCTAGCTGACCCGTGGTGAGCGCCTTGACGATGCCGGCGCGGCGCGCGCGGAAGTCGCGGAATACGTCCTCAGGAGAACGAGCATGGTGGTGCACGGCCGCCGCTCCGCCTGCTCCGTCGCCGTCCATCGCCGGCGCTAGGGTTTGGGACAGGGGAAGCGCGAGTGTGGTGGTGGTGGGCTGCTAGTGGAGGAAGGGAGGGAGCAGAAGAGGATTAGAGAAGGGAGTAGTTTGAAGAAAGCTGAAATAACGAGGGGTCCAGTTCAAATTTTCTCTCTCCGCTTCCACGGATTGGAAGGGCGTGTGGGCCCCAAAAGTGGGCTCGACTTTTGGAGAGCTCTCTGGCTCCTGGTACGCGGGGAGAGGGGCCCGATTGGTGGTGGCCCACCTGACAGAAGGGCGCATTGGTGGCGAACGTGGCCGTATGGGCCGGTACTGGTCGGCTCTCTGTGTACGAGCCCAACTGCAACAACTCCGTTCGTTCCGTTCCGTGCTCCACTTCGCTTTGCGTCCCTTCCAGTTCCAGCGCTCTCTCGTTTGTCCGTGGCTGCAAATGGCGGAGGCGGAGACCACGGCGACGGCAGCGCGGCCGAGGCTTTACTCATACTGGCGCAGCTCATGCTCCCACCGTGTCCGCATCGCCCTCAACCTCAAAGGTTCGTGATACAGCGGCTACCTAATCCGGTACCGACCGCTCCGCCCCCTTGTCTTGACTCTTAGTCCTCCCCCTTCGTTTCTTGAATGGATTTGTTTGTCCCTGCAGGCCTGGATTACGAGTACAAGGCGGTGAACCTGCTCAAGGGCGAGCAATCTGATCCGGGTGAGTAACTGAGCACTACTTGCCACCGTATGTTACAAAATATCTTTGACCTGTTGTGCTAGTATGCCACGGTAGCTGGACTTTGCGATTGCTCCTGTTGGTTTAGTTGCTCCGCCTCCAATTTTACTGTTCTAGTGGTTTCCTGTCGAACAACTAGGATTTGTTAGATATACGAAAGAGCTCTCATGTGTGGAGATTCACCAGGTTGATCTTTATGGACAGAATTTGTGAAGGTTAATCCTATGAAGTTTGTCCCTGCGTTGCTCGACAGCGATGGGGTGATCGGTGACTCTTATGCAATAGCATTGGCAAGTTTCGTGATTGTCTTGTTTATCATCACTAAAGTTGGATAGTATCTAAATCACTTGTTTATTTTTGCCTTTTCAGTACTTGGAGGATAAATACCCTGATCCTCCTCTTTTACCTCGAGACCTTAAAAGGAAGGCTCTGAATCACCAGGTAACGTTAGTTTTTTCTTCAGTTTGTTCATCATTAGAAGTGCCATATGTGGAGTGGAGGTATTGTAATTGGCAGCCGATAGTGTGCTTTGTTTGGTAGTTATGAGGCCAAAAAAAACACAGTAAACAGCCAGGCTCTTTGATCTGGAATGTTATGCTATTTGTTTACAAGCTGGTTTTTTTTGGGGTATTCACACCTTTGGGAAGAGATGGATCTTTTATACTCCATAACAAAAGCATATAAAACTAAAAACTGCACTTGGTCATCCTCAAATTTCTCTTAGGAGGCCAATTCACTAAGATCATGTAAATAGCAAAACAGATAGGACAAAAATTGGAATAATCGAATATCCCAATCCAAATAAAAATTAAATTGGTGATAAACCATTCATTGTGGGCCAATATGCAGGGAGATCCATTGGATGGTTCTTATTACAGCCAACTGTAATGGCATTGGACAACCATACCCAAATGGAAAAAAATAGTAAATGAATATATGTATTGTAGGTGAGAGGATTGCTTGTGCTAAGTGTGTGGAAGTATAGAAGAGAACATACTAGTTAGGTCTGAAGGCATATAGACTTGGACAAACATGTAATTAAATTCTATTGTGGCCTGTGCATATATGGAGTATATTAGGACTTGGCAAACAATATAAGACAAATACTAGAGATGAAGATCAAATAAAACAATTTAGGTTGGAGTTATTATGGACCATGGAAAAGCTATTATCAGGGTAATTGTCTTGTCAGGGAGCACACATGTCCCTAAGGCACAGACAGGTGCAGCACAGAGACAGTTCAGCAAGATCTAAGCATGATCCAAAGAATTATTGTTTGTCTTTTTAAGGGGGATCCACCAATTCACCATGTCTAATGTCAGCCTTTTATGTTTCTATGGCAGATTGCTAATATTGTAGCTTCTGGTATTCAACCTCTCCAGAATCTTACAGTGGTGGTAAGTGAATGTACAATACTTCTCGTTCTCGCCATATGTGTTTCTACATGTGGAAATTTTATCACTCTGCACACCTGAATTCTACAAGATACAACAGGATAGCTATTTGTATAGTACGATGATGCAATTGTCTTGCTGAAAATTGGTATATTAAGTAAACTTATGTTTTGTAAGCTTAAATGTACTGTACAGTTTGTTTAAAGAACAAAAGTTTCTATACGGGGACATTTTTTTTAGGACAGGAGGAGCAGAGCTCCTTTTTTTTTCTTGAAAACGCAGGAGAGCTGCGCTTCATTATATTAAGAAGAAAAGGAGCAGAGCTCCTGCTGATTATATATATCAATAGAAAGCAAATGGTTTACAAAGTACACTGCAAAGCAAATTGCAAGAAAGTAAAAGTGCAGACAAATAACATTACTTAGCGTGGTGCTTATTTTTTGCAGAGGTTCATTGAGCAAAAGGTTGGAGCAGGCGAGGTCCTCCCATGGACCCAACAACAAATTGAGAGAGGTTTCACAGGTTATCTTCAGTTTCTTCACAGACATAACCATTCACCATAGCAATCTCATTGTTTTGATCCTTATTGTGTTTATGCTTGTTTGCTATTCTTAATGCTTAATTCCCCTACTGATTTAGCTATTGAGAGCCTGATAAAAGATTCTGCTGGAAAGTACGCAACAGGAGATGAAGTTGGATTGGTATGTTTGCTTCCCTTAGTTATCACACTTTTTTTCTTTGATTGGGTTGTTTCCTGCATAGTAGATTTTTAAATAGTTTCAGTGTGAAGTGGTGTGATAATTATCTGAAGTAGGTCTTGCGCAAACTACTAACAGAATACAAGAAAAGAAGGATCTTCAGTAGTTTTTCCTGCTGTAGTAAAGGCTAAAGCAACCAGGGTTTTTAGGATTTTTAAACGTTTGATAGAAAGTGCTTGTTCTTGCTCAACTACGGGAGGGGGTGTGGGTTACTAACTCAAAATGAACAGAATGGTTAGGCTGTGCCTTTGCTATTATTTAAGGCTGGAACTTTCTTCTATGCCATATTATGATTAGATCTTATTACACACCTGTTATACAGTTGCAGTCTCTGACATGAAATAGTACAGTAAATTTCTTTTACTGCCTGTTCAACTAGTTCATAAAAAACACAGTATTTGAACTAAAACGATTATTGGTGAGTTGCCTTCATTTTCTAGAATATACGTCGCAGCTAGTACTAGCACGGACAAGCTGTCAGTTTATTTGAGTATTCATTGTATATTCCTTCATATGCAGGCAGACATATTCCTAGCTCCCCAGATTTACGCAGCGCTGACTCGCACTAAAATTGACATGGTACTGGTTCTCTTGCATTCATTTTACAGTAAGATATATCACTGTCTGTTTTCTCAATCAAACTTATGAAGTGTGCTGCTTTGCCACAGTCAAATTACCCTACTCTTGCTAGGCTCAATGCCGAGTACGAGGCACACCCTGCATTCCAAGCAGCGCTCCCTGAAAGGCAGCCAGATGCCCCTTCTTCGGCGTAGGAACTGCAGCGCAGCAGCTGCAACTGCCCCCCTTGGCCCCCTGTGTATTGTATATTGTCATTACTTGCTAATTACTTTGTACAAAATGATTGTCATATTTGTCGTCGCCCTACCTCTACCAATAAAGTACTGAACTACTGGTGCAAAATGGCAAAATTCTAGTGATTTTCTGATTTCAAAGACTATCCGAATAATGGTTTATAGTTGTCTGTGGATACTCGTTTTTATCTAGCGCTCCTTCACCTGAAGATTTGAGCCCATATATGCATATAATTGGTTAGAGGCAAAAAATTCTGGTGCGCACGGCCTTGAAAAATCTAATCTGGCTTTAGTGCCAGACCAGATTTGTTATGTGTGAACTCATAAATGTTGTACGAGTTAAACTAGGTGAAAGCTTCAAATTCCCCTTCAGTTTTTCTTTAGCCGAACTTTGTTGCAGTGACAAAAGTTTTAATGTTCATTGCCCCATGGGTTCATGTATCTCGTGTGTGCAGTGAGCCGTCTTCAAAACTGAAAGGAAAATGGCTTACCACGCATTTTAGGGGGTGTTTGGATCCACCTTGTTAAATTTTAACACCTATGTTTTACCTACTTTTAACAAAAAAGTATCCAAACACCCCTGTTAAAAGAGAGGTGTTAAAGTTTAACATCTCCAAATTCTTTACCTGGTTTTGAGGTAGTAAAAGTTGGTAAAAGTTGTTAAAACGCACCAGTCTTGACAAAAAGATGTTCCTACCCCCTATCCTCTCCCTTCTCTGTCTTTCCGCCGTTCGCCCTTCCCATCGATGTCACCCTCCTCTCTGCCGGTAGCCCTCCCCTCCGCCGTCGTCGCCCTCCTCTCCGTCGTCACCCTTCGCCTCTGCCGTCGCCCTTCGCCTCCGTCATCACCCTCCGCCGTCGCCCGCCTCTCGGCCGTCACCCTCCGCCGCTGTCGTCGTCCTCCTCTCCGTCGTCGCCCTTCGCCTTCACCGTCGCCCTCCGCCTCCGTCATCATCCTCTGTCGTTGTCGCCTTCCACCGTCGCCCGCCTGTCTGCCGCCGCCCGCCTCTCCGCCGTCACCCTTCGCATCCGCCATCACCCTCCGCCGCTGCCGTCGCCCTTCGCCTCTGTCGTCGCACACCCCCTCCACTGTCGCCCTCCCCTCTGCCATTCCCTCTGGCCTCCATTAATGAGGGGCAATAAAGTCTTTTGTAAATATATTACGAAAGTAGGGTGTTAAAATTTAACAAGGATCTAAACAGTTGGGTGTTAAACTTTAACATCTCATTTTTCAAGTTGTTAAACTTTAATATCTTGTAAAGTTTAACAAGGTGGATTCAAATAGGGCCTTAACAAGCCACCAAAACATAAAATGATAGTGTTGCTATGATAGATAACACAACACAATAATAGTACAATCGAACGGTGGTTTCTCTATTTTTACTTAGCCTATTGTATTGTACTAGCATAAAAGTAGGACAATAACCATGAACTAGCCCTGCTGTATTCATCGTGAGCAAATAAAATATGATATGCTTTATTTGAGAAGAGTTTGTGAAGAAACATTTGTTATTTTTTTAAAAAATAAAGACTTATAATTAAAACTAAAACTTTACTAGAAAAGTTACGTCAATGCTTACAATTGTAGCCCATTCATATTTTTCAGAAGGGAAAAAATATCAATGGGTTGTATGGTGAACATTCTAGAATGGGGTTTTAGGTTTGGCAGGGTGCTAGTGCACTATCCACCGTCCGTCCGTCCCCATTCTATCCCCGTGGATTTCTCCTCCGCCTTCCTCGCTCTCGGCCGATTCTTGTCGTGCTCTTCACCGATCTGCTCGCCGCTTCGACCTCCGCCTCTTCATCGTGCCACAGGGATAGCGCACTTCCATGGCCGCTTCGACCGCTGCTGCTTCTCTCCGCCTCTCTTTCCCTCTGCTCTCCCCTCTCGCTGCCTCCTCCTCCACCACCCTCCGGTTCCCTATCCACCGTCGCTGGGCGCGCCCCTCCCTCGCCGTCGCCGCCTTCAAGAAGATTTCCGAAGTGTCCCCCTTGTCCATTCCTCAGGAGCCCACCCAGCCCTTGGCCGACGAGGACACCCTCCCCGCCAAGCCCGGTGTGTACAGCGTCTACGACCCAAGCGGCGAGCTGCAGTTCATAGGGATTTCGCGCAACGTCAGGGCCAGCGTCGAGGGACACCGGAGAAAGGTCCCTGCCGAACTATGCGCCTCCGTGAAGGTATTTGCTCATGTTATAGTGCTGCTATGTATCATTTTACTGCACTTGGTCTTTTGACTAGCCATTGAGCATTGGATACACCGTTAACTTGGGTTAGGATGGATAATAATTTTAGCTGTAAATGTTTTGCTAACCACGAGGCAAGAATTCTAGGTTTTCGTAATTCAAAGAATTTGAACCACGTAGCTACTCTCCCCCACCCCCAGATTTCAGTTAATTATTACATTATTTACCATGCTTATAGTTGTATTGCCAGCTCTGTACCAGTCAGTCTAGTTTGATACTTGTGAGAATATTCTGATGGCTTCTAATAATAAAGGAGTGGCTGGTCTGAACTCATTACAGGGCTCTCCAGTGTTATATTTCAATAATAATAGGCAATATTTTTTTTCAGTGCTATTGTTCGGACAAGCAACCGTAGTTCATATCTAGCTATTTCTCCCTGTTCGAAACGACAAAATTTCGGAACCGGAGGGAGTATTAGGTACATATAGGACTGCAGGAATCCTGTTTTCAAATATTTACAGTCTTTTTCTTGTTGGTATTCCAGCTGATGGATGCCAAATCCTACTTTCCATTTTAGTCGGCTCTCTGTTGAAATCATGTTTTGAAATTTTTGAAATAGGCCTTGTGATTATTGTCCTGCCTCTTCGGGGTCCTTTCACACACATTCCACATTGGTCCATACTATGTGTTGCATGTTGGAAATGGATGACCCAAGTACCCACTATGAGGACTTATACCTATGCTAAATCAACTCTCAAGTCGGTTAGCCTCTTTAGGTTCTAGATACTTAGTGTCGGATCCTTGGCGACTAAGCCACCTTCTTAGCTTCTGGGTGGCAGTGCTGACCTACAAACCCTTGTGATCCCGGGTGGCAGAGCCAACCTTCAGACATATTACAACTTAACAAATACACTAAGTAATAAAAACTATAAGAGACTTTGACTTATTAGGAAACACTCTTTTTATTAACCACTCAACTATTACATGAGGGAGTACACAACTCTTTTTAGTTTGTTGTCCTACTACTCTCACTTCCACTCTCCTCTTACTAGCACTCCATAGTCTCTACTACCCACCATGCTCATAGATGGTGGAATGGCAAGGGGGGGTGGCTACTTTATGTAGCCCAAAGAGAACATACTTTCCCTCTGCTGTCAATTGTGGCATTGACTTGACAGCAGGTTCTTCTTCAATTCTGAGACATGATAAACCTTTTCTAGTTGGAGTTGATGAGGACCATACCTTGGGATGGTAGCTTTCCCAACATGAGCGATAGACAACCTTGAGTTGCCAGTCGTTAAAACTTAAAACCACTTTTCTTCCCTTGTAGTCGGCCATATCCTCCAACTTTTTGTAATCATTGGTCATGTGGTTGGAGCACCCTAAATCAGCAATCCAGTCCTCCTTGTAGTGTTGGAGTGGTAGTTGTTGCAAAAGCAGGAGCCTCCATGTCCTCCAACTCCCCTTCATCAACTTGTAGAGAAAATCTAGCTTTAGCATTCCATTCTTCTTCACTGACAGGTGTTTCCTCCTCCTTTTTCTTCATTGTGGTTGTGGCTATGTTCCCTTAAAGCGCTTCTTTGACAGTCAACAATTTCGAGCAAAGTGGCCTTTCTTACCACAGTTGAAGCACCTGTCACCAACCCCACCCCTTAGTGTTGTGCCTTTCTTTTGGATGAGGCTTGCCACCTTTAGTCCACCTTGGTTTGGGCCTTCCTTGTCCCCAAAGTGGTCCCTTCTTTTTATTATTTGTGTAGATTGTGTCCTCTTTTTCCTTCAAAATAATATTCTCCATTTGCTTGGCTAACTCCTCCTGATTAGTCAACAAATTTTCCAACTCTACTAATGATGGCTGAGTAGGCCATCTCCTTACCACGGCAATAAACCCATTGTACTCAGGTCTTAAGCCATGGATGATGATTCTTTTCATACGATCCTCACTCGCCTTCTCCTTCTCCTCCGGCTCAAGTTGAGATATCTCTTGGCAAATAGATTTAACTTTTTCAAAATACTGACTTACGGTCATAGTTCCTTGAGAGATATGTGATAACTCATTTTCTAGTAACCGGAGGCGTGCTTCATTCTTTTTGGAGAATAATTTTCCCAATGTCTCCCAGGCCGCCTTTGGAGTCTCCGCATCTCGGATGTGCTCCAATAGGTCCTCCTCAATTGTTGTCTTCAACACGAACATAGCCTTACCGGCTTTAATGCGCCACCTCCGCCGCTCACTCTCTTTCTCAGGAGGGATTGCCTTGGCTCCTTCAATGACCTCCCATAAGTCCTGACCTTGCAAGTATGACTCCATGCAGGTCTTCCAATAGCTGTAATTGCAGCTATTGAGCTTCTTGATTCCATTACTCGCGCCAGCAAGATCCGCCATGGTGATTGCTAGTGTCAATAAGCTTCTCTAGTCCTAGACCAATAAGCTTCACAGTGCCGGAATGTGCACCGACAGAGTCTCTCCGTAGCGCCTTGTTGTAGCACCAAACACGGCAAGCAACTTCTTGCCCCTAAAGCAGCCTCCTAGAGATGGTCCCGAACCGCCTCCGCTGATACCAATTGTAGGAAATGGAGGACCCAAATACCCACTACAAGGACCTATACTATGTGCTAAACCAACTCTCAAGTTGGTTAGCCTCTTTAGGTTCTATATACTTAGTGTCGGGTCCTTGGTGACTGAGCCACCTTCTTAGCTTCCGGGTGGCAGTGCTACAAACCCTTGTGATCCATGGTGGCAGAGCCGACAGATCACAACTTAACAAATGCACTAAGTATTAAAAACTATAAGGCTGAACCAGGAGACTTTGACTTATAAGGAACACTCTTTTTATTAACCACACAACTGTTACACGAGGGAGTACACAACTCTTTTTAGGTGGCTGTCCTGCTACTCTCACTTCTCTCACTTTCCTCTTACTAGCACTCCCTAGTCCCTACTACCCACCATGCTCATAGATGGATGGAATGGCATGGGGGTGGCTCCTCTACTTATAGACCTAGCTGAGCCATGGCACTATGACAAGTGTCCATGCTCTAGAACATTTCAGATAAATATCTAGATTCTACACTATTCTAAACTTGGCATGATATTAGCTGTAGAACACTCCTAATAGAAATATCTTGGTTCATGAAGGAGAGAGAAGATTCCGGAAGTTTGCATTGCTATGTTTCAACATTAGACATACTATCTCTGTACATTAGTTACATTAGCCCAGAGCGAATTCTGGGTAGATAAATCTTTCAAGCAGGTCTAAATAATTTCTATTGTGAGTAGCTGACTTTTCCATTTTTATAAACACACGAGTGTCTAACTGCACTCACATCTACAGGTTGCAATAGCTGATGAGGAGACACCGGATAAAACTGCTCTTACAAATGCATGGAAGTCATGGATGGAAGAACATATAGAAGCCACTGGCAAGGCTCCACCAGGGAATGTTGCAGGAAACTACACCTGGGTTGGTGCTCCGCAGAGGCCTCAAGACTTGCGGTTGACGCCTGGGCGCCATGTTCAGCTGACTGTCCCTCTAGAACAGCTGATAGATCGATTGGTGAAGGAGAACAAAGTGGTAGCCTTCATCAAAGGATCAAGGAGTGCACCCCAATGTGGATTTTCACAAAGGGTGGTGGGGATCCTGGAAGGACATGGAGTGGATTTTGTAACTGTTGATGTACTAGATGAGGAACACAACCCTGGGCTAAGAGAGACCTTGAAGTCATACAGTAACTGGCCAACATTCCCACAAATCTTTGTCGGAGGGGAGCTTGTGGGTGGCTGTGATATTCTTTCATCCATGGCTGAAAAGGGGGAGCTTGCTGCCTTATTTCAGAATTAACACTCGTCTATTGGATGTCTAAGTATGTTCTTCAATCCTTTCTACTGCTTCACGTGAGAATTTCACTTACCTCTAACCACTACTGTCCATTTATGTAATCATACCTAGGTGTTTGCAAGGAGTAATTATTTGGCCTAAGAAAATGGTCTTCTGGATTTTTCATGAGGCTGCAGTCCATCTGTTGGGAGATATCTTGTTATTTCTTTGAGGAGACTTAGAGTTGGAGGTTCTGTACAACCGTGTTTCTTCCTTGCTTAAACTAAGGGAGAGGCGTGTATTATTAACTCAAAATGAGCATAGGGCTGTGCCTTGCTATTAGCAAGGGTTAGCACTGTCTTATATACAGCATTATTGATTTTGGAACCTGTTACATACGGATTCAGTATCTGATATGAAATAGTAGAGTTCTGCTTCTACTGCTTGCCCGACTACTTCATCAAATAGCCTATTGAATTAAACTCTCATTTGACAATTTGTCTTCAGTTTTCTTACTTTCTTGTAGTAATAGTATGGAACAGCTGTCAGTTCATTTGAGTATTCGAGGAGTTCTCAGTTCATACGCAGGGCATTATTCAGGCTTCATGGTGGAACGAATACCCAAGTGTCTTCGAAACAGTTGCAAGCTTCACCACATCAGAAGGTAATAGCTGCGAGTCTTCGAAACCGGCAAGTTAATGGCCTCGAGTGGGGAACTGACTGAAAAAAGAAACAAGCTCAGCTGTACAGACCTTGGGGACTCCACCTGTGTGATCACCAGGCTGGAATTGGGGGGCCCTTGATGGACTATGATGGGCAGTTCATTGGCATGAATTTCTATGACGCGGGACAAACCCCCAATCTACCAGGGGAAAAGATTCTGGAGGTATTGAGGCAATTCGATGCAAAAAAGGCCTGTTTCTGATGAGGTTATCGATTGTCCTAGCTGGCCTGTTTCTGAGCCGCGCTGGCATTATCCATCGAGCGAATACTACGTGTGCCAGCCGTACCGGAGGAAGCTGTGAGGTCCGAGAACTCGGATCCTGCATCGGTTGCAGTATCTTCGAAGCTGCTGGGTTGGTTCAGTGTCCTAGTACTACGGTTCATTGAGTGAACCTGTATCATGGGAGTATCCTGCATTGGTTGCATTATCGGATTTAAAAGCTGGAGTTTACTCTGTTTTTAGAGGGGGTGTTCATGAATGAATGTTGGCAGACATTAGTGAGGCACAGTGTCTTTTTTTTTTGGATAATAACTGCAGTATTTTATATGGCATTGCGGTGTCTACTCTCACCATTTGCTGCTTGTTATTCTTGAGAATCAATCAATATAAGGGTACAATCACCAACCATACTGAAGTGAAAAAAACGTCTGTATTGCCCAGTCGAGTTTCAATGATGTCCTGTTTGTGATGCATAGCTGATTCTTAGGGCACTATATGAATGCAGGTTTTGGCAAACATTGGAACATTAACCCAATGCTAGGAAACAAAATATAGACGCAAACAGAGGAACACTGCCCAAAAAATTTTATGCATGGAACAGTACATGATACAGTGCTCTCTAGTGGAATTACAAAACCGGAAGGACTCAGACTCAAAACATGGCGCTTTGGGAAGTGGAAGCATCGAGCCCAGAAAAGCGCAACACTAGTGCCTAAACAAAAAGCGTTTAAACCCGCACGGCCGCGGCCGAGTACACGAACCCGTCGAACCCCGGCGGCACGTGCACGCGCCGCCACGCCGCCGCAGCCGCGTCCATCACCCACGCTGCGTACCTCCCGCTGCTTTCCTCCTCCGCCGCGTCATCGTCCACCGTGCCGAACACGAACACGCCTCCGTCGTCGCCGAAGCCGACCGCCTTCACGCAGGCCTTCATTCCGGGCGGCCCGTCCGCCACATCCCTCCACCCGGCGCCGCCGGCCCACTCCCGCACGCCGCCCTTCCCGGCGCCCACGGCCCACACGTTCCCGCGCACGGACGCCAGGCACGTCCCGGCGGCGGGGACCACGTCGTCGCCCTCGTGGGCCCACGCGCCGGCGCCGGAGCCGTCGTAGCTCTCGGCGGTCCTCCTGAACGCGCCCTGGGCCTCGGTCGGGTACCCGCTCGCCGCGACCACGCGGCCGCCGTGGACGGCCACGAGCTGCGGCTCGTCGCGGTCCTCGGCCATGTCTGGCAGCGCGCGCCACGCGTCGGCCGCCACGTCGTACGCGAGCGCCGACCGGAGCGCGTTCTTGTCCCCGTCGTGCCCGCCGGCGACGTACACGTGCCCACCCGCGCCCGCGCAGCAGCCGAAGAAGCTGCGCGCGTGACCGGGCATGGCCCTGCCGCGCCGCCACGCACCGGCGAGGACGTCCAGCACGCGCACCTCGCTCGTCGGCCGCAGCGTGCGAGGGTCCCACCCGCCCACCACCGCCACGTGGCGCCCGTCGCCGGCGGCCGCGCACTGCGCGAACAGCGGCACGGGGCCCCACCCCGACTCTGCCTCGACGCGGCGCCACTCGCCGGTCGTGAGGTTCGCCGCCGCCAGCGCGCACTGCGGCGTCGAGGGTCCCTTGCCGTCGCCGCCGGCGCCGCACGCGGGGAGAGAGGCCTGGACGAGGAACACGACGTCCTCAGCCGCGCCAGCGAGCCGACGGCGGCGGCGGAACTCCGGGGACGCGACGGCGCCGCGCCACCCGCGGCACACGCGGCGCATGGGCCGGTGGGAACGGCTCGGCACGCGCGCCAGGCATTCCATGGCCACGTCGTCCGGCAAGCCTGGGATGAGCTCCGTGCTGGCACCCTCCTCTGCCCCCACCGCCGCCATGTCTGCACGTTCTTGCGTCTTGTTCTTACAAGCGCAGCAGGAGCGTGCTGGTTCGATGGCAGCTCGGTGCAAGGCCGCCTCCTCCTCTAGCTTGACGGCGTCCATGGATCGGACAGTGCAGTGATGCAGTGTGGCTTCTTGTTCTTTGTGATGCTGTGCAACTGGTGCGTGACTTGTGTCGAGGTCTTCGGGGGGTTTAAGTAGAGGGAGGGACAGAGTGAGGACAAAGCTGGTTTAGGATTTGTTGATCGCTAGATACTATGGTAAAAATAATAAAGTGCTACCTCCTTTTTCTACAGTAAAATAACAGCTTTATTGACAAGCAAGTGAAGCTAAATACAGTATTCATCAACCAAATGTTTTGAGCAAATTGACTAGCGATATTTCCTCTTGATCTTTCCAAAAAAATATATATATACTGATATTTTTAAGACGAAAGTGGTTAATAGACAGATGAAGGACAGAAGGAGTATATCAAGGAGTGAGAGGTTTCTCTAATTAAGAGTATTGCTATAGGTCTAACTCAAACGTCTTACTCATGTACAACTCAAGTCATCTAATGAATCAGACATCATTATTTGAAAACTTTAATCATCACTTGAAAACTTTAAGCACTCAGCTGTTGTAGATTCATCATAGTCGGAACGTAGTAGGGGGTTTGGGTTACTACCGTCTTCATTAGTCACCGTCATGGCCATGGCCCCTTCCTTAGTAGAACTGATCCTCTAGCACGCACTTCTTAGCTAATTGCCTCTGTTAGTCACAATCACGTTGGTCCTGTAGGAGAGAAGTGATATAATTTGAGGAATTAGGGTGTACTTTGTATTTAAGATTTTGAAAATATAAACATCTTGATAGAAGTAGGAAATTAGGAATGCATCCATTCAATTTTTGAGTGTCATGTAACCAACAATCTTACAAAAAAGCAAAACAAGTTCTACTAAAAATAGACAATGTTTTGTTTGCATTATAATAGTTTTTTCACATATTTCATTTGAAATATATAAAAAGTTAATAAGAGAGAGAGAGCTCGTGTGAGGGTAGATAATGAAGTTTTCTTGGGGATAAGCTATGCTTATTTCTTAACTAGATGGTAAGTAATGAAAAGATAACATCACACTTCATGAAGCTCTCCAACAAAACTATTTGGATGAGTTATTTCATTTATCTCTTTCTGGGGAAGCTTTCAATTAGTAGTGTGAGTTGGATATCAGTCTGCAAAATCTAAATTTAAATGACGCACTTGATCAATAGTCATATATCTAGGATAATGGTCAGTATTCATCGTCAAAAGCCTATAAGCAGCTTATGGGTTTCTCTGATGTGCACCCAACTTTTAATTGGTTGTGGGAATCATGTTGCCAACTCAAACATAAGTGTTATTTGGGTTGCTACTAAGTGTCTAAGTGATAGGCTAAATACAAGAGGTTTGCTTCATAGAAAAAAACTATGATGATTGAGTCCTATATCTATGAGCTTTGCATACTGCAAAAAGAAGAGATACTACAAGATTTATTCATAAAGTATAGTTTTGCAAGAGCATGTTATATGCAATACTCCAACACAATGCAACCTCTAAGAGACAATAAACATATCAAACGGAGCTTGCAAGTGTCTTTTGTCGTGAAAATTATAATCATCATGAGCTGGTGCATATGAAAACAAAGAAACTGTTGGTTGTTCAACAATAAAGACCCGTCGGTTCTCTCGTGCAAGCAAGCATTTAAGCAGGAATTTAACTTGGTTATCCATAGAGAAAAAATATTTATTTACCACTTATTCAAACATGGCTAGAAGACATTCCCTGATTTCTTTTTCTTTCGTTCTATTTCTTTTTTCTATAATTTGGATATTTATGTCTCTTCAATTATTATATTAATATATAATCAGTAGGGACTTTGCCCCTCCCATTCCATCAAATAATGGAAGGAAATTGATTGATCATTCGATATGAACCGTCAAAATATGAGAAGCCTTGAATAAGAAGATTAAATTATATGTGTAAGAACCTCCTCGTTAGTTGAAGCCTTGAAGGCATCTCACCTCGCATGCAATTACCATTTTCATGGGAAAGGTGATTCATTGACACTATATATGAAAAATATTTTCTTAGAGACAAAAGGCAGTCAAGGTCAATAATAAGCATCTTTTTAGATTGCTCTGTTTTGGAGTGGCTTGTTGGTACTTGGTACAAAAGGATCCTTATCAACAAAATGCATCCCTCTTTTAGGGCCTAGATAGTGATGATGCACATATGTGAGGGATAAGAAAACGATTTGGGATCCAGTTCTTATCCTGCTTACCGCTACGTTCAAATTGGATCCGGACACCATGATATGAAAACGACGCCTTGGGACCTAATCACTGCCTTTTTTTTTCAAAGATCGACCTCTCATAGATAAGCAATCTCTGTCTACAATTGCTTTGGGTTATTTTTCTGGCACTTCATATTACACCATAGTAAAATATGAGGTATAGAAATGGAGGAGTAAGAATCTTGCAAAGATTTTTCTGCTATTTGGCACTACTCGACTAGTAACTGTCAACAGTTAATAGCTTGTCACGCTCCCTCTAAAAGAGAACTGAAATTCGTGTGACGATCATGCTTTGTATATGTTTGTAAGATTGCACTAACATCATGCTCATCGCAGATCATGATAGCAGTCCAGAAGAATATCTGCTTCCGATAAGAACGCAGAATGGCGATAATCGTCCGCTGTGCACAGGCACAGAGACTCAGAGTGGTGGCCGATGAGAGCACAGAGCACGGCTCACTTTTTACCAAAAGCAGACAAGCACCATCACGACCGCATCAGGTCCAGGCCATAAAATGCAGTGAGCTTCTAGAAGCAAATCAGTGACGGCGGGCCCACCTGCCAAATAAAGGGCTTCTCGAAGGATGCTCATGGTGTGCATGAGGGAGAGGGATGAGGTGCCGCTGGAGCTAAGGCCTAGGGGCCGGGCAGAAAAGAAAGAAATGAAAAAAAAAAAGATGCTCTGTTTCCTGTCTTTTTCTTGTTATCAACTTATCATATATCAGGTTCTTGTTATTGCCTTGTTCATGCCGAAAACTAATATTTGCAGCCTTGAGCATTACAAAAATTAGTACAATAGCTGTTTGCTGCCTCGAACATCCTAGAAAGAAATTGAAGGCAGAGTGGCAGACAGATTGCCGCCATTGTTGGTAATGGAAACATGTCTAATAGTGCGGTGATTTCGGTGCCAATTTCATTCCAGGTTCATTGGACTATGACGATGAGCCTATGACTGTGTGATGCGTGACATTGCGACAAAAGACATTAGCGGCACAAGCCGGTGAACATAGGAAAAGAGACCGGAGTGGTTTCAACTTGACATAGTTTTGACAGAAACGAAAAAAGAAAATCTGTTACATTCCCTGAACGAGAACAACTTGACATCACCCTAGTGACTTCAAACAATGTTATCATGTTGCAATTGCTTCAATGAGAGTGAAAGCAGAGATATTTCTCTCGCGCGCGCGCTCGGAAACCCGTCAGCTCCACTAGTGCAACAAGGCATACATAAATATCACATCCATGTCAATGGCCGCGAAACAGATCGAGGTACGCCATGATTTCGCTTTTATCTTCCGGCCGGGACCGGGACCCTACCTCCATTTTCACCGATCAGCTTGCCCCGGCAGAGGAGCCGACCACAGCAGTGGCGGAGACGAGGAGGGACCAGTGACGGAAAGAAAAAGGCGGCAAAATCCAAAAGGCATCGCCCCTATTGTCTCGCACTCTTGCTTGAATTTTGTAGAAGGATTTTTTTTTGGGTGCCTGACGAGGTAGTAAGCCTTCTAGAAGCCATCGTGCATGCCAACAGTGCTGCACCTGTTTAGTTCGTGCTTCAGCCTTCCGGCCCTGACAGAATATGCTTCAATTTGATATTTTTGGGCTTGGCCGTGAGTCATGGGAGAAGCGCGAGGAGCAAAAACAAAACAGAAAGGAAAATTAAAAAATCTCTGGAATTGAGCCATGTGCAGGCTAAATCTAGCATTTTCCGTCCATGTTTGCGGCGTTGTTGGGTTCAAAAATATTTTCTAAATCAACCTAGTTAGAGCATCTCCAATTATTACATAAAAAATTACTTCTAAATATAGGATTTATAAGGTTTTTAAATTTATTGAGAGTAAAAATAAGGCACGTCCTCCAACAGGTTTCAATAATTTATTTTTTAAAAATTAAAATCATATCATATATGCCCTAATAATCTGTTGAAAGTAAAAAACTATGAAAATCTCTTTAGCAAGTTCCAAACAGGTTGCTAAATGTGATAGTCATGTACCTTATTTTGGGACTTGCTATGTTTAGGAATCTCATTTAGAAAATGGTTGAAGATTTGTTTTTTATTAACTTTTTAAATTTTAGTTTAGGAATCTAATTTAGATAATGGTTAGAGATGCTCAGAGCATCTCCAATCATTATGTAAAAAATTACTCTCTAAACACAAGATTTAGGAGGTTTCTAAATTTTGGGAGTAAAAAAAAATCATATCCTCCTACAACTCCCAATAATTCATTTCCTAAAAATTAAAATCATATCAGATGTTGTGCAATAATCTGTTGGAAATAAAAAAAATTATAATAATCTGCCTTTAGGGAGTTCCAATTAAGTTGCTAAATCTAGAGAGTTATAGATCTTATTTTGGGAGTTGCTATGCTTAGGGACCTCATTTAGAGCATGGTTGGAGGTTTGTTTTTTAATTATTTTCTAAATTTTGGTTTAGTAACTTAATTTAGATAATGGTTAGAGATGCTCTGGAAAGGGAACATGGTTTTTGTACCATCTATGACCACAGTCAATGCAAAAAACTGCTAGAGTTCCCGACTTGAGACAAGAATTTTACCCTCTCCCAGTGCCGAAGTGTTATATGAAGCTGTCTAGGTTCATTGTATTTGTTGTTTTGCAGTACTACGCCCAAGCCTAAAGCCAAAAACCATCACGTACGCACGGACATGACGAGTCTGAGCCTCTATGGGCGGCGACCGTTGATTCCTAGGTCGCCGTCTCCACGAGTCTGAAACAGACTGAGAAAGCTAATTTCACCCTCATGTCCAAGCAAGAGATACTGACCTTGCTTGACTCGTTGAGTAGCTGGACCTTGACTCGTGAATCGTTATAAAGTAGCTGGACCTCTACTCCTACTCTACTCTACTCTATATGGGTCCTCACAAGCTGCACCGAGTCCTACGGCAGCATGTTCCTGTTCACATGGCTCAGCAGACAACTTGGAAAGAGTTAAATTTCAACGGCAACGGACTATAATTTCTAGTCTACAAATAAAAAAGAAAACTTCCGGTCGTGGCCTACTAGCAGTAAATTGAACGTGTAAGCTCATTAGTGAAGTCAAGTCTTGAGGGGAACGGGCACCATGACCAGGAAAAGAGAAAAACAGGACAAGACAATGCAGCCGAATCCTTGAGATTCCGGAGGACTTGACCCCGAATCCACGGCGGCCGCTGCGCGCCGGGCACGCTCAAGGACGTACGTACGACGCCAACAGCAACAGCTTTGCCCCCTGGCACCCGGCAAACGGCCTGAACAGAGTAAGACCGACTCCGGTTTAGGCCGTGCTGCCGGGGTTTTCATGATTAATTCATTGGTGTGCTAGTGACAAGAATACAGTAAGGCTTCTTTGGTAGGACTTCTTTACAAAATAGATTCTATAAGAAAAAAAAAATTCTCTAAAAAAACAGATTTTCTAAAAACAATTGTTTGACAAAACTGATTTTCTCTCGTATATATTTCATACAAAAATAAGTAGAGAAGTCATAAGAAACTATATTTTTTGTGCTTTTGGATTCTAAGTACAAAATTGAGAAGTACTTCTAGAAGTAGAATCAGCTTTTTTTTTTTGAACCTTTGGATGGATTCTCCTAAAATCCGAAGCAGAAGTACTACCACATAGAGGCCAGCTTATTCTGTTCTCGACTCGGCCTTGCGGTAACCATTTTTAATTGTTGACTTATATCAAAATGCTTTGTTGTTATTGTTATTCAGTTGTAATACCGATGACATTAATGCTTTGTAAGCAGGAGATATCCAAAATACGTCCAGAAAAGTTCAGAGCAAACAATCTGAACTCTTGTAGTAAACAAAAATAACTATCCTGTATAAGGTTAAACTGAGGATAAAGTACGAAAATGAAGATAGGAGTAAAAAAGAAAAGAGTTACTTTCCGAGAAACATGTTAATTCTCCAATTATTACCTTTTTTTTTTTTCTCAGGCTGCCAGATGATGCATGTCCAACAAATCATTCATGGCCCGGCAGCTATTCAAGTTTTTCTACCCCCCAAACTCTAGCATCAAATCATCATTTATTTCCTTTGTAAGGTCTGGTTCCAAATCTTCATTATACACATCAAGACAAGCTAAGTGCATCTGACACAGTAAAAGACACTGTTGCAAATTTGCACCGAAATAGGCTAAGATTCTCCATATGACTAGCATCCAATGCAGCCACCGCTCATCACGCCTGGCCCGAACCACCTGCGCCCTTCACTACCTCATGAACTGCTGAAAAATCCATGTCCCCTAGGCCCAGGCTTCTAGCCTTTTTGAATGCCTGCAATTGATATGGTCGAGTCGTGTGAAGTACTTCATCCAATGTTACACAACACAGGAAACTAAAAAGTCAGGAGAAAGGCTCACACCTCATTCGCCGCTGCTGAGACCGGCATGGCGACAGCATTTTCGTCTCCCAGAGCAAGAGCTAACCTCATGTCTTTCTGCTGATGTTTTAGAGGAAATGCAGGGTTGTAGCTGCCCTGGAGCATTGTAGGCCCCTTCAACTTGAACACTGGGTTTGCAATCGCACCAAGATCCTGTATTGTGTCAAAGGTATGTTTGAGATCCAGTTATTTGACGATGAAAGAGTAGTCACAGGCTCACAGCATTCTCGAAATTACCGAGTGTTATACCAGGACATCAAGAAGGGTCTGGGGGTTTAAACCACTTTTGTCTGCCAAACAGAGTCCTTCTGAGAAACAATTCATCATACTGCAGCAAGTAACAAATGCACTGATGAGTAAGATACTTGCAGTCAATGAACATACAAGCCAAAGGTAGAGAGGCGCTAAAATGTGCTAGCAATAGAAAGAGTTTTGAGCCTCAGAATGTGCAACAACATTATTGAAACAGTAACTTATATTTAAGAGATGGCCCGTAATCCCCTTAGAAGAAAACAAGTGTGTGTTTTTAATGCCTGCTAAATTTGCTAAGGGTCTGTATAAAGATCTTTATATGTTTGCAGCAGTGAGAAAATTATGCTTAGATGGGATTTGCAGTAGGAAACATTATTAGCATTAAGCATAGAGGCAAGCCTAGTTTCAATTTGCAAAGGGCATAGGTTTTATTGAAATTCCAGCTATCCTTATCATAAACCAGATTGTAAAGAAATACAGATAACCCACAATGTCACTTACAAATATTTGATCTAGGTTGCTTTCAGTGTATTTTGATAGATAATTACCTTCCCATGATCATATTAACCACCAGCTTCATCTTTGCTCCATTTCCAATATCTCCGAGAAAGAAAGACTTTTTTCCTAGCACATCAAATGCAGGCACCATATCATCGTACAATGCCTGAAATGTTATGAACGAGGATGAGGATCTGAGGAACAAACACGAACTGCAGAAATATGATCATGCCGTGTGTGATTTGACCCTGTGCAGAGCAGTGCCAATTTGTATCTCATGGATGAAAGGTCAAATGTGATCACATAGTTTCACATGTCAAACATCATAGTTGGATACAATCTATCATATGTTAATATCTGACCATGTTTGTTTTTCAGTTCTTGTGACTGATACCACTGCCCTATACTGTCCCTATATAAGCGGAACAAAGCTATAAAAGCAAGAAGGTCCAAAGCTGGTGACCGTATTACAGTGGGGATGAAGATCATTGGCATTAGAAAAAGGCCGTACCCAGTGCTGAGAGCTCCCGCACTGTGCGGGGTCTGGGAAAGGGTGTCAGCGGCAGGCCTTACCCCCGCCTGTGCAATGTGGGGAGACCGTGGCTCGAACCCGGGACCGTATTACAGTGGGGATGAAGATCATTGGCATTAGAATAAAATAATTTTTAACCTTTCTATAGGAAACTTGTGAATGTTAGAACCATAAACAATCAACCAACAGTATCCTGTATCCATCCTAACAAGAACTACAAGTGAAACAAAATGCATCAAAAAAGTTTCACAACTAATTTGTAAGACTGACATTTGAGAACAACTAATTTACAATTATAAAAAGTTCATAAAAATGTAAATACCTTGTCCCCGGCAGCAAGAATGACCAATTGACCGTCTTCAGCTGGCTTCTTGCTACCTGAAACTGGAGCTTCAAGAAATGCTCCGCCCTTTTGTTTAACTGCCTGCAAAAATTTGATAAGATAAAACACCATGTAAGAAAATTTATTAGAAACTATCAGTACACCTAAGCAATAGGATAATTCTAATAAAAAAGGATAATGGGTAGTAATAGGGACAAAACAAATAAATCTGCTACATATGTTGTGCTCACAGTGTACACAAAAAAATTAGAAAATAATTCATCTCAGATTAAGCACAATTCTGCACTACTGCTGTGTTCGTGCCTACACTATCAAATGTGATTCATGGAACACAGACCCATGATTAAATGGAATAGTCAGGACATGCACAATGATATACTGGACATCATGGTTATTAGTCTGAATGGAAAGGTAAATGAAGATCCTATTTGTTTCCATCAATGCCAGATGATTATCAATTTTTCCTAATTGTTACCACTAGTATCATGGACACCACCATATATACTAGTAATTTCCATGGAAAGAGTTAGCCGTCCGCAACTCTCTCCATGAAGAATATCTCACACATTGACATACATCATCAGAAAGGCATCACATATTGGCTAAAATGCAAAAAACTATTGATACTCCAGCCATTTAGAGGACTATATATTATTTTTAGTAGACATACAGGAAAGCAATCTTTTCATGGAACCATCCCCTTTTAATTCATTCATATTAAAGAAACATCCATGAGTTTTGAGTTATTTGCATGAGATAAGCTCAAAGATAGATGTAGCAGAGTTTAAGACAAAACATTAGTTTTACAGTGATTGGCAATAAAAATATATTGAATATTCCATGAGTTTCTGTTTAATCTTTCTTGCCTTTCTCATTCTAGAATTATCACAATACGCAAACCAGTTATAAATGTAAGTAGATACTATATTAGCCATCTAAAATGCCTTGAGATCTGGAAGAAATCAGATGATGGGGATGTCGTTAGAAGTTATAAGTCCGCTTGAATTGTTAAGGCACAATTGATAGATGTAGTGATAGAACATGTACCTACACATGCAAAGAGGCCAAGGGGAATACAGTCTCTTTAGTGCATATTTCTACATACATGATAAGAGATGGAAGAAATTTGTTGTTATAGTGTTCTGATGGTTGTTGGATAGTGATCCCTATCAATATGTGCTCTGATGGTCATCGCAAAGGTCATTTTTCTATCATTATTAAGAGATTAGATAACTCCTGAGAGATATGGACATGGAAAAAAATAGTCATATAACCATTGCACAATATCTCATGGACTTTTGCACACAAACTAAAACTAATTGGGGCAAGACACTACCAGTAAATGCAATCCAGCAGAAGACAAGCAGTGAGTAAGATACCTCGCTGATCTTGGAAGAAGTTGCAGCATCCACAGTGGACATGTCCACATAGCCTTTCCCGTTCCCGATCTGCTCGAGCACGCCACTCTTGTCGAAGACAACCTATCGAACGACACAAACACACAAATAGAGAGACATTTCAGAAAGAGTTGCATCTAGCGGCAGATAAGAAAAAAGTAAAAAGGAATCAGATGCATCGCGTCTTAACTGAAAGGGCGGCAGCGGGGTCGGAGAGCATGGCGATGGTGTAGTTGCACTTGGCGACGACGGAGGCGGGCGTGTCCCCGACGGTGGCGCCCAGCGCGACGAGCTCCTGGCACTGCCGAAAATAACACGGGGGCGTTAAGATTCGATGAGCGAAATGGCGCGCGGTTGCCGCATCGATGGGTTTAATCGGAGGGGATTGGATGGGGGTGGATGCGGGTCGAACAGGTAGGCCTCTCTACCTTGGCGATGGTCCGGTTCCAGACGGTGACGCGGAAGCCGTTGCGGAGAAGGTTGGTCGCCATTGCCTTCCCCATGATGCCCAGCCCCAGGAACCCCACCTCCATCTCGCCTTCTCCCTCTCTTCTTCCTCCTCACAGCGGTGGCTCCCTCTTCCGGCCTTCCCTGCGACTGCGAATGAGACGGCGCAAGCGATACACTTGTGTTGTGTGCTCCGCCTCTAGTCCTCTCTCTCCTCTCCCCTGCCAATCCTCAAATTCTTTATGATTTTCCTTTTATTATTCATCATTTTTGTCGCACCCTTTTCATCCCGCACTGACAGTTTATTTATTTATTTATATAATAACTGCTCCCGCACTGACTGTTGTTGCCACACTAGGTCTCCGAGGAAGCGGGAGGGCTCGGATCGCCACCGTCCACGTATCATTCGACGGCCGAGGTGGGGCGCTCGCTTAGCGCCTGAGCCACATGTCAGTGGTTCGGACGCGTGTGTGGTGCGGTGCTCGCGGGCGTTCGCCTTCAGCTGCCGGCCGCATTCGTCTCGGCGCGGCCGAACAGCAGGCGCCGAGGTGGCCGCGCCGCTGGGAACGCGACACGTCGTCCACGTCTAGTCCTTCACTCCTTCATGTGGGCTCGTAGCCTGCTGGGCCTTCAAGCAGGCTGATCCGGCCCATAATACTAAGACCCATGTACGGTGAGATTATACATGGGCCGTAGTGCATTCGGATCCTGTCCCGCCGGAAATGGAAGAAGGAACTACGCGCATCCTCATCATCAGCCACAGGCCCACAGCAACGGATCGGGGTCCTCTGCAGTAGAGGTTCTAAGAGCATCTCTAAAACCTCTTCAAAAAATTGATTTAAAAAAGTATTTTTAGAAATAGCTAAAAAAATATTAGAAATAAATTTTTTTTATCCTCTAACAGTTCTCCCTAAAAATATATCAGTAAAATTTTTTATTGGACCACGTTAGCATCTGAGACCATAACAACATTAATTTCCTTCTAAATACAAGTATTAGGATCTCCAATTTTCCCCTCATTTCTACCTACAAATAAGAAAAATTTAGAAAGAGAATAAATTTATGAGTTGTTTAGAGAAATTGTTGGAGATGATTTTTTAAACTAAACTCCATTAATTTAATTTAGAGAGAGTTTTTGGGAAGATCTTGGAGATACTCTAATGCACATAGTGTAGCAATTGCTATAGTAATCCGTGAGGAGGTGAACAGTTCTGTCCCGTGACACTGTAGAACATAGGTACTCCGTCATCCAAGAATATAAGCATTTTTAGGTTTAGTTAAAATCAAATATTTAAAATTTTACCTGATAATATCTTTAAAAGTAAATAGTTATAAATATAAAGAGTTGCATATTATGATAGTTGTGTTTAAGATGAATCTAGTAACATCTTTTATACTTGATCAATTATCATAATGTTTTCTCTATTGATAATTAAAGTTAAAATTATTTGATTTTGACCAAACCTAAAAATGCTTATTTTCTTAGATAGAGGTAGTACGGATTTTCCACTCGCAATTAGCTATTTGTTTATTGGTCCTGTAGCAATTGATTTCTTGTGTTGGATCTTGATCGGAGGGCTCAAGAGGGATCCTAATGCCAAATATTATAGCTCCTCTGCATTTAAAGTTTCAATGCAGAGGATCACCTAGATATGGTAATGGATCGCGACCCACTGATACTAAGGAACCGTTTGGAAAGTCTTATGACACTATAGTTATAGCGCTCGCACTGTAGCTACAGTCACATAAGCGGAGAAAAGTTAGAAAATATTGGCTTTTAATGGCTTATGTAAAAATAACTTATTACTATAGTTGTTTCACTGTTGCTACAGTGCCATGAACCAAATAAATAAACTGTTTATAAGTACTTCCAAACGGATCCTAAGAGAACCCTAACCAGTCTTATATACTTTTAAATTAAAAATAAATAAGATTCCAGGCCGTCATTTTCAATTCGAGTCTTAGAAAATCTAGTACAAATTTTTTAACCCGTAACCAAGCCTAAACCAACTGCGATGGTTGAATAGGAACAGCGACAACAGATTAATCAAAATCAACGGCGAAACCAACCTCCACGTTCTTGCTCTTGTCCTAAAGTTACTGCTCTTGTCCTTGCAGTACCGTTTCTTCATCTACCTCCTCTTGTCACAAGTGTTCAGACTGATTGTGTTGCTGCTTCTCCCTCGCGAATGAACTGATACGGAATTCAGTCTTTATCATTAACCCAATAAGTCAACCGCAACGTGCAAGTAGCCAGGGCGCGATAATTAACAACCATTTCCTGTGGCTGTCGCCGGACTCGCCTTCACCAGCAGGCACCTTGACTGCTGACGGATGCTCGCTTCGTCTTCTTCCTCTCTCCCCCACTGTACCACCACCAGCCCGGTAGTTGATGACCAGTCTGGCAGTCTTTATCTTAACATTCCAAGTTTAGATAGCCACAATACACGCTTTCTCCACAAAAGCCCACTTGGGATGCCTTTTACTGTCGAGATGATCATGCATTCATACAGCTCTATCCACGCGCACACGGCCTGCTGTATAGCCCTGCTTCTGACGGAAGAGAAGAAATAACTCGCAGATGGAACTCAAACAAGCAGTTTGTTACCGAGGGCACGTGCTTTAGGTATGTTCACATCTCCTAATCTATGATTAAGTCAATGTATTAGAAACTAATTGGGTGATATATTTATAGGTTAGTTGCATGGTTGAGCTTTGAACAATTCTCATGCCACATCAGAGGCCTATCGAGTCCTTCTGGTTGTGCTTCTCACCAGAAGCACCTGGCGACCTGGACAACGACCAGCATTCTGCGGTTACTTAACGCACAGAGTTTTGTCTCGTTGAACGAACGAGGGACGACTTTCAGTTTTCCAGAATCAACTAATTGTGGTAGCTGATAACCAATTCCCACCTCGATCTACTGTCTTGACTATCAGGAAAGTAATCACGAAAATGGGCACAGCACATCGGTTTCATGAGGTTTCTGCGTCCTGACATAAAAGAAGAAAAAAAAAAGAAGAGAAATCTAGCTCAGGGAGTTCAATTCCAACAGGTAACACAGATCAGAACAAGATGAGCAAAAATATGGTAAGACCAGACATGCGAGACTGAAGAACAGTGAGTCAGTGACCCAGCTAGCAGGTTAGCACCTAGCTTATTTTGACACGGATATTAAACGCCGGTCCACTAGACAAACAGGGCCAATGAACCGGTCAGAAACTTCAGTCTTGTCGAATGAAACCAATCCTGTGCTAGTCCAGTATAATATAGGAAGCTCTCCAGATTTTCTGTTATTGTTTCTTTGTTAGACTATGTCACTTGCTTTGATTTTCAAAGGTAACTAGTAAATTTATTGTGAGACCATTATAAAGTTATTTAATTAGGACAAGCAGTTCCGGTGACATCGTGTTTGCTTGCCACAACTATATATGAATAATAAGGCACCCTTTTTGACATTCAAGAGGGAGAGCAGGAACAAGGCTGGGAACGGCCTGTGAGAGCTGCCGTGATTGGCCTTTGATTTGGCCATGGCTGGAGGTGGAGCGAAAGGAGGCGATGGGCAGATAACGCTGGAGCACACGCCAACATGGATCGTGGCGGCCGTCTGCTCCGTCATCATCGTCATCTCCCTGCTCTTCGAGCGCATACTCCATCGCCTTGGCAAGGTTGATGAGAAAGCACTACTTCCATTAATGAATTTATGCATCCATCAGTAGCACTAATCAGCCATTCCAATACTCATGATGATGAGCAGAAGCTATCGAAAGGCCATCGGAAGCCGCTATACGAGGCTCTCCTCAAGGTCAAAGAAGGTTTGGCCACCATATGCAACTCTCTTTCTCTGCTCCTCCGAAATTTTTGCTTCCGTGTGTTGAGCCGATCGACAGCACATGCGCAGTTCTAAACGTTTTGTGGTTTGATTTGATGTCGCTGGTGCAGAGCTGATGCTGCTGGGGTTCATATCCCTGTTGCTCAACGTGTTCCAGGACACCACGCAGAAGATATGCGTTCGGCAGAGCATCATGCAACACCTGCTGCCCTGCCCGCGGCCAACGACCGTCGCCAAGAACGCGGCGGCGCACTACGGCGCCACCGTCTTTACCGGCGTGATGGGCAGCACGAGGAGGCTCCTGGCAGGTGGCGGCGCAACCAGTGACTACTGCCTGAACAAGGTAGGCGTTACAAACATTTGCTTTGCTTTGCTTTGCCGGACGGAGTTTCAGGCAACAACCTGCACGATGGCACTTACAGCAACCAGAGTTTGGAATTTCTTGAGGGGAAAAAAGGGACTTGCTAGTTTTCTGAAAGTTTAGTTAACTTTTAATCATTGCTTTGATTTATTGAATCTAATTATTATTTAAAAAATTTTATAAAAAATTAAAACACAAAGTAACAAACCATCAATCGATTGTAGACTAGGAAATATGCAAAAAAAAAAAAAACTCCAATCAAGCAAACTGAATTGATTGTAGCTATAGACATCTTTTTCTAACACCACTTTTTTTAATTTCATTCTCTGCAGGGCAAAGTCCCAATTCTTTCCATCGACGCTATTCATAAGATACACATATTCATCTTCGTCTTAGCAGTCACGCATCTGTTTATGAGTGCTGTTACAATTATTCTTGGACTCACTCAGGTAAAAACGCATCGTGAATCATTGAACGACTGGGAACAAAACTGTTCTAAATATTTTGCTCGTTATCATTTAGATAAGGAACTGGAAACACTGGGAAGAGAAGATCCAACAAAATGACGATAGTGGTACGTGATACCCACATACTTCTCAGTTTCGCGATGACACTAGTTGCGACTCTACTGTTTCACAGTAGCCATTAACTGTAAGCTCATTTATTTATGATGGCTGTGTCGGCCGGGGCAAAATTTGTAGGTCCACAAATGATCAAACATGTGCAAGAATTCAAATTCATCCAAAATCACTTTAAAGGTCACGGAAAAGGGTGGAAGATCTTTGGTTGGCTGGTATCTTACTAAGCTTCTTTTGTGTATCCCGAAGTGCTAAAACAGAGTTCATATTGTTTTGTGGTGAACACCAATGGAGTAAAAGCTGACCCATCTTTTTCAGCGTTCCTTTGTCAAGCAATTCTATGGATCGGTCACTGAGGAGGATTACACGACCCTGAGACTTGGTTTTATAATGGTAATCAGATATACACTCCAATACAACTTTCGCACATTGTCGTTATGCAGAAGAAATTTATATTTGGTTCTCTACTTTTTGTAGAAACATTGTAAGGGACACCCAAAATACAATTTTTACAAGTATATGCATAGAGCATTTGAAGGTGATTTTAAGAAAGTAGTTGGTATAAGGTAAGTTTGCAAAAGCTAATATGTAATTCGCTTTTAACTTATCACATTGTATATCAGTACTAAGATGTAATGGTTTTTTTACTAAGTCATATGTTCTCTATTGCAGTTGGTACCTTTGGGGTTTGCTAGTGATATTCTTGCTACTCAATGTTCACGGTACAATCTTTAAATTGAATGACTATTATATATTGATTAATATATTTCTAACAAACATATAAGACAAAACAATAGTGCAATGTCTACTTTGCTTATTTTATTTTTGATTTGTTTCATGATTTTTCTTGGTTATATGTTAATTGAAGTTATTCTTAGCTGAAAGACTAACATTCATCATCTTGGGTTGTCTTTGTCATAGGATGGTATGTCTACATTTGGCTATCGGTTGTCCCTTTCATTGTAAGTCAAAATTATATATATCTAATGCAGTTGGTCCCTTTCATTGGCTATCGGTTAGAACAATAAATTATAGAGCATGTTAAAAAAACATATTGTGAATGTTCAAAAGTAGATCAGGTTGCTATATAATTTTCCATTAGCCACGGACATAATAACCTATTTGACACATTTTTGTTTCTTACAGCTGCTACTTGCCGCTGGAAGTAAAATGGAGCATATCATTACGGAGTTGGCTCTCGAGGTTGCCGAGAAGCATACTGCAATAGAAGGAGATATAGTTGTGGCCCCTTCGGATGAATTATTTTGGTTCAATCGACCTAAATTAGTCCTTCTATTGATTCACATCATCTTGTTCCAAAATGCATTCGAGATTGCATTTTTCTTTTGGTTGTTGGTAAGTAAGGACAATAAGCATTCCATGAAATGTAAAAAAATGAATTATTGGTTAAAAAAAACTAATGATACTTGATAGACAATACTTACATAAAAATATGGCACTTGCACCTATACACCTAGTTCTAAAGCTATATATATATATTCATTGTAATTCTTAATGAAAATTTCATCATACAATTAGCTCAATCAAATATCTGGTCTCAAAAGTTAATATCAAATGATCCACTAGTTTGGCTAAATATTAAGATCTCTTTTTCTTTTTACCTGCTAATATATGCATATAGCAAAAGAAGAACGTTCACCTTGGCACCCCATCAATGCCTATGCCTTGCAGGTGTCATATGGATTCACATCATGCATTATGGGAAAACGAGCGTTTGTCATTGCTCGACTTGTAATAAGGTATTGTGTAATGTTTTTCATATTAGAAAAATGACGTTAAACATATAAAAATGGGAAAGATACTCATATGCTATATATATGTTGGTCCAGTGTTGTTAGCCAAGTCCTCTGCGGTTACAGCACCTTACCTCTCTATGCTATCATATCTCAAGTAAGTTAATTATGTGTTTTATTTAAGCAGGTTTTTGTTCTTTATTTGAGTTGAAAGTAAAATAGTCACTTGAAAATACTTTTATGTTGGTAAGTAAAATATTCATAAAAAATGCTAATATTTTGTGTGTGTGTGTGTATATATATATATATATATATATATATATATATATATGAGGCACTTTTCCTACTCCCAGGAGTAGCAGTATGTGTATATACTCAAAATGATAAATGGGTATGAACACATACCTAAGGTGGTTTTTTGAACGTGAGAGTAACTACACTTGGGAGTAGAATGGAATTACCCTATATATATATATATATATATATATATATATATATATCCAGATTGTGTCATCACCGATCGCATTTATTTATGTTTTCTTACTACTTGCATTCTTAATTTTGATGCTAATAATTTGCTATATTCCTTAATGGTGAAGATGGGAAGCTCGTTCAAGAGATCTATGTTTGACGAAAATATATCGGAAAGTCTCACAAATTGGGCTGAAACTGCTAGGAGGCGTAAGGGAATGACAGTGACAAATGTAGGTGATAATTCACCTATAAGAGGAGAGGATGGTGGAATTCAGATGACAACTCCTACGATAACTCCGCGCAGAGGCTTAGCAATGGAGCAAGGGACCGCTAGACTAATATAGGGAACACGTAAATATATAGTGTGTAGATATGCATGTGCTATTAGTTTTAGGTGGCTAGCAGCAGTGTGAATCAATTTTACAAATTTGTAATGTGTTGAGATATCGTGATCCGAAAATATACCACTGAAGTGATGAACGGCTTTGGTTCTTCTAAAAATACTATAGTGTCTCCATCTTTGAGGCCAGGGTAAGCTGGGACTAAAGAGGCGAAGACAATCGTGAGCCGTGACCTTGTCTGGGCTCGATTTGGATACTGTCCCGCTAAAAACGGAATAAAGAAGAGCACCTTCTTTTCCTACGCATCGTCATCAGCTACAGTAATCGCGATGTCAGGGTGAAGATACAGAGGTCCAGCAGCCTTCACCCGCAACTGCAACCGGCTGGCAGCTCCTGCTTCCGTAGCGCGTTCAATAAATATCTTACAACAGTGTAGCCACTTCGTTGTCTTCGAGACTAGCCTTTGATTGGTTCGTGTCAACGGCGATCCATCATCGACCGTGACGTGACGAACGCGATGACGACGCGACGCAGCATGGCCCTTCAACGCCACCACCCACACGCTGGCTCCAAGGCTCCTACCATCAATCCATCATTCTGGTGGTTGATCCTTAACCGGCCAACTCGTTCCAACATAGTAGTACAGTATCAATAATAATGCAATAATCTTGGAAGCCGCACACAACACCTTCTCATCACGAGCCCACTTGCTATTGCTTTGCTTCGCGTTGACTTTGTCGGATTTGGAAACTCAGGAAACTGATCACTCATTCGCCCAACTTACCATCAAACTATTCTGGTAAGTCAACCATGTTCTACCGCCGCTGCAGAACCGCCGTGGCGGTGCTTCGATTTCGTTGACCCGGCGCACACATTGAACCCCCAGCAAACATTTTATTGATAATATTTTATTTTTTTCCAGTGCTAGCCCTCCTAAAGTATACGTTAATAAGTTGCTAACCGCTCACACATGCTAATCAGTGATTGACATACTGGAAACAGATTGGATATAAGATTTAGTGAAGCTTTGAATCGTTTTCTTATCACATCAGAGCGAGGCAGCAGGGCGAGGAAAACTCGTTCCTTAGGCTCTCCACAGTGGGGCACCGGTGCCGGCAAAATTTTTGGGCCTCATATGAGCTAATTCCTTTGTCCCAAAATAATTGTCATTTTAACTCTTTTTAATTATCCCAAAGTAATTGACATTCTCACTTTCCGATGTACCTTTCTCTCTTCTCAATACGCCTCTATATCTATCTTTTTTTTCTCGTTTTCTATACACCTACCTTTTACACTTCTACTTAATTCCCGTGCTGGACTTCAAAGTGACAATTAAATTGGAACAAAGGGAATAATTTGGAATCGCTCGCAGCCTCGTAGGATGCACAGTGTAGGCATCGAAGCTTATTCCGCTCCAACTCATATACAATATTCGTTCAGAGTTTTTGGGCAAAGGAGCCAGCAAGACTTGCCTCATCGTGGTACAGTAAAAAAAATATAATTTACTGAATGGGAACCAGAGCAAGTACGTGCTTTGCTCCTAGTTTTTGAGCATCGTTTGGTTTTAGGGACTGCAACGCAAAATGATAGGAGTGGTGTCCAAAATAAAAAAAAAACTACTTCTGAACATTGTTGTCCGCTCCCCACTGTGGAGGGCGAGTGTTAGAGCATTTCTAGTGAAAGCTCTCAAATATAGTCTTTCACTTTTGCATTTAAGAGGTGGGTTCTATTTTTAAGAGCTATTTTTTATAACCAACTCTACCGATACTATTTAAAAGAAGACTCTAATTTTCTTCTGACAAGCGAGGCCCATTCATCAGTAACTCAGACTACTCCTACATGTGGGGCCATATAGTCAGTGTACCAGCAATAGGGTGAGAGGCCACCATCCAACAATTGTCGTCCATTGTTGAGGAGCGCCACCACCGCAGAGGCGTAGCAACGGAAGCGGCGCTGACGAACCCGAGCGTCGGTGGCATCTTGGACCAGGGGCGAAGGCTCCAAATCTTGATGGATTGGAGCTCACTATGTCTATGGTCAAGGAAGGCGGAGGGGAGGCGATGCCGAGCATACGGCGAGGTGGGGAGAGGAGGAACCGCCGTCTGCTAGAGGGGGGGGGGGGGGGCAGCGCTTGGCATGCAACAAGGCAAGGGGACGAGGAACCGCCGTCCACCAGAGGGGAGGCCACGCCGAGCATGCGGCAAGGTGAGGGGAGGAGCGCAGAGTGGAGGGTGAGCAGGAGGGCGAAGTCGTCATCTGCCGAAGGGGCGAGCATGGGGGCAAAGGGCGAAGCAAGAGGACGGAGGGGTGGAGTAGAGCAGGAGGGTGGAGATAAGGCACGGTGGCCTCGGCCAGAGAAGGAGGGTGGAGCAACAAGCGAGAGGGTGAGATCTCGGTGCCGCCCACATCCGGGCCGCTCTCTGCCCGCGCTCAGCCCCGGGTGAGGCGGTGATGATTTCTTTGTCGATGGGTATAGCGCAAAGTGAAGAAGGATTCTTTTTCTCCGCAGAAACACGGGGTGGCGACTTCTCCGCAATATAATACTAGTTATTTTTCTCTATTTCTTTTCTCGAAATGAGGATTCCCCTACCTCCATCTCCGCAGAAACACGAGGTTCAGCATTCGGTGGTACACGAAGGCAGATGTAGGAAGGAATCTCTCCACCACCCCTAATCATACGATCTGGTCTCAGAATAGCAGAAATTAGGTATGAATTCGTACGAGGCGAAATGCTAATGCCAATCACAAGTGTAAGGCGGCCATAAATAACACAAGAATCACACCTTGAATTGGTGCGCAATTAGCAAGAGCAGCAAGTGTTGTAGCGAAACTAACAATCACGACGGTTGATCATCGTCCTCTCCGTGCTTCCTCACTTAGTTTCTGCAATGGCCAGTTGTCCCTGTACACGGCCTTGACCGCGCATCACTTGTATTGTTGCTTGGAGCATCTGCCATCAGACGGAGAGCAGACAGCGCGCATTGGTTTCCTGAGGCTTCTGCATCCTCCTGACATGCGTAGAAGAGGAGCTCAAGAAGTCTAATGAACTAGGAAACTCAGTTCCAAGTGATAGCACCGATTGCAGAACAATGATTATGGGACAACGGTGATTGACCATTGACCTATAAACACGTCACAAATGCACATTCTAATCCATCATGTGGCATCGTGCCAAATAAAATATAGTGAAGTCTCAGGATATTACAGTTTTTGTTTGCTTCTGCCATTTTTTCAGTCGATGTGTAAGGCCACTATAAATTTAATCACCATGCATCACCACTTCACCGGCATTCAACGTGCAACTTCTGTGCCTTCATGCTCGCCACTCTCACATCTGAATAACACCCCCTCTTTTGACAGTCAAGTGGGAGAATAGGATCTGAAGAGCTGATTATTGTTGGCCTTTGGCCATGGCCGGAGGAGAGGCGAAAGCCGGCGACACGATGGAGATAACTCTCGAGCACACACCAACATGGATCGTCGCGGGAGTCTGCTCCGGCATCGTCATCATCTCCCTGCTCTTCGAGCGCATGCTCCACCGCCTTGGCAAGGTGCGTATTGTTCTCTTCTCCACCATTCTGAGGAAGCATAGCATTACATTTGAGTTTTGTGTGGCGTATCGCCCGATGTGATAAACCATTTCTATTGTTGTTGAACAGAGGCTATCGAAAGACCGCAGGAAGCCACTATACGAGGCTCTGCTCAAGGTCAAAGAAGGTTGGGCACACCATGCATTTGGGTTTCTCTCTGCATAAGTCTGCAAACGATTCTAACAAACACTTTAATTTCTTGTGTTTATGCAGAACTGATGCTGCTGGGGTTCATGTCGCTGCTACTAAATGTGCTTCAAGGCGCCATCACGCAGAGGATATGCATCCCGGAGAGCGTAATGCACCACCTTCTTCCCTGCCCTCTGATACCGACGTCACGCATCGGAGCCAAGACAGGCGCCACCGTGTTCACCGGAGCTCTGGGCAGCACGAGGAGGCTCCTGGCAGGAGGTGGAGGCGCTTCCAGTGACTACTGCCTGAAGAAGGTACGTGTTTGCTTTTGAATTTTTGTATTTTCAATATCGAGTCTTCTTGAAAATTTAAAAATGCCATCATGGTTTCTGCAGGGCAAAGTTCCTATTCTTTCAGTTGAAGCTACTCATCAGTTACATATATTTATTTTCATCTTAGCTGTCACACATGTGGTGCTCAGTGCTATCACAATTATTCTTGGAATCACACAGGTACTGAGACGTGTCGAGATTTGTGTGAAAAATGTCTTGCATAACTTTTACTAAACATTTTCCTCATTGTCCTCTAGACAAGAAACTGGAGACACTGGGAAGAAAAGATCCAACTAAATGATGATAGCGGTATATATACAGATACCTTCCAGTTTCACTAGCTATATAATTATTTATACTATTGTTTTGCTTATTCTATTAATTGTATGATCTGGGGGGAATTTGTAGGCTCACAGCTTATCAAACATGTGCAAGAATTCAAATTTATCCAAAATCATTTTAAAGGCCATGGAAAAGGATGGGCCATATTCGGTTGGCTGGTATCTTTTCTTGTATTTTAAAACATACTTCATGTCTAATTTGCAGTAAAACTAGAAGAATAAAAACTAATTTACCTTTACTTCAGCGTTCTTTCTTCAAACAATTTTATGGATCAGTTACCGAGGAGGACTACACAACCTTGAGACTTGGATTCATCATGGTAATTGCACATATATTCTTACACATATCTCCTCCTCTATCCTTATGTAGAAGAAATTTATATTTGTCTGTCTACATTGTATAGAAACATTGCAGGGGACATCCCAAATTCAACTTTTATGATTATATGAATAGAGCATTGGAGGGTGATTTTAAAAAAGTCGTTGGTATAACGTAAGTTTGTAAAGCTAATATATGTTTATATCCAATTTATATATTGTGTTAAAATATGATGATTGTTTAACTAACACATATGTTAATTCCACAGTTGGTACCTATGGGGTCTGCTGATGATATTCTTATTGTTGAATGTTCATGGTACAATCTATATACCGAATGGTTATTACTGAACCAAATATTACTAATAAATAACTAAGACACAAACAATTGTATACAGTGGCTATGTTCATACTTATCTTAACTTGATTCTCTTTGATTAATTTTACAAATAAAGTTATATCTTATATGATTTTTGGTTGAGTTTGTGACAGGATGGTACGTCTACCTTTGGCTATCAACAATTCCTTTCATTGTAAGTAAACAAAATGTGTTGTAGAAATAAATACTGTTTCAAGTTTAAGTTATATATATGTAAAGGCTAATTGAGTTGATAATTTTCTATATGACTGAATAACACAAATTAATATTTTTCATTATTGAGAAATATTTCATTTACAATAAAATAATTCACACTGAAATCATAAAGTTGTTTAATGTTTGATGTATTTTTGTTACTTATAGGTGCTAGTTGTAGTTGGAAGTAAAATGGAGCATATCATCACGGAGTTGGCTCTCGAAGTTGCCCAAAAGCATACGGCAATAGAAGGGGATCTAATTGTAGCCCCATCAGATGAATTATTTTGGTTCCACCGGCCTAAATTATTCCTTCTACTGATTCACATTGTCTTGTTCCAAAATGCATTTGAGATTGCATTTTTCTTTTGGTTACTGGTAAGTAAGAACAATTGGCATCACAGTGCAACATAACAAAAAATAGTTCTCTAATGTATGTTAACTCTCTAATGCTTATTCAACATTTCTTTTAATACAATTAAGACCTAATTTCCAAAGTATGTTAACTCTCTAGTGCTTATTTCACATACATCTAGTGTAATTAAACATCCAATCAATCAAAAAATCATATAAAATAATCTCTACAGTTTGACCAAACCTTGGGACCTTTAGCACAAGCATAAAAAAAAATCATCTTAGCACTCATTGATCCTTGCAGGTAACATATGGATTTGAATCATGCATTATGGGAAAGCCAACATATGTTATTGCTCGGCTCATAATATGGTATGCTATAAAGTTTAGGATGACATCTTGAACATTTAAAATTTATGATAGATTAATATGTATTTATGCTTTCAGTGCTATTAGCCAACTCCTTTGCGGTTACGGCACCCTACCTCTGTATGCTATCATCTCTCAAGTAAGTTGGTTTTTGTTTATTTAGCTACAAACTTTTCTAATATTACTAGTGATATTTTAGTTCCTTTTTATTCTTAAAATAGCCACTTAAAATATATTTATACTACAACAATACAATGATAAGAGTGAAGTATGCATTCCATGTCTTAATTCTTTTCAATGCATATATTGATGCTAACTTTTTGTGTTCCATACTTGAAAAGATGGGGAGTTCATTCAAAAAAGCCATATTCGATAAAAATATATCAGAAGGCCTCAACAGTTGGGCTCAAGATGCTAGAAGACGCAAAAGAATATCATCAAACAATGTAGGTGACAAGTCAGAGAGTAAGGGAATTCAATTGACAAATGGACGGAGAGAGACAACAATAGAACAAGGGACTGCTAGGCTGATCTAACTAAACATGTGAATGCGCACAATATATAATGTATAGATACTTATCGACTTGTTGATATTGGCATTGTTATTTTACAGTACTTAGCCAAATCATTAACTTTACATCACCAAATACGCGATGAGAAAATGCCATCAACATGTTGTAGTAAAATTCTTATGTCAACACATGTTATAAATGGTTCAACTTATTCGATGATACCAAATTAAGCCTCTATTTAATTTTTTAGCTTTATCCTACGTTTTCATGATTTTCTCCCACCCACTTTTTTGGAAACACATTTGATTTAGGCACTCATTGTCTTTCAATGCTCCAAAATTGGAATATCCAATATATCCTTCTGTTATATACTATTTTAGATTCTTAAGTAAAAATAAGTAAACTTCTTAACCTATCATATCAATAAACTATACGTTTGTCTCAATAAAAAAAGTTATTAAGAATAATATCTTACATAATTGCTAGAAAATGTCATGAATATAGGACAATAATCAATTTAATGGTTATCTCAAATCATTGGTTGAGTCATTGATTCGTTGTGACCAGTTATTTGATTACTTGGTTGGTTGATCATTGATAATGTGCACTTAAATTGAATAGTCTCATTTAAGTCAACATAAAAAATTATTTGTGTTTCTCATGTTTTTTTTTGAGAAAGTGATTGGATTCTTTTAAACTAAATTCCTGGGATATGGCAGGTAGGTGATGGTGCTTCAATCAATATCTGGGACGATCCTTGGGTGCCGCAAGGAAGAACAAGACATGTAAGCTCTTTCTAGAGCCCTGTCTTATTGAGCCGAGTCTCTCAATTGATCAATCAGGATACTAACTAGTGGAATGAAGTGTTGGTGCATTAGCTGTTCAGCGAGGAGGATGATGAGGTGATCCTATCAATCCCGATCACTATACACAGAGAGGATTTACTTTCATGGCATTTTGACTAGAAGGGTTTGTTTAGTATCAAATCTGCATATAAAGCTCGGGTGAGTCTGTTGATCACCCGGCAATGGGTATAATCATTCCATGGAAGAAAATCTGGAATCTTCAGGTACCAAACAAAGTAAAACACTTTGCATGGAGGCTGGCACTTAATAGCTTACCTCTCAAGCGGAAGATAGAGGGCAGAGAGTTGGAAATAGATACCAGATGCCTATTGTGCCTAAGGTTGGATGAGGATGCAAGACATCTTTTTTTTTCAACTGCAAGTATGCGAAGGCCGTCTGGTAGGAGATGCTGCTGGAGGACAAACAGGACACCCTAGTTGTTCAAAGGTCAACAAAAGATTCTTTCATGAGACTTGGTGATGGATTGAGGACATTCAGATAAGAGTGATCACGATCCTTTGGACACTCTGGTCCACACGAAATGACACAAATGCTGAATAAACTCTATGCACGCCATCAATGTGTGTTAACACTATACAATGACATGTGATAGAATTCCAATGACATCTTTTCAATATGAACAAACAACCTGTCATATTGAAGAAATGGAGTCCACCTGAATTGTCTTGGCTGAAGATCAATATTGATGGGTCTTTCTCACAACAGACAAAGAGAGGGGCCTGGGAATTCATTATCCAAAATCACATGGGACAATCGGTTGGTTTAGGAGCGGGAAGAATTGACCATTGTGAAGGGCCAATGCATGTTGAGCTTACCGCCATTCTAAAGGTGTTGTTGTTTGCAAAGGATGCTGGAATTGAGAGGTTGATGATGGAGACAGATGCAATCAACATGAAAACAGCTTTGTCCTCACAGATGTATGATTTGTCAACTTGTGGTATGATAATCAAGAATATCAAAATCATCCTAGAGACAATTTTTCTTTCCTGTAGTGTGCATGTTCAACCACGCTCTTGTAATGATGTTGTTGTAATTCTAGCTAAGCATGGGTATAATTTAGATGTGACGTGGTGTCATGTTATGGCCGTATGGCCACCCATACTTTGTAAACAATTTTGTAGCTGCTAATTCCCAATCAGCTCATGGATAATGGAATACATTTTTCACTTCAAAATAAAAAAAAAATCCTATTCACAACACATATGTTGATAGTGGCAGAAGCTATTTGATTCGTTTTTTTTTACTTTTTTGAGAACTTCTTTTTTACTTTCACAAAAAATAAAAATGCAAAAAGTTATGGACAAAAGAAATTCTGGTTTTAAGTTTTTATTAGGACAGATCATTTATATCATTATTGTTTTAGTTATTTATATTTTTACTCAAGTCTAATCCTCGACTAGTATATAAATTTATAAAATGTGTCACCTGAAGCATAATAAAGTCATATAAAAATATAAGGAACATGCTAATGTTCAGTTAGCTAAAAGTTTGAGCAACTTTCAATCACCATTTTAAATTTTTAGATCTAGATTCAATGGTTAAATTTTTTAATAGTTTATATATTAACAATTTTTTTCCTTCTCTTAGGACGTATTTGACATGATTCTACTTCACAGCAGAGCAGCTCCGCTACGAAACTATGCTCCGAAGCTACTCTGTTGTGGAGCTAGAACTGTTTTTGAGGGTGTTTAGCTACATCACACATGACAAATCTAAAGAAACAAAGTTTAAGATGAATCAACTTTTTTGTTCATGGTCAGCCTAATTGCATGTTATTAGAATGATGATTGAGATGTATCTATTTTTCAATATGCTACAAACTAAATTTGATTTTCAAAGTAAATTTAAAGTTTGAAATAATCATGTGATAATAATAAAGTGCTATACATTACATAGCCGATTTAAAATAATACGAAACAAGTCCAATATACAAAAATATTACACGCCGCTTATCTTTCTAGCTTTTTTCCATTATTCATCATCCATAATGATGGTCCTCTTTATTGGACACCAATCTTAGTTTGCCTCAACATCAATTTCTTTGATGCCTTAAAATTTTTCATTGACTTATCCAATTTATTTTTTATTGATGCTTGCATACCATTTTATTAATTCTATCTTTCAACTTTGTAAACCTTAATATAATCAACAGAGTTCAAACTTGTTCGGCAAATAATTAGTAAAATAACTTAAGGGACTTGATATTCCAATTAATATCAGACATTAACTCACAAAAATAAAACTGAGGAAAAATAATTAATACTATTACATCGTTAGTTTTTCTCGGTTTAGTTTTCAATAGAGCATTACTATGAATGAGATTGGCCATTAGTACAAGAATTTTTTAGGTAAGTGTCATTACAAAAATAGTGGAGTTGCAAAATTTTTAGCTGCTTCATAATAAGACTAACTTCAACAATAGCATGCAAATGTATTTTTGTCTCTCTCGTAGCACTGTATATCTCCAAAATCATCTCCAACAGAGAAGATAAATGAATATGCATTTGCAATATGAGGAGAGAGGAGAGCTAAAAATAGATTACCTCTCTCCTCTATTGCGTTTGATGAGCTAAAAATAGATATGCCTCTCCATTATTGGAGACAACAACATATACCTCTCCAAATCTGCACTGTATATGAGAGGTAAAGGTCCAATTACCTCTCCAATTTACATTACCTTATTGGAGTCAGTTTAAAAACAACCAAGAATTGCACATTCCACAGACAGAACATATCTCCTTGACCTTCTTTATAGTTAACCTGTTCTTAAATTTTTTTGGAGTTGTGATATTTAATTGGTTTTGGGCTGCACTGGATCGGAGTTCAGCTCGAGACCATGCCAAACATCTTCTTAATAATACATATAATTTATAAAAACAAATAATAGTACAATTCTAATGCAAATTCAATTACAATTTGAAAGGAAGAAAATATGAAAAATGTAAACATGAGGAAATGAAACAAAGCAAAATACCGAAACAAAAGAAGGTGAGAAAGAAAAAGGACTTCGCCGCGCCCCATTAGGAGCGTCCGCTTGCTCGCCCGCTCCGTCGCTGCAGCCTCTTGTGCCAACCAAGACCGGCGGCCGCCATCTTCCGTCAAGAAAGAACGGCAGCCAACCGCCGCCGCCGCCTCCCCTTAGGACCCCTTTTAATCCCTCTACGGACGCATCGATTTGCGAAGTGGTGATCCCCCATCCTGTTCTAAGCGTTGTTTTGTTGGTAAGGAACCCTAACTTGCCTCGATGCATTTTTTTTTCTTCTCTAAGATTTTCGTGTTATAGGAGATTCCCTAACTTCTATATGCAATCGAATCAAATTCCCAGTAAAAAAAGTTTGGGGGTTCACCTGAACGCCCATGCCCAACGCTGCATCCGACCCTGCTCCCGAGAATGACCAAGGATGCAGCGTCAGCCATGGCCAGGGGAACGATGAAACGCAAGAATCAGATGGGTGCCTGCATAGCCGGGGGCTAGAAGAGAACAGATGGGTTGATTTCAGCCATTCGCTGCAGCTGGTGCTGTTCTCGCGGCAGTGGGTCCTTGCTGAGAACCTGGTTGCTTTAGCAGACCAGCAGTCCATGCTTGATTACGGACTGTCCATCGCTCTTGATGCCATATGGTTCTTGCGGACGAAGCAGGATCTCGAGGGGATCAACTGTCTGATATCGAAGATTGTGGCATCCGGGGCAAAGGATTTTGCCAGGGGGATCCTCAGGACCTCGTTGCTTGCATCCTGTATTGCAGCCTGCCAAAGCAGGGCGCTTACTGTGGGTGATAGCAAGGAAATTGTTGCTGAGAGGTGACTCTTCTCTTATTGATGAACGTTTCTTTCGCAGTGGTCTGCTTATAACACTGTTGATGATATATTTATTTTGATTCCAAATTTTAGATTACATGACCGTCTGCGAGATTGTCCTGGTGCCGAACATTTAAAAATTGAGGCAGGTATCAAAGTGCAGAAGTTTATGGACTGGGCGTTACATTGTATCCACATGCATCATTGTTCTGAAGAGAGACAGAGCTGCAGGTGGAACTACAACACTATTCAAGAGGTACAGCTCCACCTGTCAGCATTTAGAGCCTTCTTAGACATAGCTGGTGACAATCTCAGTGGCAAGATCTTCACTGAAGCATTTGATGCGGCCTGCTTTCCACTTACACTCTTCTCGAGTTTATTTGAACCTGGATGGTCTTCTGGGAGTTCAGCAGTCTCTATCAAGGGTCTTCTGTCATTGCTTGTGGAAGGAGGTGCTGACAACGTAAACCAGTGCTTCCTTGAAGCTGCACGCTTTGGAAGTACTGAGCTTGTACGCATTTTGCTGGAGGTAATTCCAGTTGCTCCTGTTGATCTTAAAATAGACTCATAGACTAACCTGGACCCTTTCATGTTATGCTGAATGAATGTTGCAATGGCATTTATTTTTTCTGTTGTAGAGAAAATTGTTGTAAAAGGCGTGACCAAAATGTTAGACCTAGGTGTCTAGTGTATTTTCTAGTTCATATAGAGGAAATTTGTTCTAATATCAAATTAGATGCAATTTATAAATGGAGATGCTATTACTGTAACAATTAATGTTCATTTTTAATATATGAGTCATTATAATAAACAATGTTTTCCTAAACAATAAACTTTAAACAGTCGGTGACCCATCATTTAGCGTTTAACCTGTATACACAGAGTTTAGACGGGCTAAACAGTTTGCTACTATAGCTGGAAAGAAACGGGGAAAAGAGGCTGGCAGGAGGAAAGAAAAAGGAAACAAAACCAAAAGAGGAAAAGTGGAAGGAGAAGAGAAGCGTTCTGACCAGCGCATTAGCCAGCCCCCTTCTGTCTCTCTCCACTGCACGTCACCCCCTTATCCACTTCAGATTAGAGTCATCAGACTCCCTTGATCATATACTAAAGATGAACATTAATACGAGTCATCGGATAAGGGGGCACGAACACAGCTTCTGGTTTTGGGCTGGACGGCAGCGGTGCCTAGTTGCGGCCTGGGGCCTCAATGGTGGCTCGCGCTGGGCTTGACCATCCTACTCTATCTCCCTCTCCTCATTTTTGTCGGGCTCCATCATGTAAACAGGCCTGAAACTGTTGGGATTGGGACCGTCCCGTGCTGATGTTTTTTTTTTGTCTGATTAGGCATTTAACTCTGTTTTTTTACTGATCTTGACTGATCAGACAGGTCAAACGTTTAGGAGACCTATTAGGGCCTAAACTGCACAATTGAGTGATATCTACCATTTAGATGACTGTTAAGAACCGTTTTGGAAAACACTGATAATAAATCAGTTCCAGTTGTAACTCAAGATGATCTTCCAGCTTATAAAAGGGGAAAGTTTCGTATAAGCCATTCAAGAAGTTGTGATTCCTTATTAGCCACTAAAAAAATCCAAGTTTCCTATTAGCCATCAATCCAAACATTTATACCTTCCAAGTCATTGCCATCCATTTTCAAGTTAAACAGTGTTAACTGATAGAGGAAACTACACATTTCCCCCCTCATATCAAATTTGTTTTAACTTTCTTTAATGCCACTTTAGTGCTTTACTGCCCACAAAGAAACTTATATTTATTTTCTGTTACTTGCCTTGTTCTGACAGCGATTAAGCTCATATATAGATAATGCATTCACATATGTGTTTCAGGCTTTTGGCTCTAAGTATGCCTGAAATACATGCAAATAAATAATATATTCGATAGTAAATAATTGAGGAAATTAATTTTGATTTTTCTTAACACATGCAATTTCCATATTCATCAAACATTCAATATTTATCAATAATAGTACAAACATTCTTGATGTTCATGCTTAGTGGGCTCATTTCAGAAAAAGGGAACATCAAAACTGCTGTGCTATATTATTATTGTTCAATTGTTCGTGAGGTGGTCAAATCATTGGTGTGAGCTCATTTCAGAAAAAGGGAACATCAAAACTGCTGTACTATATTATTATTGTTCAATTGTTCGTGAGGTGGTCAAATCGTTGGTGATTAGTAGAGTAATTAACTCCCCCTCCCTCCAAGCTCAGCATCAGGTGATACGCCTGCGCCGCTCAAGCTTGTGAACCCAAGCAGGTACCATGCATTCAGCCGAACCCAGCGCCTATAGCGACACCTGATGCAGTGCCTGTCCACACCGTGACTGCCGAAGCCAGATATTGCCACAGTGCACACAGTGTTTTCCTAAACGGTTCTAGACGGCCATGTAGACCAGTTTCAACCGTAGACAACACCCAATTGCGTAGTTTAACCCCTAATCGGACTCCTAGACGGTTGACCTGTCTATAAAATAAAAAACGGAGTACACAGGACGGTTTTTGGACGGATTTAGACACCGTTTAGTCCGATTAGAGCGACGTCTAGGAGATGGGATGAGTCGGAGATCAAAAGCCTTGCACCCTGTCGGCAGTGCAGCGCCGCTGCTGAGTAGGAGGGCAGGCGTCATGGCCATCCAGCTGTGCAGAAGCGTGGATGGACTACGCAGAGAGGGGAGAGCTAGCGAAGAGAGCTGGACGGCACCATTGATAGGGAAGAGAGGTGGGCGTGGCGCCATGAAGAGGGAGGAAGAAGGGGAGGCGAGAGACGGGGGCGGCGCCGTTGATTCTGGGAGCGCTGGCAGCTGCGGCGGCTTTGATTCTGTTGGGAGCCCCTGCCCACCTGAAGACACGATGACCTAATCCACTTGTGGGCTGGCTTGTGGGCTAGGCTGGATGGTTATTGGCTGGGCCAGACACCGTCTTTTTCATTTTCTCATCTTCTCTCTTTACTATTTTCTTTTTCCTTTCCTACGGCTGTCCTCTATTTTCCCCTTCTAGTGTGCTACAGTAGCAAATCATTTGGCCTGTCTAAACACTTGTAGACCGATTAAACGCTAAACGACAGTGGACCGACTGTCTACCGTTTACCATCTAGGAAAACATTGGTACACATGCACCATGGTAAAGTCTAACTTCAGTAGTATAATAATCACCATGAGTGCACCCCTTAAATTCTGGATTAACCACTCTAAAACATAGAATTCTGGTTCATGCGCTGGTCGCTAGCACCTCCGTCACCACACAACCATCTAGGATTTGGTCTGTCCAGATCAGGCTGGAGTTCAGGGGTGAGCTGCATGAAGGATATGGAGATGCGTTCGGATGCTAGGGCAGTTTGGTCATTCAATAGAAAAACTAACCCCTCTTGGTGCAAAATTGCAAATGGAGCCTATTATAGCTGAAGGTAGGGGCTTAGCAAGGCATTAAAGTTTGGACTGATGGCTAACAAGGAACTTAGATTTTTTGAGTGGCTAACAAGGAATCATAACTTTTTTTAATGGCTAATAGGGGATTTTGATGAAAGTCACTTCAAGTTGCAGTTCAAGATGATATTCCAAACTCTTGTGAAAGTCAGTTCCAGTTGCACGTTGCTAAAAGTCCTCTTCTTTCTGCGCAAACACCACCACCACAGTGATGATCTGTTTAGAAAACATAGTTTTGGATGACACTTATTTGGATTGCTGCATAGAAAACACATCATTCTAATGAAATGGAGATTGCTTTACTCCAAATACGGAGCTGCCAAGTTTGGATTTATTTGTAAAATTTGGCATATAATTGATCAGTAGTCATAATTTTAGTTTGCAATCAAACATAGTAAGTACTATTTCATTGCATGAAAATATGTAGCCAATTCAGGGCAATCAAAGTGATGTTCCAAAATTGTGCATGCTTTTTCTTAGTTTTTGTGGGCTTGGAGATCATGTAAGCACACTATTGTAGCTCCATGTTCTAACAGCTGGGGCTGCCAAAGTTTGTAATTGTTGATAAAATTTGGTGTACGATTGAGAATTAACCATGATTTTTGTATGGAACCAAAACATAATGAGTAAGTAGCTCTTTAACAAATTTAGCACAAGCAAATTAATGTGGTAAAACTGTGCATACCATTTGTTAGTTTTTGTGTTTGTGTGTGTGTGTGTGTGTGTATGTTTTGGATCATATACTAAACAACAACAACAACAACAACAACAACAACAACAAAGCCTTTTTATCCCAAGCAAGTTGGGGTAGGTTAGAGATGAAACCCATGGGAACCCAAAAAAGAAGATACAAAGAAACAAAAGCCAAAAGAAAGAGAAGAGAAAAAAGGAGAGAGAGAGAGAGAGAGAAAAAAGGACAAAAATAAAAAGAACAAAAGCCAAAAACGAGTAAGCAAGAAGGAAGGAAAAAAGATCACGGTTCCGGCACGTCTATTGCTAGTCTTCAAGCGCTCCTATCCATAGCTAGCTCCTTAGGGATATCCCACGCCTTCAGGTCTCTCTTAACCGACTCGTCCCTCTTAACCGACTCGTCCCAAGTCAAGTTAGGTCGGCCTCTACCTCTCTTAACATTAGCATCTCTCTTTAGAACCCCACTACGTACCGGCGCCTCCGGAGGTCTCCGTTGGACATGTCCGAACCATCTCAACCGATGTTGAACCAATTTCTCCTTGATAGGTGCCACTCCTATCCTGTCCCGGATATCTTCATTCCGTATTCGGTCTCTTCTTGTATGCCCGTAAAACCAACGCAACATACGCATCTCTGCTACACTTAGTTGTTGAACATGTCGTCTTTTCGTAGGCCAGCACTCAGCACCGTATAACATCGCCGGATGAATTGTCGTCCTATAGAATTTACCTTTTAGCTTTTGTGGCACCCTCTTGTCGCATAAGACGTCGGATGCTTGACGCCATTTCAACCAGCCGGCTGAAATTCTATGCCTAACATCTTTATTGATGTCACCGTCCTTTTGCAACATCGATCCTAAATAACGAAATGTATCCTTCTTGGCCACCAATTGTCCATCAAGACTAACGTTTCCATCCTCATGTCTAGTCGCGCTAAACTCACACATCATATACTCGGTCTTGGCCCTACTAAGTCTGAAACCCTTGCACTCTAATGTGTGCCTCCACAGCTCCAACTTTCTATTAACCCCATCCCTACTCTCGTCAACTAACACCACATCATCAGCAAAGAGCATACACCAAGGGACATCACTCTGTATTTCTCGTGTGACCTCGTCCATCACTAAAGCAAATAAATAAGGGCTCAATGCTGATCCTTGGTGTAGTCCTATTTTAATCGGAAAGTCATTGGTGTCGCCATCACATGTCCGAACACACGTCCTCACGTCCCTGTACATATCCTTGATGAGGGTAATATACTTAGTTGGGACTTTGTGCTTCTCCAAGGCCCACCACATGACACTTTTTAGCACTTTGTCATATTCCTTCTCGAGGTCAATAAAGACCATGTGTAAGTCCTTCTTTTACTCCCGATATCTCTCCATCAATTGTCGCATTAAGAAAATCGCCTCCATGGTCGATCTTCCAGGCATGAACCCAAACTGGTTTTGCGTCACACTTGTCACTCTTCTTAGGCGATGCTCGATGACTCTCTCCCAGAGCTTCATCGTATGACTCATCAACTTAATCCCACGATAGTTAGTACAACTTTGAACATCTCCCTTGTTCTTGAAGATCGGTACTACTATACTCCTCCTCCATTCTTCCGGCATCTTGTTTGACCGAAAGATGAGGTTAAAAAGCTTAGTTAACCATACTATGGCTCTGGCACCTAAGCATCTCCATACTTCGATGGGGATACCATCAGGGCCCATCGCTTTACCACTCTTCATCCTCTTCAAAGCTTCCTCTATCTCTGTCTCCTGAATTCTCCTCACAAAGCGTCTGTTGTTATTATCAAATGAGTCATCCAACTCAAGTATAGGACCTTCCTGCTCTCTGTTAAACAACTTATCAAAGTACTCTCGCCATCTGTCCTTGATCTCCTCATCTCTCACCAGGAGTCGGTCTACCCCATCCTTGATACATTTGATTTGGTTGATGTCCCTTGTCTTCTGCTCATGGATCCTAGCCATTCGATAAATGTCCTTCTCCCCTTCCTTCGTGCCTAGTCGCTGATAAAGGTTATCATATGTCTGACCCTTTGCTACACTCACTGCTCGCTTTGCAGCCCTCTTGGCTATTTTATAGCCTTCTATGTTGGTTGCACTCTTGTCAAGATGTAGGCGCTTGAAACACTCCTTCTCCTTGATAGCCCTTTGCACCTCATCATTCCACCACCAGGTGTCTTTTTGTCTTTTGCTTCTTGTTTGCCTCCTCTACTCACGCCAAATACTTCTGAAGCTACCTTCTGAACACATGTTGCCATTTTTAGCCACATGTCATCTAGTCCTTCTCCTTCCTCCCAGGGTCCCTCTCCTAGCATCCTCTCCTTAAAAGTTTGCGCCACCTCTCCTCTAAACTTCCACCACTTCGTTCTCGTGGTCTTGGTACGTTTGTCCCTGTATACACGTACCCGAAAACGAAAATCCGCCACCACAAGCTTATGTTGAGTGACGACACACTCCCCAGGTATCACCCTACAGTCCAAGCAAGCATGCCTGTCCTCCCTCCTGGCAAGGATAAAGTCGATTTGGCTCGAGTGTTGTGCACTTCTAAAGGTCACTAGATGGGATTCCCTCTTCCTAAATAGGGTATTCGCTACCAACAAGTCATAAGCTAGCGCCCAATGAAGTATATCCTCCCCCTCCTGATTCCTACTACCATACCCGAACCCCCCATGGACCCGCTCGAACCCTACATTAGACGTCCCCACATGGCCGTTAAGGTCTCCTTCTATGAAAAGCTTCTCACTGATAGGTATGGCACTAACCATGCTATCTAGATCTTCCCAAAACTGACTCTTGATGCTCTCACTAAGACCTACCTGAGGGGCATATGCACTAATCACATTTAAAGCCGAATCTCCAACTATCAGCCAAACAAGGATAATCCGGTCCCCGTGCCTCCTAACATCTACGACTCCATCCTTAAGGCTCCTGTCGATCAAGATGTCTACACTATTTCTACCCGATGTTGTACCCGTGTACCAAAGCTTGTAGCCAGTATTCTCCACCTTCTTCGCCTTCTGGCCCTTCCATTTAGTCTCTTGAACGCATAGGATATTTACACGCCTCCTAGTTGCCACATCGACTAGCTCTCGTAACTTGCCTGTTAGGGACCCTATGTTCCAACTCCCTAGACGAATCCTAGTTGGCTCGGTTAACTTTCTTACCCTTCGCACCCGTCGAGGAAAGTGCGAAGACCCTTGCTCATTTTTCACCACACCCGGGCGTAGATGTAGCGCGCCACTAAGGTTGCGACGACCCGACCTTTGCTCACTATTCATCGTACCCAGGTCACGATACGACGCGCCACTAAGGTTGTGACGACCCGGCCCTTGCCCATTTGACACCACACCCGGGTTCCGATGTAGCGCGTCGCTAAGAGGGTTACGCCCCAACGAATTTCTTATGGGTTTCATATCCATTTGAGTGGCTGGGTTTTTTACGTTGGTTTGCCAAACCTAACACAACCCTCCTCCTTTACCCAGGCTTGGGACTGGCTATATTGAAACTCAACATAGGCGGAGTTACTAAACAACAACAACAAAGCCTTTAATCTCAAGCAAGTCGGGATCGGGGTAGTCAAACCCCAAAGAAATTGTTGGATCATATACCAAAGACATAAGAATTTCAGATTATTGTTCTATTCTAGTTTTGTTTTTTACCGTCTATTTCCTGTCCTCGGAAAAATTAGTATTTGGCCTTTGCTGCTATTTTCCCTTAAGACCTAGTTATGTTGTATTGTAATATAGTTATGTTTCTCTCCACTGTTTTGTTGTCTTAAAAGGGATTGCTGAAGAAGTTTAGTTTGAGCTTACCATCTTGTATCTTATTCTCAAATTTGACCTGAAGTGATTTGGTATCATTGGAGATGTTGATAGCCAAAAAAAATAGAATTGGGGTAAAATCAGCTCTATGGCATTTAATAAAACTTTGCTGGGGCACACTCAAAGCCAATATTTTGCTATTTGCCATTGGTCATTTGCCGGAAGCCCAGAACATTATATATTGTAGAAGTGTGGTATTTCAAGTTACCCACAGCAGATTGTGCATCCATATTACTAGGTTTGCTAAAAAGATGTAAGCAATTGCTTGAAGCTGTTGCTCTTCTGGACAGGGCTGATAAACTTTAGCTATAATATATGATCAGTTTGTCCTGTGTTTAGATTTTATGTCCGTGTTCGATGGAATGGGATGGCAACCACTATGTCTATGTCGATTGTAGTGTTCTGTAAAACTTATATGCAATTATATTGGCTTCCCTATGTATATATCTTAAAGCACCATATAACTTTTGCCCTTTATGCAGATTGCTTCTCAGAACGGCTTGGCTGTGGATACCGACCTTGCTCTGGTGTATGCTGCTCATTACTGCAAGTTTGAAACAATGGAATGCTTGGTTGATGAAGGGAATGCTACCTCTTTCATTGGTCCTCTGATAAAAGCTGCTGAGTGTGGGTGCTTGCCGGTTGTACACTGGTTTGTCAGTCGAGGTGTTAATGACATTGAGATGTGCCTTGCCCTGACAACTGCTGCTTCGAATGGCCATTTTTTGGTTGCCTCGTACTTGCTTGCACATATCCCTGTGAATGTTCTTGAAGCGCTTAGCCAACAGATCCTCAAAGCTGCAAGGGGGCAGGGCAGCAAGTCGCTTGATGGTGTTGCCTTCCTTCTGGAATCGAATTTTCTAAGAGATGCTACTGCAACATACGAAGCAGCGGACAGAATTGTAACTGGGAGCACCACTGGTATGTCTCAAGACTTGGTTGCCTTTCTAAAAGAACATTGGTCTAAGAGTGCATTTGCCGAAGGGGTGAGTGCTGGCCAGGAGCATTTTGTGAACATCATGAGGATTCTTAGGGCAGGGGCATCCCCAATCTGCCTGCAGGATCTCCCATTGCCGATGGTGCTTGGCATTGCGTACTTGCCGCTCTATCGGGCTTGCCTTAGAGCAGGTGGACAACTACTGCCACAAAGGCTGAGAGGAGAGTTGATTGAAGCAGTTACCCGTCTCGGTGAGCCTGCCAGTACAGAGAGCCAAGGAAAGGATCTTGTGTTGGCTTTGGAACGCCACCTGCCATCATTCTTGATTGCATCATAAGATGTTTCCAAATGCAAATAAACATCAGGCTGTCCTGCTTGGAAGGCACTGCCACAGTGAAATGCGTGATGGTTAAATGTAAAAGTATTCAAAGCAGTGTGTAGTTGCCAACTTCCAATGGAGTGGACGTAGTTGATAGTTTTGTTCCAGCCTGTGGCTTTGCTATTGTTGACATTCGCCGGTGCGTTAGTGCCAGAATTGTCATGTACAGAGGAAGTTTTTTTGTTTTTGTTTTCTTTTTTGTTCGTTTCTTAAAGAACAGATGATGCGTTTTCTCGATTGCATATATTGAAAGAGTTGTCGTGTTTAGGCACCTATCCATGATGTCTCCACTCAACTTTGCATTCTGAACGCCATCTCAGCGCGTTGCTTGAGTTTACAACACGTCCAGTATTTTGATGTAATATTTGCGAATCTGAAGGGGGAGACATCTCTTAAACTGCATAAGATCCAGAGCTGCAACTTTGCACAGCGATTGTGCAGGGTGAGCGATTGTGCAGGGTGTAAGAGCATCTCCGAGTTCCATTAACACTCTCACTAAATTTAATTAATAGGGTTTAATTTATAAAATCATCTTCAACAACTCCTCAAAGCAACTTACAGATTTATTTTTTCTCTAAATTCTTTTTATTTATAGCTAGAAACGAGCAAAAAAATTGGGAGTCTCAGTTCTTAATGTTGTTGTGGTCTTAGATGCTGATGTGGTTCAATCAAAAAAAAATTGATTTATTTTTAGAGAGAACTGTTGGAGACGAGAAAACTTCTCCATAATAATTTTTAGACTGCTACTAAAAATACTTTTTTAAAATTAATTTTTTTTTAAAAGTTTTTGGAGATGCTCTAAGTGTAGAAGAGCTGCCTACGGTGCAGCGAAGTTATGTTATCGATTTTATTTTTTTTCACAATGCTGGGTAGCACGGATGATATTGATTATCAAAAGTAGATCGCAGACTAGAGGTTTAATAGAAATACGGACTATACGCGAACTTCACGATATGCAAATTGAATCAACATTCGTGACAACTTTCCTTTCCTTGTAAAAGCATCCGCTACATTTATTTCATTTTCACTTCAAGGTTCTTTTCACGGTGTGCAACATGAACCCATTACTTCACAACAAATTTATAAATACGTATCAAAACATTTTGAAATAGCGTTGTCCAGTGTCCAGCCAACTATACAGTAATTGATATGTTAACTGTCAAACTCTAACAGTTGCCGATCTGTGGGCGCGATGACACGTTTAAATCTCGCCCACCTCATGCTCAAACTCGAAAATAAGAAGAAGAAAGTTATATATACATGACTTGAAAAGCAAATTAGAATTCAAATTTTTTTTTTTTGAATCCCTGATTACCACCGAAACGGAGTAAGTAGGCCCTTTAACCTGATGCCCAACACTCGAGCAGAATTTCCTGGTCCCTCACCAAGCAAATTAGTAAACTTTATGTACATCAACCTACAAGTAGGATGTCGTGTGTACGGAGTCGTTCCGGCGGCCAGGCTGCGTCAGCGCCAGTAGCAGGAGCATCGCCAGCATGGCCACCGGCACAAGCAGCAGCAGCATCGGCGGCGGCGGGAGTGGCGGCAGGACGAGCGGGAGCAGCAGCAGCAGCACGGAGAAGTACTTGGCGCAGAAGCCCCTCGGCGTGCTCGGGTCGTCGTCGTACTTGAAACGGCCGTCGCCGACGGGATGAGCCGCCGCCCTCTCGCCTGACGGCGTCGATGGCATTCTCGTGGCGTCGCTTCACTTCAAGGCCTGTGGCGGTGGTTTGTCCCTCAGATAGCTGGTCGGTTGGTGAATGTCCTTCGTAAGCGCTGCACAATTTGGAGCTCAAGATGATCAATTTCCTGTGTTGTACTTAATTTGTGAGCGTGGTTAGTGTGAAACTGAGCCTCATACTTGCCAACCACACTCAGAAATTAAATTTCACATGAACCGTGTTGGGCTCAGTTAGTGTGAGTGTGGCGCTATGTCTTTTACTTAATTTGTGAGTTTGGTGATTTGGTCAGTGTGAAATTGAGCCTTGTTCAAGGGCTCTATGACTCTAATTATGATACTCACTCATTTAGAATTTGAGGAAGTTTATTTGAAGTAAATTATACTCATTAAGCTCCATTTTTATGTATATCAGGCCAGGATTTTAGTGAAACATTTGTGAAATAGAATACATTATACATCTTCATTCAATTTGTCCACCACATATGTACATAATTGAAAATGTGAAGATGAAATCATGGTAAAAGTTTGCAAAGTTTGAACTTTTGGATTCCTATAAGACACTTATATCTGGAAATGAGGGGGGAGGGGGGGGGGGGGGGGGGGATCATGGTACCAAATTAGCAGTAATCATGAATAACCATAGTCAGTAGTCACTGGCCTCCAGCTTTTTATGCACGGCGTTGATTAGGATAAGAGTGGCAATGCACTAGTCACACATTAAAACCAGGAGGTAGTTACTCTATAGTGTATATCATTTATTACTCTTGCCCTTATTATTACACAAATAGTTTTCTTTGCCCGTGCGCATCTACCCGCTTCGGCTTCTCTTTCCGGCCAACCCCTCTGTCCCTGGAACCTAAGAAGCTCAAGATAGCTCTGAATCCTGAATATATTTTGTCATAAATTTCTATCAAGTTGCACTACTCATGCTTGGTGGTATTTTGAAGGAATAAGCTCAAGATTTACTGAAGAAGGAGACGATCAATTACTCCAGACCGTCCTAGACTCAAATATCGATCATACTGCCTTGGACCCAAGAACAAATGTTCAAAGTTCAATTGTTTTGATGTTTACTTCATATATTCGTACAGAAGAATACTTGGAGCCTGCGCTGATTGATTAAATTTAACACATGAAATTCATACGTAGGCACGATGATCCATAAAATTGATCGATAGATTTCACGTGCATGCATGCATCTCCATGTCTGATCCGTCGCGTCCAAAGAAAGAAGAGGAAGATAGCTAGTAACGGGTCGTACCTCACCAGACGCCGGTGAGGCGTGAGGCACATCTTCTCAGGTGACCATGCCGCCGCTGCCGTCTAAAGAGCGAGCTGACAAGTCCAGCGGCTATATAACGTTAGATCGGGAGGCTGGTCGGGTGCACTGCATCTGGCTCAGCAAATTACCGCTCGGTCGTTGCGTAGGCCTCCACGCAGCGCTGAGGTGACGCTGCCAATTTTATAAGCGACGGCCTTTGGGAAAAAACCGGGACGAGAATGCTCTCCACTCAGGTGGTTCGTCTCCCCTGGCCACCACGCATACATCTGTCTACCTCGCGACCCTCTTATTACTTTGTTCGCTGCTCTTTTTTTTTTTTGGCTTTGTTAAGTTGTAAATTCACCCTGCCTGCACGGTCCCAAAAGACACCTAGTCCTGGTGCTGGGTCAGGCTTGCGGTTTGTTTATTTCTCCTTTTTGTCTCAACGTGTCTTAGTTCATGCATGTGGTACCTGAAATCTTGGGGCTCTTGATGTTGGTGTCCTGCTTTTTTTTGTTAATTTAATCAGTGCGGTTGTTATTGTCTGTATGACTATGCATGATGCTGGAGAATTTGTAAGTGCGTGTTCGATTCCAGTGCTCTGGGTCTCGCCTGCCTTGACCTGAAGCAGTTCGGTGTTCCTTTCCGGGGGAGCCACAAAAGCTTTAGCTTTATCCAGAAAAGTGGCCGGCTCTATCTGCAGAGCAGGGATTTTCTTGCTCGTGTTGGGTTTCCGACGCTTGCCAGCTTCACTCCAAAGTCCAAGCCGCTTTCTGTTTGCATATATATAGCCTTGCCTAACCTGTGGCATCTTGCGTGGCCAGCTTGCTCGACCAAAGTGACAAATGGATAATGCTCTGCTCTGCATGTATCTGCGCCAGGGGAGTCACCATGTTGCTCTAGTGAGTAAGCATCCCCTTTTCATCAACCTTATTCACCGGCACCACCATTCTAGACATGGAATTTGGAGAACCATTGTCGTTAGAAAAAACGTAGCATTGAGCATTAAATTGAAGCAAAGATCCGCCACTAGAGTTAAGTACTGTATCTCACAAACACTTCTTCTACTTTAATTATTCAAAAGAAGTATTGCAACGGGAGAGTGGTGCCTGGCAAAAGGAGCAGATGGGCACTTGGCTCACCCATTTCTAGTACTAGTTAATTTCATATTAAAATATACTACCAGAATTTAATCATCCTAAACAGGATGTCCAGGAAAATTTGCAAATACTCCTTAATATATGCATGTAAGCTGGACTAAGTTTAAGAAGGAATGGACCCATCGTACTAAACTACTGATTAAATAATCAAAAGTCAGCTGAAAGTTGGAAACTGTTGAAGTTAGACACTAAAAGGCTACGATGAACAGAAAAAACTAAATGAAGTATGCAACCTGGGTAGGAAATAACCTTAAAATCTACTTGAAAATAATACTTTGCAGCTATTAGTTCAATAGATGAAATGGAAGCTTGTGGGCTTGTTACATAACATATATATGCGTTACTGTATATGGCATAAAGCCGCTCATACATGCATTTGAAACTATCTTTATAGAATCAAGAGTACTAACTCCAGACTGCTTATGATTCCCTTTTTTGCTTGCTTGATTTTGGAAATACATTCTTTAGTACAAAGTTGACCGTGTCCAAAAGAACTTAAAAAAGATAGGGGACAACAAGGGTCATAAACACTCACTTGAACAAGTGCGAGAACAAAAGGTTCAAACCCCGGTTGGTTAGCTCCTTCCCAGGAACCAGCTGTGCTGGCGCAGCGCTCCAATTGATTAAAATTAGAAAAAGTATATTTACCTGTAAGGTCCAACTCTGAAAGCCCACTAAAAATTTATTATCTACCTTCAGGATCGAGTTCATGTAATGGACTAATAGAAACCATACGCCTGTGATCATCTTGTACCAATGCAACCACAACCTTCCAGACTGCGGAATAGGATCCAATCATGAAAATGAGACACAAAATCACCAGTTCATATCTATGTGAGATTGTTGGTTCTGGAACTCAAAACATATAAGAAATGTCCTGCAAGACCAAGCCATTGTAGCACCGCACTACTGCAATGATGGCTCCAGTTACCAGCTGGAATGCTCTGGAGTATTGCACCGTGAGCATCTGCAAAATTTCCATCCGTGACTTCCTTTTTTGGTAAAGATTCATCATGTACTTAATGTGCTCCTAAAACAAACTTACAGCATTCATGAAAAAATAGTGACTTCAGGAACTTAGCTGACCCTTTTCTAAGAGATGATTATTTAAAAAAATACACCAGATACATACTGCATCAACTAAATAGATAAGGACACAATCACAGGACTCTTTTCGTTGCTACTTCCTATAGTTTTGCAGATCAATGTACCAGTTTTTGAACCTCCTGATCCTTGCAGTGCTCACCAAACCTTTTCATCATGATTCTTTCCTCTTGAAATTTCATTGCCAGGTTGAACAGAGTGCAGAGCATTCCTCCTTGATCCCATCACTTTCACCTTTCAATTGGCTTATTGTTGAGCAGCAGACTCTCGGTTCCTGTTCCCAGCAAGGTCATGCTGGAGCTCACTCTTGTGGCCACCTACAGCCTGAAAATTCTGGAACTTATTAAGATAGTGGTAACAGGTAAATGTTGTTGGTAGCCTTGGAGGATATTACAACATGATGGAGTGACAGGTTTAAGATGAGCTCATCATTATCCCTCTACATATCAGTGGACTTTTGTGTACCCAGAAATGATATGAATAAGTCATCAAAGGTGTTTGTTCCCTCTAGACTTACAAAAATATAAGCAAAAGTGTTTTTTTCCTCCATAGCCGATATTTGAACAGGATGGAGACACTCATTTTAGGTCATCTGCTGCAGATGCTCTTCCCTTCCAAAATGTTCCAACATACATAGATCAAAATTGGATTGGCCATTTTGCTCCACCAAGCAGCCACCAAGGTGTGGTTAGACAGCACCATATTTCTGAACTCTTGTCCATCCAAACAATTTGCAACATGTTTTCATGACATACTTCTTTTGAGTATACATAGAAGGCCAAGGAGTCTTTCTGACTGTTTGCTTGAACAGGGTAAGCAAGACCTGTTATGACACCTATTAATCCTTTATAGATGCTACCATTCATAGATGAGCTGCAGTTTTCAAGATATAAGCATTGGATATACAAGAATATCTCAGAGTGGACTTGATCCGTCTTTTTCTTTGGAGTAACTGGGGCCATTTTTAGTCATATGGAGAAGGAATACGTGATTATTTATCCAGGAACTCACAAAATTACAGTTGAGCTTCAGGATGTAGGTCATATATTATTGGCAAAAAACTAAATGCTGGGTGGTGCATAAAAAAAAATTGGTATTGTAGTAATGTAAGTGATTGCTATTATCATAAGTAGGCTTCACCTTAGCAGAATACATTTGACTCTTACCATACTCCCTCACCAAGAAAAAAAAACTTCACGTGATCATATTTAACATTATATTCTGAGCATATAAATTGTGTATGGCTTGTTATTCCTTCAAAACATCAATTTTCAAGTATGACATCATTCCTCACTCCATGAGGGCAATGAACTACTAAATGGAAGCTACAAATTGTTGAGAAAAGAAGTTCACATGTTGTGACAGCATGGCTGCAAGTAACATAATAAGCACCAGAATCCTCACTGTTCAAATACGAAGCTGGTGATCGAGTTGATTATGCAATGTTCTGTAAAAGTACCAAACGAGCAACATACACACACCTCAAACAAATTGGTCATTGCATTCAAAAAATAATAATTAAAAGCATTGCGTTATATTTGTAATCTACATTGATTCAATCTAGGAGCATTCAAGAAGACATCAGTTCAGCTTCTGATTTCAGCTTTCAAAACTAGCCATAATGTTAATCAAACACGTTTACTGAGCCCCAAGAAAAAATTATACACTCGTTTTTTGTGTAATTGTGTTGCAACAAATCTAGTTTACATGCCTTTCCGTCCCTTGCATGTGATCAAGTAAAAAGGCTAGACCTACAGGCTGTGTGCCAAATCGAACCACCCACTGGCACATTTCATCGAACAGGTCATGGTCACACTTGTTCTGTGATGGCAAGAGACCAAGAACAGGAGCTCCTACCTCTCCGCCGACTCGACGCCAAAGACGCCGTCCCTCCGAATCGCAAACTCGCACGAACGCTCAGGCAGGTGCGGCGCGAACGCCACCTTCATCCGCCTCCTGGCGCTTCCACCGGCGGCGTCCAGCTCCCGCGTGAGGAACAGCCGCGTGTTGACGCAGTTGGCCCACGCGATCCCGAGCGCGGGGCTGACACGGCGCCCCGACGACCACGCGACGGTGTTCCCGGCGTCGCCCTCCACCACGTCCACCACCTGGTTGGTCACCACCACCACGCACTGGTGCCTGTACGCCAGCTCCTTGAGCTTGGCGGCTATCTGGAAGAAGAGCGCGGAGCGGCGCTTGAGGTCGGCGGGGGAGGCGTCGAAGTCGGCGCGGAAGAGCGAGGCGATGGAGTCGAGGAGGATGAGGCGGATGGGGAGGCGGTGCCGGGAACGGTCCGGATGGGCGAGCACGCTCTGGGCGCGGGAGAGGAGGGTGAGGAGATCGGCGGGGGAGTGCGCCGCGGCGACGAGGACGTGGTCGAGGATGTCGGGGTGGGACTTGGGGGCGAGGCGACGGAGGCTGCGGAGGGGGAAGGGGAGGTCGGAGTAGAGGAAGAGGGAGGAGCCGGAGAGCAGGCACTGGGGCGCGATGAGGGCGAGCTGGAGGCAGAGCTGGGTCTTGCCGGAGGCGGATTCGCCCGCTATTTCCGTGATGGAGCCGGCGGGGAGGCCGCCGGAGAGGAGGCGGTCGAGGACGGGGCAGCCGAGGGAGAACTTGGAGGCGCGGACGGAGGGGAGGAGGAGGAGCGGGTTCTCCGGACGGAACTCGTGCTGGCCGGAAGAGGAGGAAGCGGCGGCGGCACGGGGCTTGGGCGCCGGCGGCCGCATCGCCGGAGCTCGCGGGCCCGAGGCCGAGGGGATCCGGTTTTCCCAATCTGGGTTTCGAATTGTCGCGGGTAGTTTTCCCGCTGGGAAGGTGGATTTCGGGGAATTATGGGCTGACATTTACCATTTGCGTAGCCCAATTGAATATTTGTTTGTCGATTCCACTCCCTCCGTAGAATTTTTATATTCAGGTTTCGATGCAGAAAGACAACTAGACTCAGTACAATTTCGTGTTCACCTCTTAAAAAATCGAGATGAAATTTACATGCTCTCATGTCTTTTGAACTTAATTAAAAAATTCCAGTAAACAATTTGTAGGGAAACAATTTGGTGATGAATAAATACATTCCCGAAACGCCGTGTAAAAATATAACGAAGCGGAGATGGAGTAACCTATTGTGGCTCAATGGTACGTACGTTTCCACCGATTCACCATCGTCTTCCTCCGACCTCAGTCCGTCCATGTCAACAAGCGGGCGCCGCCATATCTCCTACGGACTACGGTCAAGTCAGGCAGACGTATCTGAATCTCATGATCCCCGTGCTGCGCTGTTGGTAGCTTCCGTGTCCACGTGTCGTCGCTGTCTGGAGTAGAATCTTAACCGAAGCGTGACAATTCACAACTGGGTACTTCATTGTGATTTGCCAGGGAAAAAAAGTACTAGTAGCGGTCTGACTCTCGTTTCATCAGTTATTATTTGAAAAGAGGCGCGCGAGACGTACAAGTTTCCATTTCGTCTCTCTCCGCTCTCGATGACCAGCGGAGCGTGGCTAACGCAAGGCGGAGGGCACGGTATTTGAAGGTGATGAGTGGTGGAAGACTTTGACACAAGAGCAACTTTCTTGATGCAATACGTAGTACTGCGGTTTGTTGGACCAGTCAAAACGAAAACGACTCGGATTCAAGTTAGCCCAGTTTGGTTCCTTGGAAAAAGCAGTTGAAAGCCAAGGGATGTAGTATGTCCACTGCAGTTCCGTGTTCCACGGCTACGAAACATCACCACCTGCGGAAATTAAGCTGGCAATCAGTAGGAAGTTCGGAACCGCTGCGCGCGGCCGCACGGGGTACAAATAAAATAACAACCGGCGTTCGCGGACGTGGAACCGAACTTCACCGCCGCCATTGACCGGGCCGGCGCGCGGCGACTTGGAATCGAAATTGCGCCCCTACAGACTTGCCCGTGAAGCCTTTTTAGCCACGGCTACTGGCTATACTGCAGGTGCGTGCAGAACGCGCGCCGCCTTCGCGGCGCCTTCGCCATTAATAGTTCCGCTTAAAAGTCTATTCCCGCGTCGCGTACGCAAGTGCGTTAGGACGTCGTCGCGTCAACGTACGCCGCTGTCCGCTTGCATTGCCCATGCGTCGCAGCTCGCAGTAGTCGTCACGGCATCACCCGGAGACCGCCGCCTGCTCCGGGCCCGGCCGTCCCAGCGCGGATGGACATATATACGTGCCACGCTGCGAGTGCAGCATATGCTTCCTCCACCCTACAGTCCTACACACACAACCCGACCCGGCAGGCTTCTTCTTCTTGTCGAGCATATGTCATCACGATACTTGGACCGAGGCGCCGGCCCACCCGCGGCGCCCGGAGCCGATAATAATGGGAGCAAACTAAACACCGGCGCCATCATCACCGTGGCCAGCATCGTCGTGCTCTTCGTCGTCTTCGCGTGCGGCCTCTCCTCCATCTACTGCTGCATCAACTCTCTCGACCGCCGCCTACGAGGAGGAGGCGCCGCGTCGTCGTCGCCCGCCCGCACCCGGGGCGTCGACCCGGAGCTCCTGCGCTCGCTGCCGGTCACGGTGTACCACCGCGCCGAGGCGGCGAAGGACTCATCATCGGTGGAGTGCGCGGTGTGCCTCGCGGAGCTCGAGGACGGCGAGGCGGCCCGGTTCCTGCCGCGGTGCGGCCACGGATTCCACGCCGAGTGCGTCGACAAGTGGCTCGCGTCACACACCACCTGCCCGCTCTGTCGCCTCGCCGTCGCCAAGCCCGACGACCACGCGTCGCCGCCGGGACTGGCTCCCGTCCAGCGTGAACTGGCGAATTACGGCTCCAACTCCAACAACCTGCCGGCGAGCGTGATTCTCGGGGTGCCTCATCACCACCACCGCCAGAGCGCCGGCGCCGCGGTGGCCGACAGAGGCGCCACGACGGCCGTGCAGCTGGTGATCGAGATCCCGGACTCGGCCCCGCGCGACGCGGCGAAGTCGTCGCCGGGCTTGGCGAGGCTGAGGTCGATTAGGAGGTTGTGGAGTTTCGGGAGGCAAGGCGCGGGGCCCAGCTCCTCCTGCTCATGCCCCGGCGAAGGCGCTGACGTATCGTATAGCGCAGGGGTTCAGCGTCACCGTCGGTATTACCTTCGCGGAGGCTGCGGCCGGTGCAGCCCGCCGAGAAGCCGCCACATAACGACGCCGGAACGGGAAAACGCCGACAGAGAGCGACTCCTATATTTTCTCTAAGTTCTCTGTGTTCCACTGAATTCTAGCCACGGTTACCGTTTCTTTCTTTCTTTTTTTTCATTCTTTTATTGGATTTACATATTTAATTGTAAATATGTCCAAAGTCCTTTAGTTATAGAAAAGATGAATTGATGTAACTAAAAGTTTCAGATTCAACAGAGACAATTATTGTATTTGTGTTTAATTTGTCTAAAAAAGTTGACATATAGAATATAAATATGTGTCTAAAAAATCTCTTATAATAAATACAATATAACGAGTATATTTGATGCTTAGTTTTACATAGAAAAAGTATAACTTAATCATAGATAAAATAAAATAAATAAAAGAAAAATCAATAGTGCATAGGCCATGTGACATGTGTGGATGCTCAACTGCTATATCAGATCGAGGCACTATGACTATGGAGATGATTTTTAGAGGAATTGTGTATCAATGTAAATACTCTATAAAAAATATAGGAGAAAGTCCGATTTACTCCCTTGAGCTATGCCCTATGTCCACATTACCCCCTGTACTAATATTTAGTTTACTTACCCCCCACGGTTTGCTAAACCAGTTTAATGTTCATCTTTGCTTGCATCCCAAATCCGGTTTTGATGACGTGGCCTTGCATAATAGTGGTTTTGCACATTAATGATGCCACATAGGTTGTCTGACGTGGTAAGGACCCCTTCCCGTGCGCCTCGACTCGTTCTCTTGCCGGCAGCTCCTCTGTTTCTTGAAGCCGCGTTTAGCTCCCATGGTGTTTGCGGCGGCTGCGGCTGCCTGGGGCGTCTAGGCCAAATTCGTCGATTCGCCGTACCAGTGGTCCTGCCGCACCAGAAGAGAAGGTCCTGGTTTCGTGGTGTAGAGTAGAGAAATTTCTTCCAAGCCGCACCAGGGGGAGAAGGCATCATTGCCGCGGCAGAAGAGATGGCAGCACGCTACACTTGTGGATCCATTTTCAATTTGTGTTTATCTTACTCCATTTGCTGGTCAATTATTCCTTGATTTTAATATATTTTGGTTTTGATTTGGAGCACTTTGTCTGCTTCTACCTTCTGTGTGCGGATGTCGGGTTCATTTGTGAGCCAATTTTTTCAGGATTTGAGTGATACTGCGTGTTGAGCGAAGGAAGATTGATGTGTGTACATCTTTTGATGAAGTTTACAAGTATATGAAGATAAATTGCAGTGGATAAATTGAGACACCGCCCTGGCTGTAGATTTTCTCTGGTAGTCAGTAGAGTTGTAGATTTAGGAGCAAGTGAGTGCAGTGCCATGACAAATGTAATTCAAACTGCAGTCTGTATGTTGTAATGTGACATCAATATGAATGAAAAAGAACATTTCAGTTTCATTCCCAACTAATAGGTTTGTGATATTGAAACCAGAAACACGTTCCAATCTAACATAAACTGACATACAAAGGAAGATAAGCTAAGTTTCTGGTTCACATGCATAAGCAATTGAAGATAGCTAAGTTTCTGATTCAGAACTGAAACAACCAAGCATGGTAGACTATATGTCTGACATAACTCAAACTGAGACAATCAACTAATTGCAGACAAAATGCTGATGGCCATTCAGTTTCTGGACGATGCTTGCTTCCTTGCATTCTTCTTGACAAGTGCTGTGTTCATACTACTCTAGGAAGGCATGTTAGTAATGTCAAAAATTTCACTAGTGCTCCTTTGGTTTCCTCCATCCGTTCTTGCCTTCTTCCGTGGCATAGTGTCTACCAATACCTGTCATGGAAAAAAGGGGTGGTATGATTACAACATAAATTAAAGGATTGAAATATATGTTGTATAAAATATTTTACTTGCCTCTTTGGCTCTCTGCATAACTCTTCTCATGCGGTTATCTGTGGGATTGGCTGAACATTTTCTAATATTGTGACCTGTTTTATGGCATCTGCTACACTTACCTTTTGTTCCAGCCCTTGATAGCTTAGTTGCCTTCTTTGCCTCACCGTGCTCCCTTATCCTCTCTTTCCTTGGTCTGCCTGGCATCTTAACATATGCCGGAGGTTTTGGCTTGCGGTGATCAGTAGGTGGCCATTGCTGTGCACCCTCCATTGGCATCATACAGTGATCATATGTCATATTGTAGTTGTCAATAGAATAGCACTCTGCTATATAGTCTTCCGGTGACTTTGAACTAACAAACAATGCAGTAATAGCATGAGCATAAGGTATTCCAGCTAGCTGCCAGTACCTACAAGAACAAGTCCTTGCCTCTATATCAACTTTATACCTCTTATCCTTTTCTTTCACTTCAAAGCCATCTTTACCATTCCACAGTGCAGAGCAGTTTTGGGCTTGATCTATATACTTGTTCAGCTTCTTCAAAATGTTTGGACAAATTCTTCCTGGCCAGTTATTTGACTTGCTTCTGTTCTCTTGAATCCTAACAAAAACCTTTTTTCTGATAACCTCTAGCATGGAGAGTATTGGGTGAGCCCTCACATCCACAATCCAGCTGTTAAAACTCTCACACATATTGTTGTCAACACTGTCACAAAAACTTCCTAGGTTGAACCATGCTCTGCTCCAGTGCTTTGGGTTTGTGTTCATCATGTCTGTGGCACCAGCAGGTGTTAACTGTGCTAGCTTAGCTCTGCAGAAGTTGAATAATGGAACTGATGAGGCCTTTGCACATTTCCAAAAGGGCTTCTGAAAGGCCTGATCCCTGAACTTCTTTCTCCAGTTTGCATAGATATGTCTTGTACACATACGATGCTCAATGTCTGGAAACAATTCTCGAACGGCATTTAGAAGTCCCTGCAAATTTCTAGTAAAAGTCATTTACATAATTCAAATCATGATAGGGGAAGGCCTAAACAAGAACAAGGTATAACAATCACCTTTTGTTGGTCAGATATGATAACCCAGCCTTTTCCACCTACGGGCACATGAATATCCTTCTGTAGTAGGCCTAAAAACCAAGTCCAAGAGTATTCTGTTTCCTTCTCCACTACTGCCCAAGCTATGGGATAAATCTGGTTGTTCGCATCTCTTCCCAGGGCACATAACAACTCACCATTGGTAGCTCCCTTAAAGAAGCAACCATCTACACCAACAACCTTCCTGCATCCAGCTAGGAATCCTTTTTTGCAAGCATCGAAGCAGACATAGAACCTTTGAAATACAGGTACCTCATACTCAGGATCTAAACAAACTGCTACTGTGCTCCCAGGGTTGCTTCTAAGGATCTCTGCTTGGTATTCAAACATTTTAGAGTACTCACCTTTGCATGACTCAAAGATCCTTCTCATCACAATGGCTTTAGCTCTCTTTATCTTAGATAGTGTAACATCTACACCCATCTGCAGAAGCACTGTCTCCTTGATATTCAATAATTTCCAAGATGGATTGGCCTTGATTATACTCTCATACTTGTCTGCAATTCTTGGAGTTGTCACCAACTTGTTGTCCTTTCTTTTAGGACATATGTGCACATCAACAAGTGTCTTCACTTGAAACCAAGCTGAATCTACCTGGTAGAAGCAAACAACATCCAAGGGCAATTCTTCCATGAACATTTAGCTCTGATCCTTTCTCATCTTTTGGGAACATCAAATGTCTCCTACTTGCGAGGCCATATTTAACTAATGCTTTCTTGCACTCTTCCCTGCCTCTAAAAGTCATACCAACATTGAACTTTGGAATATCAGCTTTACTATCATATCTTGCAAACCTACTCTTCCTCCTTAATGCTTCACCTTCATCATCTTCATCATAACTGGCTTTGTCGCTTGAATCCATCATAGGAGGGTCTAGGATATCATGATGTACATCACCATCATCACTGTCATAAATCTGCACCTTAGATACAGTCACTACTTTCGTTGGAGCAACAGTATTAGTTGGATCCTTTCTTTGGTTCTTTGCACTGCTCCTAAATTCCTTACCTTCTTCATCATCCTCAGATGTGTCCTTATCTCCTACCACAAAATCTTCATCTTCAGAATCAGTATCCTCTTCCACATTTGTTTCATTATGATCGGAGCGAGAGCCATTAGTTTCTTCTTCGACATTTGTTTCATGCTCATTACCATCTGTCCTCTTCTGCCCTTCCATCGTGCCACTAGAAGACTCACCACATTGCCACATAACAACATCATCCCCTATATATTTGTATATATTCACATAAATGTCAGCAACTGCACCCTCAGATATGCATTGAGTCATTAGCATGCAAGTCTTATCGCCACCAATCCCTCGCAATCCACTTGCCATTTCTTCTCCGGGAAACAACCAATGAAAATCAATATTATCTTCAGATGTCAGGGAAACATGATCAGCCAAGTGTCCCCTCAATTCAGGTAGAGACATTTTGTCTCTCTCAATGTGTGACATCCCAACACGGCCACCAACATAGCGCAAGGAATACCCATGGAAATCAAACTGCCCTCCCAGGTGAAACCGAACAGTAAGTATATTCAATGAATCCATCATCCTGACAATAATGAATAAACAAAAAACATTTTTTTAGAGAAAATAGAAGAACCTTTAATAGTGCTAAACCATCCGAAACACAATGTAAATAACAAAACTTTGATCTTTTCTCAGATGTGAAATTAAAAAACTGAAACTCGTACACCCTAGACCAATCCATGGTGCAAATTGTACATACGGACACCATTCCATCTAATCACAAAGGACAAAATCTACTAGTTTTCCAATGTCATGATAACAACTACCGTGAAAAATAATTGTGCCATGCAACAAAAATCAATTTGGCTATAGGAAATTGAAGCAACCCCATTGGGTCGTGCCCTAATTCTACAGGTCCATACTACAGTAAACATGGAATCAGAATGAAGCAACAAGGGGCGGAGCACACCTTGTCGATGACCTCAATAAGCAGGGCATACCTTGTCGACGCCCTCAATGATGATCAGATCATAAACGTTCTGATCGCCGCCTTTAACGATCCGCTGAGCCGCCGCGAGCAAGAAGGGCGAGAGGACAGTTCGTGAGAAGGAACGAGTCCATCCGCATCTGATGGGGTCAACTAACCCACGATCTGTATTGCCACGTTGCAACGCACACATGGCATCGTTGATCAGCAAAACTGCTATCACAGTTGTCCACATCATCAAAACCGGATTTGGGATGCAAGCAAAGGTGAATATTAAACTGGTTTAGCAAACCGTGGGGGGTAAGTAAACTAAATACTTCCTCCGATTCAAAATGTAAGGATTCCAGTGATTCAAAAATTTGTTCACAATATAAGCATTTCTAGAGATAAGACAAAATCTGGTGGGTTAGTGGGTGGATGAGGAATTGATGAGGTAGTGTAAAATGAGGGGTATATATGACTTTTCTCAGGTTGACTATTTTGAAGTTTGAATGGCTAGAATCCTTACATTTTGAACCGGAGGTAGTATTAGTATAGGGGGTAATGTGGACATAGGGATATCTCAAGGGAGTAAATCGGACTTTCTCCAAAAATATAAGACAAAATCGGCAACTACATGCATGTGCTAGAGAGCATGAAATAAAGTTATCTCAACCACTCTAATAATGCATCACATTCTTAAAGGGAGGCATATGCCCTCAATATCGTCAATGATGCAGTATTGTGTGTTTAGTAGGTTTTTTGTTAGGTCCTTATATATGCTATTATAGGGAATGACCAAGCTAAGGAAAAGAGGAAGCCCTTCCAAGTTATAAGATAATTCTATTTGGTAGAGGTGGGATGTGTGTGTGTTTTACTCTTTATATTTGGAGAGGCTTTATAGTTTTGTTCGAGATAATATTTTTTTATTAAATCTTAAATATTGAATTTATGAAGTATGTAGCCTATCCAACTTGTTTGGGCCTCAAAAACTTTATTCTTCTTCTTGTGATGTACTAGTTATCATTCCTTTTTATTGTTGTTTAGAGCATTTTAGTTCTCAACAAATTTTCCTTATTTATCGCTACTACAAACAAATGAATAGTTGAACACTTAACTTCCCAACCACCTCCTCCCAGAGAAAGCAACATTGCTATGATCGTAATGTTCATGTGAACCAAGTAACAATGTTTTTTAATCTATTTTAGGACTTGTTTGGGTAATATCAATCCATATGGTTTTGAGTGCATCGGGGTGAAAAATAAACTAAATTCCCCTTCAATCTCTTCATATGAATTGGACTGTATTCTTTAGTATCAAAACACTTAAGGGAATGTTTTGAGGAGGAGAGAAAAATTGATCCTAATATTTTTGATTTAGCCAAATAAAAGATTCATTTTAAGGGAAGTAATGACATAGATCGGTCTACACAGTCCACTAGCGCAGCTCCTATATTCACTACGCGCTACGCAAAGCGTAGGTGTAGCGTGGCCCGCGGCCTGGTAGTAGCCAAGGTGGGTGTGGCCCACGACAACGTGAGCAAATATTGTCATTGGTCTGGTTCTTTTTCTTTTCATGTAGCATGTTATCGAGAAAAAAAATAAAATTTATATAATTTTTTTCATGCATGATTTTATTGAGAAGAATTTTTATTTTTAGATATATATTCACTGCTGAGACAATATATGTTCACTATTGAAATTTGAAACAATCCATTTCAATGCTGAAACAATTAATATTCACCACTGAAACAATCATTTTTCACTGCTAGAACAATAATTTATCACTACTATTAGAACAATCAATTTTCACTATTAGAACAATATATTTTCACAGTTAGAATATTTGATTTTTAGTAGCAGAACATTTGATTTTCACTAATGGAATATCAGATTTAGGATCAACAACTCAAACACAAATTTAATTTTAAAAAATTCAAATTCAAATGTTCAAAATAATATAGTCATATGAGATCTAGTTTTGTTGTATTAATTACAAAGAGTACAATGGTTCAAACGGATCTGAAAATGGACTTCTTGTTTAAAAGAAAAATCAATTTAAAACTTAAATCAAACTAATATATGTATCTGACCATTAGAACGCGAACATGTGTCCTTGAATTGATCACTGTCAGCCCACTTCAGCATGGTGCGTCCGCTTCGTCCACTCCTCGCCGTTTGATGTGGGTCTAAACACGAACCTTGAAGTGTGCTACGTAGAAGCTATAACGCGCGCTACATATAGGAAACCCCGTTCACTAGGGTGCACCCATCTTAGCCCAATAACAATCTCCATATTAGCCCACTATTGTATGGATATCTTTGCATTCTTTTCCAAAATCCAATCCAATGTATTAAATTCAATATTTTTAAACATATTTTAATAATTTTAAATATATTTAAATATTTTTATAAGTTTATGGTAACATTTTTTTAAAATTGAGTCAAGATTTTCAATAAAAAAATATTGACATGGTATTTAAAATATAGATAAAAAATTTAATTTCTGAAAACTGAAAAAATCATATTATATCTTATTTTTAGAGTTAACTAGCAAAGTGTCCGTGCGTTGCTACGGACTTTAAAAAACAAAACACTCTTTATATAATATAATTATTAGATATATACAATATTATTGATATTTTTACATGAAAGATTATATTTATATTACCATTGTTGCTTCTTAGTATATTATTTTATATGTTAAAAGTAACAATTTTATCATCATTTTTTACCATATTCTACAAGCTTTATCTAGAGAAAAAATCAATTCACAGAGTCCAAAAATAGAACTGCATTGCAACACAATTTTGAAATTGAATACTTGCTCTAATGAAAAAGTTAAAACATGAAAGTTGTATATCTCGTCGAGACCTTTTCGAAACATATATGGATCATATTATTTGGACTATAGAGCTAGGAGATATGAGCCCCGCATAGAGACCTGCGCACAGGAGTCTGAATCAGAACAAATATTTTTGCATCACATATTTGGAAATCAAAACTGCGGGATCTGGACTTTTCTTGAATACCAAAGTTGTAGAACTTTTCAAGAGCTACGAGGTAGAGTCCGAGTTTGCCTCATTTGAGCTCCGAACGTGAGAGTTATGATTTTTAAAATTTGATACTTGATATAGAAGGTAGAAAACCGATTTAGATTCAATCTCTAACTTTGTGGACACGAAGTGAACGACCATACCTCAATTAATAGATTGTAGAGATTATAAACACCACAGTGGTTCAAACAGATTTAAAAATGATTCACAATTTAAGAGAAAAATATGTTTTAAGTTTTGTATTTATGTTCAATTACCTTCCATTCATCCAACGAGAGTAGAAAATGTATCGGCTGTTTATACTTTACACGAATCTCAAAGTGATCTACACATAGACTTTCATCCTATGCTCTCCGTGTATAGGAAACAACAATTTCGGCCGGTTGCACACACAGCCCACCATGAGAATAGGAAAAAAAAAAGGAGGACTTCGATAACCCTTTCTCTTTATTTCTATCACAGTCGATGAGATACGTCAAGGCGATCAGCTCTTGCCCTGTACAATGGTTTACATTGATGAGTAGTGTTTAAGATGATGATCGACTATCAAGTACTAAAATGATACTGCTCCATTAGCCCAGTCTTAATCCTTGTTTCATTTTACTCTTTGCTAGAGTGTCACATCGATTTAGATGTTTGGTTTGAAAGATGAAAATTGTGTAAAGTTTTATCTCACGATTTCATAGCAAAGTCATAATAATAAATTATTGTGTTAAAATTGATCAAAATATGTTGGAATGAAACTTTTTGCTCTCAATGAGAGTTTCAATGAAGTTCATGCATATGAAACAGTGTCAAATAAATTTTATTAGAATAAAACTTATTTTCTCTCTTTCATCTTAATTCCCGTGTCATGTTACTCCTTTTGCTAATGTGTCATCTTATTTAATATCAACGAAACTTTCATTGAGAATGATCTTATAAAATTGTTATCATTAAGGACAATAACTCTAGTTTGTTTATGAACTGAAATTATTGTCTTAAAGATAACAATCTTCATTCACCAAGGACTTAGCCATGCGAGAGGCACCACAGGTTTCCTTTCCCCGAGTTCCATGTAACATTTATTTCCTGCTTCATCTTTTTTAGGAGAATTTTTCTAGTTAATCTTTTTCTCTATGTAGAGCACAAGAGTGTTTTGGCGCTCTTTCCATTTTTGTGACAACTTTTCTCGTTGGTCTTCTGCTTAAAACCCTATTTTCCATCTAGTTAAAGTTTTTGTAAGACGAGTCGGTAGCTCTTTGGCTTCAGGGGAGTAGCTAGCCTTGACAAGGGGGTCCAAATACACGAACGGGCTGAGTGGCTGACCGTGCCACCGTAGTTCAGGTGCTAGAACACCCGTGACGGCGTAACCGATTGCACTGGCATGGTCGTCTGGACACGTTGGCAACTCGAATGGTCGAACCCCTAGCTTGCACTGACTTCACAATCGGCTGCCAAGTTTTCGCGTGGTTGCCAGCCCACCAGCTATAGTTCGTTGCGACTCTTCCTATTCGGACACCGATGTTGCTTTGGCCGCCAAAAGCCCGAACCGATGAACCGAGTCGGATATGAACAACCCCGGAATCTCCACGGGGCGATCCTTCCTACTACATACTAAGGCAAATTCACCCCCACGCATCCAATTAATCATCTGTTTTCTTTTCCCTCACCACAATGGCTCGATCAGAGGAGCGGCCGTCGTCCAATAAGCGGCGGCGGCGGCGGCGGCGGCGCAATGATGGTTCCGCCGCCACGGGCCGGCACAAGAAGAAGAAGCACCTGTACCTGGCGCTCGATGACTGGAAAGGCGGGTACAGCATCCACAAGCTTGACGCCGACGACATGGAGCCTTCGGGGCGTCTCCCTGAGCCTGCTGCCCAACGGTTAACGGCGGCGTTTTTTGGCCCGATGGCCTTCGTCGCCCTGGGCACCAACATCTTCATCGACACCAGCACGCTCCGCAGCCGCAGCCATGCGCCGCCGACCCTCGTCTACAACACGGAGTCCGCCTCGCTCACCGTCGGCCCGCGCCTTCCGGATGCGCTACGAGACTTGGGCGCGGCCATGGCTGTCGGTGAAAAGCTGTACGCCGTGACGACGGTCTACGTGGTGCTCAACCAGTCCCCCTCGTTGCAGGTCATGTCGTGGGCTCCCTCCATCAAGGTGGAGCCGTGGGATCCAAACATGGATTGGTCCTGGAGCAGCCTGCCGACCTCGCCGCCGCCGTTCAATGGGAGTCAGATCAGATCATACGCGTTGCACCCAGACGGGCACACCATCTTCATGTCCACCAGCAACGAGGAAACCCATTCCTTCGACACCAGCAACGGTGTGTGGAGGAGCCTCGGGGATTGAGTGTTACCCTTCCGTGGCTTGAGCCTACTTTGACGCCGGCCTCGACGCATGGGTTGGGTTTCGCCGGGAAGAGGATGGCTACATCTGTTGCTGCCCAGTTGCCTCTCGGAGCACCGCCACCACGAGGTGGCCGGAGTGCAACATTCTCAGACACAAGCTGTTCCGCGGCAACGAGGAGGTAGGCCCAGGCCATTGCCACTTGAAGCCGAGCCTTACCTACATGGGCCACGGCAGATTTTGCCTCGTCGAGGACGTCGTGAACGGTCAAAGTTTCCATGACGGCGCCGTGCTCCATGTAACTCTGTTCAGCCTCAAGTATGATCACAAGGGTGACCTGCAAATCAAGGGTCGTCGGACCACTAGATCCTATACAGTGTCCAAGAATACCCTTCTATTTTCTCACGCAATGCTCTGGATGTAACTAGGATCCACAATGTTTTCCTCCGTAGGATGTTCTGTCCTGCTGCCTGTATGCATACTTTTATATATATTTCTAAACTAGCAAAAAGCGTGTGCGTTGCTATGGGCGTAACTTATAAAATAAATCTAATATATCTTCACTTATATCTATTTAAATAATGTTTAGATAAAGAGTAATTTAAGTCAAATTTAATTTGTATGCGTGTGCATAGTAAAATAAATATGTAAAAATACAAAATTATTGTATAATAAAATGAAATGACCCCCAAATCACATTGGCAATTTTTGTGTGAAGCAAACACTTCGACAACAAGCAAAACACCCCAGTAAGAATTAATGAAAAAAAGAAAAAAAGAATAGTATCTTTGCTTGTCGAATGATAGAACGTATAGCAAGCTATATGCACAACACATCAACTCGTACATGAGAAGAACAGAGCGTCCCTAGCTTTTGAGTCACCCCTGTGCACCGAGCCTGAGTATCAGTCGTATTTTATTTTGTTTTATAGAACACCTAGATCAATTCTAAAACCTTATGCAATACGGAGTCACGTCCTGTAACCTTGTACAACACTGTGTAACACCATATGGACGTGTACCTCTTTTAATAAAGTGTAGAGATATAATTGATGATACAATTTATGATCTCTAGCATTATATAAAGATAAATAAATAGAGAAAAAGGTTCCCTTGGCAAATTTCTGGGATATGTTCCACCTCTCTGTGTGTGTTTTGGGGGTCTGTTTCAGACAAATGTGGATCAACTTTGCTGATTCCATTTTCAACACTGCTGCAAACACTGCATCTATATTATTTGGTCTAACCATGTTTCTGCTATACGTTTCAAGCAATATCTCTATTTCTTGGCTCCATTTAATTGCTGGGTTCCATTAATGGTAGGACATTCCATGCATTGAAGGTGACACCAACCTTAAAGCAATTAAACTGACACAAACAAGGAGATTAATTGGTAGGAGGGAACAGAATGAGGCAGTGAGACAAGCTGCATTCAAGCAGACGGTATCCTGAAACAGGAGTGACCAAGAAGCTTGTGGAGACTGCGATAGAAGATGTCTGATTTGTTGACATCCTGTGGATGAACTGGAGATTATCAGTCAACTAGGATGAGTACATACTGATTGTCTTGACGTGTTGTGGGGATAGGTGGATTTCCCATGCCAATATGCATTAGTGCACATGCATATGTAGTGTTGCAAAGTAAACCAACTTTCAGAAGACAGTAAAGTTCCACTGGAATTTTGCAGGAAGGGCAGTATCAGGAAATGCCACCAGTCCTAAGTTCTGAAACAGGACTTTAACCATAAGCGGTTTAATGATCAAAATATGTTGCAATTTCTGTGCACTCTCGTCATCTTGAGTACAGTAGCTGTGTTAGGTTGACCTTCTCTCTTCCATTATTTGACAAAACAAGTTGCCACTTGAAAAGAGCTTTCCAAGCTAAACGTTAGATCAGATCAAACAGGACATCAGAAGTTTATCAGCATAGGTCCACAAAATTTCTTGGGCAAGAAATTAGTAAAAGATTTCATCATATCCATTTCGTCAATCAATCACGCTATTATTTCACCAACCAATGGATCAGGCATACTGATTTACATGCCGCACAGGAAATGGCAGGTAGCCACAATTTTATTTCAATAGTTACAAAAATACAAGTTTACACCCACAAGAAAAGGGCCATGAGAAATATGCACTCTAACAAAGCAAGCATGTCTTTACTGACAATCAGAACAGGCCACTAAACTAAAAAGAGGCTTCACACAGTAGTTAAGTTGTTTAAATCTAAGTTAATATACATATTGGCCTGCACATACAAGGTCTTGCCATAGCTTCACGGTCAGTTACTGATGAAGAACGTTGGAGAGTTTAAAAACAAGTTGTTGTGACACGAGTCAGTAGGCCGTTGGCTTGACGGTAGTAATTAGCTAGCCTTGAGGAGGGGCCCAAATAAACGAACATGCTGACCGTTCCACGGTAGCTCAGGTGCTGGAACACCAAAAACCGCATCCTGCTGGTTGGCCCTTTATATATATCCTGCTGGTTGGCATCGTCCTCTGGACACGTTGGGAATTCGAACCCCTAGCTTGCACTGACTTCACAATCCGACTGAACAGCGGTCTGCCGCCATGTGTGTTTCGCGTGGTTGGCAACCCACCGGCTATAGTTGGTTACGACTTACGAGAACGTCGTCGCGTGCGTCGTAGGCAACTGCTGATCTGACGCGTTTCCGAGTGCTCAACTGGTTCGATCGCTCGCATGGCGCGGATTGTGTTTGTGTAGGCTACGCAGTTGGTTGGTTGCAGGGGTGAAAACAAATCGGATTGTTGCCGACCGACCGTCCGACCGATGGCGTTCGGCTCAAATACGGCTAGGCCTTTCGGATAATTAGCGTAATCGGAGCCGGCTTCGGATGTCTGTCGTTGGAGCCGGCATCGAAATCGGGAGACCTTTATCCATCGGCTCGGATAATTTCATCGAATTCCTCGGATACTTTTGAAAATCGTTATCCGGATATCTGTCGTGCTGGTCTAGCAAAAGTTTAGACGAGATTCTTCGAACTACTCTACGCCGCTGACCAACTCAGAGCCGTTGTCGATCTCGTGGCCACGGTCCACCGCAAAGCCGTTGGTACCCCAAGAGCCGGCGGCGAGATCGAGTCCAGGAGCGAATCTGCACTACGCCCTGGCTCCATGAGAGAACGACGAGGTGTGCTAGCAGCAGATGGAATCATGGAACCAGAACCGTGAAGAAGATAAGATTGTAATACATGGCCATATGGGCCCATGCGAAGCAAGGCCCACGCAGAGACCTTCATGTTCGTACTGATCAAGTAAATGATGGCCCAAATTATATCTTTGTATCTACGTGTAGCAATTAGAGCTACCACATGGTTACAAATCATCATGAGTAAGATAATATATATTATTTAAAATTTATCATGTTAATTTACTTTATAATTATTTAATAATCTATTTTTAATATTAAAATCTAATAAAAGATTATTCGTTACCGTACCGATTCTGCTTCGCAACCGTTTCATATTCGTTACCAAAATTATCCGCGCCATATTTATATCCGACACTGTCCAGTTTCGAATCCGATAAAAAATATAAAATAGGATATGAATGGACTGATATCTGTCCGATTCCGAGCCATTTACACCCCTAGTTGGTTGTGTCATCAGGCAGCAGTAGTAGTCAAGTAAGCTCGGCGTCCACGCGATCGATGTCCTGACCTTACGTACGTCCACGCCATTCCGAACCCATTAATGAGTGGGTCATCAATCATGAGGCAGGCAGTATAAATATGTAGGTAGTCACCGCCGCCATCTCGCTCTCTACACGCACACGTCCAGTATCCACCACTTCTCCTCTCTTCTTCTTTCATCCCCCTCGATCGCGTGTTTCGATCGGCGGCGCGCGACGAGAAAACGAGGATGTGCACCGTCGCTCCGTTCGCTGTTCCGGCGGGCTGCTTCATCGGCGGCGCCGTTGTTCCGCCGCAGAGGACGACGATGATGGCGGCGTGCGCCGTCGAGCAGCTGCCTCATCCTCCCGCATCGGCGTGCGTATACGACGACGGCGTCGAGATGGACACGCTGCTCTGCAACATCCACGACTTGGTGCTGCACCCCAGCCGTCCATCTTGAGGAAGAAGAAGATGGATCCGAGCTGGACGTACGACACCGACATCGACGCCATGTTCCGCAAGATGGAGAAGGACCCGGCCGAGCGCCCGTCGGAGGAGGACTACCTTTCGACGATGCAGAAGATGACCATGGCCGATCGCGCGGAGCACGTGGCGTGGATGTACGAGTTGACCCGGTTCCACAACCTCCCGCCGGGCACGCTCCACCGGGCCGTCTCCTACCTCGACCGCTTCCTCTCCGCCAAGAAGATTCACACGGCCGCAGGTGGGCAACGGATGCACACGGCCGCAGGTGCTCGCCGCGGAGCGCGACCTGGTGGCCACGCTCGGTTACCGCCTCAGCGGGCCCACCGCCTACACCTTCGTGGACCACTTCACCAGGCATGACGATGAGGAGGATACCCACCACGACGGCGTGGCCGTGATGAGGGCCCTGGCGCACCACATCGCCGACGTCACGCTGCTGGACTACCGGTGCGCGCTGTCTCTGCCGTCCGCCGTGGCGGCGTCGGCGGTCCTGCTGGCGAGGCGGGTCGTTGACTCGGCTGTCGCGTCGTCCTTCTCCGCCGTGACGCCATCGTTGCAGCCGTGGAGGGAGGAGCTGCTGGAGATGACGGGGTACACGGTCGAAGGCCTGGCCGACGTCATGGACGCGATATACGAGATGCACGAGGTCCAGGGCGTGTGGCCAGGGTGCGCTCTGATGATGGCCAACTGCGGGTTCAGCTACTGCTTGCCACCTCGCTGCTGCTGATCCACATAGAGAGACTCTGCTCTGCTGCTGCAAAGGACATTTTCAGTAGAGCAGAGCCTACTCTTTGCTTTGCTAGGTAGTGGCACAGGATGGATTATCTAACGTTTTTGTGTATATATGTAACATCTGGTCATATATTAATGGAACTGATCAGTAATTTGTTGTTCTGATAAACATGTTGTCATGCAAATTTATGTGATCCATGACCTTGCCGCAATGACATTTCAATAGAATTTGTGTATCAATATCTTCAAAAGTACTTGATTGACAATACATGCGAATTAAATCTATTTTTACAACATACGTCCAATATATCTTCAAAATTTACTCTCTGTCCTTACAAATTATTGGATTTCGTCATCTTCTTTTTTTTTCGTAGCTCAAAGTAGCGATGATTGCAAGGCAATCGTGACTGCGTTGGACACAATTCGAGGTTGCGAGCTCGCTGCAGCGAAAGATTGGCGGGCAGCTGAGCACATTCAGCGTTGGAAAATAGAAACGGCATCGATGCACAAAAAGGCTTCCCGATCACTCCTCGAATAGTGGCTGAGCCAATCTGCTACTATTTGCACTGCAAGTACTGAAATACTGAAATATGCAACGCATTTGCTATTCTTCCTTGATTTGCCAATTCTATGGTCTGGATACAGTTGGGTCCCTTTGGCGCCCCAACAGGTTCGTCATGGACACAACTTATGAAAAGTGCTGTCTGAACAAACCTGGACAGTCGGCTTTGCATCTATTCGGCGACAATTTTCAAAGTTCACGCACACCTGGGCCTGGGCTGTTTTGTCAGGTCAGAAGCCATGCCATGATCTGAACGAAAACACCCGCCATTCTAGATAACACAAAATTCTTCTGCCATATTGTACTCTGACAATAACAAGAGAGCAGAGAAACATATGACAGATGGCATTAAAGTACTCTTGCAGTTCAGGCTTCAGAGCCAAAACTGGGGCCAATTCTGCATTTCAAATTACTCAATCAGGGAAAGGCGGACAGTGAACACACGATACCAATCCTAATTCCAAGATTAGAATACAGGATACAACGAACATTGCCTCAATTCATAAATAAACAGGTTACATTTGTCGAAACATTCTCCATTACAGCTTTCTCTTGACAACATAACACAAACGAGCAGCTACAAGTTGCAAACACTACAGACCGCAGAGCACTCCATCGCCGTGGCTGCCACTACAGCTACCAGTTATGCATGCTTGAACAAAAAAAAAAACAAAAAAAAAACTGGACACCGGTGAATGTACATGCAGCAGATGCAACATCTTTAAAAAAAAAAATGAATTTCTACTTATGCTCAACGATAGTTTGTATTCGTGAAAAAGAGACAAAATAAGCACCCTTGTTGTCGTGACAATTGGAATGATGTTTGAGGCATAGTGGGTGCTCAGACGTTCATCAAGCATTTGTTTGTATTATCGTAAGAAAGAACGAACGGTCTGCAGCACGAGAAGTCGGAGGCCGGCGCACGGGACGGAGGTCCGGGGTCGTCGTGGTACTAGGCCGAGGAGCCGTGACGCTGCAATGGGCACGCTCTCGTGCATTGCGTGTTGTCCTCCATCTCCGGGTACTAGCAGCGTGCGCGGCTCCCGTGTCATTAAAGAAGATATCGGCCGTGACGTTGCAATCGCAAGGCGTCCACATGAACGGCGGCGAAGGGAGCACCAGCTACGCCAGGACCAGGAACTCGTCCACGCCTCAGGCCCGTCTCCACTCTGCCGCACTGCTAGATCATTCATCATCTTTCCACTCTGCACTTGTCACTAGATCATTCATGTATACTACGTGTTGACGACGCATTCATCTCGCTCCCGTTGTTGCTGAGGCTGCTTCCACTGGTCGAGGCCGCCGTGGCTGACATGTGGCGGGAGCGGGACGACGCCATGCCGCAGAGCATCGGCATCGCAGACCTGGGTTGCCATCCTGCTGGTTTCCACGGCCATCGACGCCATGCGCCGCCTTCGTACCCCGAGGTCCGAGTCTACCTCAACGACCTTCCTGAGAACGACTTCATTAACTTGCCTCGCCACGGCCACTGCTACTGCAGGGTGCAATCCCCTTTTTCTCGGTGATTATTATTCTCGCTCCGTGGCGTACTCAAGCGCGCTACTAATAACTCGTCGCGTCAACGAACGCAGCTGTCAAACGTTCTACTAACTCGTTGTGATGTAATTTTTTTTGTTATATTTGATCATTTATTTTATTTAAAATATTTATTGAAATATAAAATATTATAAGTTATATTTAAATTTTATCTATTAATAAATTAAATTATAAGAAAATACTTCCTCCGTTCAACAATAGATGTCATTCTAGAGTTCTCAACTTTGATCAAATTACATGTTATTCTCGCTTTCCAATATAACTTTCTCTCTTCCCAATACAATATTCTCTCTTTCCACTACATCTCTATCTCTATCTCTCTCCTTCTCATTTTCAGTGCACTCATCTTTTTACTTGTCCTTATTTCCCATGTTCAACTCCAAAACAACATCTAATTCTGAACGGAGGGAGTATATTATATTTTTTAATTTTTTTAATAAGATGAATTATCAAAATTAGCAAAAAAATCAATGACGACAACAATTTTGAAATGGAGGGAATACGTTACGGTTCTACGCGGATGTGGAATGCAAACTGCCTCACCCTCAAAGTCTCCATTCGCAGACGTGGAATGCAAACTGCCTCACCCTCAAAGTCTCCATTGGCAGACGAGGAATGCAAACTGCCTCACCCACCCTCATAGTCTCCATTGGCGGACGTGGAATGCAAACTGCCATTGGCGTTCGCGCACAAGCTGGAAGAGTTTGTGACTGACCGACCGGAACGACACAGGTACACAAACTTGCCTCGCCACGGCTACTCCAAGCGCGCGTCTTCTTCTCGGTGATTATTCTCCGTGACATCCACGAACGCCGCTAGCTGTCAGTCGGAGGCCGGTGCAAGGGGACGGAAGTCCGAGGTCGTGAAGGTACTAGGCCGAGGAAAGACAAGTAGTACTACACATGTACTACTTACTAGTCTTTAAGGTGGTTGTGCGTCCTGCCATATATGTGTAAGCCGTCAGGTGCGTGCAGCTGAATCTGCCCGAGCTGCAATCGGCACGCGCTCTTTAATTGTGCATTGCGTACGTGTTGTCCTCCATCGTCTTCAAGTACCAGCAGCAGCGCGGCTCGATCCCGTGTCGTTAAAGACGAAGATCTCGGCGATGGCGCTGCCCGTAGCATCGCACGGCGTCCACATGAACGGCGGCGAAGGGATCACCAGCTACGCCAGGAACTCGACGCCTCAGGCCCGTCTCCACTCTGCTGCACTAGATCATTCATCATGCATCTTCCCACTCTGTACCTGTCACTAGATCATTCATGTAGTATACTAGTATTGTATTTTTTTTAATAATCATTTCATTCATGTATAGATAGGTTGAGTTTGACACGTCCATCTCACGTTGTTGCAGAGGCGCGCGCAGCAGAGGCTGCTTCCGCTGCTCGAGGCTGCCGTGGCGGACATGTGGCCGGATGACTCTGCCGCCATGCCACAGAGCATCGGCGTCGCGGATCTCGGCTGCTCGGCGGGGCCCAACACGCTGTTCCTGGTCTCCGCCGCCATCACCGCCGTGCGCCGCCGGTGCGGATTCATCGGCATCCCCTGCTCCGAGATCCGAGTCTACCTCAACGACCTCCCCGACAACGACTTCAACACCGTGTTCAGGCAGCTCCCGGAGTTTCTACGTCACAGTGATGATGCCGGCGGCAACGTGTTCGTGTTCGGCGCGCCGGGTTCTTTCCATGGCCGGCTGTTCCCAGCGGAGAGCCTGCACCTGGCCATCTCCTCCTTCAGCCTGCACTGGCTCTCCCAGGTCCCTCGAGAACTCGTCAACGGCGAGCTGGTGAACAGAGGGAACATCAGCACTGGCCGGACAAGCTCCCCGGCGGTAAACGACGCGTACGCACGGCAGTTCCGCGGTGACCTCACGCTGTTCCTCTCGTCACGGGGCAAGGAGCTCATCGCCGGTGGCTGGCTGCTGGTATCCGTCAAGGGACGATCAGCTAGGGACATGACCAGCGAGCGCTGCGTCATCAACAATCATTCCACACACGTCCTCAACACCATGGCTGCACGGGTTCGTTCTCTAATTACCTTATGGATGGTACGCATCACATCTCCATATTATGGTTCATCGCTCATATGAACCACATTTTGCATAATGATGCAGGGACTCGTGGACCCGGCGAGGCTGGACTCGTACAACATCCCGATATATGATCCCTGCACCGAGGAGGTGCATGAGGCCGTAGACGCCGAGGGCTCTTTCGAGGTCATGTCCATGGATTCCTACGAGACGGAGGCGTCCGACCCGGCGGGGTTCGCCAGGGCCATGCGCGCCGTGCACGAGCCCATGCTGGCGCGCCATTTCGGTGACGATGGCATTGACATGGATGAGTTCACGAGGATGGCGGAGGAGCATCTGGACGGCCTGAGCAAGGAAGGGAGATATAAGGGGATCTTTGTGCACGTTGTGTCTCTTAGGAGAAGGAATTGAGTCGTTGATTGGGTTTCAAGTTATCAATTTGTTGAATAAACTTATTATTTGGGTTATCTATTTGTTGAACTAGAACTTATTATATAGTATCTTAGATTTTTAGAATTTGATTCATCAGTCATCGCAAGCTTGTTTCAGCATATTATTCATAAAGCAGAGAATGGAGTGTCCAAATGAGAATAAAGCATTGGGAAAGGTTTGAAAGGCGAGCAACACATCTTAGTAGATTTTATGTACTAGCATATATTTTCTTCATATGCAGGAAATTAGGTTGGAGGTGACACTCTATGGTGACAAATGACAGGATCAACACCTGATAACTTTCTACATCATGATATCTAAGATGGTGTTACAAAATGTTTGTTCCAAAGGCATTTGTATATTTCTATAGTTCAACGATCAGCACATGGTATGCACTTTTTTTCTTTCCACTCTTTTGATTCAGTTAATTTGTTGAATAAATTTATTAGTTCGGTTACCTATTTGCTGAACTAGAACTTATTATATAGTATCTGTGATTTTTAGAATTTGATTGATCAATCATCCCAAGCTTGTTTCAGCATGTTCTTCATAAAAGAGAGAATGTAGTGTTCAAGTGAGAATAAAGCATTAAGAAAGATTTCAAAGCCGAGAAACACATCACAGTAGATTTTATGTACCAACATATTTTTTTCTTCTTATGCAGAAAATTAGGTTGGAGGAGACACTCCATGGTGACAAATGACAGCATCAACACATGATAACTGATAATGTTTTCTAAATCATGATATCTAAGATGGTGCTGCAAAATATTTGTCCTAAAGGCATTTGTATATTTGTATAGTTCAACGATTAGCACATGATATGCACTTTTTTTTTCTTTCCACTCATTTGATTCAGTCAATTTGTTGAATAAATTTATTAGTTAGGTTTAGGCCTGGGCATAAAAACTAGATCTAAAGACCGAAACCAAAAAACTGAAACTGGGACGGAAAGAACCGAAATTTCGGGTATCGGGTAGTAGATCGGGTAGGACATTCAACTACCCAAAGTTTTTTTATTAACCTCGGATCTAATAGACGGGTACCCAAACTACCCAAAGAACCGAAATCCGTCTATATATATAGTCAAATACCTACACAAATAAGTTAGAATTTGTGCGCTAATCATATACAAATATCGATCATTAGTGTATAGTGTCATAGTGGGTTAGTACCTAGTGTCAAATTCTCACCGTAGGTGAAACAAAGCGTTGTGCGCGCGCGTGCCGCTGGCCATCATAGGATAGTTTAAAAATTTCTCTCTCATTCGACCTACTTTATGAGAATATATATTTATACATTGTTTAGGTATAATATATTATTTAGTCTACAAATTATATTGTGTGTTGACAAAAGTTTGGGCAGTTTGGTCATAACTAAAAACCGAACCAAAATTTAGATACCCAAACTTTTCAGATACCTAGAAAATAGTTGTTAGTTCGGATATCAATTCTAAAGAACTGAAGTTTTAAAAAACCGAAAAAACTGAATCGAAACTTTAGATAAAACCGAATGTCCAGGCCTAGTTAAAGTTATCTATTTGTTGAACCAGAGCTTGTAATATAGTATCTGTGATTTTTAGAATTTGATTGATCAATCATCCCAAGCTTGTTTCAGCATATTCTTCATAAAATGAAGAGTAGAGTGTTCAAATGATAATAAAGCATTTGGAAAGATTTGAAAAACGCACAACACATCTCAGTATATTTACGTATAAGAGAGCATAATGCTTGTACAGTGCAGAAGAGACAAAGAAAGGTCACATTATTTAATTGGAGTAGAGAGTAGAGTAGGATAATATAAATATCCACTTGTTTTGACGTCTATAATTTCTATAAACAGTGTGTATTATTTATTATGAGATTAAACTAATAAATTATATAATAATATGTTGTAAGTTTCTCGATTCCGCAGCAATGCATGAGCACTTTCCTAGTCACTATTAGTTATCATTTCTCATCAAGTTTTTTACTGATTTTTTTACAAAATTTCTCAAAATTCAGTTTTGTTTTGAATTTTTTGTGGGCAAGTCTTCCAAAAAAATTCAGACCGGTTTGACAAAAAACCATAAAAATTGATGGGGTATCATTGGTTTTTTAAACCAGAGTTTAAGCCCTTAATTAGGAAGATGAATAATGAATTAATTCATGCTCCAAGAAGAATATATCTTTCACCTATGTAAACCTACTTCAACCTTCCAACCATTATGATTTTTGGAAGATATCGCTTACAAATTTTCACATGTGTCGCACACTGCATTTGTTTCACCAGTTTGGCAATGCTGATCGGTCCTTAGTTTTTCGTCTGGCTCGACAATTCTATGGACTATGTTATGTGTCAAGGGACCTGGCTAGATCTTTTTTATCATTTGAACAAGAAATGGTATTTGTTCATATTAGTTTTTGTTTAGTTTAAATCCGGGATGAGATGTTAATTAAAATGGGACAAGATCATAACATGCTTCTCATTGATGATTAGTATTTGGCTATTAAGTATTGAAAAGGATAAAACTTTTTTTGTGTCAATAACCTTTATTTACCTGTGGGTATGTAGCTCATATGCTAGAATATGCTAACTTCAAATGCTAGAGACACAAGTTTTCTTTGGTGTTCTTTCTTTTTTGCAATGCCTTTTCTGGTTAAGTCTAATAGATCATTAATGTCCTACTTTACAGTGTACACCTAGTACTACTTTCAGAACCTAGATAATCACATACTGACACGATCGAAGAGGTTAACAACAGGGTCCTGTGACGTCCGAAATTAGATGACCCTAGTTCTCGCACGGATCTATGAAGAGAATTTTTTACAAGCCTTGACAAGGCGCCCGAAAGAACGAACAGGCTGATGGCGCCACCATGGCTCAGCTGGTTTGTTGGACCCAAAATTTTGAGCAGGACGACGCAATCGATTTGTTGGACATTGGGTCCCAAGCAGCAGGTCGCATAATGGCATCAGGTGTACGCGTTCTGAATCCGCGCGGCGTCTCCTCTCCTGAACGGCGCATGGTGCTAAAGATGTTGGGTAAAGTTAAGCTCACGATCAACAGAAAGTTTGAAACCACGTATTGCTCTGCACAGTAGCACGGGAGCAGTCCACTGGTGGCTAAGATAGACGCACGAGGCGGACTATCGTTGGCGGATGGCGACGTGGAACGGAAATTGCCTCACCCTCATCAGAGTCTCCATTGGCGTTCGCGCACGAGGTGGAAGAGTTTGTGATTGACCGACCCGAGCGGCGCAGGGTGCACAAATTAACTTGCCTCGCCACGGCTACTGCTACTGCTACTGCAGGGTGTATCGAAGCGCGCGCCTTGTTTTCTCTGTGATTATTCTCCGTGGCGTACTCAAGCGCGCTACTAACTCGTCGCTTCAACGAACGCCGCTGTTAGGCATGCTACCAACTCGTCGTGATGTACACTGCTGTTCTGCTCTTTAAGTCGGAGGTCGTGGTGGTAATAGGTCTTTAAGGTGGTTGTGCGTCCTGCCATATATGTGTAAGCCGTCAGGTGCGTGCAGCTGAATCTGCCCGAGCTGCAATCTTTAATTGTGCATTGCGTGTTGTCCTCCATCGTCTTCAAGTACCAGCAGCAGCGCGGCTCGATCCCGTGTCGTTAAAGACGAAGATCTCGGCGATGGCGCTGCCCGTAGCGTCACACGGCGTCCACATGAACGGCGGCGAAGGGATCACCAGCTACGCCAGGAACTCCACGCCTCAGGCCCGTCTCCACTCTGCTGCACTGCTAGATCATTCAGCTCCTACTCTGCACTGCACACTAATCACTAGATCATTCATGCATACTATTTTTTTTTAAAGATCATTCATGTATAGGGTGTGTTTGACACATTCATCTCACGATGTTGCAGAGGCGCGCGCAGCAGAGGCTGCTTCCGCTGGTCGAGGCCGCCATGGCGGACATGTGCAAATATGCCGCCATGCCACAAAGCATCGGCATCGCGGACCTCGGTTGCTCGGCGGGACCCAACACGATGTTCCTTGTTTCTGCGGCTGTCGACGCCGTGCGCCGCCGGTGCGCGGCCGCCGGCGGTGCCAGCTTCCCCGAGATCCGAGTCTACCTCAACGACCTCCCAGACAACGACTTCAACACCGTGTTCAGGAGGCAGCTCCCGGTGTTTCTGCGTCAAAGTGATGGATATGACGTGTTCGTCTTCGGCGCGCCGGGGTCGTTCCACGGCCGGCTGTTCCCGGCGGAGAGCCTGCACCTGGCCATCTCCTCCTTCAGCCTCCACTGGCTCTCTCAGGTCCCTCAAGAGCTGATCGATGGGGAGCTGGTGAACAGAGGGAACATCTGCGCCGGCCGGACGAGCTCCCCGGCGGTAAACGACGCGTACGCACGGCAGTTCCGCAGCGACCTCACGCTGTTCCTCTCCTCGCGCGCCAAGGAGCTCGTCGCCGGCGGCTGGCTGCTGGCCTCGCTCAAGGGACGCTCGGCTAGGGACATGACCAGCGAGCGCTGCGTCATCAACAATCATCCCACACACGTACTCAACACCATGGCTGCACGGGTTCGTTCTCATAATTACCTTCTGGATGGTACGCATCACATCTCGCTCATATGAAGGATGATTTGTACATAATATATATGCAGGGGCTTTTGGATGCGGCGAGGCTGGACTCGTACAACGTTCCGGCTTACGATCCCAGCGCCGAGGAAGTGCGGGAGGCCGTGGATGCCGAGGGCTCGTTCGAGGTGATGGCCATGGAGTCCTACGAGACGCCGGCGTGCGACCCGGCCGGGTTCGCCGGGGCCATGCGCGCCGTGCACGAGCCCATGCTGGCGCGCCACTTCGGCGACGACATCGACATGGACGAATTCACGAAGACGGCGAAGGAACACCTGGACGTGCTGACAAGGGAAGGCAAGTACAAGGGAATGTTCGTCCACATCGTGTCTCTTAGGAGAAGAAAACTGACCCGTTGAACTTTTGTGGAATTAGATCGATCACCGTTGAATTGTTGTTGCTTCTATCCGATCAAATAATGTGATTTGCGTTGTATGCCCTCTCGGCAAATTAGACAAAGTGTACCATGCTGTGCATGGACCATCGGTTGTTCAGCGGTCAGCGTATAGTGCCAGTGTTCTGGATTAGACGCTTCAGTTGCTACGTACGATATCTTCAGCAGGCTTGTTCACGCCGTCTTGTACAACAAACAATAACTTTTTTTAACTGCTAGTCAACAGTCACAATATTTTGGGACTATTATATTATGCACCTCAGACAAATCACCATCATTATTAGTTGTGCACCGGTTAGGTGGCCTTTCTTTTTCCCATCACCGATCCCTGCGTTGCAACAGGTCTCGCCCGCCGCCGCCAATGATCGAAAACTTGGCCTGGTTACCGTACTGCATGCTGTAGTTAGCGCTGCCTGCTGCGATTAAGTGTTGGAGGTGCTGGACGGTGGCTGAAGGTGCTTCACCGCATGGGAAGCAGGGCTGTTTCTACTCCGGGTGAGGTAGGCCCGCTCAGCGTCGCATGCCAACTCCAAGGCCGGGAAGCCGCACTGCGCATCTCGCTAGCGCGCAGCTCGCGGTGCTGCTGGTCCCGTTGGCGGCGAAGCCTACAACCAAGCGCAGCGCGTGCAGCAAGGAGGAGAGGCGGAGGAGAAGCAGAACGACGGGGCAGAGGTGTAGGATGGACGGCGGATAATGGGCTCGATTTGTTCTCCCGAGAAATCCGAGTTACCTACTGTGCGCATCCTCGCAGCGCCAAGGCTTCACGCGTGCGGAGAGCGCAGACGCTTCCCACTCAAATCTAGCTGGAGGCATCCCCATCTACAGTTGAGGGGAGCGGACGGGGGTGGAGCCGCCTCCACCGGCGGAGGCGGCAGTCCTCCTCAACTTCGATGGCCTTCGGGCTGTTGGTGGTTGGAGGAGGCTGCTGTCCTCTCGCTGGTTGGGGGTTTAGGTCCCTGTAGTTTTAGAGTTAGGTTAACGGCGACGGCGTCGAGGCGGTGGCAATGGCGGCGTGAAGGAATAAGGTCCTTCCGAGCTCTTCCCCACCTCGTTGGCGTTCCTCTCCGGCGTCGGCGACGAGCTCGTGGAGGTCAGGCCCCCGTGTCTGGGTCTCTGTACAGGAGGTTGCTGGTGTTGCTTCGTCTTGTTGGTCGGCAAGGCGAGGCGGTTGCCGGTTTTTTGTTTCAAGGATGGAGAGGAAGCTGGGTTGTTGTGGCTGTTCGGAGGATGGAACAACCTTGGTTCCCCTGCGGTGGCGGTTGCCGTCGTCGGCAAGGTTTGTTTCAGGGTAGAAGGAGCTCGGAGCGCTGCCCCAGCCGCTTGGGCGTTCAGCGATGGCTCATCCCGTCCGTGGGCGGGTGTCTTCTTCGGCTACGTCTAAAGCCTTCGTGCGATGGGGTTCCCTCTGGCCTCGGGATAGTGGCGACCGGACTTGCAGGTCACCGGCGTCGCCTGGTACCGGCGGATTTGGGAGCCGTAGGCGAGCAGGGGGTCCAGGGACCTTTCTGTAATTTCTTCTTTTCTAGGGACTTTTCTGCTCTTGGTTTGGATAGCTGTCCTCTGTATCCTTTTACAGTATACCTGTACTTTTCCGGATCTTTGTACTCTGTCCTTAACATATAATACAGGTATGTTTGGTATATATATATATATATATATATATAAAAAGGCTTCACGCGTGCGCGGTGGGCGACGGTTGACGAGCGACGACGGGTCTTGGTTGTAGTGGGCGGCGGACGGCTAGCGGCGACCGTGTGAGCAGCCGACTGCGAGAAATGAAATGAACGGTCGTAACTTTTCACAAGGAATCAAATAATTTATTATTTTATTTTGATACTTAATAGATGAATCAATTTATCCAAAAAAATACATCCTGTCATTACTTTTCTTTTTCATAATATAATATCCTTAACTAATTTATACTACATCAAAAATTTACCTGATAAGTACTATTTTAAAAATTAAAATAGTATAAATATATCTAAACTATTAAATAAAAAAAATAGACATCTCATATTAATTCTAACCCATTGTAAAGGTGCTGGAAGGTAATCATATCACCGTGGCTAACTAAGCTGCTCGAGCATCGCCAGTGATGTCGCCATGGTCTGGGCGCATCCTTAATTAAAATTTAAAAAATCAGAGCCTAGCTTGCCCGGACTTCACAATCCGATCGAGGGAACGAACAGCGGGTTGCATACGCGAGGCAGGGGCGGTTGTTTGTTACCCGCACCTTGGAGTAACTGAGTCGAGTCTCCGAGTGCTCGTCTGATTCGCCTTGGAGTTGGAGGATACGCAGGTGTTGGTTGCGTCATCAGGCAGCAGTCAAGTGTACTAAGGGTGGCGTCCACCGTACGCGATCACACGTCCACGCCATTCCGACCCTAATAACGACTTGGCCATCATCATGACGCAGGCAGTATAAATATGTAGGAAGTCGCCACCGCCATCTCGCTCTCTACACACGCACACGTTCACGATCCGCCACTTCTCCTCTTCCTCCATCCCTTCCATCGCGGGTTTCGATTGGCGGCGCGCGACGAGAACCTAACCATGATGTGCACCGTCGCGCCGTTCGCTCTCCCGGCCGGTTGCTTCATCGGTGCCGTCGCTCCTCCACCGCAGAGGACGACGATGATGGCGACATACGCCGTCGAGCAGCAGATGGCTCCTCCTTTCACGTCGCCGTGCGTATACGACGACGGCTTCGAGATGGACACGCTGCTGGGCAACATCCACGACTTGGTGCACCAGCAGCCCACCACACCACCCCAGCCGTCCATCATGAAGAAGAAGAAGAAGAAGAAGAAGAAGAAGAAGAAGAAGAAGAAGAAGAGAAGAAGAAGAAGAAGAAGAAGAAGAAGATGGATCCGAGCTGGACGTACGACACCGACATCGACGCCACGTTCCGCAAGATGGAGAAGGACCCGGCCGAGCGCCCGTCGGAGGAGGACTACCTGTCGACGACGCAGCAGGAAGGCACCATGAAGATGATGACAATGGTCGACCGGGCCGAGCTCGTCGCGTGGATGTACACCGCTTCCAAGATCCACCGCGCCGTCTCCTACGTCGACCGCATCGCCGACGTCACGCTGCTGGACTACCGGTGCGTGTCGTTCCTGCCGTCTGCCGTCGCGGCCCCGGCGATCCTACGACGACAGCGAGGAGGAGGAGCTGCTGGAGATGACGCGGTACAAGCTCCAGGACCTCACCGACATCATCCACGCCATCTACGAGATGCACGAGGTCCAGGTCCAGGGCGCGTGGCCAGGGTGCGCTCTGATGATGGCCAACTGCGGGTTCGACTACTGCTTGCCACCTCGCTGGCGCTGATGATCCACACAGAGAGACTCTGCTGCTGCTGCAAAGACATTTTTAGTAGAGTAGTAGAGCCTACTCTTTGCTTTGCTAGAGGCGTTTTTGTGTATGTAATAACATCTGGTGATCAGTAACTTGTTCTGATAAATATGTTCTCATGCAAATTTATGTGATCCAAGGATCTTGCTGCACTGACATTTCAATAGAATTTGTGTATCAAAGTACCTGATTGACAATACATGCGAATTAAACCTATTCTTACAACATACGTCCAATATATCTTCAAAATTTACTATCTGTCCTTAGAAATTATTGGATTTCATCATCTTCTCTTTTTTTTTTTCGTAGCTCAAAGTAGCGATGATTGCAAGGCAATCGTGACTGCGTTGGACACAATTCGAGGTTGCGAGCTCGCTGCAGCGAAAGATTGGCGGGCAGCTGAGCACATTCAGCGTTGGAAAATAGAAACGGCATCGATGCACAAAAAGGCTTCCCGATCACTCCTCGAATAGTGGCTGAGCCAATCTGCTACTATTTGCACTGCAAGTACTGAAATACTGAAATATGCAACGCATTTGCTATTCTTCCTTGATTTGCCAATTCTATGGTCTGGATACAGTTGGGTCCCTTTGGCGCCCCAACAGGTTCGTCATGGACACAACGTATGAAAAGTGCTGTCTGAACAAACCTGGACAGTCGGCTTTGCATCTATTCGGCGACAATTTTCAAAGTTCACGCACACCTGGGCCTGGGCTGTTTTGTCAGGTCAAAATGCATGCCATGATCTGAAAGAAAACACCCGCCATTCTAGTTAACACAAAATTCTTCTGCCATATTGTACTCTGACAATAACAAGAGAGCAGAGAAACATATGACGGCATAAACATCTGACGGATTGCATTAAAGTACTCTTGCAGTTCAGGCTTCAGAGACAAAACTGGGGCCAATTCTGCATTTCAAATTACTCAATCAGGGAAAGGCGGACAGTGAACACACGATACCAATCCTAATTCCAAGATTAGAATACAGGATACAACGAACATTGCCTCAATTCATAAATAAACAGGTTACATTTGTCGAAACATTCTCCATTACAGCTTTCTCTTGACAACATAACACAAACGAGCAGCTACAAGTTGCAAACACTACAGACCGCAGAGCACTTCATCGCTCTGTTCCTCTTTGTTGCTAACACCACCGATCACCATGCACATTTACTCGATAGTCATTTCTTAGCTCCGAAACAAATCTAACTGGGAGCAATTCTAACCACAACAATAAAATTAACCAATACATACTCTTGAATCGCTGCTGAAAGAGGATTGTCACTGGCTCTCCTCATCTTCATCTTCCATGTCCTCGTCTTCCTTGTTGTCGGAATCGCTGGCGTTTCCGGAGGCAGGAGCAGCTGTGCTAGCATTGCCCTGACTGTACTGGTAATGTGGCTGCTGCGATGGGTGGCGATGCCTGCTGTCCTTGATGCGGTAGCGCACTTTATGATTACTGCTGGTCGCAACATCGGTGGCCATGGCTGCTCTCCTTGAGCCATTGCCGTCAACAGCTGCGGCCACGGTCATGGGCAAGGAAGTGCCACCGGTGGCCTTTGAAAGCTCCATCTGCATCTTGAGGAAGAACTGCATACGCTGGTCCTCAAGCTCCCGCGCGGCCTCAAGGCGCTCTCGCTCCATCCGGAGCTCCTGCTCCCTTTTGGTGCTCTCAACACGCTCATACACTTGCCCAAGCCGCCGGATCGCCTGAGCCAATTGACGCAGGCCCTGCGCGCGGTCACTGCTCTCAGCGCCGTTCAGAGGGGGTGGCTGCGGCTCCTCCACGCGCTGCCTCTTCCCGTTCGCCACCGTTGCTGAGGGTGGCTCCGGTGGGAAACCATCGGAGGAATCAGACGATGCGGACGGCTGGGGCGGCGGCGACGGCATCCTGCGCTTGATTCCCGCAGATGGCTGGAGCGGCGTGCGGGTGCGCTGCGGAAAGCTGAAGCGCGGCGTCACCATAGGCGGGGTGTTCCTGGCGGCAGAAGAGGAACCTGACCCTGGCTTGTAAACTGGGGCGAGGAGGTCGTCGAGGCGGTTGAAGTAGGGCCAGGACGAATCGTGCTTGGCCTTCTCGACCTTGTACTTCTTCTTGAGCGTGTCGATGCGATTCTTGCACTGGACATCGGACTTGGGCGCCTTGGAGTAGCCATCGCGGGAGGAGACGACCTCGGCGACCTCCTGCCACTGCGGGTGTCGGAGGCTGCCGCGGCCCAGCGCGACGAAGCGCTCTCCCCAGGCGTCGATCAGCGCGGAGGTGGCGCCGTCGCTCCACGCGTCCTCCCGGACCCCGCTGCCGCCGCCGCCGCCGCCGCTGGAGGGCGAAGGCTTGCGGAGAGGGATGGCCATGGCGACGTGGCCGGGGGGCGCGGCGGCGACGGTGACCGGGTCGGCGACGGGGAGCGGGGACGGGGAGCGCGACGGGGAGGGCGAGGGCGAGGGGGAGGCCCCGGCGTCGTCGTCCATGGCCGGAGATCTGGCGGCCGGCGGCGGCGGCGGAGGGCGAGGGTTTGGGGATATTTCCGGGATGCGAGAGTGGGGAATGCGCCCGAATTTGTTGTGGCCGTCGCGTCCGGCGGCGAGGGGAAGTCGTCGTCACCTGACTGCCTCCTGCCTGCCTGTGACGGAGCGGAAGCGCTGTTCCCTTGTTGGGCCGCGCTTCACCGGGCCGGCCCAAGAATTTCTTTTGACGCTAGGATTCCATCTGCTGAACGCGGCCTGGCTTTCGAGTCAGACCGAGAGAACGAGCGCCGCACTTCCGGGCTCCCTGTCTGCTCCGGTGCTCCTCCGCGCCGCCGCAGATGGCCGGATTGACCACGCCGGCGCGGCGCACCCTTGTGATCCGCTGGTTGCCTCCACTCCTCCTCCTCTTCCTCCACGGGTAAGCCACGCTTCTTTTTCTATCACGCCTCCTCTGCTGAACTTTTTTGGTGCCTTGCTGTTGCTCCCACTCTAGTGTCCGGCTGCCGAAAGTAGCTCCTCGTCCTTTCTTTGCCGTAGAGATGTTAGATTCGCTATACCAACATGGTTTCCTCGAAATATCTGAGCAAGATTTAGGCCTAATCAAGCTGACCAACCTTAATTTTGGATACTTTGGTAATACCATGTCAAACAATCTGTGTGCATTGATTCTCAAATCAAGGATGGATCTAGATCAATCGATGTAGCTGTAGCTCTCATTTCAGGGTGATCCTAGTGTTGTGCATTCGGCCTGTAGAAAGGAACTGGGTGTAGTTTGTCAAATGCTTCTGTAAGCTGGGATTTTACATCGTCTATGGCACTGTGGTAGATAAGGAACTGGTTGTAGTTTGTCAAATGCTTGTGTAAGCTGGGATTTTACATCGTCTATGGCACTGTGGTAGATAAGAACTGGTTGTAGTTTGTCAAATGCTTGTGTAAGCTGGGATTTTACATCATCTATGGCACTGTGGTAGATAGATAGGCTTGAAACTTGCAAGTGATGTGTGAATTTCGGCGTGCTTACTTAGGTACTGGAGTTGTGGGGCTGTGGAGAGGGAGAGGACTCTCACGATGATCAAACCGGATGGTTTCTCAGGTAACTACACCGAGAAAATCAAGGAGGCCATCTTGGAGTCTGGATTCGATATCGTCAAAGAGACTGTGGTCCATCTTGATGTGGAGAGGGCATCGCTTTTCTATGCAGAGCATTCTGAAAGAAGCTTCTTTAACAGCTTGGTGAAGTATATGACGAGGTATGGTGGCCAAAAGTCTTTATGCTTCATTAATCCTGTACCCACTGTATGCTCTAGTCTTCTTGATTCTAGATTTTCCACTATGTTTTATGGTATCTTTATTATCTACACTTTAATGTGACGATGTCTCTTTGGGCTTGATACTTTCATGTGTGCTTTTTACACACGAAATCCTGAGATAAGGTTGTTTCTTTTTTCTAAAGTGTAAGCCAAAAATATACAGTTCTGCTTGGAGTCTGGTGTACTCACTTCTGGTTGGTGTTATTTCGTTGCATCAAAACCCAAAAGCTTGCAGCTTTACTGAAGATTTTGAATTTTGTTTTCTGAATAATTTTATGCAATGAAGATGTGCTCTTTAGCCATTCCTAGGTTAACTTTCTACATTATCATTCCATTGGTGAGCATCTTATAAATTTGATTGGTTACGTTTGTGTTGATCTTCAGTGGTCCTGTTCTCGTTATGGTTCTGGAAAGGCCTGACGTGATCTCAAAGTGGCGATCTCTGATAGGGCCAACTGATGCAAAAAAGGCGAAAACTTCTCACCCAAACAGGTTAAGCGTTATGCACTTATGCTCCTTTTGTTTCTCAATGATAAATATGAGCCAATTTTTCCTAGGAATGCAATTATGCAACATCGTTCAAGTATCTGCAAATATTTTTTTGCACGCCACGAACAATACCTAATAACCTGTTAATTGGTTTGAATATGTTTCCCTCACTGTAGCTACTTTTTTTTTTCATGTTGCACCTTTTTTTCACCGGGATTATGTTTCTCTGTTTCAGCATTAGAGCAATGTGTGGGTTGGACTCAGAGAAAAATTGTGTGCATGGTTCAGATTCACTGGAATCTGCAGCAAGGGAAATTTCATTTTTCTTTGGAGATGCTGGTTCTGGTTGGTTCATTTTGCCTTTTTCTTTGTTTCGTAAATCTTAAAGACCACGCCATGCATTTTCTGACTGTAGTATTTGACATGCAGAAACTGTGGCACACGATGAATTGTAGGCACAGATAGGTGTGTCCTCGCAAACATGGAAATCGATGAACTTTTCCAACTCTAAGTCGATGAGATCCTTTGTGCATCGAATGAGACTAATCAGCGTGCTAAATTACAGCAACCGACTTGATAGATTGGATATCCAAAATCCTGAGGAATTTTTCTACTGGATGCCAAAGACTTGATAGTTGAGGGCTATGATGCCAAAACTTTACTGAGACATTACACATATTGGTGATTGTGTTGACTGTACTTCATAGAAATGGTTCTTATAATGCACGATGATGAGCTTCGTTTAGTCAATATTTTTTATGAAAATTGTTACTTCGCACTCACCCAAATTGTCTGGTCTGAGGATGCAAGCTAGTCATGCCTTTGCAAAGTGATGAGATCTTGGTGGCTAGCTGTTCCCATTGAAGCCACAGTGCTAATCCTTGGCTACAGCTAATGGAAGCAGAAACCTTCTTAGATCGTGTCATGTTTTGCAATGGATGGAAAAGCTTCATCTTGTAAATTCTTCTGTAGTAACTCAATTTGCCCTGCTTCTGCTGATCTTCTCTATGATGTACTTTGTAGTGGTACTGAGATTAGCTGATCAATTGTGTGGTTGATGAAATCTCAACCGCAATTCAAAAAGATCGTATTCAGTCACAAAAATAAATCCGGCGGCCTGTCCTCTCTGTGATCAAAGTGATGAGAACATCAATCATATCTTGATTGAGTGTGTCTTCAGTCGTGAGGTCTGGTTCCATGGTCTGAAGCTCATTCAGATGGAATGGCTGGCACCGTCAACTGAAGATTCTTTCCAGGGATGGTGGCGGCATGCCAGTCGACGAGCAGGCAAGGAGGCCAGGAAGGGGTTCAATTCCCTTGTCATCCTGATCGCCTGGGAACTGTGGAAACAACGCAACAGATGTGTGTTTCATCAAGTCCGTCCGTGCGCACAACAGCTGCTCCAGGTGATCAGGGATGAGGCGACGTCGTGGGCAGCAGCAGGTGCGAAGAAGCTGCGCCAGATTCTCATTTAGGGTCGTAACACCATATTAGTGTTTGTATAATTATGGGCATGATTGTACATACCTTGTATCAACTTTCTCTTCTTCTTAATACAAAGACGCGCAGTTCTCCTGCGTGTTCGAGAAAAAAAAGTCACAAAAATAAACATGTCATGTACAAGCCTATGAATCCACGATGAGCTTATTTGTTATAGAAATCCCAACGTTCTGTGCATTACTGTTGTCCCGTTGCACGGCCCCAGTGTTTATTTTTTTTACCAATATAAATCAAGGTGGAGGTTCCTGTTTGACAAGAAGATCACACTATGCTTTTGACTTTCGAGAGCGATGTCTTGGAGGTTTCCCTCCAATCATTCTTCAGCTGGGTACTTGTTCGGTTGTTTGCCCTTCACCCTCTTCTTTCTCATGTTGGATTGAATATTGCTTTTAGGAGGAAATGGATAGAATGTTTATCACAAAAATAGCCAGGAGCTTTGCTTTGGTGAAACCAAGCTATCAGGTGGCATTCAGACATCATATCAGTTGCCCTAAAAAAGAGAGCATCATATCAGTTCATGTATATCTGAAGCTGCCTTGATGACCAAAAAGCAGAGTACTAGCCACTTGCAACATCAAAAACCACCACCACCACCTACAGTGTACAGAGACCATAGTCTTTATCGGGCAGAAATGCGGTGTCAGAATCATCCTTGAAACGCAGACCCAGTTGGAATGCTAAAACCATGGCCATGGCCGCAGAGATCGCTTTTCGAAGACTAGATGGTAGACCTGGACTCATATCCTACGCCAGGCTGAACTGTGTCATTCTCGTCTCAGTTTCAGTGAGGACAGAAAAAGAGAAAGAAATCTCCTTCAATTTGTGTGCCCTTCAGAAACTCCGGAATGTATGCGTTGCGTAGTTCTGAATCTATACAGACGGTAAGGGATGAGGATAGCACGTGGATGTATGCAGGCAAGCATCCGGATTCAGGGCATGGCCATGACCCTCTCACCCTCTCTGCTGATGATGAGGTGCTCTACCTTGTTATCGCAGAAACCTCGTTGACAGGCGCTTGAAACCTGCGCAGGCAACACGTTTCATGGGTGCACATCTTCCAGTTTATGCGTGCTGCCAAAGACACCGCAGAGAGATCTTTGGTTACTTGCATAAGATATATTCGCGTCCATAAGACACACATATTCAAGATTTTAGGCGTTTCATGATATTCGCATCCATAAGATATTTGGGTTAATTACTCCCACAAGAGAAAGATGAACCTGACGCAGAGACCGACGTTTCGCAGCGCGTTTACGCTCACGGAAACCGACGATTCAAGTGTTCGGTTTTACTCTGGAGGAACCGACGTTTGGGTCGCTGTGTTTTTGACGTCACGACATCTTTTGACTTGACACAGGTCGCTTTTAGGTTAATCCGGTCGTTTCACTCGCGACAAGGCAGTGGTTGTCCTCTTTGCTCATTTCATACTTTGTCGCCCTGTTGATGAATGAACGCCTGAATTTGTGACGAGATGTGGGCACGCGATGCTTGGATAGCGGAGCAGAGGAGCTAATTAATTAATCAACTCCCAGATCTTTAGTTTTTTTTTTCTTTTCAGGGGGAAATAAACCCACATATTGTTTGTTGGTGGTCAGAACTAGAAATAGGGATGACAGAGGAAGGAATTACTCTCGATCACCTAATTCTTTGCTTCTGAAACCCGATACAAAATGAAACAAAAGGAAGGAAGAAGAACAAGAACAAGAGAAGTCTTGTATATTTGCATGCAACCGATGCGTGCGCCCATGGCCATCACCACTGTTGCTAACTGACAGTTGCACCGAAACCGCCGCTGCTCGTCTTTGGTGGCGCCCGCATCCAGGAGAGTTGACTGGTACCACTCGCCGCGGCGTGCTGCGACCGAGCGCCGGCGTCACCAGCACGGCCTGGTGCTGGCCACGAACGGCGTGGCGAAGCAGGGCTCCAGGCCGATCCACGGCGGGCACGACGCCGACGCGGGCGGGCCGGCCAGCGCTGCCATGTAGATAGCGGCGAGCCTGCGCGCCGCACGCCGGAGCCATCGCGCGGCTATCCACCGCCGCAGGAGCCCCCGTGCACACCTACTGCCCCTGCCGCCGCCAAGACGGACGACTGGTACCTTTCGGCGCCGGCGGCCCAGCCCGCGCCACCGCAGCCGGCGAACCGGCGGCTCGACGTCGCATGGTGGCGCTCCTCCCATCTCCGGGCCTGCCGCTGGGCGTAGTGTGTCCCTCTCTCTCTCTCTCTCTCTCCCCTGCCTGCTTCTCGTTCTATACTCCTGCGCTTCTCTTTGGCTTGTTCGGCTGTTGGCCTTAACGGAGAAGGCCGAGCCTTCCAAACGCATTTATAGCGTGGCGTCACGAAACTTTTTGCATGAGCCTGATGAGTGATGACGAGTGAACCAACATTGTATTTCCTTCTTCTCTATCTCTATCACTATCATGGTAGTAATAATAAAAGGCTAAATTCTAATTGGAGCAGTATCATGTATATAAGGTGAATAATAATTTTGGCAAAGGAAGATTTAGCAGGGATTCACCACATAAATGATAAATCCATGGATAGCTCCACCGCTACTCTTGGTAGTTGGGCAGCTATATGAAATGAGGTGTTATTTTAGGAAGCATTTTCTCCGGGCGCCATAAATTTCCTTCCCATACAGGAGCTCTCTCTGCTTATGAAAACACAGGATGCACCGCTCGAGAATATGGATGGAACTAGAGTTTGGGCATTGAGGAAAACTTTTTAAATTTGTTGGATTATATATGCACTTATATTAACTAAAAGTTGTTTAGTCTGTGAAACCAATCGAATTAATTGTTATTGATGCAGATTTTTTTTCTTTGTTTCTCACTTACCGAACTTCTGAGGAATTTGCTATCAATTTTACTCTACCATAGAAGACGAATTACTGCTACCACAGAAGGCAAAATAATGTCATCTGCTACTCCAATCCCCGGGGGAGGGCCGGGTGGACTCGACTATCGAAAGCAGCCAAATTTCAGGTTCCCAGTGGCTTTCGCGTTACGCAGTGCAAAGCATACGTTTCGGCTTCCAGCGGCGGTGACGAGTGACAAGGGTGGCTGCAGCAGCTAGTATATAGAGATATGCCTATGTGGCTACGCCGGCCGCCTGGTCACTACCGGCGCGGCTCCTATCGCCTATGCTTTGACTCCTCCCCGGGCGGGGGCGGCCGCTGCTCACTGTGGATTTGGAAGGTTTCGCCGCCACAAAAAGCGTAAAGATATAGGAACAGCTTCATGGATGGATTCATCGTGAACATGTGTTGCACGCGCTGGTGGCTCCTTGACTTGCCGGGAGCGTACGTGCGCTTGTTTGAGTTGTACGCTTCAATTCGTACTGGATTCTGATCTAGGAAGGTTCATATTCTGATATTGGCGTTGGCGAGGCGTTCTCTTGTTGCCAACTTCAGGTTGGGTTTGTACTTGGCGCAAAGTACTGAGATTTAACCTGCTCGCTGGTTTGGTCTTCCTGCGGAAACAAGCATGGGAGCCTGGGAAAAGGTGGCCTGGTCCTCTGCGTCAGGGTCCAGGTTCGGTTGCTTCCGTGCGGCGTAAATGGAGGAGGCCCAGGCCTTATCATCCAGAAGAGCAATTACGCATTGCCGGCGGGTTCTGATTTGTCCATGGCGCGCACCAAATTTATCCAACGCTCGTGATCTTCTTTCGGTTTTTCAGTTAGGTGGGCTGTTGAGGATTTGACTACATGCTACCGATGCATGCACTGCAGTGTCTCAAAGGTACTAACTCAGGCACTTTGATTTGGATGCAGTAGAGGAGCCTCCATCCGATGGTGGATAGTTACTACGCCTCAGGAAATTGGTGTCGAATTCGTGGGCAAGCAAGACGGATATAGGGCAGCGTTTGCGCTTGCGCGAGCACGCTGCGCGGCTGGGGCAGCGGGAGAGAGACGGATTAGCACAGCGATCCAAATTTGAATCACCCAGCGAGCCGAGCAGGGTGTTGAAGTGAAACCAAAGCACGTAATACTATAAATTACACGCCTCTCTGGTTAACAATGTCAATTTACAACACCGATGACACTGTTGTTTTCGCCGCGACGCACGTGGTATAACCCACCGCGCGGCGCGCTCCGAGCCACTGGCAGAACAGAGGCCGAGCACTGGGCATCGTCAGAGCCACTGGCAGAACAGAGGCCTGGCCCTGGGCGCCTGGCGGCTCAGCTGCCGCGCGCGCGCCGCCAGGAACGCCACGAACACCACCTGCATCGCGAGGGCCACGCCCACCAGCGCGAGCCCCACGATCTGGCCCAGGTTCAGCCGCCGCCACCACGACCCCAACGACGACGGACTCTCCGCCGGTGGCGCCGCTCCACTGCCGTGTCCCGTCGCCGCCGGCGCCGGCCGCGTGGCGCCGGGGTCGTTGGTGGCGGACGGCGGCGCGGTGATCAGCGGCGCCGGCGCGGGGGCCGGTGACGGAGACGGCGTCAGCCTCGACGCCACGGCCGCGTCGGAGAGGAGCGAGATGAGGATGGCTGCGGCGAGGGTCGTCGTCGTCACGGCTCGGCGGACGGTGGTGGCGGGGCCCCTCCTCCGGGGCGCCATGGGAGAGGAGAAGGAGGAGGGGGCGGCATTTGCGCGGCGGGGATGGGGCTGGAGGTTTGTAGCGGGACGGGGGGTGGAGCTATGAGCCTGTGGTGCGTGGCGGCGCCGGATTGGTAGCCTGGCCTAGCCGTGTGGGGAACGGCGCCGCGCTGTTTTGTGCTGTTCCTTCCCGGGAACGAATGGCTGGCTGGCGCTGGCGGGGAGCCGGCCTCCCTGTCCTGACGCTGATGTGTCCTCCTCAGCCTGCTGGTTTCCTCCAACCGACGTCCAGCGCCTCAAATTATCAAACTTCAAACTGGTTAACGTTGCACTGTTTTGGGTTTCGATACAACACGCACAACCGATGCGGTAAATCGCTCTCGAGCCAGTTTTCTTCGGCCCATCTGCTTTTGTTCGGCCCTCTTTGCATCCAAATTAAAGACTGAGGCCCATTATTCAAACCATTTTTTTGAGAAAGCCCATTCACCAAACCAGTGAAGACTGAAGACCATCATCAATTCATCAGTCACTCTGTGTGGGACTGGGAGCAATTGAGAATTGTCTTTGTCACCATCGTTCCCCTGGCCTTATCCGTCGGTCGCCACTGAATTGCCGCGCCGCTCGGTTCCGATGGCCGCCGCCGTGGCACCGCCCGCCGCGCCGCCTCCCCGCATGTCCGCCGCGCTCCTCACCTTCCCCGCCTCCCACCCCTACCCTTCCCTCCCTGCCCCGCCGAGACTCTCCAATCCCAAGCCGCCCCACCTCCTCCCCCTCGTCCCCCGCGTCGCCGCCGCTGTCCCCCACCGCGTCCCCGCCTCCACAGACCGCCTCCGCGCGCTCGTCCGCGGGGGGAAGCTCGACGAGGCGCTCCGCGTCGTCGACTCCCTCGCGGGGCTCGATCCACCCGCGCCCGCCGCGGCGGGGCCCTGCGCCGCGCTCATCAAGAAACTCTGCGCGTCGGGCCGCACGGGGGACGCCCGCCGCGTGCTGGCCGCGTGTGAGCCCGACGTCATGGCATACAACGCCATGGTGGCGGGGTACTGCGGCGCGGGGCAGCTCGACGCCGCGCGCCGGCTCGTGGCGGCCATGCCCGTCGACCCCGACGCGTACACCTACAACACCCTCATCCGGGGCCTCTGCGGCCGCGGGCGGACCAGCAACGCGCTCGCGGTGCTCGACGATATGCTCTGCCGCGGGTGCGTGCCCGACGTCGTCACATACACAATCCTGCTCGAGGCCACCTGCAAGAGGAGCGGGTACAAGCAGGCCATGAACCTCCTCGACGAGATGCGCGCCAAGGGGTGCGCCCCCGACATTGTCACCTACAACGTTGTCGTCAACGGCATTTGCCAGGAAGGCAGGGTCGACGATGCCATCCAGTTCTTGAAAAACTTACCGTCATATGGATGCGAGCCAAACACTGTAAGCTACAACATTGTGCTCAAGGGCCTGTTCACTGCAGAACGGTGGGAAGACGCCGAAGAGCTTATGGCCGAGATGGCCCAGAAGGGGTGCCCTCCGAATGTGGTAACGTTTAATATGCTTATTAGTTTCCTTTGCCGCAGAGGATTGGTTGAGCCCGCAATGGAGGTTCTTGAGCAAATCCCCAAGTACGGGTGCACCCCTAATGCGTTGAGTTACAACCCGCTGCTTCATGCTTTCTGCAAGCAAAAGCAGATGGATAAAGCAATGGAATTTGTAGAACTAATGGTGTCCAGGGGCTGCTACCCGGATATCGTTTCATACAACACTCTGCTTACTGCGCTCTGCCGCAATGGTGAAGTTGATGTTGCTATGGACTTGCTTCATCAACTCAAGGACAAAGGATGCGCCCCAGTCTTGATTAGTTACAACACAGTTATTGATGGACTTACTAAGGCTGGCAAGACAAAGGAAGCACTAGAGCTGCTTAATGAGATGATTGGCAAAGGGCTTCAGCCAGATATTATTACCTATTCAACAATAGCTTCTGGTCTCTGCAGAGAAGATAGAATTGAAGAGGCGATTAAAACTTTCTCAAAAGTGCAAGACATGGGCATAAGGCCCAATGCAGTGCTGTACAATGCTATACTTCTTGGGCTCTGCAAAAGGCGTGAAACACACAATGCTATCGAGCTGTTTATTTACATGGTATCGAATGGATGCATGCCGAATGAGTCGACTTACACTATATTGATTGAAGGCTTAGCTTATGAGGGCTTGATAAAGGAGGCACGGGAACTGCTGGCTGAATTGTGTTCTAGAGGAGTCGTGAATAAGAAATTGATGAAGAAGGGAGCTGTTAAGATGCTAGATTAAGCTACACACACTTAGTGACAATCAATTGTAGTTGTAGTACATTGATCTGAAAATATGTGTCCCGTGCATCTCTGACAGGGGGGGGGGGGGGGACTTTCTTGATTGTACACATATGATATCTTCACCGATGCCAGTTCCTGATAAACATGTGAGTACCGCTTTCACAACTTTAAGCTTGAAGACTACACTAGCTTAAAAATAACTGGAAATTTTCTGGAAAGAATTTTTTTTCTTACATGGTATACTATTTTTTGTCATAGGTTTTTGTTGTACTTATTCACTGTGTTTAAATGGTGTCTTATTCAAATACTCAATATGCATATTAGGTACATCTAGTCTAGACAAGGGCAGACCTACCCTGAAAAAGTCATTCACTATGAATCTGATCTGAGGTAGTTATGCTTCCTTTTCTGCTGACATTATTTAGAGATATCTGAGACAATTTATGTTCCATTTATTAAAAAAATTCGTATTTTATTTTCTCTGCGTGATATTCAGTTATGAATGCTATTCTAAAATTTACACAATGAGATGAGTCTAAGTATGTGAGTGAGAAGACTTTCTGGATTCCCATGAAGTCTCTGAAGCATCTAGGTACTGGTTGGAACCAGAGATCAAAACCATCTTTGCACTGCCATCTGAAAAGATCAGTCTGATAAACCACGGAGTCACTTTCTTGTTCAGATATCCGTGAAATTCCAGGAACTATGGAGAATGAGCCAGTGGCCTGTAGTGTGATTCAAAATCTAACTCAACTGTGAACAGTTGTTGTTCCGACTTGGGTTGGGAAACATATTAAAATAGTCAGATTTTGTTTCTCTTCCATTGGATCATAGTGGCACTTTTCCTGTCGCTGTTTTCCTTAGTGCAGCTGCGTCATGTGGGAATGATCTATCATTGTGGTACATTATACACAGCAAAAAATTTAGTTCTACGTTTTTTCATTTTTTAACCATTTTGCTGACCTGGCTTTATGTAACACCCCAAAAATTAACCCGTAAAACTTTTAACATAAATCGTTAAATTAAATTGAACTTGCTAAATTCGATTGAAGTATTCCCTCATCTATTTCTCTCTTTGCCTCGTTCCCAAATTTATCTGATTTAAATCGATCTCACTCCATGAAATCGGTGCAACCTTGGCCTCGTATGCTTTACTCTTCTTCCCTATCGAGCCCAACTACCACATCAGCCGGACCCCTACTTGCTCCCTCTCTCCGCCTTTCTCCCTCCTCGCGCACGCGCCGCATGACGACCCCGCTCCTCCAATCACGCATACAGCCACATCTTTCCCGACCTCCTCTGTCGCGGTCGTCCTGTTGCCCACAGCCGTGCACCGTGCTGACCGTGCCCACCTGCCAACCCACTCGCCCGCTTAACTAGCAACACAACGCGTAGCTCTAGTGATCTTCGCTACCATGCGCTAATGGCGCTCAGCCCCTACACCACCTCTTTGCAGAAGCACACGATTCCTCACTGAGCCACTACCCGAGCAATCCCATCACCTGCTCCCTTCTGCCCACGCCTCACCGTGTCGACCACTCCAGCCCTGCCGCTCTCGTCGCGTCAAGCACAGCAGTCAGCGCTGCTATCGCTTCACTGCTTTGCTGAGCGAAGAGCTGCCTCCGCACATCGTGCTGCCTCACTCCGTCTCCCCGTACACGCCAGCCTCAGGCTGCACGCTTGCCTGCTGCATAGCACAGCGCCGACAACCCGAGCACAGTCCTCCTAAGCGCAGCCTGCCAGCGATGACTTAGCACAGTCCGCCATTGTCCCGTCTCGCTGGAGCAGAGCAAGCCCTCTCCTCTCCTCCGCCTATAAAACGCGGCCTGCAACCTCCATCACACCTCAGCATCGCTGAGCCGTCAGTCAAGGTGAGCTCCAACCCTTCCCCAGTCCTTCTTCTTCTCCCAATCGAGCCACCAACGAGCTCCTCCGGACAAGGCCGCCTCTCCTCCAAAATCCCCCACTATCCCGCGTCCCCGACCCAAATCTCGCCTCAGATGGATGCGTCATAGCCTAAGCCTCCGACTCCCCCACTCCCCGGCCGACCTCCCCCCTTCTCCCCGCTGTTATTTGAGCTCCAGAAGCCTGTCCATGGCGGACGAAGAAGCAGAGCACCAGCTCTTGTGTTCCGATCCCATTCTGTTTTCTCCCCACGATGCTAATGTCCAGCATGGGCCAAGAAGGCCCGTAGGCCACTAAACCTCCCACGTCAGCCCAAACACCAGCAACCCAGCACACGCACCTCTATTTTTCTTTTCTTTTGTTTTCGGATTTAATCTAATGCAAACACTAAAAAATCCATATCTCCCCCATCCGAACTCCGTTTGACCTGATTCTTTCTCCTAAATTCATCTAAAATCATTCCCTATCCATTTTGACCCTTCTCATATTTTATATAATCCGTTTGCCTTGCTGTTTGTATTTATTGGTGTTTGTTTGTTGTTTGTCGGTACACGTGTAATTAGCGAACGGAGAGTACGAGGAGGAGGAGGAACCGGGGAACGAGGAGTTCGAACAGGACCCATCGAGGACGTCAACGAAGGCAAGTCTCAATCCGTTTTCCTTTGATCATATTGATCCTAGTTTTATAAAATATCCCGTAGAAGCCATTTTATTGTATAAAATGCTTGACTGGATTGCAAAACCATTGTGTAGTATAACCAAGACTACTTAGTCATATTTATTCCACCTATTTATTCCTTGCTAAACATAGGACCTATTTAGGCAGTATCTATTATGTGCCTAAAATGATTGCCTTGATTAGATAAGTGCTTAGGGTTGTGTTATCAGTTAATCTTACCTTCACTAGTAGTTTTTATAAATAAAAGGCGTGTGTCTTGGTGATGTGATAGGACGTAGAGATAGCTGGGGTGGGTGATGAACTAAAGGAAAGAATATGAATAAATGTGGGTTAGAGCCGAGGTGATGCCGTTGGTGAGCGCTGCCTGTGTGGCAGGCTACCAGGATTGGTGTTGGGAGATGAACGCTACCTTTGTGGTAAGTTCATGGTGGAGATGATTGCCTTGGCTCGATTTAGGACTGAGTTGATGTGACATCCTACCTAGTCATTTTCCAGTGCGACCACATGACCATGTATGAGGCATGACTTAGTCTAATCCCCGCCAGCTAGTCTGTTAATCGTCCGAGGGTAGAGAGCAGTGGGAGCCCAGGAGCAGGTGCAAGTGGTGCAGACTTGGCAACCCGGTTGGAGACCTAGCTTAAAGGTCAGGAACCCCTGGTTACTCCCATGGGCGATTAGTCGGGATGATGCTGTGATGGGTTATGGCTTTGTGAGTCAGTGCTACCACAGGCTACGGCCATGGTATGTGGCTGTACTCAGCGTGTGGGTACAGCGTACACCCTCTGCAGAGTGAAATATATTCGGATAGCCGCGTCTACGGTCACGGACAGGACTATGGTTCGGTCTCATCACTAGCATGGGTAGTATTCCTTGATGTGTGTGTTTTCTGGAATAGGTCCGGCCTCTCGCCGAAGGTTGCTGTGGACGGGGACTCCGACAACGTTAAAATTTGAACAACTTATATTAATATAATTTGACAATTTTACAAATGCTTTTATAAAATGAACCCTTGCATGTGTTTTGCTTTTCGCAATGATAACCTTATGGCTTAATCCTTGCTACTGCCAAGTGCATATCTTATCCCTTGATGGTAGGGCAAGGGTTGAGGCTTGTTGAGTACTTCTGTACTCACCCTTGCTTGTTGGTTACAGAGGAAGACCCCGATTACGTTGACGCCGACGGTGAGGAAGACGCTTAAGCTTTGGTTTCGTCTGCACCCAAGTTGCCTGTGGAGTTGTATTGCCGCCTAGCTGCTTCCGCCATGTTTATAGATGTGCTTGTTTGGGTCATCGTAGTAATTCTCATGTTTGTAGCGTATGTCGTTCGGTCACTTGTGTCTCGACCGCTTCATGAATAAGGCTTGTAATATCACATGTTGTATGACTTGTTGTACCAGCTACTGATCCAGGGACTGGTATAATAAAGTGTTTAGCACCGGAAATCCCCGGGGCGCTTCACTTTAATTTCCTCTTATTCCAATGCAGTGCTCAAATGCTCAAGAAAATATTCAAACATCAATTCAGTTTTTGTGAAGCAAAAGACATGAAGCTTGGTTACCATTTAACAGGCATAGCCTATTGACATCTGCAAAGGCACTATGGGCAATATGCCTGATTAGCTTGGAAGATTGGAAACCATGCGCATCCACTAGACGTTGTAGTCTATCTAACTAAAACTGGAAATTTTGGTTTAAGCATGAACACGTTTGATTTTGCGAGGGTTACACCTTCTTGACTCTGTGATAACCTTGTTCTAAGCAAATACATGGTGTAACTCTGCACGTAGCCTCTAATTCTCTGATGGACTTTCATTTTTGTAGCACTTGTTAAATGACATCTGAAAAAATTGGAAGCTTGCACTCATTTTGTTTATGTCACGTAGGATTATCTAAGCATGTGAACTGCACAAGTTTCTAGCATGAAAGAAGAGTTAGAAACCTGTTGCTGTTGAAGAACAAACATGACAAACAAAGCACAAATTATTCACAACTCTAGTTAGGTTTTTGTTCAGTATTTAGTGTAAATAAAAATGAGAAAAATGTACAGGATTTCTTGCCAATTTGTCTAACTGGAAACAGGATAAAGTTACAGACGTGATGTCACAATACAAAAACACTGAGTTCTTCATCATATCAGGAAACAGCTGCAAAAATGCCCCTCTATACGTGCCCCGCGTTTACCAGCAGATCATTGTTTTACAAAAGCAGGATCTATGGAGCAAGAATGCATGGCTCCTTGACACATACATTCGCGACCTGAACAGAATGAAACCAGGTTCAGGAATCAGCAGGGCGAAAGACTAAACTCTCATCTGATTGATCAGGATTGAGGCGCTGCAGGCGCCGGTCCTGCTGGCTTAGCATTGAGGAGAGGCTGGATTGCTTTCACGACGATGGTCATGTTTGGTCGGAAGTCGGCTTCGTACTGAACGCACAACGCTGCAACTGCTGCCAACTGAAAAAAGAGAAACGTTGGTACTTGTTGTAGCAAATCCGGCAAGGTATTTATGGAAACAGGTGGCCTAGGAACGATGCATTGTTGTGTTGTGTACCTTTGCAACAGCCTTTGGAGGATAGTCACTGTCGAGCTTTGGATCAACACACTGCTTGACTTTGTCTTCACTCAACCTTGGAGTGGCCTACTTACACGTTTATGACATTTGTAGTCATCAGGAGAGTAGTAAAGGAGATCACAAAGAAAGGTCATGGATGTAACAAAAAGAGAACATATTACCCAAGTGACAAGACTTTGTTGCCCTTTGGGCATGGTGTGATCAACTGGTTTCCTTCCAGTTAGTAGCTCTAGAAGAATCACGCCAAAACTGTAGACATCACTCTTCTGATTGATTTGTCCAGTCATGGCATATCTGCAAATCGGGGAAAAGGATCAAGAAACCTGATTTGAGCAAACCGAACAGCTTCTCAACCAATACTGATTACTCTACAATCGAATTGGGTAAATCGTGCTTCATCTTACTCTGGAGCATGGTACCCAAAAGTCCCTAGCACACGAGTGGAATGCAAACGTGCAGCGGTGTCGGTCCCCTGATTCGTCAGGTTGAAATCAGCAATCTTTGACTGGAAATCGTCGAAAATGAGAACATTGCTGGACCGAATATCTCTGTGAACAATCGACGGCTGAACTTTCTCGTGAAGGTACTCTAGCCCTCTTGCCGCTCCATAGGCTATCTTCACCCGCTGCAACCAGTTGAGGACCGGGCCTGGTTCGGCACCCTGAACACCTTTCTTCCCTGCACCATTCCAGAGTTGCAGAATAATAATCAGTTAAGTTTGATAGTTGCAGTCTGCTGTTAGATACACAGAGAAAATTAATTAGTACAAGCAGGGTAGCGGCGGACCATGTAGTATGTTATGCAAAGAACCCATTGTTGCAAACTGGTAGGCCAACATGCGGTTTCCATCCTCCAAACAGTAGCCCACGAGCTCGAGGAAATACTCATTCTTTAGCTTGGACACCATCGCTATCTACATACAACAGCGTACAAGGTCACAACAACACAGGATGTTGTTAAGAAGCATTTCAGTGTGTTGCAAGGAGAGGAGAGCGAGGAAAGTATGCGTGATGGACGGATCACCTGCGCTGCGAAGTCGGAGTCGGAGTCCTGCGAGGCGCTGGGGTCGAGCTTCTTGATGACGGCGGCGCGGCCGTCGCTGAGCGTGGCGTTGTAGACGCGGCCGTAGGATCCCTCGCCGATGAGCGCGCCGTCGCTGAAGTTGTTGGTGATCTTCTTGAGCTCGTCGAAGGGAATGGCGGGCACGTCGATGTTGACGGGCTTCACCGGGCCTCCTGTTCGTGGCGCGCCAGGGCCACGCGGACCGCCTCTGTTGCCTGTGATCGTCGAAAAAGCAATCAGATCAAAGAGAACGTGATGTCAAGTTAGGTCGTTCCATTTCCATGAGGAAACTGATCGATGAAGAGGTAAGGTAATCGGTTTACCGGGAGCGTTGACATTGGGCGGCGGCGCCGCCTGGTGCGCCGGTGGGCCGTAGCTGTCCTCCTCGGCGCCTCCGCAGCAAGACATTGTGATTTAATTGTCTCCTCCTCCGTTCCTCTTCGCCGGATCGGACGAGTAGACGACGATGCGCGGGTTGGTTTGGGAGCGGTCAGCAGATCATGCCGCACGACCTGAACAATTTTTTTTTTCATGTCTCGTATCGTATGAATAACATCATTCAATCAACCACGTTTCCAAATGAAAATCCTTTATTTGCCGGGCGGAGCAAAGATAAACAATTAATTAATCTGGAGTTGAGGAAAACACGGATCCAATGATGAAACTTACCTCCCCAAAAGAACTCGCGATCGCTGGGTGGCGGAGGAGAACAGCGGCGGCGTTGGTGGATTGGCCTGGCGGTGAGGAAGAGGAAGAGAGGGAGAGATTCGATCAGAATGAGAGAGATGAGATTAGGCTAATGGTGGGGAACGACCTGTTTCCGCGGGAAAAGAGGCGTCCCACCCGTTTTAACTACTCGCTTCATCGATGGCTCGGCGCCCCCCTCCCCCTCGGCGGACACCAAAACGACTGCCCGCGCGATCCAAGGAATGGCCGAGAGTGAGAGTGAGGCATGCATGGGCTGTACAGCCCAGCATTTTTATGATAGGCCAAACGTACGGCCCATGAGCTCCATCTATGATGCATGGGCATGGGAGTAATTCGTGTGCACCTTATCAAAAAAAATTTATATAATCATATAATTAGCTCATGGCGCCTCCCCTTTGGGAAAGGGGGTTTACCTTGATCCCTGCTTACTAGGTTTGTATTGTTTCAAACTAAGGAGTTTGGTTGAGCATTAAGTTAAAAATGAGTCTGTAATCTTTTTTTTATCAAATCCCCGTCTTTTTTTTTATCGAATCACGCTATTACACTTGAGCTACTCAGGGATTATATTCAGTTGTGGGAACTTATAGAAGATGTCAATCTGCACCTAGATGCAAATGGAGACATGGAGAATCAAATCACTCGGACCATGAGGAGTACACGACATCATCATCATGCAACCTACAATTTGAAAGAGGTACCCAATCTCTTTTTCCAAATTTAATTTGGCACAACTGAGACTTCTCCTCGCTGCAAATTCTTCCTTTGGCAGCTGCTACAATACCAAATTTGGACATCTGATTGACTACAACAGAGGGAATGTCCGAATGCGTACTTCTGCCAATCGTGTGAAAGAAACTTGGAGATGACAAACCACGTATTCATTGAGTGCCCTGCGGTGAAACAAATATGGCATGGCATAGCACAATGGGCCAAATGTCCTAGTCTCAATCCCATTGGCTGGAATGCGGATGTGAGCTTGCAGAAGTGGCTCTCATCTTGACAGTAGGGTGCTTTGACACCGCAAGAGGAACTCGATCGTCCCTGGCAATGCTATGCATCTGAACAATTTGGAAAGAAAGAAATGGCCACGTTTCCGACAAGAGTTCACGTCTCGTCAAGGGACCTTATCATTTTGATGATTCAAGACGAAATGTCAAACTGGGTCATGGCCAGCGCAAAGCATTTGACACTCGTTGTAGGTAGAACAGTTAGTGAGTAGTCCATGTATTTGTTCATACCCGGGTGATCGATCTGATTATCATGGGAGGATGTAGCAAATGCTTCTTGTGCTTGTAAAATTGATTTGTTCTCCTTATTAATATATGTGATACAATGTACCGGGCCTTTCAAAAAAATATATTGAATCACTGAAAACAATTGAGAGGAAAGAGATAAACACATTCTATTTATTTCTGAAAGCAGATGATATGATATGTATCAATTGTAGTGTTGGCATTCGACTAAAGTAATAGCATTTCGAAGACAGTATGAATCTTGAATTACTATAATTAAGTTCACTTTATGCAAGTACCTTGAGCTTTCCAATGGACGCTGTGTGTTGTATTGACGTAAGCCAAACCACTCAACCGAACCAAGTTAAGCTAGTCTATATAGAAAGCATCTGTGGTCATTTCAAGCATCAAATCTGACTTTACCACGGTAGCCTCCTGTAATGTTTTGTTTTTGTAAAAAATGAGAGTTTTCTATTTCATCAAGCAACTTTTAGCCCTCTACATCAAGAAATCCATTTGTTGGATAAATTATTATAAAACATTTACTATGAAGTACACTCCATTTGCTGAAATATACAAAGAGTTCATTTCAATGGAGGCAAACAAAAGGCTGAAAAATAACTCAACCTATTGATAAACCTCCACCTACCCTTGACAAAGATATTATCCATAGTCAAATTCCTAGCATGGAACTTTGTTTTCATTCTTCTAAAGCAAAGACAAATAATTGATCTAATGTGTACTTTTATAGATAACTTGTATAACAGAATAAACATGTGTTTTATTATTGAAAGTCGTACCATTTTGTGCTCAATATTGCTCAACATGACGGCTGATCCGACTAAGAGTTGTTTTCTAACACACTTCTCTGTATCCATTTAACCATGTGTCAAACATTTGAGTCGTGCTTCACGGTCTTAAACCAAAGATGGGTTACGCTGATCCCAAATCAACCTAGCCTCCTGTCATTGTGTATGAATGGTAAACAAACATAAAAATTCTTAAGTGTGGCAGCCGCACAGCCGTATATGCATGAATCGTACACAGCCGCTCAGCGCTTCGCTCTGACATTTGATTAGTTGATGATTGATCTCGGCACACCCTTTCGTTCTCGACGTGCTGGCTTGTCAGTACACGGACCATCAAGAAAACACGCGCGCATGCATGCATATCCACCTGTCAAATAACAAAAGGCAGCCATATATGCATAATCACACCATCAATCGTCGTTTGACCAAAGGTAGCAATGATCTTATACTTGAACCACATGTGCAGGCGGTTGAGAGCTGTTCTTTCTTTGCTCACTAAACTTTAGTCTTGTCGTATCAAATGTTTAACTATAAATTAAAAGTATTAAATATAGACTAATTATAAAACCAATTACACAGTTGAGAAGCCCGCTAAACTTTAGTCTTGTCATATCAAATGTTTAACTATAAATTAAAAGTATTAAATATAGATTGTTAATTATAAAACCAATTACACAGCTGAGAACTAATTTACAAGACGGATTTATTAAGTCTAATTAATCCATGATAAGAGTCGAGTTAATTTGATGAGTCAATCGTTTCGTTAACTGGTTGGCTAGAGTTCAGTTAGCTCGCGGTCGAAAGCACTTGCGGCGGTGAGCGTGCACAAGTGGCGCCGTCCGCGTCCATGTTTGCTCGCCCAATCAAGCATTGATGGCCAATATATGCTACTTTGGCTGGTCATCCATCACCACGTGTATGTAGACAGGTAGCCCTAGCTTGTCAACTTTTGCAGCACATTGGCATAACCCTTGTCCCGTTATACGTAACCTAACCATGAAACTTTATTTATATATATAGTATATACCCTGCAACTCTGAATTATCATGGTGCCGTGACCCATGCATATGCATGCATATGCTTGTTCAAACATGTAAAGATTGTATGTACCGAGAGATTCAAAATTATTGGTTAGGATATGCAAAGTTGTTTCGATTTCATATTTCTTGCACTAAACTAGTGCCACTAACGTGAGAAAAATTCACGCCGCTAGCGTGCCGTGTTACTGAAGTCATTTTGCGAAGGAATGATCTTTCGTTTATTTATTTTCTGCGGAATCGCAGCAAATGATCTTTCGAGACACTTTCACGCCACTTAGCTTATTCAAATCCCAATAACTCAAGTAATTAAGCCTTGACAGCCTCATCCAGGAGACACTCACGCAAAACAACAAGGGAAACAACAAGAGAGGTTTGAGCTTTTAACACGTACTACCAATTATACGGTCCAGCTCTATGATCTGATCTCATTCGCAGAGCCGGGTCAGCGTCACCAATTTAAGTTTTCTTCTTTCGATCTCGACAAGAGGAGGCTCACCGTCGTCAGCAGTGTCACACAGGTCACGAGATGTTCCAGCAAAAAATAGTATATACGCCACCGGCCGATAAATTGAAAAGGCAACTTTACCATGCTGGGAAGATATTCTTCTTCAAGCCATATCATGATGTACAATGACAAGCTCCGATCCCAGGGTCAATCACGCAACCACACGAAATCCAAATCTACTGGTCTAGCTAAGACACATCATTGTCATGTCTATTTTGCAGCTACATTTTACAAAGTATTATGCCTTCTTTTTATGAGCAACAATAGTACAGCACATCCCAAATTATCATTTTGGTACGGCTGATCAAAACTACTAGCTATGTACAGTATAGTTTAATCACTAATATGAACAAGAGCTTTGTGGATCACTAGGTCGCTGACGGATGGCGGCGGAGCACCGGTTGCACGGTGAAGGGACCCAAGAAAGGCCTAGCGAATAAGGTGGACATGGACTGCAACGGCGGCGCCACCACCGACGATGATACTTCAGTGACAACAGCGTAAGGTGTTGCCTTGTTATCACAAGAGGGGCACCCTCGGGTGGCGCCGAACCCTGCAGTTTGGTGGCCGTAGAATGGGTAGGTGGTACGTAAGGCGCGCAGCTCGGCCACCTCTCTTTGGAGCCTCCGGTTCTCCTGTGTTAGCGTCGCACAGCAACGCTTCAGATATTCACAGTCCACCTCGGTTTGCTTTAGCTTAGTCCTATGATGTTGTTGAATTTGAATTGATGGTTAGATCGATGAGAGTTCAGGTAATTGAGACTACTGCCACGCACTAGCTTAAATTCAGGTATGGAGACTCAAAGAGAAGATCAGCAAGAATGGTGTTTGTCATCGTATTACCTAGCTCTTCTATTCTGAAACCAGACCTCCACTTGGCGTGGTCGAAGGTTGAGCCGGCTCGCTAAATCACTCTTTTGTTTCTGTACGCCACAAACCAGTAAACAAATTTTTGACCAAACTCAGTATAGAAAGAGCAACACAGTTTCTTGTTAGTTGAGTTCAACAGATCAGCTGCTCCAAATAAAAGCAGGTAAACCAACCAACCCATCCCAGCCATATTCTGAAAGAACGATTCAATGTCTCTGATATCACCACGATTCTTAAGCTCTACGCATTTGATTCACAATACGTTGATTTTAAGTCTTCCTTAATAACAAAGGGCTTGGACTATTTCGTGTATAATAATAGTGTGCTAGCATGCATGTGTACACGTTCATGCGCAAGTGCTCCCCTTGATTATTCTTACAGTTCCCAGCCAAGGACTATCAATCATAGAGCTTCTACTCTATAATTCTTTTTGATTTAGGTTGAACCACCTCAACTCTTTCTAAATGTGCTAGCTTTGGGTTAGGCGTCGTTGCTTACAACTTCATGTAAACAAAAAACACATATATATTGAGACTTCATAAGATTGAGACAAGACTCATACTGGGGTTAGAGTGCTGTGCTCCTTGAAGCTATCCTCTAGGAACGCAGACTGCTCCTTGGACAGCCTCAGCTTCTTCCTCGCTCCTCCACCAGCCCCTCCATTCTCCTCATCCTCTGCAACTTCCTGATCAGCTGCCTCACGAAGAGGAACCTCCACCTGCAGGGATGATGTCGACAAAGACCTCATTTTCGCCGCACTTTCATTCACCGGAACGTTGTTCACATCGAACCCTCGTACAGAAACCTCTGAATTCACACACCCTATACAGAAAAGATCTCATCATAATCAAAGAAGAAGCATGCTCTTAAGCTCTTACGTACAACTCATTAGCCACAAGCTATCTTATAGGTACCAATCAACCATGTAACAAACATCGTTAGTTTCTCTATAAACATATCTTTTACCTGAATCAGCAACGGCAGGTAGCAGGGAGCAGCTGTGCCTCAGTCCAACAGGCGACCCGCCTTGACAGGGTGCTTCGCTGTCTTCTTCCTGTTGCATGTGTGTCTTCTGATTATCTTGTTCAACTGTTTTAGCCGTCCCTGCTCCTAGCTCTAGAACAAGCTCATGGCCTTCACCGTTTTCTGCGTGAGCAGATATCCACGCAGTAGTAGTAAAAGGGCTCTTAGCTGGAGCTGAAGAACCCCCTAGACTAAGCTCAAGCTCCATGTAGAGAATGGGGGAAGGGCATGAGTAATGAGCTAAATAAGCAATATATAATAGTGACAGGCTAATCATAGGGTTGACCATTGACCTACGAGATATTCTTAACATTACCAACTACAAGATAATAGATTGGTTTCGATAGTATTTTGTGGCGCTATCTAGATAATAATAACTGAAATTAAAAATTATGCTTCATTAACCTTGTCATTAGTTAGGATTTTTCCAAGGAAGAATGTGTATATGGTTTGCAAAGAGGATTTCATAAGTGAATTTTCTAGATGAAAGCTGTTCCGTAGAAATTCTTTGTATAACACTCACAGTGAACAAGTACATCATATTTCAATATGCCTCTGAGGTTACAAAAAATTGAATGTACGGAAATGAGCAATCCAGATTTTCTTCTTATTATTTGCCTCTATCATGGATATATGTAGCAGGTTCCTTTTACCAATTTATTACAAAATTAGGCAGCTAAAAAAGCTTTGTTCTTTTCCTGGTCATTGGGGCCTAGATAGTTAACTTATCTTAGATATGCTTAACATTTCTAACAAGCAGCTTCAAAGAAACATGTCAACTGATAAAATGTTTCTTTAAAAGGAACAAACTCGAAACCAAAAATTCAGTTAGTCGGCAAGTTTTCCTTGGAAAGACAAGGCATACTTGAATATGATTTTGTTGTCTAAGTTTTAAATTATCATTAAATCATACAAGCAATGATGCAGAGTATTTTATTTAAAAGATGCTTAGTCAAAAAAAATTGCTTAACAAGTTATCTTGGCCACACAAAAGATATGGCTGTCGAAATAACTTATAATTGGAAAACAAGGGGAAGAAGACCCATTTGACAGCAATGATTTCAATATTGTACGACATGACAATGTCTGAATGTGAAAATTGCTACGAAACATGTGCATGTTATCACGTTACATGACATTTGGACCACAAGCACACGTTGAAACTTGTTAGGGGCCCAGTTAATATATGAGACTAATCTGGCAGACATTCATTATCCTGACACATGCAATAAACCTCACATATTTTAATGAAATGCATAGATATATTAGGATTACATTGGAACTTAATCCTCAAGCAGTCACTTGGGACAGCCAAAATTTTTGAAATTCTGGTTATGCATGTTGCAGCACTTTGGACTATCCATACATCAATCATTCAGCACACATGTATCGTTGTAAGCCAATCATCACATACTGATGAGGTCACGAGCATGTTTAATTGTTTTAGGTAGGAACAATACATAAAATTATTAGGATGTTTGAAACAATGAGACAAGGACTGTCTCAGTTGTACTCTTAAAAGGAAAACTGAGCAAGACATTCTCACCCCTTAACAAGCAGACACATTGCTTTCAGTACAACTTCATCAACAGCACTTTTTGACAATTAGAACCAGTAATACACGTATAATATTGTTTGACAATATTTTTCCTTTATAATGCAGCAAATGGTTGATTGGCAGGGTCTAGGACATAAATTAAAGGACCAATTGTCTCATAACAACCCACAAGTCTGAAACTGATAGAACAGAAACAGAGAAGTTTGTGAATTAAGGTCCACCCATGCATTCATCATCACTCAAGATTGTCCCACAACACCAACAGGCAAAGAAACAGAGGTTAGTAGAGGGAACGAATAAACTCAGCTGAAATAATGATAAGATAAATATCTCATGCCTTTAACCTGGTGAGTGCATATTTCATCAAGGAAGAAATTCTTGTTGCGTGTTATCTCATTGTGATTTTTTCTGGAAACAGAAGCCGAACGAATTCTCTACTGTGGCTCGGTAAACAGAAGCTCCTGCATTTAAATTATGGTCAATTAAATCATGAAGGTTAATAGAGTGGGGGAAAAAGATGGTAGCAACAGTACATCATGCGGCAAACTAGTTCTTACTAGTAGTTTGTATTGTAGGTTTGTAAACTGAATCGAATTGGTCACTAGTGTTCGACTAGGACTCCCTAGACTAGCACCACACACTCTCGCCGTATATCGTGTTCTGGAAAGACCAAACCGCATCCGGTGGGGGCGAAGCCGGCTATGCTCTCCATCTGCTACGCCGCTCGGAAGTCCGAACCCCCATTGCGTTGCGTCCCGCCAACCCATCGAGCAGACGAAGCAAACGATTCCTTCCCTCGCCAAGCCAGACTCCAAAGCTCCAATAATGCGGATTCAGGAGGAGGAGGAGCTTACCGGCCGCATGTAGAGCGAAGGGGTCGGCGGCCTCCTACCCAAATCCCAAAATACCGGCGGCGCGACGGACCTGGGGGCGGCGGCGAGGCCGCGGAGGCAAACCGACCGACCACTTTCGTCCTCGGTGGGCGCGCCGCTAGTGGGGAATGAATGTTTTCCCGGATGTGGTGGGCCGGCTTGGTGACAGAGGAGGCCCAACCCACCACAAAGTTAGGATTGGGCCCAACTCGGGCATTACCATGGCCTTGTCCTTATTGTAGTTCAGGAGTTTGTGCGTATTCACTCCTATTAACACTATATCCATATATGCGTATTTTTGAAAAAAAAATATGATAATTCATAGACAAGAGCCAACTACAGATTCCTCTCCTTTGATGGGAAAAATTATCACAGCACTTGGGACCTGTGGAGACCATTTGTTGTTATAATAAAGTAGTAATAGAGTTTTTTTATATATAAAAAACGGTAGAAATAACAGCGACCAAAGATGTGAATATCAATTGCGCTACTAGGGCCGCGAGCTACTCAATTGCGCTACTAGGGCCCGCGCAGGTTCGAATCCTGCCGACCACGCTTTTTAACTTTCCAATTATCTTTTGTCATTTTGTCTGACTATCGTTTTAACCATTGATTTTTTGCCAGTTTACCGTGCTAAAATACCCTTTTATCCTGCACTGCAAGCGGCTTCCTCTTGTGCAATAAGCCAATAACCGTGTCACAGGTTTTGTCTCAGTTTTTTTTTTTCACAGTGTTTTGTCTCGGTTTGCTACAACCTGCGGGAAATAAATTGGTTCGGTTGTGCCTGGTGACCGGCAACTTCGTTGGTTTACGAGGATGGTACTCTAACTAGTCAGTGGCTAAAATTAATCAGCAGACTTATCCCCAAAATAAAAATGCTTGGGCAAGATCACGCGACGGACACTGGGGTGCTGTTTGGAGACAGAGAAAATGAGGAGAGCCCATCAGTTGTTTCTGTCGTCGTCCTTCAATTATTGTATGACAAAATGATACTCCCGAGATGAAAGCGCTAAGTTCAAATACCAGGACTAAATTATTGTGCTGCACGCGATTACCACAGCTTGCCATAGCATACATCCGAAACAGAACAGACGAAACCAGTACTTTCTACTCAGAACTCAGAAGGACGCCGTGTGAACATTGGACGGAGCTTTGCCAAAACTGTTTTGTCTCTCTCGCTGCCTGGTCCGAGGTTTTGGAAGTGCCGGCGTCAGAAGTCACCGCGAGAACGCCCGCAACTGATTCCTGCCCGGAACTGTCTGCATCGTCCGCTAGCTCTTCCCGTGACATATGGAGCGGATAGGAGTCGATGGTTCCTGGTCTTCTCTAGTGAGCAGTGGAAGTGTGTGATGGTCGAAGAACCTAATTGGGCTTTCTTTCAGTGGACTCAGTAGATGCTCATCTTGGCACCCTCCTCAATCACGTTCAAAGCTAAGTTTAACCAAATATAAACGTAAACTTATTTGGGAATGGAGTACTACTGAAAGGAAAGATGGTGAAAACCAAATGTGATGGGCTTGGTAGATGATCTTTGAGGTTTTCGTCTTGACATTCCTGCCATTGTCACTGTCATTTAAGGCCTCTGACATTCCAACTGCATGTGAGAAGCTTCTTATTCCGTATGTGTCTTTTCAGTTGGCTTGGTCGTTGCTTCTGAGCCAGCCTTGTTGGTGCATGTAAACTCTACTTCGTCTTAAAATTAAAATTCCAGCAATGCCGGGGATTTCGAAAAAACGAAGCTTCTTATTCTTGAAGCTCGTGCGAACAGGCCTTGGGCCTGGCGTTGAAGGCGCCCGAGTGGCAGCTCACCGGTCGGGGGTTCGAGTCCCCGATCTCGCACTGACACAGAAAAAAATTCTCTCGTCTTTCTCAATCAAAACACTATGTAAAGACTCGTGTCATGGCTCATACGACTAGTTGAGTCTCTATATATGGTTAGGGAGGGGTTTGAAAATTTTTTCAACCTATGTAAAAAGGTCTTCTTCTTAACAAAACACACGGGGACGTCATACCTCCGCAGGTCGAGGTTTTTTTATTATTCTTATAGCTCGCTGATTCCATTTGACTATCTGATGTCACCCTGATGAATCGAGCAGATCAGGCAAGGGGCACAACAAATATATTAGATGCTGACGGAGTAGGTTATTCTTGGCAAGCAAAAGGTTGGCGCAACAAGCCACTAGCCGTCGTCCATGACATCTGCACGGCGTGCTCGTCGGCGTTCCCTGCTTGGAACGCTGCACTCCGTGAGGCTCTTCTGCTGGGTGTACTTTGGACGGTCTGAAAACGCGGGAACACGAAGATCTTCGATGATGTCTCCATGTATCCGCCTGTGCTTCTACCACTCTGCTCCAAGAGCGCTTCAATGATTAGGCTCTGTAAAAGAATGTGATGGTTGTAGAAAAATTGAAACAGAATGGAAACTTTGAGAAACTCCAACGAAGCCAGCAGCAGCAGCGGCTTTCGTTTTACCCGTTTATTTATTTTCTGTTCTCTAATGTGTCCAAAAGAACCCCAAGGAACATACGGCCAGGGTAGAAGTTACCCGGAATTGTTTTGTCCGTCTCCTTGCCGTGTCCGCAGTTTTTGGAATCAGCGCCGCCGGCGCCGGAAGCAACCGCGCGATTGCTCGACACCGTCGCTGTCCTCCCTGGCTCTCGCTCTCGCTCTCGCCGTGACAGATGGAGCGGATAGGCGTCACGATCGATACGAGCGAAGCCAAGAGCTACGCAGGGTGATGCCTAAAACTCCCCGCCGTTGATGCCCCCCGGTGCGCAGCAATTTCATCTCTCTCCCTGCCGCTACAAATACGCACACCATATCCGCCGCAATCGCATCGCCGGTGCGTCGCCATCCGAAGCACCTGATCAACCGACCGAAGAAGTCTGAACTGAGAGACGTACGAGAGAGGGAGTAGAAGCTAATCATCGGAGACGCCGATGGCGCTGTCGCAGAAGGCTTGGGTCGGCGCCGGTCTCGTGGCGAGGCTGCTGATGATCGCCGTGTTAGCCATGTCTGTGAAGCTGAGGTACTCGAACCAGACCCGGTTCGACTACAGCGACCGGCACAACTACCAGCAGCTGCAGAGCTACACGTACGCCGTCGCGGTGGCGCTGATCGGGCTGGCGGCCTGCGCGCTGCAGGTGCCCGCCTCCGTCTACCTCCTGTGCAAGAGCAAGCGGACCACGCCCAGCCTCCTCGTCCTCGACGCAACCATGTACGCCGACGTGGTAAGTTACACTAGTACATTACTACGCCCAGCCACTAGTCTCTGTTTTCGTATCATCGCGTACGCAGGGGGGACTTTATTGTCGATGCTTTGCAGGTAGTGACAGCCCTTCTGGCCAGCGGCGTCGGCGCCGGGTTCGGCGCCACCAACGACGCATTGCAGTTCATCAAGTACGGGGTGGACTGGAGCAAGACGGAGAACGCGGACCAGCTCAGGGATGACATCACCGCCTTCTTACACAGGGGCAGCGTCGCCATCGTCTTCCTCCTCATCGGCATGCTGCTGTCCCTGCTCGCCACCGTCGTCTCCGCCAGGCTCCGGGCCCGGGCGGGTGACGAACTCGCCGATGACTGATGACCGGCGTAGGATTGAATGCTTCCAAATCAAATGTGTTTGTGACGCGCGTGCAAAAAGCTCAATAAGATTTACTTACGGCTCACTTGCAACGACGGGATCAATCAGACGACCTGTGTTATTGTTCAATGCAAGACCATTCCAGCAAATCAAGCGAATTGGCACGGAGATTCGGATTTATCTGCAAATTTGATTATATATGATTTTCTGCTCCGTGCCTCTACGATTCTTTCTTTTGCGAGACTGCGTGTACTGCTTAAGTTCCCAACTAAGAGGGTGTTCGTTTCCAAGTGTTAATGGACTAAAGATAAACTTTAGACTAAAGTTTCGTACAAAGAAAACGAACATGTATGCTAAAATTTATGCTAAACTTTAGCGTAAGAGAGAAAAAGATACTAAAAAAAGACTAAACTTTAACACTCTAAGATGTGCTAAACTTTAGTCCAAACTTTAGGTGCTAAAGTTTAGCACCTAAAAGAAACAAACACCCCCTAAATTTGCTCGGGCGAATGGCTTAGTAGTTGATGCTCTTGGACTCTGAAACCTTCAAAAACAGTACTCAACTGAACAAGTAAACAGAAAGTCAAATCCATTCAGCACCGGGGTACCCTAGAACAAAGAGGCTAGTACAGACATCTTTTGCGGTTAAGGAACTCAGCTTCTCACAGTTGGGTTAAAGCAAGCCATACTAAATTAACTCAACACAATGTCTCACAGCTCGGTCTAGAGTGAGGTGGTGAAGCTTATATGGGATTGCTTTTCTATTTTCACTAATACAAAGATACGCAGTTCTACTACGTATTCGAGAAAAAAAAAGATTTTTTATGAGGAACTCTACGACAGATCAGAGGCTGACTGAAACTTCTCATTAGTTTGGTGTGGCAAATCCATATATTATAAAAAAGTTACAAAGCACAATGCCACATAAAGAATGAGAACTCTAGAAAACAAAGAAACACTCTAAACAACAAACCCCTTACAAATCAAATAGACAAGACTGACATACTTGCCACATTCACCAAGACCATTGCATATCCACACCACCCCTTATAGCTATGAAAGCCAACAATCGTGCAACGAAAGCATCACACTTGATACCTCTACCGCACAAGTTCGAGTCATCACTGTTAAGAATACTAAGGGTTATGAAATGTATACCTTTTTCTCCTTTAAGGGTCCATCTCTATATATATAATCCTTGTGTATGGATCTAATGATGAGAAATAAGAAGAAGACTCTCCACCTATATTATATGTCTCATGTGCTTGTTCTTGAGATTTGGGGAAGGAAAACGGATTCTATCATCATCTCCTCGCGTCTCTCTTTTGGAATCAGGTATGGGGATGGATTCGGTGAATCTATAATGAAGATTATTTCTAACACTCACAATCTCTAATTTTGATACCTATTTTCTAGCTGTTATTAATATTCTTAATGATTAGTAATAAAAAATACCTAATATGGTATCACATGGATCCAAAAAATATTAATTGGGTCTTTTTTTTTTACAACAATGCAGTATGGTATCACATGGATCCAAAAATATTACACATGTTTTAATTGAATACCGTTGAAGGAACTAGTTGTACCTACAGTATTTTTTCATTTTTAAATATATTTTCCGGTCAACTCGTAGGGTACTAGGGTAGCACACTGACACAGAACCATGGCTTTAGATGAACTTTGCCCCTCCTATCATTTTATCTGTTAAAGAAATCTTAAATTAATTGGTGAAAAAATCATCGCTCCGGTCCGGCGTGAAGAACACGGCAACCATTGTCTGTATATGTTCTTTGATGGCTGAAACATGAGAGGTGTCCACCTCGTATTTGTCCATGAAAAGTGCACTTCCAGCTCCAAAAGCGATCAGGAGTTCAGGAGCCGAGGAACATAGTTGCACCCGTAACGATGTCCACATGTCATAAGGAGATGATGGAGACTAGTAGTAGACTACAATCATGGAAATGAACATTCATACCAATAACTCTATCAATATCTCTTCTCTTTTAAATAGTTGCAGTCTACTGCAAGGTCTTAAGTTGAAACCTCTTCTTGTCTTCTCTTGAAGATTAAGACCATAATTCCATATGCCTGTTTCATTCCCCAATCGAAACGGTTGAAGACAGGTTCGCCAAGGTTCGTAAAATCAGAACCGGTCATGTTACTACAGTATACTACTTGCTCTGTTTTAAAATACTTGATATTTTAGTTCTGAACATGGGAATTAAGCAGAGTGTAAAAGATATAAATGTTGGCTAAAGTATTAAATATTTTAGAACGGAGAGAATATATAGACTTGGTTTTCATTCGAAACCGATATGCCTAATGAAAAATATGAGTCGTCGGCATCTCCAATGATTGCCGGTACGGGCATGGCTTCTTGTCTCAAGCATCAAGGAAGATGTGTTTATTTTGCATATCAAATAATCAAAAAGAGAAATGACACGTCGCAAAAGGTACACCTACCACATGGTGATGTTTTCGATTCCATGTATCGTTTTCGGATTCATTACTCTCAGTCACAGGATGTTTATAAGTTGAGTGATACTGTTTGGGAACGAAGAGAACGGTGACAGATGACAAGGATGACGTGTGCACACTCTTGAGGAACAAGGAAACAACTCCATAGTTATCCAGGTGGTGATTGTGACTTTCCAGGCGCATCAACCAGCAAGAGACAGATATCAACTCCATAAGAAATTTGTGTTACAGGAGAAAAGGGCATAAAATTGAATTCGTAATTTGGGATCTTAGCACGGCAAGACAGCTGAGCTGTCTCACAAGTCAGGCACCACTTTCGTCTTATAGACCCGGGCATCCATCCCCGAGAGACAGAGCCAGCACTCGCCCCATCCGTCCACGTCCGCCGCGATCGCAGCGCACCTCTCCCTGTCCCCCCGAGTTCTGGCCCCACGCGCAGCCAGACAGAGCCCACCACACTCATCTCCCGCACCCTCCCGACACCACCGGCCAGCCAGAGAAAGCGAGCAAGAGAGCGACGAGACGATGGCGGACGCGACGACGTCTCCGGCGTCCCCGCTTCTGCCGTCGCGGAAGAAGCCGACGGCGGCGCAGTACGCGCGGTGCGCGTCGAACCCGCGCGACGAGCTTCGCAGCTTCCGCGCGTGCCTGCGGTGGCTGTGCGTGGACCACTCCACCCGCGCCCGCTCCGCCGCGTCATGGGCCGCGTTCCTCCTCCTCGGCGTGGCGGCCCCTCTCTCCCTCCGCCTCGTCGCCGCCTCCTCCTCCTCCGGCGCCCCGCCGCGGCCCTTCGACGCGCAGGTCCAGACCTCGCTCACTCTCGCGGCCCTGCTGGCCTCGGCGTGCCTGGGCCGGCTGCTGGGCCGGGCCGGCGGGATGCGGCGCCTGCTCTACCTCGACAGCCTCCGCCGCGACTCCGACGACGTGCAGGCGGGCTACGCCGCGCAGCTCGACCGCTCCTTCCGCGTGCTCGCATGCTTCGTGCTCCCCTGCTCGCTCGCCGACGCCGCATACGAGGCCTACTACTACGCATCCTCTGCTCGATCCTTCCGGTCGCCGTGGTGGGCCGCGGCCTGCTGCGCGGTGGACGTGGCCTCGTGGGTGTACCGCGCCGCGCTCTTCTTCATGGTCTGCGTGCTCTTCCGCATCATCTGCTACCTCCAGATCCTGCGCATGGTGGGGTTCGCGCGCGAGTTCGGCAGGTTCGCCGACGTCGCCGCCGTGCTCGTGCACCACCGCAGGATCAGGGAGCAGCTCAGGAAGATCAGCCACCGCTACCGAAAGTTCATCGTATGCAGCCTCGTGCTCGTCTCCGCCACCCAGTTCGCCGCGCTGCTCGCCACGACAAGGCCGCACGCCACCGTCGACCTCGCCACCGCCGGAGAGCTCGCCGTGAGTACCCTCTCTCCTCCTCTCTGTTCCTTTCAGGTCGTTTTTTTTTCGGCATGTTTAATCAGAAATCATTTTGAGATTAACTAAAAGTAATCATGGTAAAGTTTGATGCTTCGCGTATTAAGATTCAAGGCGGACATAAAAACAATGCAAATATTCCAAACTTGTTACCAGTGCGAAGATACTGCATCTGATTCGTATCCATCCTAACAATATCGTTCAAAAAAAAAGTCCAAACAAGCCCGTAGATGGAACATGAGCATGTGTCCCCTTAATGTTCGGATCATGAATAATTGGATAATTGAAACACACTGATCGAAGATGTGATTTTTTTTGTCTCTCCCCTGAACAATAGTACTATAGACAGAGTGCTGTACTGGTACACCAAATTGTTTATGCAATAAACAGCAAGGCTGGAAATGGCACCAACTTGTACGCGTAAAACTGTTACTGACGCGCGAATGGAAGTCGGAAAGGTCTGTTGTGTCCAGCTCTGAACTGCAAGATCTAATCTGTTATCCCAATGGCCTGGAGCCCTGGACTCTGGAGCTAGTACAAAAATGCCAAATCAGGTTGTGCGACGACAGCTGTAAATGGGAAGTTCTAGAAAAAGCTTTGCATACCGGAAAGGGAACCACACAAATGTTTCGGATAAGTAACAGTACAGAAGAACAAGCGCATCAATCCCCACCACACATCACGCATTGCCCAGCAACACCACATGGTCCTCTCAGCAGACAACAGCTGGATTCCCATCAGCATTATTAGTACTTGCTGCCTAGTTGGCGGCGTCTCAGGAGGTTGATGTCCTTGTAGATCTGCTATGCAAAATGCCTGGAGTTACAATTTTCTGTATAGATGTATGGACGTTTCAAAGTTCAGACCCAACACACAGTAAAGTTTCAGTGAAACATAGGTAGCATTGCATGTTTATCACAGTGCCCGGCTCATCTCTTCTATTCTTTTCGAATTTTTTTTTTCCTAAAGACTATTCTTTCGAATATGAGCGAACGTTTTTAGATTTGTTGTTCTTTTCTTCTTATAACAGTATGAACATATTGGCACATCTGTCATAATGTCTCCACAAGTTGAGAAGGTAATTTTCGAGTTTAATTGTTGCCTCAAGTCAACTGACAGTTTGTGGTATCCTTGTCCATTCTGATGTGTGCAGCTGACGTCGCTGAGCCTGGTGGCGGGTCTGCTTATGTGCCTCCACAGCGCGGCGAAGATCACGCACAAGACGCAGGCCATCACGAGCGTGGCCGCGGCGTGGCACGCCGACGCCACCGTCCACGCCTTCGACAACGACCAGGAGAACCCGGACCCAGACCTGCCGGCCGTCGTGGGTTACCTGGCGCCGGCGAACGCCTACCGCCTCGCCACCGGCGACGAGTCCGGCAGCGACGACGACTTCGACAGCCGGAGCGAGAGCTCCCTCGACGACTCCAAGTACGTCCCGTTCCAGGCCAACAACATCTGCTTCCAGAAGCGGCAGGCGCTGGGTAAGCACCATCTTTCTAACTCTTGATTGATCGTGATCATGAGACCACAGTTTTTGCTGCATCTCCATGTGCTCCAGCTCCTGCTTCTGATGCTTCTTTTTTTTTCCATCCTTCTCCTACCAGTGACGTACTTCGAGAACAACCGGGCCGGCATCACGGTGTACGGCTTCGTGGTGGACCGGGCGTGGCTCCACGCGCTCTTCATGATCGAGTTCTCGCTCGTCATGTGGCTGCTCGGGAAGACGGTCGGAATCTCATGAACTGGTTCCACCAGGTTTCTTGTGCAGAGTTTCGCTTACATATGTACAAATTGCCTCCCCCTTCTTCAGGCATTCTGACGCAGTACGGGTCGTACTAGTATTCATTTCATTTGATGAAAATAAGGATGACTATGTTAGGAAAGAGAAGGATTTTTGTTGAAGTTTTACCCTGGAATAGTTGTATTGAGTTTAAGTGTTTTATTGAACAGAAATCTTGTGCTGAACGGCCCTGTTGAGTACTTATATTGCGACGATCAGACTGCGCTGAGCTTTTGTACAGAAATAATAATCAAGAAACCCACCAAAACAATACTCCTAACTAAATTAGCCAAAAGGTTGCACTGTTTTTATTCAGTTTTTGTCCTCTTGACGGAAAGAGGGGTTTATTGATCAATCACGAGATGCCATACAATCTCTTCGAGCAAACACGCTCAACACAAAACCAACCGACCAAACGCTCACCACGAGAGGATGTTGCCCATGGCCTGCAAATTTAAACCTCACAAGCCGGCTAAACCAAACCATCCAACACAGCAGAACAAATTTATACAAAAATACCAAACATAAGTAGCAATTCATAATTTGTTCATGATGATGGTGTCTAGCTTTGAACCAGCAAATGCTGCCAAAACAATTAACTGTGTAGTTCACTTCCATCAACAGAAATGTAAAGGAACCTTGGGTAAGGGCATTCACAAAATCCATGCAAGGCAGCACCAGAAATGCAGCATCGCTTTAGCCCAAAACTGTATGCAGATTGCGGAGCACATCATACAGGCATCAGCACCTGCCTAACAGAGATCTCCATCCAACTTATATTCGCTGTTGCCATCTCAGCAATGATATATGAAAGGAAAGGAAGAATCTGCTGGGCCTCTGACCACCAGGCAGTAGCTATCACGGTGTATTATTTTGCATCCCTTGCAGATGGATAACATGAACACCCCCCCCCCCCCCCCCCAAATGATCTCATTTCAGCCTCCACGTGTTGTCCTTGTACGAGTCACCATAGGATGGTGCCGCCGTGAAGTTCTGCCTACTGCCCGGACAGAACCAGTCCGCTGTCCCCTCTGAGTGCTAACTGAATCATGTTGAATATCTGACGTATCAATGGAGTCAGTTGAGTAGTGATGCCTAGGCCTCTCCCTATGTCTTCTATGAGCCCTGTATGAATCTCCAGTAGAGATTCTCCGGCCACGGCCAAACAAGGATGCCAAGAAGTCAAAGCCCTCACCCAAACTATCATCTGAAGAATCATATAAGTCAATTCTCTCATTCAGAGTGCGATCCAAGGATGCAAAGAAGTTGAGTCTTTCCTCCAAGTCAATTTCATTACCGTCAGAGTGGAAACGATTGTTGCCACCATTCAACTCAAGGACATAATCTCCCATGATCACAGCTCCTGGATTCATGGCCCTGATAGTGCTGATTGCATCCTCACGCTCTCTCTCGCATTCAAACTTCTTCCACTCATCTGCGACTGCAGGATCAACTTCACGAGGTTTCGCTGAAGGGTGCTTGGATGTCACATGCTTGCAGAGTTCCTTATATGAGCCAATGAAGGAGCAGCCATCATGAATGCAGGTTCTCTTCTTCCGGTTGAGATAATGACGAGCAGGTTCAACCACAGTCCATCCTTTAACATCTCCACGGCAGAGAGGGCATGCAAGTTCCATCGTGCATGGCTGCTTGTTTGTCAGCTCTGTGTTCGAGGTTAAAGGAAGGCCAGGTGCAGACTCAGCTGAAGAACCAAGAGCCAATTTTTCCTTCGCGTAAGCTTCTTTAAAGTGTTCAAGGCAATTAGAGTGATGATAGTCAGTACCACACATATATGGTCGGCAGCCCTTGTGGTGAGAAGTGCATAGGAGGAGAACGGCATCATGTGGATGCTCCAAGCAAACTGGGCAAGTGGCACCTTTCCATTCTTTTTTCTCAGAGGACGACAAGATGTCATATTCTTTGTCTGTTCCTTTTTTCTTCCAGCAGCATGAGGGTGCATCGCAAGAAACTGACCTACGGTCACGAGCTTGGAGGTTCCTGGCTCTTGGTGATCTCGTCATCTTTTAGAAAATTCTGGCCGTGCCAGGCAACTGCAAGCATTGTGAAATATAGTTAGGAAGTAAACATTACCAGTTAGCAACAGAATAGTCGTTAGAATATTGGCTAGAAATGGATTCAGTTAAGAATATAATACCCTATCTACAGATTTTTAGGAAACATTGGTAACTTATAGGCTGCTATTTATTGGAAACCTAGCAGTTGTTCTGTAATCATTCCCTTCCATCGATATGGCAAGACCACATCGACAAGCATCAAGCATGACACCCAACTGCGCCCAGCTACCTTTTTGGCAAGACAACTACTGCCTATCTTCAATGTACATATCAAGCAATATCATATAATGAATTACATGTATGGTCAACTGAAAAAAATCGAATAAGTTGAAACAAAACAAAAAACAAAAATTGATTTCCAGCGACCCTAAGAAAGAAAAGCACATGTTACTAAAGAAACAATTTTGATTTTTCACATATTACATTCTACATTCTTATCACAAAACTAGCTACGCGTACATCACAAGCGAAGATAAAACAATAGCTTGAATACAGTCCACTAGTGGAAATGGACATATATGCATTCGCATTTCAAAGTTAAATTAAATACAGTACAGTAACATTTAAAATACCTGAGATTTACAGACATGTGACTACAGTTCTGCTGACATATTTAACAGAGCCAGATAAAATGCTAGAGGTACACATAGAAAAATAAACACCTTGTTCACAATTCTGTTACTAAAATAACAGGGTACCAGGTCCTTGAAAATGATATGTTTCATAATTGTTACCGCCAAATATTACGCTTGTCTTAGCACCACGCTCAATTCAATTCGAAATGCTCTCAAGAGTTTGCCACTTCTTATCTTACAAACAGAAATATATGAAAAAAGAAACACAAAAACTTTGCAGGTAAAAAAAGAACCTTTTGACCACGTCACAATTTTCTTATGAGGCGGATGGGTATATTCAGGTACTGCGAAGAAGTCCAGTTGTTGGATTAATTAGCTACACTACACTCGCTGTTCCATAGGTCCCATCCTTCAGGCTACTTGATTGCATTAAATTTCTAACACAGAGTCAATACTGATAAGTAAGAACTAAAATGATATCCTGCATAAGCTGCAACACAGTACACAAGGGATGCAAACAGCGAGACAAAACGAAGCTTTTTCCCCGGACAAACAACATATGCCAGATCCCATCGGAGTGGACACCCCACCGAAACTCAAGCTAAGTACATCACGGAGCGCGAAAGGATTAACGGCATCTAAAAAAGGCATCTGCTTGCACGGGAAATGAGAGCGTCGCGCGACGGGAGATCCGGCCGCGCGGCCGGACTGAGGCAGGACCCGAACCCTAACGGGAGGGTCTAAAGCAGGTGAGAGACGGAACGCACACACAGGCGAACCCTAGAGGAGAATGGTCAGGAGATGGAAATGGACTGGAGGTGCGGGATGAAACGAGGCCAGATGGAGCGGGCGAGATGAGAGGGAGAGGAGGGGAGGGGTGGTGCAGAGTAGAGACTGACCTCGCGGCGGAGGCGACGGAGAGGGAGATCGAGATCCAAGTGGTGGTGATGTGGATTGTGGAATCTATCGCGACTAGCGGCCACAGGTGAGGTGCTGTGGGGAAGAAGAGACGCGTGCGATCCTTCCGAGGGATGTCACTGGCTCACCGCCGAAGCGCTGCCGTAGCGCGGCCCACGGCCTGCTGGCGAGGGATGTCAGCGCGGGCCGCGCAGCCCAGATGCTAGCGAGTGGATATTTTTTTTTAAGGAAGAAGTCTATTGGTTGTTTGGTTTCTATACTTGAATTACAAAATTGGATAGGACGATTTTTTAAACTCTTAATTCCGTTTATTTTTTCTCTTCTGGTGGTTTGTGAGGTGTTTTTATATTACGTGACATAATTAATCCTACATGCCAGATGTCATGTCATCATCTTTTTTTTTTCTCTCCTTTTTTTCTTCTCTCTCCTTTGCTTCTTCTATACTTTGCCCATTGTTCCAGCTCTCGCAAAGGAGGGTGACCGTGGCCTTCTTCGACGGTGGGGCGGGGTTGGACTGGTGGAGGACTTGGGCTGCGTGATGACCGAGGTCGGATGTCCGAGGCAGAGGGAGGGGTAGTGACTAGGGCAAGGATGGATGAGATGATGGATGGCGGCGGCGCGAGCACTTTTTGGATGGAGCTATGGGTGGGCTAGTGGTGGTTGGTGCCTCGGTGGATGGGACAGAGACCTTCTGGGCCACAACAATGAAGAGGCCATGACGGTGGGTTCCTTGGCCGCAAAGCCGGAGGGGCCTACTGTAGCCAAGGTCTATGTGGCGCGGTGAGGCACATTGGCTCCAGCGCCAGAGAGAGCGAAAATCAGATGGGGATTAGGTGGATGCTATGGGGCCTAGTGGCTTGGAGGGTAACCGTCGTGCGGAGAGGGATCCGTTCGCACCGCGCCCTGGCTCGCTTTTGCCGATGGTGGCGGGGACAAAGGAGGAGGGGGGGGGGCAGTAAAGAGGCAGAGGAGCACGAGGTAGAGAGCTCTGACGCGCGTCATTGATGTGATGCCATGTCGGAAAGCATAGAAGCAGAGAGAAGAAGAAAATGAGGATATAAAAAAGAAGAAGATGATGACATGGCATGTGACATGTAGGATTAATTATACCACATAAGATAGAACCACCTTACAAACCACCCGAGGAGGAAAATGAACGGAATTAATAGTTTAAAGAGTCGTCCTAACCAGTTTTGTAATTAGAGGACAAAAATCGAACAATCATGTTTCAGAGGTAAAATAGACTTTTTTCTTTTTTTTTAACACGCAGATGCAGCCAGCTAGCCACGCAGGAGCAGCTAGCTGAAAAATAAAAATAAAAGAGAATAAATTTATCCAGTGTTCCTAGAACAGTTGAATTTTTTAATATTGAAACAATTGACATAGCATCTATACGATTTTCTTTGTTAAAGGATTTAGGATATCCAATTTGATAACTAAGGGATAAAAAGTAGACAACCATGGCATTTGTGGAAACCAAATAACCATCTTCGTTTTGCTAACAAGTTTCCACGATGAGGATCTCTTGTCTCTCACCCATTCTTCTCCATTCAATCTATTTTGACTGTTTGATCAATTTTTGATATGATGAAAACAAGATATCAGGCTCAATTTAAACTTTTCTTAGTGGAGTTTCTACTTAATTTCTTTTCAAATTCATTTTTTCTACAAGAACAACAAAATTTGTGAAATATACAACTCAATTTGTGTTTTCAATCTCGGTTTGACAAAGGTTTGACGTGCTATTGAAACAAAAACGATACAAATGAAACTAAAGGATGATCAGTGTGAAAATATAACTCGATGCGGTGTACATTAATGTAGAGTAAGACAGATCACAAACTCTAGCAAATTGATAGATTTTTTATGTCCACAATCATGTTGACTACGCATTATTCTTTGTTGAGTGTGTTGGATGATGAGGCTTTTTATACTAAAACTGATCAATTAGTGACCGACGGGATTAACAGCGAGATAAAACATGCTACAATAGTTGGAGAGTGGTTTTTTTATAATAAAAATTGATGCCACATCATGTATATATTGTTGATGGTGTAACATAAGAGGAGATTATTAGGGTAGTTTTGGTTGCTTAATCCAAATATCGAGCAAAATTGAGCGAAAACATTATTCTAGGCAGACTTGTTGTCCACGTACTTTAGCCAGCATCGTAAAAGTTCGATTGTCTAGTTTGTCTTGGACGTACTCACATCTTCTTAGTAACAGCGAGTTGAACTTTCAATCACGTCTTCTGTTCTCCTTTTCTTTGTTGGCATGTGTTTGTTCTCTAGTGTAATTAGTTTTCAACAATTCAATAACAAAGATAAAACTGTGCTACAAAAAAAAAGCGAATCATTCCAATTTCAGAGAGAAAAGAATAATAAAGAAAGGCAAAGGACAACCAGAAGGAGCTGTGCTAATATATAAATAAAAATAAAAATAAAACAGCAGGTGGATCAAGAACTCGAATCACAAAAGAAATAGAAAGAAAATTGAATGAAGTACTGAAGTGTGATATATATTTTTTTTTCATACATCATCACTTAATTTGTTCACAGATGTCGTCCTCTTAATGCTAATTTTATAAAATGAACTTCATACTTCTTATTACAAGAATTCAATGTTGTCGTTGTTAAAAAAAATATCATACTAGTTTTTTTTCCTGTCACAAATATACCTGCACCCGGCCTCAAGCCATCACTTATTTGATCTAGTTTCTTCAAACGATTTTCAGTGATTTTGTATGGTTGCGATGGTTCATTTCAAGGGAATCTTCACATAGACATTTCCATATACCAATATTTTACCAAAAACTTTCTATGCCTGGGACCATGAATCCTACTTCTGCATCTGTAATACCTACGGATACATTAGCACTTCCCTTTTTAGCAAAAGCACGTATGCTGTGGTATTTTTGGTTCGACTGATATGCGAGATACCTCAATGGCTCAATTCTGCAAAAAGAAGAAACAAGGAGAGAGAGAGAGAGAGAGACGAGGCAGAGTCCGTTTCTCCGGTGGAGACCAATCGGAAGCGAGGCGTGACCCAATCTTTGCCAAATCCTATAAAAGCCCCGGATTATATATCAGAAATTCCTTTTCGTTCGCAAAATCCATCGCCTCTTTTTGTTCCCCTCCAACCCCGCACCGCACCGCACGAATTCGCCGAGGGCAGACGACGCCACGCAGCTCAACCGACCTCGACCCAGAGGAACCGCCAATCCGGCCACGGCCAATCTCCGCCGCCGCCGCGACTGCGTCCTCCGGCTCCTGATTTTTCCTTTTTGCCCCCCAACCCGGATTGCTCGAGATTATCCGGGCGGAGGCGGCCGTCGTCGTGCGGCGCGAGTGGCGCGTGGTCCTAATCTAGACCTAGGCCTATCTGGAAGGAGGTTGAGGGGTTTAATCCGGGCTCTGGTGTTTTTTTCTTTAAGCGCCGCCGCCGCCGCCTGGAATTCGCTGCACCTCGCCGCCGTCTGGCCGGTGACCGACGCGGCGCCGTGGTCTGGGCCCCTCATTCACCCGCGACGGGAGGCTCGTCCCCCTCCACTGCTCTGGTACTGTGACTGGATTTGATTGCTGCGTATCACCTTACCTACTAATGTAATCTAGTAATCCAATCTAATCCAATCTTCTCGTCCCGCCGTGTTTTCATTAGGTTCAGTCTTCTCCGGCGTGCAGGAGCAATACACCTGAAGCGTTGTTGGGTTGCAGTGCTTCCCTGTTCTTTCCCTCACCTGCGACGATTTCAGGGGTGTTCAGTTGAACCCCCATCCATGCCCTGTGCCAGGTCCGCCCCTGGCCCGGCCTCTCAACCGCGGCCGGTGGGTGGACGCTGAGTGGTGCCCATGGCCATGGAGCAGGACGAGCTCGCGTTCAAGCCGCAATGGCTGATGCAGGGTGGTGCGAAGGCTGCCGGTGCTGCGAGCATCTTTGCCGCACCCTCTTCCCGCCCAGGTGAATTCCACTGGCGTTACCGGTTTTGTTTCTGTTTTAATTCGATGCATTTGTGGCGCTGTGTGGTAGATGCAATGTGCAATTCAGTGCTTTGTTGGGATTGCTAGGTTTGAGTTTGTGTAGGTTGACAGGTATAACGGCTTCAAAGGTGGCATTTTTGATTCGTGCATGTGCATTGTATATATTAGTCCTGATGAATCAATGCTTCTAGCAGGAAACTGCCTCATATGAGATTAATGTAGCATTGTTAATGTAATGCGATGATCATGCCAATAGTGTTTTCTTAGGACTATTTTAAACTTGGTGCTGTAATTGCGCAATTTGGAGGCAGTTTCTGGAGTTAATGCCCTGGATGATGGGAATGTAGATATTGTTGTACTGGAAAGTGGTTTCTTAGATGGAGGTGGAGCAAATATGGAAATCATTCAAGAATTTCTGTAGTTTTGCGTTTGCTCCAGGAAAATTTTGAACTAAACGTGATTTAAATGGTAAAGATTGATTTATCCAAAGATAAAATTAATTTATTATATCTATGCTTTAGTGCTAAAGATGAACATGATCTGCCTTAGTGCTTAATATGCCTTTAGAACAAAAAGGAAGCAGTTTTGGCTTTTAGTTATTATCACCTAAGGGAGGAGTTAATGCCTTGTCCATGACATATATTTGGGGATATCAACTACATTTCTCTAATAGGAGTAATTCCACCAATCAGCACCTAATACAATAGTTTTATTGTTTGCATAAAATGAAGGGTAAAATTAAATCTGTTTATAAACCAGAACTTTATAACAAACATAATACTTGAATTGGATAGAAATTTATGCTGTATTCAGAACCTATGCTTTTGGGGTGTATGGAAGAACAACATACCATTGACTGTTTATTTCATGAAATGAAATTGTTTGGGTCTCCCTGTGGTCGTTCATTTGGCTCTTGCACTCGTCTGATCTTGTATTTTGTCACAACCTTGCATCTATCAATTTTCTGCACTTTTGAGATATTTTTTTTTTGTCGCTTCTGTACTTTTGAGTAAATTCTTATGAAGATCCAAATGGTCATTGAATTGAATTGCCATTACGAGGAATGGTTTTGAACTTGAGTTAGCTATTGTAGTATCATGCATCTGAATCAAATTTTAGTGTTGTTTTGTTACTGTTTTGCAAACCCAAGCTGTCAAATATTCTAATGGTAAGTATTTATTGCATGCTTCAGATAATCAAGTTAAGGGTGGTTCATCAAGAAACCATTCGTCTGGGTGTGATAATTCCCGACAGCCTTCATCACGGAAGAGTTCGGGCTCTATTGGATCCCGGCGGCCTGACCGAGATGCAATGGTGAAAACAAGAGGCTATGCAAACTTTGGGAGGAACAGGGAAAAGGATCGGGAGAAAGACTTTAATTCCCGTGGAAGGGAGAGTAGGCAAGTTGCAGCAGATCGTGATGGTTTTCAGTCATTTAGCACATGCAAGCCTGAAAGGGATAGGTTAAATCGTGCCCGTTTGAAGGCAGAAACAAGGAACAAGGGAGTAGCTATTAGTCTGAATAACGATAGTACCTCTAGAAGCAATGCTGATGTTAGTTCCTCTAAAAGCAATGATGTTGTTAGTAGCTCTGAAAGTAGTGTCCCTGGAAGCAATGCTGCTGCCAGTACCCCTCTAAACAATGCAGCTGTCAGTACCTCTCCAAGCAATGCCTCTGTCAGTACCTCTCCAAGCAATGCTGCTGCCAACACCCCTGTAAACACTGCCTCTGTCAGTACCTCTGTAAGCACCGCCTCTGTCAGTACCTCTGTAAGCACTACTGCTGTGAGTACCTCTGTAATCACTGCTGCTGATGCTTCTAGGAGCAACGCTGCTCTCAGTGCTCCTAGAAGCAGTGCTGCTCTCAGTACCTCTAGAAGCAGTTCTGCCCTCACTGCCTCTAGAAGCAATGCTGCCCTCACTGCCTCTAGAAGCAATGCTGCCCTCACTGCCTCTAGAAGCAATATTGCTCTCAGTGCCTCTAGAAGCAATTCTGTTCTCAGTGCCTCTAGAAGCAATGCTGTTGTTAGTACCCCTAGAAGCAGTGCTGCTGGCATGGACTTTGAGCGAGAATTTCCACAGCTTAATTTGGAGGACAAGAATGGGAGGCAAGGCGTAAGCAGAGTCCCATCTCCTGGTATCAGCACTCCAATTCAGAATGTACCTCTGATAAACACATCGGATGGCTGGAACTCTGTCCTAGCAGACCTCCCTTTATTAAAAGATGCAAAGAAAAGCCAAGCTGCGTCTTCTGTGCTACAAACTGCTCCTAGTAAACAGACTGAAGCAGTGTCAAACAACGGGGCTGCATTAAGCATGGCGGAGACAGTGATGCAAGCTCCTTTGAGAATTTCCACTGGTCCCCAGGTAGCAACCACAATATATGTATTTTTTAATTTGATTTGCTCCATTCAAAATTTCGGTCTCTGAATTTGTGCATGTACTTCCATTACAGTTATCGATTGAAGCTCAGAAGATTGAAGAAAGAGCCTTAAGGCAGTATACTTTAAGACCCTTGACGCCTCCAGCTAGCAAATCTTCTGTAAGTCTTCAGCCTTGGATTGGTTTTTATTTGTCTTATGTGCCTAACATCATTTTACACTTATACTCGTCTTTTGCACTACCTGTGTTTGAGACATTCTAGCAGTTTATGAATCTATGAAAAAGTCTTATTCTTTGTAACTTTAGACTTTTCACCATAATTCTTGAATATGCAGTGTTGTTTATTCTTATGGCTCATTTGTTTCAGCAACAGAAACGTTCGACTATCCTGTTCTATTTAGAAAATGGGGAGTTGGAGAATGGAAACCCATGTCTTCTAGCTTGCAAAACAGAGAGTTGTCTGAAAACAGTCTTTGCAAATCTGTCCAGGAATAATAAAAGAAACATGCTAAACATGTTACCTTAATAATCGCTAATAACCGCAGGCAACCTCACAGCTGTGTTTAGCACTTCTGCATGAACCTAAGAAAATACTCGACTATTGCATGTGCGATGATCCACTTAAGGCCTTGTTCAGTTGTTGTGGAATGAAATCCACATGTATTAGTTACAAGACATGGATTGAGTGAAACCACATGTGTCACTCAACCTATGTGAAATAACAAATCCATGCCATGGTTCCATTCCCGGACTCGGAAGGCTGAGTTTTTGTTCCATGCGTTGGATGCATGGAGAAGGTCGGTATGGACTGGGTTTCAGACCACGTTAGGCCGAACTGAACGCTCATTCCATGGCGGACCAAATTTCAAACCGCACCTAATCAATTCACGTGGTTTAGACTGCAATCCATGCCTTTCCAAGCCTAAACAAACAAGGCGTAAAAGTTTGCTGCTAAACAGTTCAGACCATGTGCTGTGTGAATAGTGTGACATTTGATTTCATGTTCACATGAGCTAGACCCCAAAAAAAAGCCTTTTTAAGCAAAAAAAGTGTGCTTTTCCATGCATCATTATGGTTTAGCTTGTTTTATAATTTTACCGACGACATAGACTTACATGGATATACTGATTCTGCACTTACAGTGTCCCTTTATTTATTTATATGCTCAACATATCTACTTGTTTCTACAATGGGTGTCATGTGTTCATCATGCACACCTTTTTTTTTTGGTCTAAAACAATCAGTAAAAACCTTCCTCTTATTTATCCGGGTGCTATATGAACTAGGACATCTTAACAGCTCCGTTTCCTTTAGTTTTATTTTATCTTTAAATTATGTTTCTTAGTGCTTAACTAATTGCTTTCAATCATTATGCAGGTTTTAAGTTCTTTGAAAGCAAAATCCGCAAGGATGGGAGATCCTACTGGCCCTACTAAAACTGCTCAACAGTTGAAAATGCATTCTGCCAATGGGTCTGTTCGTGCTCCAGTCAAAATCGATATGTCAAAGCTTTCTCAGTCAGGAAGTTTTCAAGTCCTCAACCGAGAGCAAAATGGCACTGTGCACACTTCCAAAGACTCTAGTAACCCCGTAAGTCCTCCAGCACCTTCAGTTTCAATGGAACCGCCAAAAAAGTCAGTTGTCAGCCAAAAGATAAATATCTCCACAAATGAGCTTTCTCTGCCCCTGCAAGGTCCATGCGGTGACAGAAAATCAAATGCGAGAGATAAGCATAGGTTCTTTGAGTCACTGCGGACCAAGTCTTCAAATGGTTCAAGCACCACCTTAGAGACAGGATGTCAGCAGTTCCCATCCAGTTTAGTTGATGTGAAACAGGATTCTTCTCTTAACATTGGGAATGATCAATCCATGTTCCCCACTGGAACAAAATGTTTGGGGAATGGGAAGTGTTTCTGTGAAGATGTAAATTCTTCTGAGGGGTTCCAGAGACACTTATCTGACAACGAGGAAAACAATTCATCCATGAAAACAGATGTTGCAGATGGAGTGCCTCAGCAGCTAGAAAAAGGGGAGGCTGACTCATTATCTGAACCGGCAGACACAGGTGATGAAGAATTTCAGCTGTCCCTCTCCGATAGTGGTGCAGAAGGCAGTTCGTTCTCAGCACCTGCAGATTCTGATGATGGATTCAATAGATCCCAGTCTGGCAGTGAGGAAGTGTCATCATCAGAGGCTACGGAACCAGAAGATGACGAGTATCCGGCAGAACCTCCTGCAGAAGATAAACCTTTCCTGATATCTCTTGGTTGGAGGGAAGATGAAGTAGTGCAACCTTTGGGTTTGGAAGAGATTGCGGACTCCGTAAGCCCTTTTGCATCCTTACTTCTGTCAAATGTTTGCTTTTCCAAGGATTACTGATTCAATTTGCCCATTTCTCCAAAAACTGGTCTGGCAGCAAATTATTTCTTATTTATATTTGCTAGAATATTTTCATGACATCAGTTCCAATTCTCTGTAGGTAAAAGGATGTGCAGAGCTTGAGAAGAAGCTTTGGTCTATGGAATCCAACGCTAATGTCAGGATCATTCTCCTCAATATTTTGGGCAGGGCTAAATGAGAAGTTGCAATAGCATAAACATACTGGGGTTAAAAGACAATGGAAGCTTAGCAAATTCTTTAGAAAGCAGGCATCTATATTAGCCGGCGTTTGCGACATGCAATGCCTAATCTGATCAAGTGGTGTTGGTTGTGTTACCGTACTGCAAACGACAGCAACATTTTTGGCATGAGTATTATCTAGGTTGAGAAGGCGATTTTTTTACTGTCGCATGTCCAGCAACAGCAATTAGGTATTTAGGGGTTGGTTTACAGATAGTAGTTCTGACAATTTTTTTGCATACTGAAAGGACTTTAGGGTTTCCTCTTTTGCCCAGAAGTACAACATGTAGATCTTAGAATTAGATGGATGTGCCGACCTTTGAAAGAAGGCATCTCACAGGTTTCTTTTAATGAAACGACAGGCTGGTGTTTGACATGAATGAGGTGATTATATTGATAATATTGATATCAGAAGTTGCTTTGTTTACAAATCCCCAATTTGTTACAACAATACGCTTTTTGCTGATTTGTAACTGTTTTTTCACGTGAGATCGCTTCAGCAGTAGAATATCGAACTAGCGTACAATTTAACAAATACTGCCACAAAATGGCTTTGAGAATGGCTGAGTCTGGTATTTTTAGATGGCTGCCCTAGCAGTGGGATGATGAAACAGATTCTAACCGGTGAATGACACCGAAAGGGTAGCAGCACCTGGTCAATGCAAGGCCCGGCTAGTGGGATGCTTTGAGATGGTCAAATTTCATTCGTAAACTATTTCTATTTTTTCATGGAAAATTAAATTCTCTTGTGGACCACTCCATCCCTTCAATAATCCTAATCTTGAAGCAGGATACAAATTTTTCATGAATAAAAGAACATAACTTGCAGAAAGAATCAGTCAAAATTTGCATGATACAATGTATGTTACATTACATGATCTCTATTTCCAACCGCAGCTCACGCCAACCGAGAAACTCCCACTACATGTAAGATCGGTATCATTAGTAACTCCCACATCATCCCTTTTCTAACACAACACACCAGGGGTGACAGATAGCAGGACCATCTACCAAAATATCTCAACATGTATCCACTAAGCTACATGTGTTGCCGGCTCGCCAAGCCAAGAAAATACCATCAGCAACATCCCATCTATATCATTCGATATTATATTTGATGGGGCATGATCCTCAGTCTTGTCAAAGATCACTTGAGCAGTTGCCTATGTTGATGTCCACCATAAGAGCTTAGCATGTATGCTACATATTTACAGCCGAGGAAGGCACTCGCTAGATAAGAGCACTCCAAACGGCTGAGTCTCCTTCACCACAGCGGGCATGTACATCCTTGATCCTCTCGACAGACTTGCATATGCCACTGCAACTCCAATCAAAAGAGGCAACACAGACATTGCCAGCCTGCCCTTTCCACTCACAATCTGTGGAGTTTGTATTCACAATCAGGAAAAATAGAAGGCAAGCATGTAAGAAACCATTCTGCAATATGAGGAAACAGACCTGGGGGAGTTCCACAGCACATATTCCTCTCATCAACGTGGTTAACTTCCAAACCAATGAACCATGATCCAAGTGATACATCTTCATTTGCATATTTGTGCAAGATAGGCCTGATAAAAATCATTCACATCATTAACTTTCTTTTAGGTGATCTAGGTGATCAGAGGCCCTTCTGTATGGCATGAATGTTAACGAAACTTACTGATTGATTGAAATATAAGTTGCAAGGTCTTTTGAAACAGCATATATCTGCCCGGTAGCATGACGAAAGTATTTGTTACCTTCCTCCCCAAATTTCCAGTACTCAGGCTCATGGTACTTCACATTCCTGTAAGAATGGAGCAGTTTCATGGAGGCACCTATCAGTACTTAAAGATAGCATTCAAATTCAAGTTCTAAGATAGTGTACTTAGCATTACTTGTCAGCAAGAACTGGGCCTGACTTCATGCAGCCGATATAAGTTCTTGGTTTTGATTTATGTCGAGCAAGGGTAGTGGCAAGCATTCCTGTTTTTGTTCAGACATATAACAATAACCCGAATGAAACATAGAATTTCAAGAGGCAAGCTTAATATCTAAGGAAAAGGATAAGCACCTAAGTTCACATGCACATCATCATCAACCTTGACGTAGAAGTCAGCATCCCAGATGCTGACAGCTGTTGAGAAGAAAATTTTTGTCTTGGCTGAGAGCTCATGATATCCCTCAACATGATCCTACATGATTAAATAAACAAATGTAATTAAGTGATCAGGGTTAGCACCGGGAAAGTAGACCTGAATATGGCTTCAAAAAATGAAAAAGTTGAATGCCACAAGTTCATCGGAAAAAAGCCATCCTCACCAGTCTAAGAAAGTCATGATGCTGAGCCTCCTCTGAATCTATAGCTTTGTCAAGAATGCTATTGGACGTAGCGCTGTACAAAATAGAAAGCATTACTTATTATATACAAATTTTAGAAGGTACTATGAAGTTAGGAACCAGAGATGGACAGAAGCATATAACAGTATTTTGAGACTTATTCTCGGCAATAATCATGGAGTGGTTCATCTATGATGATTTGTAGTAGATGATGATAGGGGTATGCGCGAGATTGAGAGACGATGATAACACAAGGGACGACCAATTTATACAGGTTCAGGCCTCCCAAAGGATAAAAACCTTACGTCGTGTTCGTAATGCTGTATTATTTATGTAGATATGTTTGAGGAGTACCCCTATATCCAGGGGTGTAGGATTACATGGCATGAGTCCTAGTCGATCTACTATACATATCCAAGTAGGAATCTATCTCTAACTTCCCTTGTCCAACAAGTACCCTGGGTACATATTATCAACACAGTACAAAATAAACTATTGATGGTGCACGAAAATGTCCTGAGCCCAACACAATAGTCTTCACAGTGATTACAGAAATCATTATGGCTAATTCATTATTTACTATTAAGAAATTGCAGTGAGTTGAATAAGGCTGCATCATTTCAACCTGGTAGGGCACAACAGATCCTCTAGAGACATGGGTTGGCTTAATAAATTAACATGAAAACAAACTATCGCCCAGACTGCGGCAGTAATAAGCAAACTCAGTTATTTGGAACCATACTACAAGTTTTTTCATTCTAAGACGACAGATGATCTATCCAGTTGATATGATTAGAACTTACAAGTACATGCGATATGAAAAATACAACGCCAGATGATGAAATCAGAAATGCACTAGAAGTGCAAGAATCAAACCATCTGATTACCTATGCCCGATGGTGAAGCGGATAACTATCCCCTTCTGTTCTTCTAGTTGTTGCAGCTTTTCACCTAATAGTAAGAAGAGAAAATTATTGACTGTCAAACCTTAGGAATTTAACAAATTTGAACAATAGTGATACAATATACAACATATACATACTTGAAATAAGCAGTCAAAGAAGAACATAAACTTTATAAGATCCGTGTTATAGTTTCTCAAACTTGAGCTATTCTAGAACACTTCCTAAGTTCCTAAGATGCCACAAGTTATAAATCCTGGCCAATAGCTTTTAGTTCCTCTAGCCAAGAACAATAGCATGGAAGTCTAAGAATAATAAGCCCATCCCAATTGTCGGTTCAATTGAAGCCTTTTTTTTGAAAATATTAAGTTTAAGCTGGTGCAAATATAATCTTATGTTAGGCATACTAATCCAAACTGGTGTGATTTGAATTGCAGATGTAGAGATAGAGTAGCTTGTTTGACTTCAGGAAAGTGACTCGAGCAAATTACTGTCGAGTGAAATCAGCAAAATGACCCACACAAATTATTGCAGAGTGACTTGCTTCATGCTGAGAAAAACTGATGAATTAATTATAGTCAAATTAACATGCCCATGCTATCATTCATTCAGCATACTAAAAGAATAACCACACACCTTGAGGCATCCATGTCTCCCGGACTGAATCACGACGCTTACGGCTGCTAAAAGCGGTGTTCACACCAATGACAACAAATGCCTTTTTCCTTGGTTGGTTAGTTTCTGAGGTTACTGGTGTGCCACTAGAGCGGAGTTGTTCCAGTGTGCTTCGTTTCGCTGCAAGCTCCATCTGCAGCGTTGAGATGGACTTATCCAACAATCTAACACCACAAACAAATTCAGTTAGGAAAACTTCAGATAAAACAACTTAAGCACATGCACATTCTTAAGGTGAATTTCTTATCAAATTGAAGGAGCTCACTGTATGGCTTCATGGGTCTTGGTTACCTCTCCCATTATATCCTTATCTTCCCCATGCTTCTGCAATCCAAATTTGTATCCTTTTCAACCAGAAACAGAGTAAAAATGATATATAATGAAACCATCAAAAGTATCAGGAACCTACCCTTTTTGTGCTGCAATCCTCTGATACAAGTTGCAGCTCTTGATCTTGTCTCCGGCGTTGAGACATGATATGATTACCAGTGTCCGGCGCTGTCCAGAACCTGTAAAACCACCCTCGCAATTACTTACCACACAATGTTGGAAAAGGTGAAAAGCCAAAGAAAATAAGCAAATGACAAATAGTACTTTGACATTCGATTGTACTAAATTGTGCGACTGAAATAGGTGTTTTGGAAGAAAGAAATAATCCTTTCAGTAAAGTTTAGCTAATGGCAGCCCATCTACAGATCTACTTCTCAAAACAGAGGCTGGACTACTAAATTTTAAAATTTTAATTCTGATCTCAAGGTCTATCCAGATATAGATTTTTTCTATTGTATAACCATAAAGCTGATTTATGAAGATTCATATCCAACCTAACCAGTCCCTAACAGTATAGAACTTCATTCTAAAGATTCAGTTTGTCTTTTGGAAGGTTGAGAGTAACATTAAATCTACTCACAGTGCCTAAGGTCACTCGGTACTGTTTCAAACCAAAGTATTGATAAATGAACATAAATTCCCGCTACCATCAGCAAGCAGGACTTCAAGGACAAATATTATTGTTCGCACTATTCTTTGAGAACACTCAAAATGAACCATTTGACAGATACCGAACTACTACAGATCATGCGCATGGAAGGAAACCAACTCTGTCGTACCAGTGAAGGCTATTGCTACGACAAACACAAATCATTCGATTCCTGATTTTTTTGGCACAATTTAAAACCTCAACTGTTAAGCAGTAAATTTCTTTCTTCGGCACGTCAACCAATCATGACATTCACAAAATTAGCAGTAAAATTTGGTTTTAGCAAAAAGGAGAGAATTCAGTAATGAACTTATTAAGAAGCATTTATCCACGCACGCACGAACAGATTCAGGTAGACACCTACTCCAGTCCCCATCAGACAACCATTTCCCGTTCTAATAAAAAAAAATATTTCCACCAATCCAGATCGCCATAGGCTCGTAGAAGAAAACTCTAGGAATGAAATAACGAGACAAAATATAAATTCAAACATTCAGCCAATACTAATCTCAGAACGCCAAGATTTTCAAACCACCCGACATGATATTGGCCAAAAACGAGATCTTTTTCGAACTCCAAATCTCAAACGGGATAGAAGACTCAGCAAAATCCATGTGTTTACAACACCAAGCCGCCATTAAACCAACCTCCCAAAACCAGAATAGCAAGGCGAGATCCAAAGGTTCCTGCAGAGAGAAGAGGACATGACGCACCGGTCCGTGAAGAGCATGCCGACGCCGAAGCTGAATGCGCAGAGCAGCAGCACCCTCCACCTAGCGGAAGACCTCCGATCCAGTGCCCCGCCCTTCCCCTTCATCGCTTCTCCTCACCGCCGCGGTGCTCCGAATCTTGGCCTTAGATTGGGGGACAAAGCCTGAGCTCAAGTAGCCGGAGCTCAGCTCCGGACGACCGCGGCAAAGATTCAAGCTTCGTGTAGAGCTTGGCCAAACGCGCACGAAGATTCCGGGCGAGGCGGAGGCGGAGGCAGCGTCAAAGGAAGCGACGGCCACCTGGGGCGGCGGGCATGCCTGGTGGGGAAGGAGGAAGCTGGCGGCCTGAAACTCTGCAATGGAGCGCGTGGTCACTTTGTTGGCTTCCTCTTCTTCCCACTTTTGAAAGGATTTTCCTTTTTCCTTTTTTTTTTGTCGCTCCATTTCGTGAGACATTTCTATTTTCTCTTTTGCCCTTTCATTTAGTTTCTCTACATGCTAGCGTGCGGTGTAAATATACATGAGAGTTATTTATGTGATTTGGATGGGTGTCCTGCCGTGTGAGGTGAGTTGGGGCAACATTGTCTAGGAGATGGATGGTACCTCCCTGTCATAGCTGGAATATTTCATTTCAGAAAATACTAGATGCTATAAAAAAACGAAATAACATTTGTAAAGTATACGAAGCAAGAAAACATTTTATCTCAACTGAACTAATATGAGAGATTTTGAGTTTCTTACGGTGTATATTGTTCTAGATCATGGTTTCAAATAACTTAATAGAATTAAACCAATGGTTTGTTTAGCCGTTTAGGCATGTGATGTTGTTGGTGGAAGGGAAAATCATTATCCTCGTGGAGCTGGCGCTTCGGTGGATCAATCGAGCTGATGTTTTATGTTAGGTTGCGTACATCGCTCAAAGACGTAATAGGTTACCAAGACTTCGTTTTTTTCAAAAAAAAAAAAAAAAGGACATGAGGATTTTATTTTGAGGATCAGGATACAAATTACCAATGTGTAAAACTGCGGTAGATAGGACAAAAAGTTTGGCGAAAGGAGACATGGGAGCCAAGACGGTTGAGAAATAATTTTACCAACCCTACACCAAGTAATACAAGATTATGGCTTTATAGAAAGGCTTGGTCTGTTTGATTAGGAAAAAGCTAAAGAGAATGATTAGTGTATGTTAGTTGTTAGGCACGAAGCACCATGCACGAGCCCTCCAACCTCCAGCTAATGTTTTCGCGCCAACACCATTCGCCGACGTGTGCCATGTTGACATTCCGTGTTAACACGTCATGTGGTTGCAACAGTTTGCTAGGAAACTTCAGAACCAATTAAGTACTGTATGTTGTTGTCTGAAGCCGAAGCATATTATCATTTGAAAGCTGCTATTATTAATTAGCAAGCATAATTCAATAGGCAAAGTTCAAACTGTAGAGTTCTTTACGCGTATGTTATTAAAAAAGATATCTCTTACGTACGTGTTACAAAAAAGATTGAATTTACCTGTGCGTCATGAAGCAAACTTTTTTTTACCCGTATGCCATTCTGTCCAACCTCCTTCCCACTTTAACTATTTCTTTGCTCTTACAGGTGGGCCTCTTATATAGAGATGACTAATTTGCCCCTGAGTCATTCTACTTTCTCTGCTCCTTCTCCCTCTTCTCTTCCCGTGCTCACGCCACCCTCCCGTTACCCTAGCCGCCACCGCCTGCCAGGACGCCGGCAGGCCGCCGCGGCCAAGATCCGGAAGTCCCCCGTCCGGTCATCCCCCACGCTCAGATCCAGGCCGGAGCAGACCCATGGCAAGGCTGACGCGGTCCCGCGAGCAGGCCCGACACTCCTCCGCGGCCAGGCCCCCACGCGCTCCTCCGCTGCCAGGCCCCCGCGCGCAGGCCGACCTCCCCCGTGCCAAGGCCCCGCTCGACCGTGCCTAGGCCCCCGCGCCCGACCGCGCCCACGCCCACCTGCGGCGAGCCTGCGCCCATGCCCGACCGCGCCCAGGGCGGAGCTCCAGCCAGCGCTCGACCTTGCCCAGCCCGAGCCCTTTGCCTCCTGCGCGACCAGGACAAAGCCCTCTGCCTCCTCCCTCCTGCGCGCCTAGGTAAAATCCTCTGTACTATCTTCCTTGCTCGCATATATGTACGCGTATATGTTGAGCATGCATGTTGTTCATCTGTAGGATGGATGCCGGCTTGGATAGCGAGCCTCCTGACAGTTTAGAGTGGAAAATTGGTGATGGGCATTCAGTAGAAGTAACCCTTGATGATGATCAAATTCTTGTTAATCCAAACCTATCTAATGAGCATGTGGGTGTTGATGATGAATATTTGTATATTGACATTGGTCCTGAACATCAAGCACCTAGTCAATCTGAACCAAACACATTATTAGATGATGAAGTAGAGGAAGATGAATCTTTGTCTGATGATGTAATAGAGGAAGATGATATTGTTACAGATAGAGACCCGCATAGAAACCTTATGCTCAATATGACAAGAATGATCCTCCTATGGCTATAGGCACTATGTATTCAAACATGAATGCTTTTAAGTTGGCTTTAGCTACACATGCTATCAAATATGAGTTCAATTATGAAATTGAAAAGGCTGATAAAAAACGGTACAAGGTGTATTGCAGTGGCAAGAATGTGGGTTGTAGATGGAGAATTCATGCCAAAACTTTGAGTGATGATGTCACAGTACAGGTATTTTTAACATTTTATATGCATTGATGTATTTTTTTAGAAGTAAATAACCATTGATGTCTAAATTTGCAGATCACAAGGAACCCATACTTGCATGAGAATTGTCACAACACTAGGAGGGCAGGCACTTGTGTAGGAGTGACACAGTTTTAGGTGTGTGATCAAGTGATTGATTGGTTGAAGGAAGATGGAACATTGGGTGCCAAAGAGCTGAGGAGGAGGTTGAAGGAGAGCCACAAAATTGATGTCACCTACAGGAAAGTTTGCCATGGACAAATTTTATGGACCTTGGGCCACTAGTTTTGACAACTTATATAGATTTAAGGCACATATAGAGGATACTAATCCTGGATCTTTTGTTGTAATTGATCACCATACCATCAACAATAAAATAAGGTTCCATAGGCTGATTTTTGCTTTGAAAGCTTGTGTTGATGGTTTCTTACAAGGTTGTAGGCCATATCTTGTAGTAGATAGTACATTTTTGAATGGAAGATTTAGAGGCCAGTTGTGTGTAGCTTGTGCAGTTGATGGTCACAACTGGATGTACCCAGTAGCTATAGGTGTCATTGACTTAGAAACAAACGAGAATTGGGTGTGGTTTATAGAGAGGTTGAAAGAAGCTATAGAAAACCTAGTTGGTCTTACATTCAGCACCGATTGTGAGCAACCAGTGATACATGGGGTGAGTGTGGTTTTTCCATGTGCTGAACATAGAGAGTGTATGTACCATCTAGTACAGAATTTCAAGAAGAGACATAGGGGACAGATTTTTGATGATCACCTGTGGGCATCTGCATATTCTTGGAGCCCTTACATGTTTGAGAAAGCATCTTTCAGTACCACAGTGAGTAGCATTGTTGTGGCCACTCCTGGATCAGGCATGGTCTTCCCACACAATGAGGTGGTGGTCAATGCTACATTGAAGCCAAAGAGAGTGAAAAAAAAGCCGGCAAAAAGAAGGGGCCACCACCTACAACAAGTACTAGCAGATATGATCTTTCACTTTCCAGATCTTGTTATTTACATCCTCACTAATACATTGCTTTCACACAAGGTCTGGAGTTGGATCCAATGACCCCTACCCTCTCCAAATTGAGCACCATCCAGCTATTCATGAAGAAGTCTCTCCACAGACAGTGCATACACCAAGGAAGAAACAAGCCATCATGAAGAAGTTTACACCAAAGAGGGCTCCAGTTGAAGTGGGCAACCCATCCAACCCATTTTCTAATACCAGAAGCAAAAAAAAAACTCCAGCTTGAATAAATTATATTGAGGAACTATATCTTTTGATGTAATTTAAGACATGTATGATTTAGTGTGATGAAAACCAGTGAACTACTACTTTTCTATGTGTGGACTAAGTGTGATGAATGCTAGCTGAACATATTTGCTCAAATGTTGGTGATATCAACTTGTTGCTATGCCTATTTTTTTTCTATATGTGGACTAAGTGTGATGAATGCTAGCTAAACATATTTGCTTAAATATTGGTGATATCAACTTGTTGCTATGTCTATTTTTTTCTATGTGTGGACTAAGTGTGATATCAACTTGTTATTATGCCAATTTTTTTCATGGACTAAGTTGATTATTCCTTATTTTTTTCCACATTTTTCTAATTATTCCCATATTTTTCTTGATTTTTTCAGATTTTTTACTATTTTAAAAAAATATTTTCAACTATTTCAGGTTTTTACGTTTTTTAAATTATTTTCCTTTTTTCCTGATTTTAACCGGGATTTCAAATTTCTTTTTCACTTTTTTGATTTTTTTAACACATTGTTGAACAAAAGGGCAAAACTGACTTTTCGTAGCTACTAATACCTCCGTTAAGTCCTCATCCATCCAAAATGGTACACGAGTAAAGAAAAATTTGCTTCATGCCACATAGTTAAGTTTAATCTTTTTTATGGCACATACATAAGAGGTATCTTTTTTCATGACATACACGTAAAAGACTCCAACCTGTACTACAACCGGAAGACCATGCGGGCTCCAGCTCCAGAGACTTTTTTCTTCTTCGAATTTGTTTGAACACAGGGCGGGGTAGATTTTTGGATGGTGTGATGCACGAACTGGATCGAGTTTACAAGTAATAGAGACATCGGTGGACAGGGTTTCATGGTCGTGGCAGCTCATCCGCGCGAGACTACCAACATCTATTATTTCCCCCAAAAAAGCCAGGATCTCAAATGAGCCAGGGTCCCTGTGATGAGATCCTGCCAACCTATACCACATGGCCGGCCGCTAATTCTTTTCTTAAGATTCTATGTGGGGCCACACCACGCTGCTGAGAAGACACCATTTCATATGATAATGATAACACATGAGGAGGATAGACATCAGTTTAAGTTGACCAAGGTTTTGGGTGGCGGAACATTCGACCTAAAGGAAAAGGGTGCAAGTGGACAAGTTTGGTATAAAACGGTTGGTAAAGACACAACTTCCACAACTAAACTATGCTTAGGGTGGTAATAATAAGCTATGTCATATTGGAACTTGGAAGAGTATACTGGACTGCTGTTTCATTGTCAAGATGCTGACAAGGCAGGATGATCATGTGGATGTCAGGTTCATGCATAGACGACGAGGAAGAGTAATATGGTGCATACTGTGTTTATCACCCGATCATTTTCACTCGTAATGTGGTGAATAATGTGGTGCATACGTTAATATAATAGTCAACTGCGAATTACGAGTGAAAATGATCAGGTGATAAACACGGTAATGCCATTTTTTTCATTGGTTCTAGATACCCCTAGGAACTTCCAAACCTAGCCCTGGTGACCTGGTCCATTTTGTTATGCTCGAACTAGGTTCAGGTCAAACGAACCCGTAAAACAAAGTCGCATCTGATTGCGACTATTTTGATAGGGATTGCTCTGCATTTTTAGTGCTGGACGTGTAATGTAAGGCAACGAAAATTCACTCTCGAAGTGCAGTTCCAACTCGCTGTGGTTCACTAAAGACAGTTAGTAGTGGCGTGCCGGTCAAGAAGCATACCTTTCAGAGAAGTGTAATGATATACACCTAGTCAATGACTGGAATTCATGCGTGTCAAAAGATATTTTAAACAATATCACATTCTACATAGGTTGCTGGCATCGTTTAGATAAGAATTGCATCGTTTTATGCATACAACAAGCTGTACTTCCCCACTTTTCAAAACAAAAAAGGAAATCTTGGCGACTCCTCTTACAACATAAAGTAAGATAAATTATCCTGAATAGACTGGCATTTAGGTTAGACACTAACAGATGTAGCGATATAGGACCTTAATAGCCGTCACATCTCCCAATCTTATGGGAATACACGTTGATAAATTACAGGGCTAATGTTCATAAATGTTGACCACTCCTCTTATAACTGAAATAGGACTCACGAACTACGAGACCATAGGATATAACATTCGAAGTTTACATCAGAATCTGTTACAGCATAAACAAACAGCTACTTATCTCATGTGTCGAAAATTTGTTGCTCCAGAAGAACATAGTAAAACTACGCAGTAGTATGGTATTTACAGAGACACCAAACTTGGGGCAAAACATAGAGCATGATAGTTCTTTGAAATCCTCATCATTCTCAGCCTTACTTTTCTCAAGTCAATCTTCAGAGTGACATGTCCAGTAGATCAACCCACTGCAGTACATAAACAAGATTATACACAACAGAAGAAGGATGCAAAGAAGATAGAAATGGTGACAAGGAATGAGGAAATACCTCACTAACACGAACACACACTGCAGAACACCAGCAGTGCCAGTCCAGGCAGATGGTCCCGAGTCTGTAAGTGCATCTTGAACCAAAAAACCAACTGCCCCCGCCAATGAGACAAAGGACACCACATAGGAAATAAAAAGCCAGAGTTTCACCCTGCAATTCAGTGCACTCCATTGTCATACAGCATAAGTAAGGGTGCGTTTGGCACTGCTTATTGAACTGCTTATTAAAAGTGCTTATGCTCAATAAGCAGTTTGGACAGCCAAACAGCAAAATAGAAAAGTGCTTATAAGGTATAAGCACTTTATTATTTTGTACTACCCATAAGCACTTTGGGCAAAGCAGCAAAACGTAGCTTTTAGTGCTTATGGTGGTCCTTTCTCTCAGCATAAGCAGTTTCACAAAAATATGATAAGCAGTTTTACCAAACGGGTTGACTGCTTATACACTATAAGCACTATAAGCATTGTAAGCAATTTTGAGAGAATAAGCACTATAAGCACTTTGTGCAGAAGCAGTGCCAAACGCATTCTGGCTAGCTTAGATATTTGCAAATGATAGTCTATCTATAGAAACCTTAACACGTATATTCCCTCTATCCACAAACTGCTGTTGTTAAGACAATGATTCTAGTTCAAAACTGAGCTGGAGCTGTTGCTCTAATGACAACAATTTGAAGACAGAGTTCCCTTAAAAAAAAATTGAAGACAAAGAAAGTACTAGATCATTTGATTACTCATGAATTAGTTTATGAATAGCAGTATTTATTAAAATTTGGTTGAAAGTATCAGAAAGAAAGTTGAATATACATTCTTGTCCTTCCAATGGAACTATTTGCTGTCAACATTTCATTTATATGTTATTCTCTTTCTATTATGGTTTGCTTGATTTGAGCAATCACTTCTAGATGAACTGAGATCGCTCCATGAATTTTGATGGGGATCACTCCATTCCTCATATTTGTGCTAGGCATGTCATTTCTTAAATCAAGAAATGAGAACTGAAATGATCCATCACCGCCCCACTCCTCAAACCATTTTTCGAGGAAAAAAAAAATTCTTAGCACCCTCACCCAATTCCATACTACTTTGATTCATTACTTCTATTACAACCATTTTAAGCACTTTCATATTTCAAACCTCATGAAGTTCTAGGCTACAAGCTACAACAACCAAGCAACTTTACCACACAGCTGTACAGGCCTGCAGAAAGTAATGTCATCATAGCTACCACGGTCAGGCATCAAATTTGCCGAATCAAACTGCTAAACCATAAATGGTTCAATTAACGGCATCCGCGATAGAAATGAATTCAACCAACAACCATAAATCGGCTGGATTCGAAACTCCCCCTTACCTCCACTCGGAATCGTCGTAGGGCGAGTAGTAACTGTCGCCGATGTCTTCCCGGCTCACGCAGTTGAACATGAGCGCCGCGAACGAGGCGAAGAACCCTAATCAAGCCACAGCCAGTGACCGGTTCAAAACCTAGCTTTCGGAGGCATACGGATCGAAGGAACCGAGACGAAGGAGCAAAGCATAGAGGGACGGCCGACGTACCTGGGAGGTAGTGGAGGAACGGGACGGCGGCGGCGCTGCAGACGACGGCATCGACCCAGAACCACCACCCGGCGCCGAAGACAGCGCCGGCGACGCCAGGGGCCACGATTGGCCACGCCGCCAAGAGGTTGTTGTTGTCCATCGCGGCGCGCGGTAGCCGCCTCCGACTCCGACGACGGGAAAGGGGAGTGTGAGGAGACGGCGGATGGAAAGACTTTTTCAATCTGGTCCTTGAAAATTGTTGTATTGTGATTTTCCTTCTCAGGTGTAGCTGGGGTGCACTTTTTCTAGATCGATCCTTGGTACAATGGTACTCTCGCGCTGGTGCTGAACATTTGAGTAGCAATTTGACGAAGAGTGACTAGTGTTCTTTCCAAACAGTATGAAAAATCATACATCCCCTTTCAAAAAAAAAAAAATCTTCCCAAAGAGGAAAGAGTCTCACTAACTCATGTATCAAACTTGCAGACAGTTTCATGCAACTCAAAATCCTTTTCAAGCTTCATAGGCAATCCTGAGAGTTTCTGGAGAAAGCACAGACCTTTGGATATGAGGTATGAGCTGAGCTCTATGAGAATTGAAATGCTACTACATAACTAATCTAGCGGAATTTGAACGAAGTAACTATTTTTCTTGGTTCAAAAGATGCTCTGTATTCAATAGAGCTTAAAGAACATGTACAGGTCCCAAAAATGTGGCATCACTGTACACAGCATAACGATTTCTCACATTTCATAAAGCATTCCCTACACACATTTCTTCCAAAATTTTGAACTGGTTCACCTGAACACATCTTAGCAGGAACTAAGATAAGAAATGTAACGAGTAAAATGCAGTCAGAAATCCTCTTATGACAGGATGAATACATATTCCAACAGTGGTAAGACATAGGCAGAACCAAGGAGCCTCGATGCCCACTGTAGGAAATTGGAATAAATGATATCACTCTTTTCAGCGCACTGGGTCAGTGAAATGGTTGAGATTTGCATGACCAAAAGCTATTACAAGTACAAGTGCACAGCACCTATGACACCTACTTGCTAGACAATTTTGATTGGGAACTCCGGTGATCCTTGGCAAGGCCTGACTTCTGAAGGCCTTCCACAATATCTGCTACCGCACAATCCCCCCTCTCAAGGACGCTCTCCAGCAACTTTACTTTCGCTAGCAGCTGTTCAGCGTTTGTGTTAGCGGAACTTACAAGCTTATCTGCAGTCTTCAATGCCGCACATAGCTAATCATAGATGGAACCACAACATTGTTAGTTTGTAGGACTGGAGAGCTCAAAAAGAAGAAAAGAAAAGGGAGAAGCACCATACCTTAAGCATCAATGACGGCCATGAAGGATCATTCTCTTGTAACGCCTTCATCAAATTGTTGTAGTGTTCCTGGAATCAACATAACACTGAACCAGATCAGGCAATTTGAGAGAGAGATCCAGGTCTATTGAGTCACAAGGACGGCAATATAGTGCAATACCACATTGATGAACTAAAAGGCCCTATACAAAATCTGATTTCTTTCCCCTGGTATCAATCATTTGCCCTTTTAATTTGGTTATTGAGCGAAAAAACATTCAAAGGCCAAACTTGCAGGACCCATCTTTCTGACCAACAAGAACTCAAGACCAAACTTGCAGCAACACAACCATCTTTCCTGACTAAAATGCACTTGTGAAACTACCTTCTTTGCTGACTGCAATGAAGCCACGCACAAACCATCAAAACCAATCTAAGTTAATTATACAGGGTGTCAGGGTTCTTCTGAAGGCGCGGACATCTTATTATCCCCACAAGATAAAGTTAAAATACAGCCGTTCCTTCAATATCCATCACCTTGACAGCTAATTCCAAACTCAGATAGGATCAGAACAGAGAAAATTAATTCTAAAAGCAACAAACATACGCGCAGCATATGGTAGATGAATCAGCGTGTAGAAACCAAATCTAGAACAGCGGAGGAGAGGAATACCAAGTACCTCGAAGAGCCGGCTGAGATCGGCCGGGTCGGCTTGCCCCGATGATTGAGCCGCAAGAGGAGAAGAGGGAAATGAGACATCTCCGCCGCTGCCGAGGGGGTCGTCGCCGTCGTCGACGGCGAGGTCGCTGAGGAGATCCCCGATGGTCAGAAGCGGTCCTCCGACACCCCGCATCTCTGCCGTGCCCGCGTGTGCCGACGAAGACGTGGGCTACGCTGGGTTTGTACCGGAAGTGTTGGGCCCAGCACAAAATGGGCTTTAAATGGGCTCGGTCCAAACTCGATTACATTTCGTTGATTCTTTTTTTTGCCAAAACAAGATTGCGACTTGCGAGCAACACTCTCTACATGCCAATTCGTTATTAGTCATGTACTTGTTCCGTTTTTAAATTGTTTTTTATCACTATTAACTTTTTTAGTGTCGTTTAACCATTCATCTTATTCAACTGCAGTTACATCTAATTGCTACCTAGTAAGCTACTAGTCTACCTACGGCCAATCAACTGATCACTTCGTTTGATGTAAGAGCCCAAAGCAGAAAATTGCATTTTGGGTCGTTGAAACAATTGGAAACATTCCCACAGTAATCAGTTCGCTCTGTTTTATTAGTATGGAGACAAGAAGTTGACAACAGCCACATTAACACATCTCGAGTTTCGTGGAATACATCAGATTCCATTATTCTGAAGATCTACACTACCGTGTAGCAATAGTTATGGATGAATGATTTTCAGATATGATACACTTATTTCTACAGATAATGGTACATTGATCAAGAATCATATGCTAATACGCGCCGACAAGCATTTTTTTTTACAATCCTGTTGCAGCTCTCCATACATCTGCAACCCCCTAGGAGAATCGTTGTTCATCAAGGGGAGTAGTTACTCCTCCAGCAGCTCTTCACTGCACGCAAGGGAAATGGAAGTGTAAGCTCAAAATTGTAACTACAGCAGCAAAATGCATATATGGCTTCTTAATCAGTGATTGATGGTTAGCTTGCTGTGGCAACGCAAAATTGACGTAAATCTGGAAAAGATCCCCCCTATTTCTTCCCTCGCCAAAACAGAGAGTACTTAATTGGTACTCGCCGGACATACTACTACCCTGAGCAAATCTGACGATCTATATATCTTGTCATCAGTTCCAAAAAACAGATGGAGACGAACACTCACTCAGGCTCAATCGAGGTGTACTTCCGGATGGCGCCGATGATCCTCTCCTTGTCCCTCGTTGCAAACGACTCCACCAGCACCCCGTCCTTGTAGAAGTGGAACAACGGCACGATCTTGATGCGCAGCCGGTCCGCCACCTCCGACTGCTCGTCGTACTCGTCGATCACCTGCACAAGCACAACATCATCAGACAAGAGAGATCGATCGATCACTCACACTTGCTCTTTGCTAGAGCAGCTAATAGCTGAGCTGAACAATACGCGAGGAGGACGTACATTGTGCTTGAGGAAGACGACTGGGGCGTCGTCGTCGCCGGAGCCCTTGCAGAGGCGCATGAACCCCCTCTCGATGTACTTGCAGCTGCCGCACGACGGCCGGTAGAAGTCCACCACGACCAGCGCGCCCGTCAACTTGGCTCGATCCAGGTGCCGCCGGAACTCCTCGTCCGTCATGAACTCCGTCACGCAGTCCACCGGGCAGAACTCGTCGTCGTCCTCTTCCACCGGGGGCAGGCCCGGGAGGGACCTGTTCGTGCTCCCTGCTGCCGCTTCTGCTTCCTCCCCGCCGCTGCTGCTCTCCGTCACGGAGGCGGCCAGGTGGTGCCGGCGGACGGGGGTTCTGGGCAGGAAGAGGGCGGTGGCTGGAGGTGAGCGGCAGCCGGCGGCGGCGGTGCCCGGGAGGAGAGGGACGGAAGGGAAGACGGGGAGCAGAAAGGATGTGATCATGGCTGCATTGTGGTGGTGCGCTCAGGTGTGGTGGATATTGCTGCTCTGGTTTTTAGTTTTTTTTTTTTAATCTTCCTCCTTCCTTTAGATGTTTCTATTTGGGTTTGACTGAAGGGAAAAAAGATGCTTCGTATGTTTTGCAGCTGAATTTCTCTACAGACATTTGATGGTTTCTTAACAATTTTTTTCTTCATATTTTCCTGCCCGGCACATAGTACAAGGGTGAGCAAATGCAGCCGGCAGGAAGTGTTTTGTTCTAAGAGAGGCCTTTTTCTCAGACTGGCTACAATTTGTTCTAATTAAGAGTTGAATAAAACTACAAACGATGGGAACCCATATATTCCTAAATTTACTCTTCCTTAAGGAAATATCCTGTAACTAATGTCAAGAAAATCGTATTCGTGTACATGTGTGATTATGCTTCGTTTGTTTCTGTCTTATGTGTTGCCAAAGTAGTACTCCTTTGTTTATATATAAAAGAAAAAAAGAAATAAAAACGAGTACTACTTTGGCTGATGAATCTCCAATGTAAAGAACAACAGCAGAAAGCACATCATCGTACTTACAACCATACAGATCATTACAACAATAACAACAACAACAAAGCCTTTTTATCCCAAGCAAGTTAGGGTAGACTACAGATAAAATCCATGAGAACCAAAAAAAAAAAAGACAAATGAACAAAAGCCAAAAAAAAAGAAAAAAAAGGGAAAAAAAAAGAGACAAAAACAAAAGGAACAAAAGTCAAAAGAAAGAAGAAACGAGTAAGCAAGAAGGGAAAAAAAAAGATTATAGTTCCGGCATATCTATTGCTAGTCTAAAAAAAAAAGTTTGTTGCGAGAGGCCAAAAAGTATGAATACTGGAAAGGTATATCATTTACAGTTAGCGGTATGAGTACAATTTCTTTCTTCCAATCGGTACACCCATGTAAATTTCTAAGGAAATTTGTGACAATAACCACATCTAAAAGAAATCTTTCTTGTTAGCAAGATTCTATACATTGTACATAGCAACCAAGATGTCTTGCTGGTGAATCACAGCTGTTTGAAATAATTACTTTAGATGCTAATTACAATGGTGTCATGAACGGCAGGACTTCAACAGGGACCAATAATTCTCTGCTGTAAATTCCAGCAGACTTGAAGCAGAGAAAAACCGATATAATATCCTGACCTAGTCCTACATTAGAATCACAATGCCAAAACTATTCGTCAGGGATCTATATGGTGAGTAATTTGCATTGCTGCTGACCTTAGCATAGACATGCCATGCCATTTTGTCACCGAAGATCTTTTGACATGTATGTGACATTAAGATCAACGGGCTGAATAAAGCTGCCTAAATTCCAGGGCAAGAATCTTGCTGCAAGACAAGGCATGCTTCTCACTTGAGATTAGATCTACTCAATAGCAGCCAACTCCTCAACGGCAATTTAACACTTCATTCTAGTTCTAGATCAAAACTCCCAGATATTCCATGAGATCAAGGAAGGGCCACAACAAAAGAAAATGCTGCAAATCAGTGGCACTGGGTGCTGTTGGTCAATGGTTACCTGATAACTCAACACATGATAACTATTCACTTGACCCACTGTTTCTCGATGAAGAATCTGCACCAAGTAATGGGGTAAAAAGCATAAGAAAAGGCAGCTTCATGTTTCATAAATAATCTACATAAATGCTCTGCAAATAAGACCTCGTGAACGACGCTTTCCCTCCATTGCTTCTTTCTTTTCCTGGCAGCTTTGGCATAGGAATGGCCCATCCCAGTGACGCAAGCTCCCAGGTTGTGATATATCTTCATGCACAGATATCCCTTGGTTTGGTTTTAACTCTACTTGACAAATGGCACATATGAAGAGCTTGAACATATTTCGAACAGGATATTCAGAATCCAGCCTGCATTCAACAATGATAAAAACATAAGATCATATTTAGTAGTCCAGCAGATACCTTTGGGGAAAAAAAATCAGGAAACCATAAGCCTTTAAATGAAAAAAAAAGTAACCCTTTCTTGTTGGGTCTTGAGAATTTGGGCAACTGAACAAGTTGTTTAACATCTGTATGGAGAACAATGGTCGATGTGATGATATGCCGTAAGCTATTCGGCTCATTTTGTGTCAACTTATACTCTAGCTAACGATCCCGTCCCATGTGTCGCTACAAATCATCCAAGGAAACAAAATTGGTACATGTTCCATTTTTCTCTAATCTTTGTTAATCTGTGGCTTCATAAATGTTTTGGTGATGTTATGGTGAAAATAATTGTCCCATCTACCATGAAAGTACTGTTTAGAAACAGATGCTTAATTATTGATCCATGGAGACATTTGATGTAGCTGCTGGAACTGTTATCAATTTTTACAATACTTAGCTATGAAGATGAAGTTGGGAACCAACCGTCTAGAAAGAAGCGCACATTCATCCTCGAATATTTCCTCCACAATGTCAGGGTCCATATATTCTCTATCCGCATGGGACGATGAGTCTGATGATGTTTTCTTGCGGAACATATTTTTGAAGACACCAATTCCTGGTTGCTTTTTAGGAAGTGGCATGGAAGAGTTAGATTTTTCTGCTATTATATCAACAACAATGCAAGTGGTATCATCTCTCAGTCCTTTTGATTGCACAGCTGTCTGCAAAAGGTGTCAAATGTCTAAAAAAGTATCACATGAGAGTTAAGCTGCCACATGTGGAAGGAAGAGATTTTTAAATTTTTACTTTAACAATTTGCTCAGCTGCAGGCTCTGGAGGAAGTTCTCGTGAGCAATTAAAAGCTGCTTCGGGAGACAGCGCATCCCAAACACCATCACTTGCAATAATAAGTCGACCTCCCGCAGTAGATAGCTTCACATATTAGGAAAAAGATTAAGGTTTAAGCTCAACTGCTTACGATAGTGATTGTAATACTAAATGACCTAACTAGTAATTAGTACGATCCTCTCAACAAAGACAGTTCAAAAACTCTGTCAATAAATCTAAGCAGGGTAAACACCAATGAACCAGAGAAATCATAATAAATGCACAGGAAGTTAGTTTATGCAAAAGACATGGCTTAATGAGAGAAACAACGGAAACTATAAGTGCATGTAACTAAGCACAGGAAGTGTATAATACATATATGATTGTACATGATCTTCTGCACAACACCATAAGAATCCAATCAAACTAAGTTAAAGCTATATTTCATGCAAAGCTGATATTAAGAATTGTATAGGCCATACCTTCACTTGCTTAACGAGAGGTACTGGAACAATAAATTCACCAACATCTTGGTCTCCAATTGACCTTGATAGGCACAAACCTCCAGGCCAACATCTAAGGGGGCCAATCTGGAGATAATATTAAAAGAAACATGAGTCAAGCAGGCAGAAAGGAAAAAACTACAAAACAACATAACCAAAATGGTCTGTCGTACCCTATCACCTCAACAGGACACTCTACTACCTTTCATTCTCCCTACACTTTTACCCTTGCCACCATACTCTTTCCCCTCTAGTCCTGTACCCACATTGAACACACTTGTTGCCACTCCAGCAATAAATGATGATCAAGCCTCAGCTCAGTAGTCTTTGAAAATTTATAAGCTACTGAGCAAATATGATGAACAGGGTTTTGAAATCAATTGAGCAGCTCTGGGAGCAAACAAACAAAACATTCTGAATTTAATAGAGTACTCTTTATGTAACTTGATTTTGACACATGAATAATAGAGCTACATTCAATGACATAGTTATTTGACACGAAAAGGGCAAGCATAAAACTTCCATATCCAACTATGATGTTATGTAAATCAGTTGCCAATTTGAATTTAAAGCAACATCAAGTGAAACCCAGAACTATGTAAAGCAACTAGATCCTGCATGACATATGGAATGATTCTTGCAATGAATTCAAGCGATAATGACAATAAAACAATCCTGAGCACAAAACAGGATTAGCTTAAGTAACAGAAAAAAAAGTGAAGAGATAGGCAAAGTTCAAACCTCAGCCCCACCGACGACATTGAGCCTTCCAACATCACCTCCACTTTCTGTTACACGATCAACCCTGCAATCGATATAAAGTTATCAGAGCAAAGTGATTTCCACGGGAAAGGGGAAGAGATGGGTGTCATAAGAATAATCTTACTCCTCTTTATTTTCATCAAATCGATGGTCAGAAGATAAATGATAAATTGAACCTTCTGCTTCTAGTACACAACGGGAATCACCAACTGATGCAACCGTAATGATCAATCCATCTATAATGACAAATGATACAGTTGTCCCTGAAGAACGTGCTGCAAATGACAAATATATAAGCATTGCAGTCTCAGATAGCAAGTATAGACATCGAACATTTTGGAAGGGAAAAGGATAGACTACTGAATAGAAGGTTTTGTTGATAAGAATCCATGCTAACAACTAACATATATGACAGTATAATGTAGGATTCGGGAAGTAGCCTAAAGGATAATGTATGAAATATTACATGGTGGGCTGTCCTGCTAGAGTGCTAGTACTAGGTGGAAGGGGCAAAGTGGACATAAATTACAAATAATTGCTAACATATAACATAGACGTAAGGAATCTAACTTCCATAGATATTTGTAAAAGTTGTAGGTGAGCTGTTCCAAATATGCTGTACATACATTTATGACACTAGTAAAATGAAAAGGTCACAAACTACACAGAGTTATGACGGACTTAACATTTCAATAATTTTTCATGAGCACCTAAAGATATCTCTGTTTAAGTCGTCGTGAAAGAATGTTAACCCTCTTTATGTTGTACGTACAAGATATCAGGCAAGCCAATGGCCAATGTTTGATTCAGTTATTCCGTTACACACCTTTTGTTTGGAAATCTTTATCAGTTTTGACGAATGCTGCAACCAATGCTCTTGGAAGGGCAGCAAGCCAGTCTTCTCTGTTGAGATCAGCAGGGACTGCGCTCAAGACGTTGTTCAAGAGATTTTCCTTGGTATAAATTGCGGCTCCGTTCCCATTATGCCCATCAAACAGCTGCAACAAAATGATGGCAGTAAGCATGAAACTCTGAAGGATAACTGCTGCAAGCTGAAGCATACTTTGTGCATCGAGAATATTTTATTTTCTTTTGTAATTGATGAACGGAACAACAATTCGCCCACTTTCTTATGCAAGTAACGTCGCACAATTCAAGGCGGAACGTGCGCACATTATTGGATCAAACATGGCATCATAAATGGTAGAGGATTCGCATGTGTTGTCCAATGTGATCCCCAAAATCAGACCTTTTCATTTTTACCGCAAAAGAATCGAAAATTCGCCATCCCAATGAAAAATTCGCCTGCATCCCTATCACATTTCGCGCATCCAAGCCGATCGCGCATCGCCAGGGCGCTCATAGTGACACAGTCAAGCCACCGATCCGCGTGACGGCAGATCGGGCCACGCCTTCATAAGGGAAAGGGAAGGTTATAGGAGGGAAGCGGGGACTCTTACGCCGAACGCGGAGAAGGAGGAGGACGGGACGCCGGGGACGCGCTCGCATTCGGGCTTGAGGAAGGTGAAGTCCTCGCCTTTCTTGGCCTGGCTGAAGAGCCCCGTCTGCAGCTCCGGTCGCTCCGCCGCGGTACGCTCGGTGGCCACTTCCCGCCGCAGCAGCACGGCCAGCGGCACGGTGGCGCCGGTGCCTCCCCCCGAACTGCTGCCGCCGGACCCCGACGACCGTGAAGACATCGCCGACCCTCCCCCGCCACTGCCAGGCGGCCACCACTGTCGACAAATCCGGTGTGCGGGCGGGCGGCCTCCGTTCGTCCCCTTTCCGTGCGGTGCTTTTTTTGGGAGGCGAGGAGAGGAGAGGAGATGGAAAGGAAAGAGAAGGTGGTGGTGGTGGTGTGAGGAAGAGGGTGGTGGTCACATGGGACGGAGAAGCGGAGTACAGGACGCGGAAATCCAGCCCGCCACGCGCATTACACAATTTCGGCAAAAGTAGGCAGGGGAGGGGGAAGGAGGCCCCTCCGGTTTTCTATGAACGAGGCACGGATTCACTGTGGCCGCATCCAGCTCACTTCAAAGGGGAAAATTTTAGTGCAAATATAACATTGGATGCAACAGTACAAATAAGAATTTATGTCCATCAGATCATGATCCAACAGTCTATAGCTCCCCCTCCTTTTTACTTAAACCGATTTATGAAAACCCCCTAGAAAAATTCCACGTCTCACAAATACACTCCTGACGAGTCTTCTTCCTACTCTCTATTCCTCTCTCTTGTTCTTGACCAGAAACAATCGGTTATTGATCTAGGGTAATAGGATAAGCGATCAAGATGAGGATTACCAACATGGAACATCTAATGAAGAAGGCAAGATCTCGTCTCGATTGATTCCTGTCACTATCCAAGTCATAGGTGCTACGACTGCCTCCTCCTAGGTAAACTCAATGCATTGTCTTGTGACCTTGTCGATGTTGGAATTATATATGGGTTTGGTCCAATAATAATAACAATAATTCCTAAAAATCTCAAAAACTCATTCATGAATGGTGGGGTGCAAAAGTTTAGTCCCACATTGCTAGTGGAGGTGGATGGAGTCCAACTTATAAGGTTGGTTGCTCTAGCATCTCTTACAATTGTGTGGATGGGAGGAAGGAAGAACACGCGCGCGCTTGCTTGCCTCGCCTCGCCTCGCCGGGCCGGTCCGGGCCGGGCGGGACGGGGGCGATGGGCGCGGCCGCACATCACCTGCGTGAATGATCCATCAAAATTCGGTCCCTTGCCTTGCGAGGGCGCGGCTTCCTTTTACACTTTTTTTTTTGCTGCGTATTCCATATATTTAATTATGGAAACCGACGTATTAATATGGTAACCGATTCGGTTACGGGACGACCAACCCTAGCGGTTCCTTCCTATAAATACGTACGGGTACCGCCGTAAATCATATCACGCAATCGCTTAGGGTTTTGCCTCTCGCTACTGTTGCGCCAAGTCTTATCCATCCCGATTATCGGCGTGCACTGGCGAACGGGAGAGCAGGTCTCCGGAACCGTCGTCCTCTGTGATCCTGCACCGGGAGAGGACAAATAAGATTTTTGGAAGCGCTCTGCGCGACTGCTTGATCGCTTCCTCGTCTTCGTCAAGCTCGTCGTCACGGCTCGTCTTTCTTGTCGTCGAGTCGATCTCACCCGTCGTCGTCAACAACCTGACGGTGCTGCACGTCGTCGCCGCCTCCTCTACCTAGTCCAGAAGAAAATGTACGTACTCTCATCTCATACCATGTCTTCTATACTAGTTTTTATAGTTTATTTGTTGATGGATGTTGCTAGTATGGTATGTGCTATGCTTTTCTCTGGCCTAATAGACCTGTCTAGATTTTGCGTAGACTTTTCTAATTCATTATGCAATATGTTAATCATACTTATGATTTATTTCTAAATTAATATAAAACTAAAAGTGCTAATTTATTCAACAATCCAAAAATCTTATTGTAGACACTTTAGTTTTATGGCTGGATTTGTCGATGCACTGAGGCCAGAGAAATTCACTGGCGTGCATTTCAAAAGATGGCAAGTAAAAGCCACTTTGTGGCTTACTGTCATAAATGTGTTCTGGGTGTCCACTGGCAAACCTGAATACGATCTCACTACAGATCCGAAAAAGGTCTACAGTGAAGCCAACATAATATTTTTAGACGCTGTTATTAGAGTTTTGGTAAATCGTCCTCAGGACGTCTACATCCATCATACAGTCGCAAAGGATATGTGGGACGCTCTGATCGCTGACTATGATGGTTCAGATGCTAGCACTGAACTATATGTTATTGAGCAGTACCATAATTTTAAGATGGTAGATGGCAAATCTATCATTGTGCAGGCTCATGAGATACAGTGCATAGTTAAGAAACTCGAATTGCTTAAGATCGTCGTATCTGAGAAGTTTGTGACTGGGGACATTATTGTCAAATTGCCTCCAACTTGAAGGGATTTTGCCACTACTCTTAAACACAAGAGGACGAACATATCTGTCTCATATTTGATCGCGTCTCTTAATGTTGAGGAGAAAGCTCGTGAGAAGGATAGACGTTTTAAAGTTAACGAGGGAAATACTATTGCCAATATGGTGCATCAACCATAACAGTCTCATGACAGTGGTGGTAAGGGCAAGGGCAAGAACAATAAAACTAAGCAGACCACTATCTTCAAGAAGAAGAACAAGAAGAAGGGAGCATGCTTTGTTTGCGGTTCTACTGAGTATTGGGCAAAGAAGTGTCCAGAACGTAAAGGAAGAAAGCCTCCACAGCAGAAGTCTGCGAACATGGTGACCAGTGCTGGAAAAAATAGTAGGTATGATAATTTACCATATATTTTTTTTATTTCAATCTACTTATTGGTGGCTTGATACTGGTGCTAATGTTCATATTTATGTTGATACCTCTTTTTTTACTTCTTACCAGGTCGCCCGGGATTCCTCCGTCCTAATGGGGAATGGGTCACATGCTTCTGTTCATGGTGTTGGCACGGTTGAGCTGAAGTTCACTTCAGCGAAGATTGTCCAATTGAAGAACGTACAACATGTCCCTTCTATCAAGAAGAATCTTGTTAGTGGCTCCTTTTTATGTAGGGATGGTTTTAAGGTAGTGCTAGAGTCGAATAAAGTTATCGTGTCTAAGAGTGGATAATTTATTGGTAAAGATTATGAGTGTGGAGGCTTGTTCCGCTTTTCCCTTTCAGATTATTGCAATAAGTCTGTGAACTATATTTGTGATGGTGTTAATGAGAGTGATGCTAGTATTTGACATTCACGTTTATGTCATCTAAATTTTGGTTCTATGTCTCGATTGTCCAGCTTGAATTTAATTCCGAATTTTTCCATTGTCAAAGGTTCTAAGTGCTCAAGTTGTGTGAAATCTAAACAACCTCGAAAGTCTCATAAGACTGCAGAGGAGAGACACTTGGCACCACTAAAACTTATACATTCAGATCTTTGTGAAATAAATGGTATATTGACTAAGGATGAAAAAAGATATTTCATGACTTTGATTGATGATATGACTAGATATTGCTATGTTTATTTGTTAAAAACGAAAGATGATGCTCTAAACTACTTTAAAATGTATAAGGCTGAAGTTAAAACTCAACTAGAGAAAAAGATCAAAAGAATTAGGTCCGATCGTGATGGCGAGTATTTTTCAAATGAGTTTGATTTATTCTGTGCGGAACATGGTTTGATACATGAGAGGACGCCTCCCTATTCGCCCCAATCAAATAGGATTGCCGAAAAAAAGAATCACACTTTAACTGACTTGATTAATTCCATGTTAGACACGGCTGGATTATCTAAGACATGGTGGGGGAGGCTTTATTGACATCATGTTATATCCTAAATAGAGTTCCGATGAAGAATAAGGAGAATACTCCATATGAAGAATAAATTGGTAGAAAGCCATCGCTCTCTTACTTACGCACATGGGGTTGTTTGGTCAAAGTTAACGTACCAATTAATAAGAAGCGTAAGTTGGAATCTAAAACTGTGGATTGTATCTTTCTTGGATATGCTCATCATAGCATTACCTATAGATTTTTAGTGGTTAAATCAGAGGTGCCTGATGTTTATGTTAATTCATTAATGGAGTTTCGTGATGTTACTTTCTTTGAGAATATATTTCCTATAAAAGATTTACATAGCATGTCTATATTATCTTCTTATGTGATTGCTAAAACTACTCCTGAACCTAGTGTATTTTTTGATCATGCTGAACAAATACTTGAACCAATGCATGAGGAGATTGACAGTGAAGCTCCTAGGAGAAGCCAGAGACAAAGGACTACAAAGTCTTTTGGTGATGATTTCACTGTTTATCTTGTGGATGACACTCATAGAATCATTTCAAAGGCATATGCATCTCCAGATGCAGATGACTGGAAAGAACCTGTCCATAGTGAGATGGACTCTATTCTTTCTAATAGAACTTGGGAAGTTGTCAATAGACCATATGGTTGCAAACCTGTAGGTTGCAAATGGGTGTTCAAGAAAAAACTTAAGCCTGATGGTACTATTGACAAGTATAAGGCTCGACTTGTGGCTAAGAGTTATACTCAGAAATAAGGCGAAGACTTCTTTGACACTTATTCACCTGTTGCTAGATTGACCACTATTCATGTATTACTTGCTCTGGCTACCTCACATGATCTTATCGTTCATTAGATGGACATTAAGACAGCTTTCCTTAATGGAGGGTTGGATGAGAAAATCTATATGAATCAGCCAGATGGATTTATAATAAAGGATCAGAAAGACAAGGTGTGTAAGTTGTTAAAGTCTTTGTATGGTCTAAAACAAGCTCCTAAGCAGTGGCATGAGAAATTTGATTCAACACTTCTAGCAGCAGGCTTTTCAGTCAATGAGACTGATAAATGTATGTACTACCGCCATGGTGGGGATCAGGGAGTTATATTGTGCTTGTATGTTGATGACATACTCATCTTTGAAACAAATCTTGACGTGATCAATGAGGTCAAGACCTTTTTGTGTCAAAGTTTTGATATGAAGGATCTGGGTGAGGATGATGTTATCTTGAACATCAAGTTAATCAAAGGAGAGAATAAGATTACTCTTACGCAATCTTATTATGTTGAGAAGCTCTTGAACCATTTTGGTTACAAGGATAACAAGTCTTCTCCAACACCTTATGATCCCAACTTGATCCTTCGAAAGAATAAGAGAATTGGACAAAGACCAATTAAGATATTTTCAGATAATTAGATCACTTATATATTTAGCCAGTGCTACTAGGCCTGATATCTCGTTTGCTGTAAGCAAACTAAGCCGGTTTACTTTTTGTCCGTGAGATGATTATTGGCGTGTGCTTGAGCGGGTAATGCACTATTTAGTTGGTACTATGGATTATGGAATTCATTATTCTGGATATCCAGCAGTACTAGAGGGCTATAGTGATTTTAATTGGATATCTAATGCTGATGAGTTGTATGCCACGAGTGGATATGCATTTACTCTTGGTGGTGGTGTTGTTTCATGGAGATCATGTAAACAGACTATCTTAATGAGGTCTACCATGCAAGCGGAGCTTACCGCACTAGATACAGCTACAGTTGAGGCCGATTAACTACGTGAGCTCTTGATGGACTTACCTATTATCGAGAAATCTATGCAGGTAATCCTCATAAATTGTGACAATCAAACTGTAATAGTCAAAGTGAACAATTTTAAGGACAATATGAATTTATCAAGACATATTAAGAGACGTTTTAAATCTATCAGAAAAATGAGAAACTCCGGAGTTATATCAGTAGAATATATTTCAACCGGTGAGACCTGACAGATCAATTCACCAAGAGGCTGTCACATAACGTGATAGATAGTGTATCGAAGGAGATGGGTATGAGACCCATATGTGCTATACTATAGTGGTAACTCAACCTATGTGATCAGAGATCCCGTGAAGTAGAATCTGGAAAGAACAAGCTATTGCTTAGCATGAGAGTAACCTTTTTGTGATCCACTCGAGAAGCGATGCATTACTCTTGATATCTGTATGGCAGGTTGGTTGTTGCCTTAATGTATTCAGTTGGCTTTAAATAGCGAAGATATTATCCTACAGAATATTCTTGAATGAATACACCTATATGAGCCTGATTATTACAAGGTCGCAATCTGTGAGATTTGGGTGATCTCTATTAAACTCATGAAAGACAAAGTGAATACGACCTATATCCTCCACCCGCGGAGAAGCCTACTGGAGATCTAGTATCAGTTATGACAGTAAGTAAAACTTGTTTGCACAAAACTTGTAATTCAAGGCGTAGTCCATTGTTCAAGTTGTGAATGAGTGTAGCTTATTGTTCTAGGTGGAAGTTCAACTTAACAGTCTTCACTGAAAACACTCATATATTAAATAACAGTGGAGTGATGGCAAAGTCTAGCTGGGACTTTGAGATCTGATGGGGGATTGATAGAATTATATATAGGCTTGGCCCATTAATAATAACAATAATTCCTAAAAATATCAAAGACTCATTCATGAGTGGTGGGAGTGCAAAGGTTTAGTCCAACATTGCTAGTGAAAGTGGATGGAGTCTAACTTATAAGGTTGGTTGCTCTAGTATCTCTTGTAAGTGTATGCATGGGAGGAAAGAAGAACACACGCGCACGCTCGCTTGCCTTGCTTCGCCTCGCCGGGCCGGACCGGGCCGGGTGGGGCGGGGCATGGGCGATGGGCGCGGCCGCGCATCACCTGCGTGAATGGTCCGTCGAAATTCGGTCCGTTGCCTTGTGGGGTGCGGCTTTCTTTTGCACTTTTTTTTTGCTGTGTATTTCATATATTTAATTATAGAAACCGACGTATTAATATGGTAACCGACTCGGTTGCGGGACGCCCAACCCTAGCTGTTCCCCCCTATAAATACGTATGGGTACCGTCGTAAATCATATCACGCAATCGCTTAGGTTTTTGCCTCTCGCTACTATTACGCCGCCAAGTCTTCTCCATCCCGATTATCGATGTGCACCGGCAAACGGAAGAGCAGGTCTCCGGAATCGTCGTCCTCTGTGATCCTGCACCAGGAGAGGGCGAATAAGGTTTTTGGGAAGCACTCTACGCGACTGCTCGATCGCTTCCTCGTCTTTGTCAAGCTCGTCGCCACGGCTCGTCTTCCTCATCGTCGAGTCGATCTCACCCGCCGTCGTCAACAACGTGACGGTGCTGCACGTCGTCGTCGCCTCCTCTACCCAGTCCAGAAGGAAACGTACGTACTCTCATCTCATATCATGTTTTTCATACTAGCTTTCATAATCTACTTGTCTATGATGGATGTTGCTAGTATGGTAGATGTTATGTTTTCGTCTGGCCTAATAAACCTATCTAGATTTTACGTAGATTTGTCTAGTTCATTATATAATATGTTAATCATACTTATAATTTATTTCTAGATTAATATAAAACTAAAAGTGCTAATTTATCCAACAGTCGATAGATACATTATGCCCACTTCTATGGATGTGCCAATGCTATAGGTGGCCTTGCCGTCCGTGGCAACGGATATGCCAATGATGTATGGTCCCGCATCTTCTGTGCCATCCAATCTCACATCATCATCAACAACGTCGACGATTTCTTTTGTGCTGAAATCTACACAAGCACTTGTGATGCGGGTATATAGTATATACTAGATACATTGTTTCTGCTTCTTTCTTATTATATACAGAATTGCAGGTCTCAAGTTTTATTTAAAATATTTTGTCAGATGAACTTTAAACCTATTGTCAGCAAGTTGGAGGAGTGGCAGCAGAAGGAAGGAGGGTCACGGTTAATTCTTAGGAACTTTTGATAGTTTTCAGAATCATGTAATAATCATATTTGTATTTAGATCGTGAAATGTCTTTCCAGTTTCAGATACTGATGCACATGTAGTAATCTAAATTAGGAAAAGAAGATCTGTTATATACGATCAAGTTATTTCAGTGACAGGTTGCATAATGTTCTGAACTTTTTCAGCTATATTGTACATGAATGCGTCTAAATATTTCAGTGACTGATTCTCCTGAAAATAACTGCTCCAAATCTCTTGTTTGTGTCAGTTAAACGCCCAATCATTGTTCAACATTTTTTGAGATATAAACAACACATTGTACCATTACATTTGTTCTATTTAGATCAATCAGTACTAGACAATTTATAAAAACTAAAGCATCCTGAAACTTTCATAACTAGAATTGGAACCCTTTTTCACACTTTGACAGAGCTGCCACCCTTGAGACTTGGCTTATATATTATTATATCAGAAGGAAGCTTCCACGCTTTAGTATATGCTGGCCGAAATTGGTATAGAACTTTCAATTTCCAAAATCAAATTGTAGAAGCACGATTTCCATATTGAGCGATGGCACAGTACTCCATCTTGCATGGTTGGTCGCCAGAGTTGGAAGCGGGCTGAAGGTTAATTGGTGGCGGAAGCAGATGACCTAATCGTTTTCAGCAGACCCATGGGTACTAAAAGCGGAAACTCCAGCCATTTCCATCCGTCAGCCGTAGATCGAGAATCGCCATCGCCAGTTTCATTTCAGGAGAAAAAGAACGAGAGAGAGAGGAACAGAGAGGAGGAAGACTCGTTAGGGGTGTATTTGCAAAATGTGGGATTTTTCTAGGGGTTTTTTCATAAATCGGTTTAAGTGAAAGGGAGGGGGAGCTGTAGGCTGTTGGATCGTGATCTGATAGACAGAAATTCTTGTTTGCACTGTTGCGCCCAATGTTACATTTGCACTAAAATTTTCCCCCACTTCAAAGGACTCACGGCAAATGCATTTTTTCCTTGACGCAAAATGCGCTTAAATACGACACGTCCTAAAAATCTATAAATCATGTTAGGATGTGAAATAAGAAATATTGTGACATTTGAAAAAACATTAGATTTATTAATAATTTTAAACTGTATGACTATAAAAATCTCAAAAAATAAAAAATAAACTGAATAAATCAATTCATATAAAAACCATATAATAATTATTTGTTATAAGTAACACTAAGTGAAGCTTTAGTTGAAATCAAACAGAATATATTTAGGTATTCTCATATAAGGGGGGCATGTGTAATTCTAAGCCATTAACATAAACTTTAATCTTCTCACCACCATCAAAAAAATTTACATCCCTCTGATGCCAATTTGGTAAAATTCAACATGGAAAAAGACTTTTTCATTCTCATGTGTCTTCTTCGTTCTTCCTTTTACCAAATTGAAATTCAGCGAAGGTTGCAATTTCATCAAGCTAGAAGCGGCGGACCCAGTGCCACATGAAGCTATGAGTCTGTGTAGGAGTGTAGATCATGTGGACATGATTGTTTACTTCTGTTGTGCCTAATGCCATTTGAAGGCTAATTGTTGAAAAATTCATTCGTGGCATGTGGCTAAATCAAACTAAACCGACGCCATGGACATTAATGGCTAGATCAATCTAATGCTCCGAGCATCTAGCTAGAGCAGGTGAGAGATTTCAGCACATCGTTCGCGCGCCTTCGATCTACTCGCACCGGCAATACGTATTCGTCCACGGTTGCACCTACCTAAATCCCGAACATCCCCTACTGAGGTTGCGATTGTGAGCAAATTTCTCGTATACGGAATCTCCATGGCCTTAGGTCTGTTCGTTGGCCCAAGATGCAGTGTCGAACACATTTTTTAGCGCCTGCATCATTGAGTTGACAGCTTTTGGCCTTGCTCCCCCGCCTCCACTCTTCTTAGCAACACCAACACATGCGGCTTCAGGTTGATTCCATTCATTGACAACGCAGGAGAGAAGATCAAAGGGCAATGTTAACATTTTGAAGATTGACTGGCAGTCAAAAACTATCCAATGGTACGGGAAGAATTAAATTTTAACATTAATGGCACATACAAGATATGGGTTTTGGCGGTGGTAAATAAGGGATTGTAGTTTAAGCGGGTGATATATAAGGAATTATTCCTTTATTTTACTCTATTTTCTCCTAATAGATACTACGAGATGGTGACATGGGCGGGAATTAACAAGGTGAGAGGAGGAGTGCTGCAGGCGACGTATCTAGATGTGAACAACGACGAAGAAGATAGATTTCATCAAAAGTTACATGGTATCCTTTTGTGGGTTTTGAATCTAGTAGAGATTATAATAAACCGATTTATGAAGATATATTATAAAAACTGGTTTATAAAAAAAAACCTAAGTGGTAGTATTTAAAGGTCAGATTATTGTTAAACTGTTTGATCCAGACTGTAATAAATAGATTAAACAGTGTAACACGTGAAACTATTTGTGGTGTTCTGGATCAAAGATTACCTGCTGTGAGAGATGGAGAAAATGGCAGCGGCGACTCCTGGTCTTGCATGCTTGGCGCCACCATCAAATATGTGTGTTCGGATCCGAAAAGAGGGTAATTTTTTGATGGGTCCATGGTTGGGGCTACCGGCTACGAGTTTGTTCTTCCGCACACATAATTTGCGGAGACGCATATGCTCGGATCGCAATTGTCTGTTCGCTCGCCGTGTTGCATGTTATATTTATTATTGCAATAAAATAGCACTTATGCATCGCAGTGGCGGTGATGGAACGTCGGTGGGCACGAGCTGCAACTGCGAGCCTGCAATGAGCTCAACTTGCAGCAGAGGGAGCGCTCCCACGCGTCCACGTTGAGGTGGAGAAAGTATCAGGTGCTCTAACATCTTACGGTGCTCCTGTGCTCTCATCCTTTATTGTATTAGTTGTAGCACTTAAAAATTTCAAATAAAAATATAGTTAGATAGAGAATGCAATCATCTAATGTCATACAAAATTTGAGATGTAATCAATAATTATTTATAAAGAAAGAAAAAGAGAAATATTATACTGAATAGTTGCGGATTTTACTGTTCACATCGAACCTGCAATCTGTTACTGTTGATGTACGATATTTTTTTGTTTTATCATACTCAAATTTGTTACACATAAGATTTTACATGATGATAAAGGATGGCATTAACTACCCATTTATAGTTTTTGTATACATGATTTTTGCGTTATATAGAATAGGAGCACTAAAGAACAAGACGCACGGAGAGCACCAGATATGTTTTACATCTAAAAAAACTCTCAAAAAAATTTTCTAAATTAATTAATGAAGTTTAGTCTAAAAAACCATCTCCAACAGCTCTTTTAAATAACTCACATATTTATTCTCTCTCTAAATCCTCCTCATTTATAGCTAGAAATGAGAGAAAAATTGGAAACCCAGATAATTATATTTAAAAGGAAATTAATGTTGTTGTAGTCTCAGATGCTAACGTGGTCTAATCAAATATTTTCCTAATCTATATTTAGAAAGAACTGTTAGATAAAATAAAAAAACTTTTTTCTAAAAATTTTTAAACTGCTCCTAGAAACAATATTTTAGAATTAATTTTTTTGGAAAACTTTCGGAGATGCTCTCGGTCGAGGTCCCGTGTACACTCCAAATGGGAGCTGGCTAGTGTTGTCCAAATAGATCCCAGTCCAACATTATGTATCATGCTTGGGCCGAGGGGACACGGACATGGTCCGATTAGGCATCAACATGCTAAAGCACGAAATTGACCTATAATGACACAGTTTGTTTAGCAGCCCAGCACGCGAAGCCCGTTAAATAGCTTGGAGCCAGCCTAAAGGCCTTACTTCAACAGGCCAGCCCACGATGGCCTGTCTCCAACTCGAGCCAGAAATAAGGAACCAGCCTACTCCTCCTCCAGTTTATCGATGAGCACCTCATTCCTAAACCCTATCTACTAGCTCCACCTCCTTGGACGCGAGTCGTTGTCGCCGCCTTGCTCTGCGCGTCCCGCCGCCTCCAATCCCATCTTCCTCATCGCCATGTTTACGGCGGCGTTGGAGTTCTCCTTCTTCCCCACCGCTGCTCCCTCCTTACTTGCGTAGCTGCTCAGCGCCGCTGCTCGCCCACGCGCGGTTGCTTGCCCGCGCGCGCCTGCCGCTCCGCTCGCCCGTGTGCGATTGCCGCTCAGGGCCACCGCTCGCCCGTGTCTACCTAAAAGCCAAGCCATCCTACCTAACGAGTTAGCTAGGTCGTCCGTGCTCATGGGCCTAACAGGCCGGTCCGGGCGGCAAGTTTGGACAGCATTAGAGCCAGCTGCTGGCACGCATAGCGCGCGAGTCGAGAATGCCTTGTTAAATGGATCTCGTTGTAGATCAACGCCCGCTATCAGCGCGAGTGGTCGCGAAACTCGCGATTGTCTTTTGGGGCCCAAAGTGCAATCAGTTCAGTTTCAGGCCCGTGATCGTTGAAAATCGGGTGCACGCGACGGAGCAGAGCAGCAAGCATGACACAGACACACACTCACACCCCGCGCGGCGTGCGCCAGCGATGACGGTGGACAGACAAGTTCACAAACACAAGTCGAAGACTTGGTCAGCATCAGCCGGCGCCCGGCGTCCACCACCGAGTCGTAACTCGTAACCGTCCCCGCGGCTTGTCGGCGACCCCTGGGGCACCGGCGCGCGCCTGTCCCACGCAAAAAAGCGCCAAATCGAAGCCAAGAAAGAAACTCCGGGAGGCCGCCCATCTAGAAGCAGTCGGCGGGCGGAGGTCACGAGTCCCGCACGTATCTCTCTCCCTCTCTCTCTCTCTCTCTCCACCACACATCAGCATCCGCGTCGGCGCTTCGCCCTTTCGCCACCACACGTCAGCGTCCCAGGAACAATCAGCGGCAGACATGGACAGTTACTTATACGGGTCACTGGGGGGGTCATCAGTACACCCAAACGCAAGACTCCACGTATTATCACCCTCTCGCCGGCGCCTTTCATCTTATACGCACCCACCACAGATCACACTCCTCTCGCCTCTCCTCGATCCATCCCCGGCGCCATGATGGCGTCGTCCAACAACAACCCCGGCGCAGTGGAGGAGAAGGACGAGGTGGTCCGCGAATTCGGCCCGCTGCTCCGCGTGTACAAGAGCGGCCGCCTCGAGCGCCCCCTGGTGCCGCCGCCGGTGGGGCCGGGCCTGGACCCCGCCACGGGCGTGCAGTCCAAGGACGTCGCGCTCGGCGACTACTCCGTCCGCCTCTACCTCCCTCCTCCCTCCGCCGCCGCCGCCGCCAACAGCAACACCAACAAGAAGCTCCCGGTAATCGTGTACGTCCACGGCGGCGGGTTCGTGGCGGAATCCGCCGCGTCGCCGCACTACCACCGCTTCCTCAACGCGCTCTCCGCGGCGTGCCCGGCGCTCGGCGTCTCCGTCGAGTACCGCCTGGCGCCGGAACACCCGCTCCCGGCCGCCTACGACGACTGCCTCGCCGCGCTGCGCTGGACGCTCGCCGCCTCCGACCCATGGCTCGCCGCGCACGGGGACCTCAACCGCGTCTACGTCGCCGGCGACAGCGCCGGCGCCAACATCTGCCACAACCTCGCCATCCACCCCGACGACCTGCTCGTCGACCCGCAACGATCCACGGAAACACAAGGCCAGGCCCGGCCGCTGAGGGGCGCCGTGCTGATCCACCCGTGGTTCTGGGGATCCGAGGCCGTGGGGAAGGAGTCGCCCGACCCGGCGCACCGCGCCATGGGCGCCGGCCTCTGGTTCTTCTCTTGCCCGGAGACCACCGGCTTGGACGACCCGCGGATGAACCCGATGGCGCCGGGGGCACCGAACCTCGACACGCTGGCGTGCGACCGCGTCCTCGTGTGCGCCGCCGAGGGGGATTTCCTCAGGTGGCGCGGCCGCGCGTACGCCGAGGCGGTGGCCAAGGCCAGGGGGAGCGCCGGCGTCGAGCTGCTGGAGACCCAGGGCGAGGGACACGTCTTCTACCTCTTCAAGCCCGACTGCGACAAGGCCAAGGAGATGCTTGGCAGGATGGTCGCCTTCGTTAATGCGACCTGACTCCTGAGTGATGATGTGTACTGTACTGCCAGCGCCATTGTTGTTGTCGTCGTCATGATGAGACCGGTTACCGTTGCGATGGAATAAATGAATGGATTATTGGGACATCCAAACTTGCCTACGGTTTGTTCATATGCATCAGCTTCACAAAATCAGTCCACGTAGCAGATTCGATCGAAATGCAGGAATCGGGAGAGCCTTTGTGCTTCTTATGACGATCGTGCGGAGGTTTAAACTCTGACAAACCTTTGAAGTTTCTAGTACTGATCAGTTTCGACGGGACAACTGAGAACAAGCAGCCATGACGTGCTAATTCTGTCATTTTCTCCAGTTTGCCTTCCTCAAATCAGGTTGCCTTCCTCGTGGAGTGAAACAGATATTTGTGCCTGTCTAAATGGGCCAAATCTGGTCTCATATCAGGTTCACGGCCTGAAACATAAAGCTATATTTCCAGCCGATCCATGTGGATTAGGCCTGAATTTGGCCCAGCTAAATGAAACCTCTGGCTCTAGTCTGTCATTTTCTCGCAAAAAATCATACGTTATGTATTAAGACATTATACTAAGTTCCTTGTCACCTACGTCTTGCCTTTAGATATTCTTTTTCAGTGACTAAGTGCCTTGTCTCTTACATATTGCCTTTAGATTTTTGTTTACTAACATTATGCTAAGTGCCCTTGTCTTATCAGTTATCATCAACAAAATTAACAGCAAATGAAATAGTTTTAGTACATTTTAATGTCCAGTTATGATATGGTAATCAGTGGTAATTGCACTAAAAAGACAAGAAATTTACAAAATCACACGAGAACAACCATTTATGTCCTCACTTATTCCCGTGCTTATTTCACTAATATTTATGCAGTAAAAAAAAACTAAGTTCTATTTGACCGATCTTTCAAGTTTCCAAAAAATGGCCACCATTTTCAAATTATTGTTTTGCCTTGATCATCAATATTGAAGCTCGAATCTTGACAATGAATCACCAAACGATTTTTTTTCTCTTGATCATCGTTCCCAACTTGCTTCTATGTATGTGGAGTCATTTGGGAAGTTGTGCGAAGATAGATATAGTAGGAGGTGTGGAATTGACTTGGAACAACGCAATGACATTAATGAATAATGACAGTTACACAATATGTATGATGTTAATAAGCATAATATGGTAATTTTATCTATTTTCTTGATTTTGACTAAAACATCACTTAATGTGACAGACAACTTTTATAGACATCATTAATAGAGATCTTTATCTAGCAAAAAATGACACTGTTAAGAGTAGCTGATGTGTAATTTTATCCATGTTTTTCATGAATGATAACTATTTGTAGATACATGATATTTAGCTAGTACTAGTAATAATCATATCTATACCCCTTTATTAAATGAGGTGGTGTCGTATGTCAATTAATCTGCCAACAATTGGCGTATGGATCCTTCATGAGCTGGGCTAGCCTTTGGCAACGTGTGCTCCACAAAGTCTCACCATATTATGCTAACTAGCCATGGACCCACCTATGGTAATTAGGATTTACGTCCCTTTGTAAACCACACACAACTAGCAGCCCATTCACATATTTTTTGTATTTTATTTTTGAAATTAATCCACAACTATACTGCAACTTTATAACTCCACGGTCCAAGCTACAAATGATGTGACTTTGCTTTCTGAATTTATCTAATATTTATGACCATATATTCCAACCAGTTTCATAATTTAAAAAAATGTTTTCTATTTATTTATGCTAACTTGGTTGTTTCTTCATTTGAAAGGAAAAAAAATAGAAATAAAAAGGTTTGAACAGGTCGCTCTCGAAGAAATAAAGTCTCATTATGTTTTCTTTTGATCAAGTTAATATTATGTTTACTTGTTACAAAAAAGTTTTCACTATGTTTTATGTCTCGAATAAATATATTTCAGAAGCTTATAAAAATAAAAAAATAATTTTTATCTATAAATATATCTTATAAAAACTGCACGAATATTTTACTAGTATATAATACTTAAAGTCCAGTTACCATCACATCTTGCCATTTATTGGCATGAACCAAGGCCTCTGTCTAACTGCCCCGAAATAGCAAAATAGCAGCCGCACATTTCTGACGAAAGTATCCCATAAAAGTAGCAGCAGTTCACATAACTCCCTTCCCTAAAATCCCCTAGGCTGAAGACCCCACCGGGCCCACGCGTCAGCCACTCCGCTTCCGCTCATCGAATGGCTACGCCACCCCCGAAATCCTAGATCGGACGGCCCAGATCTGTCTGTAACGACCTATATATGGGCAGCCTCACCCCCAACCACGAGCTCCTCCTCTCTTTCCGCCTCCACCCTCTCGCGAGCTCGGCACACCCGGCGGCTTGTCCCTTCCTCCTCCAGCCTGCGGCGGTGATGCAGATGGCGGCGACGGTGGCCTCCACTGATGCCCCGGCGCCCGCGGTGCCGCAGCACCACCCCCACCCCCACGCGCACGCTGTGACCCCGCCGCACGCGCACGGGCACCCGCACCCGCCCCATCACATGCCGCAGCCGCGGTGGGTGGTCATTCCGTACCCGCCGCCGCACCCCATGGTGGCCGCACCGCCGCCTCCCCCACCGCAGTTCGTGAAGCACTTCGCGCCGCCGGCCTCGGTGACTCCGCCACCGCCGTCGGGTGGATCAGGTGGGAATGGGGGCGACGAGAACCGGACGATCTGGGTTGGCGACCTCCAGTACTGGATGGATGAGAACTACCTCCACAGCTGCTTCGGCCCCAGTGGCGAGGTTGGTTTTCTCCCGTAGCCTGCTGCTCCGATCCAGCTTTATCCGTACCGGATCTCTCCCATTCAGTTGAATTAGGACCGTGTCTGCGCGTTGATTCGTTTATAACGTTTCCTAATTTGCGTAAAATTATAATTTTGCGGTTAATTTTGTCTGTTGATGATAAAGCGTCGAGCTTTTCTGTCTGCTAGGCTCGGTAGTTGTTAATGGCGCCAACTTTCAAGCTATCTCATGCAATTTAGTGGAACTAAAATAGTTAGTTTTGTCGCACTTATGAGTATTAATTGCACATGTTTTCGTAGCAGTAATTTTTCCTGGTGATTTGTTACATGGCGTAAATCAAACTTGATTTTGTGTGCCAGTGCATGAAGTATTATGTTAATGACGTGGTAAAAGTGCTACCTTTCAGTTTTGACTACTGTTATCTAGTTAAATGCATTTCATTTATTTGATAGTGATTGCATTCGGTGTGATTGCAACTTTTTACTGCGATAGGTTTAGTCCATTTTCCTCATTAGTTTCCCCTTTTAAATTGCTAATAGCCATTTACTGCATTATCTGTTTTTGTAGGTGGTGACAATTAAGGTTATTCGCAACAGGCATTCTGGGGTTTCTGAGGGTTATGGTTTCGTTGAGTTCTATTCTCACGCGTCAGCAGAGAAAGCATTACAGAATTTTTCCGGCCATGTAATGCCTAATACTGACCGAGCTTTTAAGTTAAACTGGGCATCATATAGCATGGGAGAAAAACGCTCTGAAGTTGCATCTGATCACTCTATATTTGTTGGCGATTTGGTCGTGGATGTTACTGATGACATGTTGATGGAACTTTTTGCTAGCAAATATCGATCAGTGAAAGGAGCTAAAGTTATCATTGACGCAAACACGGGCCGCTCTAGGGGCTACGGCTTTGTTAGGTTTGGAGATGATAATGACAAAACTAATGCAATGACTGAAATGAACGGTGTATACTGTTCCACAAGGCCAATAAGAATAGGACCAGCAACTCCAAGAAGATCTTCAGGTATTTCCAGTGAATGTTGTTTGTTTGATGTGTCCCTTCATTTACATGGCGACAACATTTATCTGACTGCATTTCATAATCTCATCATCATATATTGGCAAATATTGTCCATCCTTCTTGAACTTGGAACCGTGGAAATTTGCACCAAAGAAAAAAAATTCTTCACAAATAATTAGAGTTCCAACATCCATGCTCTTAACTGCATGTCAAGTAACGGCTGTATAACTGTTTAAATAATAATGTTGGAGTATGTGCTATTTGGTAGGTATTATTTGCATGCCGTTATGAGCTTCGTGTACTCATTTTCATCACAAGGCGTAATATTTACCAGTTTTTTTTTTTGTAGTATCCGTTACAGCTTGTAGGTGAGGCCTAACATGTGTGGGTTTCTGGGCACGTGGGATAAAAGTAAAATCATACTATATATATATATATATATATATATATATATATATATATATATATATATATATATATACTGCCAATTGTTATGCAAAACATTTATTAGTTTCTCCTTGTTACACTACACTCCTTGCAATGTAAATTATGTTCTCTAATGGCTTCTATACTTCAGGTGATTCTGGCTCCTCTCCACCTAGGCAATCTGATGCAGACTCAACTAACAGGACGGTATGCTATAATCATTTCGAGTGGCTTTGTTTACTTATAATAAACTGTTTACTCAAAATTGTTGTACTATAGTGCTGTTTTACCTGCTGTTTTGCACTCCTAAATAATCTCAAATGCACACCTGTGGTCATCTGTTATTTAATAATATATATTTGCAAAAAGTATTAATTGATACAATTTCGGGTAAGATCTAATGGCATTGATTTGTACTTTTACAACTTGGAAAATTTCATAATGTGGATTGCATCCATTCTTGGACTTGCGGATAAAAAAGAATGGAGGTATTACGGCCCTATCTTATTTGCTAATGCTGTAGGTATATGTTGGTGGGCTCGACCCCAATGTTAGTGAAGAAGAACTTAGGAAAGCATTCACCAAGTATGGTGATCTCGCCTCCGTCAAAATTCCTGTTGGGAAGCAATGTGGCTTTGTTCAGTTTGTGAACAGGTATGCACTCTAATATTCTATTTTAAGAAATTAGCGCTTTCCAGATTTTATGGGCCCTTAGTTGAAACACAATTTGAGATGCTGTTGTGCATTTCTGCTGTAGAGCGGATGCAGAAGAAGCACTACAAGGGCTGAATGGATCAACAATTGGAAAGCAGGCTGTTCGACTTTCATGGGGCCGCAGCCCAGCAAGCAAACAGGTAGAATTGATTAACTTTTGAGCTTGCATTATTTTTCAATCGAAATGCGTTTTCACACCATATTTTAACATTGAAACTTGTCATCACGCCATCCTTTAACATTTGGACTTATATAATTTTGCCTTTTTGCCTGATCTGTGGTAGATAGATAGTAATATGAAAGTCATACCTGCTGGATCATCCTTAATTCTTTTTTGGTGCTATCTATTGGAGTGTGTTATCATGCTAATTTTCAACATTGGGCCTTTACTTAGTCTTGATGTTTGCTAGGCTTGTGGGATTAGTAGTTAATAAGTCCTCTTTGATTGTCTTAGTCTTGATGTTTGCTAGGCTTGTGGGATTAGTAGTTAAAAAGTCCTCTTTGATTGTCTTAGTCTTGATGTTTGCTAGGCTTGTGGGATTAGTAGTTAAAAAGTCCTCTTTGATTGTAAGCTCAAGTATTTCCACTGTGCACATCCTGTTTTTTGCTGCCTTCATCTCAAGGCTTAATTTGATCAATCAACCACTCTGCTATGTAGCTAGTTATTCACAGCTTTGACTTTACTAAAGAATGATCAAACTTTGATGTGCTATTCACAGCTTTGGTCCTTCCATTATTGTACTAGAATATTACTGCTCTTTAAGTCGAAAATTCCCACAGATCATCTAGTGTCAGGCTATGCAGTTGAACTATGGAGGTTCACTCAATAAATCAAATAGATCTTTTATCATACTATAGCTTTATCCTTTATTTAGTTCACGTATTGCCGGTTAGAGACCATTTATTACTCATTATGTGTTGTGGATTCATAATTTGGGCTGTCAGAAAAAAAAACTTTCTACCATTAGAAAAATCTGAATATCCATAGTCCAAATTCTGGGCCCACCTGGCCATTATGTCCATGCTTTAGCTAAGGGCTTATTGGGCTTATCCTTTGTAAAAATGTGGATAAGTAGGAGGAACTATCCTGACCTCAGTTACCACTACCTTTTTATAAGCTGAATGCCTGTGTAAAGGGCAACTTTACCTTCCTCCAGAATGCACTAGCCTCTGACTGCAGATAATGTCCCGTGGAACAGGGCCAGAAACCATCTTTTTAAAAGGCAGTTTAGGGTCCCCCCTCTTATGCTTCGTCTTATGATATTGTTGCTAATTAGTATTTCCTCTGTTCCAAAATTGTTATCGTCATTGATTTTTTTGTTATTTTTTATCATTCGTCTTATTTAAAAAAATAGCTCAAATATGCAGAATTATTGGTTATGTTTCAAATTTCTTTAGTAATAAAATAAATCATGAGAAGATTATATGATAATTTTTAGAATCTTTTGAACATGACAAATGGTCAAAGATAACGAAAAAAGTCAATAGCGACAACAATTTTGGAATGGAGGGAGTACCATGTTTCAAGATAGCTGTGTTCTGCAGATTGTTCAAAATAAGTGTTAACCATGCAAGATTACCATCTAATGGAAATGAAAGGGTCCATATCTTTATTAGGAAACTGGGTTACCCAACGTTTTAATTTGTAAGTATAGTGCTTTGCTTTGACTCCCAGCATGATTGAATGCCTATCTGGGTTGGCTATTGATCTGGGGGCACTACATTCTGCATAGCTCAACACTTTGCTGGCATTTTTGTATGAATGACATTTTTACTCTTGTGAAGTATTTTTTTCAGCAATGTGACAATAGTACAGCTTAGCTTTAATTTTTTGTTTCACACCATTCCATTTTAATTGTGAATGGGGTTATTGCTTTGCAGCCACTCATGGACTTACCAAACATTATCAATCTTCAGCCACTCATTCTGAATTTTCTGTTTTTCAGTCTAGAGGTGACAACGGCCACCGAAGAAACAACATGTACTATGGAACGCCATTCTATGGTGGATATGGCTATGCGTCACCGGTTCCGCACCCAAACATGTACGCCCCAGCCTATGGAGCCTACCCATCATACTATGGCAACCAGCAGCTAGTCAGCTGATGAAAGAGAGATCCAGTCAGTTTCCTCTTGATGGAAAACAAGGTTTTGGTCCAGTAAGCATAGTAGCGTACGATGATGTTATAGATGGCCATAAAAGCGGGTAAGATGAGTCCGGTATATGAATCGATGGATATGCAGATTTATGCTGCTAGTAGAACCTAAGAGCTTGTAGACAATAAGACCTATTCTTTCGAGAAATTTTGACTGGCTAATAAAACTAAAGCTATTGGTTGTGTTTGTCTGTGTCTTTTTCCTGTTCTGGATTTGCTATAGTTAGCCTACCTGCGTGCTTAATTGTTAGCCTGGATAACATGATGCCGATCATAATTGCTGCATAGATATGGGTGATATGCAGCTGCTGTCTGTTGCTGTCAATTTGAACTTCGAATGCATCGCGGCGACTCCAAACAGCGTGCTCTGGATGTTTCCCTCATCCTCGAGATTTCAGAGGTCCGCGGTTTTATGTAGGCTTCCTTTTTTCTGCTGATTGTTTGCCCATTAGGTTAGATGTGCCTTTCCTCGAGTCATCCCCCGGTCGTCGTCCTTCATTCTAGTAATCCAAACTCGGGCGTCGCGGTCTCGCGGATTTCGTCGTACCATCTGGCACACTTGGTCCTCCGACCACCGATACGGTTGGCAGCTTCAGGCTTCCAACCTTCATTGCCGAAAGGTGGATGGCCGTCTTGGTGAAGCGTCCGAGGAAGCTTCTCCAATTCGGTAATCCTCTGCATAGCATTGGCTTCGACAAACGTACGTCCGTAGATGACTTTTGGTGCTCGGGAAAGGGCTATGTTCTTTCCGATGATAAGTGAAGTGCCCAGATTGGTAGTTTGATCTTTCCCATGTTCATGAGGACCTCATATAGTCACATATGACGACATAAGTTCTGTTTAAGACAAGCGTTCCGTATGCCGTTCAATAACAGCGACTCTGTATCCATCCTAGATACGGAGTACATAACTTTGGTAGTACAGATCGACTCGGTGCATACTCCCCCCCCCCCCCCCCCCCCCCCTCAAGGGTTCTATAGTATCCTTATAGATATCTCTATAATCTATTAATTGAGTTGTGGTTGTCCACTTCGTGTCCATAAAGTTAGAGATTGAAACTAAATCGGTTTCGTACCTTCCATATCAAGTATGGAACTTTAAAAATCATAACTCTCTCGTCCGGAGCTCAAATTAAGCAAACTCGGACTCGTAGCTCTCAAAAAATTCTACAACTTTGATATTCAATAGAATTACAGATCCTGCCGTTTTGGTTTTTAAATATGCGATGCAAAAATATTTATTCTGATTCGGACTTCTCTGTGCAGGTCTCTGTGCGGGGTTCATATCTTCTAGATCCGAAGTCCAAATAATATTATCCACATATATTTCGAAAAGGTCTCGACGAGATCTACAATTTTTATGTTTTAACTGTTTTCATTGGAGCAAGTTTTCAAGTTCAAAATCGCGTTACAATACAGTGCTATTTTGTAGACTGTGTAAATTGATTTTTTCTTTCGGATAAAACTTCTAGAATATGATAAAAATTGTTAAAAAATTGTTACTTTTAACATATAAAATGGTATACTAAGAAGCACTAATAGTAATATAAATATGATCTTTCATGTAAAAAATATCAATAATATTGTATATATCTAATAATTATATTATATAAATAATTTATATTTAAGTTATAAAGAGTATTTTATTTTTTAAGTCTGTAGCAACACACGAACACTTTGCTAGTACAATCTATTAATTGAGATACGGTCGTCCACTTCATATCCACAAAGTTAGAGATTGAATCTAAATCGGTTTTGTACCTTCTATCTCAAGTATCAAATTTTAAAAATCATAACTCCCACGTTCGGAGTTCAAATGAGGCAAACTTGGACTCTAGCTCGTAGCTCTCGAAAAGTTCTACAACTTTGATATTTAAGAGAAGTCCAGATCCCGCAGTTTTGATTTCCAAATATGCAATACAAAAATATTTGTTCTGATTCGGACTCCTCTGCGCAGGTCTCTATGCGGGTCTCATATCTCCTAGCTCTATAGTCCAAATAATATGATCTATATATGTTTCGAAAAGGTCTCGACGAGATCTACAACTTTCGTGTTTTAATCTTTTTCATTATAGCAAGTATTCAATTTCAAAATTACGTTGCAAAGCAGTTCTATTTTTGGACTCCGTGAATTGATTTTTTCTTCTAGATAAACCTTCTAGAATATAATAAAAATGGTGATAAAATTATTACTTTTGACATATAAAATAATATATTAAGAAACACCAATGATAATATAAATATAATCTTTCATGTAAAAATATCAATAATATTATATATATCTAATAATTATATTATATAAAAAGTGTTTTGTTTTTTAAAGTAACGGACACTTTGCTAGTATCCTTATAGGTATTGCGAATCCTGTGTTCTTATGTTCTGATCAAATTCATCTGATGTCTGTCGATGTATATATATAATCTGCTTCGATCTTAGTTTGCTGTCCGTGCTAGTATCAGCATTCAGGTTCTGCCTGCTTTTCGTTGGTAACAATTGTTAAACAAGTACAAGACAATAGGACAAGTAACCCTACTTTTGACTTCACAGACCTCTATGGTTGCCCCTTTTCTTTTTATCCTACTATGCATGGAGTGGAGAGGAAAAACGCGCGAGTATTCCTCATTGCTCCCAAATCCCATCCCCCCGCGTATAAATTACTCGAGTTCATCTCAGCTCAGCTGCAAGCAAGCAGTTGTCAAAGTACCCACTTGCAACATCACGCGTCGTTCCTGCTCGAGTCCTCGTCTCCTCTGGTCCCCCTTCCACCGCGTCTTCTCCGATCTCTGCCTCTCGAGCTCCGGCAATGTCGCTCTCTCGGCTTCGTCGGGGGCGGGAGGAGGATGGTGGTGGCGACGGCCGTGCTGGTGGTGATGAGGGCCAGCGGGAATCGACGCTGGGGAAGCGACCCCGGCACTGTTCCTGCTCCTGCTGCCAGTGAGTACAGTCTTCCACGCGTAAGCTGTTTCTTCCATATGTGTCTCTGTTCTAAGTAGCTACCAGCAAAACTTACTTCGTGATCTCTTTATGAAGAGGTTTACTGTTGAAACTACTGACCAGTAGTTTAAAAATAGTTTCGTAATTGCACTAATTAATATGATTTTACATTTATTTTCACAATGGAAGTATAACATTGCCACATCAGTTGATCTTTTGAAAAAATAAAACATCTGACTATTTAATTGTATTCATGACAATATAAAATAATTATTATAAATCTAACACTCTTTTGTTCCGATATTACTCTTAAATTGATAAACTACTGACCAATAGTTATATTTTTAGATTATCGAATCTAAATTATTGGATCAAACTAATGACAGTATTTTGGACAAAAAAACTCCTTTTTTTTTAATGGTTTGCACTGCACAATCCACTAAACTTGGGAGGGCTTTTATAGCAAAATGCATTTTTTGCCTCCTTTTAGGATATATTTTAATATAATTGCCTAATTTGGCATGTGAAATCTTCATATTTAGAATCGGGTGTTGTCCAAGAGTTGCAATTTGGGTATCTTTTGATTTGTACTCTGATCGGGTGCACGTTTCATTGATAAGTCCCATCCCATTCGATTGACTGGGATTCATGGCCAATTGTACTTTTACTTGAAATTTAGTATTAATATTACATTATTTTTTGTGAAATTTTTGTTAAGTCTTATTTTGCGCATGACAGGGAGATGAAAGATTTTTACGAGTGTCAAATTGAGATCCTCAAGAAGGAAATGCAATGTATGTCAAAGGGGTTCATTGAAGACTGTAAAATTTTACAGAGAGAGATGCAAGAATTTTACCAGAATTCCCAACTGCAGTTGAAGGAAAAGATCTGTGAGAGCATGGAGCAGCTGATTCGAGAACAGTTCAATACTTCCATTATGGTAACCATTTACTTTCATGTTACAAAGCCATGATTGTAAGCTCGTATGCAGATAGGACCTGTAACCTTATAGGATTTCGTTATTATTACTGACTGAAACCGTCTAGGTCTTCTTTCTCTTCTTAGTCAACGTACACTTTATTATTACTGACTGAAACTGTCTAGGTCTTCTTTCTCTTCTTAGTATTCTTAGTCAACGTACACTTTGCTTCATGAAATTCATTTCCCCACATGCATTGTACTCTTTTTGCAATATATCTCTGTGTCTGTAGATTGCATTGATGATCAACTTATTCCATATATATTATAAACATGAACACACTGTTGCATTTTTATTTGATAAAAAAAATCTGAAGGACACCTTTAACCTTTTCGAACCCATACATCTGAAGTGTTGGGTCAAACTAAGTAAAACAAGGGAGCGTCTAATTTTCAATCAATTGAAAAAGGGGGTTCCTATCAATCAACGCTTTTAGCCCTTGGATCTAGATCCAATGGATACAAAAAGACAAAACTTTTCCATAGTCTATATATAACACTAATTAATACAAATAATCCTACAAATAAATAAATAACAAAAGAAACAAAAAAAAATTCCGTCACCTGCGTCAAAGCCATCAACTGAAAGTTCCGCCGATTTTAGTCGACTAAAATTTAGGATTCCCGGTAAAACAAATAGGGCTGTTAAATTTGTCAAAACAGACTAGCAAAGTTTCTGAGTTGAATTTATTTGTAGTACATACTCCATTATGACTAACGCTTGTAAATTTCTTTTTTCTGACAGGAGACAAGCACATCTGAAGATCAACACCTTCGGAAGTACAACAGTCTTAGGTATGAAATCTTTATTTAGAAAATATTGGTACTATGTCTCGTCACTGAGACTTTGTACACATTATGTAGGTAATTCTAAATGGTGGATAATCATTTGTAGTTACCTATAGTTTTAAGTTTTTTTTTGCTTTCTATAACTTTATTGGCCTTTGTACCTAGTATTCAGCTTTATCTTATATACTATAATCAGTATGGCTTTGCCCCCCTGTTCATTTCAAAAAGAAAAAATTTTAATTGGTTCAAATTTAATAGTTCTGGACTTATTTGATCCTATGTTTTTCAGGGCCATCCATAGTCAGAACCGACCTAGAACATATCGCTTGAAATTTGAGAATAAGTGTTGCAATGACAAGTACTCCAGACATGACATAACTGCAGACGATGGTAATCCCATTAAGGTAGCCATATACGATCATGACTATAGAATCATCACAGAAGGACCCTTATCCTCAATGCAAGTTAAGATTGTTGTCCTCAATGGTGAGTTTAATAATGACAATAAAGAGCAATGGAGTGGAGACTCCTTCCGTAGAAACATCATACATGCCAGGCCTGGAAAGCCGCCGCTGTTTTCCAATGAACAGTACCTAAGGCTTAAAAATGGTGTGGCTAGCCTTTATGGTGCCAAATTCCAAGACAATTCAAGTTTTGTTCCGAGCAAGAAGTTCAGAATGGGAGTCATGCCAGCTGATGATAGTATATCAGAGAAGATTTTGGAAGGAATATCTGAATCTTTTTCTGTGAAGGATGGTCGAGGTTTCTGTAAGTTTGTGCAATTCCATTATATTTCAAAAACAATTGCAGTGGGGGCCTCCCCCACTGTTCAAAAAATTCCGAAAACAAATATGCTCGGACAGGTCTCTCTTCATGTAAACTGATCTCATCTTATTACATTTACTCTCACTCTCTTTAACAGCTAAATGAATATAGCAAAAAAAAATGAAGTTTTATAATTATATCTAAGTGTCAAATGTAAACAGTTCTCGTCTTGTATAAAATGTCTTTAACAGATAAATGAATGTAAAAAATGGATAAATGATGTTTCTGTTTTCATATTATCATCTTTTATATTCACATGCTTATTATGCACCGACATTTTTGTTTTCAAGCATGGTGGTAACTTTAAATCTAGATAAAGAGAAGTTCACAACATTTATCTCTATTTATGAGTCTATAAAACTTTTAAATTTTCAGAATTCTACTTCAATAACTTTTGTTTTAAAAATGGATGCCCAACTTTTGACAGCGAAGAAGAAGGATCCTCATCCGTCTTTAGGTAATCCGATATATAAGCTGAAGAAAATTGCGGAAAATGGCGACAGGCACAAGCTACTAGAGCAGATGCAAATAAAACTGGTGAAAGATTTTGTACGTTTCTACAAAAAGGATAAGGATAGCCTCCGCAAAGTACGAGGATAAGTTATTATCATCTTATTTGCTAACATTCTCCCGTAACGTGTTATGATATTGATAGATATCTGATACAACCTGTTTCATGTCATCCTATGTAGGCTTGTGCAAATATCTCAGACCATGATTGGGATGTCATTGTTGAACACGCTCTGAGCTGTAAACCAGGACATGAATGTTTTTCATATCACATTCCTGCGATGGATGCTACAATTTTCTTCAACTCTCTATATAACATTGTTGGTGCAGAATTCAGTGGTAAATACAGCTGTTATGAGGAACTTGACAGTGCACAGAAGGTATGGTGGTTTACACTACTATACATGTTAGTGTTGCCTTTAAAAGAATTAATTTACTGTTTTATTCTTTTTTGAAACGATTGAAATGCAGTTTAACAGTATGATATACCATATTGTGTATTTAATGGAGCTGATATTTATCGAGATATACCATCTATAAACTTCATGTCTATGAATAGCTAAACATGCCTGGACTTTTTAAATACATCTTAGTTGTTACATTGCATCGCAAGGTTGTAATCATGATAATGGTTTGATGCTCTGGTCTTTATTTTGGGTTTTGAACATATGCAGTGGAGCTGCTTGCAAATCTTTGTACCCGTTTGTCTGAACTGTTGATATCAAACCCCAAAGTTGCAATCCTCATATTATTCTATATCATGTAGGATATATCTTTATTTTTTTTCCAATGAATGTAGGATATATTTGTAAGCTTCAGTAATCGGATCAGCATATGAATCCATCCATTTGATACAAACTATCAATGTGGAGATATTGTGAATCATAGAAATTTTATCTTTAGCATGTCTGTTGTTTTTTATTTCATGATTAGGATGAGTAGATAGCAATATTTAGAGCCAACTTTAGTTGTATACACGTTTAGACTCCATGTGAAGTCAAGCTAGTGAATCTTACATTATTTAGACTGAACCCCGGTCCAATTTATGACAATCTTAACTGCCTGGCTGTGCTCATACTCACTAATCTCAGGCTTCAGTTAAAGCATGCTCGAAAATTGACACTTTTATAATTTAAGATGCCATTGAAATACAACTATGACCTCATAAGCATGATCCATCCCCACTTCATGCATATAATATCTTTTTATTCGACCTTCTTATGAAATAAAGACCCTTTCTCTGTACATATCAGGATCTAGTTGAAGCCTCTAAGATGGAAGCATATGACAGTTTGACAGCTGTTGAGCATGAAGATAAAAGACACTTCTCTGAACATGAAGTGATAGCTGGAGACAGGGGACGCTGTTACCTGCGGGGATCATGTTCAATTGTACCACTTCCAATGCTGCCAACAAAGTTTCATGGTCAGCACCAAGATTATTTTCTCAGTACCTTTATCTGTTTCCACTATTAGGCTACATACGATGATTTAAGATTTTCTGGATAATTTAATTTTCCTGGCAAATAAAATAAATAATCCATCTTATTTCCTAATAAATTACTTTTGGTAAACTCTAATTTTTCCATGATTTTTAAGACTATTATGTGAAATAAGAACAACTTAGTATCCAAACTAAGAATGAACAAATCTTTGTAATTTTCCTTTTCATAAATTTGTAATATGCAAAATTTAGACAGGCGGAAACTATGTCTTAGTCTTTTCTGTTAGATGAAATTGTTCTTTGTTAAGAGGTAACAGGATTCTAGTACATAGTACTTTGTAGTGTAATTACCTGATGAGTACTATTCTTACAGATGAGACCTCCCCCCATAGCATGGATTTGGAGAGTGGTTCAGCACAGGAAAGTCCACACCCTCGCCAACGTTGGATTAAACTTGTGACCATGGTCACCACTGTTCACTTCTGGAACAAGAAACCATCCGCTGAGAGTAGCATTGGGATGGCAGATACTTCCAATGGTTCACAGGTGGAGCCAGAAATAAATGACGGCTTGGATTTGAGTAGTATTTTCTTTGATAGTGAGGACTTTAATTACATCTTCTAGGTCAGGCACTCAGCTATATATGTGTAGAAATTTGTTTAGATTCCCAATAAAATTACTGCAGGCTATGGACTTTAGGTCTAGGTCGCTATACATATTCACAAGGGACACTAGTGGTCACAGTTTGCTCGAATGTTTGCTATTCTTCATTAACTGTTGCTTGGATGAAGTTACTCTTATACTATTTGTTTGCTACCATTACAAACTAGCAGGATAGCCCGTAGTTATCTTAGTTGTATCATCGATTTATTGTTGTGATTGTCATCACTATTATGCCTTTCATGTGGTCACCGTTTTAATCTGTGGGCAATATCATTTCCTGTTCAGTTGTATAAATTCAGTTCTGCAATAGCAGTTCTGGGGTAAACTATAGACATGCTTTAATATGTTCAAAGACTGCTTTAAATTTTGTTTTTGATGGTGGCACTGATTTCTTCTTAATGAAATGAACACAACTCTTCTGTGTTTTCGGCGGGAAAAAATAATGACAGTAATGGGTGGACTTTCTTCCACAAGAGGATAGAACTCTTGCTGTATCCTCTACCATTTTCATCCAGTTTTGAATCCAAGTCTTTAGTCCATACGTGCCATAGAGGCAGATATGGTTGCCAATAATGAAAGGAGTGCATACATACAGCTGCAGCCATGTCCGGTCTATGTTAAGGACAGTTGTTTGCATCGAGATGTTGAAAGTTGGTATTTGCTTGTTTCGGTTGTTGCTGACCTGTGTGTGGTTCCGGAGCAGCCGCGATGGAAGCAGCTTGGCGCCTTGTCCGCTAGCACGAGCCATCGTCTTCAGCTCTCGCCTGTCGTGAGAGCGCTGGCCGGGTTTGCGTTGAGCAGTAGAGATCCATGACGATTCGCTGTCGCTTGCCCTGTACGGTAAGGGGAAGGGGGGGGGGGGGGGGGGGGGGGGGGGGGGGGGGACAGAGCAGAGGAGGAGAGCGAAAGCGCAGGGTGTAAGCTGCAGACGTCGCGGTCCATGTCTACCTGACGGGTAGGCATGTGGATGAAGGAGAACGAACGCGGACAGGGACGTCGTACTGACCCGTAGCCGTCTTCCATAACTTCTTTTTGGATGCATGTGAACAACTCGCTTGAGTTAGACTGGTGGTTAATCTTGTGGAAATTATTACTGCACCTGAAGCTGCACTGGAATTAGATTACATGACCAAATGCAGTACGACTATACTGGAAACAGATGATCGATTCCTGGAACAAGCAGTCTGCTAAAAACACCATGAACACCGGCTCTAGTTCGGTTTAATGTAATCTTCTCTAATTACTCTTGGTTTATTATTAGTAAGTTTACAAGCATGAAATCGGCGCCGCGCTACTTCTGATTTCTGAAGTTGTGATCACCAACCAGGCCATCCAGGCCACCTACTCTGCTGGCAACGAAGAAAGCTCCTCTGGCAGCTCCGTTCACGAGATGGAGTTCCTCCAGCGGCGTGGCCCCTTCCTGACCGCCTGGCCGGGCTCCGTCCCTGCTGCCACGTGTCCATCCCCCGGTCCTCCCGCCGCGTCGGCGCCGCTCATCTTGGCCAGCCTGCCCAGCCTCTTCCACCCGCTGCTCCACGCGTTCTTGCCCCCGCCAGGGACAGAAGCCTTGTTGTGTCCTCCCGGCGTGGGGGAGGGCGCCACCTGCTTCTGCAGCGCGTCCATGTCGTGCTGCAGCTCCAGGTACTTTGCCTTGACGCTCTCCAGCTCGAACTTGAGCGTGTTGATGTCCTTCTTGGCCGCCACCCACCCGTCCTGGAACGACTGCGGCGTCCCGTCCAGCAGCTGCCGCCGCGTCGTCGCTTCTGTCATCGCCGCCGTCGGCTTGTTGTTGATGAGGGCCGAAGAGGAGCAGCCGGATGAGTTGGCGATGGCGTTGCTGATCTTGACCTGCTCCGAGAAGAGCACCTGGACCACCACGCGCAGCGGCAGCCGCTCGTTCTGCGCCGCGTGCATGCACGCGTCGAACGACAGCTTCTGGCAGTCCATCACCCGGCACAGACGCTTCCGCTCGTGCTCCGTCAGCGTCGGGTGCGCCTGATGATATATTGCAAATCAGTGCTAGTAGTATACAACCAGAACCGGCCGGCTGCACAATCAAATTATAATTACCTTGAGGTAGGAGTCGACGGCGCGGTAGAGTCCGTCGTCACAGGATCTTGCGGACTCGGGCAGCGACTCGGCCAGCACCTGGAACTTGGTGAGCGACAGGTTGCGGTCGCGGGACACCTCGGAGAGGTAGCTGTCCAGCAGCCGGGCCACGCGGGCCTTGGCGTTCATCATCATCATCTGCGGGCCCTGCTCCCCGCCGCCGCCGGGGGGCCCCACCACGGGGACGGGGCCCTCCGCCGCCGGCTGCGGCTCCTGCACCAGGAAGTGCTCCACGAGGCGCTGCACGAGGTCCACGTCGTAGGCGGTGTCGGCGCGGCCGTAGGAAGGGACGAGAAGGTCCGCCGGGGACGCCTGCTCCAGCTGCATCCCCACGCGCTTCTCCAGCTCCGTCACCAGCGCCGGCGCCGCCTTCAGCATCACGGCCAGACGGAGCAGGCGGAGGAGGAACCCGCACGACACGCTGTCGCGCTGCGGAGGGATGATGCTGATCAGGCTCTCCACCACCATGCGCTGCTCACGCGCCGGCGCGCTCGACGACGCGCCGAAGGTCTCGTCCTTCTTGGCGCCGCCGCCGGAGATGATCATCATGTGGAGACCGCTGCTGCCGCCGCCGCAGGTGGATGCTTGCGCCCAGGGCTCGTCCAGGGTGGCGCCGACGCCGGCCGGGACGTCCTTGCTCAGCCCTGGGAGCCATTTCGACGCGTAGTGGGTGATGGCCGCGCCGATCAGGTCGAACCGCATGCCTACCAATGTAACAAACATTCATCAACCAGAAATGGCATCACATTTTTTCAGAAAAAGGAGGAGAAATAGTTCAACCCTTCTCGGCTTGACGAGACAAAATTGGAAAATATTCACTAGGAATCATATATCCACCTGGTACAATCACGGGAACCTACTTAAACAGATATCAACGTAGATGAGGTGGTGACCAACAACAAGTTTTCAAAAATTGTAGAAATGTATATGTTTTTTTTTTCAAATGAATTTTTTAACAGTTAAGAGAGAGGGATTAAAATGGCACATGACTCCATGGTATGTAATGTTGTCGTCTTTTGTCATGATTTGTTATTTTCATATCTACCAAGTACCAAAGAAAAATGGGGCTTGACAGGTTACTTGCATATTGACCACCATTATCTCATCTACATTTTGTTAAATTTTTTTCAGACATCAAAGCATGTTTTCTTTAGTAGTTTTTATAGTTCCACCAAGTGGACAATCATATTGTATCGAATATTATCCAGTACATTACTCAATATGTAGAAGATCCGTGCAAGGTGATCTGGGAAAACGAAATTTCGCTCTCTCTCACGAATAATAATCTCTAGGCCCCAGCTTCACTGTTGACAACTGGTACATTTGATCGTTTCAGTGTCATGGCGTTTTTTGAACAAATTGTACTGTGTTTCCCTATTCATGACACCTCAGCGTAATAAGACGTTGTTTCTCTCATATATGTGTACTCCAGGAAAAGTACAGTTTTCCCATTGAAGCTGACCAATAATTAGGGACGCACTCATGTAGCAGATAGCAGTGTATCATCAGCTAAACCATGCATCAAGCTAGTTAGGCCCTATTTGGATCCAGTAGAGATTATAATAAACTGGTTTATGAAGATAGATTATAAATACTGGGTGAGGATGTTTGGATACTAGATTATAAAAACTGTAATCCACCTTTTTTAACTACCTAATGCATGCAATGGGTCATAATCTGGTTTTAGGGGTGGAGTAGATTATGGGTTTATATAATCTGGTAATGTAGATTTTAAAAACTGCGGAAAAAACTATTTTGTTTGGAGGCCCTCCAAATTATATAAACCAGTTTATTATATTTTGGGTGGATCTAAACAGGACCTTAATCAGCTATTATTGAAACATACTAGTGATAACAGTAGAATTAAGAAGGATATTGCTGGTAATCAACAATGCAAGCGAGTACCTTTGACCTTGATGGCGGTGACGACTCGCACGAAATGGTCGATCCTGAGCACGGACACGTCCTCGAACCACCAGTCCGCCGGCGGCACGGCCTGCCGGCTTGGGCTCGACTCCTTCGAGTCCCCGCCGCCGCTGCCGCCGAGGTTCCACCGTGGGCTCGCCGTGCCGCCGGCCCTCGGCGGCCTGCTGCCGGTGTAGGCCCATCGCACGCCCCTCGGGTTGGCGCAGGCCTTCCACGCGATGGACTCGCTGCACCGTCGCACGATCTGCAGGTTCTCGGCCCACGGCGAGAGGCCCTCGCAGCTCTTGAGCACGGCGATGGAGTCCCGCCACGACGACAGCACCACGTAGCTGAGGAACGCCTCCGTCTTGAAGATGAGGTTGCCTTCCTCCAGGTCCTCCGTCATCTCCAGGTACTCCGCGGCGCAGCGCAGCCCGGAGATGTTGCCCGCCGTCAGGTCCACGGCCATGCCGTAGCAGAACCGCGCCGCTAGCTCGAACGACTCCGCGCCGCCGGGGAGGTCGTCGAGGATCACCACGGCCGTGTCCTGGTCGGCGACGGCGGCGTGCGCCGACGAGGAGGCCGTCTCGTAGATCACGCGGCTCATCCGGCCGCTACGGGAGATCATCGGGTACTAGTAGTAGTATATAGCACAGTACACAACGAACGGCAAAGTTAGTTCATCCTCCGCTTATATCAGTTTAGTGTAACACTCATTATAAAAGTGTACTATATATATTTTGGGATGCACCATACATAACAAATGAGGAAACCAACAAGGTTCTACTCGTGACGAAAGTCGAATGTTAAATATCTGAGCTCTATCTCCTCTTAAGTCTGAATACGTACCTTGTGAAGATGGAAGCTCATGTCTCCGACTTTGACAAGCAAATCGCTAGGAATGTCACTGTTGACATACCTGCTCAAATCAAGGAAAAATAAGGCCACATCACTTAGTCATGAAAATTACTAAACTTGAACAGCAACACACACATATATATACCTTGATTTACATAAAAGAAAAATAATCATATTAGTACATACCAGGACTGGTCCCTGCGAACGAAGCCGTCATTCTTTAGGGGGTCGTGCCGCCCGGAGGAGCCACCACCGACGGGGACGAGACCTCGCTCACCGACGTGACCCTCGCTCTCCGACTCCCACATCGTCGTCTTCTTCTTGACGCCGGCTGGCCTTCAGATGCAGCTAGCATGTGTAACAAACGGCGTCATGAAACATCATTAACAAATAAATTAAAGGAACATCTATCGTACAAAAACTAGCACATATTCAGAATCAAAATGGTTTCTTCTTAGGGAAAGTGTAGTACAACCTTCTGGTGGAGATAAAGCTGCGCTGCGCAGTAGTGCAGTACTCCTGCTCTTGTTGTTCTCGCAGCTGGAGCTGGGGTACTGAGTTACGAGTACAGCCCAACCCAACTATAGGTACCCGGTAATGAAGAGTGATCGGCCTAGACAGGAACGTCTAGCTTAGCAACTAGCTTGGGGCTAGATAAGACTGTACAAGAGCATGATCTATTGGTCCACGAGACCGGGGCCGGTTATGGGACGGAGGTCGTCAAGGTACGAGATCACATGGGATGTTTGTTATTTGGAGCTACTAAGCTACTTGGAGATGGGCAGCAGCTGGCATCTCTCGTCCTCACCTCCTCGATCGGGTCCTCCTCTAACTTCAATGCACTCGATATATGGTTTCATTTCACCTCCCAATGCTAGATACTCGTAACTTTGTGCTTAACACTGCTTATTACTGCTCAAATTTTGGTTAATGTTGTCTTTTCTTTCCTTTTGAAATATCCAGCCATATGTAAAAGTCCAACTATATTGTTATATCGACGAGCGATACTGATGGTACTTGATTTCGTGAAACCAAGTATCATAAGCACATTTTTTTTCTATTTTTATTAATTCATTTTTATATACTATCACTTAAAGATGAAAATTTTGACTTTGACCAACAACCAGCTGCATACTTGGTTTTCATATGTATAACGTATACTTGGTTTTCTATTTTTATTAATTCATTTTTTATATACTATAACAAAGTAACATTTTCTGAACCGAGATAGTATAATGTAAACTTAAAACTGATACTTTGTTATATATGGTGCTTTTTCGCAACTCGATCGCAAGGGAACAAGAAACTAATTCCCCCATTGAACATAGAGTAAATGGTCACTCAAGATCGTATTGTTCATATGTATAATCAGTACAAAATTCTCGCAGCATCCTCTCTCTGTTCGTCAATTCTTATAGTTTGGACAGGAAAAATAAACTGGAAAACAACTACCAGATGTTGTCTGAACGACAAGAGAATACAAGAACGGAGGGAGTATTCCTTTTTTACCCGCACACAAGTCCTAGAAGTTCCTTTTCTTACTCAGCTTGTCCTTCCACAGGCGGGGGTGAGTATGTACAAATCGTGCTACAGGCCATCAGAGAGCGGAGGCCACAAAGTTTGTCCCCACCGTCGATGAGGAGCAACGTAGCGCGCTGTATCACCATTCCTCCTCCGGTGCAAGCGCCCATAACATCGCCACATGAGTACAGCGACTTTGTTTTTTTTCAACCCCTTCTATCTCCCTCTAAGATGGAGATATCATCATCAGGCTCACATACCTGCCGATATACGATTGATTGGAACGCGCCGATTGTTACACACCGTCTCTGACGCAGCCAAGAAAGCTATGGCACGGGCGCATATGGAGGTGTGTGCAGTAAATGAGCATCACAATCTGTAGTTAAAGTAGCGTGCTCAATCATACCATGTGTTAAGCCATGGAATTGAATATCCGCTAATAAAACAGTAGTACAGCGTAATTCTTTTTTCTGAATCTCTGAAGATGGGACTGGTGGTCCTTGCGACTAATAATAAGGTGTTGCTAGGACATTGATCTCTGCTGCCTGCAGCGCGACTGCCATGTATTTTGCGTGGCGTTCAAAAGGCACGTTGTTTTATCATTGAAACACTATACGCTGCACGTACGTTTAATCCATATATTTGGAGCGAACGCCGCCGTGGCACTGGCTGAAGACGCATGTCTTCCTCGGGGAAGCGAGCCGTCCACGCCAAAAGCCTCGTTGTGCGATGGTACGCCGCCCGGGTCGCTAGCAGGTCAATCTCTCGGATCCGCTGCCCGCTCTGAATCTGATCATCCATGCTGCCTGGAGCGGAGGGTCCGGGTGAAAAGAATCAACCCTGCTCGAGTCACCTTCCTTCCGTATCTTGATCCAGTACGGAAGCCATGCAATTTCTTTAGAGCGGACTGAGTACGGGAGCTTGAAACATTTTTTTTTCTTTTTCGTTTTCCTCTTTTTGGAAGGAGCAAAAACTGCTTTTTTTTTTTGAGAAACAAAGGGGCAAAAACTGCTGTTGGGGCAAATCAATGGCAGATGAACTGGACCCTTGTAGTTTCAACTAAACGGGCCGTCGTTTGGGCTGGGCCAAGTTCTGTGCGGCCCATGGTCGGTTCCTACGATTTCCATGGAGTGCTCTGCGTCAAGTTGCCCGTTGAAATGATCGTCCCACCTTTCCCGGTCATGCCCCTCGTCACGCGCCCTTGCTTTCTTTGGCAGCCACTACGCACGTACAAACAAAAGTCTCGGACCCGTGCGAGCGTGCTCCGCTCGTCTAGTTTAATTTTCTCCGTCTCTGACGCCATGAAAGGTACCCCCGTGGTCCGTGACGACCCCAGGCAGCCTCTTGTAGTCTTCTCCAATGCATCCTCATCTTTAGTTCATCTTGCTCTGCACTCCTGCTGTCTATATAGCCATTCATCCAGCAGCTCAGTTTCCACCGTGTATCACGATTCCATGGAGGCTCCGCCGGAGGGCTCCGCCGCCGCCGTCTGCTGCATGTGCGGCGATCACGGTCTGCCAGGCGAGCTGTTCCAGTGCGGCCTCTGCTGCTCACGGTTGCAGCACAGGTACATGATCGAGTACAAATTCGCCACTCATTAATCGATTGTCCTAATAATCGTGATTGCGATGATTATATAAATACGCAAACATCATCATTCAGGTACTGCAGCGAGCTCTACCCGCGGGAGACAGCGTACCGGAGCTGCAACTGGTGCCTGAGGGAGGAGGGCAGCGGAGGGCGTGATCCGCCGGTGAAGACGATGCCTACGGCGGCGTCCAAAAGGTCTCGTTGTGAATCGGGCGACACGATGATCCCCTCCTTTGGATGCTCGAGGACAGCGTTCTCGGCGGAGCCTGGAAAGCCAATCAAGAAGCTCAAGAAGAAGGAGCTTGCTGGAAGGATGACGGAGCAGCGGCCGATGACGTCCACGGAAGCCGCGAATGGGCGAAAGGAAGGTCAGGGCGGTGCCGGCAGGAAGACACGTTTCGGGGTGAAGGTGAGGCGGTACAAGCTCCTTGCTGAGGTGATCTGCTAGGCACTACGGCAATCAGACGTTTTGCTGAGTGCCTGTAGCACTGGGCGAAGCCCTTTACACTTGGCAAATACTTTGTCGAGAGCCACCCTCAACATACCTGACACAGTAAAATTATAGTCGGCAAACAATGTTTGCCGAATGTATTTAGATAATATATGACCAAGTGGTGAGTGGTGACTCCTAAAGAAGGGGATAGATACATATATTTCCTCGGCTCCTGCGAGTCAAGTCAACAACGTTTGGCTTAATTAACTTGTGCATGAACATTCTTCGTGTTGAGTTCATGGATCGTCTGGATACTAGATTCAAGGGAGTTACTATATCACAAGTGCTTGAAAGTAACGAATCTGCTATGCTTCACCACTTACACTGACCTATCCCATTTGTTGGTAAAGACTTTTACCAACTTATGTATCAGTAAAATCAATTTGATTGTCCTATATGCTCAGTTGCTTAAAGTAAACCGTGGTGTATACTAACCTTCAGTAGAGGAATGGCTGCAATTGGCAGCAATGGAAAATTTGGGATTTTGGGAGGGGGATTTAACTCGATTCTAGTGGTGGGAGGTTGCCCAGACAGAGGAGAGAAGTGATCGTGCGGCAGCAGCTAGAGTGGCAAGGCGGTGGAAGAACCAAGATCAGGCCGGATTGGGGCGGGGAAGCATGTGAAGACTCTAGTTTTGTGATCGGAGTCGAAGACGGGTTGAGATACTAGGATGATTCAAACTCTCTTTTAGCTCCCATATCATCATGTACCAACTCATCCAAAAACCTATAAAAGTTGATAGAGAAAACAGAAAATTTACAACACTTTTGCACCGAACATGTTGTGCATCTATATTTCATTATTCTAGAACTACAATAAGATTCTGTTTGGATCAGTTGTAGTTTTGTTAGAAATTGATTTCTCCATATGGTTTCTAGAAACTACTTTCTAAATAAAAATTGGGTGGGACTACTTGGATTCTGATTTTTAAAATCTTCAAACAAACTTTTGTGTAGTTAATGAATTGGATTGAGGCAAAACTAACATTGGCTGGGTTGCGTCAGATTCTTGATTTCTTAGAAACGAAGAAATCAGTTTTTAAAAAGCTACACAATAAACTGACCCGTTGAAAGTTTTTTCAGTTTCTAAAAAGCTGGTTTTTAAAAACCTGAAGATATCGAAACAGGACCGAAGTCACATATTACACCGAAATCGTCAATTAGGATGGCACATTGCCGGTATCGTACACTTCCATGTGACAAGTAAGACGTAGGAGTAGGAGTAGCTAGCATCAATCAAGTGACATGGAGTTGCTAATAACTAAAGAATCTTTTTTTTTCTCTTATCCAGAAAAAAAAACTTTTATCCTGTTTCTAAGCCAAGATCGGTAACATCAACTAGTTCACTCGAAGGCCCACGAGTTCTCCCTGCGGACCTCCTCCTCCTCCTCCTCAGAGTAGTCGTCGATGATGTTGAAGCGGCTGCGGATCTCCTCGGGTGTCTTTCCCCTAATCAGATCAGCCACCGCCTCACACGTCAGGTCCAACAGCTTATCAATCCGCAGGACGTTGGCGGCCTGCATCCACCAGCGTTACATGTTAGTGTTGCCACATACTACTATACAGTAGTACTATATACCATCTCATTGCGTACAGGTAAATAAATAGGGCGGCCATAATTATACGTACGGTTACGAGGTCGAGGAGGGTGTCGTCGTCGACATTAACGAAGCCCGCGTCGAAGCTGGCGAGAGGCCGGTCTGCGCGGGGGAGGAAGGAGCAGCCGCCGGCGTCGAGGTCATCGTCGGAGTGCTTCTAGACGTAGTCGAGGACGCGGGTGAGCGTGGCGGCGGTGACGTTGGGGACCGGGACGGCGTCGGCGGCGTGCCCGGCGTCGAGCATGGATTTGATCGTGCCTGACGCGGCGGCGATGGTCTTCTCCGGCACGTCGAAGGCTCGGCCGTCCGAGCTAACGAGGCGGATCATCTTCGTACCCGGCGACCCCATAGATGACCCGGCCGATCGATGAGATATGCTTCTGTGCTATTTTTTTTTTCCCGATGAGATGCGAGATTCGATTGAGGTGCGAACCGACGCCGCTGGCTGGGGTTGCCACTTGCGAGGCATATATATAGATCGAATACGCGGAGGAAGCAAAAGAGGAAACGGGACGGGACGTGCAAACCTAGTCCGATTTGTCGGACGAGTCCGCCTGGGAATCGTATACAGTACGTTTGCACATGCATGGAAACAGATATATAAGTCACTTATTTTTGGCAGATATTCAAGAGCTTTGTGCACATTTCTCTTCTTCCTCATTTGTGTTTGTAAAACGAACTGCAAACTGGGCTGGACACCTTTGCGCTCGTCGTAGGGCAAGGCTAGATTGGGTGCATCCACCCATGTTCTTGTTGCAATGTTTACAACATGATTGTAGATTTGTATCCCCTATATTAAATGAAGAGAAGAGCTTTTGATTCCAAAAAAAAAAGCACAACAGAAAATCACTTATTTTTTCCCTACATATATAATAATAATAAAGTTTTTTTTTCCCCCAACGTGTGTTTCACTTCTAAACTCGACAGATCGTGTGCGTGCCATTCCATTCATATCGTTGTAAGTATTGGAAGTGTGACAACGAATTGACTCAGATATGAAAGCACATGACTTTGAGATCAATATAATAAAATTATAGTAATAGCTGGCAGCAGGAACACCAGCAGGCATGTTTAGGCCTGGAGAATACTATAATTAATTGTATATAAACAGAACAAACAGCCGGCAGGTTCAGTCGAAGGCCCAGGAATTCTCCCTGCGGACCTCCTCCTCCTCTTCTTTGGGGTAGTCATTGACGATGTTGAAGCGCTCGCGGATCTGCTCCGGTTTCTTGCCCTTGATCTCATCAGCCACCGCTCGGCACCCCAGGTCCAGCAGGCAGTCAATGTTGAGGTAATTGGCCGCCTGAAACAATACATCCAAGCATCGATCAATGAGATGAACTAGATAGGAGTACTGTAAAGGTAATTATATGCCCACGAGCAAGAGACTTGTAATACGTACAAGTAGGAGGTCGAAGAGGACGTTGTCATCGCCAACGTCGATAAACTCCTTGTCGAAACGGGCGATCAGGCTGTCGTCAGCGTGTTTGGTCTCGTGGCGATTGTCGAAGTGCATGTTGACGTACTCGAGGATGCGGGAGAGGATGGGGCCCGTGACGTTGGGGAGCGGGATCTCGTCGTCCGCGCACCCTTCCTCCATCATGCCCCTGATCATCACCGACGCGTGGGCGATCGCCTCCTCCCGAACCTCGAACGACTCGCCGTCCGAGCTCGTCAGCCGGACCATCTTCGTCGACTCCATCGATCCGATCGATGATGGTAGGGGATCGGATCGGAGGAGGCGAGGTTTATCTAGGGTTTCTCTGCCCCTCTTTTCCCGCTAGATATAGATGATGAGATGTGAAGGAAACTGCGACGCGATGCAATCGTCAGATGGTTTCCGTTCGCATGGTTGGCTATTTATTCGCGGGCGAAGAAGAGGAGAGAGGACGGGACAGGCCGGCCTGGACCTTGAATGAGATGGTTTCCGTTCGCATTATTTTTCAATAAAGACGCTTTCCCCAAATCCGAATCGGCCCGCCCGGCTAGCCTCGGAAGATGAAACCGTCGGCCACGGCCCGCAACCATGACCCATGCATGCTAACGTTTCGGCCACATTTCCTGTGTACAATTTGGCAGCTTATCACACTTCCATCCACTGCAAACTGTGTCAACTCAAGCATTAAAAAAAAGCTGTGTCAACTCAAGCATTAAAAAAAAACTGTGTCAACTCAAAAGGGATATGTTTCTCCTTGTGGCAGAGCTACTCTTATACGTTGCTCGTTGTTCACTAGAAACTATCGATAGCCATACCACTAGCGTCATATTTAAGTATGACATTTGCATTGGAGACACTAGCTGTAGTAAACAACTGGGCAAACAATCGAAATCTCCAACTCTGTTTCTAATATATTGTAGTACATGAATTGTCTACAATTTCGTTCTCTCTTGCATCTTGGCCTATGGAAAGAAAAGAGGTCCTCCATCACGAAGTGTTATTACAAATACAAGTGGCGACATTATTTGCCCTGCCTCCCCGGCTCCGGCGATGCCCCCGCCGTTGTTGCCATGCTAAATTCTACGGCTTGCCACCAGGTTCTATCGTCGTCGGAGGAGGTGTTGATATTAGAGGTACAAACCCATTCACAATAAGATTCTTGGCGTCGGCGGCTATATATGCCGCAGGCTCACCGACGAGCGCTGGCTGTTGCTGGCCTAAGGGAAGAGAGAGGAGGAAGAAGAACAGTTGCACACAGGCCCGCCGTCAGTGAGATGGAAGGGAGGTGGGCGGACGAAGGTTTCCATCAGTCGAGCGGCAGCGATGAATCAGGACCTATCACAGTTCCATCCACTGCAAATTGTGTCAACTCAAAAGGGATACGTTTCTCCTTGTGGCGTCATATATATTTGAGTATGACATTTGGAAACATTAGCAGTAGTAAACGACTGGGCAAACAATCGAAAGCTCCAACTCTGTTTCTTCTGTTGTAGTACATGAAGTGGCCACAAATTCATTTTCTCTTGCATCTTGGCAAAAATTAAGTCCTTCATATCACACATGCTTTTGCTTTTGCCCCCCCCCCCCCCCCCCCCCCCCCCCGCCTCCTACACGGAAGGAAGTGTTACTTGCAGTGGTTCATAAATCACCGCATCCGCCGCAGCTACCAATTTTTGCATTGAGCAAAACCCATCGCCCTCCAAGTAGAACAGGTATGACACCTTGTACGTGTTCCAGAAGATGTCTTTGCACTGCCTGGGGATAGAGCCACCCTCTTTGAGCACTAGCCTTAGAAGCTCCCTCTCGGAGGCCACAATGGCATTCTTGATCTCCTTCTCTGCTGCTTCGATGGCTGTCAATGATGTTGCCGAGCTGCCGCCATAGCGATGTGCGTGAATGAGGACGCTGTTTACGTACCCTTGGTCGCTCTCCTTCTTGTATGTGTGCAGGTCATTCAGCAAACGGCAGCACGTCGACGTGACCTTGAGCAGTTCCTTGTACTCTTCTTGTTTTTTTATCACGTCTTCTGATATCTTCGGCCCCATCAAGTACAACGACATGGTGATGATAGGGCCCAATGCCATGCTTACCTCTGCGGCCGACATGTACTCTTCAAGGATCGGCACACACATTGTCCTCGTCCACTTCACCTCCGTCATGTTGGCCCTCAAGTAGTTAAGCCACTATATATATGATGAAAGAGAGTTGCAAAGAAGTCACATTTTATACCACACGTTAATTCTATGAGACTACACAAATTGATGCCCACAAATATAAGAGTCACCCTTACAAGTTCAGCAATGTGACTGATAACCGGACGATTCTGTACTACTGTGGCCTTTTCTCCAATCTTACTGGACGTGTAGTAAATAGAGCAAAATAAAATCTCCACGTGTTTGGAGCAAAACACGATTTCTTCATGTGCTTCCCACCTGCAACATGAAAGAAAAGACAATGGTGGCACTAATAATTAACTTTCGATTGCTAGTAGCACCAGACCTAAGGTAGTATTAACAATAAACGATGTTGTGTATGTACTTCTCAATCAATGCAAATAGGTTATCTATTTCTTCGGTGGATCCTCCACCCTCGAAGAAGTCATCAATTACAATTACTAGAAGGCAGCATTTTATCCATGCAAGGCGGGCCTCGCATGACTCCAAGGGAAAAACAATGGAAGCCATAAAGATCCAAATAGTTAACGGTGTCCTTCTTGCAAACTGGAGCTGGGCTAGTCTAACCTCCTCCACCCAACTGTTGCAGCAAAGAAACTAGCAAGAAAGTTAGCACCCAATGAATGTACCTTCCTGGTTTGAAATGCGAATCACACACAAAAAAAATGATAACCTTTTGATGCACTTGTGTTCTTCCTGGTAAAAGGATTGGGAGGAATGGAAATGTCTAATGGCCATTGCCAAAATGTCTTCAGTTTTGTGACATGCCCTGATTCAAAATCATAGTTCGTTATTTTATAAAATATGCCTATGATTGTTTAAACCTCATACTACCTACTGCATACTACATGGATAATTGTTTTTCTTTCATGGTGGAACTCACAAGTATGCTGATTTCTGCATCCTAATACTCTGGTTTATGAAACTTTCAATGCTCCCCTTGTGCTCTAGTGGTTCCATGGCGGAAAAGTAGAAGGGAAATTAAGAGTATTTTCCACCTGAAAGTATAAACAAAATTGCTCCATATTCAAATGGGAATCACCAAATAAAGAGGTAGTTTGAGTTGCGGTGATAACCTCTTGAGGCCTTACTGATCTTGCTATTCTCGTGGAACATAGTTGTTGCTGCAGTAGTTTACCTGACCAGGAACCAATGTTTTCTACGGTAGGCTCATCTTCATAGATTTTTATTTGTGAAGATTTGTACAGTTCGACCAAAGTCTTGGTACCATTTAGATGTCCTTGAACTGAATCATGGAATCTGGACTCTTCAGAAAAGTTGGAAAATACATCTGCACCCAGCTTTCATGTATTAAGTTAACACTATCAACACTCAGATAAAAACTACCAAAATTTCACATATCTCAAAGTCAGGCACCAAAGATACGTCATAACCTTGCATACACAGAATGCGGAATGCCATTGCACATGTCTCCATATCCATTACCAGCTTCTTTTCCTTTTGCAGCCAGGACCTGCAAAATATCTAATAGAACAAATAACAACCTAGAACAAGCAACAAATGTGATTCGAGGAGGTACCTGCATATCATGTCAAGTATGCTGTTAATTTCACAAGAGAAATGGTGGGCAATTCCCCTCATTTAAAAAGTAAATATCGTGGAAAGTTGTGCATTTATGTTTGCTAGATACACGGTTGGAGCTGCAAACAACTGGTGTTAAGCATGCCTAGTTGCACTCTAACTGATTTTTTTTTTCTTTTAGAAAACAAATGGCTGGTTCACCTGAACTGCCTAACTTCACGTTCAGAAAAGATGAGAGAAACATTCTATGCTACGATCTATCCTATCTTCATAACCAGAAAAGATGAAAACTGCAAATGTCATGTATCTATGATTCTACAGTAACAACCTTTGTAACTCCATTTTCCAGAGCTGGAAGAGCCCATCAACATCAAATTGCCTCATGGGAAATTCCAGCCCGAAGTCCAGTCCAAATCTGATTATGCCAGGAAAGATGATATTGAAACCTAAGGGTGTGTCACATGTCTCATCCGCAATGTAGGACAAATTGCTTCCAATAAACTGAAGCCCTGGAATGATAATTAATTAGCCATCTCAATTGCAACAAGAACAAAGATTAAAATTTATGTAATAACTAAATTGTAACCATGGTGAAGAGATACCTAGACCTGCCACTGTATAATTATAATTTGAAGGTACCTAAAAGTTGTAGGCAAGGTAAATATTCAACTGCAGGTGCTTCCAATAAACTGAAGCCCTGGAATGATAATTAATTAGCCATCTCAATTGCAACAAGAACAAAGATTAAAATTTATGTAATAACTAAATTGTAACCATGGTGAAGAGATACCTAGACCTGCCACTGTATAATTATAATTTGAAGGTACCTAAAAGTTGTAGGCAAGGTAAATATTCAACTGCAGGTACCTTTCCTGATATTCCCATCGGCATTGCTCCATTTCTTTAGCGCTATAATGCATGCCAATGTGAAGGAGAGGGCGTCCTTGCCGAGTGATGCTGGGTCAAAAAATCTATCTCCCCACGAGCCATCATCGTTCTGGTTTTGCATGATCCACTCCATAAACTTTAGGAAACGTGGTGCCGAAGCAGCCCCCTGCGCCGGCACCATAGCTACCCAAGCCGTGTCATACGAAAACGGCTGCTTCTCGGGGTCCCCCAGGAGTTTCTCTCTAATCCTATTCTCCAACTTGCTCATACGCTGCTATGGTAAAGTACATAATTAGCAGATTCCTTAGTTTTTGTAAACTTGAATATAACATGTCAATAATATATAGTTGTCAGTTTAATTAATCATATTTCATTCCTTTTCAAGTGATTGAAAGTTACTAAAACTTTCAATCACTTGGAAAATATACTAGATTTGTACTAGTATTCATTTTTATAGGGTACATACCTTGGCTTGAAGAGACGTCTTTGTTTCTCCAAGCATTTCCTTGATGAATGCTGTTTGAGGAGGTTTGCCATCTGCACAACAAAAAATAAACAACAACAACATATATTTGTAATTTGGAGCTAGACTATCCGTTCAAGCAGTATTCCCCTGGATGGACCAAAATGAAGTGTCAAGTTCTTGATGGTATAAAGAGTTTACAAACACTGTACTCTAGCCAATCAAAATATGCTACTCGAGAGCAAAATCTGTCTAATTGTCAAATAAATGTGGCCTAGTATAGCAGCTTTTGTCTAGCTAACATTAAGATGAAATTAAACGCAGCAATGGGCCTTTGAAGCCACAGATAAGCAATGACGACGTCCATATATGAGGTGCAAATGTGCAATACATGGTTTCAAACTCTCATTTTGTCGATTCAACTGCCTTTGGTTTCCAAACATTTCTTTGTTTTGGGGTAAAGCTCATAATACGGCGTCCATAGCTAGAAGCATCCTTTACACTATAATTTATCTCACAACCAATCAAAATCATAGCAATGCCGATATTCAATTCTAATTAGTTACCTAGGTGATTAGTAAGATCTTTAAAAAATATCCAGGTTTGGATAAACCTCGTACATAATATAGGTTTGGGATCACAAGATAATTACCACAGTGCTGGTGTAGAGCTCGCAAGGGTTGGGAAGACTGTTGCAGCCTTGTCGCTGCCGTCGGGCGGAGTAATGCAACCAACGAGATTGGAGCTACTGTCAAACCTAGCATCCTCTTTTGCTGTCCTCTTTATGTATACCTTATTGTGTCGTGGATATTGGATGAGCAGATGTTTGTGTTACCTAGAAGATAGTGGCCACCAAAGTTTATTTATGCTGGCTTTTAGTTTCAGATGGAGGACACGCTTCACAGAAGAAGCAAATTTTCATGAGGGATGCATCACGAAAATTATAAAGACAACGCTTGTTTCTTGTTACATTGTTAGTATTCTAACTCCGCACATCTTACTTGTTATATATCTGGGTTTGAGCCCTAGTCTCTCTCAGCATGGATGTTGACTTTACGGCTACCTATTCTCTTAATGGTCCAGTCTCTTGTAGACGTTCATGATACGAGTACATATATGTTTATGTTTATACCTAAAAAATCATAGTGGATACAATCAAATGCCACACACTTAACATTAAGAAACTTTTGACTCATCTACAGGGACATAGCCAAAGAGGGGGCTGCCCGTGCTGCAGCCCCCCTTGGTCCATCAAACTCTTGCTTAGCCAGATAATTAATGGAACAAAAAAACCTTCACTCATCAAAAGAAACACCCATTTCTTCAGTCATCAAGAGCTCCAGCCTCCCCCCCCCCACCCCCCCTACTCTTAGCTTGATCCTAGGTCCGCCCCTGCGCTCATCTCTATCAACATTCTAAAAAAAGCAAAGGGTTCATAATCCATTTCAAGGTCGACCAATAAACTGAGCATCATCTATTGCAAGTTGGAGAAGTGGTGTGACTACTGACTAGTAAGATATCTATCTATTATCTAGTTGCGGACAAGAAAGTTATCTTTTAGGATTTTCATCAAGATCCATTTCAAGCTCGACCAATATACTGAGCACCACTATACTACTGACGTACTCACCCAAATCAAAGCTGACTACAACACCACAGATTGGATCAATCGGATTCTATTAGTATGTGGTGAATTGGCCATCACGGCTTCAGTTATAATAGCAATAATGCGTGCTGTTATAACCACTTCCACTGACGTCAAATTTGATTAACTATTACTGAAGAATTCGTTCAGTCGATCATAACTGCTGACACTACCATAAAAAGGCTTTTTAGCTGCGGCACCAAAAATTCCGTAGCGGCGGGTACAAAGAAATCTGCCGTTACAGTGGTAAAATAATTTTTATTAGTGGTTTAACAATATCAATCACCTCTAAAAGTTAATTTTTAACGATGGTTGACATTGTCAACAACCTACAAAAGTTAGCCTTATTTTTAGCGGCGATTGACAATGTCTACCACAGCTAATAATCGATTTTTAGAGGCGGTTGATATTGTCAACCACTGCTATAAAGATTAGAGGCCTAATTTGTTTTTTGGCCCATTTATCCCCAAATCCTAACTCCCTTCAATAAATATCCCTTACGTCAACTCTCTCTCTCTCTCTCTCTCTCTCTCTCTCTCTCCCGCTCTCTCTCTCCCCCACCCGCCTCCCTCTCTCGCATTCGGCTGACTCCACCGTGCCGCCCCTCTTTCGGCGACTCTTCATTGCGCCGGCCCTCCTTGGTGCTCCCCTCCGATGACCTCCTCCGCGCCACCCCTCCCCCGCGCCCCCTCTGAAAGTTGCCTAGAGGAGGGGGGAGGGGGGTGAATAGGCAAATACTCCTGAAAACCACTAATTAAAACAATTAGTTCTGACAGGGGCTGGACTAAGACGCAAGTGTTAGCGTCTAAGTCCGGGCTGGCGTCTTAGTCCGCTAGGGTTAGCATTTAAGTCCGGGTCCTGCACACGACAGATTATAAAACAAGCTCTAGATCGAATTCTGAGGTACAATAAATATCGCAAGGCTTAGAGATAGCTAGTAGCAAGTGTAAGGAACCATAAAACAGTTCAATAAAGCTAGAGAACAAGCTACACAAGTAATATTGGAGAGAGACAATGATATGGCATAAATAGGGAATATGAACAACAAGAACAATAACAAGCACACAAGACACAAGTAATTGTTCACCGAAGTTCAGTCCCACAAAGAACCTACGTCTCCGTTGAGGAGTCCACAAAGGACCGGGTTGCTCTCAACCCTAGAACCTCTTCCAAGCAACCACAAAGGTCAAGCTCGATTTTCCACTATCAATCCTTTGCAAGGAGGGTAATAAAAACTTTCCGAGTCTTCAACCACAAGCTTGGGAGCCCCGGGTGACGCCTAACCATCTAGGGGATGAATCCCTAAGAGTAACAAACACAATCAATACCAATGGTGAAGAGAAAACGAAGTGCTTCAATGCAATATGAGGTGGCTCACTCAAATCCTCACAAATCTCCTCTCAATCCCTCAAGAATCGGAGTAGCAAGCTTGGGGGAGAGTTGGAGAAGCTCTTGAGTGCTCAGATCTATTTTTTAGCTCAATAGAGTGGCCAACCGTGCTTTGGGGACGAAGGGTTGTATTTATAGTCGGGGAAGTAAAAGAGCCATTGGGGTGTTAGGGACCCGGCTTAGTCTGGTATCGGGGGCCGGACTAGTCCGGCTCTGGAGTTCAAAAAGTTACACGGAGGCTCAGTCGACCCTTAAAAAAAGGCTAAGTGTTAGTGACCCGGACTATTCCGGAATACCCCGGCCTAGTCCGGATCAGCCAGCTTCCCGAGGAAAAGGTTTCTGGAAGGACCCTGTTCCGTCTTAGTCCGACTGTTGCCGTCTTAGTCCGGCCTCTCCTGGTTCCCGGCTTAGTCTAGATTTTGGCGTTTTAGTCCAGCCTGAGCGATTCCAGAACCAAACTGGTTCTGTTTTGGCCCCAGCCGGCCTAGTCCGGCCTAATCCGGCCTAGTCCGGGTTCTAGAGAGGGGGGAAGAAATATTGGTGTGGGAATGCAATATGATGTTAAAAGTTAGTAGCACTTGGTTAATTTCACCACTTTCTTTCTTGTATCCCTCTTGATAGTTCGGCACACTTATGACTCAAAAAGTGAGAATTAAAATTAAGAGTCGCCGATTGCCTTCTTTATTTTTTTCTTTTCATTTTGAGGGGTCATCTTTGATGCATGAAGTATTCGCCCTGCTCATACACTTAGAAAATCTAATTAGTCATTTAATTGTTCATCATTAATCAACCAAAACCCACACGGGGGCCTAGATGCACTTTCAATCTCCCCCTTTTTGGTGATTGATGACAACCAATTAAAGCTTACATATGAGATAAAGTGAATTTTATTCCAACGAATATATGTAGAGCTCCCCCTAAATTTATGCATCAGTAAATCAAACAACGACAATTGATATGCATATTAAGACTTCAATTTTGAGAGCTCATTCATATATTCATTGCAACTATGGGGTGCCTAACAAGTGTGATCAAGTGATATACAAGAGTGAATGAATAACACAAGAGCAAAACACATAGCCAACAAACATCATCCATCAACATATCATCCATAGAACATAGTCATTACACAATGATCACAAATAGGTCTTACAAGGTCTTACATAACCAAATGACAACAAGAGGAAGGCACACCACAAAACATCCATACATCACATAGTCTTAAACAATACAAGTTTTCGAAAAAAAAAGATAGTCCATGATCAACTAGAAGCTTTCTTCTCCCCCTTTGGCATCAAGACACCAAAAAGGAAAAAGAATGGTCAAAGATCACGATCACTCGCTTCCATCATACTCACTCTCACTTGGCTCACCCTCCTGATCTTCATGGCCATTGCCATCTCCATCATTCTCACCTTCACTCTCACCAACCACACCGGTGGCCTCCTCAATGTCCCTTTCGGTGATACCAAAGTACTCGCGGTCTTCCCTAGTGAAGGAAAGAGCGGGATGAGGATAGTGGCGTGGAGGAGAGTCATTATCATTGGAATCCGGTGGAGAACGAGCTGGAGTGAAATTATGGTGGGCTGAAAGTTGCTTGAGAGTCCTTGTATTTTTCTTTCTTTCTTTCCTTTCTTGGGCTATCTTCAAGTTAGTATCACGCCCAAGACAAAACAAGTTGAAGAGGAACTTGAAGAGAGTTTTGCTTCCTCGAGAAGATGGAGCAGCTGAATTAGAGCTCTCACCTCGAGTAGACCGGGAAGAGATCAAGGAAACGAGCTTTTGAGGCCTCAATGGCTTGTGAGGTACATCCTTGATGAAGGTGAGGCCGCTCACTTCCTCGATCATCTTCATAATATAAGGTCCATAGCAGCAAGACCGAGCGGGAGTTATCGATATGTTATAGATCTCCTCCCAAATGAAGTCAAATGCATTGAATTTTGCTTTCCCATGAAGCCTAGCAAGCAAGTTCCTCAAGTTGGAAGGGACACTTGATGCATCTCCATTCTGTGGCCCAAGTGTCTTTCTCACACAACGGTTGAGAACCGTGAAGAAGGGAAGAAATCCATGAACATTTGGAGGAGCTGCTGGAACAACTCTCTCATACATGAAAAACATGTCATCCAGGCTCATCACTGTCTCCTCATGAATGCGCTTGGAGGACTTGAGGCATTGTTGGAGACAAAGAATGGCAGCAAACCTTTTGTAGGTGACCGAGTATCTCTCACTATTGGTCATCCATGACATATTTGGGTTGCTACCATGAGTGGTGAAAAAGACGGTGGAGAAGAACTGAGTGATTACCTCCTTATTCCATGGGTATTGAAGGGCCATAAGGTCATACAATCCATGGTGCTTGCAAGCCTCTATCACTTCAAGAAATTCCTGATTGCCTTTCCTTGAGAGAAGGGAAGGAGAGCTCCAAATCGATGGGGCCCCGGACTTGACCGTGCCCCTAGTGCTTTTCCCCCCAAAAACTTGGTCCACTTGATGGAGGAAGGAGGAGATTGCCGGAGGGAGTTTCCTGGTCGCCTTGGTCGCCAATGGAGAGAGAGAGGTCGTGTTGGAGAGGGAGTGGATAAGATTTGACCGAAGGGGTAAGACCCCCAATGGTTATAAGTGAAAACCCGATGCCGGACTAAGACGCTAGGGTCAGCGTCCTAGTCTGGCTTCTGACTGAAGCCCGCAGGAATAAATAGACCTGGACTAAGACGCTGACAGGGCCGTCTTAGTCCGGCTACTGGCAGAACAGAGAGCATAAAAAATGTGCAGAATTTATCCTTTGGATAGGAGATCTTGTTGATCATTTTGGACAAGATTTTCAAAGAGTGTTTCATTGAATGAGGCCAGCCACAAACAACCAATCCAACAATGGTCACATCCAAATCAACAAGATCCAAAGATCAACTCCAAAACTTTTTCAAAAGGAGAAACAATCAATATTTTTCAATCATTTTCTTTTGCAAACATCTATCCTATGCCACAAGAGATGTGCAACCTTTCAAGCCACATTCCTAGAATCAATAATATTTAGCTCATTCCTAAGCTCACAAAATCTTTTCTCATCTAGTGGCTTGGTGAAAATATCGGCCAATTGTTTATCGGTGCGCACATGACTAATCAAGATATCCCCTTTGATGGTATGATCTCTCAAGAAATGGTGTCTAATATCTGTGTGCTTTGTGCGGTTGTGATCAATGGGGTTATTGGCTATTTTTATGGCATTCTCATTGCCACATAGGAGGGGAACTTTGTTCATAGTGAAACCAAAGTCCTTTAGAGTTTGTCGCATCCATAGAAGTTGTGCACAACAACTACCGGCTGCAACATACTCCGCTTCGGCTGTGGAAAGAGCAACGGAATTTTGTTTCTTGGATGACATGATACAAGTGACCTACCCAAGAATTGGCATGTCCCGGACGTGCTCTTCCTATCAACCTTACACCCCGCATAATCGGCATCGGAATAACCAATAAGCTTAAATGCGGAGCCCTTTGGGTACCAAAGCCCTAGGTTGGGAGTATGAACCAAATATCGCATAATTCTTTTAACAGCCCTTAAATGGCATTCTTTAGGAGCAGCTTGAAACCTTGCACACATACACACACTAAGCATTATATCAGGCCTAGATGCACAAAGGTAAAGCAAAGATCCAATCATGGAGCGATATACCTTTTGGTCCACCGCTTTCCCTCCCATGTCAAGGTCGAGGTGCCCATTTGTTGCCATGGGCGTCTTGATGGGCTTGGCATTCTTCATATCAAACTTTTTAAGAATATCTTGAGTATACTTTGTTTGACTTATGAATGTCCCTTCCTTGAGTTGCTTCACTTGAAAATCGAGGAAGAATGATAATTCACCCATCATAGACATCTCAAACCTTTTGGTCATGATAGAACTAAACTCATCACAAAAAGCTTTGTTAGTAGAACCAAAGATTATGTCATCGACATAAATTTGGCACACAAATATATCATCATCAACTCTTCTTGTGAAGAGTGTGGAGTCGGCTTTGCCAATTTTAAAACCATAATTAATGAGAAAATCTCTAAGGCATTCATACCATGCTCTAGGAGCTTGCTTAAGCTCATAGAGCGCCTTTTTGAGTTTAAATACATGGTTAGGATATTTTTCATCTTCAAAGCCGGGTGGTTGCTCCACATACACTTCCTCCTTAATTGGCCCGTTGAGGAAGGCACTTTTCAAATCTATTTGATATAGCTTGAAATCATGGTGAGTAGCATAGGCAAGTAATATTCGAATTGATTCAAGCCTAGCTACGGGAGCATAAGTTTCATCGAAATCTAAACCTTCAACTTGCGAATAACCTTTTGCCACTAGCCTCGCCTTGTTCCTTGTCACCACACCATGCTCATCTTGTTTATTATGAAACACCCACTTGGTGCCCACAACATTTTGCTTTGGTCTTTCTACCAAAGTCCATACTTTATTTCTTTCAAAATTATTCAACTCCTCTTGCATGGCCAATACCCAATCTGGATCAAGTAATGCATCTTCTACCTTAAATGGCTCAAAAGAAGACACAAAAGAGTAATGTTGACAAAAAGTAGCAATGCGTGATCTTGTTGTTACCCCTTTTTCAATGTCACCAAGAATGTTGTCTACGGGGTGATCTCGTTGCACACTTTGATGTACTCTTGGATGTGCAATTTGTGGTCTTGTATCATCTCCATCTTCTTCATCTACTCCTCCTTGATCATTGCTATCATCATGATCTTGATCATCATCTTGTGTGGGTGGAGAAGCTTCATTTGAAGATGGATCAACTTGATCATCACTTGGATCACGTGGTCGAACATCACCTATGGCCATTCTTCTCAATGCATCACATGGAGCTTCATCATCATCTAGCACAACAAGATCAACTTGCTCCACTTGAGAGCCATTAGTTTCATCAAATTGCATGTCACTTGTGATTTCAACATAACTGGAGTCCTTGTTGAAAACACGGTAAGCGCGCGAATTTGGATCATAACCAAGAAAGATGCATTCATAAGCTTTAGGGGCAAACTTTGATGACCTTGCCCTTTTGTTAAGTGCAAAGCATTTGCTCCCAAAGACACGAAAATAAGATACATTGGGTTTGTTACCGGTGAGAAGCTCATAAGATGTTTTCTTCAAGATTCGATGAAGATAGAGTCGGTTGGTGGCATGAACGGCCGTGTTGATGGCTTCGGCCCAAAAGCGGTCGGAGGTCTTGTATTCATCAAGCATTGTTCTTGCCATCTCAATAAGTGTGCGGTTCTTTCTTTTGGCCACCCTATTTGATTATGGAGTATAGGGTGCCGAAAATTCATGCTTGATGCCTTCTTTTTCAAGAAACTCCTCCACTTGAGTGTTCTTGAACTCCGTCCCGTTATCACTTCTTATCCTCTTGACTTTCAACTCAAATTCATTTTGAGCCCTTCTCAAGAATTTCTTTAATACTCCTTGTGTTTCACTTCTGTCATGCAAAAAGAATACCCAAGTGAAACGAGTAAAATCATCAACAATTACTAAACCATATTTGTTACCCCCAATGCTAATGTAAGCAATTGGACCAAATAAATCCATGTGAAGTAATTCCAATGACCTTTTTATAGTCATCACATTCTTGGCGGGATGTGGAGGTCCAACTTGCTTTCTGGCTTGACATGCTCCACAAGGTCTATCTTTCTCAAACACAACATCGGTTAGTCCTAGGATGTGACCCCCTTTTTGGAGCTTGTGAAGATTTCTCGTACCAACATGGGCAAGCCTTCGGCGCCATAGCCAACCCATGTTAGCTTTCGCTATCAAGCATGTGTCAAGTTCCGCTTCATTTGAGGAAAAATCCACAACATAAAGCTTCCCTTTTAACACACCTTTAAAAGCGAGCGAGCCATCACTTCTCTTAGAGACGGTCACACCCTCATCGTTGAGCAAACAATTGTAACCCATCCCACAAAGTTGTGAGATAGACAACAAATTGAAGTCAACATTGTCAACAAGCAAAACCTTAGAAAGAGAATGCTCGGGAGAAATAGAAATGTTACCACTTCCCAAGACTTTTCCTTTGCTATTGTCACCAAAAGTGATCCATGAATTTGAGTCACTTTCTTGTAAAGTGTTGAACATACTCTTGTCTCCGGTCATATGATTTGTGCATCCACTATCAATCACCCAACTTGATCCGCCGGAAGAGTAGTCCTACAACACAAATTAAGCCTTGGTTTTAGGTACCCAAATTTTCTTGGGTCCCTTTACATTAGTCACAAGTGCCTTGGGCACCCACACACAAGCCTTTGGACGCTTGTTGTGTGGCCCAACATATTTGGCAAAAACATTTCCATACTTATTTCTCATTAGCACATAAAAGGCATCAAAATTATGAAAGAGTATGGAATTCACTCTAGAAGCATTAACATTGTAATCATAAGAGAAATCATTAGTGACTTTGGGCTCTTCTTGCTCCTTTGTGTATGTGCCTCCTTTGGTGAACTTTAGGAATTCCTTTCCATTTTTCACCTCTCTAGCATTGTGTTTTGCACCATGCTTGAAGCCAATGCCATCCATGATGTGAGGGCGTCGAGCGTTTGTGTATACACCTCTTGCATACTCAACCTTTTCCTCATCACTTGATTTCTTCTTTGGTTGTGCGTGTCTCTTTAAACCTTCAACTTTCCTTTTCAAATCTTTAACCAATTTGACATTAGTAGCACAAGCATCAGTATCAACATTGTAGCACCTAGCACATCCTTGACTTGTGGAGGCTTTAGAAGATTGAGGTGCACTTGAGGAAGAAGAGGGTTTAGTAGACCAAAGGACATCAAATTGCACTTTAAGTTCTTCATGTTTCTTTTTCAAGAGAACATGTTCGCCTTGAAGAGCAACATTTGAGTCCTTGAGACTAGTAATAATCTCCTTGCTTTTGGCAAGTTCTTGGTCTAACTCCTCATTCTTATTTTACTCAAGTTTTAAGAGATTCTCAAGCTCAAGGTTTCTCTCCTTTTCAAGGATGAACAAGTCTTCTTGTTTCTCAAGAATCTCATCTCTTTCTTCCAATTCCTCCACAAGCTTTTTAATTTTGTAGAGAGCACTTTTACTTAAATTCATTATCATCATCATCATCACTTTCATCATCACTAGAGGTATATTTGAGAGAGGGGGAAGATTGTGATGATACCTTGCGTTTGCTCTCCTTTGCCATGAAGCACTTGTGGTTGACTTCTTTCTCTTCGTTGAGGTTTGAGAAGAGAGTCTTGTTTGATGAGGTCTTGTGAACGGCCATGGTTGCTACATGACCATTGTCATCATCAGAATCCTCATCATTGGAGTCCCATGTTTTTCCAATATGTGCTTCACCAGAATATTTTTTTTTGTTGTTTCTTCTATCTTTATTGTCATCCCTTTCTCCTTTTCTCTCATTTGGACAATTTGCAATAAAGTGTCTGGGCTTGCCACACTTGTAGCAATTTCTCTTGGTTCTTGATTTTGACTTTCCTTTCTTGTCTCCATGACGTTCTTTCCTCATGAACTTCTTGAATCTTTTCATGAAGAGAGCTATGTCTTCATCATCACTTTCAAAACTTGAGCTTTTATTTTCTTCTTCACTTGAGCTTTCTTCAAGTTTCTTCTCTTTGCTTGCTTTGAGCGCTATCTCATTGTTCTTCAACATGGCCGCACTTCTAGCAAGATTCTTCACATATTCGGCTTCCCTCTCCATCATTTCTTGATTGATGAATCTTCCAAGAACTTCATCGGGAGTCATCTTGTCAAACAATGGATGCTCACGTATCAATGTGCAAATTGTAGGATTCCTCACTGTGAAGGCTCTAAGCATCCTTTTGCACACTTCATGATCGGTCCAAGCTTTGCTTCCATAGGATCTAACTTTGATCACCATGACCTTGAGGCAGTTGTATATAGCTTGAGGACTTTCATTGTCCTCAATTACAAACCGTCCCAACTCTCCTTCAATCAACTCAATCTTGGCCACTTTTATGGTCTTGTTACCTTCATAGGTCATCTTGAGTGTATCCCAAATTTCCTTAGCAACCTCTAGACCATCAACCTTGTCAAATTGCTCTTGGTTCAAGGATGAGAGAATGATGGCGGTTGCTTGAGCATTGCGATGAATGTCATGTTGTTGCTCCGTTGAGAGTTCTTCATCATCATCACTATCCGGCAGCTCAATACCTGTGGTCACAATTTTCCAAAGACTCGTATGCACTGATATCAAATGCAACTTCATGTTTTGCCTCCACTTGGTATAGTGCGTCCCATCAAAATGGGGCGGCTTACCCATGTGGATGGTCATGAAGTTGGAGTTAGGATTTAAACGGTTGTAATCGAAATGAATAGCATGAAATTTCTTATCTCCCTTTTTCTTCTTCTTGGTGTTGTGGAGGAAGCACATCCATCACTTGAGTCGTCATCAACATTTGTTGTGCTTTCTTTTGGCTTTGAGTTCTTACCACTCTTGTTGCTCTTGCTCTTCCTGCCGTTCTTGTCAACTTTCGAGTTCTTGCCATTGTTGTTATCTTCAACGGTTTCCGGAATTGCTTCCGCATCATCCCCCGAGTTCGTCATCTTTGATCTCCAAGCGGTAAGGCCTTGTAGGAGATACCTGCTCTGATACCAATTGAAAGTTGCCTAGAGGGGGGGGGGTGAATAGGCAAATACTTCTGAAAACTACTAATTAAAACAAGCTCTAGATCGAATTCTGAGGTACTACAAATATCGCAAGGCTTAGAGATAGCTAGTAGCAAGTGTAAGGAACCATAAAACAGTTCAATAAAGCTAGAGAATAAGCTACACAGGTAATATTGGAGAGAGACAACAATATGGCATAAATAAGGAATATGAACAACAAGAACAATAACAAGCACACAAGACACAAGTAATTGTTCACCGAAGTTCAGTCCTACAAAGGAACCTACGTCTCCGTTGAGGAGTCCACAAAGGGCCGGGTTGCTCTCAACCCTAGAACCTCTTCCAAGCAACCACAAAGATCAAGCTCGGTTTTCCATTATCAATCCTTTGCAAGGAGGGTAATACAAACTTCCCGGGTCTTCAACCACAAGCTTAGGAGCCCCGGGTGATGTCTAACCATCTAGGGGATGAATCCCCAAGAGTAACAAACACAAGCAATACAAATGATGAAGAGAAACCAAAGTGCTCCAATGCAATATCAGGTGGCTCACTCAAATCCTCACAAATCTCCTCTCAATCCCTCAAGAATCGGAGTAGCAAGCTTGGGGGAGAGTTGGAGAAGCTCTTGAGTGCTCAAATCTATTTTTCAGCTCAATAGAGTGGCCAACCGTGCTTTGGGGATGAAGGGTTGTATTTATAGTCGGGGGAAGTAAAAGAGCCGTTGGGGTGTCAGGGACCCGACTTAGTCCGGTATCGGGGGCCGGACTAGTCCGGCCCTGGAGTTCAAAAAGTTATACGGAGGCTTAGCCGACCCTTAAAAAAAGGCTAAGTGTTAGTGACCCGGACTAGTCCGGAATACCCCGGCCTAGTCCGGATCAGCCAGCTTCCCGAGGAAAAGGTTTCTGGAAGGACCCTGTTCCGTCTTAGTCCGGCTGTTGCCGTCTTAGTCCAGCCTCCCCTGGTTCTCAGCTTAGTCCAGATTTTGGCGTTTTAGTCCGGCCTGAGTGATTCCAGAACCAAACTGGTTCTGTTTTGACCCCAGCCGGCCTAGTCCGGGTTCGAGAGAGGGGGGAAGAAATATTGGTGTAGGGATGCAATATGATGTTAAAAGTTAGTAGCACTTGGTTAATTTCACCACTTTCTTTCTTGTATCCCTCTTGACAGTACGGCACACCTATGACTCAAAAAGTGAGAATTAAAATTAAGAGTCGCCGGTTGCCTTCTTTGTTTTTCCTTTTCATTTTGAGGGGTCATCTTTGATGCATGAAGTATTCGCCCTGCTCATACACTTAGAAAATGTAATTAGTCCTTTAATTATTCATCATTAATCAACCAAAACCCACGCAGGGGCCTAGATGCACTTTCACCCCCCCCCTCGTGCCGACCCTGCTCCGCGCTCCACTCCGGCAGGCCCATGCCGCCCCTTCTCCGACCTGATGCGGCTAGGGATCAAAGGACGAACGATGGCGACGGCTCTCTGGCGGGCGGATCCGACCGTTGTCGGATCTAGCAGTGCAACAGTGATGGCGTCACACGGGCGGGCGAATCTGACCAAGGACCAACATATCTGCTCGGGCGGCGGCATCGGTGGCTCGCGGATGGGTGGATCCGACCATGGACCCGCAGATCTACCTGGGCGACGGCGGCTCACGGGCTGGTGGATCTAGCCGAGGAACATTGGATCTGCCCGCGGGCGATAGCTCATGGCGGGCGGATCCAGCCCGGCAGGTGGGCTGCTAGGGTTTCAATTTTTTTTATTTTTTTTGTTTCAATTCATAGCGGACACCCAACGCTACAGTTGGATATCTAGCAGCGGTTTATTTGACTTGTAGAAGAACCGCCACAATAAAGTATTTTCTTTAGCTGTAGAATTGTAGCGGCGTGTGGGCGTACCCGCCGCTACAGTATGTTTTTAACCGCCACTACTGCCCTCTTTTGTTGTAGTGTGAAGATTGGTTCGCTCGCTATATACATATACGTTCAACACTCATGTATTTTTTTTCCGAACTGAACACAATACAAAAGAAGACATTCACAAACACGCATGAATCCTCACCTCTATGAATACATGTACTCATATCCTATCGTCTCTAAAAGATTTGATCTTAAGATTCACGTAATTATCACAGGCGCCTCATTGTCGATGGAGACGTCGTCTCCTACTAAAAGAACAATTAGCTGTAAATACAACACCCATATTAAATCTAAAATTTGAACATGAATGAATTGGTTCCATCATAATAAACCTAACCACCTGAGCTAGGCTCAATTTGCGACACTCATGGATATTATACAAAGATTCAAAATGCTTCTTTCTTTTGATGTCTTATAGACTCCATAGATGCAACTATCCTGTGGGTTTAGTTGTCTAAATGCATCGAAGTATAGAACGCCATATCCACCAGCTCATCATCTCCGATTTTATACTAGAACCAACAATGGAAAAACATCACCGCTGACATTGCATGGATTGACACCGAAAATCCATCCATACATGAAACAAATAGATTTCACTAAGGTTCATATCATTTGTTGTATTTAGGATGTAAAATTTATTGTATTAATTACATATCTATTGCAAATTGGCAAACATATAATCACTCTGTCCAAAATATAAGCATTATTATAGGATAGGAGAGAACCCCAAGATTCAAGCATTTTTCATGTATTTAGACTGCTATGTTTTCAAATTTATTAAAGATCAAGACCAAGTCCAGAAATACTTATATATTGGGACGGAGGGATTACTACATATCTATGGACAACCACTACACACTTGTGATGCATTTACCCAAAACAAAGCAGACAACTGACATGGATTAGATCGATCATATTCTATTAGGACATGGTGTATCTCCCAACAACTTCAGTTATCATAGTATTGAGTGTTTAACTGATCATAACCACTTCCACAATCATCAAATTTAATTAACTCATCGACACACTGCTGGTAGTGCTATGCGCAAGTATTAGTCCTGCACATAATTAATCGTCTGAACCGCACTCACCTCGTGGCCAAGGATTGGCATCATTGTGCCTTGACTAGACTAATCACATACAAAATAAGGTGGATCACGCACTAACACTATCATGCTATTTGTCAATAACCAAATTGGGCTGATATACCACTAAAAGGCCCTACTTTTGCTAGCCGAGCCAAATTTTGCTGTCAACAGCCACTGTGATGAGAATAATGTTGGAAAACCGAGAACAGAATCACTATGACGAGGACGGCAGCACCATTAGGTACAGAGGTATAGATTAAATATTGATTTTGTATATATAGTATGTTTTGATCATTCGCAAAGAAAAAGGTGGTCATGTCATTTTATAGTGATTGCATATGTAAGTATGTCTTGGTCCTGCCATTATTTGGTCGTGATTGATAACGATTCAATTTAATATGATTGCAAGTTGTTTTATGGTCCATAGTGCTGTGCTAACCGTTCCCTAGAATATATGCTCGGTGTGCCATTATCATTTCTTAATTAGGTCCCCTAATTTTCTTAATTATTACTACTCCGATGATTCCTCCAATTCATACTGTAAGTCGTTCTATTATAGCATGATCCTCATTAAAACTAGGAGACAAGAAGAGGCTGTTGTTGGAAGGTTTAGTGCGTAAAAAAGGGGCAAGGAGAGAGCAAGTATAATAATGTTGTCTTATAGGTTGTCTCATGTATGATATGTAATCTTAAGATAGTTTATAAGACCACTTATATAATAAATGGTTTTATTAGTTGTCTCCTATTAATTATACGATACCTTAATTTGTGGAGGTAAGAAAGAATATTTATAAAGTAAAAGACTACTAGAGCTCATACAATGGTGTAAAAGCCATCTCTTATTCCTAAATTTTTACACATGAGGTGGTTGCTATATAAAGCAACCACCTTTTTCTCTCATCATCCTCTCTTTTTCATATCATCAAAAATCCTATATAACAATGCATGAGCCGACCTATAAGTCTGTCTACGTGTAGCATTGTACCTACCCTAAAAGTTGCATTAGAACATGAGAATGATAAATATTATGGAAAATAATTGAATGTTAAAATGACAACTATTGTAAAATGGGGAAGGGGGGAAAGATATAACATATGCTTGCAAGTTTATTTGTTGGTTGGCACTTGGCAGCTCTATAAAGTTCGGATAACGTACTGTTACGAATAACCTAAGAACGCCTCATAATATCTTTTGCTTTATTGCAATACTTGGAGGAAACACAAACAATGCAAATTGTTACACTTTGCACATGGTCAGAATCTACCTTTATATTAATAATAGCAAAATATCCGTGTATTACTACGGATCTTTGTAAAAAAAATATATGGTTAGAATATTTTTTTGTAATTATAAAAGATTTTCAATTAATCAATTTTTTGGCTTGAGCATTTGCTCTATTTTTATTTTGCTTTACCTTTTTTAGTTTTAAAAAGAATTTTTATTATAATAATTTTGGAGTGAGTTATTATCGAAATTCTTGTTATTAGTTTTCATCCAAAATATGATGTTAATGAAATAGATGATAATTGTTGTTAGTATGAAATATCGAATTGAAATCAGAGTCTAATTCAACAAAGGATTAGAAAATAGTTCAAAAACTACTCACTGATTGGTGAATCATTATAGGATACAAACTAAATACGACAACGTTACGAACACATCTGAATACGAAAAAAGTAGTCTAGACGACCTCACCTCAATTAATAAGTTATAGAGATATATAGCCAAGAAAGGAGTTACTATGTTTATTCTTATGGGTTAAAAATTACCACATTAATCAGAAAGAAAAAAAGAAAAACTACTATATGTTTTAAAATTATTCATCTCTGTCACTAGAAAAAATAGCATAGAATATTTATCCACCAATGTCATGGCGAAAATGATCACATAAATGGTAGTAATAGAAACAGGTAACAATAATATCACAAAAATAATTAAGTTACGCTATTGATAGAGATCGACTCCTGTTCAGTGCGCCCTGCACACAAATCACTGTGTGACATCTGTCCTAGGCGAGCTAACTATAAAAATCAATAATTTGGAAACGGATTTTGAATATACGGATCCTATACGGTATGACCGTGCAACAAATACTCGTGCTGACGGGTCCCCGCGTGCAAGAGCAGGATCGTTCGCCGCCGCCGCTTGCTTGCGCAAGAAGCTGGAGGAATCATTCGAGCAGGATTGTTCAACGATGCAAGAAGCTGAGGGAAAGCTGTCGTGGAGGTCGTTGCGGCAAGAAGCTGAGGGATAGTTCGGTGCCACCACCTGGGTGCGCGGAGAGAGAACCAAATAGAAAGCTGCGGAAAGAATAACTGCCTCAAGAAGAACGATCGGAGTAGCGAGAAGAATAAACATATTTTGATAATGGATTTAGGGGGTGTTTTCTAAAATTTAATCTAGACTAAAGTTTAACCCCTAAAGCTCAATTCTAACGCGCCGCCCGCGGCAGCAGCTGCGGGACGGGTGGTGCAGGGCCCTCGCCCCACCATCGACGCCCTCCTTGACTGCGTCGGTGATGCGGTGGATGAGGTGCTGGTTGGAGGACGTGTCCCAACGTGTCCAAAAGCTCTTGTAGCAGTCAAAGCAGGCGCAACCATCGCTGGCGTGTGGGGCCTACGGCACGGGCGGTGGGGAGGCGACAGTCCAAGCGGATGGAGGCAGAACAAGCGAGGAAGAGGAGCCTGCTCTCCTTTAACGTATTTTTTCCTTTGCTTAAGTTTCCTTTGTTTAAGTTTAGCTTACATGTTCGATAGCCTTAGAACTAAAAGTTTAGACTAAAGTGGCAGAAGTAAAGTTTAGCATAAGAAAACGAACATCCTCTAATGAGATTAGCAAAAAGTGATTTGACAATACAGAAGATGATTTTTGAACATACTTCATTGGCAGCCCAATTATTCTCATGCATATATTAGTATCAAACATTAAATTCATAAATATATAACTAAGAACTTGAAATATTCGTGACTGAGCTCGCATTGCATGTCTTTGTGGCTTTGTACCTGAGCTCTTTGGTGCTCAGATATCCCATTATGAGAGCACAATAAATTAGTCTTTTGCCTCTGTTATTCTTCTATGAGAGTGCAACAAATTAATCTTATTTAGCTTCTTGCAGCAACGATCTCCACGGCAGGCGACAGCGGCGGCGTCGAACCATCCTCCTTCTGCACGCAGACCCATTGCCGTGAGTATTTGCAGTGCGGCCACACCCAGAATTATTTTCAAATTATTACTTTTAATTGGGCCCGATTGGAACAGATGTCACACGATTCGCCCTGCACCCTGCTATTGTGCAAGTTGTGCAGGGCGCCCCGCACAGGACGAAAATGCTAAAACTAAGCAGTAGATACGGAGTTCGGCTCTGGTGGTGCAGGGCGCATAGCCACGTGACACCTGTCTTATGTGAGGTCTAATAAAAGTCAACAATTTAGAAACTAAATCCTTAGTATACGGGGTTACATACGTACTAGCCGCGCCTAATACTGTAGCTGTCAGCGTGCGAAAGCGGGATCGTTCAACGCCGTTGTCGTCGAGGTTGTTGTGATCCAATTCTCCTAGGAGCTCTCCTTTTCGTCTAATTACCTGGTATACATTCTGCAAAATTAACGCGATCTTGCTTCCAGAGTGTTGTTTCATGGCAGATTCCTCATCCAATCTCCCGTCTTTACTAGGTCTGTTCTATTCACTTTAGATCAGTTTGATGCTAGTATGTTTGTATAAGAACTCAGCTGACAATGAAGTGTGTTAAAAAATCATCTTTACGTATCGAAAGACCACCTTGTTAATAGCCGAATCTTCTGATGACAACGATCTCGAAGACGACAGCGTTGAACTTGAACAAAAACCCTCCCGCGCGCGTAGGTGTGACGGTTGAGTATTTGGCACGCGGCCAGGTGCATATACTCCGTATAATCAGGATCAATTTCCAGATTATTAATTTTTATTGGACCCACATAGGACATATGTCGCGCAGCGATTCACCCTGCATCTAATAGAGTAATGCTACAGCTACGAACTCTTTTACGTAAATCTACGTGCTGACTAGGAAACTGCCTAGTCACGACTCCAAGCGTGGCATGCAAAACGTGATTAGCAGGCCATACGAAACGTGTTTCCCGGCCGGCTCTGATTAGTTAATTAGCAGGCCTACTATGGGCCTCGACGCAACCGCTCAGAAGTCCAACCTAAGGGCACCCACAACGCTATTAATGACGTTGTCTATATGAGGCCACGCCAGCAATTTCATCCGACGTGGAGGGGAGTAAATAAAGATAGAGAACGATGTCGTCGCTTCGCGAGCGGACGGCAGGAGCTCATGCTCCGAGGCAAACAACGGCTTCGTCGATGGCAGCACAAACCAACATCGTTGTTTCTGGATCAAGTAAGGAACGACAAACCAGCTTCCCTTGATGCGCCTCTCACCGGTGCCCGGCCTTTGTCTTGCCTCATCCTGACTACTGAGCTGAGCGGGAGGTGCCTATCTCAGCATCTTCATCTTCCTCGACTCCATGTACCTGCAGCGCAAGTAACGTTGAGCATCGTACGAGCTACCGTGAGCAAATTTGGAGAAAAGACGATGGCTGAAGCTTGAAGGTGCTTGCCTGCCCATGGATCTGGATGAAATAAATCAAGGCGGGCATGCCATGGCCATTCGTGAGAACGTGAGACCAGAGGATAAGGATGACTAGTTTTGTGAGTTGGTCCTTCCTGTTCTGCATAAAAGTTCTTCTCGAAGATAGTTTGAAATAATGGTACGTGAAGCTTGCAGAAACAATACAAAAATAAAATAGAAAACTACATTTCAATTCTTCATATAAAATTGTATTTTGAAAAACTATCTAAATCTCATGCATTCATACAAGCAACAAATGATCTACAAAGATAAAAGATGCACTTGATCATCTTGATTTATGGTTTTTGTATATAACTTAAATAGTACATAGACAGTTAAAAAACATTCACTGTGCAAGCCGTCTATTTCATTGTCTATGTTACATAATCGAGGTATTCACAGACAACGGTTGTCTAAACCACTGTGGATGCCCTAATACAGCGCCGCCGCTAGTGCCGTAGTTTGCTGCCGGTCTGACTCCGTGCGTGTCGTCGTCTCAATTACGGCGGCATGGATGCAGCGCTGCCGTGTGACTCCGTGCATGATATATTTTTCTCGACTCCAATAATACAACCGTTCGGAGAAGAACGCAGCGCTGCCACAGATTCCGACCGGTTCGACAGTCTTTACACTCGAGAAGAATGCAACCTTTTCTGAAACAATACTGATGATTTAATAAAAATTTTGTTCAAGCAGTCTTTACACGCTCGTGATGGTTCCATCAAAAATAAAAAGTCTACAAGGTTTACAAAAATTACAGAACAGAACTTAACTCTTTAACAATAGAATTTTTACTTAAAGAAACGATATCTAGCCCTGATATATTGTAGTATTATTCCCTTCGGTCGGAAGAAGTTGGGTCAATAACTGAACTTGCTTGCTTAACTCCAAGCAATAGACTTGTAAATTCTCCATGAATTGCCGCAGAAGAATGTGGTGCTGCCACAGCTTGTGCCCCAGGATGAGTTAAATTGCCAACACCGAGACATAAGTTTGATTCCTATTACATAAAAGTTGAAATGTTACAATTCAAAATGAGTTGTAAAGAGATTTTAAAATTGTGTAAGATTTTCAAAGCAGTTTGTAAGGAGGAATAAGTACCATATGAATAATACCATCTTGACTAACTTGAATTCCTGCTACTGTTGATGTATCGTTCAAATTGTGTTTTATCATTTACATGGAATGACCCTACAATTAGAACAATGAGTTACTCTTCAGGAAGTAGTACCTTCATATAGCAGAATATAAAAAGAAACATACCTTGGCATTATTATTTTTTTCTTTTGCCTTCTTTTCTCTTGTCCTTTTTTCTCTTAACTTGCGACCAATCTTGTTTTCTTTCCTCAGAGTAGGAGGACGCCCTCTACTTCTAACTGGAACAGGACTCAAAATAGTTTTGCTCTTCCTGACACTTGATGGTGCTTCTTGTACATGAAGATCTTTAATACTGTCACAGTCTGAATTGGGGGCAGACAACTGAATTTTAAGTGTTTGAATTGCTTCAATGAGAGCATTGCAGGACTGATCTGACATGGCACCTATTTCTGCCACTTCATAAAATGAATTGCACAACAAGTCAAACCGTTTTGCTACAGGGGTGTCCTCCATGCCACTATAAGTGCAACGGATAAAGTTATGCTTTCTTTTTACATTCTTTTTTCATCTTTCCATTATGTAATTGGAAGGCACCTCCTTTAGTCTTTTTTGTGTGAGCAAACATAAGACATGCCTACAAAGAATGCCTCTGAACTCAAAGCAGCGACAGGAACACTTAACTTTAAATTCTTCTTCATTCAAAAGAATATTGTAGACAACATCCTTTCTCTTTTCACCAATTTTCATGTCCTCCGTCACTTGATAAACTTCTATAGCACCTTCCCTTTTAATGAAAGTAGAATAGCAATACATCTTCTTTGTTAGCTCTTTTTGAAACTCCTGAAACTTAGAGTTCGTATAAACTGACTGGAATTGCTTCTCAATGTCATAATGAGTGATATAAGGTATGGTTGATTTGAAAGACTAAAAATCAGCAATATTTTCCTTCTCAACTTTGTCTCGGAGAGCATTTTCATATTGCCCTACAAACTGCCTCAACATTGTCTTCGAGTTGACAAACCCGTCAAAAAAGGAATTTATACTCTCACTGCGTTGAGTTGTTGACATACCTGCCCAAAAGGTGTCCTTGACATAAGCTGGGACCCAACGATGTCTATTTCCATATAGTTCTTGAAGCCACTCGTTGTCATGTAAACTATATTAGTCAAGCATGTTCTTCCAATCACTTTCGAACTCTTGTATTGTTAAGGAATCATATACAGCATTGCCAAGAGCAAATTTGATGTCTTCATATGTTGTGTATCTTCCAAACTTTTCTAGGATCTTTTTTATTATATGCCACAAGCACCATCTGTATCGAGATTCTGAAAATTTTTATTTCCACAACATTCTGAATTGCTCCTGCCTGATCAATTATAATTGCTTTTGGTGGACGATTTGCCATACATTCCAGCCATGCTCGAAATAACCAAACAAATGTTGCAGTGTCCTCTCTTGACAATAAGGCACATCCTAATAGCACTGATTGTCCATGATGATTCACTCCGACAAAACAAGCAAAAGGCATATCATATTTGTTGATCAAATATGTGGTATCAAAAGTAACGACGTCACAAAATAAATCATACACTGCTCTACTTCTTGCATCAGTCTAAAAAATAATATATATATATATATATATATATATATATATATATATATATATATATATATATATATATATATATATATAGTTAACAAAAATAGCTTATAAACATGTCTCAAATTGAAATAGGTCCTAAAATTATTAAATATTAGCACAATATTCTTATATGTTATCACTAATGGTCTTATTGTTTTAGAGTCTTTCGTACTCCCACTCGACTTGGCTCATAAATTTGATTAGCTAAATTATAAGTTCGAATCGGCTTATTAATGAAATGATCAAATATAACTAAAAAATAAGAATAATAATTTAAGAACGTAGGGAGGTGTTAATGACAGGCACGGCCTCGAGGGGCACAGCCAGGACATTAACGGTGGTAAATTTTTCGCTGACGTCCAACTTGTCAGCAGACATGCCATCAGGCAGCTTCCATTGGAACGCATGGAGCAGCGATGCTAGTATGAATGGCACGACACGCTCGACCATGGGCACGCCAGGGCAGCGCCTCCGGCCAGCACCGAACGGGATGAACTCGAAGTCCTTCCCGCTGAAGTCCACCTGCGCCTTCCTGCTGCCCATGAACCGCTCCGGCACGAACTCGTCCGGGGAATCCCACGCCGTCGGGTCCCGCATGATCGCCCACGAGTTGAAGATGAGCAGGCAGCCCTTGGGCGCCGTGTACCCGCCGATCTCGACGCCGTCCTCCACGACCTTATGCGGCACCATCAGCGGCGTCACCGGGTGCAGACGCATCGCCTCCTTCACGACGGCCTGCAGGTACGGCAGGCGTTCCATGTCGGGCTCGTCGACGGCTTCCTTGCCGCCGAGGACGTCGCTGACCTCGGCGGACACCTTGGCCATGGCGCTCGGGTTGCGGAGCAGCTCGGCCATCACCCAACCCACCGTGATCACGAGCGCGTCACTCCCACCTGCGAACACGTCGAATAGAATAGTTGGCATGTTGTCGCGGGTAATCTTGCCCGCGGCCATGAGCTCTAGGAGCACATCAAGGAAGTCGTTGTTGCCATCTGTGTAGGATGTAGCCTCGGCCAACAACCGGCGGTCGATTATGTCATCGAGCATGGTGAAGACCTTGTGGAATTTCCCGGCTGCCCAGCGACGCCACCCTTGCACGTCGAGCGGCCGGAGGAAGGGGAAGAGGTCGGAGACGTTTGGCTTGGCGATGGACGCGATGACCTCCTGCATGAGCAGGCGCAGCTCGTCGGCGGACTCGGCGCGGCCCACGTCGACCATGTCGACGGAGAAGAAGGCGTTGGACACGAGGTTGAGCACGCCCGGCCCACGTCGATTTCCCGCCCGCTGGCCCGGGCCCGCTCCCGGACGTGGGCCACCAGCTCCCGGACCTTGCGCTCGCGGACGGCCCGCACGGACGCGAGCCCGCGCGGGGAGAAGATGTGCGCGGCGGCGATGCCGCGCAGGGCGGCCCACCGCGGGTCAGAGCTGGGCAGCCAGATCATGGACCGCTCCGCGAACCTGGCCGCCCGGGCCACGTCCGGTACGGTGCGCGCCGCGATGCGCCGGTCGTGCTTCGTGAAGGCGTCTCTGGCCGCGTCGGGAGCGGAGACGACCACGGCGGTGGCGAGGCCCAGTCGGAGGTGCATCACGGGACCGTGGACGCGGGCCAGGCGTGTGGTGAAGGACGTCGCCGCGTAGGTTCAGTAGGTTGCCGAGGACGGGGAGTGGTTTTGGGCCGGGAGGCAGTGGCCGCCCGGTGGTGCCACAGCGGCGGCGTCTTAGGTTGGTTAGGTAGTAGAGGAGAGAGAGTGCTAACATTGCCCATAGCAACCAGACCCCGCCGCCTTCCATTTCTGCGTCGTCGTCTTAGCGTTTTTAGGGTGGCCAGCGTAACCCTTTCCCCTCCAATGGAAAACAAAAAACACCTCCCGACTCGATTTTTTTTCCCCGACCTCGCTCGCTCCTCGCGAAATTCCTCGTCGCCGCCGCCTCCTACGCTTGCCGCCGCGACCTCTTAACCATCAGCGCCTCCTCGTCGACAGGAGGGCTCCCTCCTCCTCTCATCCACCGCCACCTCCAGGTCCTAGTCAGCGCGAGCGCCGCTGCCGCTGTCGCCTCAGCATGATCTGGGCTTGGTTGCCACCTCCGTCGCCGCCCGCCTCGCTCCGGTCGCCACTCCTTCACCCCGCTGCTTGCCCCCGGTCGCCACCCTACTCGGCGTCCATTCGTCGAACAGCCTTGTCCCGGCTGCCACACCCTCGTAATCCTAGTCGTCACCCTCATCGACGTCCTGGTCGCCACCCCAGCTGCCGTCTCTATCACCGGCCTGTCCCGCCTCGGTCGCCACCCCTGTCGACGTCTGGATCCTCCCCGGTCACCGCCAGGCCTAGATCAAGATAAATCAGGTGAGCCCCCCCCCCCCCCCCCCCCCCCCCCCCCTACCTCCTTCTCTCACCAAATCTCCAGGTTGTCAACTCCATCTTGAGATCAATCCCGAGTTCCCGACCTACAGGCTGGTGAGAGCGCATCCTTGTTCTAGATCCTGTTAAGAAATCCTGCCGCACCTCCAGGTTTCGCCAGTCACCTATCATACAAAGATATGAGGGTCTGTGGTCTGTGGATCAGTGAATAGAGTTTGCATTTGAAGTGCAAATCTCAGCCAATGGTGGGTCTGTGGGCGAATTGTTACTCTGCTTAAGAATCTTACTCTGCATGAGAAAAGAATTGTCTCAAATATGACAAATGCAGCGCCCAAATAGTGTCAATTTGAATAATACCACCACCCACGTGTAGGGAACTAAGAATCAAGTGGTTGTGGGCAACTTTATAATTTTTTCTTGTGTATCATCCTCATATGTCTAACAGCCGGGATGTTCAGTCATGAATCCTGTTTTTTGCCTCTGTGATGTGCTTCAGGTTACCTACTCCATCCTGTCTTTCCCGGAATACATGGAAGTGAGTTTCAGTTTGTATCGAAGGATCTGCTCTATTGGTTTGTATCGAAGGATCAATACTGGTATTGTTGAGTTTATCCCGAATCCCAACCATATCTCGTAAACAGATCATTTTGTAGTGGAGTGATTAATATATGGAAGGGATTAAATACTCTTGAAATACTTCCAAGTCGATTAGAAACTATGTGAACAAATAAAATTATGAAGTCTACAGTTTTTAAGTCCTGAAGAAACTTAAAATTGAATTGACTTTCTTTTAAAAACTTGCTATAGTATGCCTCACACAATTCCTACGGTTCTAAATTCTTGATCTGGGGATAAACTAAATTTGGAGTGATATCTCTGAGTTTTTTAAATGGGATCCAGAATAAACTTTGACTTTGTTGTCAATTCTTGATTAGCAATAAAAAAAATGCTTGTATGAATATGGTTTGTGCAGTTGTCCTGTGGGACTCAGCAATAAATACAAGACTTTGATTTCAGGGTATTTCCAGATATGGAGAGTGGTGCTACACCCTCCTAAGGGATTGCAAATCAAGAGCCCTCTACTGTAGAAGATAGCAACTTAGCAAGGCGTATCAACTGTGGTTCAGTCCTACAACAAAAATGACTGTTGTTTTGTTATATGTACTGAGTGTGCACTGACATTGCCAGGAGGGCAGGAATTTAAAGGATTGTTGGTTCGCCGCTTCTGGTTGGAAAATGTGTTGTCTCATTGCTAATTTATTCCTTGTATTGCACTGAATCATCTTATTTGTTGTCAAAAGAAGATAGTCTTGTATGAACGTTCATTTACATGGTTCAATGATTTGAATTACTACAATGTTAATTTGATTGGATGCATGTAATGGTATTAGTGAAACATCAGTAATAATGAAATTTTGAAAGATTCTGACATCTTATTTGAACTCTTTGATTTATTCTGATAATTTTGAGTATTTATTGTTTGGTCGGGATTTTTACCCCCATGTCTCCCAAACGATGGCCGGGAATTATCTGAGGATGGGATTTCAATCCCGAGCGGCGTGGGGGTGACAAATACAGGGGAAAATTCCCTATGGGGGTTGAAATCCCTAGGGTTTCTGTCCCATGATATCCAAACAAGCCCTCAAAGGAAGAAGAAACACAGGAAAGTGAATCGGTATAGCATATGGGCTGGACGTAGCGTATTTGGACCAGTCCCAAAACCCAACTAGGCAATGAATGGCCCAACGGCCGGCACCTGCGCTCCGTCCGTGTTCCCTCTTTAACCAAGCACAGCTGACGCGGCCGCATGTTTGCCTTTTCCACCTGCTACTCATTTTCAAGAGACATCTCTCTTCTTTTTTTTTTCTTTCTTTTTTCACTTTTCTTTCAGTCGTTTCACTTCATCTTTGGCACCTCTGAAACAAAAGGAGCGGTTCAAGTTTCTCCAAGGGATGCATTAGAGTTTCATTTAATTTGATTACTCTGCTTGGCATACGAACTTTCGGTTGGATTATGTAGTAGCCACCGGCTTCTGCAAGAGATGTTTCAACATCAGCACCAATAAATAACCATTTACCAAAATTACAAAACACAGTTTAGTTTCTTCTTGAGGCACATGAGATGTTCTTTAGTGATCAGTAACCTTCAACCTAAACCTATGAAATGTACTAGGACACTACTAGTAGTTGTCCCTGGCCTTTATGTGTTTGCGTTAAGAATTTTTGTCAATTGCATCATTCAGTTTGTTGTTCGTTTAAATTTGTGTCACGATGTTTCGCCCTATCTAAGTTTTTTTGCTGGATCTGCCACTGTATAGGTAGGCTTCTACACGGACTGAACCGTGTTGTATGGTCGTCGACCAAAACTTCTTAATATGAGAGGGGGGGGGGGGGGGGGGGGAGCAAATGATGACACCATCCACACCCGAAACGGTTACTGCAGCACTAGAACAATCTGCAGCCGTACTAAATTAGATTGAGTTATTGGTAATCACTGTTAAATGGCAAACCAAAACATATCAGTAATAAAAATAGTAGAGAATATATGGTGATGCTGACATTATTCGAAGTTTCTCAACATGTCCTACGTTGTACAACAACCAGGGAACAACTTGCAACCATACATTGTTAAGCATGATATCTCATCCATGTCGCTGTCAGCCACACTGCTGATCTCCAATAATAGATGCATGGTTTTATCCAGTGTTTTCCTAAATAGAATTAAACACCATTTAAACTGATGAAAACATGATTAAATGCTAACAATAAACGTGCTTGAATGCTGAGGTAGGTTTCTTCACTGGTTGTATCTTCTGTTTTTCAACGTTCAATGTAGTGCATACACACACGAGAGGAAAAGAACTTTTTTATCTTTTACTTATTATGTCTTTTTTTATGCTACATTAGCCAACAAATAACTTGGCACCTATTGGTCCAACAAAAAACTTGGCAACTAAGCTAGGGACCTCCCGTAGAGGCATATGCTAAGGTCACTCTTCCAGGAATGCGTGGATCACACGGTACGATTTCTAGTGGGATTTTTTTTCTAGAATAAAGTTAAAAAAGAAGTACTTCTCAGGCTCTATTTCCGTAACTCCACTAGTAGGAGTTGTGGCTCTAGTGCGCAAAATGCACATTATCAGTTGTCTTTTTGAACAGTATGTGATGGCTCTATTTCTTGGTCAGTTACATCGTCAAACTATATACAACAGTTTACTCCAATAGAAGAAGTTGGGGTGTTTTTTTTTTCCAATAATTCTGACAATATTTACAATGCAGATAGAGATAGTTCAATCAAAAGAACTAAGTACAGAATAGGCATTTAGTGACGGTGTCCAAGGCCTTTCGCGATGCAAAACGTGATTGTCTTAATTTTTGCGTCTCTAAATCCCAAGATATAGAGATGGAGAAAAATCCGTCGCTAAATCTAGCCTTTCCCTAACTCTTTCTAGGGACACAACTAATCTCCGTCCCTAAAACTGATTCTAAATAAAAAAAAAGGTGGGACCAGCCCGGCCTAGCCTAGAGGAGCCCGAGATGCGGTCCGCAGGAGGCCGCCACCACTGCCTAAGGGGGAGGAGGAGAGGAGGCCGAGGTGCCCAATCTGGCGAGCTCGAGGTTGGGGCCACTAGATCCACCATGGAGGGAGGTCGCCGCCAGATCCGCAAACCCGAGGCAGAAGAGGACACCGTGTGCGTGTAGGCAAGGCGGCAGAGGAGGGTGCCATCGGCCTGAGGGCGAGGCAACGGAGGAGGGCGTTGTCAGCATTAGGGCGAGACGGAGGAGGAGGGCCTCGTTGGCGTGAGGGCGAGGTGGAGGAGGAAGGCCTCGTAGAAGTGAGGGCGAGGTGACTGAGGAGGGTGTTGTCGGCGTGAGGGCGAGGCCGAGGAGGAGGGCACGGAGACTGCATCGTTGACGTGAGGAGGAGGACGGCACGGAGACTGCGTCGTTGGCATGAGGAAGAGGAGGACACAAAGACGACGCCGTGGAGGGAGGGCAAAGTGGGGAGAAAAGAGAGGCCACAACAGAAATGGGAAACATGGGCGGAGGGGAAGTGAGAAAAGAGGGGTGGCTAGGGTTTAGGGTTTTCGGTTTTTGCTGAGTGAGGAATGGGGTGGTGGGGGGGGGGGGGGGGGGGGGAAGGGAAATGGGGGTGGCGGGATTCAAACTCTGGAGGTTTGGATAATGGAGGGAAGACTTTTACCAGTGTGCCACACAACATTTTTGAATCATCCGCATATCTATTACCTAATGTATTAGGGATGGGGTTTTAAAACTCGTCCCTACTATAAAACTCCGTCTCTATTGTTTGGATCAATAGTGAGGACGATTGAAATTGCCGTCCCTACTTTGAAACCCCGTTCATATTGCTTGGACTAATAGTAACGGCTTTTCATGAATCGTCTATATTGCTTTTGTTACAGACGAGATTTTAGATAGCCGTCCCTATTGCTATGTCGAATAGTAGTGACGCGGTTCTAGAAAGACGTTACTAAAAGTGATTTTGAGATATGGTATATTTGCCCGTCACTAATCTCGTGTCTCTAAATCCCCGTTTTGTAGTAGTGAAGGATGCATCCATTACATATGGAAAGGAGTCTACGTAAAGCTATATAGGATATTGCAATGCGTTCATCCCCTAACCGAATCATCAAAGAGCGGCTTTTGCTAAACCCCATATGTGGATGTTCACATATCGACAATGACAAATTGACGAGGCTACTGGACCGATGTGTGATGACTGATGAGTAGCTACCGACAGGTAAAATGCTGATGTTGACCATGTCCGAGGGTGGCGGGCTGTCCCTTGTAAGAAGAGAAGATGCAACATGCGAGATTGGAGGTGTCGATATGGCAATACGTCGGAGACGATGACAGCGGTTGCAGTGGCGACGACGAGGACGGGGAGAAGAGCTGGGTGCTTGCGAGATTTTTTGACATCTGGAAGCTCATCGAGGATGCAGGTCTCCCATGTTATTGACTGGGTGCAAAGATTCATTGGTGCTGCGGACTAGGTTGAAGTGGTTCTACCCTTGGAATCACCGCGTCATTATCTTCGTCGCTCCTGGCCCTTTGAGAGCGTCCCCAATGGTTGCTTCTAATCTATCTCTTCTAATTGTTTATTAAAGAAAAAGAAGAGAGAGAAGACAACTAATTCTTCCTCAAGAGACAGCCTTGCTTTATCCTGATGGGTGGTTCTATCTCGGCTCCGATTTTCAAATGGTGGCCCACCTCCGGCGGCGCGTGTGGTTGGTGAATATTCATGTGTGGTCCATGGAGGTTGGGCATGCCCATAGCTGTTGTGCACTTGCTTCTCAACAATGATACGCTCTTGTGCTGTCCTTCGAACTGAACTCAGGAATCGATACCTCTTCCAAACTATTAGAGCAACTCCAGCGCACCCCTCAATTTTGGGCCTCTATTTCTCGTTTCGGGGCCAGCCTGTAACATTTAGTCACCCAAAAATCTCTCCCAACTCCAGTTGGCCCGACCAAATCGCGGCCCGTAAAACTTACTGGCAAGTGGGACCCAGTTGTCAGTGAAAAAAAACCAAATCTCGCCTGCCTCTTCCGAGCTCTGCCGCACCAGCGAGGTCGCGCTCCGCGCTGACCGCCGCCGCCACGCGTTGTCCGCTGCCGCCGCCGCGCATCTACCCTTCTCGCCTATGTCTGACACGCCCTGCCCGCTGCGCACAACATCCGAGGAGGAGAGGGAGGCCGTGCTCCGCGCCGCACCGGCGAGGCCAGGCCACGACAGAGGGCTGCGCTAGGAGCGCGTCGACCAACAGAGAGCGAGCTCCACTCAGCTCCTTGTGCTCCACTCGGTAAATTTGCATTTTTTTTGGCTCCCATGTCACGGCTGACTGAATCAATTTGGAACAACCTGTGAAATGAATTGAATAACCTGTCGACTGAATCAATTTTGAACACATGTTGTTGTTCTTGTTACACTCACGGAATGGAATGAATAACTTGTTGCTTTACTAATTACATGAGTCAATGCAGTGCTAATTTATCATATGTTGTCATGTTTGTCCACTGAAAAGAGAATTTGGGTCAAAAGGCTCTACTGTTCCTCTGTACTGAAAATGCTCTTGTTTCCATTTGTCATTTTTCTTATCATGTTCGAATGTTGACTCAAAGTGTTGAAATTTGTTGTTCTCTCAGATGTTGCGGTCTCAGAGACTTCAACGTTTAAGGGATGAAGAGGAAGAGGATTCTGATGATGACGACGTGTTCTTCCTTGGTGCTGTTTTTGCGGGATTGAAGAGGAAAAAGAACAAGAAGAAATTTCGAGGATCTTTGCCGGGCCGCCAAAGCGTGCGAAGAGATGTCCTAGGAGGTCATGAGCAGATTTACTGGGACTACTTCGCTGACAACTCCGTGTACAATGCCAAGCACTTCAGAAGGAGATATCGAATGTCCAGGACACTTTTCTTGCGGATAGTAACTGCGGTGGAGGCTCATGATGAGTACTTCCGTCAGAAGCCTGATGCACTTGGTCGTCTTGGTGCTTCTGCTATTCAGAAGGTTGTTGCTGCCTTCCGTATGCTTGCACATGGTGTTTCGGCTGATTTCCTGGATGATTCAGTGAGAATGGGTGAGAGCACCATTATTAAGTCTTTCAAGCACTTTGTTAAAGGGGTTGTTGACATCTTCAGTGAGGAGTACCTGAGGGCCCCCAATGCCCAGGACACTGCCAGGTTGCTTGTCATTAACACCGCAAGAGGATTCCCAGGTATGCTGGGTTCAATAGATTGCATGCATTAGAAGTGGGACAAGTGTCCAACAGCTTGGAAAGGGGCTTATACAGGGCACAAGAGTGGTCCAACTTTGATCTTAGAAGCTGTTGCATCTCAAGATCTGTGGATTTGGCATGCATTCTTTGGACTTCCCGGTTCCCTGAATGATATCAACGTTTTACGACGATCTCCATTATTCGATAGACTTACTTCTGGGACAGCACCAAAAGTAGAGTATATGGTCAACGGAAACAAATACAACATGGGGTATTATCTTGCAAATGGCATATACCCCACTTGGGCAACATTTGTCAAAGCTTTCCGAAGTCCACAAGGTAACAAGAAGGTTCACTTCACAGCGGTACAAGAATCTACAAGGAAGGACGTAGAAAGAGTATTCGGAGTACTCCAGTCTCGCTTCGCTATGGTTCGAGGTCCTGCTAGATGGTGGAGAAAGAACAACTTTGGTATATCATGATGTGTTCTGTTATCTTACACAACATGATAATAGAGGACAAGCGAGACGAGGAGGATGTGGATTACAACTACTACCAGGATAAGAAGGGCATTCCGGAGTTATCACCAGAGGACTATCAAACTCGTGATCCAGTTCTGATAGATGAGTTCCTAAAGATCCATAAAGACATTGAGAATAGGTGTTTACACGAGCAACTGCGAAATGATCTTTGTGAGCACCTTTGGACGATTCATAGCTCTAGATAGTATGCATATGGATATTCAAATAATATGTAACTTTGTGTAATTTATTCAATGTAAGGAAATGATCTTTGTGAGCGATTCCAGTAGTTGGTCTTTGCAGTTGAAATCTTTGTGTCAGAAAATTTCTACTAGTATTAATCCTTGATTTGTTTAGTGTTCAGTGGCAAACATGTTGTACCTCCATGGTTCAAGGAAGAGTAGCCAGCGGTCAGTTTATGCACAGTTGGCATTGTTGTTAGTATATTTCATGGAGCTAAAACATATTCATAATATATAAATGTTGGCAAAACAAGTAATGTGGACATTCTCAGTTAATTGTGTATGTCTGATTATCCTAATACGTTCAGAACACTGTGAAGATGCTTAAAGAAACCTCTTGTTGAATTCTAAGTTTCTAATAGCAAAGATACACAACATGAATCTCCAGATAGTATAGCTTTGCTGGAATTTACATACAAACACTATGGACTTGAGTTATATGTCCCATAATACAATTAATTCCAGGCCATAGCTAATAGGTAAAAGTTGTCTAAAAAACACCTTTAATCTGCCCTCTACAGTAGCCTACACAACAAATATAAGTGGTACGATACTGGCTGTTTACATCCAAATCACAACAAAGAATGATTCCACATGGAAATTAAGTCTTGATCGAGATGCACGATAGCATGA